>JADMNL010000031.1:26220714-27572142 GCA_016271365.2 Neoceratodus forsteri
AACATTTTGCCACTTCGCTGCACAAGAACCATATGTACGACAGAAACAAAAATTGGTAAAAGAGATGTGCCATAGCAGACTGTATGTCCCAAATTTTGTGAACATCCGTTCAACAGTTGCAGAGTGCCATGAGCAAACAGCTGTGCAGGAGTGGTGAAAAACTACATGTTTGGCATCGCTGTGCAAAACTGTGTGTACAACTGAAACAGAAATTGATATATCAACAGAACTACCATACCAGACCAAGTATTCCAAATTTCAGGCAAATCCATTCAACAGTTGCAAAGTTATAAATGCGCACAAAGTGTGACGGTTAACAAGTGGTAACAGAACCCTAAAGATAGGGGCACTATCACAGCAAAACACATTCTGTGACACCACAACTTGGCACCCAGGAGACATGAGCCCAGCAGTACAATGGAATGGCACAACAGAATATCAGAGAAAAACACCTTGGACAATGCTTTGCAGACATGTTGCCACACGAGCAAATCTTTTCACGCTGCACACATATATATTTTCCCATTGACTATAATGGGAGACAAAAAAATAGCATAACTTTTCAATGGAACAACATTTTTCATAGAAATCCTCAAAAGGCGGCAGCGCGCCATGACTCATGCATACAAATCAATGTAAAGCCACTCGAATGCATTCTTACTGCGCACAAAAATGTGATTGCATTGTTTCACAATGCACATATATATTTTCCCATTGACTATAATGGGACACCAAAATGGCATAACTTGTGAACGGAGCAAATTTTTTCACAAACTCGAATGGAGCACCACAGCCCAGCACCCATGTATACAAAACAATCTGAAATCAGTAAAATATATTTTCCATGGACTATAATGACAGACCCATCAATGGCATAACTTTGGAACAGAGCAAGATGTTTTCACGAAACCATCAAAGGGCACCAGCACAGCCCAGCATGCATACAACCCAATCGGAACCCTCAAGTCCATTTTCACTGCTGGCCTCGTGCTCTCACCACATTGCCCAGCACTGCATAACAATATACATCGGTCATATCTTTTGAGCTGTCTAATACCTTATAACGGATCTTCTTACGCTCCAAAAATGTGCTCACCATGGTTTCCACACTGCCTATGAATAGTTTCCCATTAACTATAATAAGCACACACCACAATTCAGCAACTGTAACGCCACTGCACGAAAATTGTCACAATCGAATATCTATGATTAATCTTTCTACATTCCAAATGTCAGGCAAATGGGACACACAGTTCAAAAGTTATTAAAGTGGAAAGAACAAAATGTTAATTTGTCAGAGTGGCATAATTCCATACCTGTTTAAGTTTCACACCAAACTACTGAAAGCCACCTCCGTGGCACTAGGGCTACCTGCCCTATAAATTTCAAGCCAATAGCACCATGCATAATCCTATGGGCAAAGCGTTAAGTATGTCACTCAATATCTCCACAACAGATTAATGTTCCAACACCTAAACAGTATCAGTCACATCTCTAGGACATCCCTCAACACCCTCCAAAATTCAAGTAAAAGACCAAACCCTTTCAGAGATATTTCATTTAAATGTTTACCATCTTTAAAAATTCTTTGGTTGTGAAAATTGGCACGACCTCGTGACCTAAGATCATTTTCGGCTGTCAGGGGACATCTGGTCATGAAATTTGGGCTATCTGGTCCCTCCCAGAGATCTAGTAAAGAAAAAATCTGACCACCTGGTCGTGAAGTCGCGAGATAAGCTGCGAATGAAAACAATCTCACGACCAAAGAATTTGCAGGCTCGCGATCAAAGATCGTTAGTGAGCCATGACCAAAAGATTTTCAAAGTTTAAAACTCTATTTCTTGACACAGCTGAACAAAACCACATTCATGGGTCAATAGAGGAAGCTCCTGAGCAAAACCCATCCTTCCTTTACTTCAGAAGTCACCAGCGGGCTGAGATATTTTTTTTCTGACCGTAAACTGAAAACAAGATGAGGGCCATCGTGACCGATAAATTTCCTGCTACCAAAGGTTTGTCAACTGTGAGCCTGCAAATTCTTGATCGTGAGGACAGACTGGATGGCCAGAACCCCATTCTTCTTTCGCAAAACAACCATATTAATTTCCCTTTGACTTATAATGGGAGCTAAAAACTTTAATAACTTTTGAATGGATTAATATTTTTCACCAAACAAGTAGGGAAAATATTCAGCTGCAGGTATCATACAGTATTTCCAAACTTGGTGAACCACGCTGCCAGTAGCGAAATGTCAGTACCTCATTTCGATTTTGACATATAGGTCCTGAAAAGGTGTGATAGGTGCCACAATGTTAGCTTATCAGAAATTGCTCAGTTTTGGAATATTGTAACATTGTGATCCTTAACTATTTTAGCACCAAACCAGCAAAGAGCACATCTGTGGGACCAGGGCTTGCCACCACTGCAAATTTCAGCTCAAAGGGCCAACCGTTTGCTTGCAGCAGGATGCTTGAGATGTGCAGTTATCTGAGCATACTTTCACAAAATACTTCCCAAACATGAAAGTGTCACAAACACAAATCACAACACTTTCACATTTCGCAGAAATATTTCAGAAAATATCAAAATGCTGTTTTGGGCTTGTAAACCCAATAAAAACATATGTGTAGTATGTATGTTGTGTGTTGCTGGCAGCGTGGGGCCTAAGCATTCCCGTTGTCCGTAATGATATGTGTTTGTAGGCGTGAGGCTTTTGAGATAAGAGTTAGGACTGATGACCCCATGTGACACCCGACATCTGTTGATGAGTGGAAGATGGGAGAATGGGGGTGGGGTGTTGTGGTTTAGAGAGTTGTATGTTATTTCTGTTACCTACTGCTGGTTGTCTGTGATTGGTTGTGTTGCCTTGGCCTTTCCCCTACTTGCATGTATATATGTGTGTGTGTGGGGCAGTGGCGATGGGGAGGAATGCAGAGTTAGGGTTTGAACCTAACACCAAATTTCCTGCTTTTGTCACTGTGTAACAACCGTAACTGATGCATTAACAGAGTTTTTCCATGAATTTCCCTTCTTTTGAGAATGTGAAGTATTTCATAGTAGTCACATGTTTTGTGGGAAGGCGCGGGGCTCTGGGCCTGACATTCCATCCCTCCATAGATGTGTATGTGTATGTTGCTGTGGAGGGCCCCTGCTTCCATTTATAGGGCGACCTTGACCAAATTGTGAGCATAGTCATTTCATTGCCCAACCTCATATGCCTGCTATAGAACCCACTGTGGTCAGTGATCATTTATGTGACATCTGATTATGGAAAACATGTCATGTCATGGGAAGCTGGTAGAAAAGGAATGTGTCTAATTACAGTATTAGAGAGTGTAACCTCCCTATAAATCATATGCAATTAAGTGATTCATTCTTTAGGAGGACAGAGATCTTTGAAAATGCCCTAAGTTACCAGGCTGAGGCACTTCAAAATATTCCTATACATATATATCAAAACACAGGTTACAGACAGTAACAAAGGAAGTAAATTGTATTCAAATCTACACTTTAATTTTATTTCCCTTATAGAGTCGCTGTATTAAAAGTAGCGCTGAAATATTTCTGAGGGAGTAGTGTGCTGTTTATCTAAAATTGTACTGTTTTTAAATTTGACAACAATCTTTTCCAATATAAATTAACATTGGTGAGAGTAAATGTTGATGAAAGGGGCTATATTATTGTAAAAAAAAAGTAGACAGACATGGCATCATATATATGTGACATGTTACGTGTTCATTGTATTTCATGGTTAGTACACATCAATATTAATGAAACAGTTCATTTTGTTTTAATACTTGAGGAAGCAGATAGTATGAAACACAATTAACTATATTTTCAAATCAAGTACTTAATCAGAATGAGTGCTCCTGCACTACACTGTGCCTGTTGCCACATCAGAATTTCTGAACCTTTAGAATGTCCAGTAGAAACAGACCACCCAGTCTATCTAAGTCTGCTTGAGTGTGCAGCTAGCACCCTAGTTTGCCCTGCCCCAACCCCTCCGTTGTGATCCACTGCCTCCCTCCACCACCACAACCCTCACTATCCCCTGTTCCCTGTTCCATGCCCTTTAAAGCTGTTCAGAGTTAAATGATACCACCCATTCTGGAGGTGTGATCGATTTGCTACCACTCTCTCTGTGAAATAGGTCTCCTCATTTCTCTCCTAAATCCTCCCCATTCTTTGCCCATGCCCCCGTGTCCGTCCCCTCCTTAGCATAAAGACCCCATCTGCCCATTCTTATTGATTCCCCTCATATACTTGAATGTCTCAATCTTGTCCCCATCCTTCTATCCTCCAAGGTGTACATATTCTGGTCTCCCAGCATGTTCTCATAGTCTCTCCCTCCATTCCACATATCATCTTTGTTGCCCTCCTCCACCCCCTCCATGAGACTGATATCATGCTTCAGGTACGCCTTCCAAAACTGCACACAATACTCCAAGTGCGGCCTTATCAGTGACCTGTAGAGGGGCAAGATCACCTCTCTTTGCCTGGATACCTGGTAGTATGGAGTTACTTTGGATGCAAATCCAGGATTCCAAGAATAGGATTCTTAGAATGGGAGTGGTGTACAGACCACTATCTCAGATGGAGGAGTTAGACAGGGAACTAGTGGGACAGATCAGGAGGACCTGTGAGAAGGGTAGTGTGGTGATTGTGGGGACTTCAACATGCCAGGAGTGGACTGCAGCACCCCAACAACCAGGAACAGAAGGGAGCAGGTACTGCTGGGTGCCTTCCAGGACAGCTTCCTGCTGCAAATGGTCAGTGAACCAACTAGGTTAGGAAATACCCTTGACCTTGTACTGGCAAATGGAGACTTTGTAAGAGAACTTACAGTGGAGGAACCGCTGTCAGGGTGACCACCGCTCAGTATGGCTCACATTGGATATGGGCAAGGAAGGAGTGGAATCTGGCACAATAGTGCTGGACTTCAGGAGGGCTGACTTTGGGAGGACAGGGAAGTGGTAAAAGGGTGCCTGGCCAGAATTCAATCTAGTATGGACACTAACCAGAGGTGGGAGCTGATAAAGCTGGGGATAGTGGAGGCAACCAAACCTGCTGCAAAGCCCAGAGCAAGAGAGCTAGGGCTGAAACCCGATCTAGTTGAGCAAGGAGGTCATGGAAAGGTAAGCAGGAAAAGAGCTGCCTTTATGAAGTACAAGAAAACAGGGAGGGGGGAGGAGGAGGTACTTGACAGAATCGAAGGAAGTGACAAGGGCAGTAAGGGAGCCAGAGCATCTACGGAACTCAGGCTGGCACAAGGTATTAAGAAGGGGAGAAGGACTTCTTCAAATACTTCAGGAGAAAGGGCTGTAAGGACCACATAGTAAGGATTAGGAAGGAGGATTGGCTGGAAGCAGGGTGCGATAAGGCAGAAGCACTAAATGAGTTCTTCTGCTTAGTATTTACTAAAGAAGAGGGGTGACACCCAAGGTGGGAGAAATGGCAGAAGCAGGGGAAGTGGTGACAGATGGGAAAATCATGGAGAGCAGAGTTTGAGAGGGTTTGAAGGCACTGAGGGTGGACAAGGCACCAGGGCCAGATGGCATCCACCCAGGGTACTGAAGAAGATGGCAGAGGTCCTTGCAGGACCTTTGAAGACCTATTTAATGCCTCACTACATTGGGGTGTGTACCTCAGGACTGGAGGATGGATCATGTGGTGCCCTCCACAAAGTGGCCCCAAGGATGAACTTGAAACTACAGACCAGTGAGCCTCTCACATCCATCGTGGGTAAGCTAATGGAGACTATCCTGAAGGAGAGGCTGGTGGCCTCCTAGAGGCCAAAGGACTACAGGACAGCAGACAGCATGGCTTCATATGTGGCAGATCCTGCCAAACCAACCTGGTTGAGTTCTATGACTGGGTAACTAGGCAACTGGACAGGGCCATGCAATGGATGTCCTGTATCTGGACTTCAGTAAGGCATTCAACTCAGTGCCACATGGAAGGCTGGGAAGAAAGTTAGTAGGCACAGAGGTGGGTGCAAAGCTGGTGAGATGGGTAGGAAACTGGCTGCAGGGAAGGCAACAGAGGTGGTGGTGGGTGGGAAGCTCTTACACCCAAGGGCAGTGATGAGCGGTGTTCCACAGGCTCAGTGTTGGGACCAGTGTTGTTTGGGATATTCATTGCAGACATATCATGGGACATCAAGAGCAAGATCGGTCTGTTTGCTGATGATACCAAGGTAAGTGGTGGTGGATGACCTAGGGGATGGCAGGGGTTGCAGGATGATCTGGCAAAGCTTGAAACCTGGTCAGACACCTGGAAACTGGGCTTTAATGCCAAAAAGTGCAAGGTGCTGCATTTGGGATGAAGAACCCAAGGAGGAGTTACCAGCTAGGGGCGAGTGCAGCTAGCCCAGACAGAGAGAGAAGGATCTGGTGTGCTCATTACAGGTCAATGAACAACTCAGCACAATGTAGGAAAGGCAGCTGCAAGGGCAACAAAATGCTGGGTTGTATTGCAAGGGGTATATCCTGAGGAGGGAGGAGGTGATTCTGCCACTGTATAGGTCATTAGTTAGACCACACCTGGAGTACTCGTGCAGCACTGGTGTCCATATCTGAAGAGGGACATTAAGTTACTGGAGGTGCGGCACAGAGTGACAAAGATGATCAAGGGCTCTGGACTTACCCATGAGAGGAGGTTGAAGGAGTTGAACATGTACTGCTGGAGAGAGGAGAGGAGAGAGGGTGACATGATTGAAACCTTTAAATACATGATAGGAATAAACAAGACGGGTACAGAGGGGCTGTTCAAAGTAGGGAGGGAGGGCCACCAGGGCCGTGATATGAAACTGGAGCAAGGAAGGTTCAGGAGGGAGATGAGGAGACACTTTTTACAGAGGGTGATGGCAGGGTGGAATGCATTACCTGCTGAAGTGGTATGCAGTAGAACAGTGGACTGCTTCAAGCGAGGATGGGACAGGACAAGGGGAGGGTTAATGAAGGGAAGGGTGGAAGGGAGGGGCAGCTACAGAATAAGGGTGCTAGCTGCACATTAGAGCAGACTTGATAGACCTCTAGGCCTTTATCTGCTGGCAAATTTTGTATGTTCGTATGGATGAAAAACCTCTTGCTATGTACCTAGGCATTTTGTTCACTTTTGCAGCCACTCTCCTGCAGTGGGCAGTATTGTTCATGGTCCATGTTACCATTGCCCTATGTCCTTTTCCTCTTCAGTGATCCCCAGCTTAAACCCCCAGCCAGTATTCTCTCCTTGGGTTCTTCACCCTGAAGTGCATAATCTTACACTTCTATGCATTGAATGCCAGCTGCCACCTCTCTGACCACTCCTGTAACTTCTTGGGGCCCCTGCAGCTGCTTCATCCTCCCTCCCCTCCATCCACCACTGCTCCCATTTTGGTGTCATCTGCAAACAGACTTACCTTGCTCACCACCCCATGCACAATGTCTGAAATGAAGAGCCCAAATAATACTGGTCCCAGCACAGAGCCCTGTGGCACCCCACTTGTCACTGGCTTTGGAGTTGAGAGCCCTCTCACCACCACCCATTGCAGTATCCCACTCAGCCAGCTTGTAATCCAGTTTGTCATTTTACCCCTACCCTACACCAGTTAGCTTCCTCCCAAGCTGCCCATAAGGCGACACAGAATTGAGGCCTTGCTGAAGTCTAAGTAAAGAACATCCACAGCATGACTCTTATCCAGCTCATCTGGATTCTTGTGACAAGGGTGACTGAATGTCAGCGACTGGTCATAAGGCCACACAACCCTGAGGCGACTGCCCTCCGCCTCCCTCATGAGGCTTACCCCCACACCCCCATAATTAGGTTCCCTCTGGGGAGTGCAACTGGGGAAAGTGGTAAAGTCCAAGGTCGCCACATTGTCAGCACCATTGTGCAGTAGCCCTTATGACCAGTCACCGTCATTCAGTCGCCCACATCACAGGCTACCCTTATGGTGTAACCCAGTCTTAATATTGTATCAGGTTGGTTTGTTAGGACTTCCCGAACAAACCCATTCTGCCTCACATCCTGGAGGCGTTATCCTCCAAGTACACCAGTATTTCCTTTAAGTATCGGTTCCATGAGTTTGCACACTATGGAGGTGAGACTTACCAGACAATAATTCCCAGTTCGTCCTTGGTCTGCTCTTGTGTAATGGCACTACATGTGCTATCCTCCAGTCCAGTGGCATACATCCTGACTCCAGTGAGGTGCTGTGCAGATCCACCAGCTGCTCCACCAAAACCTCTGTCATCTCCCTCAGCACCCTGGGGTGGATACCATCTGGCCCTGGAGCCTTGTCTACCTCAGTGCCCTCAGTCCCTCTAGGATTCTACCTCCCTCAATCCTTCCATCTGTCCTCCTTCCTCCCTGTTCCCACCCTCCCAGCTCATGGTGGTAGCGGTCCTCCCTTTTCTTCCATGAACACTGAGCAAAAGTATTCATTCAGTGCTTCTGCCTGTTCCTCCCATTTTCTGTCCACTCCCACCCTTTTTATCCTCACTATTGCCTCCTTGCACTTCCTTTTCTCCCTGATGTATCTGAAAATGTCCCCCAATTCACTAAGCTTATCTCAGCTCCTCTGGGCCTTGACTTCTCTCACTTTTCTGGTCACCTCCTGGACCACATCTTGCATACTCCTTCCTTTCCCTTCCTCCTATACCTCTGGTGCACCTCTCATTTTGCCCACACCACCTTGCTCTGCTCCTCTTACTCTGTGTCTTGGTACAGGCTTCCGTTGCCTCTGTAATCCTGTTTAATAGTATCCCATTTCTGCTCCATGTCCATCTCCTGCCTTATGCCCTCAGTTTCCCTTTCAGTATTTCCGAATCCGACCAAAGTCCGCTCTCCTGAAGTTTACCACCGGGATACTGAGTTCTGTGGCTCTCTGCACGTTGTAGATATTAAACCACACCATTTGGTGATTGTTGTCAGCCAGTGGGTCCTCCACCCTTATTTCCCTTACTGCCTCCCCATTCAACAATACCAGATCTAAAGTGTTCTTTAGCCTAATAGGTACACTGACCAACTGTATCAGGAGACCCTCCTGGATCGCATCGAGAGCACTTGCTCCCTAGCACTGTAGGTGACTGGAATGCTCCAGTCAACTCCTAGCAAGTTGAAATCCCTCATGATGACCACCTTCCCTTTTCTACATACCTTTCTGATTTGTTCCACTAATTCCCTGTCAAGCTCCTCAGAATGGTATGGTGGCCTGTTTCCTACCCCTTGAATCTAGGAGCTGCAGCCAGAGTGCCTCTGTTCTCCTTTCCTCCCCCTCATCCCTTGTGTACTTGATCCCATCCCTAACATAGGCTGCCACCCCTCCCTTACAGTCCTTCCTGTATAATTTGTACCTTGGGATTGTCACATCCCAGTCCCGTGCTCAGTTGCCCATATTTCGTAACAGCCACATTATCCACCCTCCACACTGCCAGAGTGTCTGCTAAGCATCTGATAGTATATACAGTCATGTATGGGATCCAGTATGATGCATGTGACAACTGTGACTTTTCATTACGTGATGTTACTTCTAACAACTACTTGAAGTAAGACCAACAGGATGCTGGGATGCATCATAGGGATCACCTCCAGAAGGAGGGAAGTGATACTCCTCTGTATAACTGCTTGGTGAGGCCACACCTTGAGTACCGCGTGCAGCTTTGGGAGGCCACACTTAAAGAGGGACATTAAACTCCCGAGAGGGTCCAGAGGAGGGCAAACCAAAATTATTTGGGGCTTGGGGACAGGACCTATGAGGAGAGGCTTGAAGAGCTAAATATGTACACGTTGGAAGAGAGAAGGGACCGGGGACATGATAGAGGTCTTGAAGTACATGAAGAGGGTAAGTAGGGGAGGAATAGTCAGGGTGCTTCAAAGGAAGGAGGAGGGGCCACTAGAGGGCATGGGTGGAAGCTGGAGGGGGAAGATTCAGGGAGAAAGGAAGAGGTGCTACTTCACTGAGAGGATGGTGGAGCCATGGAATGCACTGCCTAGGGGGCTGGTGGAGGCAGAGATGGTGGAGGGGTTCAAGAGGGGCTGGGACAGATACAGGGAAGGGTTCTGGAAGCAAAATCCAATGCAGCAAGAATATCTGGAACTGGAAGGGAGAAGCCAGAGAAGAGGGGCAGCAAGGTCAGCACCCAGGGTGGGGGGCTGACCAATCGAGCAGACTCCGAAGACTGTTAGGCCTATTCTGCTGGCATTTTAGCATGTTAATATGTTAGTAATTCATAGGAGAATCTTTGCTATTTTTCTATTTCTACATGCAGTTATTCCATCTTTACAGGACTGCATATGTGAGCTGTGATGCTAAGCTGGAAGTCATGTTGTAGTACTTTTTTAAATTAAGAAATTTGCGTGATCCTATCACAGTCAAAGTAGACTAATCTGCTGTGTCATTGTGCACAGCAGTTCCAGCACAAAGTGTTAAGGCTGCAATGACAGCTACTAAGCAAGCAAAGCTGCTCTTTGGAATACAGATGGCAAAGCAAGGCAAGGCAACTTTTTTTGTACAAGCACCCAATCCCAGAGGCTCTGGGCACCTCACATTAAAAACAAAGGGTAAAACCAGTAAGTGAGACAAGAAGAAGAAGTAGAAAGTTTTGGTGCCTGGTGATTTTACTGGTCAGCCTGGGTACGGATCTGTATCCACCAGTCTTTGCCCCAGTTACGCACCTCCATCTGTTATATATGTAAAAATGCATCTGTCCTCTACCCTTGCTTTTTCATCCTTCCCAAAACCAGTGAAAGTACCCACCTCCTAAAATGCTGCCCACTCTAGCACACATACCTTTCACCTCCCTACTGGTCTTTCACTTTTTTCTCACTATGTGGAATGCCCCACCTCTCCCATGTCCTTCCTGCCCCTCCCATCTCCTCTTCCCACCTCCTCTGCCTTTCCCACTCCTACCTACTCTACTTGTCACTCCTCCCTTGTTATCCTTCCCTCCCTACCACCCCTCTTCCTCTCTTGGGTCACCCCACCCTGTTACCTCCTCACTTTTCCCACTTCTTTGTCCTCCTACCTCACCCTGGCACCATAAAGATATACCTCCTGTTTGAGTGCTCCTGCTTCTCACCATTCCATAGTTAGCACTGAACACTCTGAGACTAAAGCCCAAGATCCTATCCGCCTCACCCACTGCATACTTAGGAGACTCCTCCTCCTCCTTCTCATCTCTGGGTCCATCCACCCAAACCCTAAACCTACCTCCACCACCATCCCTGTCAATCCTTCTTACACTAAACAAGCCAAGGAGCTCAAGTTCCTTCACCTCAACATGTAGAGCCTAATGGCAAAAACATTGCTCCTTGAATCATAGCTCAGCTGCCAACCATTTTGACGTTATTGCCCAAACAGAAACTTGGCTCAACAACAAGATCCCTCTTACAAAGTAAACCTGGAGGGATATTCCTCTTTAGAAGAGACAGAAATGGTAAACAATCTGGTGGTTGCCTACTCTGGGTCTCAAACCACCTTTCAGCCACTGAACTCAACCTACACCTCAAAGCAGTACCCTTTAATCCACCACAATTCACATCATACTAGGAAACAATAAATTAATCACCATCAGTGTTGCCTATCTTCCCCCATAATGACCTTGTTCCATTCCTCTCAATCAGGAACTCTTCCTCTTGGATGAGAAGGGGTCATCCTCAATGATTTCAACCTGAATTGGTCTTCCACAAAGTCCACCTAGCCAGGGAATTGGTTAACAGCCACCGTCTTCACCAAGTCATCAGCTCCCCACTCCTGCGGATTACAAGACCGGCTCAGAGTCACTTATTGACTGGATACTTATTTCCCATCCATTCCACATCACCTCCTCAGGGTAGTACCTGACTCCATCAGTGACCACTGTGTGGTCTACTGCTGCTGATCCACTTGAATTCAATGCAAAGAAGTGCAAATAATGCACCTGGGAAACAAAAACCCAGGGAAGAGTACACAATGTGGGGAGGTAGTAACAACAACAAAATGGAAAGGGACCTGGGGTAATCATATCAGATGACCTTTCTGAATCACAGTTGTACTTTTAGAAACTAGGGAACAGGGAAAGCTATTTGTCCAATGTGTATCTGTCTACAACAATTTTAATGCAAGTCCTTTTGTTTTTGAGTAAGATCCTTTTGTTATTCCTTTTCTTGCCATTGAATGTTTTCTTACTGTACATGTATCTTTATCTTGTCTTTCGTGACCTGACAATAAGCCTGATACTTCTCAAAGAAGTATATTTGCTAATACAGTATATACTGTTTGATCTCCTTAATTGTATACTGTAATTTTTTTTTTTACAATTCAATAAAATATTTAAAGCAAAAAAAGATGACCTTAAGGTTGGAAGTAATGTGAGAAGTAGGGAGGCTGGGGATACTGGGATATATAGGTAGAGGTGTCACCAGCAGAAAACAGGAAGTTGTTATCCCTCTGTACAGACAGTTGGTGAGACCCCATCTGAGTACTGGCGTCCAGTTCCGAGAGACCCCATCTCTGCAAGGGCATAGACTGGATGGAGGCAGTCCAGAGGAGAGCAACTAAAATGGTGCAGGGTCTGCAAGAGAAGCCATTTGAGGAAACACTAAGGAGCTTAATATGTATACCCTTGAGGAAAGCAGGGGGTGGGGAGACATGATAGAAACTTTTAAGTACCTCAGCTGAATCAACAAAGTCCAAGAGGGTAGCATCTTCAGAACAAGCATTTGTCAATGCCGAATGTTGATTGCATTGGTCCATTGAGCTCGCTTACTGCCCCTCTGTCACTCACTTATTTGTTTCTCCCAGTGCTGCAGGCTGCTCTTTTGTACTGGGCTCCTGCCTGTGTTGGCACCTTTTCTGCCCACAAAGAAATCCACAGCAGTCCCAACAGAACTCCATTGAGCTCACTCCACCTCCCTCACTCACTCTGTTCTGTGTCTCCCGACGCTGCAGGCTGCCCTTTGTACTGGGCTCCTGCCTCTGTTGGCACCTTTTTCTGCCCACAAAGAAATCTGCAGCAGTCCGACAGAGCTCAGTTGACCTCGGTCCTCCTCCTTTCTCTCTCTGGCTCGATCCTAATATGTCCCAAATACTAATTTCCAACAGCGAATGCATATTCTGTGCCAGAAGCGTGAAAACACATTTCAGCAAGGATGAGAAAATGCCAGCTGTACTGTTATAAGGAGGTGTGAAAAATGCCAGTGTTGAAAATCTGGGCGTGACTATATTACTAATTTGCCAAGTTACAAGGGTGCATGGAAACTGCACAACACGCTCTATGCAGTCATTTATGGAGTTTCATCACACAGTTTTCAACATAGGCATTTTAGGACCTCTGTTCCTGAACAGTGTCACTGTGATTTTCTTAATGCGTCCAACACTGATTTCCCACAGAGCCCATGCTATTCTGCACTGGAAGTGCAAAAACACATTTTGGCCAGGATGTGAGAAATTACAGCTGCACTGTTCATAAGGAGGTGCCTAAAAATGGCAATATTGGAAATCTGGAGTGAAAATATTGCAAAGCTGCGGTTACAAATGTGCGTAGCAACTGCGCAATGCATGCTCGGAAAACAGTTATTTTAGGATTTTTCCTCCAAATTTGCAACATAGACTTTTGAGAGCCACCTCATGAACACTGGCACTGTCATTTTGTAGCTGTCCCAAAGGTGATTCTGCACACTGACCACGAAATCACTTTGGGACTGATTAACTACATGACAGTACCTGAATTCATGAGGTGCCCAATAACCCCATGTAGAAAATTTGGTGCCAAAATTCTAAAAATGCCTGAGATATGCAAAAAAGTTGAAAAAGCCCTATTTATGCCATTATACAGCTTACGGCATTTCCTCAGTTCATGAGTCGGCTTTGAAAGAGTGCAGGCGTGTTCCCGTCCACAAAGATCATCGCACCAGACACCACAGGTAAGTATGGGGTGAGGGAGTTGTGGGAGGCAGGGTTTGCAGAGGGTGGGTGCGGGTCATGGGAGGGAGCAGGAGATGGCAGAGGACCGTTTTCTTTTTACAGGTTAATCAAAAACAATATTGCTGGACTTTTTTTACAGGACCATTTGGCATGCTGGGGTGGGCTCCCAGCATGCCAACATAATGTTTTGTTGGGGGCAGCTCTAGCCAATGGAGGATTGGGCACCCGTCGGCACTACTGTACTGTTTCTTTGGGAGTGGGGGCATTACACTGATGTGGAGAGGGCTTCCCATCGGCAAATGAAACTGGGGGACATAATTCTGATGGGAGTGGGGTCCCCATCGGCCAACATGAACATACACGGCCACTGGAAGCCGGCGGGTTGGGGCCCCAGCGGCAAATAAAAACTGTTCTGGGGGTGCATGCTGCCGGTTAGGTACCCCTTGGCAGTGGGGGTTAGTGTGTGTTTTCTGAACATGGCGGCAAGCCGCCGCCATGTTCATAAACAATATTCACTAACAACGTTCCGCCCAGCAATGAGGTTCGCACCCTCATTGCAGTGGAATGCTGATGCTGCAATGAAGAGGCGGCCCCTGATTGCAGCGGCGAAAAGTTTCAAGGTGGTGGCACATTGGCTGAACTAGTGACAGCAGCAGTGCCATGGCATTGAGGAAAGTGGGCCAAGCCTCAAAAAGGCAGTGGGGCATTGGCCACAACAGTCGTGGCGCCTACACACCTGCTTTTGCAGCAAGCTGCTGCAATATGTTTCTTGTGCATGTGCAATCAACATAAAAAAAGATGCAAGAACAAGGGACACAATTGGAAGATAGAGGGGATGGCTCTAGGGCAATGTGAGGAAGTATTTTTCACAGAGAGGATGGTGGACTCATAGAACAGCCTTCTTGAGGAGGTTGTGGGGTCTAAAACTGTGGGAGAATTCAAGAATGCATGGGACAGATATAAAGGCAATTCTGGTGGGGGTAGGAAGAAATAGGCTGTTGGTTAACTAGGATCTGCAGCTTACCCAGTAGGTAGGGAAATGAGCAGACTGGGTGGGTCAAGCGGTCCTCATCTGCCATCAAAGTTTATGTTTCTATGTTTACCTTTGCCAACAATGTTATCTCTAAAACCATGCTGCACATGCACAGGTCAGAAAAGAGTGGGATTTAAAGCCTTATAAGTCTGAAATCCTTTAATATTTTCTCATCAGGCTGTCGAAGGCACTACATTAGTGGTGGGCGAGTGGGCGGAATTTGCTTCACTGAGAAATCCACGAATTTTCTATCATTTGCATAGCTTAAATGCGAATGTTGCCTGGTGAATGGCAATTTTCACCTTCCACAGGAGAAATTTCCGCCTCCAGGACAAGATTTTGTTTCCTACGATAAAATTTTGCCTTCTGTCCATGGGCAAAATTTCACCATAGGAGGGTATAAGTTATAATAAGTAGATCCCTGGTGGCTAGCAGTCCCACCCCCACCTGTCCTACATACTTTCATAAGGATTCCTGCTGGATACTAGCTCTGATTTAAATGCTACCTGGCTCCACCTGAATCCTTTCATCATACTGTAAAACAGTTTTAATACAAATGCTTACTTTTCTAATACTTTTTTACCCTCCTGCATTCTTTTTCACCCATACTCTTTCCTTTGGCCAAATCATGGTCTTATTTCCTCAGCTGCATGGAGGTGCAGGCAACTAGTCTTCAATGAGACCAATATCAAGTTCCCTCATAAATCACAATCAGGGACTGATCTTCAGAGAGAAATATCTCTCTCTCCCTCCCTCATAGAGTAACTATAACAAATAGGGACACATTTCATAGATTTTGTAAGCTGCAGTCTCAGGTTCATCTAATCGTGATGCATGACATGAGACTTGTGATTAGGAAGTGATTTTCCATCCCTGTGTCAAACTGATGCCTGATAGATGACGATCTGTGGTCTAATAGGGATTGGTGGAGGCTTTTGTGTGCCTCTTTGCATCATATCACATCCTTGCTGCAAGCTGCTGCAGATCACATCCAAGTACTGTAAATGTGCCCAAGTTTGGAAAATAGGGCACAGTTGTATAATATGGACTTGTGTACAAGCTGTCCTAAATTGTATTGTTACACAACATTGTCCATAGACACTGTGCCTGCATTAGAAATCCAGCCAATCAAGTCCATGCCCAGAGATGCTGGACGTAATGGTTCACATATAAATATGAACATGGCCATTTCTGCAAACACAAAATCTGAACCAGGTTTACAATTGTATTAGTGCCTTTGGTGATGTTCGTGAGTCTGCAGGAGGTAATATATGAACTAATTTTGAGAAAATTGGGATAATGAAGTGCAATGTTCAAAAGAATATATTGAATGGGTATTAACAACATTTATGTAGCTCCTACCACAAACATGCTTTTCTAATGCTTTTGCTCACCACCTGAATTTATAGGTTAAACAGAGTATTTACTGAGTTGTCTTGTTAAGTGAGCATGGAGCCTGCACAACATAGAAAATGAGGTACCATGTTATAGAGGAAGAGAGAAGATGAAGCCGCTGAGGTGGGACAAACTGAAACACCTGGGCACAAGCACTATGCAGCCTGCTGACTGAGCTGTCAATGAATGAGCTTCATTGACAGTTCAGTCAGTGGACCGACATGAAGGAGAGAGGAGGCTGTGCCAGTCTGCTGCTGCCAGGATTTAGGATGGGGGTAGGAGCGAGTGTGGTGGGGGACATCCAGCTGCTGGGGAGGCTGGATGGGGGTGTTGGATCACCAGGAAATCGGGGATTTATGGGAACTGGGGATCAGGAGGGGTTTAAAATTTACAAAACCACTACACCACCAAAGATTTTGTTTTAACAGGATAAGAAGGACACACGGAGGGATGCAGGTGGGGCGGTTACTGTACATTTCTGAGGTGGGCAGGTTGTTACCGGTTCAAGGGGAGGACCACTAGCCACCATGGATAATTTCATTATTTACATTATTACATGGATGTGGAACAGGTGGGAGGGACCACTAGCCACCAGGGATCTACTTCTTATAACTTATACCCTGCTAAGGTGAAATTTTGCCATGGACAGAAGGTGAAATTTCACGCAGAAGGTGAAATTTTGCCATGGAAGTCAAATGTCGCCTAGGTGAAATTCTGACTTCTGTGGGAAAATTTTGTGAAGTGCTCGTGGATGTGAATTTTCCCACTTCACCTGCACTCCACAGGTTAAATTTAAATTTGCTGCATCATTAAACTACATTAGGACATGGCACATGTCCCCTGCAAGTTGGGATAAAATTCTATTCCATGTAGGCTGTAGGGAGAGCAAATAAAAACATCAAGGCCCAGATATTCAAACTGCACCAGGCTGTGGTGCAAGCCTGGCGCAGCCCAACTTGGCTACGCAGGGTGTGTGGACTAGGTGACATTCAGCAGGAGCTGTGCCATGGCTCAGCAGCTTTGAATATCACACCCTGGCCATCCACAGTGCGCATGGCACAGTGGCACTTGCGCCAGCACCAGTGGCGTGAGTGGAACATGGGGATGCGCTTAGTGCAAGTTCCATTGTGCAGGGTGCAACAACTGCGATATTCAAAGTTGACATGCAAATGGGGCCATAATGTATGCAAGGCACAAATGGGGCCATTTGCATGTCATTGTCGTCCCATTTGCATGCAGGTGCACCGATCCCGACGATTTGCGCCTGGCGCCCTGCCAGGTAGCTGCCATCGGGACCGACACCCCTGCATCGCGCAAGTGCCCACAGCCTGATTGCAGGCATTAGTAAATGAAATAAACTCACTATATCCCTGGTGCTTTCTGCCCAATCGCTGGCTTAGGTATATAAAACAGAAATCAATATCCCTGGTGGTCCAGTGGACGCTTTGCCTGATCGAGAGCTTGGTGTATAAAACAGAAACAATATCCCTGGTGGTCCAGTGACCGCCGCCCGATCGCAGGCTTCAAGGTTAAAGAATAAGATAACCCATAATCTTCAGGTGACAGCCCGATCGCTGGCTTATAAAGAATAAGATACCATATCTGGTAACAGTGATTTTCACCGCCCACTGAGCCACGCCCGCCTTCGGTCACGGGCGTGCAGCAGCCTCATTCGCCAGCCATCACCGACTGACAGTGGCTGCACCATTGTTCGAGCAGCATGGCCATCGGGCATGGCACGTTTCATACACTCCAGATATGTGAAAGGATCCATTCACATATCTGGATGTGTAGTATGGACGGGTTGCATGCCCATTGGCCCATGCTGTGGACCAATGTGCGTACAGCCCTACCCACGGTGTCAGTCAGCGGGCGGGGCGGCAGGCGGTGGTTGCCACCCGCCACTGGACCGGGGAGTGGGCAGTGGGATCAGTGGGCGGTGGGAAGGGGAGTCCACTGACCACCAGGGATATGGGTTATCTTATTCTTTACTTAAGCTCGCCGATCAGGCAGACAGGTCCACTGGACCACCATGGATACTGATTTCTGTTTTATATACCAAGCCTGCGATCGGGCAGAAAGCAGCCCACTGGACCGCCAGGGATATTGGATTTCTGTTTTATATACCAAAGCCCACGATCAGGAAGAAAGCGGTCCACTGGACCACCAGGGATTTAGGATCAGTTTTATCTTTAACTGATGCCCGTGATCGGGCATGAGGGGCGCCACCACGGAGGTGCAGCCGAGTAGTGGCCACCCACAGGTGGTAGCTGCAGTTGTTGCACCTGCAATGCGACAGCTCACCTGTGGGTGGCCGCCATTGTTCTTTTTTTTTGCTTAACTTTGTGCTGGTGCAGGTAGAGGTTGCGCATGCATGGTTCTGCACATCCCGGCTGAATATCGGGCTGTGCAGAGTATGCATGGGCACGCCTCACCTGCGCCTGCATACATTACTGATGTGCTCCAGTGCATCGGGATTTGTGCCAGGCGCAATTCCCGTCTTGAATATCGCACCGGAGCGCATCAGTGGGTTGTGCATGGTGCAACATGTGCAACCTTTGAATATCTGGGCCATTAAGTATAGGAAAAAGTTAGATATCTACAAAAAATAGACATATGTGGATCTCAGAAACAACACAAGTTGCCCTTATGAAAATGTCCATAGGTCAAGACCTTGCCTCTAAACAACACATACACAATTTCAGCTCATTTCATCAAATGGACTCAAAGCTTTCAATGTGCAAAGTTAGGGGTTTAACATGGAACAGACCTTACTATAGGGGCACTTTCGCACCCCTATAATTAAGCCTTCTTTTATTGTGATTGCTTATACATGCACTAAAGACTAACAGAAGAATGCTGGTAAAATCCAGAAATTTGAGTAGCAGTCAGTGGGGATCCTGGAATTTCAAATTTTGAAAAGTGAATTTCATTGCTTTAATCACCATAAATCAGAGGCCTTGTCTATCTTGGCTTCTATTGTTCTGTGCCACATGCTTCACAGTCACCACAGTGTTATACATAGCGCAGGTTCTTTACATTGTTTGGTCATATAGAACTGTTTTCTCAAACAAGATGGAAAACAGTTCCATAGACAGAGGCAGACCCAAACTGCCTAAATAAATTCTTGCAGTTCATAAAAGCAGCATTTAACAGAAATGAGAAGGAAGGAGTTAATGTTTGGATTCTCGCAGCCATGTTTTTTAGCAGTATGAAAACACACACATACACACAGGCAGGATTCCACTGTCACCTGCATCTGGCTCAGAGGTAGGCCAAAATCTCAGACACACGGACTCACAGTTTAAAGGATTGGTTCACTCAAATATGAACTTAAGGTTATCGTGTTGGCATTATTAGTGCAGGAGTTAGAGGCGCATAATAGGAATAGCAGTGAAGTATAGAACCCGGCGTCAACCCCACCCCACCCTGCAGAAAGTGACAGACATTGGGGTGTACTTTTTGTGTTGCTGGCCATAACAATCATGCCATTTCACCTCACCCTACCCTTCAGAGTCTGACAAGTGTCGCGTTGTGCCTTGGGTCATCGGGCCTTATGCTCACCCCATTTCATAAGGAAATGCGTTGAGATTGGTGCAGCATAGGAGAATGGGTTGAACTTTGGGGCTGAGAGTCCAAGGCACACCTTGATGCCTGTCAGTGGCTGCAGGATGGGGCAGGAGGATCAATGGCATGAGCAGTACAGCAGACAATCAAGACACACCCCTGATGCCTGTTAGTCTGTACAGGGTGGGACATAATGATTAGAAACCCTAACGCCCTGGGCGTTTGTTGGGTATTGCACTCCAAATATTAAAACATGGCCTTTTGTGACCCCACCTCATGAAAGCATTTGGGACCTCTGCTCATGAACAGTGTCCCAGTGATTTTGTTAATCTGTCTCGAGCGTTGATTTCCCACAGTGGCAGCACCATTCTGCACCACATTAAAATGTCAGCTGCATTATTGATAAGAGGTGTGAAGAGATGGCAATGTTGAAATTAGGACTGAAAATATTAAGTATTCTCGAGATTCGAGCATGTGTGAAAACTACGCATTGCACGCTTGTAACACAGTCATTTAGTGGAATTATTTCACCAAATTTTTAACATAGCAATTTTGGAACTGCTGCTCATGAACAATAGCACTAGGATTATCTTAATCTGCCCCGAATATTGATTTCCTACAGCAACCATGCGATTGTGCGCCAGATTGCAAATCTACATTTTGGGCAGGATGTGAGAAATGGCAGCTGTACTGTTCATAAGAAGGTGTGCAAAATGACAATGTTGAAAATCTGAAGTGAACATATTACAAATTCTCAAAGTTACGACTGGGCATGGACACTGCATGCACACTTGTAACCTAGTCATTTTATGGAATTTTTCACCAAATTTTCAGCGTAGACACATTTCAGGACCTCTGCTCATGAACAGTGTCACTGTGATTTTCTTAATCTGTCCCAAACAATTTTTTCCCACAGCAACTGCTTTATTCTGTGCTGGAAGTGCAAAAACACATTTCAGCCAGGATGTGAAAAATAACAGCTATACTGTTCATAAGGAGATGTGGAAAAATGGCAGTGTTGAAAATCTGGGTGAAAATATTACAGATTCATGAAGTTACGAGCGTGCATGGAAACTGCGCAATGCACGCTCTTAAAAGTCATTTTTCACCAAATTTTCAATATAGGCCCAGATATTCAAACTGTGCCCAAAAAGTGTGCAACAGCAGGAGCAAGCACAAGTCCATTGCACCTATCTTGCAGAAGCGCGATATTCAAAAACTACAGCAGGCCAAGATGCGCCTATAGCGCGAATATCACACACCTGCACCATAGCGCAACTAGGAAGGGAAGCTGACCATATCTGATGTGCCATAGTGCAACAAGGAATGTTCAGCTGAGCAGTTCAGATGCACCATAGGTGCAACCAGGGACACCCTCCAGCAGCAGGGCAGCAATGCAACAGCACAACCAGGGATGCAGGGCCCACCACCCATGCCACAGATGGGCAGAGGAACACACAGCAGAACAGACATCATCCCCCACACCCACTGCACTGCACAACTGGGGAGGGCTGGAATACCACTGGCCCATGGAGACCAGCAACCAACCCACAGCCGGACCATGGTGCCCCATCACACCCCTGGCAAGCTGTGACTGGCACACAGGATGACCGACCACCCCATACCACCATCCCACTAATGCAGAGCACACCCTGCACCATGATCCCCATACACCCTGCCCAGGAATAGCACCCAACAGTGCAGAACACCCCATGCATGTCACCACCCCCCGGACAATGCAACCCTGTGCACCACGGAGCCATACAAGGCAGCCCCACCATGGACACACCCTGCAGCCGGGCGGCAGCAGACAGTGATGCAACAGATGCATACACAGTGCTGCCCGCCCGCCCCCTGAGATACAGCTGAGAGACCGACCATGTGTCAGCACATGAGGTACCCCAGATGCAACAGAGCATGCCCCGGACCCCACCTCCAGTGGTACAGCACCCTGCACACCCTCCCAAGGACACATACTGTCCCAGCACTGGCCACAGCAGCCACCACTGACATGTCAGCAGACTGTGGCATGTCAGCAGACTGTGCATATCACAGACATGCAAGGGTGTCAGTTGCACAGGCCATGGACAGTCTGACAGGGTGCCATGCACACAGTGCAGGCCCCATGGACCACTGCACACAGGCATCCAGTGCACAGAGTACAACACACAAACCACAGACAGTGACTGATCCCCCTGCCCACACCATAGGCGGCTCACCTCTGCACACACACACACACACACACAGCCCATGCATGCACCACCCTGACGCATGCAAACCACTGCAGCTGAGTACCTGTAGCCCGCTGCAAATCAGAGACCACCACAGTTGTTGTAACAAAATGTATGTACTAAAATATAACAACTATGTAACATATTTACAAATATATACAAGGGGAAGGGCCACAAACCAGGTGGGGGTGAGCATGGGGCAGGGGTGTACAAATGGGAGAGGGAAGAAGGGTATGAGGGTGAGTCTAGGGGTATGGGTGTCAGGGGGTCATGGAGGGCCTATTCTCTGCCCTGCTCTCCACTCCTGTGGTGCCTCCGGTTCTCCTCCTCCCTGGACCCCATGTCTCTCCAACCTCTCCAGTGCTGCCAGGATGCCCATGCCAGCTGCAGTATTTCCTGTATTGCCCATTCCAGGGCCATCCAGCATTGTCCACCTAGGACAAGGGAGCAGAGTCAATACATGTGACTGTCCAGTCCCCTGCAGCAAACCCATTGTGCATGGCATACAGCCATGCACCATGCCCTGTGATGGTGTGCGACCACCCATAGTGACAGTGTCCACAAGACCTGCCTACCCAGGCAGCCACAGCCATGTGGACCACTGCACACCCACCGCCCTTGTCCTGCACAGCACCACTGTGGCCATACAGTGACCTGGCTATGCAGTGTGAAGGCAGTGGCACAGCCATGTGCCCAGTATATGCATGGACCACCATTGATGCTCTCCCAGACATGCAGTGCCACTGGACAGTGTTGACTGTAACAAGTTGCGTGCATGGCAGTGGTGTCAATGGATGGTGGCCATGCCCTGCTGCCTGCCCTGTTACACAGCATCAATAGTAATCATGGATGTAAGGCACTCACCATCATCAGGCTGGTCCCTGCACCTCTGCGGATCTTTGCCCCTCCCGGCCTGATGGTCCTCCTGGCGGTGCTTCCTCTCCCTCACCAGCCTCGCTCATCTGGGCCTAAGGTGCAAACATAGAGAGGAACATCAGTACAATCCTGTAGCAAAGTCCGCCCACCCCATGTGTGTGCAGTCCCACACAGCCAGACCCACCACCCCACACTCTGATAACACCACCACGGCGAACACCGACAGGCCCCCCATGTGCTGGACACATGCAACCGTGATACTTATGGAAGATAAAAGTGTATGGATGTTGCATCTACCTGGCAGTGGCACGTTCCCCTCCTGGCATGTGCCCGCAGGTGGGCAAGCAGGTCCGGGTCCCTCGCCTCACATCCCCATATCTGTGGCGGCACTGCTCTGCCGTCTGCCCCATACCTGTGGCCTCCTCCAGGCGCCGGCAACCTCCTGCCACACCTGACTCCTGGCCCTGTCCAGTGCCTCACCAAATAGTGGGCCAACATGTGGCTCCACAATGGCAACCAGGTTTGCCAGCTCCACCTGGCTGCACTGTACAGCTCTCCTCTGTGCCATGTCTACTGCTCAGTTAAGTCAAAATGGTGCTCTACAGTGCGGTTCTGCCACATGCAGATGCTGCGTGGTACAGGCGCTGCCATTCCCTATCATGCTGTCACCGAACAGCATGATAGTGAGTACACCATGCCTGACCATGGCGTCTGGGGGCAAAGGTCGGGCACAGGGTCAAGGGTCTCTGATGCATGATCAGCAACAGTGCGACTGGACCAATGCATCTAGCGCGTTGGGTGCCTGTGTGCAACCTCCTCTAGCAGCCTACCCGGCGCTGTTGCCCCAGGTGCCTCACGATGCTCCCCAGTACCACAGCGCCATATAGGTGAACAGCGTTGCAGTGCCACTGGCACAATGGTGGCTGTGCCCTGCATTCCCTCCCATGCACAGCACATCAGCAGTGCAGCAGGCGCCTGTGTCATCAACCCGGGCATGCGCGGTTAGAGTGTACTCGCATGTCACAGAACTGCGCTCCTGGCTCAGCACATTCAACACAATTGCGCACGCACAACAGCACTATATTCAGCCGTCATATGCAAATCAGCTAATCAGTCATTCAATGGCGCAGTCACTGCATTTGCATCCATTAGGATGTGCCTCACTTCATTTGCATGGGTTGCGCTATAAAAGTGCGACATTGGCTGCACTGGCCATAGTTACTGCAGTCTATTGGTGAGTTGCATGCTGTTTGGGAGTGTGGACTGTGGATTTTGGGACATGCATGGGACTGCACAGTCACAGGTAACACCTGTCATTCTCACAGGCTGAAGCATGACCGAGTGAGTTGTGGAGGAAGAGGAACAAAGTCATGGGTGGAGGAGGAGGAGGAGGCCAAATTTCACTAAGGCTGAGACGGATGCCCTGTTTGAGGCCTACCTAGACCAGGAGTCACTTCTCAGCGGATGCCAGGGAATACCACAGGCCCATGCTGCTGCATGGGAGGAGGTGGTGCGTGCTATAAACCTGCATGGCAGCCACCAGCACTGCAGGAGTGCAAGAAGAAGATGGGCACAGACAAATGGAGGATTAAGGAGAAGGTGGCTGCCATCAGGGCAGCAGAGCTGTGACAGGTGGGGACAGCCAGAGGTGCTCGCCTGACCCCACAGAAGGAGAGGGTTGCTGGCAGCATGCAGCATTGCACCTTTGAGGGTGTTCTGGGTGGTGGATTCCAGACGGTGGTAGCCCGTCACTGCATGGTAGGTCATGGTCTGTCTATGGGGGGCAGGGTAGGTCACGTGCAGTAGCGACTTTGTTTTCCCTTACAGCTCCTGAGCATCTGCATGGGTCAGTGGTGGTGGGCTTCTCACTGAGGCGGTCAGATGGAGATGGAGGAGGGCCCATCCACCTCCACAGGAATATGTGGCTCAGGGTGATAGTGGGCCCGCCTTGACGTCCAGACTGATGTTGTTGGGTGCTGTTGGGTGTTGTTGGGTGCTGAGGAGGCCTGTCCATGTCCCAGCATGCCAATGTCCATGGATGCCAGCATGCTGTGACTCGGCTGGTGCAGGGTCCATCACCGATGATGTCGCTAACGCCATGGGCAGTGACACGTGTGGTGCCACTGGATGGCCACACAGCAGGTAACATCGCAGCCATGGCTGTGGGTGGTGCCACCGTGGAGGCCTGCGTGTCATCACAGTCCCAGCCTGTGCCTGTCAGCACTGGTGGGGCAGCACTGGTGTGTGTACAGGACAGTGGAACTGTTGCAGTCACTGCGGCAGCACAATGGGGCTGGAGAGCAGCAGCCAGAGGCAGCATCCACAGTCGGACAATGGGCTTGGGGGTACAGTGTCAGGGGCGGCATCAGTGCACCACCTGTGGACATGCCCAGGCCTGGCTCTGGTGTGCAGCACCCACCCTCAAGGGGTGATGAGCATTAGGGCCACGAACACCCTGAGGGCGGCATGCCGATCAGGTAGATGACCTCTTGGATGAGTATACCTGCATACTGCAAGCATCAGTCAATCAGCAGATGCAGCTCTGACAGAGGTGGATGCACTGAGTGTGGCTCTTCACCAGGCAGAGGAGCATCACAGCAGAGAAACCACTCTGCTCCTGGCAGGGATGGACCAGATGCGGGAGGATCTGACCACTGCCATTGACAGGTTGACACAAACAATCACAGCTGCCATGGCCACAGGGGCGCAGGAGTTATTTGCCCATGCATCACAGACACCGTAGTGCAATATCCACACCCATTCCTGGCGTCGTGCGACACCATCCTTGTCGACACTGGGTTCAGCTGTGGGCATCCGAGCATGCCTGGTGCAGGCATGTTCGGTGTGCTGCAGACCCTGCATGAGCACGGTCACGTTCATGCAGTGGAACCCCTGAGGGACCATCAGTGTCACCCATGAGGCCAATGGTCAGCCTGTCACTGCTGGTGGGTCTTGGCGGGTCACCCACATCCCGTGGTGGCGGGCACTGTGGTGCGTGACTGACCTGTCTCCCAGCGCAGCTACTGTCTGATGCTGCCCTGTGTGCATTGTGTCATTCAGCGGCAATGCACGGGTAGATCTGCCCTGTACACACACACACACACAGTCCATCTGCACACCCTCCCGCTGCTGTCCACCATTGTGTGTGCATGATGATGCCTGCATTGCGCTGTATACCAATGTGCAATGGTGCCCAGCGTCTGACACCGCGCACAATGACAGGCAGTGGGCGTGGTGGTCTCGTGGACATGTGTGTGGCTAGGTGGCGTTCTGGGTCAGCGGCCTCCTACCCTTTGTGCATGTCTGGTGAGTTGTGTGTGTGTGTGTGTCTGTCTGCGTGCCATGTTGACCTCACCCATCCCTGGCGGTGTGTGTGGTTCCATGCCTGGCCACTTCCCTTGACGGCATGCACCCCTGGTGTGTGTGTCCTTGTGTGTTTGTGGGTTGTGCCTTTGCCAATGGTGGTTGCACATGGCCCCATGACTTACCTGGGTTGGCTGAAGTGCTCCTCTGTGATGGTGTCCCGGTGCAGCTGTGCCAGCGGAGCAGTCGGGGGTCCCATCACCCAAGGGGTGCTGCCCATCACCATTGTCACCGGGCGCCTCATTGTCCCCATTGCTGTCTCCTCTTTGACCCATACGGTTATCCCATATTGTGTTGGCCATGTTGTGCAGGATGCAACAGGCCAGGAATAGCCCACAGGCCTTTGAGGGCTGTACTGTAGGGCACCACCAGAGGTGTCCAGGCAATGGAAATGTGCCTTCAGCATGCCGAACACCCACTCCATGACATTACGTGTGGTGGCATGTGCCTCATTGTAGCGTTGCTGCGATGGGGTCGGGCCACCGTATGGTATGAGCAGCCAGGGACGGAGTGGGTATCCACTGTCACCTGTGTGTAGAGGATGGAGGTTGGTTTGGTGATCAGCATCACCCTGCCCCGGGCCATGTAGGCCACTACCCATGTCACCTCTGACCATGCCCCTCCCAAGCCCTAAGTTTGTCCATGTGGTTTGCATACTCACCCACTAAGTGGCCAGTGGGATGTCCCCACTCTCAAATCTGTGGCACAGTGCCAACTGGTGCCAGATGAAGGCATTGTGTGCTCCCCAGGGTGCATGTCACAGACATTGATTATGCACCCCTGGCATCGCACGCCACCTGGCAGTTGATGCTAGCATGGCCTTGTGATTAATGTATGTGGCCCCCTCAGGGCCAGGTGGTGTGTGGATGGCCACATGGGTGCAGTCTATTGCCCCTAGCATGCCAGGCATATGTGCTACCTGTGGAACTCCTGTATGTTTGCTGTGTGCTCCACCGATGTGCTGGGAAATGGATGTACTCCACAGCATGTGGCAGCAGTGCGCTGAGGAATTGGGTGAGGTGGCATGATGCGGCCGACTGGGTTATGCCTGTGGTGTCCTCTGTTGGTCTCTGGAAGGTACCCATGGTGAGCAAGCACATGCAAGCTGTCACTTTAGTCTCCACCGACAGAGCATGGCTCCATCATGTGGTGCCTGCATCACATCACTGCACAGCTCACAGAGCTGCCTCAGAATGCCTGATTCAGGTGGTACCAGCCCACAATCTCAGTATCACTGTACAGCTCGAAGCTGGTGTGGGCTCGTACTGCCTGGGGCATACCACTGACGGCTCTTCCACGGCCACGCCCCCTCTGCTGCCCACCTTCTCATCCCCTCATTACTGCCTCCATCTGGATGGTGGCACTGGCCATGTCCCTGGCTTGTGTTCACCCCCAGCAGCTCTTTCTGTGTTCCCCCACTGTCCTGGCTGCTACTTCCCTGCCGGGAACACCTGACTGTGCTGGCCTCAGTACTGTGTGACACTTCCCCCTTCTGCACTGTGGCTGTGGCTCCCACACCTTCCCTGAGCCTGTGGGTTCCAGGGAGCCCTTTCTTTGTCCTGCCCTGTGTGTGTGTGTGGCTGGCTATAGTTCAGCAACATGTGCCTTCCTGTGCGTTCTTGCGCTCTCCTTGTTCCTTTTTATTTTGGCTCATTTCTGCTATCGTGCAACTTCCGCTTGCTCCCCTATTGTCGTGGTACATGTTGTTGAATATGCTTTTCGCCATTTATACATGGTTCCTTCCCCTTCAGTTGCACACACATTCATTATCTTTGCGCTATTGCTCAAGCGTGATTTGGAGGCGCAACTGCCTCCCACTGAATATCACAGAATGGCACATTTCGGACTTGTGCTGGCGCAACCCTATTGCGCATGGTACAATCCTTTTGAATATCTGGGCCGAGATGTTTTGAGAGGCCACCTCATGAACAGTGGCATTGTTTTGTTAATCAACCCCAAAACATGATTCCACGCAGTGACCATGAAATCAGCTTCGGGACCGAATAACACCATGACAGTGACTGAATTCATGAGGAGGGGTCCCAATAAGCCCATGTTGAAAATTTGGTCCACAGTTCCCAAAAATGCCCAAGATAAGCACCAAAGTCGAAAACACCTGATTTATGCCATTATACATCTTATCGGCATTTCTTCAGTTCACGGTCAGCTTTGAAGAGTGCAGGCGTATTCCCAGTCCACTGAAGATCGTCATGCCGGGCTCCGGAGGTAAGTATGGGGTGAGGGAGGTGCAGAGAGGTGGGACCGTTTTCTACTTTACAGGTTAAAAGAATTAAACATTGCGGGATGTTTTTCTTTTGGCAGGTTCATTTACACACTGGGGTGGGCTCCCAGCATGCCACCTGTGTGTTTTGGGGGTGGGGACTGGGGCCAATGGGGATTGGGCACCCTGTCAGCAAATAAATAAAAGGGTGTTTGGTGGGGGGATGGAATGATGGCGAGGGATGGGCAACCCCTTGGCAAACATCTGGCATCGGACATGATGCCAACAGGGATTAGGCTCCCCATCAGCAAATGAACTGGGGAGGGGAATGATGATGATGCCAACAGGGGAATGGGCACTCCTGATGTCAGCTTTCTGCAGGGACTGTGAGAGGTGGACAGCACAGCCACGCCAGTCTCATTGAAATGTTACACCAGGGAAGGGCGCCCTGCTTGAGGTGGTGCTCCTCATTGCAGTGGCTAAAACATTTCAAGTTGGTGGCATGCTTTGCAACTGCTGTCATAGACAGCATGCAATCTCATTTGTGCCACACAGTGAATACCGAAAAAGCAGTGGTGCCACTGGCCATAACACTACCGTGCCCCCAAAACCTGCTCTTCCGCTTCAAGTAACCGCACAATATGTTGTCTGCACTGCGGCGCACAAGACAACATTAAAAGAATATTATTAGTCACTGGATGGTAGGAGATCAATCTGATTGGGACAATTAAATACACACATGGTAGATGGTTGGTGCATTCAAAGGGGATAAAATTACCTAATCTCAAGAGAGAATATAAAATGCTGAAAAACAGTGAGTTACTCGGGGAATCTTGGAGCTGGAGGAGAAACAGCTTGGAGCCTACCCTTCTAGCTATGTCTGTGGAGCTGACAGTTAGCATAGGGTCGGTGTCTCTACAATAATAGGGAAGGGTAAGATTAATTCTAGTATATCTCAGTAATAGCCTTTTTCTGTTTTGTCATCTGTTATTTAAGAACATTTGTTTACTTTTCCTGTAGAGTGTTATTCTCTTGTGTTGAAAATAGATATCCTGTAATGCTTCTTTTCACTTTCTGTTAAGTAAAAAGCTATTTATTTACTCAACAGTTGTGACTGTGATGTCATTTGTTTTCTAAGGTAATATATGGTTTCCACTAGCTGAGGCAAACTCTGTTCAACATCCGCCATCCAACAGAGACACACTACCGACTTTGATCTGTGCAATTGCACGTTTGACTACCAGTTTTGCAAACTTGGGAGGTTTGCACTGGGCGAACCCCAGCTGGTGGCAGTGAATACCCGAGACAGACACCTCTCTAAACGCTGTTCCAGCCCAGAGAGAGAGGTGGTTATCACACACCTATGGTAATTTGGGTCATGTATGGGTGTTTTCAGGAAATCTACTTCCTCAAAACACCCAGGCAGGTTCAACAGTTTTGAACACAGTTACACTGAATCACCTGAATTGGTTTGAATGCAAATCAGGTAATGAATTTTTGTTTATAAAAACAAAAGGAGGAGTCAAATTAGAATAAACAAAACAGGAAAGAGATCTGGGAGTAATCCTATCACATGATCTGAAAACATCCAAACAATGTGAGAAAGCAGCATTAAAGCCCAATGGAATGCTGGGCTGCATAGGGAAGGGATTTACTAGCACAACAAGAGGTTATCATACCACTTTACAGATCATTGGTGAGACCACATCTGGGTACAGTGTATAGTTTGAGCACTTGTGGGTCAACAGAGAACAGAGCAGGCGGGACAAAATGGGGAAGAGCGGAAGCTGAGGGACTCCTGGTGGGGGCCATGCATAATGAAATGAAACTGAGCTCTGTGTCACATTAATGCAGAACAGCTCATAATCACATTGCAGGTAAACCCCTACAAGGCAAAACTGCTACAGCAGATCACAGATGACTTATCGCAGAATCGATGAATAAATTGGCGTTGAATGCAAACAAAGGGCGCAACCAGATGAAAATGAACAAGTAAGATGTGAACTGCTAACTGTGGATGAGCCCTGTTGTGTAAGCCAGTAGATGATTAGTGGCCTGCACCCTGTAGACCCCCAGAGTTGGCAAGGAGGGTAGCAACTGTGGAGGGAGCTGACATGGAGGAAAGATAGACAAGAGGACAATGAAAGAAAAACAACAGCCAGTGGGGACCTGAATGAGGAGAATGAAGGAAGAGGGAAGACGATGGTAGGCAGGAAGACTCCCAAAAGAAAGCAAGAGGCAGTCCTTAAGACAAAGGGAACAGCTGCCTCAGGTCACAGCTACATGTGAAGATCCCCGATGCCAGTAAAATGTGGACTCAAGGAATTGATGAGGAGTAAAGAGGATGCAGTCACTTGTGCCATGAATGAAAATGGAGTACTTTGCAAAGGCAGCTCAGTCGGGAGACTGATGAGTTGATGTGCGGAGCTTGGTGCGGGTGCCGCTGGCGATGTCACACTGAAGCACTGGAGGAAATGGAGCTGTGGCAGGAGTGGTGGTAGGGAATGAGGTCCCAAAAGCAGGAGAAGAAAACTGAGGCCAAAGAGGTATGGGAACAAGAGCCGATAGAAGGAAGTGCATAAGCGGTACCAGAACCTGGCAGAGCACAGAGCGCCAATAAAGCTCCACAAGGCAGGACAGCACAAGTGGGACACAGGAAGAGGCAGAGGAGGATGAAACAGAGAGGCACTGCAAGGAGGATGGGTACAGAAGCAAGCAGGCAGCAAAGGGAACCGAGGGAAGAAGCAAGAAGAGGTACAGGAAAGATGCAACGGGGGACAATAGGAGCAGGGGATGTGACTGGGCAGCCCGGAGGGAGTGCAGAAAGAATGGAGGAGTGAAGGAAAACAAACAGCTGCAAGCCAGCAGCAAAGATAGGTGGGTGAGCGTAGAATGGGCCAAGCCCCACAGAGCCGCAGCGGATGGGCACTAAGGGAGCAAGCCCAACTGGGAAGTGCTACAGCAAACTGTAGTGGTGGTGCTGAGGAGCAAAACATCAAGAGAAAAGCAGCAACTGGGAATCAAAATGAGAAACACAGTATGAGGGAAGGAATGGGAATGGTGGAGGCGCGAGAATAGACTGCCAATGGCCAGATGGGAACAAGTGGCCAGAGGAGCGAGGAAACAAGACATCATCAGAGCTAAGGAAGGTGGCACCTCCAGCCACAATGAAGAATGAATCCTGGAACAGTCCAGCAGTAGTGGCCTTTTAAGGCCTGATGGGGAGTGACGTTATTGCTCCACCCATTGAACCACAGGCATAGCTCTTCCCATTATGGAATGCATCACATCCAAAGGCTATAGCCAGCATCTCCTTATCAATCTGAAATGTATTTATGTCCAGTCTGTGAAGGCTCTTGATGCATATGCAACAGGTCTGCAGCTACTATTTCTGAGCTGTGCAAGTGTGGCTCCTATACCACCTTCGAGGCATCTATGGAAACCTTTGTCTGACAGGAGATATCAAAATATTGCAAGGTGGGTGTAGTAGTTAGTAGTCATTTTATGTCTCAAATTCTTGATCTTACTTGAGGCGGCTCTTGTAGTAGGTAATTACAAATAGGACTGAAGCCAGCAGGCATCAGGACCCCACAGAAAAGTTTCTAGCTAGCAGCCTGTGGTGGGGGACTGCCCCCACGTCAGGTGACAGACGTCATGTGATGTCAGTATAAAGGGCAGTCCCCCTATGCCCGCCTTCAGTTCTTTCCACGCCGTTAGCTCGTGCAGCCTACGTAGGTTAAGTTCACTGCTTCACAGTCAATCGTCGGTATTTTTACGCCTATCTTCTACTTTTTTCCTGATTTTCGTCAGCTTTACCTACAGCTGCCGTGTATGTCGTCCCGTCTCCTCAAGCACAAAAACAAGTGCGATTCTTGCGGTGCCCACTCCCATAAAGACAGACATTCCCAGTGCCGTTTTGTCCTGAGCCCCAATAATCCCATCGAGAAGTACCAGCTTTGCCAACAGTTTAACGTGGCCACCTGTAAGCAGTGGCAGCAGTCCCTGGAGGCCCACATTCTTAAACAAAATGACCTCCATGGAAAAGGAACTGAAAACTTTGGAGGCTTTGACTTCTCCAGAGGGCCACCACAGGAAGTAGCACCAGGACTTCTCATCAGTCACTGTGGCCTCAGCTGGGGTCACGGTGCTGCAGGTAATGGCAGCCATCTTGGAGGCTTCAGGACGGCGTCACCCTCCTCGGGCTACGGTCGGGCTCTCGGGAGCCTCTGGGTCTAAGAGGCAGCCACTCCCAGTAAGGTGCGTGCTGCCTTCTGGTTCGAGCAGCCCTGATAAGTCAGGCGTCGGCTCCTCTGATGCCCGCCTGGGTAAGGCCCGCTAAGAGCGCCCTAACCCTCTGGGGCAGCGCACAGCCTCAAAGTGCCGCCAAGGCTGCCCCTCCTTCCGGGCTTTCTCGCCAGGCGCTGGGTCCGATAAGTTGGACGCCAGCCCCCAACGCTCCATCCAGATCCCATCGATAACATGGACGCCAGCTCCTCGATGTCCGCCGGCACTAGAGCCAATGCTGGACCCTTTTGGGCTCATCCATCATCTTGAGTTCACCGCAACATTCATTGCACTCCGAGGCACCAGCTTCTCTCTGCTGGATCCCGGGATGGTAACCTTCTTCCCCAGGTGACACAGAGGACCGGGTATGCTGCCATCAGGTCTCCCTCCGCTGGGCGGATGACTTGATGCCAGATCCTCGGATGCTATCACCGATGCTGGCACCCGATACTCTACAATATCCCATTGCCAGACTCCATCCCTAAGCGGGCCTGCCGCCCGCTGGGCCTCCTGTTCGGGCCCACACACTGGGCCATTTCCGGGCCTTCTGCTCCTGCAGATCCCCAGTGCCTGGGTATCTGACCCAGTCCTATCCGACACATCATACCCAGGCCCACAGTATCCTGCACCCCAGTACCTGATGCCGTAATACATGGTGCCCCAGTACCCGATGCCAGGCTTCCCACCATCAGGGTATGGATACACCCTACAGATACCCTAAGCTGTATCCTCCCTCCTCCTCCTCCACCAGCCCCTCAGCGCCGTGTGGACTTGAAGGAGACTCTGGCTTCCTGGTGGGCTGAGGCTAAGGCTCAGCTCACCTGGGAGGTAGAGAGCCATCTTCCAATGACAGTCCCAGTTCTGGACCCCTACATCAGAGACAACAGACTCCTCCCACCTCCGGATACCAGAGGTGAACCCTCCGGTTCCAGGGCAGGGCAGGATATGCTTCCCGAGGGCTTCCAAGAGGTCCATTCCTCCCTGCGCTGGGGAGGAGTCTTCTTCCTCTTCATCATCCTCGGAGACCTCGGATGACTCCGATGGTCATTCCGACCCAGACAACGAGTTACACACTATGGACAAGCCCAGGCCAAGGACTCTTCCAAGTCTCCTCCAGAGGATCCTTCTTTTACAGAGTTGCTGTGCAAAATCCAAGCAGTTCATCAGTGGCATTTCTTGGAGCTGGATCCACAGGGTAAGAAACTCGCTGTGCACCTGGATCTGCCTGAGACTGCTCCTACCCTGGTGCCATCCTGGATTGAGCCTCATGCAGATCTTGTTTCACCATTTGGAAGCAACCGTCGGCATTAACCCCCTTCCTAGGAAATTGGACAGGCTTTATCAGGCTCCAGAGGGTGTTGACTCTTTAAATTCACACCCTTGAGCTGATTCAGTCGTGATTAGTGCTGCTCACTGCTGGACGGCTAACCCCAAGCATGAGCTCGTCACCACCCGACAAGGAATCCCACCTTCTGGACCAGTACAGGAAGAAGGTCACGCTTCTTCCACTCTGGATATTAGGGCCCTGAATTACATTGGTCATATGGGGGATTACCAGAAGGTGGTACTTAGTGAGGTGGAGGCTAAATTGGACTCCTTCCTGAGTCTCAGACGAAGCAAGAAGTGGTGGATCTAGTCCAGTCTGCATGTTCAGCCAGTCGGCACATCCTTTGTCCACATTACAATGCAGTGGACATTGCTGGTTGGAGCTCCGGCTTTGCCATGGGTTTGCGGCATCATGCCTGGCTCTGGGTGTCAGGTCTGGTACTCGAGGTGCAGTCTGCTATCCAGGACGCGCCCTTCAGGGGTTCAGTGCTGTTTGGTGGCGATGTCAAGGACATCATCACCGATCTGCAGGAGAAGGTACTGCACTTAAGTCAGTTGACTCCATGTACAGACCCCCTCAGGCTCAAGCGTCATCCCTTTCGCAGGCGTTCTTGGCAAAGGAGGAAACCTCAGGAAAGCAGGCCAACAAGCGTTGGGCCCCTCTAGCTGCCAAGCCCCCATCCAAAAAAGCAGCGGGGGGCTTCAGCAGCGCGATGCTTCACACTCCTGACTTCTTTCCTCTCCCACAGCCTCTGGGCTTTCCAGAGGAACTGGTAGGAGGGAGATTCTCCCTCCATCTACCGAGTTGGGAGAGGATCACTTCAGACACTTGGGGTGCTCCAGCTGATTGCAGAAATACACTCAATAGAGTTTCTTTGGAAACCTCCTTGAACCCCCAGGTTGTCTTACTCCCAAGAACATCTTCTTCTGGTTCAGGAAGAAATATCCTCTCTTCTTCTGAAGGAGGACATAGATCCCATTCCTTCCCTTCTTCAGGGGACAGGTTACTACTCCCATTTCTTCCTGGTCCGAAGAAGTCAGGAGAGGTGAGGCCGATTATCGACCTCACTCCCTGAACTTGTTCGTGGAGTACAAAAGGTTCAGGATGCTCTCTCTGCAGAGTCTTCTGCCTTTCTTTGGCCAGGACAGTGGCGGGTAGGCACTGGACATGCAGGATGCTTACCTGCATATCCCTATTCACCCTTTCCACTGCAAATACCTGCTTTTGTGTTCCAGGGTGACCACTACCAGTTCAATTGCCTCCCATTTGGTCTTTTCTCAGCTCCTGAGTGTTTACCAAATGCCTTTCAGTGGTAGAGGCCTACCTGCGTGCCCAGGGGTGCAGGTTTTCCCGCACCTGGATGACTGGCTCCTGGTGGCCTCGTCCAGGGAGGAACTCCTACGCTTACTTTTTCTTACCCTGCAGGTTTTACCTGCCTGGGGGTTACCGTCAACCAGACCAAGTCCCACCTGATCCTGTCCCAGAGGCTCCAGTTTATCGGGACAATCCTGGACATAACCTCCAGCATGGCATTTCCTGCCACTGGACAGGGTGGCCTCCTCCAGGCTCAGGTCAGCCTGTTGTCCAGCTGCAGGCGGGTCAGTGCCAGCAAGTCCTTCGCCTCCTTGGGCTCATGGTGGCTGCTATTCATACAGTCCCTCGCGCTGGCTCCACATGAGAATCTTTCAGTGGATGCTTCACCTCAGTGGGATCAGCTGGTGATGACCTAGATCAACTAGTTCTTGGTCTCCAATCCTATGGCTCAGGACTTGCAATGGTGGATGGTTCAGGAGAACCTTTGCGGAGAGTTCCCTTCTGCCTTTCTTCCCCTCCCAGATGCTGACTACAGATGCCTTGGGTGAAGGTTGGGGAGCCTCACTCCAGGCATCTGGTAAAGGCAGGAAAAGTCAAGCCTCCTCCCACAAAACAGGGCAGGTAGTAGGGTAAACACTGAGGTACAGAGCTCAACACAGGGCAGGACGGGGTAAATGGTAAAATAGATAAGAGCAATAAGAGCAGGGATGGGAGAAAAAGGATCAAGCCAACATTAAATTGAGGGCAATGACTACTAATGCCCGTAGTCTGGGAAACAAGCTTTCTGAGCTAGTAGCTTTGATGGAAGATGAACAATTGGATATTGTGGCAGTCACAGAAACATGGTACACCGAGAACCATGAATGGGATGTCAACATACCAGGTACACAATCTACAGAAGGGACAGGGAAGGCAAAAGAGGAGGTGGAGTAGCTCTATACATAAGGAAGGGATCAAAGCTACAGAACTAAAAAGTAAAGGGGAGGACAAGAGGCACTCTGGGTTACCTTGGAGATGGAATGGCATCGCATCCGCACAGGGTTGTATACAGACCCCGTCTCAAGGGGAAGAAATGGACAAGAAAATTATAGAGGACATTCTCAAAATGGCTGAAAAAGGGCAGATACTGTTGATGGGGACCTGAATATGCCAGATGTTAACTGGAGGACATGTACTGCAGCCACATCCAAGAGCAGGGTCATTCTTGATGCCCCTGCAGGGGAGACTTAGACAGCTAGTGCTGGAACCCACTCGGGAGGGAGCAATACTAGACCTGGTACTCTCAAATGGAGAGAGGATCACAAATTTAGAAGTCAGTAGACATCTGGGAACAAGCGACCACTGCACAGTGTGCTTACAATGAGCACAACCATGGAGATAAGCCATACAAAAACAAGGATACTGGACTTTAGAAGGGCTGACTTTGGCAAAATGGGTGAACACCTGAAGAATGCACTAGCAAATGGCCAAATAGGAGGGTGGAAGAACAATGGAGAAAAATCAAAACTGCCATCATAGAGGCAACAAGTCTTTGTGTAAAACAAATAAAGAAAACAAAGCGGAGTAAAAACCACAATGGTTCTCAAAAGAGGTGGCAGGAAGGTTAAGGAGAAAAAGGCTGCATTCAAAGAGTATAAGGAATCACAGAGGAGCACGACAGGAACTGTATCAATTAAAGCAGAAAGAAGTAGGAAAGGCAGTCAGAATGGCAAAGGCACAAACCGAGGAAAAAATAGCCAACTCGGTCAAAAGGGGGATAAAACCTTTTATAGGTACATTAGGGAGCATAGAAAGGTTAAGGGAGGATAGTGAAGATTAGTAAAGGAGAGGAGGTGGGCAGAGGAGACAGTGAAAAGGCAGAGATACTGAATGAATACTTTGCTCAGTATTCACAAAACAAGATGAGGAGCAGTTACCTAAACCAGACAATAGAAGCACTCTGGGTAGGGGTTGATACCAGTCCATTCACAGAAGAAAGAGCCCTGAAAGAGCTCCTAAAACTCAAGGTGGACAAAGCAATGGGGCCTGACGGGATTCACCCCAGAATCCTAAAAGAACTAAGGGGACCTAGTGACACCACTGACACACTTTTAACAAATCATGGCAGGATGGGGTGGTACCTGAGGACTGGAGGAGGGCAGATGTGATTCCCTTACAAAAGTGGGAGCAAGGCAGAAGCAGGAAACTACAGACCTGTAAGTTTGACCTCAGTGGTAGGAAAATGATGGAATCACTTCTGAAAGAAAGAATTGTTGAGCACCTAGAGGCCAGCGGGGCACAGGACCCAAAGCAACATGGATTTACAGCAGGAAGGTCATGTCAGACTAATCTAATTGATTTCTTTGACTGGGTGACCAGTAATAGACCAGGGAGGGGCTGTGGATGTAGCCTACCTAGACTTTAGCAAGGCATTTGACACAGTCCGCACAAAAGATTAATAATCAAGTTAGCCAGCCTGGGAGTGGGTCCCAGGGTGGTAGCCTGGTAGCGAACTGGCTGCACAACAGGACACAGAAGGTAATAGTGAATGGAACACATTCGAAGAAAGGGGTTACTAGTGGAGTACCTCAGGGCTCGGTACTGGGTCCAATCCTTTAACATCTTTATAAGTGACATTGCAGAGGGTCTGAGGGAAAGGTATGCCCTCTGCAGATGACACAAGGATCTGTAACAAAGTTGATACACAAGAGGGGTAGAAAAGATGAGAAGGACTTGGCAAGGTTGGAGGAATGGTCAGACATATGGCAACTTAGATTCAATGCAAAGAAGTGCAGTAATGCACCTGGGAAACAAAACCCAGGAGAAGAGTACACAATAGCAGGGAGGTACTAACAACAACAAAAATGGAAAGGGACCTGGGAGTAGTCATATCAGATGACCTAAAGGTGGGTAAGCAATGTGAGACGTCAGTAAGGAGAGCCAGGGGATACTGGGATGCATAGGAAGGGCATCACAAGTAGAAAAAGGAAGTGATTATCCCTCTATACAGACAGTTGGTGAGACCCCATCTGGAGTACTGTGTGCAGTTTTGCAGACCTCATCTACGCAAGGACATAGACAGGATGGAAGCAGTCCAGAGGAGGGCAATTAAAATGGTGCAGGATCTACATCAGAAACCATATGAAGAGAGACTGAGAGAGCTTAATATGTATACCCTTGATGAAAGGAGGGATGGGGGACATGATAGAACGTTCAAGTACCTCAAGGGAATCAACAAAGTCCAGGAGGGTAGCATCTTTCAGAAAAGAGATGTGTAAGAACAAGGACTGTTTAAAGATAGAGGGGCGGCTCAGGGTAATGTGAGGAAATTATTTTTCACTGAGAGAGTGGTGGATACATGGAACAGCCTTCCTGAGGAGGTCATTGGGTCTAAAACAGTGGGGAATTCAAACATGCTTGGGACACACACAAAGCAATTATAGTGCGGGTTGCAGGAAGCAGGCTGTTGGTTAACTAGAATCTGCAGCTTATCCAGTAGGTAGGAAATGGGCAGGCTGGGTGAACCAAGTGGTCCTTTTCTGCCGTCAAAGTCTATGTTTCTATGTTTCTATGAGCCCATCTTGGGCCTCGAGGACCCAGGCCCTGGTCCAAGCTCTAAAATCTCTCCACATCAATGTGCTCAAGCTTCGGGCCGTGGCTTTATGCTCTTTGGGCTCTTCATCTTTATCTGCTTCCCGGACATCTGGTTGTCCAGGCGGACAACATATGCGTTGTCTGGTACATCAACAAACAGGGAGGAACTCGCTTCACCTCTTTGCAGGAGGTAATGTGGGCTTGGGATTGGGCAGTGCAGCACAACCTTCACCTCTCACGATTCACGTCCCGGGTCGAGAACACATTGGCAGACCACCTCAGCTGGTCGTCTTCTCACGTTCATGAGTGGGAACTAGATCAAGGGTGGCAGATGATATCTTCCTACACTGGGGAACACCACAGTTAGACCTATTTGCATCTCCTTTAAACGCAAACTTGTCCCTTCTGCTCGCTGGCTTCTAGGCGTGACATTTTTGAGAGACAATCTGTTTCTAGACTGGAAGGAAGATTCATCTATGCCTTCCCCAATCCCTGATTCCAAATGTCTTACAGAAACTCCACTCATAAGGAACTTGCATGATTCTCATCGCTCCTTTCTGGCCTAGGCAAGTTTGGTTCTCTCTTCTGCAACAGTATTCAGAGGAACCTCCTCTTCCTCTTCCTCTTCCTCTGTCGTAATTTTGCTGACCCTGAATCAGGGACCCTGTCTCTTCAGTTGCACACGTGGCTCCTGCAGATGTAGCTCAAGCCCAATTCTGGGTTTCCCGCTGGTGGCTGAGATTCTAGTGGAGCCAGGAAGCCCTCCACTAGATTTACCTATGCCATGAAATGGAAACAGTTCTCTAGTTGGGCCACTTCCAAGATTTCAAGCCTTTCACATGCTCTGTTGGGCGGCTTTGGATTACATGTGGCACCTCTTTGATCTGGGTCATTCCTCTCTGAAGGTTCACATGGTGGCCATCTCGGCTAGCATATTCCTTTTGGGGACATGATATTTGCGCAACTGGAAGTCTCCAAGACTTTTCTTAGAGGGTCCTCCACTTGAGACCCCCAATTAGGGTTCCTGCCCCTCCTTGGGATTTTAATTTTATCCTTGAGAAGCTTACTGTGCCTCCTTTTGAGGTGGCAGCCTCAGCAGACCTAAAAGTTCCTTTCATGGAAGACTCTCTTCCTTGTGGCCGTTATTCTGCTCGGAAGGATTGCCGTGCTCAGGCCCTGATGCAAAATCCTGTATTTGATTTTCACAAGGAGCGTGTGGCTCTGCTGTACCAACCCTAAGTTTCTCCCCAAGGTGGTAGTGGAATCTATGCTGAATCAATCCATAGAGTTGCCTGCTCTTTACGCAGCACTCCAATCAAGGGAGTACCTCTTGCATACTTTTGATGTTCACATAATTCTGAGATACTACATCACCAGGATGAAGGATCTCAGAAAGACTGATCAAGTGTTTGTCTCTTTTGCTCATAAAAGAGAAGGCAATGCTGTTTCTAAGCAATGCCTATCTAAATGGTTGTCTCATTGTATCACTTTCTGTTATGACAAGTACAAGACCCTGCCAGATCAAGTCAGAGGCCACTCCATCAGAGGGTCGCTGCCTCCACTGTTTGTTTCAATAATGTGTCAGCGGCAGACATCTGTGCAGTCACTACTTGGACTTCTGTCCATACCTTTATGAAACACCACAGTTTGGACATTGCCTCTCGCCGAGAGCAGGCTTCGGGTTGGCTGTTTTGCAAGGTCTTCTTTCCTAAGACCTTCACAGCCAGAGGGTCTACTTTTGGTAGTTTTCCTCCTCCTGTTTGCTTTGCTTGTTCCAGACTGCTTGGGACTCAGTCCTGTTCGTAATTACCTGCAGAGCCCTCTCGAGTAAGATAGTACAATTACGTAAGAACTTTTCCATAACAGTAGATCTTGAGAGAAGCTCTTGCAGTAGGTATACCTTCCTCCCTCCATTCCCTAAGCTTTTTCAGCTCCTTTTCCAGTGAAGGAAACATCTGCTTCTCTCTTGTCTTGCCTTTTTGGCCTTTGGCGGAAAGAACTGAAAGGTGGGCGGGGGACTGCCCTTTATACTGATGTCACCTGACGCCAGTGACCTGACATGGGGCGGTCCCCCGCCGGAGACTGCTAGCTAGAAATTTTTCCGTGGTCCTGATGCCCGCCGGCTTCAGTCCTATTTGTAATTACCTACTGCAAGAGCCTCTCTTGAAGATCTACTGTTATGGTAAGTTCTTATGTACCTGTACTTTCATGTGCAGGTGTCCAACCCCATGTGGCTGACTTGTTTAGCAATTGTCTGAGATGGCTAATTTTGTAAGCCAGATTGCTAATAAACTTCTCAGATAATTCACCATGCCGAGAAAGTGCTGTAAATCTTTCTTAGAGTTAGGCTGTGGTGTCCTGCTTACCACTTGAACTTGGAAGGGTTCAGTTTACACCTTGCTCTGAAAGGATTTACCCAAGGTACTTTATTTCAGACTTTATCTGACATTTCTCCTTGTTCAATTTAAGGCCTGTTTCCGGGCCACTGTAGGACCTGCATCACTCTGCTGTCATGTTGCTTTTGTGATGAACCCCAACCCAGAATATCATCTAGATAGACTTTAACTCCTTCCATGCCTTCCAGCAGTTGTTGCATAGTTCTGTGAAAATCCTCTGGTGCTGAGCATATTCCAAATGGTAGTCTTTTGAAACAATGTCTTCCATAAGGAGTGTTAAAAGTACATAGGCATGCACTTTCTTTTGTTAGGGTATTTGCCAAAATCCTAAGGCTGCATCTAGTATTGAGAAATATTTGGCACCTAACAGTTCATCCAAGATTTCATGTCTTGTCGGAGTGTAGAAATATTCTCTTTTATGCAAGCATTTAACTCTTAAGGGCCAGACACAAATGTAGTGACCTATCTTTTCTCAATAATCACCAAGGAGTGAACCCACAGTGTTGGCTTTTCCACCCTTTCTATGAAATCAAGATCTATTAAATTTTGCAATTCTTTTTCAGTTTACCTTTTAGGGTCACGGGACTGTGCGCGTGGCATGCACTACAATAACTGCATTCTCATCCACAGTGATATTATGTATAATAGGTAGCTTCCCCAGTCCAATAAATACATCACTATATTGAGACAGAATATTATTAGTGACTGGCTTGTCATTATGTATTGCAAATAGTTTTTCTATCAATCCTAGCTTCTGACTGGTCTCTAGGCCTAAAACTGGCTTCTTATCCTCTGTGACAACAACAACATTGTGCTTGCTAACCTTGTCTTTGTGGTGGAGATTCAGCATTCAGTACTGTATAGTGGGTATGGTTAGTGCACTATATGACTTCAAGACAGTAGTTTTTATTTTTTTTTTGCGGTCTGTTTGGTATCTGATGACACAGGCTAGAGGGAAGCGATTTATTTGAGTGCCAATATCAGTCATGTATTGTATTTTCAGGCTGCTGGTATTTAGTTGAATTGTCCATTCCTTGATTTTGTGAGAATGCCTTGCTTATCCAGAGCTCCTATGAACAAGCTTATCTGTGCTATCTGAGTCAGCCATTTATGTGAGTGATTGCACTGTCTTTTTCCTTCTGCAACACCTTGCAAAATGATTCAGTTCTCCACAGGCTTTACACTGTTTTCCATATGCAGGGCAGTTTCTGTATGTGTGTTGCTTCCAATAGTTTTAGCAGGTTTTGTTGACAGTCTTTTATCTTGTCTTGTGCATGCACAAACAACATCTTTGGTAGTAGCAGAAATGCAGAGGTGTGTCAGTGTTGGCGAATGCAGGGCACACTTTAATAGGTGTGTCCCTCATTCCTCAATTAGCCAGCATGCTAACGCTGACATAAGAATTATGTAAATGCCACCAACTTGAAAGAAATGTGCCACTGCAATCAGAGACAAGCTAGTCATGCAGCAGCACAGATGACACACTCCTGTATGTGCCTTTCCTGACGAAACATTTCAATAAACACAGCGGAGGCAGGATCCCCAAGGAAAGCTGACATCGGGTGCAATTCTCATGTCAGCATGTCCACCACCCTCTTACATTGTGTGGCACACTGGGAGCCCACCTCAGTGTGTCGCTGCTCACACAAAGCCGACTAAGTCAGTATGTTCCTGCCCGTGCCCCACCCCCAGCACTGCAGGTGGCACACTGGGGAGCCCACCCCAGTTAGCCAACATCACCCCAAAGTCTGTGGCACACTGACAGCCCACCCAGTGTGCCCAACATTTGTTTTATTTCACTTGTAAAGAAAGAAAACTGTCCTGGCGCTGTCCTTTTTTTCGTACCTGAAAAGGGAAACGGTCCCTCGTTGTCCATGGTGCCCCCTTCTCAAACCGCACTATCCTTCAGGCACCCTTACATCCCCACACCCCACACCCCATATTTACCTCCAGAGGTCTCAGCGCTGCACTTTCGGTGGAGCGGAACACATCTGGACTCTTCAAAGCCAAACTGCAAAATGAAGAAATGCCTTTAAGCTGTATAATGGCATACATGTGTGTGTGTGTGTGTGTGTGTGTGTGTGTGTGTGTTTTCAACTTAGGTGACCATCTCAGCCATTTTTGAATTTTGGCTCACAAATTTTTAACATGGAGTTCTTAGGACACCACCTCATGAACACATGCACTGGCATCTCGGTATTCGGTCCCAAAAGTCATTTCACGGTCACTGCAGGAATCACCTTTTGGGACCAATTAGTGAAACAACAGTGCCACTGTTCATGAGGTGGGTCCCAAAAGTCTATGTTTCAAATTTGGTAAAAAATTCAAACAATGACCGTTACGAGCGGCATTGCACAGTTTCCACGACTACCCATAACTTTGACAATTTTTAATATTTTCACTTCAGATATTCTACTTTGCCATTTTTCACACCTCCTTATGAACAGTAGAGATGTCATTTTTCACATCCTGCCTGAAATGTGTTCTCGCACATGGGGCTCACAGTGGCACAGTCGCTGTGGAAAATCAATGTTTGGGACAGATTAACAAAATCGGTGACACTGCTCATGAGCAGAGGTCCCAATGCCTATGTTGAAAATTTGGGTAAAAATCCCCAAAATAATTATATTATGGGCGTGCATTGCAGCTGTTTCTAAGCACGCTCATGACTTCACCAGTTTTCATATTTCACTCCAGATTTTCAACATTGCCATTTTTTACACCTCCTTATGAACAGTACAGCTGTCATTATGTTGGCTTGTGCTTGTGCCAGCCAACATCTTGCAGTAGTAGCAGAGTTGAAGTGCAGTCACTGTTGTGAATGCAGGGCATGCATCAGTAGGTGCATCCTCATTCCCCAATAAGCCAGCAGCAGGCACTGACATCATGCATCCCTAATGTGGCCATCAGATCTAAGAAAAGGTCTGCTGCAATGAGAGCGAAGCTGTCATGCAGCGGGACCACAACACGCCTCCTGATGTGCAAGCAACATGGCGGCAGTGACTGCCACCGCCTGTCACAATGCCAACAGGGAGCCTCCTTCATCGACATAATTTCCCCCTCTCATTTCCACTGTGTGCCAAGGGGTGCCTAATCTCTCGGCATCATGCGCCCCAAAAATTTATTTCTTTGCAAACAGGGGCCCAATCCCCATCTGCCCTCAGTCCCCCTTTTCCTGTTCAATCTGCTGATGGGAAGCCCACTCCCCATTGACATAATGTCCCTCCCCATTTTTTGTGTGTCAAGGGTGGTGGGTGCCTAATCCCCTCAGCTCTATCACCCCACTGGTATTTGCTGATGGGGTGCCCAATCCCCATTGGCTATAGCCCTCCCAGAAAAGACAACCAGGTGGCATGCTGGGAGCCACCCCAGTGCCACAGTACCCTGTAAAAAATCCCGCAATTTTTTTTTCTTTTACCTGTAAAATAGAAATGGTTCCTCGAGTCTTCCTGCCCTCTCCCTACCCATGCCCACCCTTTGCCCACCCCACCTCCACATCCCCTCGCCCCATACTTACCTCTGGAGCATGGCGAAAGATCCTCAGTGGACCGGAATACATCTGCACTCTTCAAAGCCGACCGCGAACTGAAGAAATGTGGGAATAAGGTTTTTCAACTTTGGTACATATCTCAGGCATTTTGGGAATTTTGACACCAAATTTTCAACATAGGGTTATTGGGTCCCTCATGAATTCAGGCACTGTCATGGCATTATCTCATCCTGAAAGGTGATTTCACAGTCACTGTGTGGAATCACCTTCAGACCAATTATTAAAATGACAGTACCACTGTTCATGAAGGGGCCTCAAAAAGCCTATGTTGCAAATTTGGTGGAAAAATAAAAAATGGCTGTTTCATGAGCTCATGCCAGCAGTTTCCACATAACTTTGTGAATTTGTAATATTTTCACTCCAGATTTTCAGAATTGGCATTTTTCCACACCTCCTTATGGACAGTACAGCTGTCATTTTACATATCCTGGCTGAAATGTGGTTTCCGCATCCAGCACAGAATAGCACAGTCGCAGTGCGAAATCAGTTTTCAGGACAGTTTTAGGAAATGACGGTGACACTGTTCATGAGCAGAGGTCCTAAAATGCCTATGTTTAAAATTTGGTGATGAAATTCCATAAAATGACTGTGTTACAAGTGTGCATTAGCAGTTTCCATGCACCCTTGTAACTTTGCAAATTGCAATATTTTCAATGTTATATTTTCAACACTGGAATTTTGTCACATCTGCTTATGAACAGTACAGCTGTCATTTTCACATCCTGTCCTAAATGTGTTTTCACACCTGTGGCACACAATGCCATGGTCACTGTGGGAAATCAATGTTTGGGACAAATTAACAAAATCACAGTGCTACTGTTTATGAGGGGAGGACCCAAAATACCTATGTTGAAAATGTGGTTAAAAAATCCCAAAATAATTGGGTTACGGGCGGTGTTGCACAGTTTCTATGCATGCTCATGACTTCACCATTTTTCATATTTTCACTCCAGATTTTCAACGTTGCCATTTTTTTACATCTTCTCATGAACAATACAGTTGTCATTTTCCACATACTGCCCAAAATGTGTTTTCATCCCTGTGTCACCAAATGGCATAACCGCTGTGCAAAACCACCTTTCACCTATCAAACTGATAGTGTCATGTTCATGAGGTGGGCTCACAAAAAGCCCATGTTGAAAATTTGAGTGAAAATACCAACACATGCCTATGGTGTTAGGGTTTCAACTGTAGCACCCCACCCTGTAGAGATTGACAGGCGTCAGGGTGTGACTTGGGATCATCGGCTGTAATGCTCATGCCACTCTACCCCCCACCCTGACCCTGCAGCCAGTGAAAGGCATCATGGTGTGCCTTGCAGTGTTCGGCCACAAAGTTCACCCCATTCTCCTATACTGTACCCATCTCAACATATTTCTTATGGAATGAGGTAAGTATAACACCCAAAGACCCCAAGCACACCACGACACTTGTCAGTGTCTACAGGGTAGGTTGAGGTAAAATAGCATGAGAGTTATAGCTGATGACCTAAAGGCACACCCCAATGCCTTTCAGTCTCTGCAGGGTGGGGATGGGGTTGGAGTCACTTCAATACTTCACTACCATTCCTACTATGGATCTCTAACTCTGGCACTAACAATGCCAATGCCAGCGAGACAACATTCAGCTTTAACAAATGCTTGTTTTCAAATCCTGCCCAAAATGTGTTTCGCACATGTAGCACACAATGGCACTGTCGCTGTGGGAAATCGATGTTCGGACAGATTAACAAAATCACAGTGACACTGTTTATGAGTGGAGGTCCCAAAATGCCTATGTTGAAAATTTAGTTAAAAGAATCTGCAAAATAATAGCATTATGGGTGTGCATTGCACAGTTTCTAACACACTTGTGACTTCAACAATTTTAATATTTTCACTCCCAATTTTCAACATTGCCATTTATTTGCACCTCCTCATGAACAGTATAGCTGTCATTTTCACATCCTGACTGAAATGTGTTTTGCACCTGTGGCACCAAATGCCACAGTCACTGTGGAAAATCACCTTTGGATAACAAACTGATAGTGCTACTGTTCATGAGGTGGGGTCACAAAAAGCCCATGTTGAAAATTTAGAGTGAAAATACCAACAAATACCCAGGGAATTAGGGTTTCCAACCATAGCGCCCCACCCTGTAGAGACTGACAGGCGTCAGTGGTGTGACTTAGGATTGTCGGCTGTAATGCTCATGCCATTCCACCCCACCCTGCAGCCAGTGACAGGCATTGAGATGTGCCTTGGACTCTTCAGCCCCAGAGTTCACCCCATTCTCTTATACTGCATCAATATCAGTGTATTTCCTTATGAAATGGAATGCGGCGTAAGGCCTGAAGACCTGAGGTGCAACACAACACTTGTCAGTGTCTGCAGGGAGAGGTGAGATGAAATAGCATGAGCGTTATACTGATGACCCAAAGGCACACCCAATACCTGTCATCCTTTGCAAGGTGGGGTGGGGTTGGCGTCAGTTCAATACTTCACTGTCATTCCTATTATGCACCTCTCTAACTCCTGCACTATCAATGCCAATGCCAGCAAGAAAACATTCACTATTGACAAATGCTTTTAAGTATTCCTCTCATCCTGTGTCTTGGAGAATCTTGCTGAGTGTAACCTGTAGGAGACCTCTGTGATCTGCTGTTATTGGTTTGTACCACAGCAACCTCATGGATGTCTTTTGTTTTCTTTGCTCCACTGAGGACTTCCACTTGCACGTGCTTGTTCAGCAGCTTGATAGATCAGGATTGCTTTTTCCATGGTTAATTCACTGTCTTTAGTAGTCTGTCTTTAATTTGTGGATCTGCACATCCTATCACTATCTGGGCTCTGATCAGGATGGTGCCTGTGTACCAAATTTACAGAACTGTGCTTTTAATCTCAAATTCTTGACAAATTCATCAATGGGTTCATGTTCTTTCTGCATTTGGGACTTAAATACATATCTATCAAAAGTCTCATTTTTCTTGGCATGCATTATGCTTCAAACTGTTGTTTAACTTTTCCATAGTCCTTCTTTTCTGCAGCTGACAACTGAAAGGCATTGTACTGTATACATAGAAAGCTTCTAAGCCTGCAATAGTCAGCAACAATATTATTTTTTGTAGCCTTGTTTTTCAACTGCAAGTAACTTCTAAATAACAGTCAAAATGTTTCTTGAAGCATTTCCATGTATCTTCTAAATTACCCACAAACCTGATTTCTGGTGGTGGTCTGATTTGCTCCATTGCACAGACTGCTGTGGCCATTAGCTCAGCACAGCTAAACTTCAGTCCTTGAGCACTATATCACTGATGTTCATGTTCCTCTGGCATGTGAAATCTCCTTCTGAATTTTCATAATGATCCCAAAACCACTCCTGGTACCATATTTTGTTCAGCAAATCAGGCACATGGACTTACCATAATCAGCAGTGATGTTAATTGTACTGAAGATGGGCAATGTAACATCAGACAGTTCTAACAGACTGCTCCTCATGTGGTGTCTCCCTCACACTGACCTGCTTGAACTAGGCAGTGTCAGATTCCAAAGAAGCCTCTCAAGGCTAACTGTTTTAACCTTTCAATCCCTTGACAGGGGCAGCAACCAGAACTTGCAAAGCTGGGGAGGTATGCTAGATGTTGGCACTTGTGCACCACATGTCATTGCATGTCATGCCACCTGCTGGGAAAAGTACCAGAAAATTACCTGGCTGAGCAGGAGAACATCCATTATGCCAAGCCTTATGAAGCAGACCGAGGAACTCTGTCCACAGATTACTATCCATTCTCCAATCAGGGAGTAGATGCCCTCTCCAATGACCCTGCTCTGGGGCAAGCCAGGTGCACTCCAAGGCAGCAAATAAGTCCTGGGGATGGAGTAGTGGGGCAGACTGAGAGTAAGCCAGCCAGGTAACAAAAAAAGATTGAGAAGGAAGACTTGAGAGTAATCTTAGGAGTCAAAAGTTCCATAAGTCTGCTAATAGACCACAAGCCTGTGCTGGATATTCAGGGTCTGAAGGCAGCAATATCCACTCTTGCAGAACTGATTTATTTATTTATTTTTATTTATTTGTATATCAGTTTACAACCTTTGAGCCAGAGACTCATTTCCAAAGGTACCTCGTCACAAAGAGGACAAATACAGTACAACATTTAGTTACATCATTGCGGTTACAGCTTTTACATCATTGCAATTCACGGTTTGGTAGATACAGGCAGTTATTTCTTTGTTACAATATGTGTGTTACAGGTTTGGTATTCACAAGCTATTACAGTTATTCAGGTACAGATTGAGAGATAAAGCATACATTGGTAATGTGGATAGAAGTCTTGAGCAGAGACTGCTAGAGGTACATAATTCGGGGCTATGGGACATGGTTGGTGATTAGTTTGGGTGAGGCACCACTGAGAGTTCTGTCAGTTAGTTAAGGTGAGGAGCCACTCAGAGAGTTTTGTCAGGGCATATCGAGCTAGATCACCTAGAGACAAGCACAGCTATGCATGTTAAATAGCTGACTCGAAGTGAGATTTTGAAGTGGGTGCTGATGATCAGTGGTAGGCCTTGATTCTCTTGGCTTACAACTATGGTATAGAATACAGATGTTCTCAAGATCATGTGAATGCAGATGCATTATTGAGACTGCCATGCAAATATGCTACACAAAGGACAACATTGGGGAGGTATTCCACCTTCCATATATCGAGGAATTAGCCACTGCTTCATGGGATGCAGCAGAGGAAACAAGATGGGATCCTGTCCTCTCTAAGCTCTTGGATGGCATACTAAATGTTGGCCCACTTCACAAGAGAGCAGACTCTCTGACCCTTCTTTGGGAATAAGAATTAGTTGTCCACAGATCAGGGCTGTGTTCTGTGGTGCACTTGAGTCATGAGTCATGATACCTCCAAAGTTCCAAAAGAGGTTACTTTCTGACTTACATGAAAGTTATCCTGGAATATCTCAGATGAAGGCATTGGCCTGGGATACCTCTAATGGCCAGGACTTAATCAAGCTGTCCAGTACCTTGTCAGGCAATGTGTGTCATGTGCAGCTGTCTACAACCAACCCGCAACCACACCCCTGCATCAGAGGTCCTGGCTACCACACCTTGGGAACACATCCATGTGACATGTAAAAGTGGACAAACAGCATTTCTTAGTGGTCAATAATGTCCACTCCAAATGGACAAACTACAGAAAAGACTTTAAGCCTTCTGAGACAACTCTGTGCCTCATATGAGTTCCCAAAGGAGCTAGTATTGGACAACAATCCAAAGTTGTCTTCACATGACTTTAAATTGTTCTAAAGCAGAATGAGGTCCAACATATTTTATCTCCACCATACCATCCAGTATCAAATAGTGCAGCCACATGAACTGTACAGACATTCAAAAGCTTGGATCAAACAAAGTTCTCAGTCAGTATTTGCAACCCAAAGGTTGGCTCATTTCTTGTTTGCTTATAGAAACACTCTTCACACCACCATCACAGAGTGAACAGCTGCTGAACTGTTCCTCAAACATCAACCATATAACTGTTTAGCATTACAGTACTCAAACTGGATTTTGCTGATACTGTTGCAAAACATCAACTGCAACAGTAGAGGGTTATGGCAAGTCAAGTAAGCCAGTATGGATCTTCCATCCTGTAGAGAAAGTGATGGTTCGAGATTGTAGGCATCCCAAGAGGGTGGTGACTGAAACTTGTGGACCTTTGACTTATTGAATTTGTGTGGGACATTGCTCGTTCATGTACATAGGGATCACTTGTTACATTCAAATGTTCCAGCTCATTCATTTTACGATATTTTAAGTGAGGCTTTAAATAAGCATGCACCCTTGGTTAGTGCAGGGCAGGAGCAGCACCTGCCATTGGTTCTCACCTGAGCTCAAAGCTTCCCTGTTAGAAAGGGATACTTTATGGAAAAAGCCAGAAGAAGCAAGAACAACTCAGATTGGTGTCTTTTAAGAGAGCATGTAACAAGTACACCAAGTTGGTCAGAGCAGCCAAGGCCGCCTACTATCATTCGAGCTAGCCTCTGCCTCAAGAAATCCTTCAAAGCTCTGGAAAACATTAAAAGACATGTCTGGACACACACCTGGTAATTCCATTCCAGCAAAAATTAAGTCCGGTGGCAGTGTTATCGCTAACCTATCGGAGATATTGGAAGCCCCAATAACCATTTTGCAATGGCAGGGCTAGCATTTGATACTTCTCCTGCCAATGACCTCCGCCAGCTCAGGGCCCACCAACCCACGAGTCCCCCTCTACTGAGGAGGCCTTCTCCCTCCTGCCTGTCTCTCTAAAAGAGGTGGAAGACCTACTGCTGCAACTGGACACCAAGAATAGAGCAGGCTCCAACTTCATAGAGCCATACTATCTGAAATGTGCCTACCATATACTTGCAGTGCCAATCACCCACCTATTCAACATGTCACTCTCCCAGGGTAGCTCCCCCTCAATGGAAAATAACCCATGTCATCCATCTATTAAAAGCAGGTGACCCTGTGATCTAAATAATTACAGACCAATCTCCCTCCTCCCCATCCTGTCTAAATTACTAGAAAAAATAGTGTGTGGCCAGCTAGGGGTATACTTAGAATCCAGAAGCCTATTAAACCCGGTTCAGTCTGGATTCAGAGCAAAGCACAGCACCATAACAGCCCTAGCTAAGGTGACCAATGACTGGCTCCTAGACCTTGACAACAAGAAGCATGTCTGTGCTGTTTTCTTGGATCTTAGTAAGGCATCCGACATAGTCGATCACAGCCTGCTTCTTTCCTCCCTTAGCACCTTAGGCCTGGACCATAAATCTGTGTGCTGGTTTGCAGACTTCCTCAGAGAATGGAAACAGCAGGTTAAAGCTGAAGGTGATCTTTCTCCACTAAAACCTATGCTGGGGGCATGCCCTAGGGCTCTATCCTTGGTCACCTCCTCTTTGCAGTCTACATTAACAACATCAATGACCCCATCAAAAAGCCAACATCCACTTATTCGCGGATGACACCGTACTGTACTTGAGTCATCCCATGCCAGAAGCAGTCTGTGAAGACCTCCAAGCTGAATTTAACCTTCTACAATACCAGCTCATAAACAAAAGCTTTTGCTCAATGTGAAAAGACAAAGCCATGCTCTTCTCCCTCCTTGCATGCGACAGTTCCTGCTGGGGGAGCTATCCCAAATTACCACTGTTCTTGGAGAAACACTAGAGTATGTAGCTAAATTCAAATATCTAGGAGTTTGGCTTGATCATAAACTTTCCTTCGCTAATGATCTCGAAGAACTACAGAAGAAACTAAGGCAAAGTTTAGGACTATTCTACAGAATTAACCACCTGCTCACAAAGGAGGCCAAGATTCAACTGGTTCAAGCTACCTTCCTATCTTTAATAGATTACGTGGACCTGCACTACAGCCACTGCACAGCCTCTGCACTGGCTAAGTTGGACACCCTCTACCACAGAGCTATCAGGTTCATTACTGGCCTTCCACTTTCCACACACCACTGCTCCCTGTACTCTTAGTTAGGCTGGACTTCCCTTCACTATAGTAGGAATAGAAACACCGCCCTATGGGCCTTCAGAGTGGTGACCAACAAGCTCCCCTCATATGTCTCAGATTGTATTCCCGGAGTGTGTTAGGCACCTATGATCTAAGGAGCTATTCCCTAATTGCCTCTCAAGTTCCAAGGGTCAAAACTCGTTTGGCAAAGCTGCTCTAAGCTTCTCTTTACCCACATTGTGGAATGGTTTACAAAGGAACTTGAAGCTGAAGCTGCCCTGTTAGTCTGAATATCTTCAAAGTGCTCTACGATTGCTACATGAAAGCCCCTTGCAAATGTTTTCCTCACCGCTAGCCCACTAATTCCACAACTCCCCCTTTCCATCCTGACACTTACCATATTTCTATCCCTGGCTCTCACTCTTTCCTATTAACTCTTCCTGCTGCACCCACCCTTCCCTGTCCACTCCAGCCTGGCTAAAGTCCCACCCCATCCACAGCAGTGTCCCAATTATCTACCCTCCTCCGTCATTATCATAATAAACAAGTACACGACAGCCGTCATCACTTTCTGTGGTTTTAGCTCAGTTTCCCCAGTCATCAGTAATATATCCCTCCTCTTCTTTACCTCTCTAACCTGCCACCCCATACATGGCCTCTTTTCCCCTATATGTGTAGTTGGCTGCCTCACTCAAAAGATCTCTGCTTATAACCCTGTATGACTATGGTTGATTGTACATCTGCTGACTTCTTCAATTGTAAAATAATGCTGTTTTTTGTTTGTTTTTTTATTTCAACCTTGTACTGTACTGTATACACTGTATATACTTTTTCTTCCTTGTATATTATTGCTTTTTGTATACCTGTTTCTGTACTGTACTTTGATGTATTCATGACCAGGTCCACCTTGAAATGAGCCTTGCTCAATGGTGCCCACCTGGCTAAACAAAGATTTTGATTGATTGATTGATTCAGCAGAGATGTCACTCCAGAAAAGGACAGTGATATGGAGGTCTTTACTCCTGTCCATGGAATTCCACCAGGGCCATGCCAATTAATATCAGAACTCAGGTTTCATCAGAAGCAGTAGTTCCAAGCCAAAGATACCCTATGGAGCAGCATACAGCACCATGAATACTTGACCTTTAAGTCATGTACTGAGCCTCAGTGCAAACTGGAATAACCTGTTGTCTTATTTGGTTAGTAACAAGTTCTACCAGTGGGGCAGAATAATCCACTGAACATGTTCCTGGGTACCAAATAGTTTACTTTGGTCTGCAAGTTAGGAAATGTTATCTTGGGTATTTTAGACTATGTTTTGTGTAAGGGAGGAGGTAGTATACATATACATATATATCTTTACAGGAAGTACTTGGGAAGCCATTAGTGTTGTAGTCCCTAGCCTTAGGACTTGTAATTTTCCTGTAGTTCCTGTCATGCCTTGTGGGAACTCCTTTGTCCATTGTCCAGTATTATAAGGATGGTCACAATTAAGCTGCTCTTCATCTGAGTCTGCCTTTCCCACCCACCCCCAATTATTACAGGTGCCTTACCTCCCATCTCACTGGTGATCTGGGTTTGGAAATGAGCTTGATGTCACTGGGGTCAGATGGGGAAAGGATCCAGTGTCTGAAAACAGTGCTCCTCTTCTGGAGGGGGCATGCTGATTCAGCCTTTGGCTGCCACCAGGTGAAGGTCCACAGTAGTGCTAGAACTTGAGTAACATGGATGAGAGGGGCTGTCATTCTGTAGTGTGTGTGTGTGTGTGTGTGTGTGTGTGTGTGTCCCTCCACATGCACAGATTTATGTGCCAGTGAGGCAGGGGAACCAGGGAGAAAAAGAATGGTTACGTATGAACTTACCATAACAGTATACCGCTATAGAAAATCTCTTTCAGCAAGTCATACCTATGCAACTATAGCCACCAGGCACTAGGACCACATGGAAACTTTCTTGAAAATGGACTTCTAGGGGCTACCCATGATGATGTCATATACTAACATCCCTCTCTACAAAGTGGGCAGCCCTGTGCCCTCCTCAGTTCCTGCTGGGGACCATCTGCAGAGGACCCCTTCCTCCTGGGAAACCAAGGGAGAGCTAGAGGTTCCCACCATTAGGCAAGTGGAGAACAGAAGGTAGCCATCCTGGAAAAAGAGTCAGAGACTGAGAAACTCTGAAACTAATGAAGACATTGTGGGATGGCATGACCTGATAAAGAGATTCTCATGAAGATCTTCTGTTATGGTAATTTCTTGCTTAACTGTTCTATCTTCTTTAAGGATATCTCTTTCATCAGTTCAGACCAATGGAATGAGTCCCAAGCAGTACTGACAAGGAGACAGTCTGGGTGGCTGGAGGCTAGAGGCCTAAAAAGAAGGCCTTGGAGCATAGACAGGCCAGAGCCAGCCCTTCTTCTACAGGCAATGTTCAGACTGTAGTGCTTTGTGAAAGTGTGGACAGTACTCTAGTTGCAGCAGCACAAATTTCTGCAGTTAAACATTCCTGAAATAGGCAACATTAGTGGCTGTAGTGAAATTGCCATGTTCAACTCCAAGAAGTTCCTTATTGTACTTCCTGTAATGGAAAGTAATACAGTTGGCCAACCATTTGGATAAGCACAGTTTAGAAACTGGAATGCTCTCTTTTCCAGGGTTGAAGGAAACAAAAGCTGCTAAGACTTCCTGTAGTGTATATCTGAGTATTCTATGTACATGTATGGAACAATGCTTCCCATGGATTGGCATGCTGTGAAAATAAACTGGTAGGTGGATGGTTTGAGTCAAAGTAAACTCAGACACCACCTTTGATAAGAACTTAGGGTTCATACACAAAGACACCCTGTCTTTGTGGAAAATCAAATAAGGAGGCTTGCACATAAGAGCCTGAAGCTTGTAAATCCTTCAAGCAGAAGTAATAGCAACTAAAAATAATGCTTTCCATGTGAGAAAGCACAGCTTGCAAGTCACGGCTGGTTCAAAAAGAGCCAAAGTCAGCTTTTCTAACACACAATTCAAGTCCCAAGCTGGGACTGGATTGCAGATGGAGAGCTTTAAGTGTAGAATGCCTCTCACAAAATCAGGGCCACATCCAATTGGGTCACAGTCGTCCATCGACAAGTTCGTGGAAAGCTGGTACAGCAGCCAAGTGCACTTTGATAGAGGAGTATTGCAGTCCTGTATCTAATGAAGACAGCAATTACTGTAAATTCTGACTCACTGGACAGGTGAAGGGATCCAGGTGATGTGAAACAGCCCACAGAGCAATGTGCTTCCACTTCATGGAGTAAGTAGCTCTAGTGAAGGGTTCCTCATAGCCACAAGGATGTCAGCCACTTTTGGGGACACTACAAATCTCACAATGGCTATGTCCTCAGGAGCCAGGCATGAAGGCAGAATGATCTGAGCTCCAGATGGACCAGGGTTCCCTGCTCCTGCATCAGCAAGCCATTGTCAGTGTCAGTGGCTCAGTAGGTAGCACACCGCCTCTGAGGCGGAGATCAGAGGGCTGTGGGTTCAGTTCCCACATCTGGCACTTGGGTTAATATCCCAGTACTGACACTGTAATGCAGCATGAGAGGGTGCTGCATTTCTGAGGTGCCATCTTTCGGATGAGATGTTAAACCGAGGTCCCATCTGCCTGGATTGGTGGTAGTTCAGGTGGATGTTAAAGATCCCATGGCACTTATCGAAAGAGTTGGGGAATTTCCCGGTGTCCTGGCCAAATTTCCCTTATTCACTAAAAATACCACCAACAGCTTAATCTGGTTCAAGGTCAGTTGGCATTCATCTGTATCCCCTCCCCGGGTCGTACCTGAAAACAGGCAGGATTTGTCTAGTGCACTTACCCAGTCAACAAAAGCTAAATAAATAAAATAAATAAAATTGCACAGGGACAGGGTTACTGGTGGTTCCACTGATAACTGCTGCAGCAAGAGAAACCATATCTGATGAGGCCAGAAATGGACCTCAAGAATTAGAGTGGCTCACACCATATAGAGCCTGATTAGCACCCTCTGAATCAGAGGAAGAGAGTAAAGGCATAATGGAACCTCCTTTCCAAGAGATGAACATTGCATCTCACCAGAAAACTCCAGGCCCTGGATTGAGTGAACAAAAAGTGTCAGTTTTGCATAGTGTGGGGACACAGAAAGGTCCACCTCTGGATGACCCTACCTGTCAAACAGGTTATCCGCTACGAGGACATCAGTTCACTCTCATGCATTCTGGACTGTGACCTGCTTAGCCTGTCTGCCAGGATGTTTTGGGCACCTGAAACATGGATGGCCAACAGTTCTAGACCATGTTCTGGAGGACAATACCAAACCCTCATTGCTTCACTGGTGGTATGAGTAGACCGCCTTGCTTGTTTATGTTGTACACTGCACTGACATTGTCCATCTGCACAAGCAGAAGCCCTGGGGATAGGTGAATCTGGAAGACTTGTAGGCCATAAAGAATGGCCCACACCTCTAGAACATTGATGTGGAGGAATTCTCCACAGTGGTCCATGGACCCTGGGTTTGGAGAGGCCCCAGATGAGCCCCCACCTAGCCCTGAAGTGCCCATGGTGAGGATCTGTTGAGGGAAGGGAATATGAAAGGAGCCCTCTGAATAAATTGATGGGTTCCATCAACCACTAAAGTACTTTCTTTACTGACAAGATGACTAGAACCTTTTGTTCTGTATTGTCAATGCATTTATCCCCTGGCCCCTTAAAGTCCATTGTCATATCTGCATGAACAGTCTTGCCAGGGGAACCAACAATGACTGCTGCCTTCAGGCCCAACAGCCTGAGGAATGTCCTGGCTGTGACAGAGTAATTGGGCCTGCTCTATCAGGTGCTGCACCTTGTCATTGGGCAGGAAAGCTGACCCTCCAGCAGTGTCCAGTATAACTCCAGTGTACTGAAGATGCTGACAAGGGTCCAGACTGACTTGGGAAGATTGTCAGTGATCCCCAGCAAACCAAACAATTATCTGGTATGTGCTGGGAATAAGATAGTTATTCCTTCCACTGAGATTTGAGCAGCCAGTCGTCTTGTTAGGGCAAGACATACAGTCCCTCCCTCCTGAGGGCTGCTGCCACCATCATGAAGTATGGTTCTATGTGATAACAGAAAAAGCCTAAAGGCAATTGCTATTATCAAGAAGTCAAGAGTGCAGTCTGACACCCAGGCGCAAAGAAAATGGTGCGGGACTTACTTTTAATGTTTTATGTGGGGCTGCAACGCCGCACCCTCCTACTAAAGTCCAGTGGGTGCATGTTGGGGGTGAAAACATTAAAAAATAAAGGGTTCGGCTGGGCACAAAAAAATGCACCAGCACCTGGACCTGAACCCAGTACCCTGTGACCAGCACGCAACCCATCCACCACACCAGAGTCAGCTCGGCAACCCACCGCGGCACAACCCCTCACATCTCCTTCCTGTGCATATGTATAGCAACATCCTGTTGCTATATTCACCGACTCCTCTCCCAATCCGTCTGCCCTACCCTACCATAACCCTCATGGGATGCGCTGGGAGTGGGTCACATTATTATGTCGCCCTTTCTCCAGTGCCCTAATCATGGTATACCCAAAGTATTTGGTAAAGAGCCATGGCACAAATGACAAGCCAAAGGGCAGTACTCTGAACTGACAGTTCTCCCTTGAAACAGGAACCTGAGGTACCTCCTGTATGAAGTGCACACCTTGATATGCAGGTAAGTGTCCAGAATGTCTAGGGAGCATCCAATCTTCCTTTGGCAGAAGAGGCAGCAGGCCTTGCAAAGTTACCATCCTGAACTTCTTGTACTGAATGTCGAAGTTCAGATTTCTGAGATCCAGGATGGACCTCAAGTCCCTTTAGACTTGGGAACTAGAAAGAAGTGGAATTGAGCCCCTGTTCCTTTGATCTCAATGAACTGGTTCTATGGTCCTCTTCTACAGCAATATGCAAACCTCCTCCAGTAATACTGGTATGTGATCTGGAGGGTAGAGTGACTTGGATGGAGATCTGGAAGTAGCTCCAGAAATTCCAGAATATGTCCTTGTTCTGAGTTGCAGAAATCCAGCATCTGTTGTAATTCTGAAGGGAGAAATGACCCCTACCACCACCTCCTAGGGTACTGGATGGTGGGCTCTTGCAAGGAGTCAAGCTGAAGTGGAACCTGTAGCTTGAGTCATTCCTTCCTTCAGAGCTTTTCCTGTGGTGAAGGTAGGAGCAGGCAAAGCTGCTTCTCCTTTGCACTTGCCAGGTTGTGTGGTCCCCAACCTGGGTCTGTGGGTGGTATGATGAAAGGGTACCAACATCCCACTTTTGATTGGGTGTGGAAGAGTGAGTGAATCTACTGTAGGGTCCTCCCTGTGGCCTGCAGGTCAGAAAGGATGTCTTGCACATCCACCCCTAAGAACTTATAACCCCTTAAGGGGTGTTCAGGATGGATTGCTGGACATCACTAGCAGATCCTGAGACCCTAAGACAAGAGTACCTTCTGAGGCAAATGTCAGCAACAGTTGCCCTGGCTGAAGCATCTGAGATATTATAAGTAGACCTCAAGAGTGCTGACTTACATCTGCCCCAGTCTGGAGGGCCTTGAGCATCTCTTGTTTCTATGAACCCTCTGGAAGGGCTTGGGCTGCTGCTTTTGCCTTTTTCCAGAAGGTATTTGGAAATTTACCATATAGGGAAAAGGAAATTGTTTAATCAGGAAAGGCACACTAAGCCAGAGCTTGTTTCAGGTGAGACCTGGGAACACAAGGACGAAAGTGACTTGCTTGGGGTTGTACAGTGCAAGTGGGGGCTGATGGGATTCAGAGCTAGGTCCCCAGGCTTATAGCTCAGTGCCCTTAACAACATGCTATACTGCTTTCGAAAGGAAAGGGAAAAGGGATTTGCATACGGGCCTGGTAATTCACTATTCTGAGGCCTAGAGTGGCAGAGGCAAAGGTCCTCTTGCCTGTGAGGTCCAACTTCCTTGACTCCCAAGCAGGGGAAGGGACCTGAGGTGTTGAGGCCTCTTAGACTTATCATGGGGTGCATCTAACCCAGTCAGAGGATGCCTGTGAAAAAAGGCTTCCTTGAGGGAGCCTGGTACAGTTTGTCTGCCTTCATAGGCATGGCAGGATCATACCTCTCTGATGTAGCCAGTACAGAAGGAATAATAAGAGGGAGGGAGTCTGGTAGTTCCAAAAAGTCTACCAGGTTTCTCCTGGTAATATCCTGCTCCTCAGCATCAAACTCCATTGCTGGTTTGAGCTGTCTCATAACTGAAATGAAGGAGGGGCATCGGAGGAGAGAACCTCAGAGCATACCTCTTGGACTCCTCACTCCCAGAGAAAACAGTGGAGTTAGACCTAGATTGCCTCCTATCCCCATCTTCCTCCTCCTCCTCCTCTTCCAGTTGGATAAGGTCAGAATTGTATTCGGATCCTTGTTGATGGGCTCAGAATAATGGAAAGAAGGCCACAGAGAGGTTGACACCCTGAATGGGAGTATGGCATGTCATCACAGTAGGTGTATACAGTGGGGCAAGCATAGAAACATAGAAGTTGATGGCAGATAAGGACCACAAGGCCATCCAGTCTGCCCATTTCTTTTCTACCTTATAAATGTGCCATCGGCCTTTGCTCTGTCAGTGGCCTATCTATTCATAGTCATTTGTATTTCTCCCTTATGCCTATCCATGCCTGTTTGAAGCCCTGCACTGTATTCATAGCCACCATTTCCTGAGGTAGGCCTTTCCATGCATCCACCACCCTTTCTGTGAAAAGAACTTCTCTACATTACTCCTTAATCAGCCTCCCTTTAATCTCATGCTGTGTCCTCTTGTTCTGCTATTTTCTTATATTGAAACATGTTAGCCTCTTTCACCTTGTTAATGCCCTTAAGGTGTTTGAATGTTTCAATCATATCACCTCTCTCCCTCCTTAGCTCTAGGGTATACATATTGAGCTCTGTTAATCTGTCCTCATCGTTTTCTGATTGCAGTCCCTGCACCATTTTGGTTGCCCTGGACTGCCTCAATTTGGTTAATGTCCTTGTGAAGGTGTGGCCTCCAGTACTGCATGCCTAACCAGTGTCTTGTAAAGAGGGATTATTACCTCCCTCTTCCAACTTGTGATACCCCTACTAATATACCCTAACATCCCTCTAGCCTTAACTACTGCTTTAGTGGTCTGCTTGGATGATTTCAGGTCATCGGTGATGATGATGCCCAAGTCTCTTTCTTCCTTGTGACTGCCAGTAATTCCTCCCAGCCTATAGGTGGCTTCAGGGTTTCTCTTCCTATGTGCATGATCTAGCACTTCTTTGCATTAAACCCCAGTTGCCACTCTTCTGACCATTTTGCTAGTTTATCCAGATCTCTTTTCATTCTGCCCTCCCAACTGGATCACCCACTCTGTTGCAGATCTTGGTGTCATCTGCAAACAGACAAACCTACCCTCCAGTCCATCTGCAATGTCACTGATGAAGATATTCAAGAGGACTGGCCCAAGGACTGATCCCTGAGGTACCCCACTTGTAACCTGCATCTCTTCTGTCTGTATACCATTTACCACCACTTTCTGTTTTCTGCCCGTCAACCAGTTTGCTACACAGTTGACCAACTTCTGACCCACCCCAAGCCTACCCAGCTTATTAATCAATCTTCTATGTGGAACAGTATCGAAAGCTTTGCTGAAGTCAAGGTAGGCGACATCAACTGCCCCCTTGGTCCACCACTCTGGTTATCCAATCAAAGAAGTCTATGAGATTAATTTGACAGGACCTTCCTTTTGTAAACCCATGCTGTCTTGGATCCTGTGCTCCTATGGATTCCAGGTGTTGCACTACCCTTTCCTTAAGGAGTGCCTCCATAATCTTGCCCACGACTGAGGTAAGACTGACTGGTCTGAAGTTCCCTGCCTCCTCCTGCTACCGCTCTGTGTAGCGGAAAAGAAAGGCATCCTGGGATTCAAACCCAGGATCTCCTGTTTACTAGACAGGCACTTTAACCAACTAAGCCACGGTGCCGCTGCCTGGTAGGCTCCTACATTGTTAGGCCTGGAGGAGGCACAAGACACTGAATGGCCTCCACAAAGGAGGAGTGCACTGTCTGTGTGTCGATGGGGACTGGTGTCAATGGAGCACCTTGTGGCATCGATGGGGAGGCTGAACCCGGCATTGGTGGAATGACTTGTGGTATTGATGGGGAGCTGAAGGCCCGTTATCATATTAAATGGTTCATGGTGATGACGGGGAGGCATAAGTACTGATGTTGAGGGTCCAGCAATGGCTATAGATGGTCAAGCACCTAGCTTCACCTGAGCTCTTTCCTTCTAAGACTGCTTGAAAGGCAGAGTAGAGAAACTTACCAGAGCAAGAGAAAAGGATTAAGACTTATTTTGGCTAAGCAGATTTACTGTGTGGTGTTGTTTTATTTTTACTCACAGGGATTGCTACTGTTTGTTGCTAACATTTCATTGTTTTATTTTCTCTGATTCAAATTGTTGTTGCTGGTATACCTTCTTCTGCATTATTACAAGGTGTGCCTACAGGTGTGTGCTAACAGATTACTGCTGTAATCTTCTTATTCAAATTGTCTTTGCAAGGTATATCTTCTGTTACTGCTTTATTTTTCTCTGTAGCAAAGTGTTTCTTACAGGGTATATCTTCTCTGAAATTATTACAGGTGGTGCTTTACAGGTTTTACAGTTGTATCTAACATTAGGATAAGCTTTCAGGGTTACTGCATTTGTTGTTGACTGATTGTTTCTGCTCTTACCTCTTTGTTCTTTCGTCCGTAGTTCTTCTTTTTTTCAGCAGGGAAGGCCCAGCCACCCACCCCCATCCCCAAACCACCCCACACTACACTCCTTTTATAGGGTACCACAGGTGTGACATTTCCTGTGGCAGAGCAGGAAGGGTGGATCAGTGGAGCCTCCACAAGGTGAGCTCATTAACAGGGCACTAGTAATTTAACTTGTTATAACAAGTTAAACAAAACACAATCAAACCATTGCTTGCATTTTTTCCTTTTTCCTTCTAATTATTCTAACTAGGTTATAAACCCAGCAACTAATCTGGAATGGATATCATTAACTACAGGTACTGTGGAACAATTTTCAGAAGGACAGTCTTACAGGATTTAGGACACTGTCCTACATGCTGGGCCTTTGGAGATCTTAGGGCTCAGCTCCGGCAGCATGGACAGAGATTGCATGCCTCAATATATTCAAAGGAAATACATTATAAGAACCACCCGCCATTTCCCAGCATCCAACAGAAAAACCTCGACTGCAGAGGGTAGTTGGTCTGGGAGGTTGGCAGGTGGTTAGGAGGGGCAATCAGGTGCCCCATCACTCTCTGCTCTCCAACATATTACCTCCAAAAACCATATAAACACTACAAACAGGTATCTGCCTCTATCTCTGAAATCAAACAAAGAGGCAGAAGACACTGCAAACAGGACACTGCAACACAGGAGCTAGCACAACAAAACTAACCCAAATCTGGAACCAAAACAAAAAAGGAAATCCAAAAACTTCTGATCATAGGAGACTCCATGATTCGGGAGTTGATACCCATCTCAGCCAGGGCAATGGTCAGATGTCTCCCAGGTACATCAGCATGGAGAGACACTCACTGCATTGCTAAAATTGTTCACAAAGCAGGAGAAAACATTGATGTCCTAGTACATAGGGACTACTCGATCTCGCCAGCCATTCAGTTGTGGAGACCAAGGAACACCTGACCAGGCTGGGTGACAAACTATCATCTATTTCATCAGCATCTCCTTCTCTGAGATCCTGCCAGTCTGGGAGAGGGAGCAGATGGACAGAAGGTCAGAGAAGGGGAGATAGGGGAGCTAAACACGTGGCTGAAAGGCTGGTGCCAGGAAAAGGACACAGATTTGTAGGGAACTGGCAACAGTTCTGGGAGCGAAAGTTCTTTAAATTTGATAGACTGCATCTGACTAAGGAGGAGTCAGTGCATTGGGGCAGAAGTTTGATGTCTTTGCAGAATATTTAAACTAGCAAATGGGGAGAGGGTGCAGCACCCCATACGTCGAATGGGAAGAACACCCCTCCCCTCAACTATAGTGGTCAAACAGGGATTCAGCATGTTTGCAGTTCATTTGCATCACCAGGTAAGAAAAAGGTTTGTCTCCCCATACGATGCACAGGGATAATGCCAAACCTCACCCAACAACTAACAGACCAAAATCTGGGCAATGGAAAATCATGTACACAAATGCTCACAGCCTGGGAAATAAGATCCCAGACCTGCAGGCAATAATGTCAGAGGCTAAACTGGACATAGTAGCAATTAGTGAGACATGGTTTACCAGTAACCACACTTGGGAGACTTCAGTACCTGGCAATGTATTGTTCAGAAGAGACCGAGGTGCAAAAAGGGGGAGGACTGGCCCTGTATATCAATGAAAATATCAAAGCTACAGAAATTCAGAATACACATAAGGAGCCAGAAGAACTGTGGGTCACCCTGGAAACAGGAATGGGACTGCCATAAGAACTGGGGTTGTCTACAGCCCCCAGACCAGGGGAGAACATAGACACATTACTGTTAGAAGATATACAAAACATGACAGCTAAAGGGAGGTTCTGATAATGGAGACTTCAACATGCCGGATACAGATTGGTCAACACCAGCAGGTACATCTGCCAGAACTAGACACATAGTGGATTCCCTGCAGGGGAGGGCCTCAAACAACTGGTACAGCAACCCACAAGAGACAGGGCTATCCTAGATCTAGTACTGACTAACAGGGAAGGGATCACAGATCTCCAGGTAGAAAGTCACCTGGGGCCAGTGACCATCACATGGTATGGTTCAATTTGGCTACTACTTCTAAATCATCCCATTCCAAGGCAAAAATATGGGACTTCAGAGGAGCTGACTTTGATAAGATGGCCAACAGAGTTAAGCTAGCCCTGGCAAAAAGAAACACAGGTGAGGGGTATAAGCAAGGTGGGCAAGCATTAAGGATACAATACTTGAAGCAACATCCCATTGTGTTAGACAGAAAAGGAAGTGCAAAGAAGAAGGAAACCACTTTGGTTCTCAAATACAGTAGCAGAAAAGGTCAGAGCCAAAAGGCTGGCCTTCAGGAAAATATAAGGAACACAGCGGGATGAAGATAGGAGGATACCAAACTGCCCTAAGGGAAGCAGGGAAGGCAGTAAGGCAGGCAAAGTCCCAAACTGAGGAAACACTAGCACAACAGTAAGAGAAGGTGACAAGACTTTCTATAGATACATTAATGAAAGCAGAAAGTCCACAGGGGTATTGCTAAGCAATGGAGAAAAGGGAGCATGTGAGGAGGAGGACCCTGTAAAGGCATCTATCCTAAATAGATACTTTTGCTCAGTATTTACTGAAGAGAAGGTAGGGCAGGGCCCACAGCTCAGCATCATGGACACAGGGGAGGGAGGTGAGCACTACTCCTTCACAAAAGAAAGGGTCCTACAAGAGCTTGCTAAGCTCAGGGTGGATAAGGCAATGGGACCTGATGGCATACATCCCAGGGTACTTAAGAAGCTAAAGGTGGAACTAGCAGAGCCATTAGCAGAACTGTTTAGTGAGTCTCTGAGCACAGGAGAGGTCCCAGAAGACTGGAGAAGGGCTCATGTGATCCCGCTCCACAAGAGTGGTAGCAGGGAGGAGGCGGGGAACTACAGACCAGTCAGTCTTACCTCAGTAGTGGGCAAGATTATGGAGGCCCTCCTTAAGGAAAGGATAGTGCAACACCTGGAATCCATAGGGCACAGGATCCAAGACAGCATGGGTTTACAAAAGGAAGGTCCTGTCAAACTAATCTCATAGATTTCTTTGACTGGGTAACCAGAGTGGTGGACCAGGGGAGCAGTTGAGTCGCCTCACCTTGACTTCAGCAAAGCTTTTGACACTGTTCCACATAGAAGATTGATAAATAAGCTGGGTAGGCTCGTGGGTCGGAAGTTGGTCAACTGGGTGGCAAACTGGTTGATGGGCAGAAAACAGAGAGTGGTGGTAAATGGTATACAGTCAGAAGAGATGCAAGTCACAAGTGGGTACCTCAGGGATCAGTCCTGGGGCCAGTCCTCTTCAGCATCTTCATTAGTGACCTTGCAGATGGACTAGAGGATAAGGCTTGTCTGTTTGCAGATGACACCAAGATCTGCAATAGAGTAGATGATCCAGATGGGGTGGGCAGAATGAGAAGAGATCTGGATAAACTAGCAAAATGATCAGAAGAGTGGCAACTAGGATTTAAGAAAAGTGCAAAATCATGCACATAGGAAGAGAAACCCTGAAGCTACCTATAGGCTGGGAGGGTTGCTAGCAAAGGAAGAAAGAGACTTGGGCATCATCATCACTGATGACCTGAAATCATCAAAGCAGACCTCTAAAGCAGTAGGTAAGGCTAGGGTGTGTTAGGGTGTATTAGTAGGGTATCACAAGTCGTAAGAGGAGGTAATAATCCCTCTTTACAAGACACTGGTTAGGTCCCATCTGGAGTACTGCGTGCAGTATTGGAGGCCACACCTTCACAAGGACATTAACCAAATTGAGACAGTCCAGAGAAGGGCAGCAAAATGGTGCAGGGACTGCATCAGAAGACATATGAGGACAGATTAACAGAGCTCAATATGTATACCCTTGAGCAAAGGAGGGAGAGAGGTGATATGATCGAGGCATTCAAACACCTTAAGGGCATTAACAAGGGAAAGAGTCTAACATGTTTAACTATAAGAAAAATAGCAGGACAAGAGGACACAGCATGAGATTAGAGGGGGCGATTAAGGGGAATGTGAGGAAATTCTTTTCACAGAAAGGGTGGTGGATGCATGGAATGGCTTTCCACAAGAAGTGGTGGCTATGAATACAGTGCAGGGGCTTCAAACAGGCATGGGATAGGCATAAGGAGCAATACAAATGACTATGAATAGATAGGCCACTGACAGAGCAAAGGCCGATGGCGCATTTATAAGGTTGAAAAAGAAATGGGCAGACTGGATGGGCCTTGCGGTCCTTATCTGCAAATCCAACTTCTATGTTTCTATGTCGGTGTAGCCTACTTCCACCAGACTCTGAGGGCTGAGGTCTTAGCTGCAGGGCTTTGTACCAACAATGTGGGCATCAGGATGCCCAATGTTACTACACCTTCTCTGGCCCTGGAGGGTCTGGTGATATTCACTGCCAAAGTTGACCCTGTGGTAGTGAGGGTATAGGCAACAAGAGGGGTTGCTACCAAAGTGGATGACAAGACTACAGCAGCTGGTGCCACTTGGAGCAGTGACCAAAGCATACCTGCTTTGCTCCCTCTCCCTGTGCTTGTGTATCTCAGAAGATTTGTCCTTATCCTTGAGGTGAGACCCATGGGTGTGGTCAGCAATGTGGAGGAAGGCCCTCCTGAAGCTCTTTCTCCATTTGGGCTACCTTCTGTTTCAGGAGGAAAGTCTTCAGAGCCATTAGAATGTGTTACGGGTAGCCTGGCTGAAGCCATGGCAGATCTTACAGGCCTTAATGTCTTGGGCCTCACTGGGACAACAGATGAAGGTGTTGTACTCATTGTTGCCGAGGATCATTTTACCATGTTCGCAATATCTGAAGAGTTTTGTGGCATTGGTCATTGACATACTGTACACAGCAACGTGAATTACTTTAAATAAAGTGATAACTACCAGGAGGGAAAAATACTGAAAATATAAAATTAAGAGATTTAGTGGTCAACTGAAGTGGTGGTGTTTCAGTGGAGTTTGAAAAGATGGGCGATTGTAAGAAAAGAACTGAGAAGAGTGTGGAACCACCACGTTTATAAAGGAAGAACATTGCCATATGACATTGTCATGGGCGGTGAGATTTTAGAGTTCTTACACATGTTGTTACCATTTGTAAATTAGGGCAAAAAAATTAACACAATTTAAAATCTAAACATTTCAAGCACTATACCTGCACTAATTTGAATTGTGAAGGTTATTATGTTCTCATTTGACAATCATTCACTGCATTCAGAACTTCACATGCAAACACAAAGGGCACCATTTCTCTTATTTTTATCCTGGCTAAAGCTTTAACAAATGTTGACTTCACTAATTTTTATTTTATTTATTTCAGTCTAGGATTACAACAATACCTTTGAGCAGTCTCTTTTACAAAGGTCCCACATCAGGAACCTTAATGACCCTTGTATACTGTACATTTTCTAGAGAACCTTTTTTTGGATTAGTAGTTCCACAAAGTACAGTAATGATGCAGTTTACTGATTAGATCCTTGAATTTCAGACCCTAAATATTTAAATAAATTCCTGCAGTTCATAATATCACCAAATCTGAGTCATGTATGGGTGTTTTCAGGAGAAATTTACTTCCCAAAACACCCTGGCAGCTTCAACAGTTTGAACACAGTTACACTGAAGCAGCTGCATTGCTTTAAAAGCAAATTTGGTCATTCATTTTGTTGACAACAATCCATGTCACACATGGGTTTCATATCCTTGACTGTTTTCAGTTACCCTCCTCATCTATTACATGGACCTTTTTGTCTTTAAAGTTAAAACTGAAGCATATTTCAAAGAAAATTCTAAATTTTATCTTTTAAAATAATTTCTTTCTGGCATAGTGGCAGGACAACTACCTCGACACTGATAGCCTGAGTTCAAGAGCGAGCTCAGGCAGCTGGAAGGTGAGCCTGGAGAGAAGAAGTGAGCTCTGCTGGACTGTTCTCCTTCTCTCAGGTGAAGATGGAGTGGAGGTCAAAGCTTGACAAGTGTGACAGTGGCAGCAGGGCAGTCACCCAGCATATGACACACGGGCGTGCAGCACTCCACCACTGGTGATAATGCATGTCTCTTCCTCCACAGTGGGGAGTGAAAACAGGGAAAACTATGTGTGCTGGGGCAGGAGCACTCTGGCACCCTGACAATCAAAGCCGCACTGCCTTTGTGCCATCACAAGACCTGGAAGAAGGCAGCATGACAAGACCAGGGTGGTAGGTATGAAGGGGTTGCTGGTCCACTAGTAAAAGTGTTCACAGCAAAAAAAAAAGTCTTCCTATTTTTATTCATTTTAAGTCAAATATTTAAATGCCTTTTATATGAGCAGTAAGATACTCCAGGGTGTAGCGAGCATGGTGATATAAACACACTTCATAGGCACATTTACTAACATACTAACATACTAAAATGTCAGCAGAATAGGCCTAATGGTCTTCGTGTCTGCTCGTTTGGTCAGTCCCCAACCTGGGTGCTGACCTTGCTGTCCCCTCGCCTTCTCTGGCTTCTCCTTCCCAGTTTCGGATATTCTTGCTGCATTGGATTTTGCTTCCAGAACCCTTCCCTGTACCTGTTCCACCCTCTTGAACCCTCCACTGTCTCTGCCTCCACCAGCCCCTAGGCAGTGCATTCCATGGCTCCACCACCCTCTCAGTGAAGTAGCACCTCCTCCTTTCTCCCTGAATCTTCCCCCTTCAGCTTCCAGCCATGCCCTCTAGTGGCCCCTTCCTCCTTCCTTGAAGCACCCCGACTGTTCCTCCCTATTTACCCTCTTCATGTACCTAAAGACCTCTATCATGTCCCCCGGTCCCTTCTCTCTTCCAATGTGTACATATTTAGCTCTTGAGCCTCTCCTCATAGGTCCTGTCCCCAAGCCCCAAATCATTTGGTTGCCCCTCTCTGGACCCTCTCCAGGAGGTTAATGTCCCGCTTTAAGTGTGCCTCCAAAACTGCACGAGTACTCAAGTGCGGCCTCACCAAGCAGTTATACAGAGGAGTATCACTTCCCTCCTTCTGGAGGTGATCCCTAGCGATGCATCCCAGCATCCTGTTGGCCTTGGCTGCTGCCCTCCTACAGTCTCCAGGTTGTTCATCCTGACATCCACCACCACCCCAGGTCCCTCTCAGCCATCGAGACTTGTAGCATTTCCCCTCAGGGTGTACACTTGACCTGGGTTTCTGCCCCAGGTGGAGTACCTTGCATTTCCCTGCATTGAACCTCAGCTTCCACTTTCTAGACCATCTTTCCAGAGCCTCCAGGTCCCCTGTAGGGCCACCCTCCCCTCCTCCCCATCCACCACCGCCCCCCAGTTTGAGTCATCTGCAAGAGACTCATCTCCTCCTGATTCCTGTCCTTATGTCGAATCGTAGGCGTTGAACAGAAGGGGCCCAGGACTGATCCTGTGGGACCCCACTAATAACCCTCCTTGAGGATGAGACTATCCCACAACTCGACCCTCTGGGTCCGGTCCTGGAGCCAATTGCCTATCCATCTGATCATCTGGTTCCCCACCCCCATTTCTCCCAGCTTATCCAATAGGCCCACGTGAGGAACAGAGTCAAATGCCTTGCTGAAGTCCAGAAAGAGGACATCCACTGGTCTACCCAGATCCAAGGCACTTGTCGCCAGTCATAGAACTCCACCAGGTTTGTCTGACATGATTTCCTGGGATGAATCCATGCTGTCTATCGTCCAGGCACCCTGACTTATCCAGGTCCCCCTAGCCTCTCCTTGACAATGCCCTCCATCACCTTGCCCACCACGAGGTCAGGCTGACAGGCCTGTAGTTCCTGCCACCTCCTTGATCCCCCCTTGTGGATAGGCACTATATCGCCAACCTTCCAGTCTTGGGGCACCACACCTGTCCTTAGAGATGGTGAAAAGTTCTGCCAGGGGTTTGCCAGGACATCTGCAAGTTCCTTCAGCACTCTGGGATGTAATTTCCGGCCCGGTGCTTTCTCCGTCTTAAGGGCTGAGGGCTTCCCTCACTCTTTCAGCTGTGATTTCCACTTCCGTAGCCCTTCTCCTGCTAGCCCTCCCCCACCTGCCAGTGATGCCTCCCTCTCCCCAGACCTGCTGATCGGTGAGGGTCCCCCTTCTCAGTATCTCTGTCTCCTCCCATGTATGTTGTACCCCCATTTTCCTGGTGAAAACTGAGGTGAAGTACTCATTTAGTACCTCAGCCTGCTCCCCGGGTCTTGTGCCCATCCCTCCCTGATTTAATCCTGCTAATCTGCCCCTTCACATCTTTTTCCCCAATGTATCTAAAGAACCCCTTGTTCCTCTCCTAATTTCCCTGGTCAGGTTCTGCTCCTTCCTTGCCTTAGCCACCCTCACCACTCTAGTGGCCCTTCTGTAATCAGCTCGTACTCCCTCGATCCCTTTCACTCCTTGAGCACTTGGTGCTTATAGGCTGCTTTCTTTCCCACACCACCTCCTGGATCTCCCTGGTCCACCAACAGGGTTTTGGGCCCTACTGCATTTTCGTCTTACTCTTGCACAGGTGCTGGTAGCATCCTGCACCCCTCTCCTGATGATTTCCACCTACTATCAGCGTCCATGTCTGACCCAATCCCATCCAAATGCTCCTTAAGGATCCTTCCATTTCCTTAAAATCCGCCCCCTGAAGTCGGTTACTTCCGTCTTTGTGCAGCCTTCTACCTCCTAGGTCCAGGCAGAACCAGACCATGGCATGTCCCCCGTAATGGGTCCCTTACCTCCAGGCCCCCAATCTGGTCACTGTCTGCCAGGACCACATCCAGTACCCATGCCTCCTGGTCGGTTCCCTCACCTGCTGAGTTAGGCAGCGTCTTGAAAGACATCCAACAGCCTCTGTTCCATGGTCACAGAGGATGTCATAGTCTCCAATCTGTTCCTGGCATGTTTAAGTCCCCAACACCACCACCGTTCCTCTGCCCAGTCTGCAGTTTCTCCTAACATCTGCCACCAGACTGTCCTCCAGCTCCTCCCCAGAGACAGGGGTCTATACACCACTCCTATTTTTACTCTCTTGCCCCCCTTGTTATCAAGGTGACCCAAATTGCCTCCACGGTTCCTCCGCCTCCTCTACTCCCTATGCCAATGCAGTTTTTGACTATCATTGCCACCTCCTCCCCTTCCCTCCCCCTGTCCTTCCTGAACATAGTGTATCCCTCCAGGTTCAGGTCCCAGTCATGTCTTGCAGTGGCCCCAAGTCTCAGTGACTGCTGCCACATCCACTGCTCCCTCAGTTAGCGCCTGGAGCTCAGGCATTTTATTGCCCAGCTCCTGGCATTTAGCAGGACTACCTTCCACCCTTTCCTATAGTTCCATTTCCCTGCTCATGTTCCCATGGGATTCTGTTTTCCCCTGGTCTGCACTTTGCCAGTTGGCCTTTTCCTGCAATCCTCCTGGTCCCCAGGGGTGGAGACAGAGTCCCCTTTATCGGCACCCCTTGACAGCCTTTTCTCCCATCCCACCCCCTTCACAAGTTTAAACCCCACTTTTCACCAATGAACCCTCTATTTTCAACTTAGGATTCCTCCTCCAAATTGAGATGTAGTCTATCTCTAGCATACAGCTCCTTATCCTCCCAGGTCTCCCCAATCCTCCATCAACCCATACCCTCTGGCCTCCACCACTCCCTGAGCCACTGGTTTATCTCCCTAATTTTCCTTTTGTGTTCCCACTAGCCCTTGGCACTGGCAGGATTTCTGAAGGAAACTGTGCATCCTATGTCATGACAGACCCGGCGAGCTCCTGAATCTTGCCTGTATCTCTAGCTCACTATTTCCCTCAATGTCATTTGTACCCAGGTGGACCAGTATGTCTGGGGAACCCCCACAATCCTTTGCCAGCTGATATACCTGAATGCTAGCCCTGTGCACCGTTAGTCCAGGGAAGCATCTTGTTCTAACTGGCCAGGCTTCCTCCCTATCCCATTTGATACCCCTGATCATAGAATCCCCAGCAGGAGCACTCTGACCACTCCTTTCCTCCATTCCCCCTTCCATGTCCCTCATCCTTTCTACAGGCCCCTCCACCCAGCTGGCTCCATGCTCCTCCCCTTTCTGGGTGCCACATGCCACCCCTCCTCTCCAATCCTATGCTATCCTCCTCCGAGTATCCTTCTGTACCTTGTAATTCCCCCTCACTGTCGCAACTGGTCCTTCTCCCCATCTGCTAAACAGCCTGGCTCATCCTCCTCCTTCCTGTCTCCATTTAGTTCCTCCTTGCTCGTCGTGCCCTGGCCTAAAACCCTCAGCTCCCTTTACTGAATCCTCCTTGTACTTCTGGTCCTTCTCTTTACCTTTCCTCCCAACTGGTCCTTCTCCTTGTGCTTTCCTCCCTCTTCCCCTGCCCCTCCTGCTCCGATTCACTGCCCCCATTCTCCTGCATTCCAGGTCCCCCTGTTCTTCCTGCTATCTGGCCCCTGCCTCCTGCTCCCTCCTTTACATCTCTAACTACCCCTGTCATGGCTGCATCACCCCCTCATCCTCGAGCAGAAGAAAGAGGGTGAAAGCGGTTACTGGAGTGTAAGGTCAGTCACTTCCCTTGCCTTCCTTCTGTCCAGCCCTGGCCATCTGCCTACTTCCCTGAGAATGTTGTCCTCAGTCCCCTTTGTGAGGGCCCCAGTTACCTGCCTGCTTCCTTGGTAGTGTCCTTTTGGACCCCTCTGCCAGGTTCCCTATGTGACCCCTGAGTATTCTCCTGCTCCTTTCCTATGCCCCCCACCCCAGTGCTTGGTGCAACCCATGGGAGATTCCCAGCCCCTTCCCCAACCATACCACCCCCTTCCCAAGCTTTCTCCTAATCCGCAACCTCCTCCCTAAGCTGTGCTAGCTGGTAGCACACTCGGCAACCACCAACTTCCAAGCCCAGTCCAGTATCATGGCTGCCCACACCCTGTGCACCCCACCACCCTCACAAAGATGCCGGCCCTAATGATGTGTGGTTCCATCCCTTCCAAATAGGTTTCCTTGGGTGAGCTACCAGGTTCCCCCTAGTCCAAGATACCCCTCCTGCCTAATCAGGTCACCCACTAATCTTAAAGACAGTCCCACTGTACACCAGTAACCCTGTTACTAGGTGCAGTACAACACATTAAACTTATAAGGGAAATGAACAACTCCCAAAGCTCTCTCTCCCAGCCTTTAAATCCTACCCCAGTGGCTAGAACTACATGAGCTGCACCTGCAACCTTTTCTCCAATTGCAGGGCAGGTGTTCCTATAAATTTGCAGACTTCTGGGAGTGAGGGTGGGGAGGTGGTCTTGGGCAGACACCTGACTTGAGAGAGAGTGTATCAGCCCTGTGTTTCTCCTCCAAGCCCAGCAGCCAAAGAACTAGGCCCAAGCAAATCCACCAAATAGGTTTTAAATCAGAAGAAATAGGCCTCTACCAGCACAGCCTGTTACACAGTGAGACATCCACAAAATGAGCCCCACTTACAGCCACCAAATCAGTCTACAAACATCCAACAGCACCAAAACAATACCCTGCTAACCCCTTAGAAGTAAGAAAGAAAAGAACTAACCTACCAAGTAAAATCCACAAGAACCCTGAGAAAACAACAGCAGCAGCTACTGTCCTGGAACACAACTGATCCTGTCCCTTCCAGTTCATTTAATAACACTTGGCTGTACCTTGCTCTAACATGCATCTTAGACATGCAATTATATTGCTCCTAATACACCAGGCCACATCTTATTGCTTAAATGGACAGGGCAGTGAAGCTGGCTGGTTTAAATATTCCAATCTATTGTTGGCTGAGGTGCTAGTACATTTCAAGCAAGTGGTTTATTTAAGGAGGCAATAAACAGACCTAATGCATTCCAGCAAGGGCCAGAAAATAATTAATCAATAGTCTACAATGGGAATGCATTTCTTCAGAATTAATGCATGCCCTGGGGTGAATTAAAAGGCACCAGGCAAACAGCTGAGTGGCATTCAAAATTCTAGAAACCTGCATTAATGCTTAAGAAATCCATGCTTTGGAGCAGGTTATTGCACTTGCAAAATTAATTCTTTTAAATGGAAAAATGTTTTACTTACATTAGTTAAATTGTTACTAGGTAGAATATATGAGTTTGGCAACTAGGGGCATGTCTTTGACTGAACCCAGGAGCTGTATTTATTTTGAAGAAACCTATGACCTGTTGTAGATTTTTTTATTAAAAGTGGTGGAAAATTATTTAATGAAAAAGGTTTTATTTTCATTTAATTAAGTTGTTGCTAGGTAGATTAGGGCAGGTTAGTTAACAAATATGCAGTTGCTGGTAAATAATCAACGGTCAGGTGCTGTGTGTTAACCAATAAAATTATTCAGTTTTGTCTGTGTTTGGTGATACACAAACAATCCGGCCACACTGTTGCATTCTTGCCAATGTGCACATTACTTACAGGTACTGGTACTGAAGGAAGGAATCGGATTATGAAGCTCGGGGAATAGTGGAAGGAGATACAGAAAAGCCGAGGTCCTGAATAAATACTTGCATTGGTCTTCACGGTGGAGGAGGGAAGGGGCAAAAGTTGGAAAGTAGGAAAGTTGAAAATTAGGAAGAATGGTTAGTGAGATGGACTCAAGTCCTTTTATGGAGGCTAGGGTACTGGAAGAATTAGGAAAGCTGTGGACAGATAAAGGCGATGGGTCGGATGGGATTTACCGAGGTACTCAAGAATTAAGACAGAAATCAGCAGCACCACTCACAAGGTTATTTAACCTGTCACTGCACAAGGAAGGGTTCCTGGGACTGGAAGAGGCCAAGGCAGTACCCCTACGTTAAGGGAAAGGAAGGGAGGGCAGGAAACCACCCAGTTAGCCTAACCTCCATGGTTGGAAAACTAATCGAGGTGCTTATTAAAGAAAGGCTGATAAAATATCTAGAGGGAGGCCAAAAGCACTATATAAATGCTGATTCTTCTTCTTAAATGACAATCAGCATGGATTCACAGATGGTAGGTCATTCCAGACCAATCTGATTGAATTATTTGACAAAGATATGGGACCGGGAGTGGGCGTGGCCTACCTGGATATCAGGATGGCTTTGACACCATCACCCACAGGAGGCTGAGGCATCAAGGTAGATAGCTTAGGAGTGGGGAGCAAACTCACAAGCTGGTTAGAACACTGGTTGGAAGGGATACAGAGGGTTGTGGTGAATGGGTGCATGCAAGAGAAAATAGGTGAAGAGTTGGGTTCCCCAGGGGTCTGTGTTGAGACCCATCACTTTAACATATACTTTAGGCGGTGCACCCTTCAGCTCGACACTCCAACAGCATAACATGAAAACAGATCATTATGGTGACAGTTGCTGAAATGGTTCTTTTTGTGTTATGCTTTCCCCAGTGTTCTGCCCTCCCGAACCAACTCTGACCTGGAGTTTGAATCCTAAAGTCTGGAGGGTGCATGGGGGTGTGTGGGGCAGCCCCACAGAAAACACTCCTTGATCGGGCAGCACAATACCTGAGTCAGTATTGTGCTGTTGGTGCAGGACATCGCATTTTCACTGTCGACCTCACTTGGTGCTTCCTTTGGGACATCATGGAGGGTCTTTGGGGGAAAGTGTGTCTGTTTGCTGATGACATGGCGATATGTAACAATAGGGTTGATATAGGCGGAAGGGTGGAGGATATAAAGGAGGATTTGGTTAGGCTGGAGAGTGGACAGAAAGGTGGCAACTGTAGTTCAGCATAAAAAGTACAAAATTATGCACATAGTCTGAAATAACCCAAAGGCAAAGTACTAGCTTGGGGGAGGAGCTGTAGGTAACAGAAAAGGAAAGAGACCCATGGATCACTATTTCAGACAATCTGAAAGTCTCAAGTCAGTGTGACTGAGCTGCAGGAAAGGCACTCAGAATGCTGGAATGCATAGGGAGGCGATTCACAAGCAGGAGAGGGAGGTGATCCTGCCACTTTACAAAGCCATGGTCAGACCGCACATAGAATATGGGGTCCAGTTCTGGAGGCCATACTTACAAGGGACAAGGACAGGCTGGAGAGGGTCTAGAGAAGAGCAACCAAGATACTGAAGGGGCTGCAGGGAAGTCTCATGAGGAGAGGCTGGAAGAGCTGGGCCTGTACACACTGGAGGAGAGGAGGGTGAGTGGGGGTGGAGACATTTAAGTATTTGAAGGGCATAAACAAGGTGAGGGTTAACAGCATCTTCAGAATGAGTAAGAACCATTACACTACAAAGGCATACCTACAAACTGGAGGGAAGATTCTGGGGACATCAGGGAGGTTCTTTACTGAGAGGGTGGTAAGGCCATGGAACAGTCTGCTGGAATGGGTGGTGGGGTGGATATGGTAGGCAAGCTTCAAAAGAGCCTGGGATAGATACATGGGCCTAACAGGCAGAGGGCAGGCTGGTGAAGGAGGGAGGGCAGACTGGATTGGCCGTGGGGTCCTTTTCTGCTGACAGTTTCTATGATTCTATGACATGCAAGCTGCTGATGTTTGTTTCTCTTTTCCAATTACAGTGGATTTCTATCGATTAGCCTATAATGTCACAATAAACAAGCATTTGTCAATGCCGAACGTTCGCTTGCAGGTATTTGCAGTGGTATTTGGCACTTGGACATGGCTTAAAAAATCAGTGACAGAGAAGTACAAGCATTTGTCAGTGCTGAATGTTGCTTGCTTGCTTCTATGTGCTGTTTAGGTATTTGGAAGTCATTGGGTGCAAATATTGAAAATTCACTAACTTACTGGTAAGTGTTAGCGGAACTATAACTGCGCTTTCGTCAAAAACAGTCATTTTAGAATTTTTCACCAAATTTTCAACATAGCCATATTAAGACCTCTGCTCATGAACAGTGTCACTGTGATTTTCTTAATATGCCCATACATTGAGTTCGCTTCACGACTACGCCATTATGCGGTACATGGGAAACACGGTTTGGGCAGGATATGAAAATGACAGCTGTACTGCTCATAAGGAGATGTGGTAAAATGGCAATGTTGAAAATCTGGAGTGGAGAAAATATTGAAAATTCATGACCTAGCAGTGATGCGTAGGAACTGCATGATGTCGCCTCGTAAAACAGTCATTTTAGAATTTTTCACCAAATTTCCAACATAGTCATTTAAGACCTCTGCTAATTAACAGTGTCACTGTGATTTTCTTAATGAGTCCCATACACTGAGTTCGCACACCTACTGCCATTGTGCGCTACATGAGCAGAAACACATTTTGGGCAAGATGTGAAAATGACAGCTGCACTGCTCATAAGGAGGTGTAGTAAAATGGCAATGTTGAAAATCTGGAGTGAAAATATTGAAATTACAAAACTTACAAGCGTGCATAGAAACTGCTCAACACACACTTGTAAGACAGTCATTTTAGGAATTTTTCACCAAATTTTCAACACAGTCATTTTAAGACCTCTGCTCATGAACAGTGTCACTGTGATTTTCTTAATGTGTCCCATACATTGATTTCGTGCACCGACTCGCCATTGTGTGCTACATGCGTGGAAACACGTTTTGGGTGAGATGTGAAAATGACAGCTGTACCTACTCATAAGAAGGTGTGGGTAAAATGGCAATGTTGAAAATCTGGAGTGAAAATATTGGTCCTTGGTTTCTACGAGGCCTGCGTGGGAACTGCATATTGCAGCTCGTAAGAGCGGTCATTTAGAATTTTTCCACCAAATTTTCAAAATAGGCTTTTTGAGCCCACCTTTTGAATGCTGGCAGTGTTGTTTCATTAATCAGGCCCAAAGGTGATTTTGCGCAGTGACTGCAGAAATCACCCTTTAGGCGAATACTTGCTCATAAAAGTGACAGAATTCCATGAGAGGGATCTCAAAACTCATGTTGAAAATTTGGTGCAAAATTCCACAAATGCCTGAGATATGCAACAAAGTTGAAAAAACCCCATCTAACCCATTATACATCTTACCAGCATTTCCTCAGTTCGCGGTCAGCTTTGAAGAAGTGCAGGCGTGTTTCCGGTCCAACGATGATCGTTGCACTGAGCTCGGAGGGTGAGAGAGGAGAATTGTGGGAGGTAAGGGTGCACAGTGGGTAGGTGCGGGTTGTGGGAGGGTGGGGAGACAGCGATGGAAGGTTTTCTTTTTACAGGTTTTTTTTTTTTTTTACTCAGACGACACGGACGCTTGCCACGCTGGGGTGGCTCAGCGTGGCAGCAGGGAAAGCTGTTTGGGGACGTGGAACCGACGGGGAATGGGCACCCCATTGGCAGACGATGCGGACGTTTGCCGCTGGGGTGGGCTCCCAGAGTGGCAGCAGGAAAGCTATTTGGGGAAGGTGGAGCGGCGGGAGTTGGGCACCCCGTCGGCAGTCCTCCTGGGGCGTTGGCACATGGTGGTGGTCTCAGCTTCGGCACCAAAGACTTGAGGCGGACGACTGTTGCACACACAGCGGTGGTTTTCTTGAAGAAGACCATCACTGTCATACACAGCATCGCATCGATTGGTGCAGGACCGCCACGCCTGCTCAATGGAGCATTGGACTGCACAGGACAGGCACACCTCCAAAGTGTCCCATTCTCCCAAACGTTCCTTACGCATGCGCATATTTGACGAAAAATAAGGTAAAATAAGCTATTTGTAAAGTTTACTATGTATGCAATGCAATGGGGGTCGAGTGCCTCAGTATCAGTATCACCTCTGCAAATACTGAATGTAAGGAGTACAATGCAACCACAATGCGAAGAAAACATTTTATTTCAAGTAATCTTGCAACTAAACTTAAAGCTACTATACATTGCACAGGGGATGTGGGAGTGGAGCCCCCAATAAACTGAGAAAGTAATAAAGTTCTGCATTTCAGAATATTGAATCGAGCAAATAATGATTCAGGCACAGAGGTGTGAGGGGCAAAGCCCCAATAAACAAAAAACTAAAATAATATAACTACAAAAATGCTACAAACTACCGTGAGCTCAAGCTCTAAAGTCTATTGCCAGGCGAATCAATGTTTAGGGATGGGGGTGTGAGGTGGAGCTCCTAATGAACTAGTGAACTAATGAAGTCATACAGCTCAGAAAATGCTATAAACTCAAATGATACAAGTGAAATCATACAGAAAAAAGTAAAAGTTTCTGGCAGTTCTTCATGTTTCAGTGCCCGTTTTAGCTTGAATTACCTACAAGAAGTTCTAATGTGCTATGCAGAATGCTCAATCTGATCTTTTGCACAATGTGCATGAGTGACGAACACCCATAATTGATGTATACAAAAATATGCATTGTGCTGCTGGAGTTCTTCAGTATCACCCTGTTTTTATACCCCATTGTATAACTGTCAGCATTTCACCCCTACAGTATTTTTATGTTGATTGCACACAGTACAAGAAACATATTAACACAACCTGCTGAGAAGCAGGCTGTAGAAACAGAGATTTTACTATTGTGGCCAATGCCCCCACAACCTGCAAAAGGCTTGTCCCGCTTCCCCAATGCGTTGCAGGCTGCTGGTGACACAAGTTTGGAACATTCACACCAACTTGTGACAAATCAGCCACTGCAATCGGGGTTGCCTCGACATTGCAGCTTAAGCCATCCGCTGCAATGAGGGAGCGACCCATCATTGCAGGGTGGATCTAGCAAGCCTGATATTGTTTTGAACATAGCGGCAGGTTGCCGCCCTGTTCATAAACAATATAACCTCCCCACAATGTTTATCTGCTGGCAGAGGCCCACTCCCCATTGGCATAATGTGCCCCCGCCGTTTAGTGTCTGACAGAGGTGCCCAATCCCCATTCGGCAAAAGGAATTATCCCCTTTGTTGTTGCGATGGGGTGTCCAATCCTGTCAGCAGAAAGGATTCTCCCCTTTGCTATTTGCTGATGGGTGTCCAATCCCCATCGGCAGAAAGAATCCCTTTGTTGTTTGCCGACAGTAAGGTCCTAATCCCCATCGCTACAATGCCCCCAAAAGCGAGACTCCAGTGGCATGCTGGGAGCCCACCCCAGCGTGCCAAATGCACCTGTGAAGGTAAAAACATCCCACATTGTCTTTTTTTACTTATAAAGAAAACGGTCCCTTGCAGTCTCCCAGACCCCCCTCCCGCAACCTGCACCACCCATAGTGCACCCTGCCTCCCCATACACCCACCCCATACTTACCTCCTGAGTCCAACCGGCGATCTTTGGTGGACCAGGAACACGTCTACACTCTTCAAAGTCGACCGCTAACTGAGGAAATGCGGTAGCTGTATAATGGAGTAAATAGGTTTTAAAACTTTGCTGCATATCTCAGGCATTTTTGGAATTTTCACCAAATTTTCAACATGGGATTTTGGGACCCTCCTCATGAATGCTTCAACTATCATGGCATTAATCAGCCCCAAAGATGATTTCACGGTCACTGCACAGAATCACCTTTGGGGCTGATTAATGAAACGACAGTGCCAGTGTTCATGAGATGGGCTCTCAAAAAGCTTATGTTGCAAATTTGCGGCAAAATCCCAAACATGACTGTTTTTCGAGAGGCGCTACACAGTTGCTACGCATGCGTAAATTCTTGAATTTGCAATATTTGATGCCAGATTTTCAACATTGGCATTTTGTCACAGCTCCTTGTGAACAGTACAACTGTCATTGTTCACATCCTGGTGGAAATGTGTTTTGGCGCTTCCGGCACAAGAATAAGCGCCGTCGCTGCTGGAAATCAGTGTTTGGGACAGATTAAGAAAAAGACAGTGACACTGTTCATGAGTAGACATCCGGAAATGGCTATATTAAAAATTTAGTAACGATACTCCATAAAATGACTGTGTTACTAGCTTGCATTGCGCAGTTTACCACATACGCTTGTAACCATAAATGTATAATATTTTCCTCCAGATTTTCAACATTGCCATTTTCCCACACCTACTATGAACAGTGCAGCTGTCATTTTTCCCATCCTGGCGAAATGTTTTCGTGGTTCCAGCGTGGAATAGAGCAGTCGCTGTGGGAAATCAGTGTCTGGGACAGAGTAATAAAATGACAGTGATACTGTTCATGAGCAGAGGTCCTAAAATGCCTATGTTGAAAAATTTGGTGATGATAGCCCATCAAATGACTGTGTTACAGAGTATGTGTTGCACACTTTCCACACCCTTGTAACTTTGCAGATTAGTAATATCGTTATGCCAATTTTCAACAACGGCAATTTTTCACACCTCCTTATGAGCAGTACAGCTGTCAATTTTCACATACTGAGGTGAAATGTGGTTTCAAAGCTACGGCACAGAATAACGTGGTACGCTGTGGGAAATCAGTGTTCAGGACAGATTAAGAAAATGACAGTGGCACTGTTCATGAGCAGAGGTCCTAAAATCACTATGTTGGAAATTTGGTTTCAAAACTCCATAACATCACTGTGTTACAAGTGTGCATTCGACTGTTTCCATGCACCCTTGTAACCTGGCAAATCTGTAATATTTTCACGCCACATTTTCAACAGTGGCATTCTTTCACACCTCCTTATGAACAGTACAGCTGTCATTTTCATATCCTGGCTAAAATATGTTTTTGCACTCCTGACGGAGAATATGCACGGTCACTGTGGGACATCAGTGTTTGGGATAGATTAACATGGAATGAATGAGAGGGGAGTGACAGAGCTCAGCTGAGCTCTGTCGGGACTGCTCAGATTTGCTTGTGGGCAGAAAAAGGCCCCAACGCAAGAGGCCAGTACAAAATGGTAGCCTGCAGCACTGGGAGAAACAGAACGAGAGAGTGAGTGAGTGAGGGGAGTGAATGAACTCACTGGAGCGCTGTCAGGACTGCTGCAGTTTCTTTTGGGCAGAAAAAGGTGTCAATGCAGGCAGGGGCCCAGTAGAAAAGGCCAGCCTGCAGCGGGAGAAACAGTACTAGTGAGTGAGATGGGGAATGAGTGAGCTCAAGGAGCTCTATCAGGACTGCTGTGGATTTCTTTGTTGGCAGAAAAAGGCACCATTGCAGACAGGAGCCCCATATCAAAAGGGCCGCTTGCAGCTCCACAACAAACAGAATGAGCGTGTGACAGAGGGAGACTGAACGACCTCAATGGAGCTTTGTCCAGTACAGCTGTGGATTTGTTGTGGGCAGACAAAGGTGCCAATGCAGCCAGCCCCATTCACAGCGCAGCTTACAAGCGCCAAGAAGAAACAGGACAAGTAGACTGACAGAGTGGTGGTGAAGCGAGCTCAACAGAGCTCTATTTTGATTGCTGCAGATTTCTTTGTGGGCAGAAAATACGGCAACACAGGCAGGAGCCCAGTACAAAGGCCAGCTTGCAGCGGCAGAAGCGGAATGAGTGAGTGAGACAGGGGGTGAGCGAGCTCAATGGAGCTGTGTCAGGACTGCTTCAGATTTCTTTCTGGCAGAACAAGCCACCAATGCAGGCAGGAGCCCAGTACAAAGGGCAGCCTGCAGTGGCAGGAGACACAGAATGAGCGGTGAGGGGAGGGGACTAAGTGAGCTCAACGGAGCTCTGTTGGGACTGCTGCAGATTTGTTTGTGGGCAGAAAAAGGCAGAAATGCATGCAGGGCCCAGTACAAAATGGCAGCCTGCAGTGGCAGAAAAACCAGAATGCTGGAGTGAGGGGAGGAGTGGCGAGCTCAACGGAACTGTATTGTAACTGCTGCAAATGGTGGCAACACAGGCAGGAGCCCAGTAGAAAGGGCAGCCTGCATTGCCACCAGAAGCGGAATAAGCGAGTGAGAGAAGGGACTGAGCAAGCTGAGCAGACATTGTTGGGACTGCTACAGATTTCTTTGTGGCAGAAAAAGGTGCCAACAGAGCCAGGAGCCCAGTACAAAAGGGCAGGCTGCAGCACCAGGAGAAACAGAATGAGTAAGTGACACAGGAGGGTGAGCACCCTCAGCGAGCTCTGTCGAGAGGCTGTGGATTTATTTGTGGGCAGAAGGTACCAACACAGGCAGGAGCCCAGTACAAAAGGGCAGCCTGCAGCGCCAGCAGAAACAGAACGAGTGGAGTGAGAGAGGGGACTCAGCAGGCTCAACAGACCTGTGCTGGGACTGCTGCAGATTTCTTTGTGGGCAGAAAAAGCCACCAAACAGAGGCAGAAGCCCAGTACAAAGCTCAGCCTGCAGTGCCAGGAGAAACAGAATGAGTGAGTGAGAGGGGAGTGAGCCACCTCAATGCAGCTCTGTCAGGACAGCTGCGGATTTCTTAGTGGGCAGAACAAGGTGCCAATGCAGGCAGGAGCCCAGTACAAAACAGCAGCCTGCAGCACCGGGAGAAACAGACTGAGCAGTGACAGAGGGGCAGTGAGCTAGCTCAACACACCAGCGCAATCAACATTCGGCATTGACTAATGCTTGTTCTAAAATTACATAACTGATTCTCATCAAGTCTGGAAGGGTCTGAGATTACACTGCATAAAGTGTGCAGCTCAGTATTGAAGTCTACTAATTTTAAGGTGGACTGAGATAGAAAAGCGGAAGAAAAACTGCAGTTCTACAGACATCAGTAAAGTGTAATTTTGCAGGTTTTTGTGTGGAAATGTGGAAATTTCATGGAAATTTCCTAAAAGTCACATTCTTGTGTTTTCCCAGCCCTGCTTGGATCTGTTGGCATGTGTTATTCTTCTCTGGCATTACTTTACTTCCCATCCCTTTGTGAGGCATTCATTAGTTGTGCCTTCCTTTCCATTACCTGTGCACTACTGCTACTTGTTTTAATAGTCATTTTTATGTTTGCTTGCACATGCGTAGAAACATTATGTGACAGCTTAGGAGAGAAGCGGGTTGGGGAGGCGCGGCAGTGTGGCATCCAACAGAAGCATTGCATTTGGGGCCTGGCCCTGGTGCACCAATGGAGGCACAGTGTGCTGATGACACTGGCTTTCAGAAGGTGCACCAAGTTGTAACGTTTGCGCGGCAATCACGGACCACCGTCATTGCAGCATCACTGATTGCTGCAATAAAGGAAGTGACCCGTCATTGCTGGGCAGAACGTGTTAGTGTGATATTGTTTGTGAACATGGCGCACCTTGCCGTGTTCACAAACAATATAAGACCAGTGCCGGGAGGTGCCCAATCCCCCTCGGTAGCATGTGCCCTCCTACAGATGTGTGTTTTGCCAGCGGGGCCCAATCCCGTCGGCATCCATCCCAGTGTTGACTTGCCGGCGGGGGAACCCACTACCTGTCGGCGTGCGGTCCCACTCCCTGTTTGATGTGCCGACTGGGAAGCCCACTCCCATCGGCATCAGCCCCCAAAGAGTAACGTAAGACCAGGGGGTGCCCAATACCCCTCGGCTCTTCTGCCCCCCATGTTTGTACTGATGGGGTGCCCAATCCCTGTTGGCTACACCCCCAAAAAACAATGTTCAGGTGGCAGCTGGGAGCTCACCCCAGTGTGCCCAATGCCCACAAAGGAAAAACCATCACGCAGTGTTTTTTTGTTTACAACCTGTAAAACAAAAGCGGTCCCTCATGGTCTCCTGGCCCTCCCCACAACTCGCACCCACCTACTGCACCTGCCTCTCCACCCCCTCACCCCATACCTACCTCCAGAGTCTGGCGCGACGATCTTCAGTGGACCGAGAACACGTCTGCACTCTTCAAAGTCGACCACAAACTGAGGAAATGCCAATAAGCTGTATAATGGGATAGATAGGTTTTTCAACTTTTTGCATATCTCAGGCATTTTTGGAATTTTGGCACCATATTTTCAACATGGGGTTTTGGGACCCTCCTCCTTGATTCAGTCACTGTCATGGCGTTAATCAGTCCCGAAGGTGATTTTGCGGTCACTGCGTGGAATCACCTTCGGGACTGATATCTAAACTAACAGTGCCAGTGTGTTGAGGTGGGCTCTCAAAAAGTGTATGTAGCAAATTTGGTGGAAAAAATCAAGAAATAGAATGTTTTCTGAGTCTGCATTGCGCGGTTGCTTCACAAGCTCGTAACTTCAAAATTTGCAATATTTTCAGTCCAGATTTTCAACATTGCCATTTTCCGCGACCTCCTTATGAACAGTACAGCTGTCATTTTCACATCCTGGCGAAATGTGTTTTCGCACTTCCAGCACAGAATAGCACGGTTGCTTGGAAATCAGTGTTCTGGACAGATTAAGAAAATGACAGTGACACTGTTCATGAGCAGATATCCTAAAATGCCTATGTTGAAAATTTGGTGACGATAGTCCATCAGATGACAGTTAAAGTGTGCGTTGCGATGTTTCCACGCACCCTTGTAACTGCAGATTTGTAATATTTTACGCCAGATTTTCAACGCTGCCATTTTTTCACACCTGCTTACGAACAGTATAGCTGTCATTTTCACATCCTGGGCGAAGTGTTTCGCACTTGTAGTGCAGAATAGTGCAGTTGCTGTAGGAAATCAGTGTTCGGATGCATGAAGAAAATCACAGTGACACTGTTCATTAGCAGAGGTCCTAAAATGCCTATGTTGAAAATTTAGAGACAAAAGTCTATAAAATGACTGTATTACAAGCGTCCATTGCGCAGTGTCCACGCATGCTCATAACTTCACACATCTACAATATTTCCTCCGATTTTCAACATTGCCATTTTCCGCACCTCCTTATGAACAGTACAGCTGTCATTTTGACATCCTGCTCAAAATATGTGTTTGCACTTCCGGCGCAGAATAGTGCAGAGTCGCTGTGAGAAATCAGTGTTTGGGACACATTTCAAAACTCAGTGACACTGTTCATTAGCAAAGGCCTTAAAATGCCTATGTTGAAAATTTGGTAATGAAAGTCCATAAAATGACTGTGTTATGAGTGTGCGTTGCACAGTTTCCACGCATGCTCATAACATAGCACATTTGTAATATGTTCACTCCAGATTTTCAACATTGCCATTTTCCGCCCTCCTTATGAGCAGTGCAGCTGTCATTTTTCACATCCTGGCCGAAATGTATTTTGACCTGCAGCGCACAGCACTGTGCGCTGTGGGAAATCAGTGTTAGGTCACATTAACAAAATCACAGTGACACTGTTCATTAGCACAGGCATAAAATGCCTATGTTGAAAATGTGGTGATCAAACTCCATAAAATGACTGTGTTACAAGTGTCGTTGCACTGTTTCTAGTCATGCTTATAACCGCACATTTGTAATATGTTCACTCCAACTTTTCAACATTGCCATTTTCTGCACCTCCTTATGAACAGTACAGCTGTCATTTTTCACATCCTGGCCGAAATGTGTTTTGCACTTCTGGCACAGAATAGGATGCTTGCTGTGGGAAATCAGTGTTCAGGATACATCAAGAAAATTACAGTGACACTGTTCATGAGCAGAGGTCCTACAATGCCTAGTTTGAAACTTTGGTGATGAACGTCCATAAAATGACCGTGTAATGTGCATGCATTGCGCAGTTTCCACATACTGTATGCTCGCACGTGTGAGCACTTTTATATTCCCAGTGCAGCTGTTCAACATTAGTGTCAGTGGCTCAGTAGGTAGCACACTCACCTCTGAGGCCAGGAGATCAGAGGGCTGTGGGTTCAGTTCCCACATCTCGCACTTGGGTTAATATCCCAATACTGACACTGTAGTTCAGCATGAGAGGGTGCTGCACTTCTGAGGTACTGTCTTTCGGATGAGATGTTAAACTGAGGTCCCATCTGCTTGGATTGGTGGTAGTTCAGGTGGATGTTAAAGATCCCATGGCACTTATCGAAAAGAGTAGGGGAATTTCCGGTGTCCTGGCCAAATTTCCCTCATTCACTGACAATACCACCAACAGCTTAATCTGGTTCAAGGTCAGTTGGCATTCATCTGTATCCCCTCCCGGGTTGTGCCTGAAAATAGGCAGGATTTGTCTAGTGCACTTACCTGGTCAACAAAAACTAAATAAAATAAAAACATTGCCATCTCTTCACACCTCCTTGGGATGGTACAGCTGTCATTCTTCACATCCTGCCCAATCTGTGATTTTGTTCATGTGGTGCAGAATGGCACCGGTCATGGCCGATGACCCAAACACTGACCAATGCTTGTTCGCTCTCCAGGATGGCGGTGGGGTCGGCGTGAACTTCAATATTTCACTGCCATTCCTATTCTGCGCCTGTCTAACTCCTGCATGCCCAGTGCTAATACCAGCAAGCAAATATTCGACACTGACAAATGCTTGTTGCAGTGAGTGATACTCTCCAGTATACGAATGGCATTAATGTAGTTTTATTAGCTTGTGTCTGATCTGGTTTTGTGGGATGGTGGACACTTGGGACTTTTTTTTTTAAATTCTTTATTTTATCCTCCCGGGCCGCCGCCGCCCGGTATTATCGGCCCGGTCCACGGACCACGAGCTCCCACTCCTCACATCAGCCGCGAGCCCTCCAAAGCCCGTGGCTTACCCCCGCAGTGGGGCTGCGGCACTCCCAGTGCATGCCGCAGTCATCAAATTAGGTCGGACGGCTGGCCTGAGGAGCTAATTGGAGCCGTGGCAGGCTTCATGGAAGGCGGCAGGCAGCTTCCTTTTTCCTGATTTTCCGAGGGAGGCGGGGTCGTGCAATGGCGCCCGCATCTGCCCCACCTCCTAAAGCGTGCTGGCGCGGCAGCGTGCTCTGGCCTCGCTAAAGTCCCCATCGCCCGGATGCTACCCATCCTCCCCCGAGAAGGAGAGCAGTCCAACGGACGCCAACTTTTCTCTCGGCCGCCTCCGACGACCAGGTCCGCTCCCCAACCCGGTCACCGGCATCGCAAGCGGAAATCCAACCACTGCGCTGATGAGCCAGCTGACACTTGGGACTTTTTAAATGTATATCCACCTGTAACAGTTCAGTACATGGGGCTATAAATCTGCCATTTCATAGTTACAGAACTGTACTCCTCTGAGAATAATAATGGCTGTGTGGAGTTCAGACAACTTAAAGCAGTCACACTGAAAGAGATAAATTAATGTTATTTGGCCAGAAAGTTATAGCAGAAGGAAGGTGGGAAAAGCTGAGGAAGGCAATTCTGATAAATATATTTTGTTTTATTTCTAGTTGGCTAAAAGGTATGGGAATGTCTTCAGCATCTATTTGGGCAGCAATCCAGCAGTGGTGCTACATGGATTTCAAGCTGTGAAGGAAGCCCTGGTGAACTATGGTGCTGAGTTTTCTGACAGGCCTGAAGACCCAGTGTTTATTGCAATCCTCAAGAAGAAAGGTAACATGACAGAACATATTTAGAGTCCCCTCAACTGGCACTGAAAAGACATGTGGTAGCATGCTGGAAGCCACTGCACTGTGCAAAATGGTTTCCCCAGAAAATGAGGTTTGTGCCTGTTAGTGCTAAACATACCATACTGGAGCCTCATGTGGTGACTGGCAAAGCGGTTTGTGGGTATATGTGACAGCACCACAGGAGCTACTGGAAATTAGATGCGGAGCTGCCATGAATACAGTGGCACTGGTATAATGCAACCATTTTGTGCCTGCTAATAGCCAGCCTGAGCAGAGCTAATTTCCACATGCAGAAAGTACTTTTAATGGAGTGTGAAGCACCCTCCACCTTTACCCATTTCCCAGGAATCAGATGAGGGTGGAGGGTCCTCTGCAGATGTTAACATCCATCCACTGCACTGGTTTATAATCCCTAGTGAAATATAACCAGAAGAAATTTCTGCCAGCGCTTAGTCTCTTGAAACTGAGACCACCAGTGCAGTGGTTATCCTGATGAACTATTTTAATGTTTATACATAGAACTCCTTGAGTAGGACCACATTGCAGGACATTTCCATCAGCAAAGACCACAGGAAATAGACTTAGATGTACTATTGATGAAAGAGTTTTCAAAATTAGGAGGCAGTATAGCGCAGTGGTTTAAGGCTCTGAGCTACAAATCTAGAGACCTGGGTTTGAATCCCACAGCCCCGCTTGCATACTGTGTGACCCTAAGCAAGTCACTTAACTTTCCTGTGCTCCCAGGTTGCACCTGTAAACAAGCTTTCAGCTTAGTGTGCCACCCTGGTTAAACAATTGCAAAAACAAAAATCATCAATGCCCGGTCACTTAAAATGGGCCAGACGGTGTATTTCTAGTGTAGCTATAGTAAGAAACATTACAAATTGTTGCCCAATCTACGCTTCCATTTTGGACATTGGGACAGTATATATCCCATCATGTCCCAAGCCCTATCTTGCTTCTCTTAATGCAGTTTACTATCATTTACTACTTTTCATGCAAAAGCAAAATGGGATGAACATCATTGCCTATTACTAAATATGCTAAATTGGCTATCCCTCTCATTGATACATAATTTAAATAGGCTCACTCTTATTTGTAAGGCAGCAAACAACCAAACCCATCCTTATCTCTCTGGAGGTTAGCTGTACTTAGTCAATCAATCAATCAATCACTTTATTTAACCAGGCATAAACACCATTGAGCAAGCTAATTTTCAAGGTGGTCCTGGGCATTAATACAATACAGTACACTTCATAAGATTACAATTACGGTGGACAGCGGTGCAAAAAAAAAAAAACATTGTGAAAGGTGCAGTCAATATGGAGCCTATATACATACCGGTCAACATAATTAACATGCAAAGGTACATAATGATAAGCTTTACTAGAATGAGAAGAGACAACAATCCCATATAGTCTCCACTAAGTAAAAGCTCATATCTAAATGATAAAAAAATAAGGAGGTATTAAGGAATAGAGTAGAAATTGGGGTGAAAGAGTAGGCAACCAAGAGGGAGGGCCAGAATAGGTAAAGATAGAGAATATGCAGGACCATCTTGGATTAAGGGAACTAGGCTCGTAGGTCCTAGGTTTCTGTTGTTAGGAATGTGGGGTGGATGAGATACTTAGCGTAGGATTTGAGAGTGGCACCTGGACTTAGGGTCATCGGCATCTGAAACAGTTGCATGATTCCTTCAGATAATTCATTAATAGAGCTTTGAATGTGAAAATGCTTGGAAGTGAGGATAATTTTCTATGAGTCTTGCATAGTGTTCCAAAGTGATGGAAGTGAGAAGTTGATTGCTGCTGAGCCAAGGGTAGTTTCACTCTAGGAATCTGGAAGGGATTATGGAGAAGCGCCCAGGCCATAGGAACCTTCAAACCATTTGAAGAGATTCAAGATGTATGCAGGGAGGTTATCAGATAATGCTCTAAAAAGCAGAGAAGAGCATTCCTTTTCTTCTAGTTGAGAGTGAGGTCCATCCTAAACCTGGTATAGACGACAGTGATGTGTACCACGAGGTAGATTTAGGATAAATCTTAAAGCCCGTGGTAAAGGGTGTCCAGTTTGTTTAGCATCGTTGATGGGCAATGACTGTAAAGGAAGTCAGTGTAGTCCAGTATAGGTAGGAATGTAGTTTGTACTAGTCTCATTCTGGCTTCTAATGTAAGTAGATGTTTAATGCGATAGAATAAACCTAATTGCTGTCTTAGTTTCTTTGAGGTTTCATTTAAGTGGCACAGAAAGTTGAGATTGTTATCCAGCCAGAACCCTAGGTATTTAAAGGTATCAACTACTTCAAGGTGTTCATCTAAGAGTGTTCGGATCTGTGTGATATGTGGACATCTGGAAGTAGACTTTGGTGAAGAATCATTGCTTTAGTCTTTTGGCGCTGAGGAGGAGGAGCTTATGAGTTAGAAGGTTGTATTGGAGGGTGACAAAGTCTTACTGTAAGTAGTCATGGGCCAAATCCAAGGATGAATTTGTGGTATAGAGTACAGTATAATCTCGAATAAGTGCACATTGACTGTGCCCAGCTGCAGGTCCAGATTATTGATGTATGTTGCAAAGAGGATAGGGCCCAGGATGGAGCCTTGTGGGACCTCTGTAACAAGGATTTTTGTGGGGACAGATCTCCTATGGCTTTGACTTGTTGTAAACTATTGGTTAGGTAGCTGGTGAACCATTTAATGGCAGAACTATCAAGTCTGATGTTACTCAGTGCAGTAAGCATGATGGTATGATCCACAGTATCAAGGCCTTACTTAGATCAAGGAAGAGGGCAAATACATGCTTCTTAGAGTCCAAGGCCATTTGCCAGTCTGTAGTTACTTTGGAAAGAGATGATACTGTGCTGTGTTTGGCTCTGAAGCCGACTGAGCCGGTTTAGCAACTTTTGTGAATCCAAATGTTCTCTAAGTTGGATGTTGACAATTTTTGAAGTAATTTAGAGCAGACGGATAGTATAGAAATAGGCCGGTAATTGTTCAGATCACTCGGATCCCAGTCTTGAATAATGGTAGGATGTGAGCAGTTTTCCACGAGACAGGTAGCTCACCTTGAATCAGAGAGGTGTTGAATAAGTGTGTAATGGGGCGGTCAGATAGGTATGGCCAAGTTTTAGGAAGTAGGTTCAATATTATCTGCACCTGCACTTTTTGTATCCAGAGAAAGGAGGAGGTCCCACTTGCTTGAATGTAATTGTTAGGAAGCTGAAGGGGTGGGATGCGGTTGGCTATGGTTGTGGTTATCAGTGAAGCCAACAGTGTAGTCTCTTGCTGGGCTAAGTTTGCTGATAGGTGAGGTGTCAAAGGCAAGCTCTGCAGCGGCAAAGAGATCATTAAACTTCTCTAGTATATTAGCTTTGTCCATATAGGTGGTACTATCAGACATAGTTTTGTTTGGGAAAGGGTGTTGCAGTGGACTGACCTACGACTTCTTTGAAGATGTTCCAAAATTTGTCAGAGTTGTTTTTATTGTTGTCTAGTTCTTTTGGAAGTACCTAGCTTTTTCTGACCTAATTAGCTTGGTACAAGCACTCCTAATGGTACAGAATGCTAACCAATCGGCCTCCAGGTGGGATTTCCTCACTTTTTCCACCAGTAGTCCCTATCCCTAAGTGCTTTCTTCAGGATGGGAAGAACCAGTCAGGAGTTTTATTTTTGATTTAATCAGTCTTAGTGGGGCGTGTTTGTCTATTAGCCCCAGTAAGAGGCTGTGAAAGATGTTAAATGCCTCATTAAAGGTGGGGCTAGAAAGAAATCCTGCCAACGAATGTTGCTTAGATCTTTCAGGAAAGAGTACTGGCAGAACTTTTCAGGCATCTTTTCAGTTTGAATTTGGAGGCCGTTTTATTTGGGAAGGATGTCTGATGCAGGCAGTAGCACAATGGTCGATATATCATTGAAGAATACTCCAGTATGCGAGATACTGTGAGTTTTGTTTACTAGCATAAGGTCCAGGAGGGTGCTGCGCTCAGGGTTTTCTGTTAGGTCTGGTTATAGCAGTCCATTTGTAACTGACCATTAACATCACATAGATCCTTCAATTTCTTAGAGCTGTCATCATTCCAAATTAAATTGAAATCCCCATTAGAATACATTAGTATTAGCAGAGTCAAGAATACGTAATACAGATACTAGGATAATCCCTGGCATAGTCTTTCTCTACCAAAATTTGTTACAGGTTATAGAAAAGGAACATTTTCATATGGGACCCTGCTTTCTGAAACAGTTACCCCTGTCCCAAATTAGGGATTGTACCTCTGTAACATCTTTTTTTAATTGTTTAAAGAAACATTTTAATAGATCAGTCTGTCTGGACTTGCTTTTGTTAACTGAGATTTTATTTGTTCTCTTGTTATGCATGATGTCTTTTGTATAAGGATTCCTTACCCAAAATAACCACACTTCAGACCTGTAATTGGGTGCTCAGCTGACAAATATTTATTAATCATCTTATAAAATCCATCCTTTAATCAATATATGTACATTTCCACACTTCACCTATAACCCATCATTCCCCAATATCCATTTCATATTTACATATCTTTTCCAGCTTCTATCAACACTCCTCAGTAGTCAGATGCACACCATATCTACCACTCGGCCCTCTGGATGCAAACCCTGAGGTGCCCAAACATGCCCAAACATGCCAAGGTGCATACCAAGTCTGTGTTCCTTTACACTGGTACAGTACCCACTGGACCCCTTCCTTCACTTCTTTATTCTGCTCCTCCCCTTTCCATTCCTTATGTCCTCTAAGCCTCCTTCAGCACCACTCCTTCCATCCACAGCAGCAACTGCTACTGTCCACCTTTGGCAGTCCCCCTGTGGATCCTCTTCTCCCCTCCTTCCTTCTTTCTCCTATGCCTGAATTAAAGGGCTGGAGGGGGGCAAATGCCTAGCAAGAAGAAAGGATACACCCTCCTTGCATCCCCTTATAAACCCTCTTTTCCCATAATTCCCTCAGCCAATCCAGTCTCTTCCCTTAATGTCCAGCCCTCTTCAACATCTTTATCAGCAACATTACAGAATACCTAGAAGGGAGAATTTGCCTGTTTGCTGATGACACAAAGCTCTGCAACAGGGTGGACACATGGAGGGTGTGAATTCCGAAATAATCCACACTCAGTGGCAAATATTTAATAATCGTGATACAGTATCCATCCATTAATCCATAATTCAGTTCATATGTACAATGCCATACTTCATCTTTAATCCATTCACCAATATCCATTTCATATTTACATATCTTTCTAGCTTCTATCAACACCCTCAGTAGTGGGATGTGGCCTGCAGCTACTGGCAATGGCATACAGTAGTTAGCTAGGCTCCCACGGCATCTGAATATTTCGCAGAAATTCTATCTTTTCAAATTTATTTTCCAGCAAAGCTGCATTAATTTTTTTTAATTTCTTTTATTTATTTCAAATAACAACAAAACATATGTGTACAAACATATGTATAATACAGCCGAATAATAAAGTCCACAGGATAAACATGGAGGAATAAACCTAGGACAAAATAAAACCCCACCCCTCCTCTCCCACCCCTGGAAGGTGTCACCATTGAAGAAAAGAAGAGTCCAGGAAATAAGTCATTAGGGGAAAGAGAAGTTGCCCTGTCAAAGGATGCAGCCGCAGCCTGTCTGGAAGATGGCAGGGAGAAACAAAACCAATCAAAATAACTGGAATGTAAGGAAGGGTGGGAGCATCAGAGAAATCATAGGGGAGTATCTTGTCAGCCTCAAGTAAGTCATAATGGATTGGGCGTGAATCAGTGTAAATACAAAGCATAAAGCTTACCCCATTTTTCTGGAAGGCAAGGGAACAAGTCTAGAATCAGCTATCAGTTTTCAACTTTAAAACACAGAGATATTTCTTCCACCCAATCCATGTAAGAGAGCTCTAGGTGGTCCAACCAGTGACGCAACACTAGCCTTTGACCGCCATTGAAATAAGAGCCATGTGGTACTTTCTTCCTTTACTCTAATCTCTGCATAGACCCCCAATATACAAATCTCCAATGTAAAAAGATCCTGCAAGCCTAAAATGGGGTCTAGGTTGTCCCGAATAGCATTCCATAGTGGTGCTACCTTGGAACAGTACCAAAAATATGGGAATACTGCCCAAATCCTTGCGCATCTAAGACAATTGGGAGAACTGGACTGGTCAAGCTTTGATTTCTTAATGGGCGTAAAATACATGTTATTTGTAATAAAATATTGAATGAGTCTATTCCTGTCAAGGTATTGTATTTATATAGATCCTTCCAAACCTGATTCCAAGTAATCAAGTATTTGGGAGCAACGATCCCAAAGTTTGGATCCTGCAAGGTCTCCGGAAAACTGACATTCATAAGATGTAGGTACAGTTTAGAAACCTGGGGCTTAGCTTTGACAGTCTTTAATCTCCATTAAGAGGGGTTTAATTACTGACTCCGCTCTAGTAATGCCGAAATCTTTAGTTATGAGATGTTTTAATTGATATACTTTGAAAATCAGGTGGGGGGACATTTAAGGTTAATAGCAGCTCCTCAATAGACCCAAGGCCTCCTCGACAAATAAGTCTTCCACTGAGAGCTCTTTTGTAGTTGAGGTAACTCACAGCGGGTTATCCATTTGGTACCAATTTTAACATTGGGATTGGATAACAGTGGCTGACCAGAATCTTTGGTGTGTCGGATTTAACTGCAAGAGAACTGATTCAAAACCCTCACCGATGTACCCACGGGTCGAGTTTTGAATATAAATTTAGACAAACTTGAAAAATTGCAGTAGAACAAACTAGAGGGGTCTATGTTACCTTGCTTGATAAGATTGAGGTCTAAACTTAACCATAAGGGCGAGGATTCTGGTTCACTGTTACCCAACCATCTACCGGCTTTAGCTAGGTGGCTAGCCCAGTAGTAATATTCAAAGTTAGGAGGCGAAGTCACCTCTGTCTTTAGGTAAGCAGAGTTTATGAAAACACGTCTAGGAGACTTGTGATTCCAAATAAAGCGAATCAAGATTGAGTGAACCCGTTTGAAAAGGCTTTGGGTAACCAAATATCCAATAGGTTTAGGGGATAGAAAAGGCGCGTAAAATATTCATTTTAATAATGCTAATTCACCTCCTACTGATAAGGGAGTTTGTCCAAAGCTGCATTAATAACATTGAACAACAGCATGGCAGCATTGAAATCTACAAAAAAAACAGGCTAAACTTTCTTTCAAACTGCAGAAGAAGGTGAGCAGCAGAAGGATCAAGGCCAGGTCCACACAGATCCAATGCAGCATTGGCAGAGAATGGCACCTGCAGAGAACACTTGGATCTCATGATAGCAGCTCTCGGCCATGATCACAAATTTGCAGCAAGAAGTAAAAGTTGGGTTTGCTAACATAATATCCCAAATCACGAGCTACAATCCATGGTTACAAGCCTGGCAGAGACATTGTCACCTCACACCATCCGTCTTGATGAGCAGGGCTTAAAAATAGTGATCTTGAGGATATAGTATCTGATCTGACATGGGATAAAAAATACAAAAGGAGCATTTGGACAACATCCTGGCCAGAGCTGAGGGTCAGGAGAACAGGGCTCACCACTAGAATATACTGTAAAGATAATTAGATTACCAGAAGGACTAGAGGACAGAGAAAGGAGGCGAGCTGTTCAGAGGTGGCTAACCGAGAAGCTAGGACTAGAAGCTGCTACCACGGACTATGAAAAGCATAGGGCACACCACACTGCCCTGACTCTCAAACCAGGTGACAGACCAAGGCACTACCTCATTAAATACTTTAAAAATTCCCAGAAAATAGAAGGTACTATGGACAGAGAGAGCCCAGGTCTGATTCTGGTAGACAGCGGCCATGTTTCTATCTTCCAGGATTACCCCAAGGACGGCATCTGAACAGCCAAAAATTTGTCGAGTCAAGTCCACACTACTTTGCTATGGTTAATCCAGTGAAGAAAAAGATAACCACCCGTTATCACATAACTGCAGACTCAAACTTTGTCACAAGTTATATTTTATTATTTGTGAAAATAACAAACAGTGCAGTGACCCATAAACCTGTAAAAACACTAATGTTTCCTGGATGTCTGCTAGACTTCCTCAGAGTAATTTCTATGCTATGGTTAGGATTTTGCCCTGTTGTATCCAGCAACGCTGAAGATTTTGAAGCGGGTTGCCCTCCCAATTTTTAATAAACCACAACACACTAAACACTTTGTCAATACAGTGGATGCAATGGCAGAGGTAGAGCCAGAATGAGGGATAGAGCAGAAGCAACCGCCTGAAGACAGGCGTGTCTCAGCAACATCATTATGTTTAGAAGTGTTCCCAAGAGAGTTACCTTGTTTACATGTGCACATCAACCCAGTTCAAACAGTGAAAAAAATGGGGATCGAGGAAAAATTGTGGTTTACAGACACATATAAACCGACTGATGCACTTACCCGGTTGCTTTTGAAACTGGGTCCAAAGTAGGTTCACAGGAATCGTACCTGTTGAACCCAATTGTGCTCCACATGTAAATGGCATTGGTTGCCAGATCATTCCCAGAGGCATGCGCTTTTAATCATCCTTTCTTGTCAACCTAAAACTGCATGCACTGAGCACGCTCACCTTAAGTTTGCATCCATTGCCGGTATTCCAGAGATGTACATAGAAACTCAATCACATTTCTGAAGCTGGAATGAGCTGATCATGTATACTGAATGGCATTGAAACCAGAATTACCAGCACCAATCCCCATTCTCCGGTCTCATGGTACATATAAACCAGGTAAGTGGGACAAGGTTGGCTCCAAAGAGGTTCTTTGGGATACAATGAATGTCCATAAGCCTGTTCACACTACTGCTTTAGTCTCTCTCTCTAGGAAAACAGTTGTAAATCACTTGCTTTCATGGTCCAGGAAATTAATTTCATTTCGTTTGAATTGTGCCTTGAAGAATAATTGTGAAATGGACACGGCCTCATGGCATTCATTTTCTCTGAGTACTGCATGGCAAGACTGTTTGTCAGGCGAACCTTGGTGCCACTTTACTTTGGTGCCCCACTCAGTTTAACAGCTAATTGGAACCAACCAGCATGCTCTCAACCAGTAAGATCACTTGTTTGGGACAGCGCCCACCCTCAGCTCTTGTCAATTTCAACCTACATGAACTAGGTTGCTATAGATGGAATAACCTCAGTGGTTCCCTCTCTGGATTAAAATTAAATCAAAATTAACTATGACATTGGTACAGTGTCCTACCAGACTGTTCACTAACTATTAAGCCTCTCCTCTACTAAATCAAAATGGATATTGTGTAGCATTGGAAGGGCACAATATGTACTGACTTGCTTTTTCAGCTGGCATGACCTGGCAGCCCCTCACAACTGACTATAAGGAGGGATAGAACAGTGAGTATCAGCCTGGTGCCACGCAGAAGCACCCAGATTCTCTCAACATTCCTTGGTATTTCCATAGTGTCTCCTATGGTCGACTTCTACTACAGTTTGCCTCCTTGAGCTCAACTTGCACTATGGATATCGGTGAGCTGGACGTGATGGTGGCTAACAATTTTTGCTTTATCACATAGGACCCTAAGTGAAATCATACCATCAGTGAGCGGTCCCAGGTAACCTCAGTAGCTATAAGGGGTATAATACAATGATAAGAAAGAAAGAATCCTGGACTCTGATTGGTCAGTCTTGGGCTGGACCCATAATGTTATCCCAGTACAACATCATGGATCTCGTCTCAGCACTGTGAACCTCTCGATGATAGTTTGCAACAGCCTCTTGAGCATGACATTCTTTTCATTTCTCTTAAGAAACAAAAATAGAGAAAAAGAGGAGGCGCCCACCCAGATGGGTTAAAGTTGCTGGCTGAGGAGAGGGAGAGAGGGAGGCACAGTTCGAGGATCCTCAGGCGGGCAGGATAAGGACACAATGCCTGAGACAGGACCCATGGGACCATGACTGGAGTGAAATAAAGTAAAAAAAAAAGAAACAAAATATTTTTACACACAAACATTTAAAAAATATTTTTTGTATTCTGTATAAAACGAACCATTATAATAGCAATAATGCCTCAGGGTGTGTGTGTCGCGGTGGAATAATGTCACGCCTCAGGTAGTGGACACACTGGCCTGTGGCCTTGTGCCAACCACCTGAGACTTGAGTTATCCCAGAGCGACACACACCCTTTTGTGCATTATTGCTAATCTACACCACTGATTCCTATATTGCTTTTATTGCTTTCCTTTCCCTACTCCAGATCATGCCTTGTTATTTTAACATTTAAATCTTTGATCTGGTTTCTGGGTCTGGAAGGTTGTTGTGGGTGCATTGGGCTTGATTCCCACCACTCACTGCTGCTGGCGCCTCGGCCCGGCTGGGGTTGGGGTGATAGTGAGAGTTTCTGGGTTACTGTGACTTTTGGACATTGGGACTTCAGGACTAGTGCCGTGACTGTTTGAGCAATGCATACATTTATTTGATTTATGTGCATCATTTGTCAGACTGGCACACATCTGCAAATCAATGGGCTCAATGAATTAACTCAAACTGCTCTTGAAGTAACTGTTTTGGGGCGATATATGCATAAAATGTTTGGATGATTTTATTTCTTTTTTTATTTTACGTCACTAGTGTCCCTTTTATCAGCTGTCGTTGTCTCTGTCCCATCCACCCTGCATGACAAAATTTCTGGTGCTGCAGTTATGATGGAGGACAGAATACAAACGATAGATGATGTGAGTGGGAGATAACTGTTCTTTATCAGGGATAACTTATTTTGGCTAAAATCTAACACTTGGGATGAATGAGGTGAGGAAAAAGAAAAAAAAAACAGGAAAAAAATTATGTTTTCTTTACCTAGAGAGCTGTGATTTCTGAAGCTAGGTTAGGATTAATGTGAACAGACTATTATTAGGGCTGAATGGGTGAGCCATGCTGATGGATTGCTATGAAGCAGAACAGAATAGGGATTGACGGAGAAGCTAGTTGGGTGGTTCCACGGTACTGCAGTAATGTTCACAGCATTGATTCTCCACTCTGCACCCACCCACCCTCCATGGACCTCAGAACCCCCTCCCTCCCCTCCTGCAGAGGCACTATTTTGTTCTGCCCTCACTTCCTGTTTCAGTAATAAATCTGTTTACTATAAATCTTCTGTGTTCAGGAGTTGTTGTTTTTAGTCAAATGATAACAAAGAATAAATGCATCTTTTGTACCTTTCACCTTACATAAATTGTTGAAATCCAGCACAAACTTGCTGCTCTGGTTCCTACTCTACTCGGACAAGTAAACATCTTCCCTTGCTGTACACAACAACACACACACACACACACACACACACACACACACACACCTCCCCACACTACCACAGTATGCATAGTAGAAGACATGTCAAAAATAATTGCCAGTGCACTTCAAAAGTAAACATGCTTTTAGAGGAACATTAAAACCTGTCATAAGGAGAAGCCAGCGCCCTGTACTGGCACTCTGTAGTCAATGGGTAGACATTCGTGTCTGTCAAAACAAGGAATAGGGTGTTTTTATAGGCAGATAACTGATTCTTAGCTCCTTGTCCTACACTGACGGGGTATTAGTTTCACATTAAGCATGCCTAATGATCTGCATTGTTTGTCCATTAGGGGTAGGTTTTGGGGCTGCTGACAAATGTCTCTCTTCCCCACTGCTTCCTGACTGCCTTTGCATTTTCTTTAACTAAGGTGTGTGACAAAGAAGCTAGCATTTTTCTTAGCCATTATTTATTGCCCTTACTTAATAGGCATGACAGAGAAGCCAGCTACTCTGTTTACTTAGCCAACATCACATGTTCTCTGTCCGACTCTTTAACCTTTGACTGCTAACAAAGTCACAATGTACTGGCACTGTGGACAGATACATCAGTTAGTAGTGCTGCAACGGTTAGTGTCAGGTCATCTTCTGTAATGTAATGTTCCTGATAAACTGATGGGGAATGGTTTTAATGTCAATTTCAGTTGCTGACAGGGTTTCCTGGGTGCAAGGATGGTGATGTAAACAGTACTGCTATGTACTGTATGTCCTCTGCTATTGTTGTTCAGCTCAGCAGATGTGTGTGTGTGTGTAGGGGAGGGTCAAGCATGATCTTATTAAAATAAAAAGCATTTGTCAATGTCGAACGTTCACTTGCAGGTATTTGCAGTGGTGTTTGGCACGTATGATGCTTTACCTAATGCCCTGTGCGATTTTGGTACTTGCACAATAAATTTTCAGCATGACCTTTTTGTTACCCCATTGTATGCGCTACATAGGCGGAAACACGTTTTGGGCAGTATGTAAAAATGACAGCTGTACTGCTCATAAGGAAGTGTGGTAAAATGTCATTGTTGAAAATCTGGGTGGAAATATTGAAAATTCATAGCAAACAACTCACAGTGCGTGGGAACTGTACAGCACATCGTAAAACAGTCATTGTTAGGAATTTTTCACCAAATTTTCAACATTGGCATTTTAAAACCTCTGCTAATGAACAGTGTCACTGTGATTGTCTTACTGTGTCCCATACATTGATTTTGCGCGCGACTGCGTATTTGTGCCCATGGGCGAAACCGTTTGGGCAGAGATGTGGCGACAGCTGTACTGCTCATAAGGAGGTGTGGTAAAATGGCAATGTTGAAAATCTGGAGTGAAAATATTGAAATTCATGAAACTTACAAGCGTGCGTAGGAACTGCTAGCACTGCGGCACCAAGTAAGCAATTATTTTAGGAATTTGTTCACCAAATTTTCAACATAGCCATTTTAGATCTCTGCTCATGAACAGTGTCACTGTGATTTTCTTAATGTGTCCATACATTGAGTTAGCACACTGACTGTAGGTACATGCGCTTCATGAAGTGAAACATGTTTTAGGCAGGATGAAATGACAGCTGTAATGTTCATGAGGAGGTGTGGTAAATGGCAATGTTGAAAATCTGGAGTGCAAATATTGAAAATTCACAAGCGTACTGGCGTGCATAGGAACTGCGCAAGGCACGCTCGTAAAACAGTCATTTTAGGAATTTTTCACCAAGTTTTCAACATACCCATTTAAGACCTCTGCTCATGAACAGTGTCACTGTGATTTTCTTAATGTGTCCCATACATTGATTTCACACACCGACTGCACCATTGTGTGCTACATGGGCGAAACACGTTTTGGGCAGGATGTGAAAAATGACAGCTGTACTACTCATAAGAAGGTGTGGTAAAATGGCAATGTTGAAAATCTGGGTGAAAATATTGAAAATTCCCAAACCTATGAGCATGCGTAGGAACTGCTCAACGTACACTCGTAAAACAGTCATTTTGGAATTTTTTCACCAAATTTCAACATAGCCATTTTAAGACCTCTGCTAATGAAAAGTGTCACTGTGATTTTCTTACTGTGTCCCATACATTGATTTTGCACACTGACTGTGCCATTATGCTGCTACATGAGGCGAAACACGTTTTGGGCAGGATGTGAAAATGACAGCTGTACTGCTCATAAGGAGGTGTGGTAAAATAGCAATGTTGAAAAATCTGGATGAAATATTGAAAATTCCCAAACCTATGAGCATGCGTAGGAACTGCTCAACGCACACAGTAAAACAGTCATTTTTGGGAATTTTTCACCAAATTTTCAACATAGCCATTTTAAGACCTCTGCTAATGAAAAGTGTCACTGTGATTTTCTTAATGTGTCCCATACATTGATTTACGCACACTGACTGTGCCATTGTGCGCTACATGTGGGCGGAGAACACGTTTTGGGCAGGATGTGAAAATGACGCTGTACTGCTCATAAGGAGGTGTGGTAAAATAACAATGTTGAAAAAATCTGGAGTAAAATATTGAAAATTAGCGAACTTACGAGCCTGCGTAGGAATTGCACAGCATGCTCGTAAAACAGTCATTGTTTGGAATTTTTGCACATTTTCAACATGGGGTTTTGGGACTCCTTCTCATGAATGATATCACTGTCATAGCATTATTTGGGCCTGAAGGGTGATTTCACTCAGTGACTGGAAATCACCCTTCGGCCAGGCTCTTCCCATGACAGTGACATCATTCATGAGAAGGATCCCAAAACCCATGTTGAAAATTTGGTGCAAAATCCAAAATATCCTGAGATATGCAATAAAGTTGAAAACTCCATATCTAGCCCATTATACAGCTTACGGCATTTCCTCAGTTCGCGGTCGGCTTTGAAGAGTGCAGGATGTTCCGGTCCACGAAGATCGTCGCTCGAGTCGAGGTAAGTATGGTGTGGGTGTGGGAGGCTGGGTGTGCAGTGGGTGGGTGTGGGTTGTGGGAGGGGACTGGGAGAAGTGCCGTGGGACCGTTTTGCTTTACAGGGAGAAAAAACAAAAAGACTATGTGGGACATTTGCCATGCTGGGTGGGCTCCCAGCATGGCAGAAAACTCGCTGGGGGCCGAGGCCGATGGGGATTGGGCACCCGTCCCAAAGCTACGCGGTACATTTGCCACGCTGGGTGGGCTCCCAGCATGGCAGAAGGATGGCTTGGAGGGGCCGTGGCGCTGACAGGGATTGGGCACCTGTCGGCAAACAACGTGGATGTTTGCCACACTGGGGTGGGCTCCCAGCGTGGCACCAAAGCTTTGGGGGGTGGCGTGACGGTGCTCTGTATGACAGCGGTGGTTTTCTTTAAGTGAAGACCACCGCTGTCACATACAGCTCCACACCCATTGATGCAGAATCGCCATGCCTGCTCAACAGAGCAGTGGATTGCAAGGGAGAGGCACACCCCAAAGTGTGCTACTCTCCCAAAATGTTCCTTCGCATGCGCCTAAGCGAGCGTAAAAAGTTGCTTTCTGAGCTTTCTCTTCTGTTGTTGCTTGTGGAGGGTATCAGACATCAAGATGACTCATGATGTGATTGTGATTGGTGAAAATAAATCATTATTGTCCTTAATATCAAGATCACGCTGGCTGATGTACTATAGTGTGTATTCACACTACACACACTACAGCCCAGCATGAGAATCAGCCAGCATGTTGATTACTTTTACAAATGCTTAATTTCATTTCACTGATCCCAGTCACATCATAAGTAAAATTTCTTCCCCTTCCCCTACAGCAACAACAGAAGGCTTCCATTAGATCAGAAAGCAACTTTTAATTTTATTTTTATTTATCTGCTTACCGGTAGGTGCACTGATTCTAGAGACCTGTCAGGCATGACCCAGGCCATTCAGATGGCACATCTGATAACAAGGTACAGGTTATTTGGAATCACAGTGGAGAGAAGAAAATAAATAAAAATACAACAATGACAAGTTTATAATTCAAAGTGAGAGAGAGAACTACAGTAACAAATTGGTAGACATAGATAAGAAAAAGCTGTCACTCTTTCATGGACATTATCAGCACCGATAAACAACAGCGTAAGCAAGTGTGTCTTAGTGACCTACCTTGTTGATTCCTAGGTAATGGGCATCCAGCATTCACTTACTAGAAATCACTTGGAGTAACATTCACATAATGATCCACCAAAACTTGGTTATTTTAAATGAATTACACCTGGTTTCTCTCCCCACACACACATATCACTCCACTGTTGGGCTTGGTCAGACCAGATGGAGCCTCAACTAGGCAGCTGGATGGGACGGGTCAATCTGATAATTAAAAGAAAAGGCTTGGCAGGAAGATACGATAGAGGCACTGCCAGTTGCAGATATCAGACAGGTGATGCATGCTGGTAGACCTAGTGGGTACTCTGTTATTCATATCTGTGTGGCAGAAGACCACACTGCCAGTGAACAGCTGAAAGAGAAAAGATCTTCAGTGCTGTGGAGATCCCCATTATGGGCAACTTAAATAAAAAGCCCTTCAGGGCTGTGGAGACCACTACTATGGGCAGCTGAAGAAAGGCTCATTGTGGCTGTGGAGACCCACCAGAGAAAGCAGCTGACGAAAAAAAAAAAACTTTGGGGCTATAGGACCTGCTACAGTGGGTAACTCGAAGCAAAAAGCCCTTTAGGGCTGTGAAAAAAAAATATATATATAGGTCATTGCAATCTTCATGTTTGTAGCAGACTTTTAACAATGTAGCAGTGTCAGCGACTCAGCAGGTAGCACACTCACATCTGAGGCTGGAAGATCAGAAGGCTGTGAGTTCTATCCCCACACCAGGCATTTGGGTTAATATCTCAATACTGACACTGACACTGCAGTGCAGCATAAGTGGCGTGCTGCACTCCTGAGGTGCTGTCTTTCAGATGAAGCGTTAAACCAACGTCCCATCTGCTTGTTCTGGTGGTAGTTCAGGTGGATGTTAAAGGTCCCATGGCACTTCTTGAAAAGAGATGGACTTTTTTATTAAAACTTAAAACAAATATCAAACACTACAGTGTTACATCACCCACCTCCCACCAAAGAGTGAGGTCATTTTATTGGGAGATTTTAGTGTCAATTGGCTATCATCTGCCTCATCTCCATACAAGGACTCAGCCCTAGCTTGTGACCTCACCCAGGTCCTCAAATCCCCAACCAGACTCGACACTTGAGCAGGGACTTCAACCCTTATCGACCTACTCCTCACCAACAGGCCTAATAATATCTCCCAAGTTAAGTGCTCCCTGACTCGATGGCGACCATTCCTCAGTGACCTGCCTGTGGTCCACTAAACTTCCTGCCACCCCACAAATGTCTCTGTACAAAGACACCTCAAAAGGAACCCTCACATGGCTCAATTCCCACCTTGCCTCCTGGGATTGGTCCCTATTCACACCGCCCAGTCCAAGGAGGCTGCACTCTACTTTGTGCCATCTTCAATAAGGCCTGTGACATATTCGCACCCTTCTCCAAACAGATAATAATAATAATAATAAACTTTATTTATTTATGCCTTTCTTAAAACCAAGGCGCATTACAATAAAAACAGAATAAAAACATGCTAAAACATAATAAAACTGAATTAACAGCTGAGCAATTAATAGGCATCAAATTATCTACAAATGCTGAAGCCCTCAGTGGAGCGACCGGGCCACGCTCTGCCAGTGAGCGATCGGCAACAGCGACGCCTTCAGGGACCAGGAAGCGAGCAGTGAGGAAGTTGAAGTTTCTGGTTCAGAAGCCCTCAGTCGAGCGACCAGAGCCACGCTTCACCAGCAGGCGGTCGGCAACTGCTTGGCCACCTTCAGGGACCAGGAAGCCAGGAGACAGCGAGGGAAGGTACGGAAAGCCGCAAACCAATCGGAAGACGGCGCTCTCAAGGCCTCGCATCCCATTGGTCCCTTTGCTCCATTGACTTGCATTGCTTAGACTTTCACTGCTAAAGCTGTTTTCTGGGGTTTTGAACCATTTGTTTAACTGTTGCTAAAAAGAGCTGTCTTCATGAATAAGGGAATCCTTGGGGCTATTGTTAGTGAAACTGTGTTAAGTGATTACAGCCTTTTAGGTTGCTTTAAAGTGGGCCAGGCATCTGGCGCCCCAGCCCTCCACAGCCTTTTGTTGTGTTAATTGCTGTCACCTTGCCCAGCAAGCAGCTTGTTCCTGCTATAATTTTAATTACTGTTTCCTCTGTCTCTTCCCAGTCGAGCTCCCTGTCTGAAGCCCTCAGTCAAATGACTGGAGCCACGATCCACCAGCGGGCGGTCGGCAACTGCTTGGCTGCCTTCAGGACAGGAAGCCAGGGAGACAGCGAGGGAAGATGCAGGAAAGCCACAAAATTTTGCCCACTGCCCTTCCCCCTTCGAGTGTTAATTTTATAGGCATCTTCCGCAGAGTTGCATCTCCTGCCCCCATTGCCACGCTAGCCAGTAACCAGGTTCTTTGCCCCTACTGTGTCGTCCAACCAGCAGCCCTTCCTTACTGCTCTCCTATAACTACTCTGTCACTTTTCAGCTGGATTTAGTCACCAGTGCTGCTTTCATTATGGGGATCCCTTTGGCTATTTCTATCCCTATTGTTCATGGTGTTCAACGAGAATGATATCCTCCTGGTCACTACCACATTAAAAATGCAACTCACTTTTCTAGTCTCTCTGTTTCACCTTTATTGAAGAAGGACCGGATCCTCATTTATGCCCTATCTATGCCACATCACAATCAGTGGGTCCAAGCTACATGAAGGGACTCAAACTACCCTGTCTACGTTTGCTCGGTGCTCCATTACTGGGTATACAGTTCCCCATTACGCCTGTCCACCTGCTTGCTATTCAGTGAGTTATGCAGAATCCATAACCCCGATTGGAATACCTCAAAACAGAGGCCCTGAATATGAAAAGGAGGGCCAAAGACAGTCCCTCATCTTATCTCTTGAAGCCCTTATGAATCTACTGTTTTTCTATTGATCTGTATTGGAAATGTGGAAATTAATCCAGGCCCTCCTGAGTGCATTACCTCACCAGCAGACTTAGCCTCAGCCAAAGGTCTAAGCTTTATACATATCAATGCCCGAGCCTCCTAAAAAAGCTTACGATGATACAAGCCTGGGTTGACCATACTTTGCCAGACTTTCTAGTGGTGTCTGAGACATGGCTCAAACCCACCACAGCAGATAGGGATATAAATTTACCCAATTACCAAATATTCAGAGCGGATCGCCAGACCAGGGGTGGGGGAGTAGTTATTATGTAAAATCCAGTATAACTGTAACCTGCTCAGATGCAACATCCATGTCCAAAGAATTCGAATGTCTATCCCTCAGAGTGGCTTCTCCAACAAGGCAGCTTTTCAGCTAATTGGCTGTCACAGGCCCCCTCAGCTGATTACAAGCTTCTAAACCACTTGGGGAATTTATTCAAGTCGGGTACTGAGAAACCATAATTCTAGGTGATCTAAACCTAAATTGGCTATCAAGGCTGCAGCACCTTTAGTATCATTCTGTGACACATATGGGTTCTCACAACTGATAAAGCGAACCAACAAGAATCAACAAAAGAACCTGAGCAACAGCACACTCTCGACATCATACTGGTGAATAAACCCTACCTATTCACGCACACTGGAGTGTTTTTCAGTGATATAAGTGACCACTGCCTTATTGCTGGAGTAAGATCATCCAACAAACTAATGCCCCAGCTAAATTCCTTCTGAGGAGATCCAAGAAAATCTTCAATATTGAGGCTTATCTGCATGATCTAAATCCCTCTACCAGATGGCAAGAGTTCTACCTAGCAGACTCTGTGGAAAAGCACATCAGGTGTTAAACAGCATAATACTAGGTGCCTAACACTCATGCACCAATCACTTGTGTTCTAATAAAAACAAATCTTGCCGTTGGTTTTCAGCTGACCTTAAATCAGCACTGTTGGAAGAGAGATAAGCTATGGAAAAAGGAGGAAGACTAAGAACCAAAATGACTGGGCGATATTTAAGAAAGTCAGAAATAGCTGTACCAGGAAAGTACGGGATGCAAAGGCTGCCTATTATAGGGCTGAGCTCGACTCCTCCTACCACAATCCTGCCAAGTTCTGGAGCACCATTAAGGGTATAATAGGCCAAGACTCAAGCACCTCACTACCAATCCAAATGCACCACAGTAAGGCATAATTTCAGACAGGCTGGAAATACTGGATGCATTCAATAACCACTTTACAACTGCTGGCCTTGCATTTGATACCTCTCTAGCTAACCTGCTACATGCACAATTAAGCTCCCAGTACACAGGGTCTCAGAGACCTGATTCCTCCTTCTCCTTCAAACCAGTTCTGTTGAAACAAGTGGAGGATCTAATTTAGCAGTTGGATATCAAAAAAGTGCATGTGCAGACTCCCTTGACCCCTACTTTCTAAAGATTGCTATACATACACTTGCAGTTCCTTTAACACATCTTTTAATCTGTCATTAACATCTGGTTCCATTCCTGCTATGTGGAAAATAGCCCAAGTTTTCCCCTATTGAAATCAGGGGACCCCATGGAGCTCAACAATTATAGACCAATATCTATCCTTCCAGTGCTATCCAAGCTGCTAGAAAAATTAGTGAGCATCCAACTAAGAGAATACCTTGAAGAAACTAATCTCTTAAATCCAGCACAATCTGGGTTTAGAGCTAGGCATAGTACTATTTCTGCACTGGCTAAAGTTACAAATGACTGGCAAACTGAATTGGATAAAAGAATAGTGTTTGCGCTGTATTCCTAGATCTCAGCAAGGCGTTTGACACGGTGGACCATGAACTGCTACTCTCCTCCTTGCACTCCATAGGCCTGGATCCATCCTCCTTAGATGGTTTAGGTGTTACCTCACGGAAGGACACAACTAGTGAAAGCCAAAGGTGATCTATCTCCACTAAAACCACTTCTAAGAGGAGTTCCACAAGGTTCTATTCTGGGCCCTATCCTTTTGCCATTTATATTAATAATATTGATTCAAATCTTACCAGAGCCACTGTTCACTTGTTTGCAGATGACACTGTTTTATATGTCAGCAACCCATCGCCAGCTACAGCTTGTGAAATTCTACAAGCAGAATTCTTCTTATTACAACATCAATTATTGGAAAAAACTTCTTTTAAATGCAAAGAAAACAAAAGCAATGCTGTTCTCCAACCAAAGCCATACAAGTCCCTCCTCACTAAACAACCTCCCCAGCTATCCACTATCTTAGGAGAAAACCTGGACTATATAAAAAATTCAAGTACTTGGGTGAGTGGATAGATAGTAGGCTTGACTACACAGTTCACATTGAAGAACTTCTAAAAAGCTTTGCCAAAGACTTGGTCTATTCTTCAGAATAAGGCACTTCCTAACCAGAGACTCCAAGATGAGGTTGGTTCAGGCCACATTTCTCTCAGTGCTTGACTATGCAGATTTCGTTTAGAGTCACTGCCCATCTCCTACTTAAGCAAATTGGACACACTATACCACAGAGCACTAAGGTTCATTACAGATCTTCCACTTAACACTCATCACTGCTCTCTCTATGCTGCCATCGGTTGGACGTCCCTACATCTCAGAAGAAACAGAAATGCTGCATTTTGGATTTACAGAGCATTGACTAAGAAGCTTCAAACTATATTCTAGACTGCTTCACTCAGGTCAGAGCTAGTACCTATGCACTAAGAAGCCACAACTTCATCATGCTCAAGGTGCCTAAAGTCAACACCGGCATGGGAGATCTGCTATCAGCTATACTCTAGCTATATCATGGAATACCTTACAGAAGACCCTGAATCTGTTTAACTGGATATCATTAGCATCCTTCAAATATCTTTACCTAAGTCTCTTCCCAGATAAATGCAACTGCTTCCACAAGTTCTAATTTATTCACATTCCTAACCCTCTCCTCTGTTAGCCATCCTAATTTGGCAATCCACTTCCTATAACTTATCCCCACTGATCTCCTCTCAGGCAGCCTTCATATTATCACATTTCTGTTCCTGATTAATTTATCTCCACAGGTCTCTCAACTCCTGGCTATAATCCTCACCCACTCACTCCTGGCTCTTACCTTAGCCCTTATCATTCCTACACACCTCTTATACTAGCCCCAGCCCCTGTTCTAGTCCCTCATACCCTTCCTACCTTGTCACTCACCAGAGGCTGTGATCACCATTTCTCAGTCACCAATCACTGTGTCTCCTTGTCTACATTGGCTTGCCCAGGAACCTTTGAAGTTCTGGGTGCCATATGTTGATTGTATATCATGATACCTCCATAGTTGATATGTACTGTATACATTAGATTTTCTAGTCTGCTTTCATTGTCCTACCTTGTACTGTTATGTTTAATCAATTTCTGCCTTTTTCTTACTGTATATATATAAGTGTTTTGATTATATCTGTATATGTATCAATTACTAACCTTGACCTTATCAGGTCCAACTTGCAAATGAGCTGTGCTCAACGATGTTCGCCTGAATAAATAAAGATTTGATTGATTGATTGATTGAAATGCCTTATTCCATAAGAAAGACTTTAGGCCTTTTAAAACCCTCCACCGTCATGCACTCTCGAATCCAAGATCCAGATAGTAAAACAAAGAAACACACCCTGGATCACCCAAGCACTACTAGACCAAATGCCCACAGGGACAACCTACAGCATAAGACCTTTGACTCCCAGCTCCCACAGGACAGGCAACAGTACAGAGAGGCTAGAAACAGATGCACATGGGCTACCGGCAAGCCAAAGCTGCATACTATAAGCAAACCGTCACCACCTCCTGGGGCTCTGGGAAAATTTCTAGAGCAATATTAAGGAACTCTGTGGGAAAACTGTATCTCCTACCCTGTTCAGCTTACAGTAGATGGAGTAACTTCCCAGGACCCCAGTGTTATCTCCGATGCACTTAATACCTCCTTCTCTGATCTCCCATATTCTCCTACCTAATTTCTTTGACCCTACCACTGAACCCCCACAGACACCTCGGCCACCACCAACCCTACCCCTTCAGGCTAAAGTCATCTCCTGTAATGTGGCAAAATGCTATCTCACCAAAGCCCTGATGAACTCTCACTACAGTAGTGATTCCCTGGACCGCAAACTCATTTGGCTTACGCTGGATGTGACACTGCCTCATCTCACCAAAATCCTCAACCTGTCCTTATGCCTCAACCAATTCCGCTCTGCTTGGAAGAGCAGTAATAACCCCACGTCCTGAAGAGTGGCAACCTACCACCACAAGCAACTATAGACCAGTATCCATCTTGCCACCCTCTCTCTAAGGCCTTAGAAAAAATAGTATCGGATCAACTAACTGACTACCTATCCAAACACGACCTGCTCTGCCACGAACAACATGGATTCCAGAGGGGGCACAGGACCTCAACCACTCTCATTGAACTAACTACATTTATACATGAGGCCCTAGAACAAGGCTCCGTGGCAGGGGCTCTCTATGTAGATCTGACCAAGGTATTTGATACCGTCAGTCATGAGCTACTACTCCTTACCCTCCTATCCCTTAATTTTGCATCAGAGGTCATTGCCTGGTTCAAAGATTATCTCACAGGTCAGACACAACATGTCAAAATCAATACAACTATCTCCCCAGCAAACCGGTTCTAACTGGTGTCCCACAAGGGTCAATACTTGGCCCTCTACTCATAGATACATAGATACATAGAGTGTTCGGCAGATAAGGGCCTATGGCCCACCCAGTCTGCCCATTTAAGTTTGTAAGTTCAGTTTATGTTTTCCAGGAAGTCTGTTGCCCTTACCCTGACCTCCAGAATTCCTTTATGTCTATCCCATGCATTCTTAAATCCTGTGATTGTTTCAGCCCCCACCACTTCCTCTGGCAGGGTGTTCCACTTGTCCACCACCCGTTCTGTAAAGAAATTCTTCCTCACGTTTCCTCTGAATCGTCCTCCTCCAACTTCATCCCATGTCCTCTAGTCCTGGAACATCTTTTTCGCTTAAAAATAGTGCATTCCTGCACCCTGTTCCTCCCTGTAAGATACTTGTATGTCTCTATCATATCCCTCTCCTCCTCCTCTCTCCAGGGAGTACATGTTCAGTGCCTTCAACCTGTCCTCATAGGACTTGTGATGCAATCCATGCACCATCTTTGTTGCCCTCCTTTGAACCTTCTCTACCCTGTCTATGTCTTTACGTAGGTAAGGTCTCCAGAACTGCACAGTGTACTCAGGTGCAGCCTCACTAGTGTCTTATATAGTGGAATTATGACCTCCTTTTCCTGCTGGTGATGCCCTGCCTATGCATCCCAGCATCCTATTCTTTACCTGCTGCCTTGTCACACTGTTACCTCGCCTTGAGGTCATCAGGATGATAACTCCAAGATCCCTTTCCTGCTTGGTGCATGCTATATCCTCACCCCCAACTGATATATTGTGCCAGGGTTTTTGTGCCCCATATGCATTATCTTGCACTTCCTTGCATTGAATTTCAACTGCCAAACCCCTGACCATTCTTCAAGTTTCTGCAGGTCCCTTCTCATTCTGTCTACACCCTCTGGTGTGTCTACTCTGTTACAGAGCTTTGTGTCATCAGCGAACAGTGAAATTCTGCCTTCTAGGTCCCAAATGTCACTGATGAAGATATTGAATAGTACTCTTCAGCTCTTCCTAAACTCACTTCCTAAATCCTGCAGTGGTAAGATGCTGATTTATGCAGATGATCGCGTAGTCTTTTGAAACACTCATCCAAATTCTCTACAAACTGCCCGCAGGGTTCTCTTAGAGAGCTGGAGACCTGGTTCTCTGAACATCGTCTTATAATCAACTGCAAGAAAACAAAATCCATGATCTTTTGCCCACCGCCAGAGCCCTCACTGTCATGATCCACTAGTTGTAATGAACGACTTGACTCTGCACTTGAACAGGTCTCCTACTTCAAATACCTGAGACATTAGACACCTCCCTCTACTACCAATCACACATACAGCAAGTCTCCTCTATTAAAAGTAGACTAGGGATCCTGTACAGGCATAAGCACTGCCTACCCTGCAGGCCATGCATCTTGCTGTGTCCTCATCTATTCTATCTCTGGTGGACTATGGAATAGTGATTTATGGGTCGGCTGTAGAGCGTCTTTTGAACGTGAAATGTGCATCTGTGGCTCTTGCATTACTGCTTGCTTCAGCTATTTTATTAAAAGTTGTTTTATCTCACTTCCTATCATAGGAATTGTTTGTTCTAAGTTGATTACTGGGTAGCCGTTCTGTTTTTTCTGTGATGCCTTTGTTGTTCAGCTCCAGTTCTTTTCGTCGGTAGCCGCCTTTTTGTACATGCACTTGTTTCTGCCTCTCTATAGAGTTGCCTGTCATGGGAAGCTGTGAGTTCAGTGCCTATGCCAGAGGTTGTCTCTATGGTGCATCTGTTCTAGTAGGGTCTGCGAGATCCATGGAGTGTCTCTATTTTTTATAACCTTTTTGAGAACGGGCAAACATGTCACAGGCAGCATTAAAAATTTTAATAAAGGAGGTTAGGGTGGCACCAATGGACTGGGCAGTGTGAACAGGTGCCCAGTCACAGAAGGAGAGATAGAATTTAAAGTGAGTTAAGGTACTTTTTGAGGTGCCTTTGGATGGAGATTTTAGGATGGCTGGGTGTGATTTTATTCGACCAGTAGCAGGAGAGGGAGATGGTCACTTAGCACATCCGGGAGCACTTTAATATTGAGAGGTGCTTGGGAAGGTTTATAAAGATGAGGTCTATAAGGGTGGAAGTCCCTGACCTGGGATCTTTCCCAGTAGGAGACTGGACAACCTGGATCAATGAGGTACTTTGTAAACAAGTGTTGAAAAAGCCACTAATTCTTCTCCCAAGGAATCAAAAAGCAATCTATAAATTTCATTGGTAATACCATCTGCCCCAGGGGAAGATCCAGTGGATAGGGACCACATTACTTGTTTTAATTCCATCAAAGTAATAGGAGTTGTGAGTCCAGCAAGAAGGCTGGGGTACTTTTGGCAAATGGCATGTATCAAGCCAATTGGACATATGTATATTTCAGAAATATGACTGGTAAAACAGTCAGAAAAAACATTTCAACCTCAGAAGGTATGGCCTTTTGATGCACAATTTTGTGACCCTGGTAATTTATTAAAAGGGCATAACTTTATTATCATTATCTATGGCATAGTGTTGTGGGGTGCCGTTTCCTTCTTTTCCCTTGTGTTCTAGATTGTTGTGTTTTTTCATCTGTTTTAATTTGTCTCTCTGCATATCAATTAAGGCTTTTACTTCCTTTAACTGGGCAGAGAAATTCCTTATTCCATCTTTTGCAAAATATTATATTCTTGTAGCTCATCCCATAGGTGTCTATACTGATTTGTAAAATTTTACCATTAATTTTTCTATAATTTGGAAATGTTCTTTAACATCTTTTTGTGTCTGTCTACCACGCATAGAGATCATCATAGAGACAGAACTGATTTACGGGCTGCTAACAAATATCAGAATCCTTCAAGAATAGGTGGTTTTCAAGCAAACTTTTATTTAATTTCCCAAACCCTTTCCCTTTCTTAAGTTCCAGGATGTCCCTATTTGAATAATTAATAACACATGATCTGAAGTCAGAACAGGGGACACTATGGCTTCTTGAATATCTAAGGCTTTAGAAATAAAACATAGGGCCAGATATTCAAAGTTTCAGCCATGCGCAATAGAGGTTACACCAATATAAGTCAAAATTATAGCCATAGTCGCAATATTCAGCTAAGAGGCAGTTTAGCCACAGAACACATGCTGAGCAACAGTGCAATGCAAATGAAGGCATGCGCGGCGAAGAGTGGAACCATGCATAAAGTGCACAATGCGGATATTCAAAGGCTTGTACATACGTAACAGTGGATCAGGCGGAAGTTGCGCCATGGCAGAAATGAGCCAAAATAAAAAAGACTCAAGGAAGAGGCGCAAGAATGTGACAGGGAATGCACATGAGGTAGCCAGACAGAGCAGGCCACAGCAGTAGCCAGTGCAGGCCAGGGGTGGTGAGAACAGAAAAGGGGCAGCTGAAGGTGTGTGGGGCAACAGAGTGCAGAGGCCAGTAGGGTGTACCGGTTGCAGTGGAGGTAGCAGTCAGGACAGCGGAGGGAACAGATCAACAACAGCCGGGGACACAAGCCAGGAGATGGACGGTGCCAGGCTTCCACATGGAAGCTGTAATGAGGGGTGAGAATGCATGCTGCAGGGGGACATGGCCGTGGAAGGGCCCGTCAGCTGTCGCCCCAACAGGCAGTACGTGCCCACATCAGCTTTGAGCTGTATTCAGACATAGAGATTGTGGGCTGGTACCACCTGAACAGGGCAATACTGAGGCGGCTCTGTGAGCTGTGCAGTGATGTGATGCAGGCACCCTCATGATGGAGACACGCTCCGTCAGTGGAGACAAAGGTAACAGCCTGCATGTGCTTGCTCACCACGGGTACCTTCCAGAGGCCAACAGGGACACCACAGGCATAACATAGTTGGTCACATCATGCATCCTCACCCAGTTCCTCAAGCGCCTGCTGCCACGCGTCCGCTGGTACATCCATTTCCAACACCGCCGGCAGGCGTACAGCAAACATACAGGAGTTCCACAGGGTAGCACATATGCCTGGCATGCTAGGGTGATAGACTGCACCCATGTGACCATTCGCACCACCCGGCCCCAATGGGGCCACATATCGCAATCAGAAGGGGTTCTCCAGTGTCAACTGCCAGGTGGTGTGTGATGCCAGTGGGCGCATCATCAATGTCTGTGCCACGCACCCTGGTGGAGCACACGATTCATTCATATGGTACCAGTCTGCACTGTGCCATCGATTCAAGAGTGGGGTCATCCCCACAGGACATCTAGTGGGTGAGTATGCATGTAGGATTGGCAAAGTGGGGGCAGGGTGGGCAAGCCACAGGTGCCATGGTAGTGGCACACAGGGCTAGGGGCAATATGGGCCTGAACATGACACTAACCTCCACTATCTCCACACAGGTGACAGTGGATACCCACTCCGTCCTGGCTGCTCACACCCTACCGGTGCCCCATGACCCCATCGCAGCAATGCTTCAATGAGACACATGCTGCCACACGCAACATCATCGAGCGGGTGTTTGGATGCTGGAAGGCACGCTCCGATGCCTAGACACCTCTGGCGGTGCCCTACAGTACACGCCCCTCAAAGGCCTGTAGGATATTCCTGGCCTGTTGTATCCTGCACAACATGGCCAAAGACTGTGAGATAGCCATACAAGTCAAGGAGGGGACAGCAGCGGGAATGCTGGTGGCGCCGGTGATGAAGGGATGAGCAGCCCCCTTGGACGGTGTGACCCACTGATCCGGCTGGCCCAGCTGCACGGGACACCATCACAGAGGAGCACTTTGCACAACACAGGTAAGTCATGGGGCCATGTGCAGCCAACACTGTCCAGGGTGCAACCCACATACACACAAGATAACACACCAGGGGTGCATGACGGCAAGGGGTGGAAGGATACAGGAGCACAAACACACAACCAGGGAGGGGTGAACAGTCACACGCCATATGGACAGACACACACACCAGGCACAAAGTGCACAGGGCAGGTGCACAGCAGAGCAGGAACATAATGTGAAACACACACATCCACAGGCCACCTCCACCACCTGTACTGTCCATGTACATGTCAGATGCAGGGCACCCTTGCACCTTGGTGTACAGTACAATGCAGGCATCATCATGCACACGCACCTGTGGACAGCAGTCGGAGAGGTATGCAGGTGGTCTGTGTGTCAGCATGTGAGGCAGGGAACCCACTGGTGCACTGCCTACCATAACACACATTGCACACAGGGCAGCACCAAACAGGGCCCGCACTGGGAGACAGGTCAGTCATGTGGCACAGTGCCACAGCCACCTCGGATGCATGGGCGGCCCACCAAGACCCAACAGCACAGGCAGGCTGAGCATGGGCCGCAGGGTGGCACCAATGGACCACCAGGAGTCCCACTGCGTGGCGTGACCTTGTCCACACAGGGGTCTGCAGCATACCAAACATACCTGCACCAGGGGTGCTCTGGATGCCCACAGCTGAACCCGCATCGACAGGGTGGGTGTCACATGACACCGGAAATGGGAGTGGACAGCATACTGTGTGGTGTGAGCTGCACAGGGCACCTGACTGTGTGCCCAATGTGGCCACGGCACTGACCACTGCCTGTGTCAGCCTGTCGATGGCAGCGGTCACATCCACCGCTATGGTCAATCCGGGACAGGATCCTCTCATTGTCCCTGCTGTGCCACTCCAGAGCCACACACAGTGCCTCCACGAATGATGCAACCTGCATCTGCTGCTGTACTGATGCCTGCAGCAGGTGGGTGTGCTCATCAAAGAGGTTGTCTGCACATTGGCAACCTGTCCCTCAGGGTCTGGAAGGGCCTGATGTACAGCACCCTTGAGGGTGGGTGCTGCTCACCAGGACCAGATATGGGCATGTCCACAGTCGGTGCACCTCCAGCACCGCTGAGCCCTGTACCCCCAGTCCCGGTGAGTAACTGCTGCTGCTGCCCCTCCGCCTGCTGTGCCCACGGGATCAGTGGTTCCCCTGCTGTGGCCGCAACAGTGCCAGTGACCTGCACAGCCACCGGTGCTGCCCACCGGTGCTGACAGGCACAGCCTGGGACTGTGCAGTCATGCTTTACACCTGCGTCGAACCAGCTAGATCCATGGGCGTGTGCTGGCCTGTGTGTCCATCCTGTGACACACAATGTCAATGCCCATAGTGGTCAGTGCATCATCGATGGTGCAGGTCTGTGCCACAGCCACAGCCGCAGCGTGCTGGCATGCTTGCATGCCAGACTGCTGGGACACAGGAAGGGCACTCCCACACCTGTCTCAACATCTGTGAAGGCAGATGGCAATCTGTGGAGGTGGATGGGCCCTCTTCCAACTCCAGGTGGCTGTCCACAGTGGACAGGCCCTCCACTGCTGACCCCTGGAGATGCACAGGATCTGTAACTGAAAGGAAAGACACGTTGGTGCATGTGAACTACTTTCCCCCAACATGACTTACCATGCAGTGATGGGCTACCACCTGTCTGGAAGCCACCTCCAGGCACACCCTCAATGGTGCTGCGTGCATGCTTGCAGCAAGCATGTCCTCTGACGTAGTCAGCTGTACCACCTCCGCTGTCCACCACCTGTAGCAGCATGTGCCGCCCTGATGGCTGCAACCTTCTCCTTCACTCTCCTCCTGTCAGTCCCCATCTTCTTTTTACACTCCTGCACGGAGCGCTGGTGGCTGCCGGTGGGTTGAAAGCACATGTCACCCCTCCCATGCATCAGCTCGGGCCTGAGGGGTGCCCGCCATCCACTGAGGAGTGGCTCCTGAGCCAGGTATGCCTCAAACAGTGTCTCTGTCTCCACCTTGGTAAAGTTGGGCCTCCTCTTCTCCCATCATCATCCTCCTCACCAAGTCCTCGCTCAGTCATGTCACGGCCTGTATGGGTGAGTGGTCATCTGTGACTGTGCAGTACACAGCTTCTCTGGGGCCATGGTCCAGAACAGCAAAATGCATGCAACTCACCTATCAGCTGCAGTAACGAATATGGCCACTGCAGATCAATGTTACACATTTATAGCGCAATGCAGGCAAATTAGGGGTGGAGCAACTTTAATGAGATTGAATGGCTGATCGGATGATTTGCATATGATGGCTGAATATCGCTGTTGCGCTTTGTCCAATATGGTTGAGCCGGCTGAGCCAATGGTGCAGTTTTGTGACTGCTGTAGTACACCACACAGCGCATGCCCAGGTAGCTTATGCAGGCATCTGCTGTGCTGATGACATGCTGTGCACGATCGGCAATTCAGGACATGGCCACCATTGTGCCAGTGGTGCTACAGCACCGGTCACCACATGGCGCTGTGGCACAACTGCGCCAATGAGTCCACTGTGGCAATGGTATGCAGGCAACCGATCGCGCTGGATGTGTAGATGTCCGATGGCGCTGTGCGTGGCCTTGCGCCAGAGACCCATGACCTTGTGACTGACTTTGCCCCTTGGCGCTATGCATTATGGCATGTCTGCAGCTCTATCATGCTGTTCGGTAACATAGCGCGATAGGGACCGACGGCGCCATCTGAACAGTGCAATAAGGGACTGATGGAGTTGTATTGCACATTTCCACATGGGGTTGCCGTGCTGTGGAGCGCCATATTGCCTACTATATACCTGCAGGGATGGCACACAGGAGAGCTCCACAGTGGAGTGCTTTGGAGTTGGCCAACCTGGTGGCTGTGGTGGGAGCGTCACCATGGGTCACTGTTTGGGATGAACCCTGAATGTGGCCTGCACACATGTGTGGCAGCAGGTGGCCACTGAACTTGTGCAGGCCACTGGGTGGCGGCGCACAGTGGAGCAGTGCAGGCACCGCACAGAGACCCGCGCAGGAGGGAGCGGGCACTGCTGGCATGCCTACGGTCATGTGCCAGGGGGCATGGTGCCTAGACCAGGTGGGTGAGCCGTCTATGCATCTGTATTGTCCGCATGGGTAACACTGTGTATTGTGACCAGCACATGGGGAGGTTGATCTATGGTTGGCTGTGACTGTGTTTACAGGTGTGTGATGTATGGGTCTGGCTTAGTGGCAGGCACACTCATTGGGGCAGGGGCTGTCTGCTTTGGATTTCACTGATGTGTTTCTCACCTTTGTTTCCTACAGGTGTGGAGGAGCGGAGGTGGGCCCAGGAAGAGGCACGGAGTGGGTGGCAGAGGAGGTGGGCCCAGGATGAGGCAAGAGTGGGGTGGCAGCGGTGGCTGTCCAAGGTGGTGGCGGTGTTGGGCCACAGCATCATCAGCAGCAGCAGCAGCCACAGCAGCAGCAGCAGCGGATTGATGAGGGTGAGTGTCATGACATCATGGATGCTATTGCATGCTGTGGGGGGCAGGGCATGGCCACCATCCATGGACAACACTGCCATGCCGCGACATGTGACAGTCAGCACTGTCCAGTGGCACTGCATGTCTGGGGAGTGCATCACTGGTGGTTCATGCATGCACTGGGCACATGGCTGTGGCACAAACTTCCCACTGCGTAGCCACGCCACTGTACAGCCTTGGTTGTGCTGTGCTGGACATGGGTGGTGTGTGTGCAGTGGCACACATGGCTGTTGCTGCCTGGTTAGGGCTTGTCTTGTGCACGGTCACTGTGGGTGGGTGCAGTCCATCACGGGTGGGGCACTTGGCTGTATGCCATGCATGTTGGGTGGGCTTCAGGGTTGTGGACAGTCACAGCCATTGATTCTTTTCCCTGTCCTAGGTGTCCAGGTCCTGAGGAGGATCAAGCGGGCTGTCCACCACCTGCTGGAAGTGTCTGTGGAGTCCCTGGACATACTGAGGAGATGCAACGGAGGGACTGAGGCATCAGAGGAGGACCCGGGACCAGCAGCAGCCAGCTGATGTGTGGCCTGGTGGGCAGTAGCTGCCCACACCTACTTCTTTACCCATCCCTCACACCCTGCCTTCCCTCACCCAGTTCTTCACCCTGCCCCTTACCCACCCCTACTTTGTACCCATACCCCCTTTCTTGTAAATAGCTGTACATAGTTGTGTGTTCCTGTTCATATTTTCTTTATATAAATCTATTTTGATATGAATACTGTTGTGGCTTCTGATTTGCACCTGGCTATGGGTGCTCAGTTGCAGTGGTGTATGACATCTGGGGTGGTATTGTCCTGGGAATGTGTGTGTGCATGGGAGGTGTCCCTGGTGTGGTAGTGGCTTTCAGCTGGTCTGGCCGTGTGCTGCCACACACCGCTGGGTGCTCCTGGTGGGTCTGGCTTGTATGGTTCTGTGGTACACAAGGTTGCAGTGTGGTGGGGGGCATGGGGATTCCTGCAGTGATGGTGACAGTCACTGCTCATAGGTGTGTCTTGGGGTACCTAGTGCAGGGTGTGCTGTGCACAGGGGGTGCTGTTGTGCACTTGGGTTGTCTGCCCCTTTGTGTGGCAGTCTCAGCTTGCCAGTGGTGTGCTGGGACACCATGGCCCAGCTGTGCTTTGTTGGCTTGTCCCCATGGGCCGGTGGATATTCCGTCCCTCCCAGTGATGCTGTGCTTAGGGTGTGGGGTGTATTGTTAGTTCTGCAGTGTGTTCCTGTGCCCATCTGTGGCATGGGTGGTGGGCCCCGCTACCTCCCTGGTTGTGCAGTTCCATTGCTCTGCTGCTGGGGGCTCTCTGCTTTGCGCTATAGGCGCCTCTGGACTGCTCAGCTGGGCTGGCCTTGTTGGCGCTATGGCGCATCATATCTGCTCAGCTTCCCCTTCCTGGTTGCACTATGGCACAGGTTGTGTGATACTCAGACGTTGGCTGGTTGCGCACTTGACTTGCTCCATGTTTGAATATTGCATCTATTGCGCATGTGCACTGACTTGTGCTTGCTCCTGCTATTGTGCACATTTTGGAGCAGTTTGAATATCTGGCCCATAGTCTTTTTGTGTGGACGTGCTCCACAAAATACATTTTGGGACAAGGTTGCACTTTTGTGCAAAGACATCCACTAACCCCATGTCTTTGATTAAATTAACTAAACAGAGGTCATCGCAAAACAATGTTGTCGTTAGTAACCCTCTATCAGCTAAAGAAACATTGTAATTAAAATCTCCCCATTATAATATTAAGTAGCGTAAACAAAAAGGTTTTAATTTTCTTAACAAACCTACCCTATCAAAATGAATCTGGGGCCCACAGATATTTAACAATCTGAAATCCATTACTTTCAGAGATATGTCAAGAAGAAAGGCCCATCTAGGGTGGATATCAATCAGGTTTTAACTATTATTTTGGTACAAAAACAGATACCCACCCTGAGAAGAAGTCATCCCCAACAACCAAAACCTCTCCCCTAAATCCAGTTCCTTTAGCTTCTGCAATATCCAAATTATTATGCAGACGAGTATCTTGAAACATTACCACTTCTATCCCTAAACATTGAAAATGAGAAAAGGTACTTAAACGTTTTGACAGAAGACTATTGGTGTTGAGGAGGCTATTTTTGTGATTTTGTGAATTGTGTGATTCTGTGAGAATGGGGCTTGAGGAGGGTCACTGCTTCTAATTTGCACTTCAAGTGGGGACTGGGTGTTTTAAATTGCTGCGTTGCTCACAAGCAGTTATACTGAGCTGATACACTTGTAATCTGTCTGCCTGTTACATCGGGAGCATTCCCTGCAGATACAGTGACCAGAAAACACCAGGGTGAGAGACTGGATGATATTTTACACATTCTGGACATTGTACTAACTGCTGTAATTGTGTGATTCTGTGAGAAAGGGGCTCGAGGAGGGTCAGCTGCTTCTAATTTGCACTTCAAGTGGGGACTGGGAGTTTTAAATTGCCGCACTGCTCGCCAAGCACGAGTGTAGCACAAGCATCAGTCATAGTAGGAAAATTTACACAAGTGTTTGATAAATTAGTAGTGTTATTTTATTATAAAAATAGTAAAAATAAGAGGAGGATAGATGTTAATTCCAAATACAGATAGCACTGTACTATAATTGGGATTTAGATTATATAAGTGTATGGTAGTGTGTTAAGAGAGAGCTGTTTTAAGGTGTGAGCTTAGTTACTTAAATTGTTTATGTACAAAGTACTTAAAGTGTAGATGCAGTTAATCTGCTTAAATTTAGTCTTAATAGACCAAAGATGTTAGAATGTACGTAGAAAAAATGACGTAGCTTACTGTTGCTTGTATGTTCAATGGATTATTTTGACAAATCAAGGGTAACTCTAGCAGATTGGGTTATCATTTGCCAATTTATTCAGCAACAGGATTTCAGAGGGGTGTCATAGTTATTTAAAACTGTGCAGAAATGACTTTACAAGAAATTAGACAACATACTGTCTTGCTGGTCAGTTCAAACCTTTAGATGTATACTGAGTGCATAAAAGTATGCATTCTGATAACTCCATGCTTACTTTGCTTTTAATTGGGGGATAGAATTGAATCCAGTGCCTACAGAGACGTTCAGGACTAATTTAAAAAAAATCATGATAACACAAGGAGTTTGGTCCCAAAAATGAATATGGTGAAAATGCTATTTGATGTTCAAAAGCCTAATATAGCAGGCTTTTCTGAAACCTGGCTCACAGATAAAATAGAATATGGTGAAATAGGTTTGGTAGGTTATCAATTATATCATTCAGACAGGATGAATAGAAGGGGAGGGTTATTCTCTATATAAAAACACATTGGGATCGGTAAGAATTTTAATAAAAGACAATTTAGGGAAAAAAATGCTACAGGGATTGTGTATTCTCCCTAATGCCAAGGTGATAGATCTGGATTTGACTATTGGTATAATCCAAGAAAATGTGAAAGATAAATTGTTGATTTTGATGGGAGACTTAAACTCTGATTGGCATAATCAGAGAGGCAATAGATTAAAAGAATGTTGGTACCCTTGACTTAATACAATTGGTAGATGAACCTACTAGATATACTAATTCAATGGCTAAGGGTAAATTAATAGATTTATTGCTAGTCTCACCTCAGTTAGTTATTTATTCAAAGGTGTAGAACCCTCCCCATTAGGATACCACCTAATTTGGGCAATAGTGGATAGTATGGTACCACCACGGACACAAATGGGGAGGGGCTGGTTAGAGATATGAAACATTTCTCAATTGATAGACTTAATTTGGACATGCAATCCAAAAATTGAGAGAGATGTGTTAATTCCAGACCTAGATCAAACAATACAGTATTTTGTAGCCTGATTTCTAGAGATATGTGATACACATGCACCAAAAATAAAAGTTAGTAAGAGAAAGGCTAGGAGCCTTGGATAAATGATAATTTACTAAAAGTATTAAGATCAAGAATAGATTGTGGAAACTGGCAAAAAAATCAAAATAAACAGGGACTGTTGAACCTACAAAAATCAAAGGAATTTTGTAAACAACAGATAAGGAAAGCTAGATTAAATCACTATAGGACACAAATAGATACGAATAATGACCCAAAAGATTCTGGCAAGTAGTTAATGATATTGTAAATCGGGTAATAAAATAAACAAAGTATAAACCAATTGGTCTATGAAGGGAAGGTTATAAAACAATCAAAAGAAATAGCAAATCTGTTAAACGATTTTTTGTAAATCTCCCAGGTCTGGATGTTAGAGTTCCATTAGATAAGACCCAAGAAGAACTAGGGTTTACTGGATTATATCCACCTTTTGTTTTAGAAAACTAGACATAAAGGAGGTAAAATATGCTTAAAGCACATAAAGATCCACAAATCTCCTGGTATGGATGGGCTGGAAGGAAGGTTTCTGCAAATGGCTGCTAATTATATGGCACCAACAATAGCATACATGTTTAAGTGGGTTTAAGTTTTTTTTTCTACCACTTGGAAACAAAGTAAAATTATTCCACTATGCAAAGGGGAGATCAAAGTGACCCAAGTAATTACCGCCCTATAGCCCTGCTTTCAGTACTTTCTAAATGTTTTGAGAAGTTAGTACATACACAATTAATGGACTTTTAGAATCTAACATCATCACACAAACATCAGGCAGGTTTTAGATGAGGACTTTCTACCAACTCAGCTTTAAATGAATTCAACAATCTCTTGGCAACTTCCTTGGGTGCAGAAAAGGAGACAGCAGTTTTGTTTGTAGATTTATCTAAGGCCTTCGACCTGGTGGGGCCACTCCCTACTGCTGAGGAAACTCTGGGTTATAGGCATCACTGAGGGGCCACAGGCTTGGATTAAATCTTATTTGATGGGAAGATCTCAAAAAGTGTGGGTGTCCCAGGTTATGTCAACAACTAAACAAGTGATAAAAGGAGTTCCCCAAGGATCTATACTGGGGTCCTGTTATTCTTGGTTTTCTGAATGATCTTTCCCAGGTGGTTTAACATCTTGTGTCTGGCTGTACACCGATGACACAGCTCTTGTTGCTACTGGGATAGACCTTGCAGACTTGAGAGATAATTTGCAGAGGGACTTCAGCAGTTTGGGGAGTGGTTCACCAGGTCGGGCTGGTGATGAATCTAAATAAGAGACAAGTTCTTTATTTTGGGAATAGAAATAAACCAGCTTTGGGCTTAAAATCTTTTCTGACAAATCAAAAGACCAAGTTACTGAATATCGATATTTGGGTGTAACATTTGAAGCTGATTTAAATTTTCAAGAACATATTAAAGAACTGTTGAATAAAGTTAATAAGAAATTAGAGCACTTAGAGAACATCAAGATGTTTGGACATGAAGACTAGGAAAACTATAGTGGAACAGATGGTGATGACAAACATTGACTATGGAGTGTAATATACAGGGTCGCACCTAAGTTGATGGGACAAATTGGATAAAATCCAATTTAGACTTGCAAGGTTCATTCTGGGTTGTCATTACAGAACACGTCATTGTACATTATTAATTACTTTGGGCTGGACTACTTTAGAACAAAGAAATGGAGAGATATGGTTGAAAGTATTGTATCGTTTTTCACAAAGCAACCTGCTCATTATATATCAGTTAAGGCACTGACGACTACGTCCAAGCCTGCTCGGACCTTGACCAGATCTGTATATGTTAATAAAATAAAGGAAAACTATAGTAAAACTAAATTTGGGCAAAACTTTAAAACATCAAGTGGCAGAATGGTGGAATATACGTCCTACTCAATGAGGGTGGCATCACCAAATAAATTTAGAATAGGTTTGAAACGAATGTTTCGGTAGTGTGTAATAATTAAAATTCTGTTCCATTGTTATATTTAGTAGTCACTGATTGCTTAATGTAGTATATTTTATTTTATTCTTATATTAATTTTGTTGTTTGTTTTATTGAAATTTATGTAATTTAATGCACTTGGGTCTGTTTACATTTGTTTTTTATTGGTTGTTTATTGTATTTGATTGTATGTATGCATTTTTCACTTGGGCGCTTAAGCAACAGGATGGTAGAAAAGAGGTCAGGAGTTATATTCTGTTTTAACTGAAATATTTGAATAGTTTGTAAGTGAAATTCATTCTATGTGTTAAAATTATTACCTTGAATTTGAACTGTTACTTGGCTGTGATATTGTAACGTTGGAGGCTTGGGTATAGTTGTTTGGCAGGGATAATTAGAAGGAAATTTAAATGTGTTGTTTGCCTGGTGTTAGAGAGGACATTAGCTGCAATTACCTTGTCTTTAAACAGGAATTACCTTGGCTTTCATTGTTCACTTGGGAGCTTAAGCAAACAGGCTGGTAGAAAAGAGGTCAGGAGTTATATTCTGTTTTAACTGAAATATTTGAATAGTTTGTAAGTGAAATTAGTTCTATGTGTTAAAAATTATTACCTGAATTTGAACTGTTACTTGGGCTGTGATATTGTAACGTTGGAGGCTTGGGGATAGTTGTTTGCAGGGATAATTAGAAGGAAATTTAAATGTGTTGTTTGCCTGGTGTTAGGGGAGGGGACATTAGCTGAAATTACCTTGTCTTTAAACAGGAATTACCTTGGCTTTCATTGTTCACTTGGGAGCTTAAGCAACAGGCTAGTAGAAAAGAGGTCAGGAGTTATATCTGTTTTAACTGAAATATTTGAATAGTTTGTAAGTGAAATTAGTTCTATGTGTTAAAAATTATTACCTTGAATTTGAACTGTTACTTGGGCTGTGATATTGTAACGTTGGAGGCTTGGGGATAGTTGTTTGGCAGGGATAATTAGAAGGAAATTTAAATGTGTTGTTTGCCTGGTGTTTGGTAAGAGCCCTCCCACCCACCCTGTTTTGTAGGCTTTCTTAAATACTGAAAAGCCACTGGGGTTTGGGATTGAAGGGCTGAGTATTTCTGTTTGGGACTGAAATTGAAGCAACAGGAGCTGGTGGGCCTGGGACATCATACGGTACCTGGTGTCTGCTTACACACACTGTTAGTGGGACCGAACACACACTGGACTGTATGTGTTTGTGAGACTTGGGAACTTTATTGGTGGGGTTGAAATTGGGTTGTAAATAACTACAGTCAGTATAGAGAGAAACTGTACTCTAGGGAAAGGACTGAGAAAGGGGTGTGCTATTATAAACAGAGGGGATAATCAGGGTGGCCATATTCCACCATGGCAGGCATCTTCGGAAGGGTTGTAGGCTGCACAGGCTGTGGGATGGCAATAATTCTAAATTGGGCCTGGAGAGGGAGGCTGCCCACTCTGTAGACAGCTATCTTGTATCAGGAGTGAGGTATATTGGTTAAGGAGTAAGCTGTGGGAGCTGGGGGTGTCCAAGGATAAGGGTGTGGATATGGGCAGCAGAAGGGTGGGGCTGAGGGAGGCTGGGCAACGCTCTGAAATTACAGGACATTATGTTACAGCAAGCAGAAGGGGGATATTAGGGACAGAGGACCCTTAGATAGGAAGTTGATGCTAAGGGAAAGCGTGACAGGGTGAACATTCTGAATTCAAAGAGACTGGAGGGGAAGAGTCAGGAGGGCTGTTGTGCAGAAGCCTAAAACAGCAGACTGTGGGAAGGAGCTCCTAAGGTGAACAGTGCAAGAGAGGAAGAAGAGGGTCAGTTTAGAGATGCAGTCAGGGGAAACTCGGGTTACTTGATGGAGGCTGACATAGAGTGTCACAATAAATTTGAGCTACTAAGCATCCTAGAGGGAGGAAGGGGTTGGTGGAAATGAGGAAACTTATACAGAGGCAGTGGGAGGAGTCAGATACCATAGGGCATCACAGACCAGCTATGGAAAGGATAGACATAGTCCCAGAGGAGAAGGAAACATATATGTTAAGCAAATGGGGGAGATGCAACATATTCCAGACATGAGGGAGGAGAGCATGATTGGAGAAACTGGGAGACAAGGAGGTGGAGAGGGCCCCTTCAGCAGGGGTCAGTACCAAGGATGGGGCCCTAGCTAAAGGGACCCACAGAGAGCCTCTGGAGGCAGGGGTACTATTACAAGGGGAGGGGGATGGTGGTGTGGGGAAGGGGAAACCATCAGGGCCAGGATAAATGGTTCAGATAAGAGAGGGTTAAAGGGACACCTATTCAGAGGGGTTTGAGTTAAGTGGGCAAAATAGCAAGGGAGGCAGAAAGGGAGGGTGACAAGGGGTCTCTAATAAGGCAGGAAGACTCAATGAAATTGAGATCATGAATAAAGGGGGAGGGGGCTGAGAGGGCATAGTGGAGGTAACCATATGGATGATGGCGGTGTTAAGGTTCTGTTACTGGAAGACTCGATGATTAGGGGTATCCATTGGGAGGGACAAGGGATGGATGCCATAGCCAGGTGAAGGTAGTGAGTACTCTGGGCTGACAGTGCACAGAGCAAAGTTCATGGTGTATGAAATGGTTAGGGATTGTGGAGGAAACCGATTCCTGGTGCATTTGGGAACTAATGATCTAGAGGGAAATAGCGTTTTGGAAATCCAAGCAAGGTTCCAAGAACTTGCCAGAGTCTGTCAGGATAATGGATGCAACATTTCCTTTCGGAGATATTGCCAGTACCAAAGGCCTCAGTGGAGAAAATGAAGCTCACAGAGGTTAATGACTGGCTCAGGAAGTGGGGTGAAGAGAATGGGTTGGGGGTGTTAGGGAACTGGAATGGAGTTTGGGAGGATAAGGGACTATATGCCAAGGACAGGTTTCATCTTGCCCCATTAGGGAAGGAAGTCCTTAAACAGGGGATGGCTGACTACATACAAGAAAGGTGGGGTTTAAACTTGTAAGGGAAGGGATAGGGAGGGCTGACCAAGCCCTCCCTCCAGATGAGGGAGTAGCCTTCAAGCCCAAGGGGAGGGAAACAGACTGGAGGTGGAGGTTTCAGGAGGAGCAGAGGAGGATGGAAGTATAAGGAATCTGGGTGGGGTTCGACAAAGAGGATCAGGGATAAGGGTGAGGGTTGGTGTTAGTAAATGCCAGGAGCTTGAAACAAGTTGCCAGAGTTCCAGGCCATGTGTTCGAGGGGAGGTGGATGTGGCGGGCGGTCACGGAGACGTGGGCCAACAAAACCATGACTGGGACCTAAATGTAAGGGGTACACTATACTTAGGAAGGATAGAAAGGAGGGCAGAGGGGTGGAGTGGCTATGTTCATTAGAGATGACATAGAAATTGCTATGGTAGAAGAGGCAGAGGGAAATGTGGAGGCCTTATGGGTCACCTACGATCCCCAGCAGGAGATAAGGTCAAGCTGGGAGTAGCATATAGGCCCCGGGATGAGTGATGTTCTAGAGGATGGTTTGCTGGACAACATCATTGCCCAGTGCGGTCCAAAAGGGGAAGGAGTGGTGTTGATGGGGACCTTAATATGCCAGGTACAAACTGGGAACCATGTCCTCTAAGGTGGCCAAGGAGCAGAGGCTGCTGGATGGCTTCCAGGATGTGTTCTTAACACAGCATGTGATGGAGCCCACAAGGGAGGGCATGTCCTGGATGTAGTTCTGGCAGATGGGGATCTGGTAAGGACATGGTTGTACAGGACCCCTGACTGGGAGTGACCACAATACTGTCTGGTTTCAAATAAGCATGGGGAGTGGGGTGAGATCTAGGACACTGGCAGTGGACTTCAGGGGCAGACTTTATGGGCATGGAAATATTCTCAAGGATCACCTGAAGGGATTACCTCAATGACAAGTGTGGAAAGGAGATGGGAGGTCATAAACGGGGACTTCATGAGGCAGTCAGGATCTCAGCTAAGTTGAACGTAAGGGAGCAAGGTCACATAAACCATGCTGGTGGTCCAGTGAGGTACAGGTAGCAGCAGAGAAAGAAGGCGGCTTACAAAAATATAAAACAAGAGGGGATAGGGATAAGGAAATGTACCAGCTTGCATCTAGAAAAGTCACCCGTATGGTGAGGGGCAAAGTCCAGTAAGAGCAGCGGCTGGCACAGGGATACATGGAGGGAAAAGGGGTTCTTCTGGTACATTGGGGAGCGGAAAAAACTAAGGGCCATCTCAGCAGATTGAGATCAGAAGGAGGGTGGGTGGAAGAGGCGAGGGACCAGGCAGAGTATTTAACTGAGTACTTTGCCTCTGTGTTCACTAGGGAGGGATGGGATATCTACAAAGCAAGGCACAAAGGGATAGAAGCGGCAGGAGTGGGATCAGGGAGCAACAGAAATGGAGCAAAAGGGAGGGAAAGGTACCCAGGGTGTCACATCTGGATAAGGATAAAAAGACCAGTAAGGTGGAGGGGACAGATGATGCTATCCCCGCCAAAAGGGTGTGGTTAGCCCTCAAGGCCCTAAAGAAAGACAAATCTCCTGGGCTGGATGGCATTCATCCGAGAGTACTATGGGAATTGGCGGACATACTGGCTGCACCCCTGGCGGAGCTTTTCAGCAGGTCACTTGAGACAGGGAGGGTACCTAGGGATTGGTGAGAGCACATGTGGTACCAATCCATAAAGGGGGTCGAGGAAGTACCAGGTAACTATAGACCCATCAGTTTGACCTTGGTGGTGGGAAAATTAATGGAGAGTATACTAAAGGAACGATTGGGGTATACTTGGAGGAGGTGGGAGGTCTGGATAGTCGGCAACATGGGTTTGTGCCAGGTAGATCATGTCAAACCAACCTTGTGGAGTTCTATGAATGGGTAACATCAGAACTGGACAGGGGTAAGCCTGTGGATGTATTATTCTTAGACTTTAGCAAGGCGTTTGACTCTGTCCCCACAATGGTCTGGTGGAGAAACTGATGGGGTTAGGAGTAGGCCCTTTGATGGTCAGATGGATTGAAAACTGGCTAGCTGGACGCACTCGAGGAGTAGTGGTCTGTGGGGAGCTCTCGAACCCTAGAGAGGTTGGTAGTGGGGTACCACAGGGCTCGGTCCTGGGTCCAATCCTGTTTAATGCATACATATCGGACATCAGGGAGGGTATAGGTGTGAAATGAGTCTCTTCGTGGATGACTCCAAGATGGGAGCAGTAGTTGAGGGAGAAGAGGGGAGGTTGACCCTGCAAGGGGACCTGGACACCCTGGAAAGCTGGGCTCACACATGGAAATTAAATTTCAATATCACCAAATGCAAGGTGTTGCATCTTGGTCGGGAAACCCTAAACACAGGTACACCCCTGGGAGGGAGGCGCTGGAGGCCTCAATAGGGAAAAGACCTAGGGGTCATGGTGGATACATGTATGAATAACTCTGAGCAGTGCAGGAGAGCAGCTAGCAAGGCAAACAGGATGTTGGGATGCATCGTAAGGGGATCACCTCTAGGAGCAAGGAAGTGATTCTGCCGCTGTACAATGGACTGGTTAGACCACACCTTGAGTACTGTGTACAGTACTGAGACCACACTTGAAGAGGGACATACAGCTCCTGGAGAGGGTACAGAGGAGGGCAACAAAGATGATACGAGGGCTAGGATTTGACTTATGAGGACAGACTTGAGGAGCTCTGCCTGTTTTCATTGGAGGAGAGGAGAGACAGGGGGACATGATTGAGGTCTTCAAGTACCTCAAGGGAATAAATAGGGTAAACATGGAGGGATCTTTAGACTAAAGCAGGGAGGTATCACCAGAAGGCATGGTTTGAAGTTAGAAGGTGGAAGGGTGAGGGGGAAAGAGGAGGAGGTTTTTCACTGAGAGGGTAGTGGACCCTTGGAATACACTGCCTGGTGAGCTGGTTCAGAGATCCACAGTGGAGGGCTTCAAGAGAGGTGGGACAGACACAGAAAGTGGATGTATCAGATGATGGCCTGTCCGGGGGTGGGGATGGATGATAGGGGTTTCTGGAGCACAAGGGATGGGACGGTCTTGGCACCCAACTAATGATCTAGGTTCGAGCAGACCGATAGACCATAAGGCCTAATCTGCTGGCAAATAGTATGTTAGTATGTAGTTATGCATTTTGTATAGTGTGAGTGTGTGTTGGTGTGTCTAAACCATTTTAGTAATATTAGCTGTATTTGTAAAACTAAGGAATGTTTGCTCTTGTAACACCTCTAGGGCTTGTTTTGTAAACAGGAATTATCCTAATGACATTGATTGCTATCCTGTATAAAAATAAAAGTTTTTACTGTACCTACCTATCATTTAAGCCGATATAATGTTGGTGTGGCCAGAGTCAAAATATTTTATCTTGAACATCACTGAATCTTTGCGAGGCCCTTGTCACTCTCCTATTTGTTATTGAGTAGGCTGGGAAGGTTCTACAATATCTGGATCTGAAATTGTTCCATGCTGTGACGAGTATACTGAGATATTATCCGATTCCATTTCAATTTCAGATTCGATCCCTTGTAAATCTGCAAGTCTATTCTCAGTAGAAATTTCCCTTGCACATCAGCTGGCTTATGTTTATGTGTGCATTTTTTCCCTTTTTTACCATTGTGAAAGCCTCAGTTGTATCCTGTGAGGAAGGGGCAGCATATCCATCCTTATTGCTTCATCTCCAGAATATGGTACAGGATGTTAAGGTTGACGTTCTATACTTGAGGGTCCCATCCTAATAGTTGACAAATTGTCCCCTAGTATGCCTCTCTGGAGGTACTGAAGTTTGTTTTGCCATGGACTTTATATAGAAATCTTGGATGGCAAAATCCAAATTACTGTTATTTTTTAAAGCGAGGACAATCAGTAAAGCATCCCTGTATCATCACACAGGTTACATTTGGCTTTTAAAACAATGTGCACTCGGGTGGCCTAATTCACCACAGTATACACATTTCAAAAGGTCACAGTTCCTACTAATGTGTGTTTTGGAACCACATTTAAAACATGAATGTGGTTGGCCTGGATAAAACAAAAAAGCCTTTGTCCCTTCCTATAAAAACAATTAGGAAGATGAATAATGTCTGAGTCATTCTGAGCCAATTTAACTTTACTTTCCACCCCATTCCAGAATCCTTCATTATCTTAAATAGGGCTGGGATTCCTTGAACATCACATCGTTTCTCAAGCTAGTAAAGCCATTCATAATATTTACTCCTTCATTTCGAATAAAATGGTATCCACCGAAACGGTTGTTTTGTTAGTGGTATTACCAAGAAATCAACCCATAAAGGATTGGTTTTCAGGTTTGCATATTTGATCCAGAAGCATTCCATAATGTCTGGGGATTTAAAATTAACATCATACGTGAATTCTCCTGAGGCATGAATGAGAGCATACACCTCAGCAGGGTGAACCCCAAGGATTGTTTCAATAAGACTTTATCCACATACTGTCAGTCTGGTATGTCAGCTCTGTTGCCTAGAAAATGAAACCTAACGCATTTCGCCATTTAGCAAGTTCTACTGGCTTATGAAATAGGCTGGCATAAAGAGGTGGAGTAGTTGGATTGGTATCATTGGTGGAAATAGTTTACAATCTATTATCCTCTGACCAGATGTGCATATCCATAGGTACAGGTGTTTGCCTAAGCATAGGCCTCTCAGATAATAGAGATTCATCACTTGCCCAATATTCTGTGTAAGTAATTGACAGAATCTGCTCTGGTTCTGCCATCCATTCCCCATTTGCAGCTTGTGTCCAGCCAGCATTGTGTAGAGTCGATTCTTGGGACCAAGAATTTTGATGAGTGCTGGAGTAGTTCTTAGCATTTTGGGAGTGATTTGCACCCGGCATCTGGGTTTATAGACAAGTTAGATACAACTCAATTTTAGATAGGGCTTGTGTGTCCGATAGAACCAGAGAAGAGATGGATCATTTCCTTTTCTTTTCTCCTTCGAACTTAGCTTTTCAATTAAGTCACTTACTTTCTGTAATTCAGATTCTAAGCACTGCTGTTTCTCTAGTAAGTTAAGATCAGCATGAACAATATGGAACATTATCCTTAGTTGGTGTAGTTTGAGCCATAGTTTCCAGCAGTTTAATTATTTCTGAGTCTAGGACACTGTGCTGGCCATCCTGCGGATGCATCCCAGCTGCCCATTCAGACTCCTCACAAGCTGGAACACCTCTACCCTCTCACAAACCATCCGACTGACTGTGGAATTCTCCATCCACGAAAATGGAAACAGCACCTCCTCACAAAGAGTAGGGGAAGTTTCCTGTGTCCTGGCCAAATTTCCCCATTCACTAAAAATACCACCAACAGCTTAATCTGGTTCAAGGTCAGTTGGCATTCATCTCTATCCCTCCCCAGGTTGTGCCTGAAAATAGGCAGAATTTGTCTAGTGTACTTACCCGATCAACAAAAACTAAATAAATGTTGGTCATTAGATCCAAACAGCTTCCAGGATATAGGTGTACTTTTGCAGGTCATGGCAGTTTATACTTGTACTGCAGTGTGTCTCATCTCTGCAACTCCTGTGATTCCTCTGGAGAGATTACACACAGCCTCCTACCACCCCCACTGCCTGGATTTGGTTTGTTCCAGGATGGAGAGATTACACACAGCCTCCTACCACCCCCACTGCCTGGATTTGGTTTGTTCCAGGATGGAGAGATTACACACAGCCTCCTACCACCCCCACTGCCTGGATTTGGTTTGTTCCAAGATGGAGAGATTCACACAGCCTCCTACCACCCCACTGCCTGGATTTGGTTTGTTCCAAGATGGAGAGATTACACACAGCCTCCTACCACACCCCACTGCCTGGATTTGGTTTGTTCCAAGAGAGCATCTGGACTGGAAGTTGCTGATGCCACTCAGCCCCTGTCCTTTGCACTGAATCTCCCAAAAGACCCACTCTAAGTCTCAACCTCTACCAACACCAACACCCATTACACATTCAACCACCCCACATCAAGAGCAAGACCAACACACTTACCACTCACCATCACAGAGCCCAGCTGAGGATTCCAATAAGAAAGGGGAGACCATGGTGACGGGTCAAAATTATTTTTCTCTTTTTTAATGCCAAATTCCAGTGGCCCAGTGCAAATTTGCAGACAATGGGTAACACAGTTCTGCCACTTCTAAGAGCAACTACTCCAAGTCAGCAGACATGCAACTCTTGCTCTTTCTACTGTAAGGACTCTTTTGATGTGAAGATCCTGGCTTGTACTTGACACTGTTCTCTCCCCACTGACCAACTTTCAAAACTGCTCCTGTGTCTGGGGCAGTTCCTCTCCCTGGAAGATGGCCACCATCACCCTATACTAAAGAGTGGTGACAGCACACTGCCCAATAACTATCGACCCATCTCCATCCCCCTTCCAAAGTTCCTGAAAAGATTATAGCCACCCAACTTACTGATTATCTTCTCACTTACAATCTGCTGTGCAGGGAGCAACATGGCTTCAGATCAGGACACAGCACCACCATGGCCCTGATTGAGTTCTCCAATTACATCCATTCTGCCCTGGATAAGAAATACCTTGGGGAGCTATCTTCATCGACCTGTCAAAGGCCTTTGACACCGTGTCCCACTGCTTACTCCTATGCACACTCAATACCTAGGCCTCTCAGTGGACCTTTAGCCTGGTTCACTAGCTACCTCACAGCCGGTCGCAATGCATCAAAATACACCTGGCCAGTCCTCCACCTTGTCAGTCCACTCTGGGGTTCCCCAGAGCTCAACCCTTGGCCCACTGCTGACAGCATCTACCTGAACTCCCTGCCCAAGTCTTGCACTGGTAATCTGTTGCTGTATGCAGATGACTCAGTTCTCTTTGCCTCACACCAAGATCTGAGTTCTCTGCAACCATCCCTCCAATATGTGTTTAACCAGATTGAGAACTGGTTCATAGACCAAAGACTCATAGTTAATGTGAGAAAAACTAAAGCCATGCTCTTTGCCCACCATCAGATTAAGGCCAAGAATATGCAACTGTCTATCCTCCCACTCTTTCCTTCCTCTTGAGCAGGTACACACATATAAATACCTAGGCATAACATTTGACTCCCACCTCTCCTTTCACTTATACATTAGCAACCTGTCGTCAGACATCAATGCCCGCATAGGGCTTTTGCTCAGGCACAAAACCTGCTTACCCTGAAGGCCTTAACCTGGCTGTCACCACCTTGGTCCTCTCTTGTTGACTATGTGCAACAGGGTTGATACACAAGGAGGCGTGGAAAGGATGAAAAGGGACTTGGCAAGGTTGGAGGAATGGTCAGACGTATGGCAGCTAGGATTCAATGCAAAAAGTGCAAAATAATGCACCTGTGAAACAAGAACCCAGGGAAGAATACACAAAGGGTGGGGAGGTAGTAACAACAACAAAACAGGAAAGGGACCTGGGGTAATCATATCAGATGACCTTAAGGTTAGCAAGCAATGTGAGAAGGCAGTAGGGAGGGCCGGGGTATACTGGATATATAGGAGAGGCATCAGCAGCAGAAAACAGGAAGTTGTTATCCCTCTGTACAGACAGTTGGTGAGACCCCATCTGGAATACTGTGTCCAGTTCTGAGACCCCATCTCTGCAAGGACATAAACAGGATAGAGGCAGTCCAGAGGAGGGCAACTAAAATGGTGCAGGGTCTGCAAGAGAAGCCGTATGAGGAGAGACTAAAGGAGCTTAATATGTATACCCTTGAGGAAAGAAGGGAGAGGGGACATGATAGAAACTTTCAAGTACCTCAAGGAATCAACAAAGTCCAAGAGGGTAGCATCTTTCAGAAAAAGAGACTTGCAAGAACAAGGGACACAATTTAAAGATAGAAGGAGGCGGTTCAGGGCAATGTGAGGAAGTATTATTTCACAGAGAGGGTAGTGGATGCATGGAACAGCCTTCCTGAGGAAGTTGTGGGGTCTAAAACTGTGGGAGAATTCAAGAATGCATGGGACAGACATAAGGCAATTCTTGGGGGGCAGGAAGATATAGGCTGTTGGTTAACTAGGATCTGCGGCCTATCCTGTAGGTAGGAAAATGGGCAGACTAGATGGGCCTAGCGGTCCTTATCTGCCATCAAAGTCTATGTTTCTATGTTTCTATGTTTCTATGGGCTAACCATCTACTCAGCCACTGATCATATGGCACTGAACAAAATTCATCTGGCCATAAATAAAGTGTACAGACTCCTGTCGGGCAGATAAGCGTACCCACACCTGCAGCCTGTATTCCCTGACAAACTTCCTAGACCTGGATGACAGAATACATTATCAAACCTGTCTCCTTACAAAGAAAATTCACCTGGGGCTCTCCCCACTGGGGTATCTGCTGCTCTCAATGCTCCCACACCATGGTAAATACCCGTACCACCAGCAAACAGGTATGATCAACCCTGAGGGTCAGGACCTCACTAGCACAAAGGTCCTTCTCCTTCTGAGTACCAACTTGGTACAATGAACTCCCATCTTTATATCCTCCATCGCCAACCTAGGTCCCTTCCAAGTAGCACTCAAACAACATATACTCACCTCGGCAGTGCCTATGTACCCTCTAGTTAGGCTCTACCTTGCTGCTACCTCACTGTCAACCTCTGGACAAGGCCTTTGTTGGGCTGCTTGCATTTGTTAACTGCACTAGTCTTCCACTCCACTGTAGTACAGTCAGAGCTAGCCAGTGCCTAATGTATAATGATAACAGTTTGAGATCTGTTATGACAGCAACCAAACTCTGCTTAACTATTCAAACTGTCTTTTGAAACATGGCTGTATGTAACTATAATCATGTACTACTGTTGTTACTTTAATTTTGTGTGTGTAACCCTTTATTCCATCATGCTGTTATTATGTATGCTGTATGTTCTGTTTTTTTTTTTTTTGTACTCTGATGGAGAGGCTTTGTAAATGAGTTCCTGACTCAAAGGTTGTAATCCTAAAGTATGTTAAATAAAATAAATAAATAAACTCAGTCTGGGATGAGAGGCCGATGGCCCCAGATTCGGGTGAGCCCAAGTGAAAGTGCCTACTGTGGGTTCTAGTCTCCCTAATCTCACATGGGAAAGGAAAGGGTGTGCACATTAGGGTTGTGTGAATACCATTTACTGAATATTCAGCTGAATATTCAGTATTCGATGCTAGAAATATTCAGTATTCGGTATCCGTGGCCAGGAGGGGTTCATTAAAATTAATAAAAGCCCCCCAGCCAACACTAAAGTAAAGTTTAATCCCTGGTGTCTAGTGGTCCTGTCACCCATTGGCTGATCACGGCCCAAACTGAAGAATCACCACCCTCCCACCAAGATTTCCATTAATTTTCCTGAACCCATTGTCTGAAGATAAAAGTCCTGTCTCCCTGGTGTCCAGTGGACCCCCACCCTGCCATCAGGTAGTGCCCAGTGCACTGCACACCCCTCACTCCCCCAGTACCCTAGGAGCGGACCACCGGCACAGCCCTCCACTCATCTCCATGGCGGCAGCCAAGCTGAGCACTTCAATGAATAGGCGCATTATGTACTTATCCATTGAAATGCTCAGTGGAGGTGCCAGCCTTGGAGGTGAGTGGAGGGCTGTGCCGATGGCCCACTTGAGGTACCGGGGAGTGGGGTGTGCATGGGGCACCACCTGATGGCAGGGTGGGGGTTGAGGGGTCCACTGAACACCAGGGAGACAGAACATTTCTTTTATTTTCAGACAATGGGACAGGGAAATTAATGGAAATCTTGGTGGTTGTGTGATTTTTCAGTTTGGGTCACGATAATCGGCTGGAGGGGTAGGGACCACTAGACACCAGAGATTATGTTTTTTATGTTACTGCTGATCAGGAGTGGGGCAGAAAAGGCTTTATTTTTCATTTTAGGCAATCCTGTGGCAGAATACAGAATACCGCCGAATAGTGGGCTATTCTGTATTCAGGTCCTAATATTTGGATAGCTCATTATTCATGGTATTCAGACTATAATACTCGGGGATGCACAGCCCTAGTGCACTGTGGACATCTTATCATGTGACCTTGCTGAGTGCCCCAACAGTGACCACATGATCAAGTGACTTACAGTACCGTAGCTGTCTGCAGGACTGCCCTCAGTTAGGTCTTAATAAGTGAATTAACTGATGCCCAGCTCAGAGTTTTGTTTCAAAGTGTGGGGCCCCTGCAAATGTGGGGTCCAGGGCAACTACCCCTACTGGCCCCCAAGGATGGTCCTGGCTGTGACTGTGGGTATGGGGACTATGCTGTTGTGGTAGTTGGGCTTACTGCTGTCACCGTTGGGAATGGGATCAGTTGTGTGACTGTCAGGGGTTCATGCCCAGTGAAGTGACTGAAAGTGGCTGTCAATTTGGTGACTGTTGGTGGGGACAGTCCTGTGATCAAGGTGATACATACTGCAGCATTCCCCTCTGTAAAACCTTTTGCTTTGCCAGTTGACTCAGGCAGGGTTTCAGCCCTATCCCCACCTCCCTGTCTGCCACTCCCTGTCTCAGACCAATAAGCTTAAAGTTCTGCATGGATTGCCCTCTGTGATAGGACCAGGAAGGGAGAGCCATCCTCCCCACACCCAGTCACTGCAGCAATGGAATTATTTGTTCTCACCCCAGGAATTCTTCAGCATGTATTGATAGGTGCAATATGTCAGCTGGGTTAAGCTGCCCCAGAGAGGAGGAGTCAATGCAAATAAGGAAGGCATTGGCCAATCAGGATAGACAGAGAGGAGAGTGCTGCCTGCAGTCAGCCTGAAGGATCTTAGAAGTTTTTCTCCGTTGAACTGGCAACACTGCTTGGGAGCTTTCCTTCTTCAAAGATCTTCCTGTGTCATTTTCCCTCTGTTGAGTGCTGCCTTAGAAGTATTTTGAGGTATTTTCTTCTTTTATCACTTTTACCGTGGCTGCATTTGGGTCTGCACAGTATAAGATTTTTCCTCTTCTTCCACTTCTGCATTTTTCTGAGGTAAAAGTTGACCGTGTACATGATAAATTGCATTGTTTGTATTTTATTTGATAGTATTTAGTCTGTAAGTCATTTTTACTGCTTTACACTGAAAATCATTAGTTTTACTTGCGCTTGAGTGCGAACATTATGTTGCACATTAGCACTATTTCCTGGAACCTTTTTTGTATTTTCTATAGAAGTTAGTACTACTTGAAGGGTGAACCCCACTCTTCTGGGGTGAACCCTCTTTACTGTGCGTGGGCTATTGTTGGCAAGAGGTGTTGAGGTGATTACTGTTCCTTTCCACTGCTGTGAAAAAAAAATCTCTAATAAGGTTAATTTTAATTGGCTTCGCTTTTTGGCCAAACTTTCATTATCATGGCCTCTCAGTCTGCCTCCTCCTCCTCTAAAAGTGCTGAGGAGGCTATCTCAAAGTCAACACAAAAGTAATGACAAGTCTTCTAGGGACTCTAATGACAATAAGTCAGGTAGAAGTAAAAATTCTAGCCAAGCCTCTAAAAGACAGTATGAACAGGGATTGCATTCAGTCCCTGCTATAAAGACTAAGAAGGATAAACACTACTGTCCCTTTCCCCGAAAGACTTAGGGAGACAACAGTGGTTGATAAAGATATGCCTCTGCAAATGAATTAGCAAAGCTTGGCAATTATAACAGACTTCTATGGGAGATATTTTCTCAGCTCCTTTAGACTGAATACTCCTCTCCACGATGATACCTACTCCCAAGGCTTTTATTATGATGATGGAGATAATGTCGGTGATGAACTGCCTCACAGGGACCCACTAGACCCAGACAGTCACCCTGTGGCTGATTTAAATTATGACAATGATGAAGTCTGTTCGTTTTCACATTTCTAAATCAGATGATGGACACCCTGGACCTTCTCCTCCAGGAGAACACAGATCAAGAATTGGAGAATGACTACATAGAAATGATGGGTTACACCTTCAAAGAAATTGATACTCCCCATCCACAACTCTTTGAAGAGAGCTATATTTAAGGTTCTGAAACCCCTTCAATGTCCTCTGGAGTGGACAGAAGGATAGAGAGGAAATACCAGCTTGGTAAGTGTACTTCTGATTTTCTATACACATCCAGATCACAAAGGGGTAGTGCAGGCAGTGGCCAGTGGCAAAGCCAATGTGCCACTGTCTGCTCTCCCTCCAGAGAAAGACTCAAGAAAATTAGATACCATGGGTAAGAAATCTTATTCTACTGCTTTTTGCTGTTGCGCCTGTCTACCTACATGGCATACCCAGCCATATATCAGAGGGCTTTACTGAAATCTATCCTTGCCATAGTACAACATGGGGGCACTGTGCCCACGGATGCCTCTAAACCATCAAGCAGGCCATGGAAGCCACAAAGTACCAGTTTCACATAGCTGTAGATAATAATAACACAGCCTCTAGAGTCATGGCACAGGCCATCTCCCTCAGGCGGTTTGCTTGGTTCAGAACTACCAGTCTCACCCAGGACATCCAAGTGCAAGCACTGGATTGTCCCTTTGGGAACAACTCCTTTTGGGGACAAACCGAAGCTTACATGAAGAGAATGGATGAGTTCAAAACTACTTACAGGAGTAACTCAGTAAAGAAAATCCCTACTCCTCCCAGAAGTCTCAGAGCAGGGAGGTAGGGGTAGGGTAGATTTTTTTCCTAGAACTTTCTTCCTATGACAACACATATGGATGTCTCCCAACTGATAGTTTTTCCAGAGATAGAGGCAAAGGGGTCAGAAAAGGGCCAATCCCACTTCTGTTACCTCTACTCAGTTCAGACAGCAGTCATCCTAACTCCTTTTGGTAGCTTCCTCTCCCCATGGGGGGCAGGTTCTCCCACTACCTACACCGTTGGCATCAAATAACCTCAGTCAAGTGGGTGTTAGAGGTGGTGGAGCAGAGCCTCATCCTTCAATTTAAAACATGTCCCTTCTCCTTGGCCCCAAATGTTTGATTCTCTCACTCCAACAGAAAATAGCTGTTGGAGTTAGAGGTCAAAAATCTCTTGAGGGCCAAAACTGTGGAAAGAGTACCTCTTCCCCAGTGGGAAGGGACTCTATTCCAGATATTTCCTGACTTTAAAGATAAATGGGACGGCGACTCATTCTGGACCTAAGGCACCTGAACAAGCACCTGCTGAAGCCAAAGTTCAAGATGGTAACCTTGACCTAGGTAATTCATTTGCTATACAAGGGACTGGCTAGTCTCCCTAGATCTAAAGGATGCCTGCTTCCATGTGCCAATAGGGCAATCCCACAGAAAGTTCCTCAGATTCCATCTGCCCTCAGGCCACTACCAGTTTGCAGCCATGCCATTCTGGTTCACCTCCAGTCCCAGAGTGTTCACCAAGTGTCTGGCAGTGGTGGCAGCTCATCTCAGAAGACAGGAAATTTCAGTTTTCCCTACCTAAATGAATTGGCTGATTGTGGCCAAATCTTCTCAGTCTGTCTCAGAGGCCCTAAGTCTGACAAGACTTACTGTCTGGTCTTTGGGCTTTATTTTCAATAAGGAAAAATCTCATCTCCAGCCTGCCCAAATTCTGCAATTCATAGGGGTAAGGCTCAACACCCTGCACTGGAAGGCTTCCTCCCATCGGACAGAGTGCACAATTTTCTCACCCTAGTAAACTCATTCAGCCTAGGCCAACCAAGGTCGGCCAGACACCCTCAGACTACTTGAACACATGGTCTCAATGACCGCTTTAGCCCTAGGGGCCAGATACCAGATGAGGGATATTCAGTATCACCTCTGGTCTCATTAGTCCCAGAAAAGAGATTTCTTTGCAGTTACTACCAGTCACAGAAACTTTTCTACAGGCTCTGGACTGGTGAAAGGAAGCAGACAATCTCAGGTCAGGTTTCCTTTCAAATTCAAATTTCAAATGAAAGAAGTAACATGGCTATATAGTCACGGAAAGCTAAGTGTAAAAGGCAACCAAAACATAAGAGTAAGGAAGAAGAGTTTGTCCCATCCTACAATGTGGAATGATGGAAGAAAATATGGAACATCTGTACTTTGAATGTTATTTTATTAAACTTTTTGAGAAGCATCAGCTGGATTTTGCGGTATAAAAGAATTCAAGAATCTGACTTATGACACTTTAATAGATGGATAACTCACAGAAGCTTGGAAGAGATGGAATAAAAACATGCTAAACATAGTATTTGCTGTTCTAAAGTAGGTAATTTGGCAAACAAGATGCCAGAGAATTCTACAGAGACAGGAAATAACATTACAAGACTTATTATTTAAGTTTCAATTTGAAACAGATAAAATATATCAAACAGAGTGCAGAATATTTGGGGCAGAAACAACAAAGAATTTGTGGATGAATTTTAAGGAATTGATAAGACTAATTTTGTACTTATGTATAGTGAATGGTAAAATGATTGTCTGTATATTGTAAAGTTTTTGTTTTTTAATAAAATTACCCTACTCTTTTCGATAAGTGCCATGGAATCTTCAATATCCACCTGAACAGGCAGATGGGACCTCAGTTTAACATCTCATCTGAAAGATGGCACCACAGAAGTGCAGTACCCCTCATGCTGCACTACAGTGTCAGTAATAGGATATTAACCCAAGTGCCTGGTGTGGGATAGATCCCACAGCCTTCTGATTTCCTGACCTCAGAGATGAGTGTGCTGCCTTCTGAGCCACTGACACTGAATTTTGGTCCCTAGCCTACTCGCTGGACATGTCGCTGTTAGCCATCCATCTCACAGGCAAGGACAACACTTTGGCTGTTGCATCAGCCAGGGCCACCACAAGTGGACCCTAAACAAACAGGTCCTAGCCACAGTGTTCAGGGTGGGAGATTCCAGACCTGGACCTATTTGCCTTCAGTCTGAACCACCAGTTACCTCAGTGCTATTGCAGGCCCACAGCTCTGGGGACCATCCCAACAGACGCTTTGACCCTGGACTGGACAGGGAGGTTTCTTTATACTGTCCTCCTTTTCCTCTGTTTTACAGAGTGCTTCTCAAGCTTACAGTAGTAGCCACAGACACTGCAAGCTATTTCCAAAATTTCTGTGATATTTCCAGAAATATCTGATGCTTTTGCATTTAAACAGTAGGGGCAGCAGAGAGAAACTCTTCAGAAATTTCCTTGAAATGGCTGGAAATAGCTTGCAATGTCTAAAACTACCTACACTGTAGAGACTCCAGCCAGCCACCATGATCCTGGTGGCCCTGGATGGGCAAGACAGCCTTGGTACTCCCTGATTCTCTTCCTTTACAGTCAAGAAGCCCATCAGACTGCCCTCGTTCTACAGTCTTCTGACTCCCTCAGACAGGAGTAGTGTTCCCCCAATATCCAGTCCCTTCACCTCAAACCCTGGTACTTGAGGAGCTAGAATTTGTGGAATCCTAGTATTCTGAGCAAGTCCTAAAATTCTGTGGATGGCCAAGAAACCTAGTACTAGGAAAACCAATGCTTCAAGTGGAAACGGTTCTCTCAGTGGTGCAATGACAAGAGTATAGACCCTTTACAGGCTTCCTCCCTTCCTTGCTGGACTACTTGGTTCATCTTCAGGTGAAAGGTGAATCCTTAAGAGTACATCTAGTGGTCATTTTGACTTATCTCTCAAGCAGTAAAGAGAAATCTGTCATTTCACAGCACATTTTCAAGAAGTTCTTCATAGGGATTCTTCACCTTCAACCTCTTTGAGGGAACCAGTTTCCCTTGGGACAAACCTCTGCACAGCCAAGCTCATGGACCTCCTTTGAGCCTATGGCTACTGTCACAAACCCACTCAGCAAGTCAGCCTCTACACTAAAATGCCAACCTCTGAGCATAGAATTGTGAACAGTTTAACAGAACAAGGTAACCTCTTGTCTGTTTTGTGGGTTTGAGTCACCATTGTCCCAAGTTCTGGAGGATTCAAACTGATAACCTTTGTTAGTGTACCCAATTGTCAGGCTCACATAATTCTTTCTTCAGGGGCTAGATATCTTTGCCTATGGACACCAACCAGGTATTACAAATGAACCCTTAGAACTCTATGCAAGACCTAGAGAACTCTTATCTGTTTCCCAGTTTGATACTACAATAAGCTCATGCACAGTGTCAACTACAACCATCTAAGCTTCACTTATAAAAAAGAAATTTCACACGCCAGGCAGTTTCTGTTTTTAAAATATATCTTTACTTTAAAATAGATAAAATAGCAAAACAGTAAATACAGAACAAGATATCCCAACACACATCCTTAAAACAAAACAGGTTTAAAAGTGCAAATTCCTACAACCCATACACTCAGACTGGTCTTAGCTAATGTATCCTTACTTTAATCTTTCAGTGCTTCGATGTTCCTCTTTTCTCAGTCAGAAAATAAATACGCCTCTAAGGTCTGCTCAGTATCTTTAAATGCAGTCTTGAGCCGCTTTCTGAGGTCACCTAACTCCGCCTTGGTGTATTACAATTTATATTTTATAACACAGGATGTCCTAATAAGATATTTTAAAGAAAATAGGTGACATCAGTGATCTCCTCTCTTCATGTAACTTCCTCAATTCCAGTCTGTGATCTGCTTCACACAGACATCAAAAGTCTATTTAATGTAATTCCTGGCTTCCTGGGACGACAGTCCAAACAAATGCATATTGGTCTTCCCATTTAGTCTAAGACCTACTTCACCCAGACATCAAAGTCTCTTTGATGTAATCAGCTGGCTTCCTTGGAAGACAGTCCAAACACAGGTATATGCCCTTTTCCTCATGACACAGTAAGAACACCTAGAGTCTGGAATTTATTACCACAAGATCTGGTGGAAAGTAAATCAATTTTATCTTTCAAAAGGGATTGGATCTTTGGATGAAGTCTAACTATTTCAGGGTATAATTTTTCCAACATGATGGTGGAGGACAATCTCGATGGGCAATAGCTTTCTTTGTCCTCATGAACCAAGTAAATCAAGACACCTAGTGTAAATCAAAGGATTTCCTGAGGGCATTATAAAATAGATATCTTGGTTCGTGGCTTCAAAGAAAGTTTAAGCTACGCCCTGTCCTTTGAACTCATCCCTGGGGGGTTTGATGTGTAGTTTCAGCAAGATTGTAGTGTCTCCTGACAGACACTACATATTTTATATTGCAGAAAAAATATAATATTGTAATCAGAACCAGCTGTCCACGTGCTACAGCTACTACTGACCTTAAGTCTGTAACATGGAAGACAATATTTGGTGGCCATCTCTCTGCCAGATGGATTTCAGAGTTGCAGACCCTTTGCACAGACCCTAACTACATCATTCCCACAAAGACATAGTAGTTGTTAAGAGCTAATAGGAAATTCTTGCCCAAGGTGGTCTCTGAATTCCATCTTAACCAATCTATTTCTCTGCCAGTGTTGTTCACAGACAAGTCCTCTTCAGGCGAGTGAAGTTGCACAGACTGGATGTCAAGATAGCCCTGTCTTACCACTTAGATCAGACCAAGCAGATCAGAGGCTGTCACGCTCAGCTTTTTCTCACCTGTGGTGATGTGGGCAGAGGGAAACCGCGACCAAGAGGACCATTTCTTGCTGGATTGTCTCTTATATTCAATTTTGTTACAGCAAGGCTGGCAAACAGCCCTCTCTGGCTCAGAGCCCACTCTTCTAGGGGAACAGCTGCCTCTGTGGCAGTGACCAGGACATACCTCTCAAGCTGCAATAAAAATCTAATATGACATGGGAGGAGAAAGTTCTCACAAACTAACTGAACATTTATATGTTTGGCATTGTTGCCAAGACACATGGACATCTCAAGAACTACAGAAGAAACTAAGACAAAGACTAGGATGATTCTACAGAATTAACCACTTCCTTACTAGGGATGCCAAGCAGCGGTTGGTTCAGGCCATGTTCATTTAATTAATAGATTATGCAGACTTTCTATAGCCATTGTACTGCCACTGCCCTGGCTAAGTTGGACACCCAATACCACAGAGCAATCAGGTTCATAACGGGTCTTCCACTTTCCACACACCATTGCTCCTTGTACACTGTGGTGGGCTGACTTCCTTCATTATAGGAGAAATAGAAATGCCACTCTATGGGCTTTCAGAGCGGTTACCAACAAGCTCCCTATACTTCTCTGATTGTATTCCCTGAATGTGATAGGTGCCTATGCTCTAAGAAGCTATTCCTATTTGCCTTGCAATTACCTAAGGTCAAATCTACGTTTCGGCAGAGCTGCTATAAGTTTTGTTGCCTTCCTTGTGGAACAGTCTGCAAAAAACTTGAAGCTGAGCTGTCCTGTTAGCCTGAATATTTTCAAGTCACTGTATGACTGTCTGTGAAGGAATCCTGCCAATGTTTCCTACATCAGTATTTCACCTATTTTCCAGTTTTTCTCCTGCCCATCCTGCCTCCCCCCTGCCTCTTTCTCCCTACCAAAATACCAGCTTTCTCTGCCTCTCTTTAGCCATGGCCAAGTTCCACCCTCTTCCTGAAGTATGCCAGTTAACTATTCCAACCCCGTCATTTCTTCCTAAGCTGGTATCCTCTTCTTGTCTCTCTCTCCTTTTAAGTGAACATTCTGGCTGTACCCAGTTATGAGCCTATCTGTTGTAAAGGCCCTCTCACTCAAATGTTGATGTCCATATGTATATTTTTCTTCTTTGTATAATATTGCATTATGTTTTACCATGTTACTGTACTATGATTTTTGTATGACTAGGTCCATCTTGCAAATGAGCCCTGCTCAATGCTGCCCACCTGGATAAATAAAGATTTTGATTGATTGATTGATTGATACCCATTCTAGAAGTGTGCAAAGCAGCTACTTGGAAAACGGTCCACCCATTCACAAAGCACTATTGCTTGGATGTGCAGTCCAGATCGGATGCCAATTTGGCAGAGCAGTGCTACAGAACTCTATTCTAAGTAGGTTTCTGTGTCCTTCTCCCAACTGCACTGCATTGAAGTCTGCACTCGTCAATACATGCTGAAGAATTCCTGGGGTGAGAATAAAAATTACTCATCATAGTAAAATTACTTTTTCCAGGGATTCATCAGCATTATTGACACTTCCACCCATCCTCCCTGAGAAACCTGTCTGAGGATAGTTCTGTTATGGGGTTTTGCCAAACCTGCTGCGCTTTATTGGTTTGCTTGATAAACTATTTTCACAGTAGTGGTTTGGAATTGCTAGTTTGTTTCATGCTAACAGTTTTGCCCCTGTTAGGCCGTTTTTCTCTTGCTCAGCTCCAAAATAGTTTTGAGGTCCTTCAGGCTGACAGCAGTCAGCACTCTCTCTCTCTATCTTGATTGGCTAATGTCTTCCTCATTTGCATTGACTCCTCCTCTCTGGGGCAGCTTAACTCAGCTGGCATACTGCACCTGTCAATAATGCTGCAGAATCCTGGAAGAAGTGATATTATTTCGTGAGTAATTTTTTCTTATTAATGGGCAGGCTATCACACAACGATGGCGCCACTGCACACTAGGGAATGATTTTTTATTAGCAGGCCGCAGCCACAGGGTGGGATGTACCTGTGACATCAGAGAATGTGCTAACTTTAACAGGGCTAGCAATCACAGGAGGATATTGTTATTGGTTGGTAGTTCAAAAGAAATATTGAGCTGCTCGAGGTTCCATATAAAAAAATTCTGTAGATGGCTCCTAATCCTGTAAAATAGCATTATGCAGCTTTGTTGGCTCTGATCAGAATTTGCACCTATTTATGGAAAGGCTCAGCACTGAGGTAATGACTTCTCTTCCTAGTAGTAGCCCGCAGGGGTGTGGCCTTGCTGGACCACTCGCTGACTTGGTTGATTAGTTAAATAATTAATTACAAATTCTGGTTTAGACTTACAATAAAATATAATATGACATGGGAGGAGAAAGTTCTCATCAGCTAACTGAACATTTATATGCTTGGCATTGTTGCCGAGAAATATGGCATGGTGCCAAAGTTACACACTGTTTTTGCTGGAAGTTCAGAATTGATTCAATTTTGGCTTTGTTACCTTCCTCACCCCTCCAATATGGTGGGGGATACATGTAATAATATTTTATTAAATATTTTCCTGCTCATTAATGATTGCTGGTTTTCTTTCATTAGGCATGGAAGATGTCATAAAAGTATGGACTACCGCGAGACTAGTAGGATATTGCACACTATTAGTGTAATGGGGGCGAAATCCTGTTTCAGGCATCACGTAACATTGAGACATACAAAATTGCCAGTAGATGCAGGCCTTATAGTCTATCTAGTCTGCTAAAGTGTGCAGCACTTCAGCCTTTAGACTCTTAGCTGCACCCTCCCTTCGCCCCCCTGCTTTTGCCTGTGTTTCCTTCACACCCACTACCCACCCTCTCATGGTTTGAACCCTCCTTTGATCCTGTCTCACCCCTCTTGAAACTGCCCACTGTCTGCAGTGATACCACCTCCTCTGGCAATGCGTGTCACCGTGTAACCTCCCTTTTCAGTGAAACAGTGCCTCCTCATTTCCTCCTGAATCTGCTACTTTCCAACTTCAGACTGTGTCCCGATTTCCTTCTACCTTTAAATTTGAAAATACTCCCAGTACTTACTCTGTTTATACCCTTAAGCAAGAAGCTTTTAATCATATCCCCTCTTCCATCTACCTCTAGAGAATACATATTGAGCTACTTCAGTCTCTCCTCATAAGGTTTATCTCCCAATCCCAGGATTATTTTCATTGACCTGTGCTGTACCCCTCCAGTACAGTAGATTGATGTCCTTTTCAAGTAGTGGCATCCCATACTGCATGCAGTACTCCAGGTGTGGCTTCACCATGGACTTGTCTAGGGGCAGGATGATTTCCCTATCCTAGAGTTAATTCCCTTGTGATGCACCCCAGCATTCTGTTGGCCTTTGCTTCTGCCTTCCTGCACTGGACTGGGTGGTTCATTTCCCTGTTTCTAGTAAACCCAGAGCCTTCTCCTCCATTGACATGGATAACTGCATGTCCCTTAACCAGTAACTACTTCCAGGGTTCTTGTCTCACAAATACATTACTTTGCACTTCTTGGCATTGAACCCAAGTTGCTATGTGTTAAATCATTCTTCCAGTCTTGTCAAATCCTCCTGGAATACTTTACCACCTTCTCTCCCATCCATCTCACACAGATCTTGGTGTAATCGGTGAAGAGCTGATCATACTTCTTATCCCATCTGCGATGTTGACAATGAAAATGTTAAACAGCACTGGTCCCAGCACCGAGCCTGTGGGACCCCACTTATTACTGCCCTGGGGTCTCACACTTCACCCCCACTACTGATTTCTGCTGTCTATCCTGTAACACAGCTACCGATCCATCTAACCAGTTTCTCTCCCTGCCCCAGGTGCTCAATTTGCTGGTCAGCTGTACCATGAGGCACCTAAACAAAGGCCTTGCTGAGTCCAAGTAGAGGATGTCCACCGCATGACCCTTATCCAGTGCCTGCATCACCCAATTGAAAAAGTCAACCAGATTCATCTGGGATCTGCCTATGACAAGCCCATGCTGCTGCTGTCCTAGAAATCATTATCCTCCAAACGTTTTTACCAGCCTTCCTTGAGGATAGTCTCCATTAGCTTTCCTACATCGCGTTAGGGCTGGACTGGTCTATAGTTCTCTGGTTCATCCTTGGCCCATTTTATGGAGTGGCTCCATGCACCACCCTTAATCCCTGGGCATGCACATTACTTCCAGATAGGTGTTGAACAGGTACACCAATGGCCAAGGACATCTGCCAACTCTCTCATGGTACTCTAGGATGAACTCCATCTGGCCCAGGTACCTTATCTACCCTCAGGGACTTAAAGCCTCCCAACCCCTTTCCTCTGTGATTTTCCCATCCATGATCTCTTCCCCACTACTCCCACACTGCCCTTCCCTTCCAGTACCTGTTGCTCTGCCACCTTCCTTCTTTCCTCCAATGCTTCTGTTGCTGCCTGGGATAGCACTTGTGCCTTCTGCCCACTGTTATATCCCTTATCCTTCATTATGTCTCAATCTACAATCTACAACCCCAGCTGCAGATTCCCCCACCCTCCACTAGTTTCCCATAATACCAGTGGAGATATCACTCTGCACCTGTTTTTAACACTACAATGCCTCGCTATATTTGATGTCAATTTCTATATTAGACTCCAATGTATTAATGGTAACTAAAATTTGCACAAACCCATGTAACCTTATTGTACTCAACTGTTTTACTTGTTGTCTGTGTCTGTTTGCTTGACTTGGAGCATTTGAAAATGAGTCCTTGACTCAAAGGTATTAATCCTAAACTGAAATAAATAAAAAAAAAAAAAAATGTCCTCCTCCCTTACCTTCTCTGTAGTTTTCTCCTCCAGTCCCTGCTCTTCCAGGCTAGACAGCACAGAGAACCTGTTCCTATTGTCATTCTCCTTTTCTGAGCTACTCCAGCCACCCTTCCTGTGACATATATCCTTGCCCTGCACCTGTTCTTGCCTTCCCCTTGTTCTCCAATCTTGGTGTTGTCTGCAAACAGACTGATCTTTTCTTGATACCTATTGAGAAGTCTGCTATGAAGATCCCAAACAACACTGACTCCAGTACAGAGCCCTGTGGCACCCTGCTTGTCACTGCCCTGGTCGATGAGGCCCCTCCCACCACCGCCTCTGCTGTCTCTCTTGCAGCCAGTTCACTTACCCATCCCACCATTCCTCCACTGTGCCTTCCAGCTTATGTCTTGCCTCCCATGTGGCACCAAAGTACACTGGAATCGAATGTCTTACTGAAGTCCAGGTACAAGACATTCACCCATGGCCCCTGTCTAATTGCCTGATTACCCAGTCATAGTACTCCAGTAGGTTGGTCCGACAGGATCTGCCTGAGACAGACCCATGCTGTCTGCTGTCCTGTAGCCCACTAGCCTCTAGGACGGAAACCAGCCTCTCCTTCAGGATTGTCTCCATCAGCTTACCACAGTGGATGTGAGGCTTACCAGTCTGCAGTTTCTGGTTCATCCTTTGGGTCACTTTGGATGGGTACCATGTGCACCATCCTCCAGTCCTGAGGTACACTCCTGAGTCCAGGGAGGCATATGACAAGGTCTCCCAAGGCTAATGCAGGACTTCTGCCAGCTCCTTTAGAAGCTTGGGTTGAACACCATCTGGCCTGGTGCTTTCTCCACCCTCAGTGCCCTTAAGCCCTTCAGTACCCTGCCTTTTGTATTTCCCATTTCACCTCCAGTGCCCATGCCCTTGGTACAGCTCCCCTTTCTTTAGTAAATATGAACAGAAGTACTCATTTAATGCTTCTGCTTGTTCTACCCCTGTTTTCACCCACCCCGATCCCTCTTAATCTTTACTATCTAGTCCTTACAACTCCTTTTCTCCCTGCTGTACCTGAAGAGGTCCATCTCCTCTTTGATGCCCTGTGCTAGCCTGAGTTCCCTGGATGCCTAGGCTGCCCAGACTGCCCTTGTCACTTCCTCAACTCCTTCAAGTATTCCTCTCTGTCCTCCTCATTCCCTGTTTCCTTGTACCTTCTAAAGCAGCTATTTTCTTTCCTTATGTTTTCCATGACCCCCCGCTCATCCTGTTAGGGCTTCATGGCCCTAGCCTCTTACTCTAGACCCATGCACTGTACATATTGTGGTTGCCTCCTCAATTCCAAGTTTAATGACCTCCTACTTCTACTTAGTGTCCCTATTTGGATGGATCCTGGCCAGATACCCCTGTACTATTCCCTCATCCTCCAAGTCGGCCACCCTGAAGTCTAACACACTTGTGCCTGTTTCTACTCCCATTTCCATTTTTATCATGAACCACAATGAGTGGTGGTCACTTCCACCAGTGGTTCTTCCACTCCAGCTCCGTCACATACTCACCATTCACCAGCATGAGTTCTAGGGTGTTCCCTAACCTGGTTGGCTCATTGACTATCTGCAATAGGAGTTGCCCTCGAAGGTGTCCAGAGTACCTGCTCCCTGCTATTCATGGTGGCTGGGGTACCCCAATCCACTCCTGGCAGGTAGAAGTCCCCACAGTCACCTTGCTGCCCTCTCGCAGGTCCTTCTGATCTGTCCTGCTAGTTTCCTGTCTAACTCCTCAGTCTGAGAGGGTGGACTGTACACCACTCCATCCTGAGGATACTATTTTGGAGTCCAGGAGTGCGCTCATAATGACTCTGTACTGCCTCCTCCCTTCATTCCTAACACACTTTAGTCCTTCCCTCACACAGTGCCACCCCCATTTCCTTTTACCCTGTCTCCAAAATATCCTATTCTGTTATAGTTTGCTGTACCTCACAGGGTTATATGAGGCAAAGGTTCTGTTTTTAGTAAAGTTAATAAAATAAGGCTTCACAAATGTAAAGAAATTGATCTAGATCTCCTGCACAGTTGACTGCAGCGGAAAACATTTTCAGTCTGTTATTTGATGGATAATAAATAAAGCGTAAACTCATGGAATATTAATGGGTAGAAATCTCACATAAAAGAAAGAAGGTTCTGGGCAGAATAAAAGATTTGCACTCAGATGTTGTATGTCTGCAGAAAATTCACATGACTAAAAGGAAGGCTCCCACATGACAAAAACTGAGGTGGTGAATCGTATGACTCCTATTTTACCTCCAAAGACAGGGGCTGCAATTTGGCTAAAACCAAGATTCCCCAGGATTGTTTCACGAATAAACTGTGATAGTGGGGAGAGGTATGTGCTTTACAAATTCAGCTTAACTCTGGCTAGATTATTGCTATTGGGTCAGTCTATGCACCCAATGTAGATAACTCTGGCTTCTTTAACCATCTGCCAGTTGAGATGGCTTATTTAAACAGGCACCTGAGTGTTAAATGGGGATTTCAGTTGTGTGATGGACAGTGTTCTGGATAGATCCTCCTGTGTAGGGGACAGGCTTCCAGAAGTGCGATTGCACTGCAAGTCTTTAACTGAGGCCATAGATTGGTTGATTGATGGAGACATCTAAACCCTAGTGGAAGGAATACACCTGTTATTCCTATTTGGCTAGAAGCTATGCCTATCTAGACATGGCCCTGATATCTCAGGAGCTCCTGAAGACAATGATATCAGTAACTCATGGTGCTATATTGGTTTCCAATCATTCCTACATTCAGGTAGTACTATCAGCAACAGATTCTGTATATGTTCCTCGTGCATGAAGGCTAGATCCCTACTATTGAAAAGTCAGGATTTTGGAGATTATATTAAGTTATAGATTTTGGATTTTTAATAAATAACCCCAAGGAGAAATATCTACCTTCATGTGCTGGGATACATTAAAGCAGAAATAAGCTGAGGCATAATCTCCTACGCTGCCCATAAAAAGAAACTAGATAAACAGGAGCAAATACAAAAAGATGAAAAGCATATGTGACCAATACAACTCCTGATAAATTCCACACTTACAGCAACTTCAATGGCAATATAACTCCACTAATACTGCAATTTTAGAAAGAGCTATATTGCTCACTCAAGCAGCGCCTACTTTGAAGGTGACTCTGGTGTGAAATGTCTGGCTTGGCAACTATGCAATAGACAAGGGAGTAAAAATATATCTCAAATCAGAGATGGGACTGGTAATATTCACTATAGTGACAGTGAAATCGGGAAAGTTTCTGCACCTATTATGAAGAACTATATTGGTCAGAAGTGTCACCATCAGATTCCCAGATTGACTCTTTTTAAAAGGCTAAGTTATCAATGATAACTGGCTAAAATAGTTTTCAGTTAGAAGCTCCTGTTTCATGGGAAGATATCCGAAGGCAATTAATCATATAAAGGCCTCCCTCTTTTATATGATTAATTCTCGGATATCTGGGCCTGACAGCTACTTCTATAGAATTTTTTCAAAATCTTTGCCATGAGCTACAGTTACTCCTTCAGGATATAATTTCAGAAAGCCTTCAAAGCTGGGTTTTACCACCCTTATGTGATCAACTACAATAACTTTGCTTCCTAAACAGGACAAGGACCCTATGCAATGTTCTCGACATCTATCTCCCTATTAACTGTTGATTATAAAATCTTGGCTAGGATTACAGCTAGCAGACTGGAGAAAATGCTTCCTACTATTATAAATGAAGATCAAGTGGACTTTGTCAAGAGTAGACAGGGAAACGAAATGTCAGACAAACTTTGAACATCTAGTGGTAGTTGAGCAAAAGTTGACCAGTAGCGTGGTATACTGAGCATTACACAAACACGGTTCCCATTGAATAAGATATATTTATCACTAATGTATAATGATGCACAGCACATGGTGGTGGTCAACTGTAGCCTGGAGATGGTCGGATCAGGGAATGAGGGCCAAAACTGCCAGCTGATCTTTGCTTTGGTGTGTCCCTGGTGGCATGTCTGAGGGAACATATCTTGAATATGGTATATCGTTGCTGGAGCAACTCTGGCACAGTGAAGACCACCACAGTGACAGAAATCTAGCAAAACCCATCCATCACTGTGGTGGTCTGTGTGCTGACTGGGACTGCCTCACTGGGTGTGTGCCCCGATCCATCTCCAACTCGGAGTTAGAATCCTAGAGACCAGGGGGTGTGGGCAGAGTCCCCATAATGGGGATTCAGGGTGCAGCCCCAATTGTGTGCCACGACATCCCCATGGTTGCAATGCTGACAGTTGGCATTGCAGCCTATCGCTAGGGGATGTCGCACATGCGCTTGTCGGCTAATTATGAGTAAACTGTTGAATACGCCCACAAATTGAGAGAACAGCTAAAGAAGCCTTCCAGTTTGATCTGAATCTGCAGCTAAGCAGTCAAGACAACAAACAGAGCTATGACCGGGGTAAGACACTGAGTGTTGCAAGTGGGACATCGTGTTCTGCTATGAAATCTGAGTATACAAGGCAAACACAAAATCCAAGACTAGTGGGTACCAAATCTACGTGGTAATTGAAAAATTGCCAGACTTTTCAGTGTATAAAATCAAACAAGAACAAGGAGAGGACTGGAAAAGACTGTCCACAGAAATCACCTGCTACCCATTGGAGAGACTGTGCCTGACTGGCTCCTGACACCGACTCAGTTGTGAAGAGACCCAGAACAAGGCAGCAGATGGTATAAAAGCAAAAGCAAGCATTGTCTTATCCTGGCCTCCCAAAGGACCACATTGAACCTAAAACTGGTCCAACTGAACCTTCCAAGTGGTCCACAAGAGGAAATACTGTTTCATCCATGCATCCCGAGATGACTACATTGAACCTGAACACTGTTCCAACTGGGTCTCCCAATTGGCCTACAAGCAGTTCTTCTGAGGAAAGTGATAATGAGGACTTTGTTACTTATCAGTATGTGTCTCACACAGATCTGAGCTTAAACCAATGTCAAATTGACTGTAGAAATCCAAAGCCCTACACCAGTACCACCCCAATGACTATGTGCCTCCTTTGAGACCCCATGTGGTACCCTTTGTCCATGAGGGAAGGCCCAGTATCCCTATACCAGTCTGAACTGAACATTGAAATGTACAATGAGAATGAGTTGGCCCTTGGTGAGCCTGTTGATCATGGCTCTGCCATCCCTGATACTGCTCCTGTTCTTATGGCAGATGCAAGCCAACCTACAGCATTACCTAGAAGGTCAGAGAGACAGCCCAAACCAGTTATCAAGCTCACATATGATACTCTTAGTACCTCTTCTAATACCCCTCCATGTCATCCATAAGCATGTATTTACCCCTAATGTTGCACAATGGACAGGGTGGGAAGGTATGTGCTTGCCATTACATACTATTTTCTAGGCAGTCAACTGATGTCTAGATATAAATTGGTATTATGCTTTTGTTGTTGTGATTGTTATTGAACATGTTTGCTTAGACGAGAATCATGTGTTTAGACAGAAATGTGCATGCTGATATGTTTACTGATTGTTAATGACTTGTTGCTGATGCCAAGCATTTGGGAAGGGAGTGTGGGTCCCCCAACTGTGCTTACCTTTGTTGTCCATGGCCTCCGCCCCACTGCTGGCAGTGCTATGGTCCTGGATGGGATCCAGACTCTGGCACTCCACTGGTGCTCCGTCCACTGTAGCTGCCCATTCCTCAGGTCCTCAGCCTATGTAGTGATAGGGGCCAAGGTCTGATGTGTTTCACATCATCAAAGATGGCTTCTGGATTTCCATAACAGTGCATCTCTGATTTTGCCAACATAGGAGGTCAATCACGCTGACCCTTTCCTTCTGAAAATGTAGTTATTGTTCTGTTAGCTGGTTTGGTCAATGGAATTACTTGAAAAGTGACCAATTAGGGGTCACTTTCAAATGATGGTAAAGTTCCGAAATTTCTGTAGTTCACTGTTTTAGTTTAAAACTGACATCGAACATCTGCTGTCCAGACACATGGATTAATGCATATATTTTAGCTGGTGTGTATTTCATAGTGTCAAGCAGTAAAGTTTTTGCAATGTACATGCAGTCCGGGAACACATCCAAACCTCCTTTGTAAATTAGTTGAATGGTATTGTGCATTTTAGTAGGGTACACAGTTTCACAAAAAAGGATGCATAGGAACGGTTCTCCCTTGGTTGCTGATGTTCCCTTGAGTTTGCAGTGCCCGGGCGGTCAGGCTGTTCAGACCCTGATGTACTATGACCTGGATTTCCTGTGTGAGGCACTGTTGTAGTGGCTTGTACCTGAATTTCAGCAGCGTCTGTAATTTTAGATCCCAGGTTAAGCTCCAGGTGAGGGTGTTGAGTTAATAGTAACGATTCAGGTATATGCAGTGGTGACACTAACGATCCTGATAAACCCTCAGGGACCACACCTTCAATATTAGTAGAGACATCAGCAGGGATAACAGTATTAGTGTCTAATTCAGTACCCCATACCCTGATAGGAGAGGGCCCTGAGACCCATCGACCCTCTGAAATCATTTCACAGCCAACATTTTCCAATGCTGTCTCTACAGACCAATCTGGAATTGGTTTCTTCAGGGCAAAGGGCTAAATCCCTAGGCCAGAAGCAGGAGCTTCTAAAATTACCATTCCTGATGTAGCACCCTGTTTTGCACAACAGTGTCCTAATTTGTATTGCCATTAAATACAAACAGTGAAACAGGATTGCCTTACCTGAAATGTGAAAGTAGGTTCAGTCGCTGGGTGTTTCTCAGTCAGAATGCTCCTCTGTGGGCACATTGCAGTCTGCTGCAAAGTACCACCAGCTGTGCCTGTTGTTCACAGCTGGATCAAAGTCTGATCACTAGGGTGTACCACCACTACATCTCCAGGCAAATTATGTTCATCCCTCGCTGCTATGGCCTCTACGTAACCTCTTTTTTCTCTGACAAATTTCCTGTTCTTCCCACAACAATTGTGCCTCGAGGTCTGTATCCCTAAAAAATGCTTTCCAGGTTCAAGTCCTTGAGATCGATTTATTTCAGGAGTTGTCTCCGAATCTTCCAAATATGCAACTGCATGTTCATTTCCATCTCGTTCTGAACTTTCAATTCTCCCTCCAACACAGTCAGAGCATTGAAAAAGTTTTCAGTCTCAGAATTAGGTAGGGCAGTGGAGGAGACCAACTCCACAGACACATTCACATCCTGCTTCTTCAGCGGTTCCATGGAAATGGCCAAGCAGTAGGCTACGGTTCCACTCAATAGGTGAGTAGGGTAATTTGATTTTATTGAAAATTATAAAATCACAAATTACATAAAAAGCACAACATCATTTACAAAAGGAAATCACAAAAAAAAACAGATGACCAGACATTTTCCTACTTTCCCAAAAAGAAATTAAACATATGCGTTTTAAGTAATAGGCATCTGAATCAGTCACCCAAGGTAAATTCCACATCTAAGTACATACTGTTCAGTTTGTTAAGTTTTTTCAATATAATAGATACCTTCAATTTCTTTTGTAATCCTATTCAGAATTCCTTTATGAGATGTTTGTTTCTGCTGTAATGTAAATAGACAGCAGTATTCCAAATGTACTATTTGAAAACCACAAACATCATATGTAACATAGTCTTTTCCAATTTTTCCACTCTACCCCATACACTCCATAAATTAAATTCTCATAATATACTTTAGAAATATATCACAGCCCTACTGAAAAGCTACACAAGACCAAAATCTATTTATATAGGACACATAAATATAAATATGCCATAGCCTCTAATTCTGCTATGCAATGTGGCCTCGAGCAATTCCTCTCATCCACCATTTTATGTTTTTGGTTTGCTTTAACATTTAAGTTTTCATGACAACATAACCACGTGATATTTTTATACTTCATGGGTATCCTTTTTCTGCATTTAACTCATGTAAGGTTAAACTATGTTCATTTGGAAAGCGGAAAAGGTTATCTGTTCAGTAAAATGAGAAGCCATAACTTGATGATACATTTGTTATGTTGGCATGCTTGCGCAGCCAACATCTTGGCGGCAGTGCAGATTTGAGGCGCTGCGTCGCTGTTGGCAAAGCAAGGCACGATCAGTAGGTGCGTCCCTCATTCCCAATCAGCCTGTATGCCAGTGCCACACCCCTGGGTAGCACATCTAAGAAAGGTCTGCTGCAATGTGAGCAAAGCTTGTGCATGCAGCAGACCTCCACGTCTTACCCGACATAAACATGGTGACCGCGGCACACTACCAAAAACTGCCAACACTCGGGGTGCCCAATCTCCTGTCAGGCTTATGTATGTGCTAACAGGGGAGCCTATTCCTAGTTGACATAAAGAACCCCCATTTGTTATATGCCGTGGGGGTGCCCAATCCCCTCACCTCTTGCCCCCTCCCGGTTTCCTTGTGTGCCTATAGAGTGCTCAATCCCCGTCGGCATAAACTAATCCCCCTTTGTTGTGTGCTGATGAGGGTGCCCAATCCCCCACCGCTACAGTTGCCCCTCCCAAAAAAACCCCACATGGCTCCATTAGCATGCTGGGAGCCCACCCCAGCATGCCACATGCCCTTGTAAACATAAAAATGGTCCCTCAATGTCATTTATTTTTTTTACCTGTAAAGAAGGAAATGGTCCCTCGGCAGACTCCCTGCCCCCCACAACCCATACCCACCCACTGCGCACCTGCCTCCCCACCCCTTCACCCTATACTTACCTCCGAGTCCGGATGCGGATGATCTTCAGTGGACCGGAACACGCCAGCACTCTTCAAAGTCAGCTGCGAACTGAAGAAATGCCAGTAAGCTGTATAATGGAATAAATAGAGTTTTTGCAACTTTGATGCATATCTCAGGCATTTTGGAATTTTGATGCCAAATTTTCAACATGGAGTTTTTGGGATCCTCCTCATTAATTCTTGCACTGTCATGGCATTATTCTGTCCCGAAGGTGATTTCGCGAGTCACTGCGTGGAATCACCTTTGGGACTGAGTAATGAAATGACAGTGCCACTGTCATGAGGGGAGCTTCCAAAAGCCTACGCTGCAAATTTGGCTACAAAATTCCAAAATGGATTTTTACGAGTGTGCGTTGCACTGTTTCTATGCACGCTCGTAATGTCATGAATTTGTAATATATTCACTCCAGATTTTCAAACTTGGCATTTTCCAGACCTCCTGATGAACAGTACAGCTGTCATTTTACATATCCTGCTTTCGAAATGTGTTTTCGTACATCCGGTAAGAATAGCACATGATCGCTGTGTGAAATCACTTTTCGGGACAGTTTGAGAAATGACGGTGGCACAGTTCATGAGCAGAGGTCTAAAATGCCTATTTTGAAATTTGGTGTGAAAGTCCATAAAATGATTGTGTTGCAAGCGTCGTTCTTGCAGTTTCCACACTCCTTGTAACTTCACAAATTTGCAAAATTTCCATGCAGATTTTCAACACTGGCATTTTTCACTACCTTATGAACAGTACAGCTGTCATTTTTCACATCCTGCCCAAAATGTGTTTCCACACCTGTGGCGCACAATGGCGTGGTCGCTATGGGGAAATCAACTTTGGGACAGATTAATAAAATCGCAGCACCACTGTTCATAAGGAGAGGTCTCAAAATGCCTGTGTTACAAAATGTATACCAAACTCCCAAAATAATTGGGTCACGGAAGTGTGTTGCGTAGTTTGTATGCATGTCATTGCTTCACCAATATTTCATATTGTCACCCAGATTTTAACGCTATTTTTTTACATCTTCTCATTGACAATACAGTTGTCATTCTCCACATCCTGCCCAAAAATGTGTTTTCGTCCCTCTGTCGCCAAATGGCACAGCCGCTGTGCAAAACCACCTTTCAGCTAACAAAGTGATTGTGACACTTTTCATGAGGTGGCCTGGCAAGCAGCCCATGTTGAAAATGTGGAATGAAACTACCAACACATGCCTACAGTGTTAGGGTTTCCAACTGTAGCACCCACCGGTACAGACGGCAGGCATCCGGGGTGTGACTTAGGATCATCGGATGTAATGCTCTGCCATTCCACCCCACCCAACCCTGCAGCCACTGACAGGCATCGTGGTGTGTCTTGCACTGTTTGGCCATAAAGTTCACCTCACGCTCTATACTGCGCCCACATCAGCGTATTTCCTTATGGAATGGGGTAAGTATAATGCCCAAAGACTCCAAGCACACCCGACACTTGTCAGTGTCTACAGGGTAGGGTGAGGTACAATGCATGAGGGTTATAGCTGACAACCCAAAGGCACACCCCAATGCCTGTCACTCTCACAGGGTGGGGTGGGGTTATGTCACTAATATTTCACTGCCATTCCATTATGCATCTCTAGTTCTGGCACTGCCAATGCAATGCCAGCACGACAACATTCGGCATTGACAAATGCTTGTTTTTGTTTTGTTTTGGTGCTTAACATCATACTATTTATATTCCATTGTTTTACTCTAATAAAGGATCTCTTAAATACTGAGAACACATTTTACAGATTTAAAGATTTTTGTGTCCCATTTACCCACCCTAAATACCATGAAGAGATAGCATGTGATAACATGCTAGTCCAACTCAGCCTGCTGTGTACGTAATGGTCTAAAATTAATGTGTAAAATTACAGAAAAAATAACCAGATAAACCAGATTTAATTCCCTTTATTTTACTGGTAAATAGAGTATATTACATTTAATTGGATTCAATCTACTACACCAGATTACTTGAAAGAATAGACTTAACACAGTGGAATCCTTTTGTTTGGGGAGGAAAACCGAGCTAACAAATAAAAATAAAGGAAGTAAATGGATTTTGACTAAATATACTCTTTTGAGTTTACTCATTGTACATTTATTCCATCTATCAACCATATATTTTCCTTATTTAATTTTCTTATCCCAATTACCCAAATCTGGCCTAGGAGCACCATACTCAGTCCTTAATATTTGTATAGGTTCAGTAATTATTGGAATCCCTGCAATTTGTCTATGTGATTTAGAAGTTGCCCTAACCATCTCCCTACATTTTCTGTATTTAATGAGGCCCTGCTGCTTCACCATATATATTACAAACAGGGCGTCACCAGAGAAGTTGGGGGGCTAATGCCCCAGAGTCAAAACAAAGCTAGGGAAAATTTTGAGATTTTACCTTCAAATGGTGGCTCTTCCTGCATATTAATGGTGAAATATATGTTTGAGAAGCTTGGTTATCATGACATCTATTAAGTGGTACATGTGCAAAATTTGGTTATGGGACCAGTGAGAACAATGGAAAGAGAGACACCATTATCCCAGCAAATCTGCTGGAAGGTTGCAGTCCCCCACAGCAAATAAGAGACTATTCAAACACCATTATCCTAGCAGATCTGCTGGGGAGGTTACAGGACCCCAGAGCAAACAGCCACTTCCACACTACATAATTCTGAACAAATCACTTAACATTCCTGCCCTTGATCTCTCTGCATGCCCTCTTTCTGTCTTCGATTTGTGTAGTCTTTGCATCTCCCTGTGTGCTGCAACTAACCTCCACTCCTCTTCCTGGATTCTAAGGAGCTTGGGGATGGCTTGTAGATTGTGTCTATGTAGGTTACTATATAAAAAGGCAATAAAATTCTCTCCTCCCTCTTGGATTGTAAAGCACTCAGGAATAAAGTCTGTATGAAAGGTGCTATAGAAATCAAACTTTCTTTTCACACAAGCCACAGGTACAGATCTTCCTTCTCTAAACTGCCAAACAACTGTGTAAGACTCATGCTGCACAGCCTTTTAGATGTGTACCACATCTGTGCTGATCTGAAAATATGCCTGCTGTGCCAGCAATGCTGACTGTGTTGGAATGGCAGTTACTAAAAGGTGGTCACCAATCCCATCCCAATTTATGTCAATCGCTCCCAGTCCTGTCCAGGTGTTCCTCCCACCGGCAAGGCATGCAAACCTCTCATGCTTCTGAACCCACTGAACAGAGCCAAGAGACTAGTGGGAGTGGAGCACTTTTGTTGTAACCCCTCCCCATCGCTCCCTGTCAGATTGGGATCCAACTAACCTGGGAGTGATGATGACAAATCCTTGCCCCAAGCTCTGAGCTCTCCCATGGTGACATCCTGACTCCTGTCCCAATCGTCTCTTTGTTGACAGCACAGTGCACAGCAGCCAGCCACCAGTGCACTCAGTCCACACATGAGTCTTGTGGTGAACGAGGTGTAGTACCCAAAAGTTTGCCAGGCAAGAAGCAGACCAAAGAGGATTCAGGGAGGAAATGGTTAACTCCCTCCACCCCATGCACAGCCAGCTGGGTTATTGACCAAACTGGCTGGCTAACCATTTCCTGTCTCTATCCCCTCCCCTCCCCTCCCCTTCTGGAGCCTTCTGGCACTGGATCCTTTGTCTTGGCCAGGCCAGGTCTCCAGCCAGTGCCTAAAGAGGCCATAAATCAGACAAATGGGCTGATCTTAGCCCCAGATACCCAATCATCTGTCCAAAGCCAGGTCCACCTCTAGGCTAGAAAGGTCTTCCTGCTAGCCAGTGGCAGTTCTGGACTGGGTGACTGACAGAGTAAGAGCACAGGAGTATGGATGGCTGGAGGCTTACCTGAAGCTCGGGTTCATAGCTCCTGGGTGGCTACTCCTCTATAGTCAGTGGTCCTCAGAGGTTTTCAGCAGCAGCAGTCACACCTTAGTTCGGAAAAGGACCAGCAGTCCTCCTGATGGCAAGCAGCAGCCAGTTCCATAGGGTGAGCTCCCTTTAGTTGTCTGCTCCTCAGTTTGCAGTTTTGTATTGGGGTTTTCTGGGGTGTCCTGACTCTGGGTGCCTAGTAGTGCATGTAGCACAAGCATCACATTTCAGATGCAAAGTGACGAGGTAATGCTCACTCAGGTTCTCTTTTGTTCTAATAAAAGTATGGCTTGGCAAAGTTTTTAGTTTGCTTCCTGTTATTTTACAGAATAAGTGTGGCATGGTTTGCTTTTTGGGGCTGCCATTGCAGTTCCCTGTCTCCCCCTCCAGTATGCTGGCTGTTTTTGTTTTCTTTCTGGCATTGACATTGGGTGTTGCCACATGGGGCTGCCATTGCAGTCCCCTGTCCTTCTCCTTTGTTTACTGCCTCTAGTGCCACTTGCTGGTTGGCAGGTTGTTGCCTTTGCTCCAGCTTTGCTGGAGTGGTTATTTTTTCTCTTCTTTGTTTTGTTAAATTTCTTTTTCTTCCCCTTTGTGGGGGCTCCAGGTTGCTTCCCATCCCTTGCCTGGCATTCTGTGCTGGTTGCAGGGTGTGGTGCTCTTTGGGGGCATCTTTATTTTCTGCCTTCAGTTCTGCCATTTTTGTTTTTATGTTTATCTGTTTTGTGGGCTCCTCAAACCCCTTTCTTGCTCCAGTCCCTGAGATGACCCCAACTGTGGTCCTTTTCTGTACCCCCTCCAATTAAGTGGCAGTGTCTGCTTTGGTGGTCATTGGTGGTGGAGTTCCCTGCTCAGCTCTCTTCCCCACCTCCCGTCTACAGTAAATTAGTGCCACTGCAGTCACGGACCTGGGTGCCCAGCTGATCTCGGTCCATGCGGCATTCACCAGAGAGGACAAGTTTGGCATATGGACCATGAGGTAGCAGCAAAGTGTGTCTGGTGGAAACCAGCACCTGGACCACTAAAGTTCTGCCCTGCCACTGTTCAGGGCCAACCAAAGCATTGGGTGGAGCAGAGCTCTCTGACCTCCACCACTAGCACCACCAACGACTGCAGGGGATCTGGAAACCCGAGCCAGGCAAAGGAAATTGCACTTCATGTGACAACACTATAAAGTGCTGACTCTAAACCATGGCTTCTTTTCCTCAGCAAGCAGTGAAGCTGTGAGTCTTTAAATTTTCAGGGAAAATGATTGGGGGCTTGAGCTTACATTAGGGGCTTTGGCCTCCCCAAAAACAGCCTGCTGACACCACTGATTAAAATTGTACTGCCTTTTCGGCAGTACTTGAATTTTGTCTAAAAGACATAAGGCATCTGCATATGCTATAGCAGTATAAAGAAGTTCATGAGATGGCAAAACTATTGGCATAAAAAATCAAACATCGTTCAGTGATCTTAATAGTTGGTCTTTACTAAAAACATGAAGAGGGCTGAGTGAGCAACCGTGCCTCACACCTCTATTAATTGACATCATTGCCCCCAAATATCCATTAATCAGTGGCATCACTACCACATTGTTATATAGCATTTGTATCCAAGATACAAAGGGGTCTAGCATACCATACATAAATAATGTTTGTCATAAGAATGAATGATTTACTGAGTCAAAGGCTCTCCTTTGATCAAGTGAAAGAATATAGCCTTGCATTGTAAGTGTCCTGCCTCCATTATCTCCCTAATTAAGAGTAATTGATCCGTGATAGACCTCCCTAGGAATTGCACATGATTGGGCTTGAGATATTGATTTATTTATTTAGTTTTGCTGACGGGTAAGTGCACTAGGCAGATTCTGCCTATTTTCAGGCATGATCCGGGGGGGTATACAGATGAATGCCAAAGTGACCTTGAACCAGATTAAGCTGTTGGTGGTATTTTTAGTGAATGGGGAATTTGGCCAGGGCCCCAGGAAATTCCCTAGTCTGCCGGTAGGGGGCTCCGTGGTCAGTCATTTCAGATCATGACTGACCTGTGAGGAGAACGGATGGATGAGAAGGGTGCTCTGCCTGTGGAGATTATGGATACGCATCAAGAACAGAAGGTTAGAGAGACGGCTGGAGTGTACTTGGAGAGTGGACAGCACTTAGCCCCATCTTGATTACCGCTACTCGGTTACCACAGGCCGCTTCTTTAGAGGCAGTTCATCTGGAGTTGAGTTACGGTTGATCTTACCTGAGCAGAAGCAGCTCTGCCTGGAGGCAGAACTGGAACTTGTAGGCCAGCAGATCAAACAAATGTCCCTGCAGCTTGAGGATGAAAGGAAAAGGAAGCAATCAATATTGACTTCCACAGGGCTCCAATATGGCTGGGCCAGCAAAACTACTAGCCATGGATGCTATGCTACAAAGTCAGGCCCAGGTGAATAGAATACTGAGAAGAGACTGGAGCGAGGTGGTAGACCATGCATGGTAACCAAAATGTTCTGCAGATGGTGGGATGGGTAGCCGTAGAAGGAGGCTCTTGGAGACCAGACCCTACCATTCCCTTGCCAGGCACTTCACACCTCAGGGACTTGCCAGTCCCTCAGACTGAAGGAAATGGCCCTGTACTGGATATTACTCAGCAAACTGAAGATACGCTTTATGGCATTAATTCTACAAATGTATTGGAGTCTCCAGATACTGTAGTGATGGAAGCTACCCACAGGTATAATAGCAGGATGAGGAGGAATTGGGGTCCTGACGGGGTGAGGGAGGATCTGGTGGCAAATCCTTTGTGAGCCTGTTCTACAAGCCTGTGGAACTGGCAAAACACAGAAATGCCATTCGGCTGAGATACATTGGCAACAGTTATACACTCCCAGACAGGTTTTCATTGGGAAAGTCTTTTAAAACAATCATTGAGTTCCACTCCTTGGAAGTGTATGCACTCATCCATGCCCCAAGTGAAATGACCTTGATATTAGTTTCAGAACCCCACCTATTCTTGAGCGCTTCTGGTATAAATATGCGAATGTCAAATTAATCCTATGTGGGCCAAGTTTTTGGTGATCCCACTGACAAAACAGCCCTTTCGTGTGGTTATTATTTTATTTAGAAATGAGGGAGTTAATATCAAGGATGTCATCTATTGGCTTGAAAAGCGATGCTCTGTTCAAGGGAACCTGAGCCCCATATTGGATGGGAGGGATTCTGGAATGGGGGCTGGAAAATAAACTACAGCACACTGAACAGGACATTATTCATCTCCTAATTGCTTTTTCATTGGTCGGGACAAGGATTCCTATTTTACCGGTGCAGCCATGCACTTGTTTCAAGTGCAGTTCAGCAAGGCACATCAGCACCAATTGTGATATCCTAAAATGTACTCATTGTGGGAGCTGGGGCATCCCAGTTCACATTGTTTCCATGACCCCAAATGCAATCTTTATGACGAACATGGCCACAACTTTACTGCTGCCCCAGGGCAGCTAAGAACAATGAGAATTCAGATTTCGGGGTCCAGGACTACTATATTAGGACTGCTGCCAAACAAGGCTACTCCAGCACTAGTCCTCACTTTTCCACAAACAATCCCCAGTCGGAGGATAGGGTAGAGACCTCAAGCTCAGGCTGACCAACAGAGGGATCACAATCCTCACTGACTCTTTGGACACCTTACAGGTTGAAATGGGCACTCAACAGAGTGGCCTGGGCCCCCTGTGAATGCCCTTTAGAGCAAGCCTTTATGGTGGTCAAAAGTGTTAAAGGAGGAGACCAAAAGCTGCTACCAGGACTAAGGAAAGGGCTGTGGAGCCCTGCCCTTGCATAATCCCTACACTGTCTTGCTTGGCACACAGCTGGATTTGGAAGGAGACTCTGACACTAACTCTTTGCCTTCATCAGCTCAAGGTGTCTTATCTGACACAGATAATACTGAAGACACTAGATCTCTGGCCCAAAAAGTGGAAGGATAACATGGGCCTCCAGTAAATTTAAATGAGGGAATGGGGTCTCTACATATGGGGTCTCAACTGTATAATGTGAAATTACATCCTTAAATGCTAATAGTTTGCAATCTGAGAGGAAACAGCTTAGCACCTATGCACAATTTATTTCTTCTATGTTAGACTGTGTTTTTTTCAGGATGTCCATCTCCACTGCCCTGTAGAGTTGGAGGCTGCAAGTGCTAGTTGGTCCTTGGGATATAGGTTTTGGTCCGGGGAGAGACTTGCACAGGTGTAAGGATCTGTTTTTTTCTAAAGTTCAAGTAATACACTTACTAGAGATACAACCTGGAAAGGCATTTCTGTTGGATGTTTGTATGAAAGGGATGGTGTTCCGCTTATTAATGTGTATGCCTAAGTGAAATCTGACAGGGTGGCCCTTTTCAGACGCCTCATACCCTTCCTTTTCACAGGCCAAAATATTGTCTTGGGTGGGATTTTAATTGTGGGTTGTCCCTTGAGATTGAGGACTACAGATTAGTAAATTGTTTTGTGATACTGAACTCTTTATTGACTGTAATAGGGGAATCTGGGTTAGTAGATGTGTTTTCTGCCTTATACAGTATGGCACCTCATATTTATTCTAGTGGACCCTGTACATCTTGTATAGATTATTTTTGTATCAGCTAATTTACAACTCATATGAGCTACAGTCACTGATTTGGTAATGTCTGACCATAGATTATTAACAGTAATCTTGGGTTATCTCCCAGAACTGAGGAGAGGACCAGGACTATGGAAAATGAATTTGAGATTGCAGAGATGTTAGAAAATTCAACTGTGTTTGGATACCTCCTGGAAGCATGCAGATCAGTGTGTTTTTATACAAGGACCTAAATGAGTGGTGGGAGGAAACAAAGCACGGTGAAACAATATTTTCAAATGCTTGGTAAGTTGAAGGGTAAGCAGCACATGGATCTTCAACACTTCCTGCAGAAGAGGTTATGTTCTTTTATCTGCAACAGTCCACTGGACGTTTGGACCTCCTTTTGGCCAGCTCTCAAAACTAAGGCAGATTTAGCCAAGTGCAGTTTGAAGCCATGAAACATTTAGAAACTCACCAACAGTATGGTACATTGGGAAAATGGGAGACGGTACTCCTTGAGGCTTGTACATCTTTCCGAATACCAAACAGATCCCACATTTACTACAGGAGGATGGAACTAGGATCACGGAAATGTCAGCACTTTTGTCAGAAATTTGGGGCTATGTACAACACATTTGCAGCTCTGTACTGCCCGCTCTGCAATATCAGAGTGGCTGCAGACTTGCAACCTCCCCACCTCCCACTGGACTGTCATGCATCCTTGACAGCTCCCATCACAAACTGGAGTTGCAAGAGGCCATATGGTCTCTGAAGGATGGAGTTTCACCTGGGTTGGATGGCCTATCACACGAGGTGTACAAACGTATCTTAGAGGTGTTAGGAGATGAATTGCTTTTAGTCTATAACAGTGCTTTGGAACTGGGATCCCTCCCGAGAGTATGTATTTGGGTGTCCTAGTATTGTTATTCAAATCAGGGAGAGGGATCTGAAAAACTGGAGACCTATAGTCCTCTTAAATTTGACTATAAAATCCTTACAAAAATTATTGGTAAACTTTTGGCCAGAGTTTTGGAATACATCATACATCCCTTATAGTTTAGTGGGTGCCTTCCTGTCAAATTCAGGAGGCTTTATCCTCCTCCATGAGATTTTTGAGAATGGTACGACTGGGAAATTGATGGGCCATGTGGTCAGTTTGATCAATCCAAAGAGTTCGATTGTGTGGAATATGACTATTTATGGGAAGTTTTCAGAGTATATCACTTTCCCCATCTTTCATTGGTTGGATACAAGCCTGTTACAGGCAGGTGAACCTTGTGCCCAGTGTTAATGGGTGGTCTGGGATGGCAGTCCGGGTCACTAAAGGGGTGAGACAAAGGGTGCCCTGGAGTCTGGTACTGTATGTGTTAAACCATGACCCTTCTTACATAAACTGAATAACGACCTAGGAATTACGTGGACTGTCAGTAGGTAGTGAAGACACCCTAATTGTCACTATTGCATATGCAGATGACCTGGGACTGATTTTGACTAACGACTGTTCTGCTCAAAGTGCTCCTAGGACATTGCAGGATTTCTCAAGGATTATGGGTTCTATAATTAAAGTTGCAGTTTACCCATTACGGATAGTGTTAGTGATATCCCGGGATTATGGGATTCTCCTGAAAATGGGTTATACAAGATTTGGGAATTTACTTCAGAGGGCCTGACCATAGATTATTAACGGTAATCTTGATGTATCTCCTAGAACTGAGGAGAGGACCAGGACTATGTTTAGATTTGAAATTTCTGGAATCGCATCAAAACGCTTTTAACCTGGAATAAATGGTATGGCAAAGAAAAGAGGGTGATTATGATTGAGTCCTTTCAGTCATCCATGTTTCTCTTTTAAGTACAGTTTCCCTCCTCAAACTAAGGAAACCATGCTGTACAGTATTTATTTTCAGTGTTTGTGGGCAGCCGTCTAACTCCCATCAAGAGGGAGTCACTTATCTGCCACTTGCAAAGGTGAACTGGCTATGATAAACTCTGGTTTCTTCCTATGTTACATTTATTTTCCATAATTTAAAACCGATTTTAAAGCAACATAAGGTTCTGTGGGGACCATGGCTCATATAGTGTAGGGCCTATTTTACAGACATGGGGACAAATTTACCTATTCCAAAACAAAAACATGTTTCAGCCTTACTCTTGTACATGGCAGGTACAGTTAGCAAACTGAAGTTATGGCAGGTGGTCAAGGCACATCTACTCACCTTATCAAGGAAAGGGTTATACGCCATACTATTAGAACAGCATTTTCTTATCAACCCTGGTACTCGGCTCTTCCAACACAGGACCAACAAGTTATTTCTAGGGTTTTGCTGAGTACTAGGATTCTGACTTACATGTGGGATTTTCTTTGGCTTTGCACGTAATTGAAATTAGGAGTTAAGGGAAAATGTCCAACGAGGATGCCAGAGAATGGGTTTGCCCCAGAGTGACACATTTTTGGGGACCATTTAATCGATGTAGCATCTTTTTCAAGACTGCCCCTTTTGCACAATCTTTTGGAATTTCTTAAACAGAACTTGGCCTTTGAATCCCTTTGGTGTTTTATCATATGAGGTATTTGTGTCGGGGGTTTCTGGACAGTGGAATACATATGAAGCCGTAACAATGCATTTGATTTTATTAAGCATAAAATTTCAGTTGTGGCAAGCCTGTTGTGGGCTCACGCTATATCAACAGCACAAGAATGGTAGAGCAGGTGATGTTTGCAGTTTTGCATGACATCTTGAGGTTTCAAGAGACTGATAGATGTACAGCCTCCTATTCCTTGTGTAAATTATGGTGGAGAAATACATCTTGGTTGGATAATGGATGATGGTAGGGGTTAAGAGCGAGACTTTGGCATTTAGGATTGTAAGCTTGATTCACTGCCTGTTTTTCCCATTTTTCTCTCCTTTGATTGTTTTCCTTTGTGGTTTATTATTATTGTTGTAAAGGCTGGGTTCTGTCTCAATAGAATGTTCCTTAACCCCTCGGGAGGGGTTCGGTATGCAGTAATACTGATTTTGGGACTCATTGGTTGGATTCTCTTCTGTCGGACTCTGGGGAGCATACCTTTCAAAAAAATATATATTTTTTGCTTTATTTCTTGAAAAGTCTTGATTTATCCCTTGTAGTGCACTAATATTTTTTCCTCCACAGTGGTAATCAATTCCAACCTTTTCTTAGGGGAGGGAGTTCAGAATACTGGGATTATCCTGCTCTTAGTGGAGCCGGGGAAGAGTTTCTTTACATCTGCATTTGGGTTATTATTATTATTGTAGGTTGCATTGCTCATTCTGGTTGGGTTTTTCTTTCTGAATGTAGGCCTTAACACATTTCTGTTTTTGAGTTTGGGCTAGTTTCCTGACTTCCTTAGTGGGGAACTGGGAGAATTTAAATACCTATTATTTCCTTGATTTTTATTTCAGAGTTACTGTATGCTGTAATATGTATTTCTGATTTTGACCCCTTTCTTTGATTTTTCTTTGTATTTTCTGTATGACATAATACCATTTTGTATGATTTTGTTTTAGCCTGAATAAAAATTCCCCTACTCTGTGGTAGGGGAGCTGTTGCATTGATGGGCTCTGGTCCCACTCGAGACCAGTCTGCTTATATACCTGCAGGAGAGCAGATCTCCCTCTCTGCAGGTCCAGCCCAGGAGATCATACCTAGCATACCTGATGTACCTGTGGAAAGTGTTTCCAATGACAAACATGCAGTACCGATGGAACTGGATAGTAGCACTGTGTCTCCACGACATATGGCTCAGAATGAGGAAGACTGGCTTGAAAAATATGTGTTGAGAAACCCCAATTTATTTTATCCTTGTTGGATCAGCCTCCTACTACTAATGAAAGTCCTATAGTTTTACAAAATCCTGACTTGGAGGCTCAGCGAGTCTGGAACAAGAAACTCTCGTCCGCTGCAATTGTATTGAGACTGTCTAGGAGCGTTACCAACTGGAACTTCTCCTCAGTGGCCTGACAACTCTACCAGCCCTGTCAAACTGCATATAGCTGATGCTGATGTGGAAACCCTGATGACTAGCGTTCTAGGCCGTGGTGAGTCACTGCAGAATGATGTGCCTGATTCCAGCTGCACAACTCTGACTCCTGAAGCCAACCTGCCCTGTAAAGATTTGGGACCTAAGGCATTGCCCCAAACAGTGAATAACTCTGATTTTATTGATCTTACAAGGCTGGAAAACCCTAGGGTTATGAAAAGGTCGAGTGTGTTCACAGCAGAGGCAGGTGAACTGCCTCAAAAATTACCTGGACATTGGAAAATTCTCTCGACAGGCAGGTTGGAAAAAATCAGACATGGGTCAATGGCTACCTGATCCAATACATAGCCCAATTCCTGGGTCCTCAGAAAGAAATTAGAATGGCAGCAGCAAAATCTGAGGTTCAAGCAGTTACTACTGTTCCTAACTTTATTAGTGACTCTGACTTAGACCTGCTCTGAGGATATTGTGCATCCAAATTGTGAAAACCCTCAGAATGCTAACACTATGCAGTCCTCCTCCTCAGACTCAGTGGATGAAAGGCCTAGTAATCACCACAGACATGGGGTGACCAGATGGATGAAGATCTTCCAGCCCCCCACTCCAGTGGCTGAATTGGTGAAAAATACTTAGGCAGGATTTAGGAAAAAGATCAATTTTTAATCAGCCTCCTCCTGCTCAACAAAGAAACACAGTTTGATTACAGTATCTGGGAGAACTAGAAAATGTCCCAGACAGACTTTATGTGGGTAGAAAATTGATTAAGGAATCCTTGGGTTCTTTTTTCAAATGAACTATATGCATTAATACAGGTGATTCTTTATATGACATCAGTTTCAAAACCCCTCAGGGGTTAGATAGATTCTGGGTGAAATATGAAAAGTAAGTTATTCTGCTCTTTGGTTCCCTTTAGAGCCATTCCCTACAAAATCAGCTGTTAAAACAGTAACAGTTTTATTTAGAAATGAGAGTGTGGCTGTCCACAATGTTACCATTGGCTACAACAAAAGTGTGAACTTCTGGTCCCCACAGCCAATAATGGATGAAGAGCATATCTGGATGGGAGGGTGGTGATATAAAGTCAAACTTGAGTACCAACACTGGGCCTGTCCACCTTCCCAGCAGCTTGTTTTTAGGACGGAATTGGTCACTGCTTTTATCTGGGTGAGCCAAAGACCTGTTTTAAATGTGGCCTTTATTACATCTTAGTTCTACTGTGACCGTCTAAAATGTAATCTTTGTCTAGAGTATGGTCACATAGCTCTTCTTGTATGAATGAAATGACCTGTAATTTATGTGGAGAAGGGGTCATGTACATGGGCTTTCATAACAGGTCCGCTCAGCAGCCTCAAGAGTCACTTATTGTTGAAGTCCCCAAAAAGTATGACTGACAAACGTTACTGGAGCTCAAACCCGGATGAAGTTGGGCCTGAGGACACTGCTTTGGAAATCAGGCCTATAGCTGTTCCACAGGGACCCTGGTCCTTCTCCCACCCAGGACCCACTGCTACTGTTAACCATGACACTGATTCCACTAAAGGCTTGAGTTCTTCCTCAGCCTTAGTGAAACAAACCCTGAACCCAGATCCCTTGAACCCAAAGACCCATTCTCTACTTTGGTGGAACCTGAAGCTACCCGTCTTCAGGAAGATTCCACAGTCATTATTTGTTTTGAGAATGTGATAGTCACCACTAGGAAAAGGACCTTACACCAAACCAGACCCAAATCTAAAATTGCCAAATCAACTGCTTCCCCTCAGGGAATTCCTACCTCTAGTAAGTACAGAATCCTAACTACACTACAGACAGAATCTGATTGGGTGATGACTCAGAATCTTCTTCAACTGTCTCTTCTCTCCAGGTTTTATCATCAGAGTCTGATGAGGAAATGGAGACATCCTTCCTGGTTAAGGGTCAAAAAGCCACAAGAGGAAGAGACCTTTGTAGAAGCACTAGAAGTGGCAAAATCACTTGAAGAGGCTGTTACAGTGTTTCACCTCCACTAATATTAACCCACTCATCCCTACAAATTGCTACTCTTAATGTTAATAGCATTTGTAATGCTAGAAGGAGACTTGTAATCTTTACTACCCTGCATGATCTGGGCTTCAACATCTTTTTTACAGGACACTAAACTCACTACATTGTTCCTAATAAAAGCTGCACAAAATTATGGTGCTGGGGCCCTCTTATTTTTCGTATGATACTGACCCCTGTGATGGAGTGGGCATTGTATTTATGGGGAATAGAGTTTGTGTCTCTAAGGTCTTGGATATTCTCCTGGGGTGAGTTTTACTTTTAGATGTCACCATAAATTATGCAGCATGGAGAAACATTGTATATATGCTCTCAAAAAAAGAATGATAGGGTACAATTATTTAACTCTATTCAGTCATATGTGTTTATTACAAAACATGTCATATGGGCTGGTGACTTTAGTTGTGTGTTGTCTAGACAGGATAGAGGGACAAGAACACAAAATAATTTAGTGATACTAATTGCCTTAATTCCCAACTAAGCAAAATGGGTTTAGTTGATGTTTATCGAGCAGTACATCCACAAGGAGGAAAACATTTCATAAAGGAAATCTCTCTACTAGGATAGATTTTGTTTTGTTTCCACCTACATAAAAATATATAATGCTAAATTAATTCACCTGGAAACCCCGACCATGAAACAGTGGTCGCTGACACTGGATTGGAGGAAGCAGTGCCTATAGGGAAGGGTTACTGGAAATTGAATAACACCCTATTGGACTCTAATTCTATTTGTTTTGAGGTTAAGGAATTGCTTATGTCAATAGCTTGCCTTGTGGATAATTTAAGTCAGTGGTGGGTGGAAACAAAATTACAGCTACAATCAATGTTAAAGAAACAGGAGCCTAGTAAACATACCCACAATACCATAGATATTTAACTCTCAGGGACAATTTAGCTACTTTGTATTCATATGTGAACGAGGGTCACCAAGGTATTTTCCACAAATCACAGTTAGAAAGAAGGAAATGGAGACGTTGCAGTATTCAAGGGCATCTTCATTACTTTTGAACATAAAATATGCACTCCAAGGAAACAAGCCTTTGGGGATATTTTCTCTAGCTGTCGCTCTAGAACTGAAAACAGAACTATGACTGCCTTAGCTACATCTGATGGTAAATTAGTTACTAAAACATCTGAGATATTGGAGACAGTACAAATTCATCTACAAAATACAGTACAACCTCAATTATCCAAACCCCGATTATCCAGATCTCCTGTTATCCAAACTCTGACATTGTTCCCCAACTCTCATATGCCTAATGTTATGGATCTCCTATTATCCAAACTCTCGATTATCCGAACAAAACTAATGTCTCCCAGCCCATTCAGATAATCGAGGTTGTACTGTATGTAGTCATCACCTGAACTACAGGAGTCAGAAATCTTCTTATATCTGAAATCTATCCCACCTCCTATTACCTTGCATATACAAGATAAACTAGATGCATTAGTAGCAACTGTTACTCGACTAGAAATTGAATCAGCTATTATATCTCTAAAAAATAATACAGCCCCAGGACTTGATGGCCTCACTACCACATTTTATAAGAAGTTTTGTGGTGAGTTGGTTGAAATTCTTTTGTAGCTTTTAATTGGATGTTAATGTCCCTACAATTGATTTCCATGTTTGTATAGCTATCCACATTTGTTTTGTATAAAAGGGTGACAGAACTAATTTGAACAACTGGAGACCCCTGAGCCTCCTGAATAGTGATTTGAAAATGTTAATGAAGATATTAACTACCTGATTGGCTCAGATTTCTCCTTCTATAATTACTTTGGCCCAAACCTACTCAGTAGGTGGTAGATCAATCTCTGACAACCTATTACTTATCAGAGAACTAGTAGAACAGGGAAGGAAGATTTGTTACATGGCTACATTATTGCCCTCGACCAGGAGAAAGCCTTTGATAAGGTTTATCTTGCATTTTTGTTTAAAGTACTAGAATCTTATGGTATTCTGACCTGGTTTTGTTCCTGGATAGCCACTTTGTAGTAGTACGGCTGTGGCCTACCTTTGATAAATGGTCATTTAGGTTCTTATATTCCCATCCAGAGAGGGGTAAGACAAGGATGCTCAATGAGTCCTCTTTTATACATTTTTGTTTAGATCCTTACTACAACATTTACAACAATCAGACCTTATTAGAGGAATTAGTCCAGTGACATGTGCTTTGACAGTAAAAGTAGCAACGTATGCTGATGACATATGCCTTTTTGGCAGACCAGGATTCAGGGATAAAGCTTGGGAGCAACTCCAAGCATACTCTAACACAGCTGGAGCCTCCATTAACAAAAATAAAAGCAGGGGATATATTCTAAGTCCTTCTACAGTCTCCTGTAGTGATATCCAGGGATTCCTTTTCTAGTGATACTCTGACTATTTGGGGATTAAGTTTGGAGGGGGATAACTCTTTTTAAATTGGAGGCGAGCAATTGGATTTAGGGAAAAGGAAAGTTGCACTCTGGAAAACTTGGCAACAGTCAAAACAAAAAGGTATCCTTACTAAAGATTTTTTTCCCCAATGTTTCTATACATTAGTGTGATTTACCCTATTCATTCTACTTTAGAAGTTACATTGTTGAGTTTGGTATTCCAAACAATATGGGGTAGTAGACTGAACCCAATTAAATGGAAAGTATTATACTTACCATTACATCAAGGGGGATTGAACCTTATAAACCCAATTGCTCATAGTTTCAGTATTTTTCAGTAATAATTTGTGGAATACCACTGTTCCCTCAAAGGAAGTCTTGATTTTGTAAGATTCCTGTATTTTCAAGCCAGTTGCTATCAAACTTAGAAAATGGAAACTGGGATCCCAGCAGATAGTAGGTAAAACAAATAAATCAATATATACAATCATTCAGGATCTGAACCATACATCTACCAACCTATGGTAGTATATTGAAATCTATCATCCATGTTCTTACAAACCTTAAAGACAAAATAACCCACCCCGAAATGTGTGACACAATTTGGTTAGTTGTCATGGTAGTGGGCTTAGTGTTAAAGGTAATGCTGAACACAAAAAGATTGAAGCAAGAATATGCCCTAGAAACACATGTCTAGCAGTATTAGAGACAATGGAACATTTTTAATAGAGTGCCCATTTGTTAGGGACTTTTGATTGTTAGTATCACACATCTGGGATAACAATACATGGAAGGGATTACCTATACTGAATTAATATGTGTTTTTCACATCATTTTCAGGACATGGACTCTGGGACTGTGAGACTTATTTTTACCTGTATAAAATATTTGTTATGGCAGGTGAGATGTAAACTGGTACTTCAACAGTTGGAACTTACACAGAAACAAGTTCTTCAACAGGTGGAACAAGAATTGTTGTCACAGTGTTTATATGATAAATCACATGTTCCTCGACCTGTATGGATGAAGAGATGGACTCCTGTTCCTTACATGAAAGATAAAATTGGATAAATTATTGAAATTATTATGATATTGATGGACAAATATTCATGGTCCCCTATTTCTTTTGTGTTCTGATATGTATGTTATGTACTTTTGTGACTGATACATATTATAAATAATATGTCCTTAATGCAGATATTCCTTCTTAACCATTGGTAATTGTATATATTTTTGAATATGGTAGTGGGGTTTATGTGATATTTGTTTTCTTCCCTTAAATTTAATTTTGTTTATGGATTCTTAATAGTATCCCCCTACTCTTTCAGCAGCTGGGCTGCAGAGTTGAGACAGTGTTTGGTCTCAGATGGAGGAAGACAGTGGAGGAGGTTGGCAATAACACGCCCGCAGTGAACTTGCAGCAAGGGATTGGTACAGCTGGGATGTACCCAGCAGGCCAACAAAGAGTACCGAATCCTCACAGCTTAGATGGATGTCTGATGGTGTAATTCACACCTGTAGACAAATGACAGCAGAGAGCCTACCAATAACAGATTATCCTTTGGAGGGTATGCGAGAGAAAGCACGGATGTGATTTTGGATACTATGATGAATGCTGCAGTGGACGCTATGATGGATGTAAACAAGGAACAGGTAACCATTTAGAGAAAAGTGACAAATTTTGGAGGAAGCAGACGAAAATTTCAGATTGGCCTAATTGCAAACAGAAGAGGAGGTAAAGAAATGGAAATGGCCTGAGGTTGATTCACCCTCAGTGACACAGGTACAGGTTCAAAGTGTTTATAAGTGTAACCCCCTACAAATGGGGGTTCCTAAAAAAACTTCCATGGAGCTTACATGGAGCTTACCTAGGTGTTCCCTATGTGCGTTAAGTGATTAAGCCATTAAGAATGGCACTGTGAGTGCTGGTAGAGCCTCCTCATACTGTCTCCTTTAAGAGCTGTCTGCTTGTAGACATGATTACTGTTTTCTAGGGGGCCGGTGTTTTCTGCTCGAGTCCCACCTGGACTGCGAGGAAGTTGCTCCATTTCTGCAGTCGCTAAGAGCGCAGAGGGAGCCTAAATGGAAGATGTAACTGTTTGCCTGAAACCAGTTAGAGTGTTAGTAAAATGCAACTTGTCTAACCTGCCTTTCTTGCAGCTGGGACTCTGTATGTTTCCCCATTTTGGATCTGAACTGCCGAATGGGTCCAATCAGTGTGGGGGACCTTTAAAAGGAGCCTGTTTGGACTAAACCAGAATTCGACTCTCCTGGGAGACGGCTTACAATGAGGAGGTATAGCTAGTAATTCTGGGAAGTGAAGTTCTGGACCATGGTACTTATTTGCACCAACGGAGAGAGTTTCTGAGTGATTGACAGCTAAGTCAACAACTGGACTGGGTGACACCTGAAGAGAATGCTCTGCCTTGCGACTGTTGTGACCATGAGGAAAGAAGGAGCTCTGTGCTTCATGTTGTATGGTTCATGCGGAAGTGCATGAGAGGCCTCAAGTCGGACCGCTGCCATTGCCAACTCAAATCAGACTGAATCTGAGAGTACCAAAAGGAAGGAAGGCTGAAAGAGTAGAAACCAGGCTCACCCGTAGAAGACTGGAGAAATTGCTGAATTGCGCTCGGTCTGTCAGGAATTGAAGCTGCCGTGGAACTCCCTGGTATTTGCAGTAAGTGCATTGGGACCTGAAAGCAGCTGCCAGGTATAGTAATTCTTTACATATAATTGTGTTGAAAGCTCATGAGGAACAGCTATTTCCGGTTCTCTTGTCACCGCGCAGTGTAAGCTGAATGTTGAGCTGAATGTGTTTGGACTGAATCCGTCTGCTGATCAAGGCAGTGTGGCCTAGGCAGTAGAATTCATCTACCTACTTGTGTGTCTGGCAATCCAGAACCACCATCTGCACCAGGTTTCATCAGCGCGGGGTAGCGTGAGTACAAATCAGGGCATCCTCTGCACCTGTTAACAATCACCAGTGTTTCATCTGATTTTCTTTCTTTCATTCTTCAAGGACTGAGCCATCTGGCTCGGATTACAATTGGGTATTTTGCATATCTCTCTTACAGGGCCCTTTCCATCTGCACCTGCCGCCAACTCCGGGCAACAGACCTGGCAAGCCCCTCAACCTGGGTACCCAGAGTGTGACTTTTATGACTTTGTATGAGGCACAGTACTGTGATTTATTTCTGCCAATCAGCTTGATCTCCTCCTCTCTGTGTTTCAATCCCTAAATAAACCAGATTGGTTGACTTTGACCTGTTTAGAGTGTCAGTACCTATATAGCAGGCATTGCATTATTTTGTGTAAATTGGCCAACCTTATTTCACGGGGGTCCTCCGAGACGAACTGCAGAATCAGTCTCGAGGGTAAGTGTACCTACGATTGGATATAGTGTACATGTGGGGTATTGGTATTGCAATTTGTATATCGTGGTGACCATTAGAGGGAACAAAAGGATCTCAGTGTCCCAGAGGGCTGTGACCAAACTCAACCAACCAGTACAAACCCTGACCTCTGGGTGGAGGCACTCGTCATAGAGCCTAGGCCCCTCAACCTGTCCGTAGTCAAGCAGGCAGGGTAGTAGCCCTTGGTATAGTGCCACCTGGGGTTACATAAGCACAGCCCTCACGGGTCTGGAGAAGAGAGATCCCTGCCCCAGACCCTGAACCCACAAGCAGGTGACATTAAGCCGCAGTGGTCCCCAAAATAGCCCTTGGAAAGAGTTGGTTGGATACAAATGGAGACTGGCCAGAGGGTTGCAGACCCCACATACTAATTCTGGGGTGTCTGGGGTAGGAAACAGAGGGGACTGTGTACACAAACACCAGACAGGCTCTGCTTTACACCAATGTGAGCAGCTAACACCAAAAAGGGACAGAATCCCCAAACCCAGGAAAATCCCTGGGTAATATTACTACTTCAGCAGGATACAGGAACTCTCCCTGAACAAGGGAATGAACAGGTACACCAGGGCTGGGAAGTCCAGTATCATACTCACCATTGAAGCCCTATCTCAAGAAGAATTTTATGATGTACCCATAGTAGGGAGGATCCTATACTCTCTCATAGTGAAACAAACCAGGTCCTGGCCCCAAATATAGAGGTAGAACAGCCTACCCTAATGGAACCAGTACTACATATGCTAGTTTATTTCATAAACTGGTAGCCCTGGCAAAACAAAGAAATGCTGTAAGGCTACGATACATGGGCCCACTGACAATATGCCAGACTGATTTTACGTAGGCAAGGTTTTAATTAAACAGATGTTGGGGTTTTCCCCAAGTGAGGTGTATGCCTTAATTCATACACTGGGTGACAATACATATGACATCAGTTTTAGAACTCTGGATATCCTAGACAGGCTCTGGATAAAATATGCTTTGTTAAAACAAATTCAGCATGGTCCTACTTTCAGGCAACCCCTCACAAAGCAATCCTTTAAAGTAGTAATGGTCCTGTTTAGGAATGAAGGAGTAATGTAGAGGACATTTCATACTGGCTCAAGAGGAAATGTAAGCTTCAAGGCAATTGAGAGCCCATCCTAGAATTGGACAGTTTCTGAAATGGGGCTGGAGGTATAAAGTAAACTTGACTCAAACAGATGAAGGTTACAACATCTCCCAGTTGCATCTACCTAGGCCATGAGAAAGGCTTCATATTTTATACAGGACAACCTGCCACTGTTATAAGTGTGGCTCAGGTAGACACCTCAGTAGAACATGTGATACTGTAAATGTGTACAATGTGGGGAGTTGGGCACCTAATGTCTGACTGCCATCACCCCATTAAGTGCTCACTGTGCTAAGAAAGCCACTCTTTACAGAGTGCCCATGGGCAGCTCAAACAAAACAAATGGGTATTTCTGTATCCAGGATTTTTATATAAACAAGGCTGTTAAAGTGGCCGAATGTCAAAGGCCTCCACCTCCCACCTTTGGGCAGAACCAGGCCGATGTTCAAACAGGGCAAGTACAGGTACCAGCTAAAGAGTCAGCACAGGACAACCGAGGGAACAGGGAACCCATGGAGGACCCTGTCATGAAAGAAACAAGTAACCCAGTTGAGGGATTGGCCTACAACCTCTACATCAATGCCCCCATCTTTACCACCAGAAGAGGTGTGTACACAGTGGTTACAAACAGATGCAGGAGTCTGAGGAACAAGAACACTGAAAACATCTGCAGAGCCATCTCAACTCCCTCTGCAAAATTCTTATATGGTGTTTAAAGAGGATGCAGGAACAGAATCTGATTCTACATCAGCGCAATCCTGCCAGCCAGAGGGAGCATCGAACATGGAACAGCCTCTGGAGGACTCAGATACAGCTAAAAAGAAAAGTCTCGATTGGGTTCAAGGAAATGGGTGAAGAAAAAATAGGGCTGTGTCAAAGTTAGCCTAAAGTATAAGAAGGAATTAGGATGAGAGTCAGTCTGTGGTATTACATTATGTTCATGACTGATATATAAATCACCGTTGCATCCCTGAATATAAATAGCAACCAGTCAGAGAGGACGAGGCTACTGATTTACTCTTTATTTGAAAATGGGGATCAAGATGTGGTGTTCTTACAAGATACCTGTTTACACTGAAAATAGAAATGGAACGGACCTCAGCGGGTTGGATGTATAGTGGGTGGGAATTTGTGTGGATAATCCATCGGCTCACTTTGTACAAATGTTGGATATCATACCAGGCCGAGTGTTGATGCTGATATGACTCTCCGTGGTCTCCAATGCTGGTTTATAAATGTATGCACCACGAGTTAAATCCACAAGAATAGAATTGTTTAAAGCTATGCAGCCATACTTATTTACATCAAAAGATGTTTCCTGGGGGAGGGATTTTAATAGCAGCTGGTACTGGACTGATAGAGGGATGAAAACAAGAAAATGTATTGTGATGCAAACTGTCTTAATGAGCTTCTCTCTCAGACAGGTTTAATTGATGTGCTGCCCATTATTGGGGACACCTAAGAAAACTTTTTTCACAGCACCCAAGCCACCAGAATAGATTTTGGTTCTTATCGAATCTTTTTGGGATTTTAAATACTAAAACACAGCCAGCAGACCATGCAATTATAGGGGAAATTGTTTTATCAGGAAAGGCACACTAAGCCAGAGCTTGTTTCCAGGTGCAACCCGGAGCACAAGGAGTTAAGTGACTTGCTCAGGGTCACACAGTATGCAAGTGGAAGCTGTGGGATTCAAACTCAGGTCTGGCCTGCTGCATGTCACCAGATTTGCAGCTCAGAGCCTTAGACCACTGTGCTATACTGCTTTCTCAATATAGCAGGTCACTATTATACAATTATAGAGGTCACTGTGTTTAGCCATGAGACAATGCACCAGAGTCCAGGGTATTGGAGGCTAAATTTAGAATTATGTCCGCCCCCAACAGTGGATGAAGGTTTGGTATCTCTCCATAAAGACGAAATTGGTTACATGTCTATATTACTCATACTGGGAGTGGTGAGAGGATACAAAGAAGGATACCAAAATTATTTTCAAATAATAGGTAAAATTAATGGTAAACACAAAGCCAACACATGCCAAGAGTATAGAGAGAAATTTCAAGATCTACTTTCCCAGGCAGCTCAGGACAATGGGACAGTGCTTCCAGAGTTAGAAAGGGTAAGGAAACATATGAACGATGTTCAGTATAATAGACTAAAATCACCTGATAAAGAGCGAAGGTTTGGGTCACAGGGTAGAAAGATTTCATGAACCCATACCAGTTCTGTGCCCAACAAAGACAGCAGAAACACATGTCACATATACTGGACCAACAGGGGAAGATGTGTGCATCTAAGGAGAATATTATGTGGGCAATAGATACAGTAAGCATATGACACACTGTTTGGCCTACCAGATTCCCCGGGTATACATAAACCCTGGCTGGAAAAGAGCACGCTACACAAGCCTCAAAAGTCAATAAGGATATGTTGGTTTCTCACTTCACGCCCTGGAAGTTAAAGCAGTATTCTCACAAATAAAGCTGGTACTGCCCTGAAAAGGACGAGATCCCTTACAAGCTATTCAAGGTCATGTTCCAGGTATTGTTACAAGAATTTACAGCAGTTTTATAAGAAATATTAGACTCAGGGATACTACCAGACAGCATGACTGAAGACTTAGTACTTTTATGTTCAAAAAAGGGATAGAGCAGACCTAAAAATTGGCGCCAATAACCTTGCTCAATGCAGATTTTAAACTCTTAACAAAACTACTCAATAACGGGTTGCTACTAAATGCTGCTTTGTTAGTTCACGCATCACAGACCTGTTCTATACCAGCTTGGAAAATAACAGACAGACTTATCCTGCTATGAGAAATATTACAGAGGGAGTTACTGGGAAATCATGGGTTTACTCATTAGCCTTGACCAGGCTAAAGCTTACAAAAGTAAACCATGAGTATCTATGGTATTATCTGGAACAACATGGACTGCTATGAATTTTGTAAAATGGATCAAGAATTGTTATGCTAGGGCAACAGCACAGTCATATTGCAATGGTTGGCTAGGACAGAAATGTAGAATTAAAGGGGTCAGACAGGGTTGCCCACTTAGCCCACTATTATATTTATTTACACTAGATCCCTTAATAAGTTGGGTAAATGACACAATAGACATCCAGGTAGTCTCCTTTGTGTACAGACCCAGAAATAAAATGCATTGCATATGCAGGTGATATTTGTTTTATAGTGGGATCTACCATCAGCAAATGCATTAGGACAAGTTCTACAATATTTTTGCAACATACAGGGGCACAAATTAATTTTGAGAAATGTAGCTGCTTTCCAGTAAGGAACGAGGATGTCCAGACTACACAAATCATAGGTATACCAGTGGTCTGAGAGGCATGCACCATTCTAGGCCTACTCTTTGGTACAGGGATTTGACCTTCCTGAACTGGAATGCCAAGTTACATGTAACACAAGATAAAGTAGGTTTATGGAACAAATGGAGATTATCTAAGTCAATAAGGGTATAGATGGTGAAAACCTTTTGCTCCTGGGGTTTTATACTTAAGTATGGTCTCTGCCTCCCTCCTCAATTGGAAACCAAATGTATAGCTATTTTTCTCCTGTATATAGTGTAGTAGGCTTAACCTATTAAATGATGCCTTCTACTTAGGGACAAGAAGAACAGAGGTTTAAAAATGGTACAACTCATAGTGTTCTTCACTATATTTGTCTACTCTAATTTAAAACCCTTATTAACTTCAAGTGCAAATTTCTGTATACCCTCGGTACTTGACTCCCAGGTACTATTTTTCTATATGGCCTGCACATACAAATATATCAAGGCAAAGTTTTACAGCATCTCCTGAGACTTCTAACATGTGCTTTGGGAAAATCAAATTATGGGACTGGCAAAAGAACACATAAGTCACAGTAGAAAAGATTTATATGGGTTTATACTTCAGAAATTCTTTCAAGATATGTCCCACTTTGATGAATATTCTTCACATGATAAGATACCAATAGGTAAAATTCTGGAATCACCATGGATCCTGCATATGTGGGATGTCTTATGGCTTTCCCTGAATGGAAATTAAATGTGAGGGGAATTTGAGGCACAAACAATTTCAGAAAGGTATTGCCCTAGAGACACATGTCCCACTACAGTAGAAACAATGGAACATTTATTCTTAGACTGCCCTTTGTTCAGGGATTTTGGCAGACCCTTAGACAAAGGTGGTCTACATCACCCTTTACAATATGACATTGGAAATAGTATACCTAGCTGTATTACCCTTCTTATGGACCAAACATGACATAACAACAATATGGTTATTTCTAGTATGCTTCAAATTTCATATATGGTATGTATGTTGTAGACTGACAATGCAACAACTGCATTTTACTTTGGATGAGTTATTTTATATGATTGAGAATTCTGTTAAAAATCAGAAAGTGCAAGAGTCCACTATGGTCTCTCCAAATACATTTCAATCACGATGGAGCTTGATAGATTGGCTAAGTTAAAAAAAAGGGGGAAGGGATCAAAGAAGGACACCATTAAAAAAAAGTGGGTTTGTTGTGCAAAATTAATTAAGGGAGGTATGTTTAAAATACTTTTTAAGTTAAATTCCAGGTAGCTATTAGTACTGATAAAGTTTAAAGTGGTTGATAATTTTTCCATGATGAACAAAATCAATAATTATCTTTCCCCTTTGCCATTATGTAAGGAAGTAAGGCGTTGTATGTTTCAACTACTATGAATTTATGTTTTGAATGATGCAACAATGTGGTTAGGTAGATTAAGTGGTGTTTTGAGTTCAAAGTGTAGCTTAAGAAAAGTGTGACTGCTTGATTATAATACTTATTTGACTTTTTTATTGTTTGTGTGTGTATTATTTCATGTGATGTAAACATTTGTAAGATATGATTTGTTTTGAAATTATAATATAAATTTTCCTACTCTTTTCGAGAAGTGCCATGGGATCTTTAACATCCACCTGGATTACCACCAATCCAGGCAGATGGGACCTCGGTTTAACATCTCATCTCAAAGACGCACCTCAGGAGTGCAGCACCCCCTCATGCTGCACTACAGTGTCAGTATTGGGATATTAACCTATGCCTGGTGTGGGATAGAACCCAGCCTTATGATCTCCCAGCCTCAGAGGCAAGTGTGTTGCCTGCCGAGCTACTGAAACTACTACTTGGACTGTTTATATTACATATGACGCAACAGACAGCAATCTAGTATTTTAAAATTTTAGCCAACAACTTAAAATCTACATTTAATAAACCTATAGGTCTCCAATTATTCAAATCTTTTTTGTCCCCTTTTAATATAAGAAAGTTATGATACTTATGAACATATCCAATGAAAGTTCCTTATTGGATAAAATATAGTTAAACACAATAGCTAATTCCTTAATGATTTCTGGCCCAATAAATTTATATAATTCTACAGTGAGACCATCCTTCCCCAGTGCTTTCCCCAACTGTAACATTGACAGTACCTGCTCTATCTCCTCAGAATCTATAGGATGCGCGAGTGAACTCAGTACCCTCAGCTTGACATTCAGGAATAGACATTAACTAATATAATCTCAAAAGGCCTCCATATTTCCAGAATGCTGACTAAATAATTTATTTGATATATCTGGATACTACTTTCACTATATCTGAAAAACGAGGATATGATTTATTGTCATTATCCATTATTGCTTCTGTCTGTTTTGCTTAACTCTCTCTGCACAGCTTAAGAAGGAAAATGACATCAAACTTTCCTTGTGTTCCATATTTCTGCTGCATTGTCAAAGACTCAGTTTGTTTACTATGGAAATCCTCATCTTTGCTGAGTATAATGAATTTGTGATGTATAATTATGTTTAGTGACTTGTGCCAATGACATTAACTGTTGTGTTTCCTGTCTTTTGATATTGCACCTTTTTCTGTATCCCTATTCCCTGTACTTACTGCTAAGAGTAGATTCTTAAGATACACTTTCTGACTATTCCACCATTAAAGAGGGTTATCATATATATCAAAAAGTTTTTGTTTTTTTTACAAGTAATTAAATGCACAATCTGCTGTCTAACACTTTCCATTTGAAGTAATGAAGAATTGGATTTCACATTCCTGGACCCTGCCAAATATGAGTTGGACCAATAAGAACATATAGCTCCTTATGATCCATATATTCCACTGCTTCTACTGTCACAGAATGAATAAATAATGCTTTATTGATGAAACAAATCTGTTCTTGTGGCCAGATTCCCATTCTGAAATGTTGGATCTGTTTTTGCTGCTTTTTGTGTTGCTTGCACACATGTGCAGAAACACATTGCTTTCAACAGTTAGGAAGAATGCCTAAATGCATCAGAAAATTCTGCCACATCACCATGCAATCAACTGTTTTGGTGCATAACAAGCTACCAAAACAGCTGATTGGTGTCCCCATGGTGAAGGCTTCTCCGCTGGCCTCTCACAGTCCTCAGGAAGCTGACAGAAAGTTGACTCCTCCATTCAGTGTGCCTTCCTGGTGAAATATTTCAATAAAATAAAAACAAAGCTGACAGGCCTGTCAGCATGCCCCTTCCAGTTCAATTTGCTGATGGGGGATCCCCCCCATCTGCATAATGTCTCCCCTCACGAAATTTGTTGTGTGCGAGGGTGCCCAATCCCCTAAGCTCTTGCCACCCCTGCACTTATATGTGCCGACAGGGGTACCCAATCCTGTCAGCATGCCTCCTTCCTGTAATTTTGCAGATGGGGAGCCCACCCACGCCGGCATAATGCTCCTCCCAATTTTTGTGTGTCAAGGGGGTACCCAATCCTCTCCCTCAGCTCTTGTTCCCCCAGCACTCAGTATGTGGTGACGTGGGTGTCCAATCCCCATCAGCTACAGCCCCTCAAACACTAAGGTGGCATGCTAGAGCCCACCCAAGTGTGGCAAAATTAAATGTCCCTGCAAAAAACAAAACCTTCCCGTGAGTTTTAAAAAACAAAAAACATGTAAACTAGAAAATGGTCCCTCGTTGATTCTGGTGGTCCATCCCCAACCCACACCACCCTCTGCTTACCCCCTCCCACCCCCTCACCCCATACTTACCTCCGGGCCCAACACGATGATCTTTGGTTGACCAGGAACACATCTGCACTCTTCAAAGCTGACCACGAACTGAAGCAATGCGGTAAGCTGTATAATGGCATAAATTTTTTTTTTCAACTTTGGTGCATATCTCAGCCATTTTGGGAATATTTTCACCAAATTTCAACATGGGTTATTGGGACCCTGCCTCATGAACTCAGTTACTGTCATTTTGTTATTCAGTCCTGAAAGGTGATTTTGCCGTCTCGTGGAACCACCTTTTGGGACTGATTAATGAAATGACAGTGTCATAGTTCATGGTGAGGCCTAAAACCAATGTTGAGAACTTGGTGAAAAATTTCCCAAAATTACTTATTTACGAGTGTGTTGCACAATTCTATGCACACTTGTAACTTTGAGCATTTTAATATTCTCTCTCCAGATTTTTAACATTGCCATTTACCACCCCTCCTTATGAACAGTACAGCTGTCAGTTTTTCACATCTTGGCTGAAATGTGTTTTCACACATGTAACACACAATGGCATGGTCGGTGTGCAAAATTAATGTTCAGGACAGATTAAGAATATCACAGTGACACTGTTCATGAGGTAGGCCCTCAAAAACCCTATGTTGAAAATTTGGTGAAAAATTCCGAAAATGAATGTTTTATGAGCTGCATTGTGCAGTTCCTACGCAAATTGTGAATTTCAAGCATTTTAATATTTTCATTCCAGATTTTCAGCATTGCCATTTTACCACACCTCCTTATGAAGATTATAACTGTCATTTATCACATCTCACCTGAAATGTGTTTTCACACATGTTGTGCACAAGTAGCGTGGTCGGTGTGCCAAATCAATGTTTGGGACAGATTAAGAAAATCACAGTGACACTGTTCATGAGCAGAGGTCTTAAACTGGCTATGTTGAAAATTTGGTGACAAAAGTCCATAAAATAATTGTGTTATGGCGTGCATTGTGCAATTTCCATGCACCCTTGTAAGTTCACAAATTTGTAATCTTTTCAGTCCAGATTTTCCAACACTGGCATTTTTCAACACCTCCTGATGAACAGTACAGCTGTCGTCTTTCACACCCTGGCCAAATATGTTTTCACACTTCCGGTGCAGAATAGTACTGTCGCTGTGGGAAATCAGTGTTCGGGATAGATTAAGAAAATCACTGTGACACTGTTCATGAGTGGAGGTCTCAAAATGCCTGTGTTGAAAATCTGCTGTAAAAATCCAAAACTAATTACATTACGGGTCTGTGTTGTGCAGTTTCTCATGCGCTCATGACCTGTTAGTTTTTTATATTTCACTCCAGATTTTCAACATTGCCATTTTTACACCTCCTCATGAACAGTACTGCCATCATTTTCACATCCTGTTCAAAATGTATTTTGCACCTGTAGCACCAAATGGCACAGTTGCTATGCAAAATCACCTTTCAGCTAATGAACTGATAGTGTCACTGTTCGTGCAGTGGGATCACAAAAGCCCATGTTGAAAACTTGGGGTAAAAATCCAAGAAAAAACAGGGTGTTAGAGTTTTCAACATAACGCCCTACCTATGAGGACTGACAGGCAACAGGGGTGTGATTTGGGATTGTCAACAGTGATGTTCATGCCGTTCCACCCCACCCTGCAGTCAGTGGCAGGCATTGAGGTGTGCCTTGGACCCTTTGGTCCCAGAATTCACCCATTCTCCTATACTGCACCCATTTCAGTGTATTTCCTTATGGAATGAGGTGAGTGTAAAGCCCAAACACTTTAAGGCACACCTTGACACTTGTAAGTGTCTGCAAGGTAGGGTGAGTGAAATGTTGTGACCATTATGGGTGACTACCTCAAAGGCACACCCCAATGCCTGCCCATCTCTGCAGGGGGGGGTGGATTTGCGCCAGTTCAATATTTCACTGCCATTCCTTTACTGCATCTGTCTAACTGCTGAACTTCCACTGCTAATGACAGTAAGCAACACTTGGCAGTGACAAATGCTTGTTTATAATAGGGCATCAACTTCCATATTAACAGTATTCCGAAAAAAGTCATGTTACTGAATACTTTATGAGTAGTGGTTCTCTTACTCCAATCTTTATTGGACAGCCTGCAATTAAAATCCTTCCCATATAATGTTTTGTGCTGAAATAAATAGGGACTAATTAAACTAAACTCTATTCTAGCCCCTTTTTCAGTGGGGCATACAGTAGATATTAATTAGTCTATAATAATGGTCTTTATATTTTATATCCAATAAGAGTACCTTGCCAGGAACTAAATCTACAATTTTGATGATATTTGCTGATATAGTAAACAAGATCCCACTCCATTACAAGTCTCCAGACCTATAGACCAATGGGAAACTCCTAAGTACCATTTTTTTACTGCTTTCCCAATTTCCACAATTGTATGAAGCCTAGGATCTTGTATACAAATTATGTCTGCTGTTTGATTTGAGATGTGAAATACTCTCCCTCTTAACTTTTTATGCTATTAACATTAACAGTTAATAGGTTTAACTGTGAGTGCATCAGATTTATTTAGGCAAATGTCTATGGTGGTTTGCGTTCTTCTTGTTTTTGCTGTCAGCCCTGTCTTTTCTTTGTAGCTTTATTCCATGCTTGTGTAGAACCTTCCTTGTTATCCCCATATCACTAGAGTCTGAATCAGATAGCAACTCCTTTCGCCTGAGTCTCCTGAAGTGGTCCCAGACTCATTTCTGGAGCTTCTATTTTATCAAACAATGGTTGATACCTGTTAGAGGTTGCAACCAAGATTTTTGGAACTTTGATGCAGACTGCATCCAGTTCTCCTTCTCCAGATAACCATTTCCTCTCTTCTTTCTCTTGAAGGTCGAGGATGGGGAAGAGATGGGGCATAATGATCACCTTCAAGGGTGGTGTTGTTACACTAGTCAGGTCACTTTCTACTTCATTTGTAGACATATCTTTGACAACATCTTCAGGCTGAGAAGAAACATGTCTCCCAGATTCCATCATCTCAGCCTCTGTTTGTTCCAAAGAAGGAGAAGGAATGGATCTACCTGTTTCTCTTGCATCCCTTTTATCCATAGATTCTTTAATACTATGTTTTGCATTCTCCCTTTGAGCCAGGGCTACCATGAGCCTCTGCTCTTCAAAATCTGCTGACCCTGTTGTGGTATGCATGGCTTGTTTACAGTCAGCATAAAATGCCCTCCTTCCCCACACAAATTACACACTGCATCGTTTTGACACTGGCTAACATGCCCTAGTACCACACAAAGTACACCTTGCCCTATCACATGCATTACTAATATGCTCTGGGGAACTGCACTTATAACATGGTTTTGGCTGTCAGGGTAAATAAGACACCCCTGTCACCCCAAAACAGAAAGAGTTTGGCAAATGTTGCAATTCTCCATTTTGTGTTCATAAAGTTACCCCTACCTTCAACTTCTCTGTCCATATGTTTTACATAATCGAATACTGTCTCAGGGTTATCCCATTACCAAACATCTTTGCTTTAACCAAAACACAAGATCAGTAATCCTAAAACCTTCATTTGAAATAGTATTGTAACTGTTTTGTACAGGTTTTGTGAAAGGGATAACCTTGAAGGGGACATAAGGAAGAAGTCCAACCTTATTATAGCACACCCAAAATTGCTCTAGTCCACTGTTAAGTTTAAAACTAACATCGAATGAGGATTCATCAGATATATGAATTAGCATACAGTTCAGCAAAACTATCTTTCAACAGAACACTTCATCATACCCTACCTGGAAATATGCCCAATCCCCCCTTATAGACTAGTGTCACAGCATTATGCCTTCTTGAGGTATACCGGCTGCTGAAAAAGGAAGCATAAGGCAGCGATTGCCATCTTTCCCTGACTGGCCAGTATTATTTTTTGTTTGCTCATACTGTTTCCCATTCTCTGCACTTGTCTCCATACTTATAGGATTGTCTTGCTAAGATTCTTCAGGCCCAATTTCTTGTGTCATTCCATGCATTGTTCATTTTCCAACATTTTAAATTGCATAGTCAGGTTCTGAGTTAACTCAAGCTCTTTCAGAAGTACAGAAGTGTCTACAGCAGTTTGCAAATCTACTTCTCCAATAGTTTGTACTTGTTGCTGTATTGCAGTGTTTGAGAACAAAGTCCTTGAATGCTGTTCAGAACTTAATTTCACCCAGAATCTTGATTGGGGCAAAGCCTGACATCCACTGTCCTGAGGTGGCTGACCGCACTCAGCCCACAGCTCGTGGAGAGTGCTCCATGGACCAAGGCTCATTACTGTCTTCCTCTGAATCTGACCACAATGTTTTGAGCAAAATATTTCCTCCTTACTCTGTCCTGTTGAGGTTTAGCAGAAAAGGAAAATATTGTAACATTTTCTTCAGTACCAGCGTCAGTTTGAAAGGTGATCTTCTGACTGCCAGCAGACTCACTGCCCGTAGTTATCAGTTAAATAGTCGGGATGCACCTTGACAACTCCTGCCAGCTGTGGGTTGGTTACCTTACTGTACTGTGTCTTCTGCTGCTGCTTAGCTGCATCAAGGCTTTATTCAGTTTTCTTTTTTCTCCTGAAATTTTACTTCTTCTTCTGCCAATAATGCAGCAATAGCTTCCACATTTTTAGATTTTTCTCTGAGGCTGATTTTGGAGCTGATAAGTCATCCTTTTCTCCTAAGATCACCACTCCCTCAGTCCGGTCATTTGCTGTTTCCAACAGTCCTGCTGCATCATAAAAGATTTCTGCCTCTACAGCTGGGAGAGAGGCCAACTCCACAGACATACCTACATCTTTCTCCATCAAGATCTAGACAGAGACTGACACATCCATGGTCAGAGGTTCCTCTACAGGCGAGCAGGGAAATTTTCCCAGTGTCCTGGCCAAATTTCCTCCCATTCACTAAAAATACCACCAATAGCTTAATCTGGTTCAATGTCAGTTGGTATTCATCTGCACCACCTCCCCAGGGTCATGCCTGAAAATAGGCAGAATTTGTCTAATGCACTTACCCGTCAACAAAAACTAAATAAATAAATTTAAAAATGCTCTTTACCCCAGACCACAATAGCATGGCCTTTGTCACCAGCTTTATTATTAATTCAGTATTCAAATTAAGATCTTCAAGTTGTTTTCTTTCACTTCTTTTTAATTCAATATACTTGATTGATTTTTTTAAATAATAAGTAATAAAAAGTTAAACAGTACAATCAAGTACAATAGTGAAAAAAGAGATAGAATGAGGATAAAGATTGAAAATAAAACAAACCATCCACTATAAACATTAACAAACTGAAAAGAAAATGTAATCCCACAATGCTCTTCACCCATCTAGAATGCCATATCATAAATTACCAGCACTAAAATGAAAACTAATAATGAAATACTAACAGTATGTCTGCTTCCACAATGACTAAAAGGTATAATAAACTACACGCATTTTTAAAGAAACAAACAATGAAATAGGAAGAATAGCATGTAAGGGTCCCATCATCACCAATAAGATGCATATTGAGAAATTACATAGCAATATGTCTTTCTATATTAACAGCATCTAGAATATTGTTATGCCATTCAGCCCATATTGAGTTTTATCATCTAGCCAATGCCATAAAATTACATTTTGGGATGTAGTGGCTATTAAAGCAATATAAGCTTTTTGAGGCCCAAAGACCTTTTCTTTAAAATGCCCAATAATGCAAATGTGCAGAGTGAAAGCTTCTATTAGACCCCAAACAGGGTCTAATCTGTGTATAGTTTCAGACCAAAGGGAGAAATGTTTTCACATTCCACAAACTATGAAACAGGAATTCCTCTACTTTCCTATATCTGGTGCAGGTATGGTTTGATACTTTCCCCATTTCAGGCAGTCTTAATGGTGTAAAATATAGATTATGAAGAATTTTAAATTGCACTAATTGATATTTGTCTTGTTTAACATATTTGTAGAGGTCACCCAGATCCATTGCCACTCCTCAGAGGCCCAGGTCAGCTGTTGGGACTCAAGCCAATAAAAGCACATGCCTGATAGCTGACCTGGATCCAAAATATGTTTTGTATAATTCTGTAGTAGAGTATTAAGAAGTAACATCCTGTAGGAGAACATTCAAAATGTTTCCTCTGTCATTGGACCAGGGATAGGAGCCACGTGGGAAGAGATTACCTGTGATATTTGCAGGTATTTAAAAAGCCCAAGCTGGTACACCATATAATTGTTGAATAATGTGAAAGGAAGTTAAACATCCTTCAGCAGATGGGCTAAAGAGGTAAAATAAACCATCACCAAAAACTGACCTGAGATATAATGATTCTAATTTTAAAAATTAGTCTTATTTAAAGTAGGTTGAGATGTGTCTTGAATTAAATCAAGATGAAGGAACTGACATAATTGTGAATATTCCCTTAAAAAACAGTAAGAAGGGTCATCTTAAGAGATCTGGGAAGACAGGCCAGCTGTACAATAAGCAAGACTGGCATGCGCCCTGAGCCAACCCACTTTTCCTCTAACACTAGCCATTGTAACACATATGTTGGAACATTGTCCCGCCTCGTAATGACCCCACCTAAGATATTTGCTGCATGTAGGGTTAAATAATATAAGTAGAAATTTGGGAGTCCGAGGCCACCAGAATGTTTAGACTGAGTTAATTTATAATCGTCTTTTGGATAGATTTACTGTACCAAAGAAAATCATTTGGAAGGGTTTGTAGGTGAAGAAACCAGCCTCCAAATACTGTAAGCTGATACTGAGTATACCTACGGATATAAAAGATGAGGTAATAGGTTCATCTTGACTAAGCTAATTCTTCCCATAAGGATATCGGTAGTGAGGACCAGCACTGAAGATATAGTTTTATGATGTGGGAAGAGGGTCAAGGTTAAGTTTCTTGAAGTCAGATAGATGTCTTGATACACTTATCCCCAGGTAAGTTAGGGATCTGGTTTCCACTGAAGTCTTATGTTCACTATTTCCCACTCGTCTACTATGTGGTTAAGAGGTGAAACCTTTTCTTCCTGATGTCAAGCTGGTAGCTGGCCAGTGTCCCATAGATTAGAATATTTTCCAATACTGCGGGAGTGTTTGCTGAGAGTGCCAGATGTGTAAAAGAATATCATCAACATAAATAGAATATGTTAATTCCTCTGTACCACCTTTAATGCCCTGGATTAATAAATTAGACTTTGAACATTGTGCTAAGGGCTACAAATAAAGATTGAAAAGTAGAGGAGAGAGTGGGCACCCTGCTGTGTTCCACGTTTAAAGAAAATATATTGAAGATAACCCATTATAATAAACACACATGGCTGGAGGTTGATAGAGGACTTTCATCCACTTAACACAGTCTTTAGGAATATTATAGGCCCTGAGTACTTTGAATAGGAAAGTCCACAACACACGATCAAAGACTTTCTTGGTGTCTAAAGAGACCAGTGCCACAGATATCTGAGTATCCCCGACACCACAAACAAGTGGTAGAGTCTGTGAAGGTGGTCACTTGAAACCCATTCCTCATAAATCTCACCTGCTGAGGAGCTACCAGGCAGTCCCAGATCTGCTCAAATCAAGTGGCCAATATCCTAGCCAGGATTTTAATATCAATGTTAATGAGCTATATTGGTCAATAGCTACCTGGTACAAATTATCCTTCCTTGGCTTTAGAGAGAGAGAGAGAGAGTGATATGAGCTTCATGGGTTTCATAGGTCTCACAGGTACGTAAAGAGCTATATAGACGTTAGTCCTTTTGTTCGCCATTTTATTAATAGCCCTGGATATTATGCTTAAGTAAGAAGCTATCTAGTTTGTTTTTAAATGCATTCACAGTTTCACTAGCCACCACCTCTAATGGCAACCTATTCCAAATATTGGTAACTCTCAGTGTGAGCCAGGATTTTCTTTTTAGTTTTTGGACATTCCACATATAGTTGAAGAGGATGTGATCTGGTATTACCCGACAATTCCTGTACCTCAAACCCAGTAGTTCCCATAAGTCTGGCTCAATAGTTGCTTTATAGATCAAACACATATCCCCTTAAACACCTATATTCCTAGGAATATAAACCCAGAATGTTTAGCCTCTTTTGATAGTCTTGACCTTTAACCTCCTGTATATTTCGGTGGCTCTTCTCTGAACTCTCTCAAGTGCCACTATCTCGGTTCTTCCACTGGGTGACCAGAACTGCCCACAGTAATCCAGATGCGGCCTCACCAATGATGTATAAAGGGGAAGAAGAACATCCCTACTTCTAGATGTAATATGTTTATTTATACAGTGTAAAATACCACTTGATTTTTAATAACTGAATTACAATGCATTTTAGATGATAGATTGTTCATAACCATAATACCCAAGTCACTCTGTTGTTCCACAGTATTTAATATTTGTTCTCCAAGTGTATATGGTATCTGTTTATTGCCTTCCCAAGGTGCATAACACAACATTTGTCCACATTAAACAGCAGTTTTTATCTAATGCCCAGGACTCCAGTATATTTAGTGCTTCTTGTAGTTTTGTAGGCGTTATTATGGTTATTAATGGGAAACCCAACCCTGGTATCATCAGCAAACTTAGAAACCCAGACTCCATTGTTGACTCTCATTGAGGCAATATATATATTAAACAAGCAGGGCCCCAAGGCAGAGCCCTGGGGCACCCACTAGTCACCTCGGCCCATGCTGAGTTGGTCCCATTACATTTACTGACTGCTTTCTAGAGGTGAGCCATGCTTCTACCCATTTTGTTATTCTTCCTGGTAAGTCCTGTAGTATTAATGCTTCAATAAGTTCTTCATGGGGAACCTTGTCGAAAGCCTTGCAAAATCAAGATACACCACATCCACAGGCTGTCCCTCACCCATAGATCTGCTGACCTTTCCATAAAGTAAGAAAGGTGTCTGTAAGTCCTTCAAGAAAAATATAATTTCATTTGAGTTAGAAAGGGCTAACTCTTGGAAAACTCTTTTGAGGCAGTATAGTGCAGTGGTTTAAGGCTCGAGCTGCAAATCTGGTGACATCCAGCAGACCAGACCTGGGTTTGAATCCCACAGCTTCCACTTGCATACTGTGTGACCCTGAGCAAGTCACTTAACTTCCCTGTACTCCCAGGTCGCTCCTTGTAAAAAAGCTTTCAGCTTAGTGTGCTACTCCTGGTTAAACAACTAAACAACTAAATAAAAAGCCACATAAACGTTATACAAATACAAAGACACTGTCGGCAGATAAAGTCCTATGGATCACTCATTCTGCCTATTTGAGCTTGTAAGTTCCTTTTACATTTTTCTAGCAGTCTGTTGACCCTTACCCTGAACTCCAGGATTCCTTTAAATCTATCCCATGCATTCTTAAATCCCATGATTGTTTCAGCCTTCTCCACTTCCTCTGACAGTTGGTTGAGAAGCCATCAGGGCCAGGAGCCCAATCTAGTTTAAGACTTCAAATTGCATGTAAATGTCTTCTACCATGATGTCCCTTTGAGAAGATCCCATCGTTGTTCTGATAGGCAAAGGAAACTAACTCCTGAGAGACAGTCATGTACACAATTTGGGAGCTGAGGTCTTCTGACCCAAGGCATAGATTTTCACATAAATTGTTTGAAAACAGCTACAATATCCTTAGGGTGAGTAACTAAATCAGAGGATGAGGTAGCTTTCAAACTTGACTATCTGCAACACCTCTTGTTGTTGAATATGCAATCGGAACAGTTTACCTGTTCTCACCCCTTCAACATATATTTGCCCTAATATGGAAATTGGTGAGTTCTGCCTACTCTTTAGAGTAAACCAGTGTACCGAACCCTAAGTGAATGAAGGGTGATCCAAGTCTGTTTTGGAGCATCTGGTTATAAGTGGAATCTATAACTCGAATCTCACACAGGAGTCCTTCCATCCTACTCTGTTGTTTTCTATATTATTTAGAAGTGAGTTATATGCATTCTTCATGTAGGGCACATTTGTCAGCCCCTTACAGAAAATCTGATCTTTCCACCATACCCACATTAGCCTCAAACAATTGTTAAAAATATACTGTGTATTTTCAATTTTGTACGATCTAATCTTCCCTCAATAGCTTAATGTTTAAACACCAAATGGAGTCCCTGTCTATTCCCCTGCAAATAGAGTAGACCATACTAACTGGAGGACGATCGGACAAAACCAGTTCCATATGTCTCAAGTCAAAAGACCTGGTAGGTCTTCCTGACTAATTATAAAATAATCCACTAGTATCTGCAAGGGAGTGAATGAAAAGTGAAACCATGCACCGTGGGGTGCAACACTCTATATGGGTCAATAAGACCAAAGGAACTGTCATCTTCTGTAACCCCTCTGACTTGGGGATAAGCCCAACCCAAGAGGATCAGGCTAATAAACTGTATTCAATCTCCTCCTATAAAGATGGGAGATGGGTAAAAGGGGCAGAAGGGGGCAGATGTGGTGAAAAAATAAGGAGTCAATATTATGGCCATATACTGATTCTAGCAAGGAATGGTATTCCTAAGAGGTGGTGGGGTCAAAAACAGTGGGGAAATTCAAGAATGCATGGGACAGACATAAGGCAATTCTGGTGGGGGTTAGAAAGAATTAGGCTGTTGGTTAACTAGGATCTGCAGCTATCCAATAGTTATGGAAATGGGCAGACTAGGTGGATCAAGAGGTCCTTGTCTGCTTTCAAAAGGCGCTTTTAACACAGTTTATGTAGCGGAATAACTGTTACAGAAATAGTATTCGTACATCCCTTGTGTGTAAAGTGCATCTGTTTCATTCCCTTGGTGAACGTTCATCCAAACCGCAATCTCTGCTTCTCGTGGTTTGCACAACGTGTTTTGTTTCATCTGGCTATGTAAAACAGCCATTCTGGTAGCACTTCAGAAACTGCCGTTAGAGCAGCAAACTCTGGGGAGCGAAACAAATGGAGCAGGATTAGCGAATATTAGCAGGGTGTAAAAGGAAACCAGAACTCAATAGAGTACAACGAGCCACACAGGTAACGCTTATTTCATTTTAAAAACTTGTGTAAAAGCGCATAAAGTCTATGTTTCTATGTTTCTGTGTAGGACCTTATCTTGAGCCAGCCTACCATGGAGGAATATGTGGCAGAGTTCTAAGTCCCAAATCTCCTCCATTAATCGAAAGGAAATGCAATGGGTGACACTTTTCTGTTGCTATCAGTCATCCCATATACTTGATTTACCCATTTCCTTCTAAAGAGAGGAGGTGTTCCTTTTAAATGGGTCTTCTGCAGGAAAATGACAGTGCTACCTAATGTCTTAAAGGTGTTTAAGAATGCCGTAACATTTACATTTAATTTGGGCTCCCTAATATTCCAAGTCATGAAAGTGTATTTCTCTCCATATCCAAATCCTTGGTATTAACTGGAAGCTTTCTAATATTGAAAAAACTTACAAAGCACATCACTGGCATTCCAGACACTTATCCCCTCTCAAAATGGAGAAAACATATGTAAAGGAACCCCAAGTCAATACAACAAAACACCTAAAAAAGGAACAAAATATAAACACTAAAACACACCAGCCAATAAACCCAAAACACACTTCCCAGTCCCAGGGACCACATTCATATTCAGTGTGGTCAATGACTGGTCCTTGCCCGCATCCAAGAAGATCATGTGACCCTGGGTCACCCGTTTTAAGTCAGTGCCAAGAGAATGTCCTCGTATGTGGCACTACTGGAAAAAGATGCCCTTCCTTCCTCCAAGGAGAGCTCTATGCTTGAAATCTAAACAAAGTGGATCCCCATCAAAGATTTTCATATGTTTTATTATGCCAGTGACCCCATTTAGGGTTAATCCACACAAAGCTCTAGATGAGAAGAGCATGCCCGACTTATGCCTTTAGTGTGAGTAAAGGGGCCCAATTTTCAACAGAGCCATAATACAAATGCACCTCCCCTCAGAGTCTGTTGGGGAGAGGTCCAGAAATAAAACTACCTCCAAGTCCACAAAGTGAGAAGCATAATTATAAGGGAAACTGACAGTCACCAGCCTAACCCATAATTATCAGACATCCCATAATTATCAGACATCATTACCCTTTCCAAAGACAGTAATCCTGCAAATACAAAGCTGAAGCTCATAAAAATTCTGTTTAAAATCAGCATAATACTGACATGTAAATGATGGCACACCAAAAATCACTAGTCAGATGGATATCCTTCTTCTAAATAATGATATGTTCTGCCATTAATACAGCACCATAAATATATCACATAATGAAATTAACAGCCAATTATCTATTACACTAACCAGCACAATGTTGAAAATAAGATATGTGGCTGTTTCTCCTCCTTAAAACACAAAAAGCAAAGCTCAGACAGAGAAACTGTGTTGTCCAATACCAAGATAGGAAAACACACAAAAGACAAAATTGTAGAATAATAGGCCAGTGTACAGTCATTTATGTTGAATGAATCCATACTTTAACTCTGGTGATTGCTTTCTTACGAACCGGTGAACCAAAATAGAACAGTTTCCTGTTATGTTGAAGTTGACCTTCAAAGTGTATCAGATGCTCCAGCGATCGGAAAGCTCTCATAATTGAAAGAGGAAAGATTTCATACAAAAGGAACTCAATAAGACATTGGTACACTCACCAGCAACAGGATGTAACAGTAGTCAGCGATGAAGGTGAAACTGATGGTGCCACCAAAGTTCAAACTGCAGAGTGGGAGAAAACAATGCCATGGTGAGAGCACGTTTACCTATTCTCCATATTTGGAACTGAGGAGGAGTCATCAAAAGGTGAAAACTAGTCCAATATATACCAAGAAACATTCAATCCTGCAAAGAAAAGCCAGCCATCTGCAGTGAAAACACAGGCAGGATGTTAGAATTTACAGTAGAAACAGAGAAGGCAGCCAATATGTACTGTACGTAGCCTGGTACAAGACTGAAATATTATGGCAATTTCCAAGTGGCTTCTTCAGCAGATGGAAAATCATCTATTCTTCTTTGACATCTACAAGAAGCCGCGAGGTACAGCATATGAAATTTGATAGTCATGGCACAGAGTAACGATTTTATTGTTCAATATGCAGCCTTTTTTCCCATATTGGGGGCCTGAAATATACAAATCTGACATCCTTCCCATAAAATTTCTTTAGTAACCTTGGCTTGATGATGGACATGTATTTTATCCAAGTAATTCCAGAAATGTTGAAGTAAGTGGTCTTGGGTGTTCTCCCTCTGTCAGCATAGGTCACGATGCCTTGTAAGCACCGTTCTATGATATATTTTGGGCCATATGGGGAGGAATCTGTTACTCTTTCACAGATTTTCTTCACAATTGGCAGGATTTTTGTTACTCCAGCCCCTGATCCTTGATCCATTCTTCAAGACAAACAACTTTCTTATGGAGGGCCATGAGTTCAGGGTCAGTCTAGGTCCTTCAATCATCCAGCGAACTCACCCACACTTTGACATCAGTAACACACTGAGTTAACTCTCTCAGGGCAGAATAAATTGCTTTAAACTCCCCTACAATTTCTAGTATGGTTTCTTTGAGGGGTACGAGCTCTAGTAGAAAATGGTCCACCATAACAGCTTCAGCCACTTTGCCTTGCTCTTGTAATAGAAGCTCCACGCTTTGGCTGCTTAGGCCCCAGGTCACTTTCTGGCATAGAAGGCTATGGATGCACAACTATTTTCTTTGACTCAATCGCCATCCCTTCAGAGGAAATTGTCATAGAAATAGTCTTTGCAGTTTTATCCACCTCAGTATCCATTATTAGTATTTGGAACTTGGGAAAAATCTTTAATATCGAAAAAAATTCTTGGACTGTTTGGAGCTGAGGAAAGGAGCTGGTGCTAGGTCTGAGGCATCATGTGGCCACCCCATTCTTTCACTTCTTGTTAGATTGCTTCTGTAGACACAGGCCTGGATATTCAAAGGGTTGAATGTGCCCTGCGCAATATTCAAGGGGAAGTTGTGATACGCAACTCACGTGCCAGGCGAGCATCAGTAATGTATGTTGCGCAAGTGCAGGGGGCGTGCCCATGCATATGCAGCACATTCCAATATCTAGCCCGGGATGTGCAGCGACAGGCTGGCACAACTCTGCCTTGTGAAACTCGGGGCAAAAATGTGCCTGGTAAAACCAGGAACAAGTTCTAGCCACCCACAGATAGCTGCCATATTGCGGGTGCAACACAGCAGCCACCAGCCATGGTGGCCACCCACCCACCCACACACTGTCCACAAGACCGCTGCCCTGGGAGCATTGTGCCCCCCCATCACCCAATCGCAGGCATATGTATTTAGAAGCCAGGCGGCAGGCGGGCAGGTGCTGCCACCACCAATGACAGGGGTGGTGCTGGGTGGTGGGGACCACAGTGGGCGGTGGGGAGGGGTACCACTGGCCCAGCAGGGTTTCTAACGCTATCTCCGCCCGTGATCAGGCAATGGGGGTTCCACCCAACCACCAGGGAACTTAATCATATGTATACCCGGAATTGGGTGATGGGGAGGATTCCACTCGACCACCAGGGCACTTAATCATACATATGCCCATGACTGGGCGATGGGGTTCCACTTGACCACCAGGGCACTTATTTATACATATGCCCGCGATCGAGTGAAGGGGAGTTTCCACTCACCAACCGAAGATTCTGTACCTATGCCCGCCGATCGGGCATACAGGAGCACAGGACCGCACTGGGACCACAGGGTGTCGATCCACAATGGCTGCAGCCTGGCTGGGCACCAGGCGCAAAGTCACCCTGGTTGGCGCATCGCATGCAAATGGGGCCATAATGACATGCAATGTCTCATTTGCACCTTGCATGCATAATTTGCATGCCCAGTGCTGAATAGCCCATGGATGATGTGCCCAGCTTAACTGCACTCTGTGCGCTGGCGTCCCTGCTCCTGTTCTGCCACTTGCACTGGTTCATTGCCACTGCGCCATGTGCAGTGCAGTGCAGTGCATGCACCCTCAGTGCCATATTCAGCGGTGCTGAGCCATGTCGCAGCACAGTTGAATATCGCCTGGTCCATGTCCTGGTGCAGCCCAGTTTTGCTGCGCCTGGGCTGCCTCTGCCCGGCGAGTTTGAATATCCAGCCCACAGTGTTTTTGCATTTTTAACCAGGTTTCTACATCCTTATGCGCAAGGGTACTGAAGGTTCATAGAACCATAGAAATATGATGTCAGAAAAGGACCCATCTGGCCCATCTAGTCTGCCAACCGTCCCTCTTTCACATCCCCTCTCGCCTGCCCCTATCCTCCCTAATACCAGTTCCATATGCCTGTCCCATGCCCTCTTAAATTCCTCCACCATCTTAGCCCCACCACTCCATCTGGCACTCTTTCCAGGGCTCCACCCACTCTCTGTTAAGAAGTGCCCCTCACATTGCCTCTGAACCTATTTCCTTGCAATCTGGGGCTGTTCCTCTAGTTCTAGCTCCCTCCTTCCTCCTCAGCAGATCCCCTTCACCTACTTTATCGAGCCTTTACATATTTAAAGGTTTCAGTCATGTCCCCTTTCCCTCATTGTTTCCAGCATCAGATTCAGCTCCTTACACCTCTGCTTGTATGTCTTCCTCTGCATATCGTGCACCATCTTTGTTGCCCTTCTCACTTAACCCTGTCCAGCTTATCTATATCTTTTTGTAAGAGGTGTGGTCTCCAGAACTGAGCCCCTGTATTCTAACTGTGGCCTCACTGCGGTTTTGTAGAGGGCATACCTCCCTCCTTCTGCTAATAATGCCTCTGCCTATGCATGCCAGCATTCCATTGGCCCTTCTCCCACCCTACTACACTGGAAACCTACCTAAGGTTTGAGGAGACTATGATCCCAGATCCCTTTCCTGTTCTGATTCTTTGATTCCTCCCATGCGTGTATCCTGCTTGAGTATTTTCCTCTAGGTGCATCACAGATCACTTATTGGCATTAAATTTCAGCTGACATTTCCCAGCCCACCCCTCAGGCGTCTTGATGTTCCTCCTCATGTCTTCTACCCCTCTGGGGTGTCCAACTCTACCTTATTACAGATTTTTTGTATCATCAACAAATAGGCACATCCTCCTTCTCAAACCCTCTGCAATATCACTAATGTAGATGTTGAAGAAGAGGGACCTAAAACTGACCCCTGTGGTTCTCCACTCCTTACCCACATCTTGTGGGGCACCCATTTAAGCACTACCTCTGAGTTTTCCTGCTAGCCAGGCCCACCCAGCCTGCTATTTTCCCTCCCAACCTCATGCTTTCCACCTGCCTACCAGCTTCCTAAGAGGGATGGTGTTGAAGGCCTTGTTGAAGTCCAGATAGGTCCATGTCTACTGCCCTCCCTGACTGCCTCATCAACTAGTAAACCAGAGCAGTCTCCTCTCCTCTTGCTCTTCCTGATCTTTTTATGCAAATTTCTGCTGCTTCCTGAACGCTTCCCCTGATAACATCCCAGAGTTCCTCCACTGCCCCATCTTCGATGTACCTTCCATTTTTTTCACTCTTTCTCATCTTATTAAAGTCTGTGTGTCTGAAGTCTATGACTGTCATATTAGTCTTATTTGTCTTCCTCCCTGCCTGACCCTGAATAGTATTGCGCTGTGGTCACTAGTGCCTACGCTTCTCCAACCCGCACCTCACCACACTCTCCCCGTTAATCAGGACCTCGCATATCAAGCTGTTTCCTCTTGTTGACTCCTGACCAGCTGCTGAAGGAAAACCCCTGCAGCTTGGCTAACACCTTCCTGCTCCTTTCCTATGCTGCATCTGGGATTTCCAGTCAACATTTGGGAGGTTCAGGTCACCCACCAGTAGCAGTTCACCTTCCTTGCCAGCCTTGTGATTGCCTGAGTTAGCTGTCTATCATTTTCCTCTCTCCTGCGCAGGTGACCTGTATACCATCCCCAGCTGCAGGATTCACCTATCTTCCCACCTGCACTGGCTGTTGGTTTGGTGGAGGGTGCCTCTGCCAAGGCGGGCTTGCTCACCTTTAAGGCCCCATATGGACTGGGCCCTTGCTACCTGGTGGACCTTCTACACCCACTGCCCTGGTCCATTCCTTCGATCCTCATGAAGGGCCTCCTGACAATTCTCAAGATGAGGTTGAAAACTGCGGTGACAGAGCTTTTAGTGTCCTGGCCCATCCTGTGGAATTCGCTTCCATCACTGGTAAGGAGGCCCTTCTGTGGAGGTTTTCAAAGCTCGCCTAAAATATCAGGCATTCCCTGATACTGGATGAGAACTCAGATTATCAGCCCTTTTAGTAAATAGGGTTATTATGTATTTGCTGAATATAGCTCATATGGCTGTGTAATTATTTCTTATATTATTAAATGATTTTTTAATTTTTTTGTTAGTGTATGCGCCCAAAGCCTCTGGGATTGGGCACCAGAAAATAAAATTTGACTTGCCTAGTGTTACCACAGCAGTTAAGTCTCCCTTCTTCCTCCTCCTACCCTTCAGTAACACTGATGCCTTCCCCGACATATACAGAACCCCCACCTTCTTGCCTTCCTGTCCCTTCTGAACAGTCTATAACCTGGAATGGTTATTTCCCAGGTGTGATGCTCTGTCCACCAGGTATCACTAATACACGACTAAATATAATCTCTCATCCCTCATAATGGCCTCCAGGTCCACCATCTTATTCATAAACTCCTTACGTTTACTGACAATTCCTTTCCTCAGTCTCCTCTTTGTTTCCCTTACTCCATCATTCTTTTCCCAGCCATGTAGTGCTATCCGGGGGCAGGTAGCCTCACAAGCTTTCCTCCTGTGGAGTAGATTTGTCCCCACCACCCAAACTCTAGTTTAAATTGTAGGCATTTGCTATGTATTCTCCTAGCTTGCATTTCAGTACTGCTATCCTCCCTATTCAGGTGCAGTCTGTCCAGTGCAAATAGGCTCTTGTCCTCCCATGTAGATCCCCAGCTGCCTACCAAGTCATACCCCATTTGCTCACCCCACCCCACCAGCAACTCGTTGAACTCCTAATCCTTAACTTCCTATCAGTGCTTGCCCTCAGTACTGGTAACACTCTGAAAACACCATTGATTTAAACCCCAGATGGCTACAGTATCTAGCTAGAGCTCTGAATCTAACCTGCACCTCCATCATGCTATTTCCTGCCAGGTCATTCATTCCCAGGTAGAAAATCAGGTGCATTTTCTCATCCTGCTGCCTCCCCTTGAGGGGTATAATGAATGACCTTCACTGCTGTCATGCCCGCAGACACTCCACCCACACTGCACTGTTTTTGTCTCCCCTTCTCCACACCTAATGCCTTTTATTGTAGAGTCCCCAACCAGTAGGACCCTGCCTCAATCTCCTTCTGATCGCATCTCCCTACTATCCTTCCCCTAACCCCTGCGTCCTATTTACCTTATCATCAATACCCCTTTGTCCATTTTGCCTCCTAAAGCACTATCCTCATTTTGTGCTCCCCAGCTTTGTGCCCCGACTCAGGCTCTATCTGTCAGGCCCTCCTCTGCCCTTCCATTTTCTAACTTTCCTCCCTGTTTATCTGTCCCTGCCCATTCCCTGCCTGATATGCCCTGGGAACCTTCCTCCCCATCCAACTTTTGCTCCTCTGAACCTGAACCCACTGTCCCCCTTCTGGGCTTGCCTGTTGGTCTTACCAGATAGGACTTCCTCTTTCCAATTGTTCTCCACCTTCTTCTTGCATGCCTCTTCTGCTTCCATGTGTGCTCTTCAGCTCCCCTTTTCCTTATCTCTCCCCATTTGGTGCTTCTACTGGGTCAAATCTATTCTTTTTTATCAGTCCACTGCCTGAGCTCTGTAGTCGATAGTCCTCCCTTGCTCCCTCCTCCCTTGTCCTCTGTGCAGGCTTTGTATCTTTATACTGTATCACCCGCCATTCCCCAGGATTCTCTTATGCCCATTGCTGCCCTTATCTGGGATTCCTGTATCTCTTCTGGTGCTTTCCCTCCCCTCTTGCATTCGTAGCTTCCCAACTTTCCTCTAGTCCCCATCTCATCTTCCCTTCCTGTGGCTGAGTTTTTCTCCTTGCCCCTGCAGCTCCCCTTTGACTGTGCCTTTCCACAGTCCCCCCATCTAGCTGCTATAGCCCTCTGCAGGACCCCTCATGTCCCCATTGACTCCTCTCCCTTTCTCAGCTTAATGCCCATCTCAGTCATCCCACCTCCTCCTTAGCTGTGCCATCTGCCTACATACCATACATCCCCATTTCTCAGGCTATATTCTGTACCATGGCTGACCCACAACCCACACCCTACCACCCTCCCAAAGATGCCCTCAGTCTTGAAGCATTAGGACCCTGCCTTGATCTGCCCTCACCCTGCTCCATTTGACCCTCCAATGTGCCCCCCATATTCTCCTCTTGCTCTGTTAAGCTTTTGATTTTCCCAAAGGTGGATTGAAAGCTATGTGTTTCCATACCCTGTGGCTTTGCTACTTCTGGCCAGAGAATGAAATGGCTGCACCTCAGAGTCCTGTCCACCAGTCATAGGGTATCTCTTCCCTATAAATGTGAAGTACTCTGGGTGGGAGGGACGGTGAGGTGAGGGTGAGGGTGAGGTTTGGCCTTATCCTGACTCTCGTGAGAGTCAGTCAGCCCTCACTTCTTCCTTTCCGAGACCTCTCAACTCTCCTCAAAGGTACAAGGTCAAACTAAAGCTTCCTGTCTGAGCTCCACACCATGGTGAATCTCACACAGCAACAGCTCCAAAAATTCAAGCACCACAGATTAAATATCACAGCCCAGAATTTCACTCAGTAACAGCTGTAATTCACAGTACTGATTTAAATCCCACCACCTTATCACTTTACAGTACATAGTATTCCAACATCAAAATGAAACAGAAAAATAAAAGAAACAACACTTTCCTGAACAGCTTTCTTGCTCGGATGCTCCCCAGTGAACCTGTTAGCCAAGATGGTGCCTGCTATTTTCCCTTCCCCTCTCACAAGGCCAAACAGCAGCTTCCCGCCTGAGCTTCACGCCTGTGTGAATCTCACACAGTAACAGCCCCAACAATTCAAGCAGCACAGATAAATATCACAGCCAAGAATTTCACTCCATAACAGTTGTAACTCATAGTACTGATTTAAATCCCCACCACCTATCCCTCACAGCACAAATTCCAATATCAAAATTAAATAGAAAAAAAAACAAGCACTTCCCTGAACAGCTCTCTTGCTTTAAAAAAAAAAAAAAAAAAGGTACAACTATATGCTCCCAGTGTGAATCAAACCACTGATCCTTTGATTGCTAGGCAAGACACATCCACTGCACCACTTGAGTCACTTATACAGGTTTATAACTGCTATAGTACCCATGTCAGTGGAAGGGGTGTTTCAAGTAGATTTTGTTTTAAATGTTGTCTCTTCTCTGATAAATCCAGTAGGTTCCTGGTTTCATTGTTTGGTTCAGAGTTGGATGGGGAGTTGGTGGATCAGATCCGATAGGTATGTAGCAAAGGGAATGCGGTGATTTTTGGAGACCTCAATCTACCTGGGATGGACTGGGGAATCCAAGCCACCCCAGTACCAGGAACAGTTACTTCTAGATGCATTCCAGGATAGCCACCTGGTACGCTGGTTGGTGAACCAACCAGGTTGAGTAACATATTGGACCTGGTACTATCAAACAGGAGATGGTGAGGTAGCTACAGGTGGAGGACCCAGTAGCTGGAGAGACCACCTTCAGTGTGGTTCAGGCTCAACATGAGTAGGGAGACTATGTTCGGCAACAAAGTTAGTGAACTTCAGACTGACAGACTTTGGGAGAATGAAGGAAATACTGAGAGGGAACCTTGAGGGATTAGGTCAGAGATGGATGCACATCAGAAGTGGGATATCATAAGTCTGGGCTTAGGGAGGCTACTGTAATGTGCACCAGGACTCTGAGCAAGAAGTCCAGGGTCAAGGTGCCATGCTGGATGACCAGAAGCTTGTTGGTGGGAGTGAGGGCCAAGAGAGCTGCTTTTAGAGAATGAAAAGAACCAAAGGGAGAAGACAGGGAGTTGTATGCAAAGAGGTCCAAGGAAGTAACCAAGTTAGTAAGAGAGGCTAAGGCCACAAGGAGTTGAGGTTGGCTCAGGGTATAAGGGAGGGAGAGAAGGAATTTATAGATATGTTACTGAAAAAGGAACTGTAGGGACCAGATAATTTGGATTAGGAAGTGTGGGGGGTGGAGAAGGAGGAGGAACAGGTTGAATTACTGAATGAATACTTGCTCTGTTTTACAAGGGAGGAAGGAGGTGCGCTACCTCCATGGAGTGGAAGGGTGGGGATGAGGGGAAGAGGTGACACAGTGATTCTAGAAAGCAGGGTATTGGAAGGTCTGAAGGCACTTAGAGTGGATAAGACACCAGGTCCTGATGACATTCGCCTAGGGTGTTGAGAGTGATAGTGGAGGTGTTGGCTGGGCCACCAACTGACCTGTTCAATACCTCCTGACACAGGATGTGCTGCAGGACTGGAGATTAGTTCATGTGGTGCCTTTTACAAGAGTGGCCCAAAGGATGAGCTGGATAACTACAGACCTGTCAGTCTCACTTCCATAGTGGGTAAACTCATGGAAGCAATCTTGAAGGAGAAACTGGCAACCTTCCTAGGTCAATGATCTCCAGGATGGCAGCAGCATGGGTTCATCTCAGGAAGATCATGCCAGACCAACCTAATAGAATACTATGACTGGGTGACAAGGGAGTTGGGCAAGGCCATGCAGTGGATGTCCTATATTTGGATTTCAGCAAGGCCTTTGATTGAGTCTCACATGCAACTCAGGGCAAAGCTGGAACACGTAGGGTTGGGGGCTAAGATGGCTTAGCTGGATCAGGAATTGACTTGAGATAGACTGCAACAGGCAATTGTTGGGGAACTACATTTCCAGCCAGTGACCAACGGTGTACTGCAGGGCTCTGTGCTGGGGCTGGTGTTGTTTGACAGTTCATATCAGATATTGCACATGGGTTTGGGAGCAGGATCCGTCTGTTCATGGACAACACCAAGATGGGAGCTGTTGTGGATGACATAGAGTGGTGCCAGAAGCTTCAGGGTGACCTAGCCAGACTTGAGAATTGGTTAGCAAGGTGGCAATTGGGTTTTAATGCAAAAGAAGTGCAAATTATGCCCTTAGGGGTGAGGAACCTGATGAGGGAATATTGGTTGTGTGGGGTGTGGTTAGGAGTCACTGAGGAGGAAAAGGATCTGGGGTCATAGGTAATGGGAGCATGAACACCCTGCTCAATGCAGGAGGGGCTACAGCTAGGCCAATAGGATGATGGGGTGCATTGCAGGGATTCTCATCCAGACACAAGGAGGTGATCCTGCCCTGTAGAGGTCCTTGGTCAGGCTGCAGTTGGAGTACTGCATGCAATATTGCATCCATACCTGAGGAAGGATATCAAGCTGCTTGATATGGTGCAGCGTAAAGCAATGGAAATGACACAGGGATAGAAGGCAGAACCTACAAAGAAAGGTTGAGCAACTTGAGTTTGTTCACCTGGAGGAGAGAAGGATTGGGGGACATGATTGTAACTTTCAAACACTTGAGGGGATCAACATATCAGGCACAGAGGGGCTATTTAAGCTGATTAAGGGAAGGGACATGAGGGGGCATGGGCTAAGATAAGAAGGTAGTGTCAAATGGAACACTCTGCCAGAGCAGGTGGTGGAACCTGCAGGGTAGCACATCAATGGAGTGATTCAAAATAGTGATGCCAGTTTGGGCAATGCTATTATTGCGACTACAATTACAGTGCCTTGAAATATGGACGCACCACTTTAGGTGACTAATGTATGGCCCTTTCCTCAAAGTGTTACAACCTCAGGGTTGGTTATTTTAGTAAGAGGTGCGGGGGCAAAGCTCCCTACAAAGGGAGGTGGGGCAAGCCTCCACAATACATGCATTTAATAAACTTTGCCCCAATGGTGGTTACCTACATTTCAGGGTGCTGTAATTGCTGCTGCACAATAGTATCACCCAAATTGGCGCTGTATTATTGAATCGCTCAATTGACATTGAACCAGCATGTAGGATGGTGGGGGAGTTTCAAAAGGGCATGGGACAGGGTGTAAAAGCTTTGTGGGAAGGGATAACGCTGGACACAATAATTTGGTGAAACACACCGAGTATGGTTTTACTTTTTATGCAAAATCAGTATAAAAGCAAAAAAGAGAAATAAAATATCCACAAAAGAAAAGAAAAATAGCCCAATGCTACAATCAAACAAAATCACCTTACTTGGTTTCAGACAACAATTCAATACTTCAGTTTGCCCTACTATGCACTTGTCAGTACCTGCTCAGGTATAGATGCTTCCTCTTGCCTTCACTCCAAGCAAGTGAGACCAGCTGCTGAGAGCTGATCTGCCTATGCATAGGTTTGGGAGGTTTATATAGCCCACCTACTTAATTTTAGGCCCACCCACAAAAGGCAATTAAACAGTTTGTCTCTCTAAAGGCTCACAACTAGGCCTATACAAAAATAAATAGTTGTTTCTAAGCCTGGATTATAGAGAGTTTTCAACAATATAAAATAATACAAATAACCATTTCTCTGGCCAGTGTTATTACCATTTTAAACATAAGGGTCCATTATGTAAGTAAACTCCTCCCACTGGTCAGCATGGTTATGCAACAATTCATTGTAGATATAGGCCACTAGGGTTGCTATCTTCCTAGCTGCATGGCTGGACATGCTGTTTCACGCCTGAAAATGTTGTTTCAGGGAACTTACTGGTTCAGTCATTATTTATTAATCCAAGAACATTTTAAATGCACATATGCACTTTACATTGTTCCAAATGCACTTTAAACAGTTCTAAATGCACTTTTTTATTCATAGATATTTTATGCCCTAAGCACCTTAATAATTTTGTTGCTAGTAGGCATGCTGAACATGGACCTGGTGCTACATGGGAATAGGGGTGAGGACAGATAAACTGAATAGGAAAAATAAGGTAGTAGGAAAAGGTATAGGGACAAAGAAAAGGACCGATGTAGATGGCCAACCTATGTCGGGGCTGTTCGAAAAAGGCAAGCAGGGTAAAGAAGTGCTGTTGCACAACAGATTTATAGTAGGAAGAAAAAGATGATAGGCTAGATATCCCTGCACCAGGGCACAAGGCCTGACAGAATGCAGTTCTGTCACACAGGGCGGGGGGCTGGGTGAATGATGCTGAGCAGATCTAGGTGGTGAATGGGGTTAGGGATGGGTCAGCTGCAATATAAGGGTGCTAGCTGCATACGAGCAGACTTGCTACCTAAGCTCCCAACTGACTAGACTTTGTTTAGGAAGGTGAGGAACCTCTGCATCAAGCTGGTCAGGAGAGACAAGGTACTTTTATCATAGGAATTCAATGCATCCCTGAAGTGTCCCAACAAATTCTGGAAAACCTTAAAAGGTTTAGAAGGATACACTGCTGGAAACTCTCTACCCACTAAAATCCTAGTTGGTGGTACCTCCATCTCTGATGAGCCCTCCATCTTGAAGACCTCAACAATCATGCTGCCACTCAATAACCTATAGATCCCAACTTGGTGTCCAGGACCAAGGAATCCTGGTTTCTAACTCCTCGCTCTCCCTGCAGCTGGTCTCACTGAAGGAGGTCAAGACCTCCTGTTACAGCTGGATGTCAAGAAAAGTGCTGGAGCCGACTTTTCAACCCCTTCTACCTGAAAATTGGTTATCAGGTCCTAGCTGTCCCACTTACTCACCCTTTAACCTATCACTTCCCAGATTGTCATTTCGCCCCTATAAAAGACAGCTCATGTCACCCCTGTTTAAATCTGGAAATCCTGCAGACCTTAATAATTACAGGCCAATCTCTACTTCCAATCTTATCCAGGCTCCTGGAAAGATTGTGAGTAACCAGCTCAAAAATATCTAGAATCCGAAAATCTAATTAACCCTTGCAATCTGGTTTTAGGCATGACATAGCACTATCACCGCTCTCGCCAAAGTGACTGATGACTGGCTGCATGGACTGGATGCTAAAATCTTCATATGAGCAGTATTTCTGGACCTAAGCAAGGCCTTTGATACTGTAGACGCAATCTGCTTCTTACATCCCTCAGGAACATTGGCCTGGACCAACACTCCCAAAAGTGGTTCTCTAATTACCTTACAGGCCAGTACCAGCAGGTCAAGGCAGAAGAGGAATTTTCTCTTGAAACCTCTATTGAGAGAAGTTCCTCAGGGCTTGATATTGGGTCCTCTACTATTACAGACTTACATTAACAGAATTAATGACAACATCAAATCTGTAACATTCATCTCTTTGCTGACGACACGCGCCTACTCTGAAGGACGCTTCCTACTGCCACATGTGATGGTCAGCAGCATGACTTCTAATCAGCTGCAATAACAACTATTAAAACCAGAAACTATTACTGAATGCAAAAAGACCAAATCAGTGCTAGTCTCATCTTGCTCTGAAGCCCACATCCTAACATCCCCAGATCACTATACTTCTGGGAGAACCCTTGGAATACATGTCTAAGTTCAAATACCTGGGTGTCTGGATTGATCAAAGGCTGTCATTTAATGACCACATAGAACAGCTGCTAAAAAGCTCAGGCAGAGACTAGGTCTTTTTACAGGATTAACCTGTTCCTGACAAGAAAGGCCGAGATGTGTCTGGTCAGTCACTTTTCTTTCCCTTCTTGACTACATGACGACTTCTTGTACTGTCAGGGGCCCAACCACTGCACTCCTCAAAGCTAGATACCCTTCACCACAGAGCTCTAAGATTTATCACTGGTCTCCCTTACTTGACCCATCGTTGTTCTTTATATACAGTGGTGAGATGGTTATCTCTTAATTACAGACAGCAGAGAAATGCAGCCATTTGGACATTCAGAGCCATTTCCAGTAGGCTGCCTCAATATATATCAGATTGCTTGCCATTATGTACAGTAGAAAGTACTCATTAAGAAGCATGTCTTATATTTCCCATTTGTACCCAATGTGAGATCTTGCTTCAGTAGGGCTTCAGTAGTTATATGCTCCCCTACTATGGAATATGATGCAAAAATCCTTGAAACTGGTCCACCTTCATACAGCGGCTGCTTTCAAAACAAGCTATGCTTTCTTCTTCAATAAATCCTGTAATTGTTATCATCAAACCTGTCCTATTCCTGCTATGGAGAACAGGGTCAAAACGCTGGTTATACACTTTTCTATCTTCCCTCCACCTCTAGCACTTATCAGTATTCTCTATCTACTCAATGTTTGATTTCCATCCCAACTTGGCTTATGTGTAGCACGAATCTTTCTCTAAAACCTTAGTACCACCTTGCCCCGTTACCTCCTATCAGTGTTACATGCTCCAGAAATCTGCTCCTCTTGAACTAAACTCTTTAGGCTTCTCACCTTCCTCTCCCTGCTGTTACCCCCTACCTAGTTTATGCTCTAAAACTGCTCTAGTGCCTCAGCACTTTCTAGGCTTTTCCGCCTCCTCACTTACTGGCAATTCCTCTCCATACCTTTTTTCTGCTCTACTTTTCTCCACGGTCACCATCCTAAGAGCCGTGTTGTACTATTTCTCCTCCTCCCTCCTCTGTTAGCTTTAGGCTTTTATACTTTTACTTGGGTACAGTTATCTCAACCAGGCATTGACTTCTGAAATGACTATACACTGTAAATATTATGTCTAGTCCTGCTGATTGTATCATTTAGTCTGGCATTGACCATTGAAATGTTTATACACTGTAGATATCTTGTCTAGTCCTGCTGATTGTATCACTTAGTTTCTGTAATCCTATGCTATTTTACCACTTGCCTTTTGTCCAAAGTACTTTATGACTGTATATTATGTCCAGGTACATCTTGAAAATGAGCGTTGCTCAATGATGTTTGCCTGGTAGAATAAAGATTTTGATTGATTGATTGATAGACCGTGAGGCTTGTTTCTGCTGGCAAGTTTCTATATGTTCATATGTCACATTATTACTTGTTGCTGCAGTGTAACATGAAACCTTGACATTTGTTGTGGTACTTTATAAAAAAAACATTTCAAGTGGAGTTGTCTGTAAAACTAATACAAATCAATGTGTTGATTAAACAGATTAATGCCAGTATATGGAACATAGAACATGCATTTTTTACACACTTCTCAGGGATCTCTTTCTGTAACAGATTTATAACTGGAACTTGTTCTGATGAATGGATCTCCATGGTGGGCCTGAATTTCCCAAAATCTTTGACCTCCTTTTTGCCTCTTCTTCCTTCCCAGCCCAGCCTTGTCCTCTTCCTCCATCATGATACTGTGGGATAAAATGCCTGCTTCTCCCCCGCCAACTCCTGATAAAACATTCTATCTAGTCTGTCTGTGGCTGTTTGATTGTCTTTTCATTCCATTTAACTTTTGAAGAGGTGCAAAATCTGGCAAATAGAATCTGTGTTGTCAAAACTTGTCTTAAATGCGAATAACCTATCACGGACATGTCTTAACTGTGAATAACCTATCATGGACGTGTCTTCAATGTGGACAGCCTGTCATGGACATGTCTTAACTGTCGGTAACTTATCATGGACATGTCTTAACTGTGGGTAACCTATCATGGACATGTCTTCAATGTGGACAACCTATCACCGACCTGTCTTAACTGTGGGTAACTTACCATGGACATGTCTTCAATGTGGACAACCTATCACCAACATGTCTTTTACCCTCGACATCCTTGTTAGGGGAAAATACATCACTTTAGTCTTTTACATTCATGAGCAACCTCAACCAGGTATAGACCACCCCTAAGTGTTGGCAAAATCAGACTGAAGGTTCAGTTGTAATTCCTCCATATTTCTACCCGATGCCACAATGGGTGTCATCACGTAAAGCCTGATGGCTGTACAAGTCACTACATCTGGGAGATTATTATTGAACATAAGAAATAATAGGGGTCCAAGAATGGATCCCTAGGGAATACCCTTATTCACTTTCCATAACCCTGAGGTCATACCAGCAATTTCAACAATCTGAGAACGCCCCTCAAGATATGATTTAACCAATCTAAGGTGTCCCAGTAAATCCCAAACTCTGCAGTCTGATCGCCAACAGGGGTGATCCACCTGTTCCAAGGCCTTGGAAAGATCTGCATAAGCCACAGCTGTCTCCATACGTCAGCCCAACACCCAGTACAATAGGTCACTGAACTCAAGCAAGGCAGTAGTAGTTGAATAGCCTTTTCGAATCCAGACTGGTAAAGATTTATCAAATTGTATTTATTTAAGTAATCAAACATTTGTTCATGTACCAATTTCTCCATACATTTACTGTAGATAAAATTGGGAGCAATGCTATAGGCCTACAATTGTTAACCTCAGATGGGTCACCCCTTAAAAATAGGTTTGATCTTACTAACCTTTCAAGAAGAAGGAAGTGACCCATCTGAAACTCTAATTTATATGTAAGATACTGTTGGAGCAATGAATGGAGCAGACAAGTTCAAAAATCTTCCTTGCAATCAGTGGTTGCATTTGTTTTGGGGTAGTAAAGGTAGTTTTATTCTATTCTGATTGGCTTAAAATAGATATCTGCCATATAATTAAAACTATTTACATAATCAGAAATGGCTTCCTGAGATTAAGAATAATCGTTTGTTCAAGGTGAATCATGAGAGAAGAAAGAGTGGTGTGCCTTGAACACACTCACCCTGTGATTTATTACTTAAATAATAAACACTAGACAGGAATTGAGAATGGATTATTGTACTGCACGTTTGTGTTTGAAAACAGGTGACTGCATTAGACCATCTATTCTCCTGTTAAGGCAGATTGTTTAATGGTTGGCTCTCTCCCTCTGCAGGTGTTGTCACAGCCCCTTATGGCCAGCATTGGAAATTACAGAAGAAGTTCACTGTCACATTGATGAGAAACTTTGGGCTTGGCAAAACATCCATGGAGACTAGGATCCATGATGAGATAAATTATTTAGTGAAATATTTTGAGGAAAATAAAGGTAAGATTACAAAGCTCCCAGACCCTATCTACAAAGGAATGATATTTATAAATGTCTGCACATATATATTACAAGCAATATGTATATTTAGATTTAACCATCAGAAACCATATTAATTCCATTTTTTCTTTCCAAGTGCTACAGCCCTGTATGCAACAAAGAAAAAAGACAAAAAAATGCCCTCACAACCCTGCTCAACAGGAACCTAACCCAAGGGTGCCTACACAAAGTGGGGTTCCATAGCAACTGGAAAGCAATGAGCTGCATCAAGACAAGAGAGGCAGGGAGCACAACTGAGGGACTACAAAAACAGAGTATAAAGGAAAACAGGATCTGAAACCAGGATAGCAATAGGAAAGGGAAGGAAAAAGGAACATTGTTTAACCAGGGTAGCACACTAAGCTGAAGCTTGTTTCCAGATGTGACCTGGGAGCACAAAAGGAGTTAAGTGGCTTGCTCAGGATCACACAGTATGCACCTAAGTGGCTGTGGGATTCGGAACCAGGTCTCCAGATCTGCAGCTCTGAGCCTTAACCCATGATGATATTGCAGGGTAAGCTGCCTGCCCCCAAATCCTGATAAAACATTCTATCTAGTCTGTGTGTGGCTGTTTGTCTTCTCATTCCATTTAACTTTTGAAGAGGATGCAAAATCAGGCACATAGAATCTTTGTTGTCAGAGTGTGTCTTAAATGTGGATAACCTATCACAGACATGTCTTAAATGTGAATAACCTATCACAGACATGTCTTAAATATAGATAACTTATCAGTGACATGTTTATATGCCTCTTAATAGGAGTTGCAGACAACCCCAAAGCCTTCTGCCAGTACATAAATAGAAAGAGAGGGGACAGAACCCTAAAAACAAGGGAAGGGGAACCGCAGGAGATCTTGGGTAATGGTTGAGATGGAAGGTGAGAGACAGGATGTAGCCCTGAAAACGAGGGAGGGGAAAACCGTGGGAGAGCTTGAGGGCAATAGCCAAGATAGAGTGTAAGGGTGGGTGAAGTAGAATGGGACTGGGCACCTGAAAACGAGGGAAGGAAAACCTGTGGGACTGCTTGGGGTGATGGCTGAGATGGGGAGTGAGGGAGGGAATGGGCACCTGAAAACAAGGGAAGGAGGAACCTGTCAGACAACTTGGTGGGAATGCTAGATGGAGAGGTGAGAAAGGAGGCTGGCCCTCTGAAAAAGGGACAGGGAAACTGGCAGACTTGTGTGACAGCTGAGATTCAGAATAAAAGAGTTCAGGATAAAAGAGGGGTGAATGGGCCCTGAAAGCAAAGGAATGGGGAATCTGATGGAGAGCATTATGAAATGGGCATCAATTTTAGGCATCCTGATTGGTCCATACCTGTGTGACATTCCTTCTTACACACAGGAAGAAGGACCAGCAGTGCCCTGTGGGAACTGATCCTAGTAAAGATGCCAGTTAGAATGTTGGCAAATTGAAAATCAGCCATCTTGTTTTCACTGACTGCGAGTGAAATACCAGACTGTATTTTTGATCTGTCAACATATCTGTAAGTGAAATTCAAAACCTGCATTATTAAAAAACAAAAATAAAAAGTGCCAGGATAAAATCCCAGCCCGCCTGCTCACAGTACGGCTGAACTGCTCTTGCAACTCCACTGCCCACACTCTCACTCTCTAACTAAACGGAGAGCAGCTACCCCATACTTCACTCCCTTAGCTCAATAGAAAAGAAAACAGAAAAGAGGAAACCAACATAACGTGTTCCTAAGAAGACAGCTTAATGCATCAGTTACAGAACTCTTTCACTTTCATAGTTTGGTTCCACATGGCATAACGGCTTGCTCCTGTGTCCTCTAAACAAAAAGCAGCTTATTCTCCCTAAGCGCCACCTATTACCATAACATACAAAATTATATATATATTAAAAGACAACAGAAATCTTTGTTCAAACTAAATGAAGTATAGCTATTGCTAGCTGTAGGAGTGCCATGACAACTACAGAAATACAAGTAAGGATGCCTTAGCAGCTCAAAAGTCCTCAAGTAAAAAAAAACGGGAGGAACTATTTTGAAAAATTAGGACAAACCTGTCAATTTTTACTGTTGAATATTATGCATTTTAGTTATCACATACATCTGTATTTCAGATAACCATTTCATAGGTGCAATAAGACACTCCAGGATGTATGTTAGACACTTTAACACATGGCTAGGAGGCTGGACATACTCGGCCTGTGACATCGTGCCTCACTTAGCCTCCTAGCCATGTGTTAAAAGTGTCTACTGCACACCCTGTCATGTCATATTTGTTACATAGTCAATGGCTGAGATGGAGGATGAGAAAGTGTGAAGGATGGGGGTGTCTGGGACCCTGACAACAAGAGAAGGATAACCCATGTAGAGACTGGAGTGATGGCTGAGATGGAGGGTGAGGAGGGAACTGGGCCCCTGAAAACAAGGGAGGGAACCTGTGGAAGAGTTTTATTTATTTATTTATTTATTAGGTCTAGGATTACAAATACCTTTTAAGGTTCTTTTACAAAGGTTCCATATCAGTTACAGTAATACAGAGAACTATACGACAACAGTGTAAGCTAAAACAGGACAGTATGTACTTGCACAGAATATTGAACAATTTGGGAAGGTAAGTTACAGAGACAATGAACATGGTGGAGAGAAGTTAAAGGACAACAAGAGGGGCAAGCAATTTAGGAAGGTAAGTTACAGAGACAATGAACAAGGTGAGAGAAAGGTTAAAGGGCAACAATGGGGAGTTCTGGATGATAACTGAGATGGACAGTAAGGGAGTGAAGGTGGACTGGGCTGTTATTTCTTTCACTTAGAAACTTGTTTCTTCTAATTTCAAACCTATTTTTGTGTCCTTTTGATGAGACTGTTATTTCTCTGAATTGGAAACCTATTTCTTCTAATGTCAAGCCTATTTTGATGTTTTTTTAGTGGGGCTGTTATTTCTTTGCCTTAGAAACCTATTTCTTCTCATTTCAAACCTATTTTGGTGTGCATTTAGTGTGGTTGTTATTTCTTTGCTGTCTTTACTTGCTGCAAATTCCCACCCTCACACCCCACCCCATTCTTAATTAAATTCCCTGTTAAATCCTGACTGACAGGGGCCAAGGACAAGGAAACAGCAGGGTCTGTAGAGTAGGAGGGCATATGGGGGAAGCACGCCTTGGCACAACATAAAGAATAATGGATAGTTGCCTATTGGTAATAAAGCTTAGTGTGTCAAGAGGTTGCCATGGTGACCGGACAAACTTTGAGAGTGAAGCTTGAGAGGTTTGCTCATCATCGGCAACCTCAAGACACATTAACACAGCTTGTTACTTATAGTAACTATCCATTGTTTTTTAGTGTAGGATGCCCCCAAAAGCAGTAAAAGTCAATTTATTAATCAGTCATTCTGTTTTCCTCCTCTGTCCACATTTCTTCACTCTCCTTTCACTGTGGCCATTTCCTGAATGTGTAACGTGCATGCGCTAGCATGTTCGATGTTGTTATGTTGTAGTAGATACGTAACTAGTGCAGCATAACAGCTATTATGACATAGCTACTATAGCATAACAACTGGGAAATATCTAGATTTTATTGGAAACAACATTCCATCATACACTGTAAGTGTTTTGATTAATGTTTATGTTATCTTCTATGCAGGCAAAGCACTTTTGTGACAGCTTGCTGGAGTAGCAGGTTGTGGAGGTGCGGCTGTTGTGGGCCAATGGTGCCACTACTTTTGGGACTGGTCTCTGTGGCACCAATGAATGAGCACGCTGTCTATGACAGCCACTGAAAAGCATGCCACCAACTTGAAAAGATTTTGCCGCTGCAATGAAGGGAGCACCATCATTGCAGGTGTGCCTTGACTGCTCAAACATTTCAATAAACACAGTGGCAGTTGTCGACATCCACTTTCACAATCCCCAGCAAGCTGACTTCAGGGGTTCCAACTTCTGTTGGCATTTTTATAACTCCTCTCAAGATTGAGTAGCACACCAGGAACCCACCCCAGTGTGCCCGCGTGTGTTCTGATGCCAACCTTATTGGCATGTTCCTGCCCTGCCACACCCCATCCTCTTTTGTGCCACACTGGGGCCTACTCCAGTGTGTCCATTATGACCCCAAAGTCATGGGGCACTCTGGGAGCCACCCCAGTGTGCCCAACAGTTGTTTAATTTCACTTGTAAGTAAAGAAACCTTCCCGTGATGTCCATTCCTGAAAATAAGAAATGGCCCATCACTGAGTCAGAGTTCCCCCATCCTGCACCCACCCTTTTGACATCCCACCTCCCTGCACCTCCTCACCCTATACTTACCTCCAGAGCTCAGCGAGATGATCTTGGTGGAGTGGGACATGTCTGAACTCTTCAAAAGCCAACTGCAAACTGAAGAAAATCACGGTAGCTGTATAATGGCATCAATGGGAGAGGGGAATTCAAATTAGGTGTGCGAGAGGCCATTGTTGAGACTTTTGCCCAAATTTTCAGCATGGATTCTGGGATGCCACTTCATCAACTCAGTCCCTGTCCTTCCGCTATTCGGTCCTGAAAGGTGATTTTAAGGTCACTGTGCTGAATCACCTTTTGGGACCAATTAATGAAATGATAGTGTCACTGTTCATAGTATGGGCTCCCAAGCCAATATTACCAAATTTAGTGAAAAATCAAAAATGACTATTATGGTGGCATTGTGCAGTTTCAGGCACACTCGTAACTTTGAGAATTTTAATATTTCACTCCAGATTTTCAGCATTGTCATTTTTCACTATCCTTATGAACAGTACAGCTGTCATTTTCACATCCTGCCAAAATGTGGTTTCACATCTGGCGACAATGGCACGGTCGCTGTGGGGAAATCAATGATCGGGACAGATTAAGAAAATCACAGAGACACTGTTCATTAGTAGAGGTCCCAAAATGCCTATGTTCAAAATATGGTGAAAAAATTCCATAAAATGACTGTTATGAGCATGTGTCATTTTCACATCCTACTCTAAATGTGCTTTTTGCACATCTGGTGCAGAATAGGCGCGGTCACTGTGGGAAATCAATGTTCAGGACAGATTAACAAAATCACAGTGCCACTGTTCATGAGCGGAGGTCCCAAATGATTTCATGAGATTGAGTCACAAAAGCCCATGTTGAAAATTTGGAGTGCAAATACCAACAAACCCCTGGGGCATTAGGGTTTCTAACTACAGCATCCCACCCTGTAGAGGCTGACAGGTGTCAGGGGTGTGATTTTGGATTGTCAGCTGAAATGCTCATGCCATTCCACCCCACCCCATCCTGCAGCCAGTGACAGGCATCAAGGTGTGCCTTGGACTCTTCAGCCCCAAAGTTCACCCCATTCTCCTATACTGCACCCATCTCAATGTATTTCCTTATGGGAACTGGGTGTGCGTAAGGCTTGACACCCCTAAGGCACAATGCCAATACTTGTTGGACTCTGCAGGGTAGAAACATAGAAACATAGACTTTGATGGCAGATAAGGACCGCTTGGCCCACCTAGTCTGCCCATTTCCTACCTACAGGATAAGCTGCAGATCCTAGTTAACCAACAGCCTATTTCTTCTTACCCCCACAAGAATTGCCTTATGTCTGTCCCATGTATTCTTGAATTGTCCACAGTTTTAGACCCACAACCTCCTCAGGAAGGCTGTTCATGTGTCCACTACCTCTATGTGAAAAATACTTCCTCACATTGCCCTGAACCATCCCCCTCTATCTTTAAATTGTGTCCCTTGTTCTTGCATCTCTTTCTCTTTTTCAATTCAAATTTTATTAAGTTTCCAATACAGAAACGAATCATAACAGTGTAGATCATGAACCCCATATATCAGATACCAAATACAGGATGATTGCTCCCCTACCCCTCCGCCCACCCACCACCCACCCCGGACAACCCAGCGCCTCTTTTACATTTAGCACAGTACCTATGGGTAAGGCCTAGTAATGTAAGCCTGTAATGCATAGAAAGTTGTAGTGGGCTCCAAATCCTACCAAATTTCTTAATTTTGTTATGTAGACTGCAATAGCCCTTTCTGTTCTAAGGTTCGTAAGTAACTCCTGAAGCCATTCAACATATGTTGGTACCTCCGTATCTTTCCAGTGCCTTAACACCACTTTTTTAACAGACATTGACATCAAGGCTATGTAGTACTTCCTGTTCACCACCAGAAGCATCTCTTTTTCTGAAAGATGCACCCTCTTGGACTTGATTGATTCCACTGAGGTGCCAAAGTTTCTATCATGTCCCCCTCCCTCCTTTCCTTAAGGGTATATATAATAAGCTCCTTTAGTCTCTTCTCGAATGGCTTCTCTTGCAGACCCTGCACCATTTTAGTTGCCCTCCTCTGGACTTCCTCTATCCTGTCTATGTCCTTGGGAGTTGGAGTCTCAAAACTGGACACAGTACTCCAGATGGGTCTCACCAACTGTCTGTACAGAGGGATAACAACTTCCTGTTTTCTGCTGCTGATGCCTTTCCCTATACATCCCAGTATACCCCCAGCCCTCCCTACTGCCTTCTCACATTGCTTGCTAACATTAAGGTCATCTGATGTGATTACCCCAGGTCTCTTTCCATTTTTGTTGTTGTTACTACCTCCCCCACCCGTTGTGTAGTCTTTCCCTGGGTTTTGTTTCCCAGGTGCATTATTTTGCACTTCTTTGCATTAAATCCAAGCTGCCATACTTCGACCATTCCTCCAACCTTGCCAAGTCCCTTCTCATCCTTTCCAGCCTTCTTGTGTATCAACCCTGTTGCAGATCTTTGTGTCCTCTGCAAAGAGGCATATTTTCCTTCCAGTCCCTCTGCAATGTCACTTATAAAGAAATTAAAAGGACTGGACCTAGTACTGAACCCTGCGGTGCCCCACGAGTAACCCCTCTTTCTTCAGAGTGGACTCCATTTACAATTACCTTCTGTGTGCTGTTGTCCAGCCAATGTTTTACCCAGGCTGCCATCCTGGGACTCACTCCCAGGCTGGTTAATCGACTATTAATATTTTGTGTGGGACTGTGTCAAAAGCCTTGCTAAGGTCTAGGTAGGCCATGTCACAGCCCTCCTGGTCTACTACTTTGGTCACCCAGTCAAAGAAATCAATTAGATCTGTCTGACACTGACCTTCCCACTGTGAACCCATGCTGCCTTGGGTCCTGTGCCCCACTGGCCTCTAGGTACTCAACAGTTCTTTCCTTCAGAAGTGATTCCATCACTTTCCCTACCACAGAGGTCACAGGTCTGTAGTTTCCTGCTTCTGTTTTGTCCCACTTTGTGAAGGAATCACATCTGCCTTCCTCCAGTCCTCAGGTACCACACCATCCTCCATGATTTGTTAAAAGGGTAGTCAGTGGCTTCACTCATTCTCCCCTTTTTTTGAAATTCTGGGGTGAATTCGTCAGACCCGTTGTTTTGTCCACCTTCAGTTTTAGGAGTTCTTTCAGAACCCTTTCTTCTGTGAAAGGACTGGGATCGACCCTCTATCAAGAGTGCTTCTGTTATTGGATTAGGCACCTCCCCTCCTCCTCTTTTGTGAATACTGAGCAGAAATATTCATTCAGTATCCCTGCTTTTTCACTGTCCTCTCTGCCCACCCACTGTCCATTCTGTTTAGCCTCACTATTCCTCCCTTTGTCATTATGCTCCCTGATGTACCTATAAAGGTTTTATCCCCTTCTTAACTGAGTTGGCTATCTTTTCCTCAATTTGGGCCTTTGCTATTCTGACTTCCTTCCTGCTTCCTTCTGCCTTAACTGGTACAGCCCTCTGTCCTGCTCCTTTTGAGTTTCCTTATACTTCTTGAATGCTATCTTTCTCCCTGACTTTCCTGCCACCTCTTTTGAGAACCATAGTGGATTTTCTTTCATTTTGATTTGTTTATTTGCTTCACAAAAGGCTTGTTGCCACTGTGATGGCAGTTTTGATGTTTCCCATTGTTGCTCCACCCCTCCTTCTAGCATGTGCTAGTGCTTTTCTAAGGCACTCTCCATCTTGCTAAGTCAGCCCTCCTGAAGTCCAGTACCCTCACTTTTGTATGGCTTGACTCTGTAGCTGAGTTTTTCATGAACCACACTGTTTGATGGTCACTTGTTCCCAGATGGCAGCCCACTTCTAGATCTGAGATCCTCTCAGTGTCCCCATTTGAGAGTACAAGGTCTAAGATTGCTCCCTCATGAATGGGTTCTGAAACTAGCTGTCTGAGGCATGCCACCTGTAGGGCATCAAGAATGGCCCTGCTCTTGGATGTGGCTGCAGAAAATGTGCTCCTGTTAACATCTGGCATATTCAGGTCTCCCATCAACAGTATCTTCCCTTTCTCTGCCATTCTAAGAATGTCTTCTATCATATCCTTGTCCATTTCCTCCCCTGATATGAGGTCTGACACAAACCCTGTGCAGATTGTGGTGCCATTTCAGTCTCTAAGATGATCCACAGTGCCTCCTCTCCTCCCTGTTTACTCTTTTGTTCAGTTGCTTTTATCCTTCCTTTACATAGAGGCTACTCCTCCCCCTCTTCTCCCTCCCTGTCTCTCCTGTAGGTTATGTACCCTGGTATGTTAACATCCCAGTCATGGTTCTCTGTGTACCATGTTTCTGTGACTGCTACAATATCAGGCATCCCTCTTCCATCAAGGCCACAAATTCAGGGAGCTTGTTGCCCAGACTATGGGCATTGGTACTCATACCTTCCATTTTCTGATAGCCTCTCCTTTTTGCCCCATCCCTGTTCTTATTGCTTTTGTCACTTTCTCCATGTACCCCTGCCCTTCTCCCTATCGACATCTCTATCTTGGTGTTTACCTCACTTACTACCCTTACTTTTGGGGGACTAGGATTTCCCTGCTCCTTTTCAGTTCCTCCCCTTGGCAGTTTAAATGCTTGCCAATGAAGCATTTAAACCTATCAGCTAGGATCCTGGTTCTCCTCCTGGACAGATGCAGCCCATCATGCCAATATAGGCCTGCATCACTCCAGGAGGACCCCAATCCCAGTGAGCCAAGTCCCTGAGCTCTGCACCAGTTTTCAACCACTGATTGAATCCCATGGTGTGGAGCACCTAGCCTCACCTACACCATAGACAGGCAGCACCTCCAAGAAGGTAGGATGAGGAGAAATTGCATGAGCATTATAGCCAATGACCCAAGGCACACCTCAATGTCTGTCAGTCTCTGCAGGGTGGGGTGGGTGTGATGTCAGTTCCATACTTCACTGCCATTCTATTATGCATCTAACTCCTGTGCTACCAATGCCAATGCCAGCAAGACAACATTCGCATTGACAAATGCTTGTTTGTGCTGTTTTCCTTCTTTTAAAATGATTTGGTGATTGGTGGCAAGATTTTCAGGACAGTGGATTAATAAAGTTGATTCTGTCTTTTACTCTAAAATTATCTGATGTATCAGTGACAAGATTTTGACAAGAGCTGTTTCTGGGTGTAGTTCATTGATATCACAGGAGTTTAGACACACTTGCTGAAGGTAACTAGAGTCCATAATCATAGTAGGAGCATAGTTAAAGCAATTTTATAAAAGAGGGAGAGAGAAGAAAGAAAACAGCTACAGCGTATAAAAGGGAAAAAAAGCATCAAATCAAAGGGTGGATCCATAAAAGGACAAATAACAGAAGACACAGAAAGGCTAAGAAAGGATAGGATAGGTGAAGAAAGATGATGGACATTGTGCAATGCAGTGCTCATAGGGCAGCAGTGTTCAGGAAGGCCTTCTGGACACTGTGGTGCTGCCTATCTACAGGCATCTCTGTTTATTGAGGGCCAAGATTGCAGGACTCTGAGCAGAGTTGGCAGGATCTAGGCAGTCTCCCGCCCTCCTGAGAACACTATGTCTACAACCATTCCTCAGAGGATGCCAAGAAGGAGCGATGGATGTACTATAGTGGGCTCAGGAAGGATGAAAGAGGTGGGATGAAAGCACATCCTCAGCCAATGACACTTCATAACTCATCTGTCATCTTGGTAGAGCAGCCAATGCAAACAGCATCTCAGAAGGTGATGAGGGGCCATTCAGGATGGAGCCCTGAGAACAACTGGAAGGAGAACAGCAGGAGGAGGAAACAAATCCTGTTTGCGACTCCATTGTTAGGGAGATAGAGCTAGAGATAGGCTGCAGTGGGGAAAGGGAGTTAGTGTGACTACCTGGAGGCATAGTTCTGAGGGAGGACAAGCGGATCCTAGGATGCATAAGGCAGTTGCAAAGGGGGAGCTGGACATCATTACACACATCCAGACAAATGACCCGGCAGAGAGGAGGTAGACATACGTAAAGTATAGGAGGAATTCAGGAGCCGGGAGTAGTCTTGGGCAAGAGTACACTCTGTAACCTTTTTGGAGGCGCCACCTCTTTATGCTAACAGAGAGGCTGAGACAACCACACCATGGAATTCAACACATGGCTAAGAAATGGTGCAGCTAGATGAGGTATGGCTCATTGGGACTGGGACCTCACCTGAGAGATGAAGGAATGTATTCACTGAACAGCCTACATCTATCCAGGGGTAGAGGTATCCTCACTGGAAAGTTGAAATGCTTTCTCAGCAGGGATTTAAACCAGCTGGTGGGAGGCAAATGCAATCAGGAGGATTACTGTAGCCCCACCTCCATGACATATCTGGAAAGTAATGAAGGACACAAAAACAATACAATGAAAATTGGTCACAATAGGAAGAAAAACAGAAAATATAACTCAAAACATCACAGGGCACAGACTGGAAAACAGGAAAAGGAGGAGAGGGTGCACAGGATAGAAGGTAATGTGCATAAATGACTGCAGTCTTGGAACCAAATTCCCAGATCTAATGGCATTTATGGCAGACACAAACCTAGACATTGAGGCTATTACAGAAACATGGTACACAAGGAACCATGACTGGGATACAGCCATACCAGGATGCACACTTTTAGGAAGGATAGGGAAGGGAAGAGGGAGGGGTGTGGCTATGTATGTGAAGGAGGGAATTAAAGCAATGGGGCTCAAAGAGTTACAGGAAGGAAACAAGCAACAAGGCCAAAGCACAGCCAGGAAAAGAAGAATAGAGGATTTTAATAACTGGCTGAGGAAATGGTGCAGGAGGAGATGTTTATCTGTATTGGGGACTGGGAGGAGATCTGGTCAAGCAAGCACTCTTTTCACAGACAGGCTACACCTCAGTAGGGATGGTTTGAGGTACTCAGTGACAAAACTGGGAGAACATATAACCACTTCATTTAATTTAAACTACTAGGGGGGAGGCAAGCATGCCCACAGATGCAGAGAGGAGGAAACAAAACATAGAAGCTGATGGCAGATATGACCGCAAGGCCCATCCAGTCTGCCCATTTCTTTTCCTACCTTATGATTGTGCCATTGGCCTTTGCTCTGTCAATGGTCTATCTATTCATACTCATCTGTATTGCTCCCTTATGCCTAGCCATGCCTGTTTGAAGCCCTGCACCTATTCATATCCACCACTTCCTGAGGTAGGCCATGCCATGCATCCACCACCCTTTCTGTGAAAAGAACTTCCTCACATTACCCCTCAATCGGCCTCTCTCTAATCTCATGCTGTGTCCTCTTGTCCTGCTATTTTCTTATATTGAAACATGTTAGACTCGTTCACCTTGCTAATGCCCTTAAGGTGTTTGAATGTTTCAATCATATCACCTCTCTCTCCTTTGCTCTAGGGTATACATATTGAGCTCAGTTAATCTGTCTCCATATGTTTTCTGATGCGATCCCTGCACCATTTTGGTTGCCTTCTCTGGACTTCCTCAATTTGGTTAAAGGAGGTCAGTGACCTCTCCCCTCACCGTGATGGAAGAGGTCTTGTGAGAGGAGGTGGAAGGGATGAGAACACAGTTAGCAAGGGTGTGGGGTGAGGAACACATGACAAGGGTACATGTAGGAGTGCACAGAGATGGGGTAAATGTGAACAGAAGAATAGAGGAAGAGAAGGAAGGTAAGATTCTAGGTTGAGGTGGATTCTCTGAATGCATGTAATCTTGGAAACAAGATGGATGACCTGCACTATTAGCAGACAGGTGGGTCGACATAGCTGCAGTAACCGAGACTTGGGCAAAATCACACCATGAATGTGACCTTGTGATCTCTGGATATATACACTATACAGAAGGGACAGGGTAGTTGGGAAGGTGGCAGTTTATATCAGGGAGGGAATAACTTGCACAAGGGAGGAGTCAGGAAGGAGGTGGAGGCATTATGGGTTCAGTTAAGGTCCAATAGAGGAAGAATGGTGAGGTTGAGGGTGGTTTTGCAGACCACTCCAGTCAGGATGAGGAGATTGACAGAGAACTGAGCTCACAAATATTGGAAGCTGTGGGGAAAGGAGGTGGTAATCATAGAGGACTTCAACCTGCCCAAGGTGGACTGGAACATACCATTCACAACATGTGCTAGGAGTCAGGTGATCCTGGAAGGACTGCAAGTGGGTTCCTGAATCAGAGTATCACTGAACCAACAACAGATCAGGCAATTCTTGATCTGGTGCTCACAAATGGGAGCATGTACATGAAATAATGGTCAGGGAGCCAACTGGGTGGAAGTGACCATTGCACAGTGTGGTTCCAGTTGGCTATTGGCAGGAAGCATCCCAACTAAGTCCAAAATCTTGAATTTTAGGAGGGAGGACTTCAGGAAAATGAGCGAAGTGCTAAAAGTGCCATCTGGTGGGCTTCAGAGCAGATATGGTGGTCAACCAAAAGTGATTCAGCATTAAAGAAGGAATAACGGTTGCCACAGATGGTGTGTTAGGCTCAGGGAAGAACACAAGGGCCAAAGTGAAAGTTGGTTCAATTCTGGGGTTGCCAGGCAGTAGGGGAAAAGAGGTTGACTATACTAAATTCAGGAAGACCAAGAGAGGTGGATAGGGAACATTACTTTAGTTTGCCTAGTGAGGCAAGTAAGAAGTCTGGTGAGCAAAGGCACAGAAGAGCTGCAGATAGTTTAAGGAATTTAGAAAGAGGAAGACTTTTTGTTATATACAGTAAGTGAGAAAAGGGACAAGAAGGAAGGGATTGTTAGCGCTTAAGAAAGGAGTGGAATGGGTGAAGGATGATGGGAAAGCAGAGATACTAAATGAATACTTCTGTTCCTTCTTCATCAGGAGAAGGATGGATCAGTGCCTTTGGGAGGGAAAAGGAGCAGTGGGAACACTGATGAGGTGATAGAGGAGGACAGAGTGAGGGAGGATCCACTGGCATTGAAGGTGGACAAACCAGCAGGCCTGGACAGAGTACATGCAAGGGTACCAAAGGAACTGGCTGAGGAGCTGGCAGGGCCACTGGCAGACCTAGTTAATAGTTCACTAGAGTCAGGCATGGTACCGCAGGACTGGAGAACAGTACATGTGGCGCCCATCCACAAAAAGCGGTCCCAAGGATGACTCGGAAATTATAGACCAGTCAGTCTGACCTCTATTGTGGGCAAGCTCATGGAGACCATACTAAAGGAAAGTTTGGTGGAATATGAAGAGGAGTATGGTCTCCAGGATGTGAGGCAGCATGGATTCAAGTGGGAGGAGATCGTGTCAAAAAATCTGATTGACTTTGACTGCATCACTAAGACAGTAGACAGGGACCAAGCAGTAGGCATCCTCTATATTGATTTCAGCAAGGCCTTTGACTTTGTGCCCCAAGAAAGGCTGATCAGAAAATTGGTATATTTTGGGGTTGGGGAAAAGATGGCCAAATGGGTGGAAACTGGCTGAGGAACTGAACCCAGAGGGTGGTTGTGAGGGGAGTTATCTGGCACCAGAGAGGTAACCAGTGGGTCCTGCAGGGCGGTGCTGGGCAAGTGTTGTTCAATGTCTTCATCAATGACATTGGGGATGGCATTAAGGGCAAAATGTGGCTATTCATGGATGACACCAAGCTCTGTGGGAGAGTGGACACAGCTGAAGGGATACAGGACCTACAGTAAGATCTGGAAAAGCTGGGGAGGTGGTGCAGGACCTGGCAGCTTGACTTCAATGTCAAGAAATGCAAAGTCATGCATATTGGAGCCAAGAATTCCAGGACTGAGTACTACCTGGGTGAAGTCCAGTATCTGCATCAGAGGAGGAGAAGAACCTGGGAGTGGTGATCACTAGTAACCTTCACGCAGTGCAAGGAAAAAGTGGCAAAGGCAGACAAGATGCTGGGCTGCATAGCTAGGGTAGTGGGAGAGAGGAGGTTATACTGCCCTTGTACAGGTCACTGATGTGGCTGCATCTAGAGTACAGAGTTAAGTACTGGTGGCCACACTTCAAAAGGACATTTATCTGCTGGAGAGAAGGTCCAGAGGAGGGTTACAAAGATGATAGCTGGTCAGCTGGGTAAGGCATAAGAGAAGAGGTTGAGGGCACTGAACATGTACTCCTTGGAAGACAGGAGAGAGAGAAGGGATATTGTTGGGACCTTCAAGTACTTGAAAGGGATAAATAAGGTTGATAAAGAGATCTCTTTAGCTACATGGCAACCATAACACGAGGGGCACAGTGTTATGCTGGAGGGTGGGCAGTTTAGGAAGGAGGTCATGAAGCACTTCTTCACAGAGGGTGGTGAACACTTGGAATGCGATGCCAGAAGGGTCATCTCATTAAAGACAGTGGGCAGCTTTAAGAGAGTTGGGATAGGCATTGGGGAAGGTAAGGATCATGGGTAGGGAGGATGGGAGGAGGGGGAGGAGGGCAGGACAGTGGCTCAAGCTGTGGTCCCTGCAACATGAGCAGACCTGATAGACCAAATAGCCTTCTTCTGCTGGCTTCTTCATATGTTCGTATGTAAGAAATGGGGCACTGTGTGTCACCCTAGAGGTGGGAAATAAGACTGCCATTCAAACTGGAGTGATTTTAAGGCTCCAGCACAGAAATGCAACAAGTAAATTCGCTCGTGAAGTGGACACGAAGTGGTTACTGCCAGTATCCGCCAAGTGAAGTGCCCATTTTATACCCTCACTTTGCCACTTCACATTGTAATTATGACTTCATGTTGTGCACTCCACCTTATTCCACTTTTTAAGGCTGGAGTGAGAACGCCAGGCAGCCCACACATCACATGGCTTACACAGTGTAGGTCACATGCTTCAGGCAGCCCACACATCACATGGCTTACACAGTGTAGGTCACATGCTCCAGGCAGCCCACACACATCACATGGCTTACACAGTGTAGGTCACATGCTTCAGGCGCCCACACACATCACATGGCTTACACAGTGTAGGTCACATGCTTCGGGCAGCCCACACACATCACATGGCTTACACAGTGTAGGTCACATGCTTCGGGCAGCCCACACACATCACATGGCTTACACAGTGTAGGTCACATGTTCAGCAGCCCACACATCACACATGATTTACACAGTGTAGGTCACATGCTTCAGGCAGCGCACACACATCACATGGCTTACACAGTGTAGGTCACATGCTTCAGGCAGCCTACACACATCACATGACTTACACAGTGTAGGTCACATGCTTCAGGCAGTGCACACACATCACATGGCTTGCACAGTGTAGGCCACATGCTTCAGGCAGCCCACACACATCACAAGGCTTGCACAGTGTAGGTCACATGCTTCAGGCAGCGCACACACATCACATGGCTTACACAGTGTAGGTCACATGCTTCAGGCAGCCCACACACATCACATGGCTTACACAGTGTAGGTCACATGCTTCAGGCAGCCACACACATCACATGGCATACACAGTGTAGGTCACATGCTTCAGGCAGCCACACATCACAAGCTTACACAGTGTAGGTCACATTCTTCAGGCAACCCACACACATCACATGGCTTACACAGTGTAGGTCACATGCTTCAGGCAGCCCACACACATCACATGGCTTACACAGTGTGGGTCACATGCTTCAGCCAGCACACACACAAGCACACAGTGTAAGCCACGCAGCCTCAGGCAGGCAGGCAGGAGGTTATGGGCAAACACACTCTCCCACGTGGGCTGGTTAACATTTGCATAGGGTGTGACAAATGGATCTGTGAATGGCTGGGGTGGGGTGTGGACATGTGATGAAGAGGGGTGCACAGGTGACAAGTCCACAAATGAAGTTATTTTCACCATTTTATGTACAGGTGTTGATGTACCACTTGCACTAGACATACTGCATTGACCGACACCACCACCACTGCTACTCTGACCACCACTTGACAAGATTTATAAATCATAATCCTGCCCTCATCATGCCTGTAGTAATCCTCTGGTGTTATTTCATCACTACTGCAGACATTCCTACTTGGTCTTACACTTGTGAAAGCGATAACATGCTCAGTGGAGTTGATGACAAGGGTGAATGCCCCACTATGGCATTAGCTGGCATCTGGTGCTGGGTCCACAGTGCCATGTGCCTGTTCTTAAGATATGTATGCTGGCCCCCATACCCAGGACTCCCTTTTTACCTCGACTCACACACACTTGGCAGAGCTGGCAGATTGCAACTGACTCATCATTTCCATCTTGGAAAAAAAATCCCAAACAAGGGATTGTGAGCCCCTACTTAACATGTCAATGTTGCTGCTTATTGGACTCTGTTTTTTAACCTTGAAATGGGGGTGTACTGCACGATTTTGTAGGATGGACATACTTGGACTCCAACTGACCACCACGACTACCTATGATTATTACTGGGTCATCATCATTATCATCAACAAGAACTGCTAAATCACAACTTTTTGAGAAGAGGGAGCTGTAATGCCAACATAGCCACCTTGACTATCTTTTTCTCTGTTCACAACAGGGTCACTGACATTATTATCATATTTATCAACATCATCCCCATCCACATTCTCAGCTAGGATGCTGTCATGTGGAGAACATGTTCCAACCACAGCGTCATCAGCATCATCATCCGATATTTGTGCGCCCACTTTGAATCGTTGGATGGCAAAGGCATGACCTCAACAGTGCTGGAAGAAATATGACATTGTGAGTTATCGTGTCAGGATAGGAATCATGTTCAACTATCATAGGGATGTTAATGGGAGTATGACATCAACTACACTGTTAGTCACAGCTTTAGACTCAACTATATTTTTGAAATGGTTAACTGGTCAGAAGTGGAACTTTGAGGCAGCAATACTCACACCAGTAGAAACTGCACTAACACCACCAGCTGGGACAACATCATCTCCTCCAACTATGAGAGAAGCTACAAATTGTGCTGTAAAACATTGATGGAGAAATCCCTTTACTGACATCAGCTATGCATGTCAGCATACTACGCCCATGGACAATCTTACCACTGGCAGCAGTGCCATGGCCAGAAACAGCTTTGCTTGCACATCTATTTGCAGATCTTCTGAGGATCACCAACACAGTTCTACACAAATTAAGATTTCTGAACTTTCAGTCCGGCCGATGGATGTGAAGCCAAAACAAAAACAAGTATGGCCTGCAGATGGAGAGCGGGCACTAAACAGATGCAAAAGCACAGATAGATTAAGACTGCACTATGCAATCAAGAAGACATGCAGATGCTAAGTCACAACAACACCTTAACTAGTGCTCACAAGTCACAATCCAATCTGGAAAAGAATACCTTTTGCCATTTGGGGGGTGCAGTGCAGTCGGTAACAGACCAAACCAACATACCACAAAGCAGTAAAAAAATCACACAGGTGCGGTGGATAGCAGGATCACACTGCCTGCAATTACTCTGTGGCACAATAAAGGTGTCTGATTTGATGGCATGCATCGCACACACACCCACACACACACTACAAGTAATGTGTAGCAAATTGAAAACTTCAGTAATATAACCAAATCTTTTAAACAAACTGAAATTGTGCACTGCTGCACCACAACAGTCAACAAAAATGTCAAAATTACTGAAAATATTACTGTGCACATTAGCAGAGTTATGCAAGAAAAATATAACCAAAACAGAAAGACTGCCTTTTTCTTCTAGTTTTAACCTACCTCCATCACAGATATGCCCCTCCCCAAAGCACACTTCAAGGGCCGACTACAAGATGAATGGCACAACTAGTTGGCATATGCGAGTTGACCATGCTCCGCTATGCTGGGCACCTGCACCACATTCCAAGACAAGAAGGGTCCCTGGCACCTATGTCCCACAACTTGCAGCAGCCTTAGTCGAGTGCCACAGGAATGGCACAATGGACCTGGTGCCACAAGTCGCTGCCTGCAATTTACTGCCCCCAGAGGCCCCACCCCTGAAATGCACCTGAAATCACCTTGGGACATTGGGTGGGGCTGGTCTGGTGGCACAGGCATTTGGGGGCAGTGCAGCAAACAGACCCCAGGGGCCCCAACATTTGGGGTGGGGGTAACGAGGTTGCTGGGAGGGAGACGGGAGAAGGGCTATGTGCTTCCCATGGTGCTGTGGGGGGCACCTGTCATTGTGCCAGGATGGATGTCCCTTGGATCACCTCCATGCTGGTCTAACTCTGCATCACCATAGTGAGTTTTGAATTGTGTAGGTGGCTTACGGCAGCCACCCTTTTGGAATAAGGTGCAGTTGCTGCTGTAAACCACCCTTGTGCCATGCCGCAGAGGGTTGCAGGCATAGTGGGTGGCGTAGCCCACCTTTGGCAAACGCATTACGCGGCATGGCTCAAGCTGCATCTTGGAATCAAAACTTGCATATCCCATGGTGCAGGTGCGATTTTCCCCATGGGGTTTGGTGCAATCACCTTATGCCATCGCAAGTCATTCTGGAATCGGCCCCAAGTGTCTGTCAGTATACAGACTGACTGTTTTAAATTAACATTCAAAATCCACACACAAACAACAAACACTGATGATATGAGCACAGGAGGGTTTCCTACAATAGATGTACAAAATTTTGAGCAAAAATAAATGTCTCAAATAGGCTTTTTAACAGCTTTTAGAAGATTTGAATTGCAGAGCTCTGAGAGGAAACTGTTTCTATCTTCCATTACACACACACACTACACAGAACTGAGGCTGTGTAGAACAATCTAGAGCCCATGTGAACTGCAATCCCATGAATCATTGAAAACTTCATCTTGGAGCTGAAAACAAGGTGAAATGATGCAAAGTACATTGATTTCTATGTACTTCACATTAAAATTAGTGCAGAAGTGGTTGGGGAAGGCAGAGTAATGCAAAGTCATTGTTATCAATGGACTACACATTCCTCATTATGACTCTGCTTTGTGTCACGGATTACTTCATGGATTCCTCATTACTCCGTGAATTGCATCACGGAGCCAACTTTGGCCACTCGCCCACTCTGCCCTGCAGGGGGAGGAAACAGATGAAATTCTGGTGGAGACCATCCACAAAGTATCAACCAAAGGGAACTACTGCTAATGGGAGACCCACCAGATACAGATTGGAGCACTCAGACTGTGGGTATAACAAGGAGCAGGGACTTCATGACCACCTGAAAGGGGCAAACCTAAGGCAGCGGTAGTAGAACCCACCCGGAGGATGCTATACTGGACTTGGTGCTGACCAATGGGACATGATCACAGATGTTGAGGTGGGCAGTCCCTTGGTTCCAGCAACCCCAGGATAGTATGGGTTACTGTAACCACAATGGTAAGAAAAGTCATACAAGAATTAGGTTTCTGGTTCAGGTGGGCCAGCTTTAAAGAAATAAGGGGACAGCTTAAAAGTGCCTTAGCTGCAGAAGGTACAGGGAAGAAGTGGAGGAACAGAGGTCTAGATTCAAAGAGTCATAACAGAAGTAATAAGACACTGTGTTAGAATTCATAGTAAGAGTAATAGAAAAGAAAGCGATCACTATGGTTCTTGAAGGTAGTAGCCAAGAAAGTAAGAAACAAGCATTTGTCAATGCTGAATGTTGCTTGCCTATATGTGCTGTTTAGGTATTTGGAAGTGATAGTACCATGCCTAAGAACTGTCATGTGCCTGACTCAAGACATCCACTGTGTCTTTCTGTTCAGTATTCACAGAAGAGGGGAGGCAGGGCCACAGCAATACAGCAGTTGCCAAGGGGTGAAAGAGGTGGACAATAGTCCATTCACAGGCAAAAGAGTCCTGCAGGAGCTGACTAAATTGAAGGTGGACAAAGCGATGGGACCAGATGGCATACATGCAAGGATATTAAGAGAACTGTGAAGGGAGATAGCAGTACCTCTGGCAGTCATGTTCACTGAGTCATTCAGGACAGGGGTGGTACCAGAGAATTGGAGGAGGTAGATGTGTGCTCTCTTCCACAAATCCAGCAAGCAGGAAGAGGCAGGAAACTATAGGCTGGTCAGCCTCACCTCAGTAATGGGAAGATCATGGAGACATTGCTTAAAGAAAGGATAGTGGGGCATCTAGAAGCCATCGGAGCCCAGGACCATAGGCAACATGGATTCACAGTTGGGAGGTAATGTCAGACACATCTGGTTGATTTCTTTGACTGGGTGACAAAGGAAATAAATCAGGGTGGGGCAGTGGACAACGCTTACCTTGATTTCAGTAAAGCCTTTGACACCCTCCCACATAGGAGGCTGATAAACTAGCTGGGTAGGCTGGGCATAGGAAAAGGGTGGTAAACTGGGTTAGAAACTGGCTAACAGACAGGAGGCAGAGAGTGTGGTAAATGGGATGCAGTCTGGGGAGAGGGGTGACCAGTGGGGTGCCGCAGGGATCTGTCCTGGCCAGTCCTGTTCAATGTCTTCATTAGTGACATTGCAGAAGGGCTGAAGGGAAAGGCCTACCTGTTTGCAGATGACACCAAGATCTGTAACACAGTGGATACCCCAGAGGGTAGAGAAATGAGGAGGGACCTGGGAAGCTTGCAAAATGGTCTGAAGACTGGCAACTGAAGTTTAATTCAAAAAGTGCAAAATTATGCACCTGGGATACAGAAACCCTGGGAAAGCTACAGGATGGGGGAGCTGCTGACAATCACAAAGAAGGAACAGGACCTGGGGGTTCTTATTTCAGATGACCTGAAAATGTCAAAGTGCTAAGGCAGCTGGGAGAGCCAGTGACATGCTGGGGTGCATAGGCAGGATATCACCTGCATAAGAGGGAGATAGTGATGCCATTATATAAAATCTATGGTCAGGCCTCACATGGAGTACTGTGTGCAGTTCTGGAGGTCACACCTTCATAAGGATATTAACAGGCTGAAGATGGTCCAGAGAAGAGCAAATAAGATGGTACAGAGCTTGCAACACAAGACTTATGAGGAGAAATTAAGGGACCTCAATATGTACTCACTGGAAGAGAGGAGAAAAGAGGGATATGATAGAAACATTCAAGTACATCAGAGTATAAACAAGATGCAGTAGGAGACATTTTCTAATACAGGAGGAGCACAAGAACGAGGGGCATGACATGAAATTGGAAGGTGGGAGGTTAAGAGGAATGTGAGGAAGTTCTTCTTTACAGAGAGAGGTGGTGGATGTGTGGAATGGTCTGCCTCAGGAGGTGGTGGGAGCAAGCACTGTGAAAGGATTCAAGCTTTCTTGGGACAGGCATGGGGAACCATAGAGATACAGCAGCGAGTAGGTCAGAAGCATTAATCCAGTAAAGGGCTTACGGGCAAACTAGATGGGCCAGGCAGTTCTTATCCGCTGGCAATTTCTATGTTTCTATGTCTGTGTATCTTTCTCTTATGAATTACAGACAGACAGAGAGACACGCAAGCATATGCTGCTTGCATGTGCTATTCCTCACTATGTCCTCCTAACACATTACTATCCACAAACACACAGAGGAGGACATAGCACATTGTCTCTTCAGTGCTGCTCCCCAGTGTCTCTGTCTCTCTTGCTCTTACTGTTACTCTCCCTGTCTCACTTTCTCTATGTTGCTCTCTATCTAAGCACCGAGCTCCGTTCTCTGAACGCGGGAAAAACTCAGTTGAGCACTCTCCTCTCACTCACTGGGATGGGAGGGGGTTGGAAGAATGGGACACAGAGAACTTGTTGTATGGGAGGTGGGAAAGCAGCACAGAGGTTCCCAAAGAAAAGACACTGAGAGAAACAGTGAGAGAAAGAGAGACAGCAAATACACAGGTCTGTCCTGGACACAAACTGTAGCACTGTTCTGTACCGGGAGCAAGGGAGGCCACAGACAACAGCATCCCAATGTTTTCTCTCTTGCTGTCTCACAGGACATTTCAGCCATGGTGCAGGTGCAGAAAAGTGATGATGCTTCTCTCACTCTCTCGCTAGCATCTGTGCACTGAGGGTGGGAGCGGGCAATGGGGCAGCCACAGTTGGGAGTGGCAGGAAAAGAAACTCTGGGTGGCCTCTGTCACGCTCGCTCTCTCCTCTGCTCTCCTGTATTATAGCCTGTCAGAGGGCTCTATACTGCTGATCATTGCTTCCACTGTTTTTGCTGACAGAGACAGACAGATGAGAGACTCAGCACATTGCCGCAACTTTGGTACCTACTGTCTCCCCACTGTGTGTGTGTGTGTGTCTCTCTCTCTCTGTATTACACGCCACACTGCATGGCTGCTGTCACTCTCAACTACCTCCTTGCCCACTCAGACTGCTGATTATCTGCAAACTGGACAGGGTATTGGCAGGCAGAACACGCACAGACGCTCGTCTCTGAGCTGACTAAACTACACAGCTGTCATGCGCAGCTCGGCTGTCTTGCACTGTGTAGTGTTTCTGTGTCCCCTAGCCACAGCTTGTCACACAGACACGAGATTGCCGTACTCATTGCCTGACATTGTCTCTGTCCCTGTTCTCTCTCTCGTCCAGGCTGCACAGTGGGATCATTTCACCCGGCTTGTCCCATTGCACTTCACCAGTCTGGGACATAATCTGTCTGTGTCACTGGATTGCAGACTGAAAATGCAATCTGACTGCACACAGCATGGACTGGGGCCTCAGAAGCTACAAATTGTGCAGGATGGTACTGATTTCACCATGGGCTCGATGTCTGGTGGTCCATAGAGGTGGTTGAGGTGTACACAACAGTTGTTAACTGTGCTCTGGTTGCACAGAGGCCAGCATTATCGCACTGTCAGGTGCTGCTGCAAAGTCAATCAAATCCATTCAAAAGAAATATTGTATGGATTCACTTTAAGAAAAAGTGTATTCTTAGAGCCACGGGAATATTTGGAGCACTATCAGAGTATTCCCTATTCACAAAATGCATTCACAATCTAAGTCGGCCATCCACCCTGGCTCTCGGAGCATATCAGGTTTCAGCTCTTACAGCAATGCTTGTCCCACTGAGCACTAGACAGCTTTGTGGTGCTAAAGCTTCTCTGGTTCCTCCCGTAATTTGTGAGGATGATAGCAACAGCTTAACCAGTCATGTTAGCACAGTCACTGGAGCCTGGCTTGAAGAAATGCAAAACATGAGGAGACAGGAAGGTCAGAGGGACAATGAGGGAGAGATGAGGTACGGGAACATGAGACAAAAGGTGTGTGCAGGGAGGAGGAGAGACAGCAAGGAAAATGGAGCAATGGAGGGAGGTGGGATGGCTTTATGTGTAGAAACAGAAGTGTTCTCTTATTGGAGCGCTTCATTTGTTTCAAGTATCACAAAGTTTCAGCCCATAAACTGTAAACCATTGTGATACTTGGCTTGCATGATAATTGGTCTGTTATGATGAGCCCAATGCAGCTTGAGCTGCATTAAGAAGGCCAGTGACACACCCTCTGCAATGCTGTTCTCTGTAGCAAAACATTTCTCGTGCAAGTGCAAGCAATGTAAAAGGAAGAGAAAGACAGACAGTGGATGTACTGTAATTAGGAAGTAGATTCAGTATTCTGAAGCTTTGATAGGTGGAGGGGAAGGCCCTCCACCCCTGAAACCACGTCACAGTTCAGAACGATACCAGTATCTGGAGTAAAAATATAAAATAACTGGTGAAGTCATGAGCATTCGTAGAAACTGTGCAATGCACACCCATAATTATTTGGGGATTTTTATACCAGATTTTCAACACAGGCATTTTGGGACCTCTGCTCATGAACAGTGTCACTGTTATTTTCTTAATCTGTCCCAAACACTGATTTCCCCACAGTGACCGCCGACCCACAATTGAAGTGCGAAAATACATTTCGCCAGGATGTGAAAAATGACAGCTGTACTGTTCTATAAGAGATGTGGAAAATGGCAATGCTGAAAATCTGGAATGAAAATATTACGAATTAGTAAAGTTACAAGGGTGCATGGAGACTGTGCAATGCACGCTCATAACACAGTCATTTATGGACTTTGTTACCAAATTTTCAACATAGCCATTTTAAGATCTCTGCTCATGAACAGTGTCACTGTGATTTTCTTAATCTGTCCTGAACATTGATGTCACACACGACCACACCATTGTGCGGTACATGTGCAAAACACATTTTGGGTGAGATGTGAAAATGACAACTGTACTGCTCATAGGAGGTGTAGTGAAATGGTAATGTTGAAAATCTGAAGTGAAAATATTAAAATTCTCGAAGTTACGAGCATGTGTAGGAACTGCTTAATCTGCAGCTAAATAAAACAGTTTGTTTTGAATTTTTTCACCAAATTTTCTAACATAGGTTTTTGGGGTCATCTCAGAATAGTGACACTGTAATTTCATTAATCAGTTCTGAAAGATGGTTCCATGTAGTGACTGTGAAAATCACCTTGGACCGAATAACAAAATGACAGTGACTGGTTCATGAGGTGGGGTCCCAAGAACCCATGCTGAAAATTTGGAAAAATTCTCAAAATAGACATATTTTTTTATTTTTTTTTATTTAGTTGTTTAACTAGGTATAGCACACTAGCTGAAAGCTTTTACAGGAGCCACCTGGGAGCACAAGGAGGTTAAGTGACTTGCTCAGGCTCACAGTATGCAAGTGGAAGCTGTGGTATTCAAACCCAGGTCTCCACCTAAATTGAAAAACTCTACAGTATTTATGCTATTATACAGCTTATCAGCATTTCTTCAGTTCGCGGTCAGCTTTTGAAGAGTGCAGGCGTGTTGCTGGTCACGAATCATCGCACGGGCTCTGGAGGTATTTATGGGGTGAAGGGGTGGGGAGGTAGAGAGTGCAGAGGGTGGAAGCTGGTTGGGCACAGGGTGGCCACAGACAGCACTGGACCATTTTCTTTATTCTTTCAGGAAAAAACACCACTCGGGACTATTGGCACACTGGGGATGGGCTCCCAGCATGCCACCTGGATGTTTGTTGGGGAAGGGGAGTGGAGCCAGAGGGGCCAGGGCACCCCAGAGCCCATACAGTGTGCTGGGGGATGCATGAGTCAGGGAAGATTGGGAACCCTCCTCCGTACACAACAAATGGGGGAGTAGATCATGCAAACGGGATTGTACTACCTGTTGGCAAATTAACTGAGGAGGGAATCATGCTGACGGGGATTGGGCACCCCCGGTCGGCTTTTATTTAATTTATTTATTTATTGTAAATGTTTCACCAGGAGGGCACACTGAACGACGGGCGGCAGCTTTCCATTGACTTCATGGGGACTGTGAGAGGCCGATGGAGAAGCTGTTGTCATGGGGAATACCACACAATGCAGCTTTAAATTGGCTGCAGTCAGGGATGCCTCAGCAAAAACAGCTGATCGTAGTGACGGCACACCCTGACTGCAGCAGCCTGTTTCTTTCAGCATAGTGGCACGCCTATTATCCGCCATCATTGACAGCAGAACGGACTGCTGCCCTCGTCACAACACTGCCGCCGCCCACAATCCACTTGTGAAGGAAGTTGACGAATGTGTTTCTTGCACATGTGTGCAAGCAACACAAAAAGGAAGACCTTTATGAAATACAAGAAGACTCAAACTGTTGAGGACATGGAGAAGTACTGTATCTGGAGAAACAGAAAGAATCTGGGAAAGCAGTCAGAAGGGCTGAGGCACAGACAGAGGAAGGTATAGCACAGGCTAATATGAAACAAGACCTTCTTCAGATACATTAGTGAGAGGAAAAGACTAGAAATGGTATTGTTAGGTTGAAGAAGGAAGGAGGAGGGTGGGTGGAGGATGACCTAGAAAAGGCTGAGATATTGAACAAATACTTTTGCTCAGTGTTCACCAGAGGAAAAGGGGGTGAGGAACCAAAACTCATTAGGAGGGTAGTCAGAAGACACCAGCCCATTCACTGTGGAAAGAGCCCTAGAAGAACTGAGGAAAATAAAACAGACAAAGCAATGGGGCCAGATGGGATTCACCCCAGAGTATTAAAGGAACCCAGGGACGCGGCAGGTCCTTTAACTGACCTTTCAACTCAATTCTAGAGACAGGGGAGGTACCTGAAGACTGGAGGAGGACAGAGGTGGTCCCTCTCCACAAGAATGGCAGTAGGGAGGAGACAGGCAATTACAGACTTTTAAGCCTGACCTCAGTAGTGAGGAAGCTAATGAGTCCCTACTTAAGGAGAGGATTGTGAAGTTTCTGGAGACTAGTGGGGCACAGGATCCAGGCAGCAAGGATTATCAGCGAGAAGGTCCTGTCAGAAATAGCTAATGGATTTCTTTGATTGGGTGACCAGGTGGTAAAGCAGGAGGGACAGTGGATATGGCCTACTTGGATTTCAACAAGGCCTTTGACACTGTCCCACCTAGGAGATTGCTAAATAAATTGAGAAACCTGAAGTGAACCCTATGGTAGTAAAATGGGTTGAGAACTGGCTAAGGACAGGACTCAGAGGATGGTAGTAAACTGCATGAAATCAGAAGAGAGGAGGTGACTAGTGGGGTGCTACAAGGCTCTGTGCTGCGACCAGTCCTGTTAAATGTCTTCTTTAATGACATTACACAGTGTCTGGAGGAAAGGTATGCCTATTTGTGGACAACACCAAGATCTGCAACAGAGCTGACACAGCAGAAAGGGTGGAAAGAATGAAAAGGATCTCAGCTTATTGGAACAATGGTTAGGTGTATGGCAGTTGAGTTTCAATGCTAAAAGTGCAAAATAATGCACCTGGGTCAAATGAATCCAAGAAAGATACAGCAGGATGGGGGTGGGTTGTGGCCATCACAAGGCAAGACAGAGACCTGGGCATCACATATCAGATGACCTTAAGGTGACCAAGCAGTGTGAAATGCACTGGGAATACACACAGACTGCTGGGATGCATAGGTAGGGGCATAACCAGCAGAAAGAAAGAAAGAGGTTGTGATGTCACTGTACAGATCACTGGTAAGGCCTCATCTGGAGTACTGTGTCTAGTTCTGGAGACGGCATCTCAGGAAGGATATAGACAGGATGTATGCAGTCCTGAGAACGGCAGCAAAATGGTACATTGGCTGCACCAGAAGCCATATGAGGAAAAACTCAGAGACCTTAGAATCTATTCAGTGGAGGAGAGGAGAGAGGGAGATGATAGACTTTCAAGTATCTTAGGGTATAAACAGAATACAGGAGGGACGATATTTCAGAGGAAGCATAGCTCAAGGACAAGAGGACATGATACAGACGTGATTCCAGAGGATTGGAGGAGGTGCATATAGTCCCACTGCACAAACGAGGCAGTAGGTGGAAGCAAGGAACTACAGGCCAGTCAGCCTCACCTCAGTTGTGGGAAGATCATGGAGACACTGTGGAAAGAAAGGATAGTGACACACCTGGAATCCAGGGAGGGGACACTAGAACACCAGGGAGATGCGTGGGGGTGTTTCATGTTACTTTCTGCCCGTGATCGGGCATCGGAGATGTGTTGGGGGTGTTTCATGTTACTTTCTGCCCACGATCGGGCATTGGGAGATGTGTGGGGGTTGTTTTACATTCTGCCTGCGATCGGGCTGGTGAAGGGCACAGGGACTGAGTTGGGGGCCCAGCCGCAGGTGGCAGCTGCTGTGTTGCGCCCTGCAATACAGCAGCTCACCCAATGTGGGTGGCCCTCAACCTGATCCCTTTTTTGGCTCAAAGTTGTGCAGGCGCAGGTTGGGGTTGAGGACATCCTGCACAACCCGACTGAATATCGGGTTGCGAGCTTATGCATGGTTCTTCCTCCCTGTTGAGCATGCATTCATTTGCATTGCGCTGTTGCTCAACCTGTTGTCAGTGGCGTAACTGCCTCCTGCTGAATATGGCAGAATAGGCGCAATGTGGGACTTAGCATCGCATAACCCTGTTCGCGTAGGCGCAACCCTTTACTGAATATCTGGGCCTAGTAGATTTTTGATTGGTGAACAAAGAAAGATAATCAGGGAGGGCAGTAGATGTCACCTACCTAGATTTCATCAAAGCCTTTGATACCATACACACAGAAGGCTGGTTAACAAGATGAGCAGTCTGGGCATGGGACATAAGGTGATACATTGGGTTAGAAATTAGCTGATGGACAGAAGGCAGAGGAAGGTGGTAAATGGGATCCAATCTGAGGGAGAGAGGGACCAGCTGAGTGCCACAGGGATTGTTACTAGGACCAGTCCTGTTCAATGTCTACATTAGTAACTTTGCAGAGGGATAGAAGGAAGGTCTGCCTATTTGAAGATGCCACCAAGATCTGCAACAGGGTAGAATACTCCAGAAGGGTGAAGAAAATGAAGAGGGACCTGGAGAAGCTTGAAAGATGTCGGAGGTGTGGCAACTGAGGTTCAATACAAAAAGTGAAAGATTATGCACCTGGGTAGGGGAAACCCTGGGGAGAGCTACAGAATGGGGAGGAGGTGTTGTCACCAAAGAGGAAATTGACCTAGGGTTTTCATATCTGATGACCTTAAGGTATCAAAGCAGTCCACAAAGGATGCAGGAGGGCCAGTGGCATGCTGGGCTGCATAGGCAGAGGTATTTTAGCAGGAGGCAGGAGGTGGTGATGCCATGATATAAAACACAGGTAGGTCCTCACATGGAGTACTGCATGAAGTACTGGAGACCATACATGCGTAAGGACATAAATAAGATGGAGGCTATCCAGAGAAGGGTGACAAAGATGGTGCATGGTTTGTACCATAAAACCTACCACAGAGACTAAAAAACTCAATATGTACTCACTGGAGAGAGGAGAGGAAGAAAGGGGTGACATGATGGAAACTTTTAAGTACCTCAAGGGTATAAACAAGGTGCAGGTGGGGGATCTTTTCCAATGTAGAAAAAATACCCGAGCGAGGGGCATAATATGAAATGGAGGGGTTAATTAAGAGTAGCATGAGGGAAGTTTTTCTACACAGAGAGGTGGCGGACACATAGAATAGTCAGCTTTAAGAGGTGGTGGGGGCAAGCACAGTGGTGGGGTTTAAACATGCCTGGGACAGGCAAACAGAACACAGGTGGGAAAGGTGTGATGAAAAGCCATTGTCCACTTATGGTCAGTGGATGATACATGTATAGGACCTGGCAGACTGAATGGGCCTAGTGGACCTTATTTGCTGACAATTTCTATGTTTCTATGTTACCACCTTTCTGGGTCACCATTTGCTTTCTACCTCCTGGCTGCAGTTTGTGCTTCATTCAGTCAGTGGGTCCATTCGAGCTTGACACCCCATAGTGAAACTCTAAAACAGAACATTTCAGCAACATTTCCTGTAATTGTCTGTTTTCGTACACTTTCCCGCATCATGCCCTCCTTGTATCAATTCTAACCTAGAGTTGATAATCAATAAATGGGTGTGGGGACACAACCCCTCAGAAAACACAGTCTGTTGCAAAGTCACAATACTGGTGTCAGTATTGTGCCGCCACTAATGGGGACGTTGGATAGCACTGTCATGGTCCTTTGGTGCTTCCCTCTCAGTCACTTATCCCTGTTGCACTCCAGTTCTCGTGTACCTTGAATTTATTTCTTTTTGGTTCTTTTATGGCCTTGAGTTTTCTCAGTGTCCTGCCCTCATCATATTTTTATGTTTGCTTGCACGCTTGCATGAGAAACATTTTGTGGCAGCGTGCTGGAGTAACAGGTTGTGGAGGTGCAGCAGTGTTGTGGCCAATGCCCCACTGCATTTTTGGGCTTGTCTCTGTGGCACCAATAAATGAGCATGCTGCTTATGACAGCAGTTGAGAAAAGTGCCACCAACTTGAAAGAAATCCACTGCAGCAAATAGAGACAGGCTTGTCATTGCAGCCGCAGACCTGACATGCCTCCACTACATGCCATTCCTGCTGAAACATTTCAGTAAACATGACAGCTGCTCCCACCATCCACCTCACACAGTCCCTAGAAAGCTGACGCTTGGGGAGCTCAACCCTCTGCTGGCATGCCCCATCCCCAGTTCATTCCCTGATGGGGTGCCCAATCCCCATCGGCATAATGTCCCCTTGTTTTATTTGTGTGCTGAGAGGGGTGCTCAATCCCACTTGGCATCATGCCCCACTAAACACAGACGTTCTTTCTTTGCCGATGGGGTGCCCAATCCCCATATGCTTCAGTTCCCTGCCAGAAAAACACAGGTGGCACACTGGAAGCCCACCCTAGTGTGCCCAAATGTATTTGACAAACCAGTAAAAATATATATTTCCGCATGTTCTGTTTTTTCCTCTGTAAAACAGAAAATGGTCCCTTGTGGTCATGATGTCCCTCTCACCAACCTACACCCACCATCTGTGTGCCCCACCTCCCACACCACCTCACCCCATACTTACCTCCGGAGCCTGGAGGACAATCTTCGGTGGAGCAGGAGATGTCTGAACTCTTCAGAAGCCAACAGCAAACTGCAGAAAATCACGGTAAGCTGTGTAATGGCATCAATGGGGGTTAATCTTAGGTGGATATCTTAGCCATTTTGTGACTTTTGGCTCCAAATTTACAACATGGAGCTCTTGGGACCCCCACCTCATGAACTCCTCACTGTCACTTCGTTATTCAGCCCGAAAGGTGATTTCATGGTTACTGAGTGGAATCACCTTTGCGGACTGATTAATGAAATGACAGTGTCACTGTTCATGAGGTGTGCCCCAAAAGTCTATGTTGCAAATTTGGTGAAAAATTTCAAAAACTGTTATGAGTGTGTGTTGTGCAGTTCCAACACATCTCATAACTTTGAGAATTTTAATATTTTCACTCCAGATTTTTACATTGCTATTTTCCACACCTCCTTATGAACAGTACAGCTGTCATTTTTCACATCCTGCCCAAAATGTGTTTTTGCACATCTGGCGCACAATGGCGTGGTTGCTGTGGGAATTCAATGTTCAGTACAGATTTAAGAAAATCACAGTGACAGTGTTCATAAGGAGAGGTCCCAAGAAGCCCATGTTGCAAATTTGGTGAAAAGATTCCAAAAATGACTGTTACCAGCGGCATCGAACAGTTTCTATACACACTCAGAACTTCACCAATATTTTATATTTTCCTCCAGATTTTCAACATTGCCATTTTGCACACCACCTTATGAACAGTATAGCTGTCATTTTTCACATCCTGTGAAACATGTTTTCGCACCTGTGCCATATAATGGGTGCGGTCGCTGTATGAAATCAATGTTTGGGACAGATTAACAAAATCACAGTGCCACTGTTCATGAGCAGAGGTCCCAAAATGCCTATGTTGAACATTTGGTGTAAAAAATCCCTCAAATAATTGCATTATGAGTGTCGTTGAGCAGTATTCTCATGCTCCTGACCATAATTGTTTTATATTTTCACTCTGGATTTTCAACATTACCATTTTTTACACCTCCTCATGAACAGTACAGCTACCATTTTTCACATCCTGTTGAAATGTGTTTTCACACATGTGGTGCCAAATGGTGCAGTTGCTGTAATCACCTTCGACTAATGAACTGATAGTGTCACTGTTTATGAGATGGGGTCACAAAAAGCCCATGTTGAAAACTTGGGTGAAAATACCAAGAAACGCCAGGAGTTAGGGTTTCAGACCATGATGCCCTATGCTGTAGAGACTGACATGCGTCAGGGTGTGACTTAGGATTGTCGAGATTAATGCTCACGCCATTCCATCCCACCCCAACCCTGCAGCCAGTGACAGGCATCAAGGTGTGCCTTGGACTCTTCTGCCCCAAAGTTCAATCCATTCTCCTATATTGCACCCGTTTCAACATATTTCCTTATAGAATAGGGTGAGTGTAAAGCCTTAACACCACAAAACACACCTCAACACTTGTCGATGTCTGCAGGGTAGGGTGAGGTGAAATGGTGTGAGTGTTACTGGCGATAGCCCAAAGGCACACTCAATGCCTGACCATCTCTGCAGATTGGGGATGGTGTTGGAATTAGTTCAATACTTCACTGCCATTTGTATTCTGCATCTGTCTAACTCTTGCACTTCCAATGCTAATGCCAGCAAGTAAACATTTAGCATTGACAAATGCTTGTTTTAACTTGGGCTAATTCACGCTCTAGTGTTTGCTGTTTTCCATACCTTTTGGAATCTTTCAGTTCGACTATAATCTTTAAATATTTACACCTGGCTCCTAGCAGGGAGCCATTTCCTGTTTTGGGTTCTGTTGTTCACTTCAGCAGCTAGTGCTTCTGCTTCCCTAGCAGTTTCATTGTTGTTTTTACTGCCTCAGCCTACCTGACTTGCAGTGTACCAGCAACTAACACTAACCTCACTTACAGAACTAGTTGGCATGCATTCATTATTCAGTCCAAGCTCATATTATTCAGTCTCATCCAGTGTCCTAGTTCTCATTTGATGTCTCAATCAGCCATTCAACCTTACCCATGTTTGGTTTCTACCATATGGTCATGGCCATCAGGCTTCACGTTGGCCTCCACTACTCCTGTGTTCTGATGCATGACATCCGCAGCCATAGCATGGCTTCTAGGGCTTCTGCTTTTTAAACCCACATACATACATACGAACATACAAATGTGCCAGCAGAAACAGACCACCCGGTTCATCTAAGCCTGCTCGAGTGTGCAGCTAGCACCCCTAGTTTGCAGCTGCCCCACCCCCTCCCATTTGTCATCACACTGCCACCCACCACCTCCCCCCACCCTCACTCTCCCCTGTTCCCAGTCCCATGCCCTTTTGAAACTGTTCACATATTTACATGATACCACCCATTCTGGTAGGGGCTTCCATTTGCTATCACCGCTTGGTGAAATAGTGTCTCCTCATTTCCTTCCTAAATCTTCCCCCATCTATTCTTAGTGCATGTCCCTGGTGACCCTCCCCTTCTTAACTTAAAGACCCCATCTGCCCCATCCTTATTGATTCCTCTCAGATACTTGAATGTCTCTATCATGTCTCTATCATGGAGTACAAGGGGTGAGAATGGTGCAGAAATGGACACAAGTCCCTTTACGAGAAAGGGTCCTGAAGGAACTGGAAGTAATAAGGTTGATAAAGCAATGGGGCCAGATGGGTGCACCCGGGTCCTTAAAGAACTAAGAGAGGTGGTGGCTGAACCTCTGGCTATCCTGTTTAGCCGATCACTGGAAACAGGAGGTACCCAAAGACTGGAGGACAGCAGATGTAGTCCCCTTATACAAAAGTGGGAACAAAGAGGAAGCAGGGAACTACAGACCAGTCAGCCTCACCTCAGTAGTGGGGAAGATCATGGAAGCACTACTGAAGGAGAGATTGGTGGAACATCTGGTTGTCAATGGACTACAGGACCCAAGGCAGCATGGTTTCACCAGGGGAGGTCATGTCAGACAAACCTCATTGAATTTTTTGACTGGGTGACTAGGGAGGTGGATCAGGGAGGGCAGTGGACATGGCCTATCTGGACTTCAGCAAGGCCTTTGACACTGTGCCACATAGAGACTATTACACAAACTGGGGAATGTAGGTGTGGGCAGAACAGTAGTGTGGTGGGTAGGCAACTGGCTGGGTGGCAGGACACAGAGGGTGGTGGTAAATGGCTGTCACTCCACAGAGGAAGAGTGACCAGTGGAGTACCACAGGGATCAGTGCTGGGACCGGTCCTATTCAACATCTTCATCAGTGACATGGCGCAGGACCTAGAAGGCAGAATTTCACTGTTCAGCTGATGACACAAAGCTCTGTAACAGAGTAGACACACCAGAGGGTGTAGACAGAATGAGAAGCGACCTGCAGAAACTTGAAGAATTGTCAGGGGTTTGGCAGTTGAAATTCAATGCAAAGAAGTGCAAGATAATGTATATGGGGCACAAAAACCCTGGCACAATATATCAGTTGGGGGTGAGGATATAGCATGCACCAAGCAGGAAGGGATCTTGGGGTTATCATCTCTGATGACCTCAAGGTAGGGAAACAGTGTGTGACAAGGCAGCAGGTAAAGCAAATAGGATACTGGGATGTATAGGCAGGGGCATTACCAGCAGGAAAAGGAGGTCATAATTCCTATACAAGACACTAGTGAGGTCCCACCTGGAGTACAGTGTACAGTTCTGGAGACCATACCTACGTAAGGACATAGACAGGGTAGAGAAGGTTCAGAGGAGGGCAACAAAGATGGTGCATGCATTGCATCACAAGTCCTATGAAGACAGGTTGAAGGAACTGAACATGTACTCCTGGAGGAGAGGAGGGAGAGAGGGATATGATAGAGACATACAAATATCGTACAGGGAGGAACAGGGTGCAGGAAAGCACTATTTTTAAGTGAAAAAGATGTTCCAGGACTAGAGGGCATGGGATGAAGTTGGAGGGAGGACAATTCAGAGGAAACATGAGAAAGAATTTCTTCACAGAACAGGTGGTGGACAAGTGGAACACCCTGCCAGAGGAAGTGGTGGGGGCTGAAACAATCACAGGATTTAAGAATGCATGGGATAGACATAAAGGATTCTGGAGGTCAGGTAAGGTGCAACAGACTTCTAGGAAAACAAACTGAACTTGCAAGCTCAACTTGGCAGACTGGGTGGGCCATGGGCCCTTATCTGCCGACACTGTCTATGTATCTATGTATGTATCTATGTATCTATGTCCCCGTCCCTTCTATCCTCCAGGGTGTACATATTCAGGTCTCTCAGCCTGCTGTCATAGTCTGTCCCTTCCATTCCACATATCATCTTTGTTGCCCTCCTCTGCACCCCTCCAGTAGCCTGATATCATGCTTTAGGTATGGCCTCCAAAACTGCACACAATACTCTAAGTGTGGCCTTACCAGCAACCTGTAGAAGGGCAAGATCACCTCCCTTCGCCTGGATGAAAAACACCTTGCTATGCACCCCAGCATTTTGTTTGTTTGCAGCTGCTCCCCAGCACTGGGCGGTGTTGTCCATGGTCCCTGTTATCATTACCCCTAGGTCCTTCTCCTCCTCAGTGATCCCCAGCTTAACTCCTCCAAGCCAGTATTCTCTCCTTGGGTTCTTCACCCCAAAGTGCATAACCTTACACTTCTTTGCATTGAACCCCAGCTGCCACCTCTCTGATCACTCCTCTAGCTTGCTTAGGTCCCCCTGCAGCTGCTTCCATCCCTTCTCTCCATTCACCACTGCTCCGATTTTGGTGTCTTCAGTGAACAGACTTATCTTGCTCACCACCCCATGTGCAATGTCTGATATGAAGAGCCTGACAATACTAGCCCCAACACTGAGTCCTGCAGCACCTCACTCGTCACTGCCTTGGAGCTGAGAGCTCCTCTCACCACCACCTATTGCAGCCTCCCACCCAGCCAGCTTGTAATCCAGTTCATCATTTTGCCCCTACCCCTACACCAGTTAGCTTCCCCAAGCCACACATAAGGCACAGAATTGAAGGCCTTGCTGAAGTCCAAGTAAAGAACATCCACTGCATGACCCTTATGCAGGTCACCTGTCACCAAGTCATAATATTGTATCAGGTTGGTTAAACAAGACTTCCCTGAAACAAACCCATGCTGCCTCACATCCTGGAGCCATAGTCCTCCAGGTATGACACCAGTCTTTCCTTTAGTAATGTCTCTATGAGTTTGCACACTATGGAGGTGAAAACTTACAGGGTGATAATTACCTGGTTCATCCCTTGGTCCACTCTTGTGTAACGGTACTACATGTGCCATCCTCCAGTCCAGTGGCATACATCCTAACTCCAGTGAGGTGCTGTGCAGATCCACCAGTGGCTCCGCCAACACCTCCACCATCTCCCTCAGCACCCTGGGGTGGATACCATCTGGCCCTGGTGCCTTGTCTACCTTCAGTGCCCTCAGTCCCTCTAGGATTCTACTTGCCTCAATTCTTCCATCTGTTGCCTCCTCTCCCCGTCCCCACCCTAACAGCCAATGGTGGTAGCAGTCCCCATTTTATTCCGTGAACACTGAGCAAAAGTATTCATTCAATGCTTCTGCTAGCTTCTCACCCTTTTCCATCCACTCCCACCCTTTTATCCTCACTATTGTTTCCTTGACTTCCTTTTCTCCTGATGTATCTGAAAAGTCTTTCTCCCCCATTAATTCCCTGCACTATCTCAGCTCCATCTGGGCTTTGGCTTCTCTCACTTTTCTGGTCACCTCCTGGACCGTCTTGCATACTCCTCCTGTTCACTTCCTTCCTGTCCTTCTATACCTCTGGTGTGCCTCTGTTTTACTCTCACCACCTCCACTACCTTGCTGTTCAACCAGCATGTTTTTTGCTCTGCTCCTCTTACTCTGTGTCTTGGTGCAGGCTTCTCTTGCCTCTGTAAACTCTCTTTTAATAATATCCCATTTCTGCTCAGCATCCATCTCCTGCCTTATGCCCTCTAGTTTCCCTTTCAGTACTTCCTGCATCCTCCCAAAGTCTGCCCCCCAGTTTACTACCCGGTAACTGATTTCTCTGGCTCCCCACACATTGTGATATTAAACTGTGATCGCTGTCGGCTGGTGGGTCCTCCACCTTAATTTACCTTACTGCCTCCCATTCGACAACACCAGATCTAAAGTGTTCTTTAGCCTAGCAGGTACAGTAACCAACTGTGTCAGAGACCATCCTGGATTGCGTCCAGGAGCACTTGTTCTCTAGCACTGGAGGTGACTGGAATGCTCCAGTCAACCCCCGCAAGTTGAAATCCCCACGATGACCACCTTCCCTTTTCTACTTACTGTTCTGATTTGTCCTGCTAATTCCTGTCAAGCTCCTCAGACTGAGAAGGTGGCCTGTATACCACCCCAAACCTCAGTTTCCTACCCCTTGAGTCTAGGAGCTGCAGCCAGATTTCCTCTGTTCTCCTTTCTTCCCCTCATCCCTTGTGCATTTGAGCCGATCCCTCACACAGACTGCCTCCCCAACTGCCCCTCCCTTCCTTATGGTCCTTCCTGTATATTTTGTATCCTGGGATTGCCAGATCCCAGTCCTGGTCTCAGTTGCCAACATTTCTGTGACAGCTGCAATTTCCATCCTCCACACTGTTAAGAGTGGCTATAGCTCAGCAGATTTGTTGCCTAAGCTTCTTGCATTCAGAGACCACCCTCCATCCTGCCTCTTCCCTTCATTAGCCTCCATTTCCTTCCTTTTTCCCTCCTTTTTGGCCACCCAGAGTCCTTCCCTGTTAGCCTGTGGGTAGGCTGTGATTCCACTCTATCAGATCCCTGCCTACCTGCTGTCCACTTGCCACAACCTCTATCTAGTTTAAATTCACCTTTGTCGCAATATACCTCCCCAGTCTTTGCTTTAATACCTCCTTCCCCTCCCCACTCAGGTGCAGCCTATCCCTTGCAAACAGATTGTTATTATCCCAGGTACTGCCCCAGCCACCCACAACCCCATATCACTTAGTTTGACACCATTCTACCAACCATGTGTTCAACTCTTTAATCCTCTCCTTTCTCACTGTGTTTGCAAGGGGTACTGGGGCACTTCAGAGAATGCCACAAACTCTCCAGTCTCCACACACAACCTTCCCACTTCCTCAGTCCTCTCCTTTGTTACCTCCTCCATTTCCCCGCTAGGTCATTTGTCCCACATGTACCACAATGTGTGGTTTCTCCCACCCCTCCTACGCACCTTAGGATTGCCTGTCCTACCTTGTCTGCCTTTAATCCTGGTATGGACTCCACCCATATCTGGCTGTGCCTCTCCCCTTGCTGCCCCATCTGATCCCCTTGAGTATGGAGTCCCCAACACTAGTACACCTCCCTCCTCTTTCCTTGTGCCGTTCATCACCCCCACCCAGGTTCTCATTTCTGGGGCCACTTGAGATGGTGCTTTACAGTGTGTCCCAGTGTCTTCCTCCTGCCCTTCTCAATTGAGACCCTCCCCTCCTCCTGTTTGACTGCCAACCTTCCGCTCCTCCTCACCTTGCTGAGTATTATCCCCCTGCCATGCCATACCCATCTCCCCACTAGTAATGCTCTTTCTCCCTTCTTTGTGAGTACTATCCTTGTGCAATCTCCTCCTGTGTCCTCTTTCCCATGTGTTGCTAGTACAGCAAGCATGTTCCCTCCTCCCTTTGCCTTACTGTGTGTTTCCTCCTCCCTCCTGCCTACTGCTGCTCCTCTTTTCTAGGTCCTACTACAGTCCACCCTTCATCAACTGGCTTCTTATCTACTGTGCCTCCTCCTGACCTCTCCTTGCCCCACTGTTCCTTCTCTGTGGTGCCCCACAATACTCTCAGATGTCAGCCCTCCTCCCGATGCAATCCTCCCTCCTCCCTCAACCTCCCCAGCTCCCTGCCAAGCCACTGAACCTCTTCCTCGAGCCTCCTTAGCCTGTGGCATATTGGACACCCTCCAGCCTCCACAGTAAGTTCATCTGCATTGCTGCCCCACAACCATTGCACCCTACATCCTACTCATGGTCCACACTACTTATACAGCCTCTCCACACCACTCTCCCTACAGCAAGTAGAATTAACTAATCCTAGCCCTGCCTCTAACAGAAATTGTTATCCTAAATGCCCTTGCATGCAGTATAAGACAGTCAACTATAGTACTAACTGAAACCACAATCCTTCTCATAAGGACTATAGATCTACTCACACATTTTGTATATTTATATGTCCTTAAGACTTAGCTCATATGACTGTTCCTTGTGTCCTCATTCCTGGCCTGTTCTGAGGGCTCAGATCCTTTTGCAGCTCCCCAAGCTCCTCCCTCACAACCTTAAACTCATCCCCAGTGGTATTTCAGTATTTAAGAAAAGCTGGTGGGTGGAAGGGGTCAGTGGGAGGGCTTTAAAGATAAATTCTACTTTAAGCTAAATTAAAAAGAAAATAAAGCAATACCAAAACTTACAAAATCCTCTATACATTAACTCCTCAACAGCAATTAAGAATTAACTAATCCTTCTCTCCTGTAGTTTAACAAACAATAGCAAAACTTACAGAAATATTAGCAGACTTAACCAATCCTTCTCTCTTCAACAGTCTTGCTCTGCCCCTTGAACTCTGTATCTTGAGGGTGGGTCCCTTGATTTGGGCAGGGTTACCCTGTTTTTCCCTGTTGACATACCGTATCTCAAGGTTGTACACTGGGAGCAGAGGGCCTGACCACTGGAGTGCATTTGTGACAAATCTGGTTGACAGCAGTGTGATCAGAAAGATTTGGTTTGCAGTGCTGAAGTCAAAAGGATTTGTTTGCATATTGTGAAATTATTTGGTGACATGAGCATTAACAGTCCAGTGTCAGATTGATAAACTGTAACAGTTCACACACAAAACAAGCAGTGATTGTAAAAGTTAAAAAAAGAAGAAATATATCATTGTGGTTACAGTTTAAATTCCATCCCTGTTTTTTTTTTTGCAAGCTAGTGTAGCTGTAGATTAGGGAAGAAGAAGGCTTCCAACTACACCAAGTACACTGCAGAATAGCTGAGTCAGTTGTGCCAGGAGAGAGGAGTCCGTTGCAGAGGTGAAACAAACAGCACCTCATGAAGGCTGTTGTGGTAGCCAATACATGATCGACTGCCCAAGACCTTGAGTCACAATCAGTGACTGAAAAGGACCAGACCTTGGCATGGAGGGCCAGGGTCCACTGCAGTGTCCAGTCCCAGGAAGGAGGACAGTGGGACCAGTATGAACTGACAGTGACAGCCACAGGGGAGGGTCACCACCATGATGCAGCCAGAAGGGATCAAGCTGCAGATGGAGTTGAGGAGAATGGAGCTGGAATTTGAGTAGAAAGTTCCACATTTAGATGGAGATGAGAGAGAGAGAGAGAGAGAGATAGAGAGGAGAAGCAAAAGCTAGAGAGGCCATGGAAAAAGAAAACCAGTGTCAGAGATAGGCAGAGGAAAAGAGCAACAGTTTTAGAGAGAGGCCGAGCGAGAGGTGAGAGAGTGTCAGAGGAAATTTGAACTGAGAAGCTAACTCCAAAGACCAGAGCCAGAGCAGGTAAGTGGCATGAGTAAACTTGGACCTCCAGGACTGGGTTACAAATTAAATTCTAAATTGATAGCTGAATTTAAAGAAGGGAAGATATGGATGCATTTTTAAATTAATTTTAAAGGTATGCATTCAGGCAAAAATTCCCAGAGAGTCCTGGAGCTTCCAGCTATCCCTGCTGCTTACCGGAAAGCTCATGATGCATTGGGTCTAATGGACAATCAGGACAGTAATGATTATGACAAACCTAAAGCTACATTATTAAAAAGAATAACTTGACAGCTGAAGCATGCAGAGTTAAGTTCTATAAGCTCAGGAGAAGCTCTGGCATGAACTATGAGGAACTAGCCATAAACAACATTAGTTTTTGAAACATTGGTGGGAGGGGATACAAACAGACTTGTAGAGAAAATTGAGGATGTTTTACTTTGGAGCAGTTCTTTGGGCTTGCCCAGCAGAGCTGAAAACCTGGCTAGAGGACCAAGATCCAAAAACAGTACAGGAGGCTGCCAAGCTCTGGAACTGCTATGCCAAGAGCAGGCCTGCTCTTAGAGGGACTGGGGCAGTTGTGGCAGTGCAAAAGGAAAAGCACACCTTCAGGGCAGCTAAACCCTCACTGCCTCCCAGAAAGTGGGCAGCCCCAGGTTACAAAGAAAGGATTTGCTTGATAAAAGAAATGATTGTTGGTTTTGAAACAACCTGGGCATATGCCAGACAGTGTCCTAAAAAGGCAGAGTGTGTACAAACTGGTGCTGGGAAAGAAGTGTTTTTGTGTATCCCTGAAAGCATGCCAGTAAACATGATGGAGCACATACACCCAGTTACTGTGAATGGGGTGCAGACCCATGGGTTAAGTGACACGGGGCATCCCATACTTTGGTAAAGAGGATTTGGTTGAGCCTGAACAGTTTATATCCAATCAGTTTGTTACAGTACGGGATTCACTGGGAGGAGAAAACTGTGCCACTTGCTAGTGTTCTCCCGGACTAGGGGTGAGACAGGGAGACTGTGCAAAAGTTGCAGTGGCAGAAAATCTGGCCCTGGATGTGATTATAGGGAACAATCTCCAAAAGGGGTGGTGTGTACAGTTACCAGCAGTCAAGTGGCAAAGGCAAATTGTTGTTCTCTGGACCCCATAGAGCCCCTGTGGAAAACACTAGGAGGATGGTTCCCAGCCTGTGTCTCCTGATAAGGAGAATAGAGAAAGGGAGTAGAAATTCCCAGGTAGCAGTTAACAGAATAGCTACAGAAGGTTACTCTGAGGAGGGAGGGGTAGCCAATTGTCAGAGAGAGCTAGGGTGAGTGACCCCAATGCCCTGATGCTAGAGCTAGGGACCCTAGTTTAGGAACTAAAGGGGACCTGTCCCATGCCTTGGGAATGTGTAAAGATCTTGCAGCTGCTCATAAAAATGACCCTAGTTTAGAGAGGCTGAGGGCTTGGGCAGAATCTGGTGGGACATAGGGAGGTGACAGGAGACATAGAGTGTATTGGGAAAACTGACTGCTGTATCGCGGGATGTAAGGACATAGGGAGGGTAATTGGCAGGCAGCTTGTCATTCCCAGGGGTACCGTGAGCGCTTGCTCAAGATTGCTCCTGATGTGTCTATGTCTGGACATCTGGGAATCATGCACATTATGTAGTGATTGGCCCAGAATTTTATTGGCATAGCTTCTCCCAGAAGGTGAAGGAATATTGCAGGTCTTGTCACTGGTGCCAAGAAATATGGAAGGTCAGTAAAACCCAAGCCACCCTAATTCCCTTGCTCATAGTGGAGAAGTCATTCCAGAGGGTAGGAATGGATTTTGTGGGCTTTGGAACATCCCCAGCCCTTGGGGAAGAGGTTTATCCTAACTGTGGTGGATTATGCCACCCGATACCCAGAAGCAGATGCCTTGCTTGGGATTTTCTCCCATGTCCGCTCCCACAGAAGGTTATCACTGATTGAGACAGTTCCTTCATGTCAGACCTGATGAAGTGTTTGTGGGAGGGTGCTGTGGTGCAGAGACACACAACACCTTATCACCCACAAGCCAATGGGCTTGTGGAAAGGTTACTGGTACCCTCAAATTGGTATACTGACTGTGCACCGATGCAAATACCGTGAAGACCATCACAATGACATTTTGGCAGTTCACTGTGATGGTCTCCAGGTACTGTATTTGGCCACTGCTGCTGCTGGGGTGTTTCCCCCTACCTGAACTAAGTCTGACTGGAGTTTGAAATCTTACATATGGGGGTGCAGGGACAGGGCCCCCACATGAAGGATGTGAGGGCAAGCCCCTCACAGAAACACTCTGTTCCCTGTGACAGCACACCAATTGGCAGTGTTGTGTTGTCACTGTGCTGACAGTCGACAAGAAATTTGTCACAGCAGCATAGTGGAACCCCTAAAATCAATGCTCCAACCATTTGCTAACCAGCATGGGAGGGACTGGGAGAAATACCTTCCCTACCTGTTGTTCACATACAGGGAGATGCCCAAAAGTTGACAGAGTTTTCCCTCTGAGCTCTTATATGATGCAAGGTGCATGGGCCCTAGACTTGATCCGGGAGGACTGGGAAGGCAAGCATGCCACCCAGGGAACTCCCATAGTGGATTATGTCCTTAGGTTTAGGAACAGCTGAAGGAGTTTATGGGACTGGAGGAGAACCAATGTGACTCCACTCCACAAGAGTGGAAGCAAGGAGGAAGTAGGTAACTACAGACCAGTTAGTCTTACCTCAATCATTGGAAACATTATGGAGACACTCCTCAAGGACAGGATAGTGGAGCACCTGAATCCATAGAGACTCAGGGTAAGTCAAAACTGGTCAACTGGCTGGCAAACTGGCTGTTGGGTAGAAAGCAGAGAGTGATGGTTAGCGGTATCCTGTCAGAGGAGAAGCACGTCACAAGTGGGGTACCTCAGGGATCGGTCCTAAGGCCAGTCCTCTTCAATATCTTTTTCAGTGATATTGTGGTCAGACTGAAAGAGTTTGCCTGTTTGCAGATGACACAAAGATCTGCAACAGAGTGGAAAATCCAGAGGGGGGTAGGATGAGACGAGACCTGTAAAAGCTAGTAAAATGGTCCATAGAGTGGCAACTAGGGTTTAATGCAATGTAGTGCAAAATCATGCACATGGGGAGGAGAAACCCTGAAGCTAACTATAGGGTGGGAGGGAAGTACTAACAACCACCAGAGAGGAAAGAGACTTGGATCACCATCACCAATGCCCTAAAAGCCTCCAGACAAACTACAAAGGCAGTGGGAGAAGCTAAAGGGACATTAGGATGTATCAGTAGGGTATCACTAGCTGAAAGAGGAAGGTAGTGATCCCTCTTTACAAGACAATGGTTAGGCCTCAGCTGAGTATTGCATCCAGGTCTGGAGGTCACACCTGCAAAAATACATCAACAGGATAGAAACAGTCCAGAGAAGGGCAACAAAGATGGTGTAGGGGCTGCAACAAAAGATGTATGAAGACAGATTGAAAGACCTCAATATGCACACCCTGGAGCAGAGGATGGAAGGGAGAGGGAAGATATGATAGAAACCTTCAAATACCTTAAAGGACTAAATAAGTGCAATAGTCTAACATGTTTCAGTATAAGAAAAATAGCAGGACAAGAGGACATTATATGAGATTAGAAGGATACTGATTGAGGAGTGATGAGAAAATTCTTTTCACAGAAAGAGTGGTAGTTGCATGTAACAGTCTTCCCAGGGAAGCAGTGGAACTGAGTACAGTAAAGGGCTTCAAGACAGCATGGATAGGCACAAGGGAATAATACAGATAAGTAAGAATAAAGTATGACAGGTCAATGTTCAGAATAGGAACATTCTGTATGGCAGCAACAATCAGGTAGAAAACAAAATGGGCAGATTTGATGGGCCTGGCTGTGTTTATCTGATGACAATGTCAATGTTTCTATGTAACAGCCCAGAGCAAACTGACAGCTGCCCTTCAGAAGCAAAGGTGTGGTACAACCACAGAGCCAGAGCTCGCTTACACTGTGGGTCAGAAGGTCTTGTTCCTATCCCAGTTTGAAGGATAAGCTGCAGGCCGAGTGGGCAGGAATGTAAAAGTAGCCAGGCAGGTGAATTACATAAATTACATTGTAGAACTGCCTGACAGGTGACATAATCAAAGAATGTACCATGTCAGCATGATGATGCCATATGCAAATATAGCTGAGAGGAGAGGTCCTGCCTGAGCCTTTTCTCATTTTGAGTTTGAATGCTGGGACAGTGTTGATAATTCTGACAGAACAGTTAAAGTGCTCATAGTGTGTCACCATATGCACCAAAGTAATGAAATACCTAGGTCTCAACTGAGTCAGAAGGGAGTTGTGAACCAGGTTGTGTGCCCGCTGGGTCAAGTATTGCACTGCATTCCCCAAAGAGAGTGTCATATTTGGACCTGTTACCTTGGTGTACTAGCAGAAAAGGTTTCATATTTGACCCCAGAACTCGAGACTGGTAGTTGCTTGGCTCCAAAACAGACAGAAGGATTACTCTGTTTGTCTCCTGTTCACATATTGCAGTTCAAGGTGGGTAACTATGGGAACAGAGGGCCTGACACCAGTGCATTTATGATAGTACCTACTTGCTAAGAGAACCATTCTGAACAAAAATGTGTTAACTGAAAGGAACCAACTCCTCTTAAGTAGATGCTAAATTGTTCGAGGGGTCCCCAAATGGTTATCCATAATTCCAGAATTCATTTAATGCTATAATTTGCTTTTTCAATTTTATTAAATCTATCATGAGATTTTTCCATTATGTATACAGTAGTTAGGAGAGTCTGTATTGTTCCAGTTTGAGAGAATACATTTATTAACATGCTCATGCACAGCTGTAACTGTTTTCATTGTAGAATTGTAAATTCGTGATCTTTAAATTAACCAAGTAAGATCATTTCTTTATTAAGTCAGATAGTCTTACCCAAACTAAAGGATATAACTTCAGAGATTTTTTTTTCCAAAACAATTGTAATTTAACACAATCAGAGAACATATGGGCCATAACAACTTTTGGGGAATTACATTGAAGGCATTTATCTCTAATATTCAGATTCATCTTATTAAGTTTGCAATGAGTGTGCTAAATTTAGCTAACATGTTAACTTTAATCTATTGCAATTTAGATGAAATACATGACCTGTATAGAAGATAAATAATCTTTTTCCAATCCAGTTCTGATAAACAAATAGCCGAATATTTTCCCATTTGTTTTCAATTCTGTTAAAATAATACTTTTGTACGATAATAAGTAAGTAAGTGAAATCTTTATTTTTATACAGGAAGTTGACATTCCACATCATTTGGTTCAAATGGCCTGTTTTCAAGATGGTACTGTTTCACAAATGGTTCTCAACCTGTTTTGGAAAAGCACAAATTGACATACAAACTATAACAATGAGTGAAAAACTTACTGACATTCAGTTTGCTAAAAGTCCTGATTTACAATTTACTTCACTCCTAATCTAGACTAAACATATAAGATCTATCTTAGATGGGGGAGTAACTCTAAATTACATAGAAGATACAAGGAGAACCCAGATTGCACTTATTCCTTATTAACTTCCAGTGGTAATATATTAGCGTCCATTCCCATATCAAAGCTATCCCATAATACAAGATCCTGTCACCTATTTTTAAAAGACACTGTTTTAACATACAGAAATGTAACAATAAATAACAAGTTACTCAAGTCCCTTGGTATTGCAATACCTTAAACCCAACAAAAACCTAGCATGTCAGCTCTATCAAAAGGAGGGATAATTTGTTCTCAGTTTATTTCAGAAGAAGACAAATTAACATACAAACATAACAATAAATAAAAAATAACATTCAGATTACTAAAAATCTTTTTTTTATTTACTTTGTTCCTAGCCTGAACTCAACATATAAATTTTGTCTTAAATAAAAGGGAGGGGAGGAGTACTCCTAAGGTACACACAAAATACAAGGGAGAACCCATATTGCACTTATTCCCATTATAACTTCCAAAAGTAATATGCTAACATCCATTCCCATACCAAAACTATTCTATTGTACAAAATCCTGGCACCTATCTTAGAAAACATTTGTTTAACACACAGAAATGTAACAATAAATAATAACTGACTCTAGCCCTTGATATTACAATACCTTAAACCTTGCAAAAACCTAGCATGCGGATCTGTCTGGGGGCAGTACTTCTTGAGGTAAACAAGAATAGAGAGGGTGGGAACCCTAGTTTAACATTTTTCCCTAATAACTCATGTAGAAGTACACTGACATCTCTTTCAGTGCTCCTTGTTTATCTGTTGAACAAACAGCCCTGGAACTTTAGTCAGTTCTTTGTCCTCTGAATCCACAATACTCCAAATACTACAAATCAGAGATGAAAAGGTCATATTACCATACATGCTGCTAACTTTAGGATTTACATACTTAATTACCTTACTTGTTCTGATGCCATACTCAAATCCCCTTATCTGAAGTTTGTCCATTAAATAAACAGGTACCATGACACAAGATTTTATATGTCATGTAAATCCACTTCCTATCTCTCTTGGTCTCAAAGTCACGCCACTCCAGACTGGTATACATTTTACAATGATGTGTAAAAGGCCCACATTTTAGTACAAATCTTGCCATTTTATTAAATAATTTGTTTATTTTACTTAAAGAGGTTTTGTTTGCCAGTCCAAAATATGGGCTCCATAGTCAGTTATAAGCACAAAAACTTGATTTACCACTGTTTCTCTCATTTTAAAATCTAGACAATATCTCTGAATGTCTAAAGGCACCCATTCTAGTATTTATTTTTTCTACTGTTTTACTTATATGAAAATCAAAGTCCAAACTCTGGTCTATCCAGATGCCTAGATATTTGTATACTTGTACTTGCTCAAGGATCTTGTCCTTTATGGATTTAATACATATTGCTTTGCCTTTTTGGTGAGCTTTTGATCCAAAAGTCATAGTTTTGACTTTTTCCACTTAATAGCAGTCTGGAGTCTGAAAACCATGAACAGAGAGTTAGGAAGTCCTCCTGTAGGTTTGTTTCCATCTTTCTTACTATTGCCAAAGGCAATTAACACAGTATCATCTGCATAAAGATGAATTTGGGTTTCATGTATAACCTGAGTCACAGAGTTTACATATATTAAAAATAGTGTGGGTCCCAAGAGTGATCCCTGAGGACCCCCATTTAGGACCTTATTTAATAGGGCACCTCCTATTTGAACTTGCTGGGTTCTATTCTTTAGGTAAGATACAAATCATTGGCAGGTATCAGGTATAATCCCTATATCTAGCAGTCTCCGCCCATGATCTCATGATCTACAGTATCAAAAGCTTTCAATAAATCCACAAACACCACACTCACGCTCTGTTTTCATTTAAATATGCTGAAATTAAATTTATTTAATTTTTTATTTATTTCAGTTTTGAATTACAACCTTTGAGCCAAATTGGCTCTTTAACAAAGGCTCCAAGACAGTAGAACAACAAACATAACAGTACAATTTACATCTTAAGTCAAGAACTTACAAAAGCCAAGTGACAAGGCTATTTCACTAGCAAGATTAAAGTGGAGTATAACCTCAAATACAAATACGTTTATAACAGAAATATCTGTAGCCTATAAGTCTAGTTACTAAGTGCAGGTTGCTTGTAGTTTGCAGCCAAAATCTGCTTGTCAAGGAAAAGGGAGGAAGGAGGAGGAGGTATGGAGAGTATTGGCATGGGTACAGAGGAGGCATATTGTATAAATTTATTAGGGTATAGGATAAGGGGATATGATGAGGGAGAACAAGCTGATAAGTGCTGTATGCATGGGGGCAGCCTAGGGGAAGTGTAAGCCAAGTGAAGGGAGAGGTGAGGACTCGGGAGAGGGGTAAGAAGGTGGAGGGTAATGGTTGAAGTCTATGGCAGGGATGGAACTCCTATCATTCTGCACCAGGAGGCGATGGAGTTATTTTTTGAATTGGCTTGATTGGCTAAATCTACCAGTTCAGTGAGTGGTGTCCATGGAGTATCCCTTCTAAAACCAGATTGCTATGTTGTCAAAATAGAGTTTTGTTCTAAGTAATCTAGCACTTCTTCTTGTACTACCCCTTCCAATAGTTTTGAGATCATGAGCAGGAGAACTATGGAGCAATAGCTGGATCCATCGGTAGCTCCCCTTTATAAACTGGGATGATTTTAGCATGTTTCCAGCTTTCAGGGAACCTACTTTCACATAAACTCCAATTGAATAGTTTTGCAAGAATCGGGAGATAATTTCTTTAGCATCTTTCAAAAATCTACATTCAACCCTATCATATCCACAAGCTTTTTAACTTTTAATTTACTGATATGTTTATTCACTTGACTTATCATTACAACCTTAAATCTAAATTTAGGTCCATCTCTTGGTTGTTTGCCTCTCTTTGAATTTTGTTTTTCTAAATTTACTGTTGGAATTTTTACATCTGGCAAGTTAATAACATACTCATTTATTAGGTCAGCAGATGCTTTTGGAGACTGCGTACACCATACTTTTCCATTAGAATCATGGGTCTATTATTTGAAGGGGACTCAAATGATTTAATCAATGCCCAGTATTGACATGAGTCAGTAGCTTTATTAATTTTGTTTTTATAAAATGTTTGCTTAGTATCACTTAAATTTTATTTCAACTTATTTCTAGGCTTTTAAAGTTATTCCAATCTTCTAAGTCTAAAGATTTGTTTGCAGTTTTCCATAACCTATCTTTTATTCCAGTCTCTTTTTAATTTTTAATAATCCAAACTGCCTGTTCTTTCCTCTGAGTCTTTTATGTAACAAGGTATGATATATTCTATATATTCATTTTGGGAAGGGCAGATTGGATGAGATTAGTTCTTGAGTATGTGATGGTGATAGGGAGTTTAGAGAGCCACTTTAATTTTTAACTTAGTTTCTTGGAAAAGAAGTAAATGCAGTACTGTAATTAGAAATCAGTCCACAGGGATTGGTTTTAAGATTGGCATACTTAATCCAAAAATGTTCTAAAACATCTGGGGAACGAAAACTGATATTGTAGTTAAACTCTCCAGAGGCATGGATCAAAGCATAAACCTCAGTTGGAGTGAAACCTAGAGATTGCTTCAGTAAGGTTTTGTCTACATACTGCCTGTCAGGGATATCATTCCTATTTCCTAAGAAACATAGTCTGACAACATTTCATCACTTCCAATTCCTGATAAAATGGAATTTCAAGATAAATCAGATGCACCCATTTTTGCTAATTATAGTTTTAAACCCTATATGGGACCCAGAATTTAAGTTCTGGTATGCAGTGGGTTTACTGCATTTAAAACAATGTTATGATCATAATCTATTTAAATTCACACAGTTACAATAAGATTTTCAAATACAAATGAAAAACACATTTCGACCAGGATGTAAAATGACAACTGTACTGTTCATAAGGAGGTGTGAAAAATGCCAGTGTTGAAAATCTGGCATGAAAATATTACAGATTTGTGAGGTTACAAGGTGCGCACAATTCTCTTCCATCAATTCATCCCTGAAAATTTTGCTCCCGACAGTTCAATCCCATGTCAACTCATGCCTCCTCAAATTCACTCCCATCAATTCACTCCCATACTGACATAAAACAGCACATAAGACCAAAATCCATAAAAGCAATTTTCACATTAAATTTAATTGTTATTATACTTGTGTATACATAGGAGGTGAGGTGAGGTGAAGTACATTTGATGTTTAGGAGGGAGGAGGGACTGCACTGGCTACAGACTGCTATCGGTGATGGCAGAGTGACCCGACTCAGTAGAGAGAGGCATAAAATCATATGCCTGTGAATCATCATGAAAGAACTAACAGTCACTGCCATGACTGCTCCATCCAGCTTGCAGTGATAAGACCATGTTGCCTGCTTGGGCTCTCAGCTCCATACCACACTTGCTGTGAATCTATATATCTTTACCACAAACTTCAGCTCAGTGTGTGCTGACAATGTGGTAGTGTTTTCAGCAACCTCAGAGCCAACATAGAGATTGGGGTTACTGGAGTTCTTGAGACAGCTGCACAGTGGGACTAATTCTCCATTCCTTGAGATCTGACATTTTAAAGGGGGACTAAGTTCTAGTGCCAAGCTTACCTCCTACTTGAGTCCCTGGGTAAGGACACTGCTGTACAGTTGGGAGGGGTGCACTTCATCAATTCTTGCTGTTGCACATTAGAACAATGAGTCTGTCTGACTGTGCTACAGAGATAGTCCTTACATTCTTTAGTTTTCCTGTTAGTATATGTTTTCAAGCACACTTGTTAGATGGAACAGTAACAGTATTAGGGATGGGACAGGAGTAAATTGACAGGAGTGGATTTGAGGGAGAGTGAGGTGATGCAGGAGTGGAATTGTTGGGAGCAAAATTGTCAGTAACGAATTGACAGGAGCTTATTGTCATGTACCCCATTTAATTTTATGTTTAACTTTTAACCATACAGTATACTTATCGAGGGATGAAGGAAGCAACTCTTTATATTTCAGTTTAGGTAAACCAGCATGTAGAAGGGCTGGTAAATAAATTTGCATTATTTTACTACTTTCTAGGAGGTAATTAGATGAGCATGGGACTCTAAACCAGTCCACGATCTGATTTAACTGTCCAGAATAGTAGTACAGTTGGAAGTCTGGCAGTCCGAGATCCCTTGCACACTTGAATAATTTTAACTTAAGAGAAATTCTAGGTCTTTTATGTTTCATAAGATGTTACCTATCATAGTATATCATTTCTTAAAGATCATGTGCAAAGGTTTTGCATATTTTAATACAGCTTCAATTCAAGTCCTTGTATCATGTTTAGAGTTTCCTGAAACTTCATGCTGTTCGGTTTGTAGTTTTCTTTAAATCAGCATTTATTAACTAGCTCCAGAGTGGCTGAAAACAGTGAAGTTATTTATGTCTCTCTCAGTCAGATTTAGAGAGTGATGGCATCATTGTGGTGGAGTACTGTAGCTTGCTGCTTCATATTCCCAATCAAAGCAGGCTGTAGAGCTAATGGTTTGCTCACCAGGTTTCTTATACACCCAGTCTGTGGTTTGTGTTTAGATAGATTAGTTCTCTTCTTATACAAGTTGATAAGTTGAGTTTCAGTGCTGAACTGAAGTAGTGGAAATCTTTCTCTGTGAGAGATCAGCTAGTTTTTATCACAGATCTCCATCCTTTCTCATCAAAACTCTGATTTTTTCTAACTATATAACAAAGGTTTGTTTAATGAATGTAAAATAAATCTGAATTCTATTCATTCATAGAAATAGTTTGTCTTTGATGTAGCCTTCATAAATACATTCATGTAAGAACTTTTTTCATATCAGATTGACAAACAGGTGCCTGTCACATTCTACTATTTCAAGCATAGTTCTGACTGAACTCACAAATTTCAGTCCTTTGGTGGTTTCTGTGTGAAAATACATTGTGTATGTGTATAAACAGCAACACTATATGGCATCCCAATGCACCATATCTCTTCTTCACAGCTGAGGCAGCTGCAGTCTACTGCTACCTGTCCCCTGCCCAAAAAGCCCCATGCTTTCTGATTCACACTCAAGGCTGCTGCATCTGAACTTCCACTACCTTAGTTCAGCACTGAAACTCAGATTATCAACTTTTCTAAGAAGAGAATGATATATTTCAAGCTAATTGATCTAGGCCCGGATATTCAGAGCATTTGTGCATGGCACAACTGAGTTGGGCCAGTGCAGGCACGGAGATGCGCCAAGGAGCAATATTCAGTGGGAGCCAAGCCGCTCAAAACCCATTGAGCCAATGCGCAAATATAATACATGATGTGCAAGTGCAGGGGCAGTCCCATGAATATGCAGCGCAATGGTATATTCAATCAGGAAGCCATGGCACAAGTGTGGAGCAAACCAAACATGCACCTACCAAACTTGTTCCTATAAAACAGGGCACAAACACACAGACATCAGTTGTGCCAAGAGTGAGAGAGACAGTGAGAGTGAGAGATAGTGAGAGAGAGACAGACAGACACAAGAACAGACACAGAGGAGAGAGAGAGAGAGGTGGTGGGAGAGGGAGAGGGGCAGAGAGAGAGAGAGAGAGACACACACATACACAAACACACACACACACAAAAAACAGTGTACCAGTGTGGCACACAGACAGCAGCAAACCATCCAGGGGGACACTGAACTGAAGGAGAGTGCACCATTCCTGATGAAAGCGGCAATGAGGGGCGTGAGGAGGCAGAGGAGCTAGGCCATGGCCGATGAAGGCCTGTCAGTGATGTCTGACACATGATAGTACTGTACCCGCATCACCTTTGAGAACTATAGTAACACCGAGATTGTGGCCAGTACCACCTGAACAGGGCTATTCTGAGGCAGCTCTGTGAGCTGTGCAGTGAGGAGATGCAGGCACCCACCAGACGGAGCCACGCCATGTCTGTGGAGTCCAAGGTGACTGCTGTCATGTGCCTGCTCGCCACGGACGGCCATCCAACAGGGGACACCACGGGCATCACCCAGTCAGCCACATCCTCCTTCTCACACAGTTCCTCAGTGCTCTGCTGCCAAGTTTGTCGGAATTCATATGTTTCCCCAGAACACAGGTGGAGCTGCATAGCAAACATGCAGGACTTCCACAGGGTGGCAAGCATGCCCAGCGTGATTGGAGCCACTGACTGTACCCACATGGGCATCCACATGCCACCTGGCTCTGAGGGAATGGCATGCATCATCAGGAAGGGAGCCTGAGCATCAACTGCCAGGGTGGTGTGCGATGCCACGGGCGATTATCAGTGTCTGCGCCCACACCCTGCACATGATGCATTCATCTGGCACAGCTCTGCACTCTGCCACAGGTTTGAGCATGGGGACATCCCCATAGGCCACCTAGTGGGTGACTGTGGCACGGGCAAGGGAGATGGGCATAGCAGACCTGGGGATCAGGGTGGTAGGGTGTGCATGTTGGCATGGTGCCAGGGACAGGCAAGGGTGCAGTACAACAGCATAGGAGCTAACCATGTCATTCTCCACACAGGTGACAGCACGCACTCCACTGAGGCCCTGGCTGCTCACCCTACTGGCGGCCGTCATCACTGACAGAGGAATGGTACAATGAGGCACACGCTAGCATGCACAACATCATCGAAAGACATCTTTGGCATGCTGAAGGCATGATTTGTTGCCTAGACAGGTCAGGCAGTGCCCTACAGTACAGCCCCTTGAAAGCCTGTGCTATTCCTGGCCTGCTGCATGGTGCACAACATGGCCATTGACTGTGGAATAGTTGTCGAGGAAGATGAGGGCAACAGTAGTGGGGACAAAGGAGACAATGGGCCAGAGGGTGGTGACAGCTACCCCATGGGTGGAGGAACCCCAGACTCCAGCAGCAGGCACAATGCCACCTCGACACTGTTGCACAGGAACACTGGCGAACACAGGTAGGTGGGCGTCACATGCATGGGCCACACAGACAAGTACAGCACACATGCAGGGACAAGCATGCACACACAGATGCAGGGGTAGGGAGGCAGTGCACACAATCACACACAGCAACACACAAACACGCACACACACACACACATGCATGCATATACACACACGACACACACACACGCACCCACCCACACAGGCATGGAACGTGGCATGGATCAGATGCATGGCACCGTGCACAGGCATGACCAGTGCTAAACTGCCCTCATCACACCCATGCCACATGATCCGCAGTTGGGCATGCACACACAGGCAGCATGCGGCATGACACACATCGTGCCACCACAGGTGGAGCTCACACACACTGCCCATATGCGCTTTGGAAATAAGCAGCAGACTGTGGCCAGGGCAGTACACAGCTCAGGGCAGCTGCATAGTACTACAACCACCATGGCCTTGGGGGCAGCCATGCAGGGCTGATCAGCAGCCTCAGGCTGTGCATCAACCATGGGGGATATCCAACAGTCTCCCCAGGGGTGGAAACGTGGATCACAACTGTCCTTGGGGGCGGTAGGCGGCCAAACAGGCTAGCCCCAGGCATGCCTGGGATGCCTACATCTGAGCCCAGTATCTACTGTGTTGGGGTCACCCAACGACAGGTCCATGGGGTGACAGTACACTGTGGAGGGTCTGTTGTGCATGGCCATGCCTTGTGGCAGCCAGCAACGCAACACAGTATGATCTACAATTGCACCAGCAATGTGATCCAAGGCTGCAGTCATGGCCTCCGCATGCATTGTGTCCTCCAAGATCTGCACAGTGCACCTGTCCTGCTGCTTGGCTAATGTTCTACCTCCACCTGCAGTGCATGCACCTCAGTGGCGAGCAGAACCAGTTGCTGAAAGGATGCCCACAGCAGCCAGGTGTGCTCAGCCAGTTGGTCCACATTCTGGGACTTCCAGGTGGGCAGCCAATCATCATTGGGTGACCTGCCATGCTGTACAGCCCCTCCCGTGGACGCCTAGTGGGAATGCAGGGAATGGGTGCGTAGGCACCCACACAGCATCTCGCCCAGTGGCACCTGCAGCCTGCTGCTGTTGCCCATCTGGCAGCAGGACACAGCAGTGGCAATGTACACTGCTGCACCACAGTGCTGGCAGGTGGCTGTGCCACTGCTGGCATGGTGCTGGGCCTTGACACTGCCTGTGATGCCAGCAGGGTGACTCACCCACAACGTTGCACTTGCTGTCCAGAATCAGCATGATATCATCATTGAGCTGGATCCGCCCAATCTGTGTGTCTGCACACAGGACACCAAGGCTGGCATCCTGCAGGAACACATCCAGGGCCTCATCCTACCCTACGCCAAGGACACCCACAGGCACCATGGTGCTCATCCATGGCCTGTTGGGCTCCCAGATGCTGGTGGACATTGATGGTTCATTCTCTGGGGCTGTGCTGGCATCCACAGGTGCCATGGCCACTGCCAGCACCCCATCCTCTGCACGGAAGAGTGCTGGTGCTGCAAGAGAAGGATGGAGTATCATTGATGCATTACCCACAAATGCCTCCCATAAACTGCTGCCGCTTTTCCAGCAACCTGGTAATCATGTGGGTGTGCGCCGCGTGCACATGATATGCAGGAAAGCAGCATGCACAACAGCACGCCCATGTACGCACGCCTCCAGCCCACCATCTGTGTGTGGCTAACATACATACTGTGCAGTGATGGGCTGCCACCCATCTGGAAGCCTCCTCTAGGCACATCCTTCACTGAGGTGCGGCAGATGGTGGTTGCCACCAGCACCTCTGTTGGCTGCCAGTGGGTGCATCTGCTGGCCCCTCCAGAGGAATTATGAGATGCTCTGATGGCCACCAGCTTCTCCTTAATGCATTGCCTGTCAGTCCTGACCATCTTGTGGCACTCCTGCACTGACCACTGGTGGCTACTGTGCTGGTTGACATATATCGCCACCTCCCTCCCATCCAATGGCCCTGTCCTGTGGTGTGCCCATGGCACCGCCAACAGGGCCTCCGACTCTCCCTTAGTAAAAGTTGGGCCTGTGCTTCCATGCAGGCCCATGCTCCCTCACTCCTCCTGTCATGACATGTTGCCTCCCGCGAACATGGACAGCACAGCATCTCCCTGGTCCATCCCACCTTGCAGTGCTGTCTGATTCCAGTCTGCTGCTGCAGCATCACCCCTTACCTGTCAAGGTTGAAATCGGTTCATGGCCTGTGAGGTTCTGTACTGTTTATGAGGTGCAGCGCATGCAAATGAGGATGTGCGAATGGTAATGATATGCTAATGCACTCACTGCACCGCTTCATTGGCTGATGAGCTCATTTGCACGTGGCATCTGAATATTGCAGACATGCGCTGCACACAATGGTGTGCCAGAGCAGGCTGGGGTGCAATACCTGCGCTGCGCAGTGCACACGCTTGCAGTGTGCATGTGTGCTAGGCTTTCATGGTTCCAATCATGCACCAGGTGCGGACTCGCACATGCATCAGCACTGCACATGTGGGCATAGGCAGCTGGCGCGATGATTGCACATGCTGTCATGCACTGTATCACATACTTGCACAAAGAGCACACTGGTCGGTGACCTCTGACCCCTGATGCACCCTCGTGACCCGTGACCCTGCTGGGCCATGCGTGGTGCTCCATGCCCATCAATGCATGATGGCTGAGCACTGCACATTCTCCTGCACTTCGGATCCAGTATCTGTGACCAGCCACGTGGTGCCTGTCTCTGCTATTTTTACTGCTGCACCATGAGAAACCATGGCGAATGGTAGAGGATGCTGTTCCAGTAACTGGAACAATTTGGAGGTGATCAACCTAGTGGCCTGTGTGCAGCTACACAGTGACCAGCTGTTTGGCCAGGTGCCCCTGCAGCAGACTAACACAGGGTGTATCACACCATAGCCATCCACCTGGAGAGGAGGACAGGGTTCCCTGGATGGAAGAACAGTGCAGGCACCAGTATGGTGACATGCAAAGGAGGGACCCAGAATGGCTCTAGAGGCTCCAGGCACGGTCAGGCATGGTGCAGTGTCACAGCCAGGTAGTGTACACATGTTGCATGTCTGCCCTGGCGCTGTTGCACGTGGTGGTGGCATCGCTGTCTGGCATGCCCTGCAGTGGGGTACACTGTCAATATGCACATCACTGACTGTTATGGCCAGCTGCTGCTTGCATTGCAATGCAGCTGTGCTGATGTATGGGACATGGTGGGCAGGGCACGCCTGTGCACAGATGTCTGTGTGGTGGGGGCTGCTGGTGAGGTCAGGTACTGTTGTGCACCTGTCTTCTTTCCATTTCCAGGGCTGGAGGACCACAGGTGGGCCAGGGCAGAGCCAAGCACAACCAGGCAATGCACCCTGATGAGGCCAACCCACGCAAGCTGCAATGCAGGGGCAAGTAAGCACTGTCATGGTCATTTCACTGTACATGGGGTTGGCAGTGGGGAGTGGGTTCAGGCATGGCTGCCTGTGCCATATGCCATGACAGTTGTGTGTGTCGACCAAATGCCGCATGCCTTTGTGGCGCATCCATTGGACCCATGTGCCAGCTGTTGGTGGTGTGGGCATGCACCTGGCTGCCACCAGTTTTGCTGCAATGCTGCCAGTGCAATGTGCCATGACTGTCACTGTGTGGTCGTGGCCATGGTGTGGCAGGGACTGTCTCTATGCACGCCGTGGTGTGCGTATTATTGGCTGGCATTTGCTTACCCTCTGCGGGTGTCCATTCCGGCCCTCCAGGGGTGTGTGGTCCTGCTGACCATTGTGCACAGTGGGTGGCATGGATTCCTTAGGCCATTGCACTGATCATCTGTCCTGTCCCTACCATAGGTGTCAGGTGTCTGTGTGGAGACCGCATCGACAGATGCTATCAAGATTGTTGCTGCAGACACTCCTAGTCATGTCCAGCATTCTGAGGTGGAGGTCACCATCCAGTGGATGGTGGCAGCGGACAGAAGAGAGAGGAGGCTTGCTGGGGCAGCAGACGGGCCGCCATTGATGTTTCAGTACATGACCCCTATTTTCCCTGTTGCACCTTCCCCACAATCCCCTCCCTCTGTGCAGTCCCTGCTTCCTGTCCCTTCCTCACTGTACCTACCCTTTCACTGCCCCTGTTATCTGTTGTTCATACTTACCTATTTATAAAGCTTTTCTGACATACCTACCTGTGTCTGTATCTGCTTTGCAGGTGGTGGTGGAACCATGCTGCAGTGGCCCAGTATCTGTCCATGGTATGTGCATGAGAGCGGACAGATGTGCTTCCGTGGTTATCTGCTTGTACTGTGGTGTGTTTCGCTGTGGTGGTGTCCATCCTCTGTTCGGTGGCTGTGCTTTGGGGTGTCCATGGGGCAGCAGTCAAGGGTGAGTGATGTTGTGTGCTTGATGGTGGCACACGCCATGGTCATTGTTCAGGTCCTGTCTGCACACTGTGTTGGGGTCCTCTGCTTGGTGTTGGGCACCTGGCCCATGTGGTCTGCCATGCTGCCTGCATCCTGGCCCGTTCAGTGCCTGGTGCGTGCCCTGTGTGCCTATGCGTGTGTGTGCTTAGCTACGTGGCCCGGGTGTGGCTTGCCATGGTCACGTGGTGGAGGGCATGGCTGGCAGCCTGCCTGAGGGGGGCACCCTTGAAGGCCTTCCATTGGCTGTTGGCCCTCCTGTCACCTACTGTCCATGTCACCATTGTGTTCTGGGGTCTGGTATGTGGGTGTCTGTGTGTGCCCTGCTGGTAGGAGGCTCCTGTGGCCACTGCCTGCTTCCATGGCTCTGTCCCTGGGTCTGTTCTCTGTGCCCTGCCCCCATCTGTTGCTGTGCTGCTTGTGCTGCCACAGTTGCACAAGAACATCTCTGTGCCATGGCACACCTCTGTTTGCACCATGGTGCAACTCTGCCATATTCAGCCACATTGCATTGATGCTGTTCGCCTGTGCAACCTCTGATTATTTATTTATTTATTCAGTCTCAGATTACAAGTACCTTTGAGCACAATGCAGCTCATTTACAAAGGTTCCACATCAGTGGGGAAGGGTTACAGTTAGACAGGGAGTACAAGATAAAGTATAAAAAATATACAGTACAGTATGCATGGTACACCTTTAAACGAGATGATTACTAGAGCAATAATAAATAGTGAATAAACAGTAAGGAGAGCCAGCATGATGAGCTAACAGTTATGCTGCATCAGCAGTACGTGAATACATCTAAAGCATACAGTGACAGATACACAAGGGAGGCAGTAGGGAGTTAAGATAGAAGGGTAGATGAAGGTGGTGGCAACGCGATGTAGATCAGAATGGAGGGTAGCAGCCAGAGGCTTTGTCAAATGTTGTAGGAGGGAAGGAGGGGTTAGGGATTGAGGGAGGGTGAGGTGAAGGGTGATGTGGCGATCGTTGCCATGTGGTGCCAAAATGTAAGTGCCAAAGGGTATGGACAGGGTGCCACAGTCACGGTTGAGGTTGACAGTCAGGAACTAGGATTGGGTGGACAATCACATGTGCTTTCAGTTATCAGATGCTGCAGAAGCAACTGTTTAAACTGCAAACTTGGTTAGCTTGGTCAATTAGGTAGCCAGGCCTTTGAACCAAAGTGGGTTCTGTACAAGAAGGATCTTTGGTACTGTGCAGTCCGACACCGTGGGATGAGGAGGTGTTCAGAATTAGATGTATGGGTGTGCTGGGTCTTAAGGGATTTATTTAACAGGCATCCAACTCCTGGAGGCAAGAGCTCAAGAGGTGTTTTTCTGGTCAGCAGGCATGTTTGGTACTTGATTCTACCAGCTAGTGAAGCCACCCAGTTTTGGCATATAGATCACAGGTGTGGGTAAGATAGGCAGCACCTGTGATTAGCCTACATGCTTTGTTCAGAGCAACAGTTAGCTGATTGAGTGATGTGGTTGTGGCAGCTCCATATATTACTAAGCCATAGTCAATGACTGATGGAACCGAGCTATGGATTGCAAGCTTCAGAGATTCTGGGGTAAGGCACCATCTGTATCTATAGAGGAGCCCAACTTAGTGTTAACGCTTCTAGTGACATTCTCTATGTGAGGTACATAGGTGAGGTGACTGTCCAAGGTACTTAAAATGTTGTAGTTGCTCTAGATGGCTCCTTGGTTGTTTAGAACAGTGAGAATATGGGCCTTGTACTTGTGGCGAGAAGATGAAAACAGCAGCACTTTTGTCTTTTTGTAGTTTAGCACCAATTTGTAGGTACTAAGCCAGTTCTCGAGCTCTGTGAATCCTAGTTGTAGGTTGGTTTGAAGTGTGTTTGGGTCAGGGTGGCTTGCAAAGATGACAGCGCCATCTGCATATAGGAGAGTCTGTTGATGACAAGCAGATGGCAAGTTGTTCAGGAAGATACTGGAACAGGAGAGGACCCAGGAGTAATCCTTGTGGTACACCAGACCGACAGCCTTCTGTTCTGAAATGACATTAGCTATCTTCACCCTTTGTGATCTATCTCCTAGGTAGCTTGTGAACCATTTCAGTGTTTGTGTGAGAGAGACCAATTTTGTGAGCTGACCAAGTAGGAGTGAGTGATTTACAGTATCAAAAGCCTTAGTTAAGTCAATAAAGGCAGCTTCTACAAGATTGCCTTGGTCAATGGATTGTTGAATGTAGCTGGTGAATTCAGCAGTGCTGTGTGGTGCTGTGTCCTTTTCTAAAACCTTGCTGTTGCGGGCATTGGATGGAGAGAGTTTCCAGGTAGTCCACAAGCCGGTTTGCAACTATTCATTCCAGCACCTTGATAGGGAGGAAGAATTGATATAGGGCCTATAGTTGCTATGCAGGGATCGATCACCAGACTTATGAACTGGGGTAACCAGTGCAGCTTTCACACTTGTGGGAACTGAGACAGAGTTAGTGAGAGGTTTAATATCTTAGTTATGGGTAATAGCACTTCCTCTAGTGTGAGTGTGATTAGTTTGAGGTCCAGAGAGTCACCACTATGCCTTGACTTCCCCAACACTCTATTTAGAAGTTTTCTGACCAGGGTTATTGAGACCTTCTTAAGGTAGAAAGGAGCGTGTTCAGGCACTTCCTCTCACCTCGACTTGTAACTTCAGAGACAGAGTTATCCTCAAAGAAGTCTGGAGGAGTACACTGTTTGTTGGTGAAGGCATCGTTAAAAGAGTTTCATGATTTTGAGTGGATCCAGTGTGGGGTGCCTTCAAGGTTTAGCATTGAGGGGTTACCTTGGGATCTTTGCCAGTGATATATTTAATGTTTGCCCAGAATTTTCTGTTGTCACCCCAGGTGTTGGTCAGGATCTCCTGTGGTGCTTAATTTGTGCTTGCCAAATAGCTCTGTGTACAGGCATTTCTTGTGGTTCTGTAGCTTGAAGATCCTGGGGTTTACCAGAGGCTTTGGCACAGTGCCATAGATTGCCCCATTGTTTCATACTTGTTATGAGGTCGTGGTTATCCATGAGTTCACTATGCCTTAAACCTTCATCTTTTTAAAAGGGGCATGTGTATCACAGGCCGAGTTGAAACCCTGATGAAGTGCTCATGTGCTGTGTTATTGTCATTGGTGGTGTCCTGCATAGTCCAGTTCTGATAACGCAATTGTTGTTTGAATAGGTCCAGATGACCATGTTTTAGTACTTTGTTGTAGATCGTTAGTGGAGGTGGAGTATGGAATTTGTTTGACCAACGACAGGTGACGGGGAGTGATCACTAAGTGAGTCAGAGTAAACTGTTACATTAGAGAGATGATCTGGGTGATTTGAGATTATCCAATCCAGGGTGGTGCTAGTTCCGGTCTTGTAGTTTGTTCTGGTTGGTGTGTTGACTAGTTGAGTGAGATACGATGCTGCTAATGCATCCTTTGTAGAACCATTAGTTGGCAAAAGCTAGTTTATGTTGAAATCACCCAGAATAATTGACTCAGTGCGGTGATTTTGGGACCAGAGGTAGTTCAGAAAGTTACGGAGTCCTGAAGAGGGTTTTGGCTGGTATGTAGACCAAGATCACTGTGAGGGTTTTGCAGTGTCCCCAGTAGCACTTTTATTGCCAGTGCCTGGTGGTGCAACCAGGTCAATCACTGGTAGGGCAAAACCTTTTAGTGTATTTTTAGATGGATTGCACAGCCACCCTACGCTTAGTCAGCCTATCCAGTCTGAAGATAGTATACCCTGGCATGGCAACTACTGTGTCAGGTATTTTGGGGACAATCATGTCTCTACTACTGATAAAATGTCAGGATCGGCTGTGTTACCGAGACTTTGAGGGTGTCAAGTTTGCACAGGAGACTACAAATGTTAATTGTTGCCAAGTTTATAGCACTGTTCTTGGGAGTAGTCCTGTAGGTGGATTGGCCAGGCGGTCCCGGATTAGGTGGGTGTTCCCTGATAGCAGTAGTAGCAGGAGGATGGTCCTAAGATGGAGTTGTCATAGAAGCTTAGATGAGCTGAGATTCCTTTGTATGCGGTGCTTTTTTCTTTTTGTTTAATACAACAAGGATGGTAGGTACAGAGAGGATATAGGGTCAAGGATGCTCGCCATAGGAGTGCCAGTCACATGATATAAGGAGTACCAAGAAAGGTGCCATGGGCCCTTATTGATGTTAAAAATTCTGATATATAGCCTTGTTATAGTGGATTGTGCCATGGCGCATCAGATTTGCGCTATACCGACTTTGGTGCATTTCTGAATATCTGCCCTAAACACAAAACCACAGATTGAGTTTATAAGAAACCTGGTGAGTAAACCATTAACTCTACAGCCTGCTGTGATTGAGAATCTGAAGCTGCAAACTACAGTACTCCACAATGATGTCATCACTCTCTAAGCCTGACTGACAGAAATAACTCCATTGTTTTCAGTCATTGTAGATCAAGTTAACAAATGTGGATTTAAAGAAACCACAAAACCAAACAGCTTTAGGAAGCTCTGATCATGACACAAGGACTTGAATTCAAGCTTTATTAATAACATGCAAAAACCTTTGTACATGATCTTTAAAAAAAATCTTGCACAGAAACAGGTAAAGTTTGAAATGAAAACAGTACTTTTGGGACAACAGACATTTTAGTAAGATTGACCCTTACTCAAAGTCCATGGTAATAATGACCATTTCTCAAGATTTGTCAAACTTTTTGTAAAAGTGGTATATAATTTGATTTATCAAGTTCTGAGTGGTTTCTGGAAAAGTTAATCACAAAGTATTTGATTATAAGATTTCTTTAGGTTGGTTATTTGGTAATGAAGTTATAGCGTTATTTGATGCATCTAAACATAGCATTTCAGATTTACTCCAATTAACCCTATATCCAGAAGCTCTAGCAAACCTGTTTATCATGGCATATAAGGGTGTCAAAGAAGATTCAGATATGGTCAGTATTATGGCATCTGCCTGGAGGCAGATTTTCAACTCTTTGTTCTTTATTTTTATGCTTTTGATATCTGGGCTATTTCTTATAGCAATAGCTAAGCGGTTCTATGGCTAAGGCAAATAGCAATGGAGAAAGGTGCCACCCCGCAAGTTTCACATTTTAACAAGATTTTGGGTGACACAATATAATTAGTTCTGACTGGAGTGGTGGGTTTAGAATATAATATTTTCACCCAAGCCAAGAGTTCAACCCAAGGCCCATCTTAATCAGTACTGCAAGAATGAAATTCCATTCCACTTGATCAAATGCTTTCTTAGCATCCAAAGTATCAATAATATAGCCAGGGTCTGCAACAAAATCAATTTCATTGCTAGCGCTACAAATATTAGTATAAAGTTACCTGCCCTTAATGAAGCCCAATTGATCTGGGTACATCAGGTAAGAAATCACCATTTCTAACAAAAAGCTATGATTTTAGTAAATCTCTTTAAATCCAAGTTTCACAGAGAAGTAGACTAAAAGTAAGCAATAACTCACTCCAGAGTGTGGGTTATAGGCATTTAATCCACACCTGGGGACTGTGAAGACACTTGGCCGTGTAACCCATGTTATAAAGGGAGATGATACATGCATTGCAGAGTAGAAAAAGAAGAGACACATGCAGTGCAGAACAAGGAGTTAATACAGTCACTGCAGGACACTGGGAGACAATGCATGCACTGCAGAGCAGCAAAGGGTGATAACATATACAGAGGACAGCAAGGAGAGATATGTACACAGTAAAGAAGCAGGAGATAATGCATACAGTACAGAGCAACAAGTGGAGATACTACCAAGAGTACAGACCAGCAAGGAGGGACTATACATACAGTGTAGAGCAATGGGAGAGAATGCATGTAGTGCAGATGAACAAGGGGTATAACACATGCCAAGCAATGCAAGGGAGATAATACATACAGAGAAGAACAGCAAGGGCGATCATGCATGCATTGCAAAGCAACAAGGAGATAATACATACAGTGCACAGCAGCAAGGAGATATAATAACACACTGCAGAGCAATGGAGGTTATACATAGAGTGCAGAGCAAAGGAGACAATGCATACAGTGTTGAGCAGGAAGGGAGATAATATGACCATGCAGAGCAGCAAGGGGGATAATGCATACAGTAAGGAGAGATATATCAGTGCACAGCTGCAAGGGGTATAATACATACATTGCAGAACAGTAAGTGAAGATAACGCGACAGTGCAGAGCAACAAGGGAGATAATACATACAGTGCAGAGCAGCAAGGAGAGATAATACATACAGTTCACGGCAAGGAGACAATACATACAGATTCGAGCAATGGGACATAATATGTACAGTGCAGAGCAAGGGAAATAATGCATACAGTGCAGAACAAGTGAAGATAATACATACAGTGCAGAGCAGCAAGAGGAGATGATAGTGCACAGCACCAAGGGAAGATTATGCATGCAGAGCAGAGCAGAAAGGAGAGAGAATTTACAGTGCACAGCAGCAAGGGATATAATACATACTGTGCAAAGCAAGGGGAAATAATGCTTACAGTGCAGAGCAGCAGGGGACACTACATTTAGAGTAGAGCATCAAGGAGAGACAATACATGCACTTTCAGAGTAAGGGAGATCATGCATGCAATGCAAGGCAGCAAGAGGAGTTGATGTATTTACTGCAGGTCAAAGGAGTCAATACAAACAGTGCAGAGCAAAGGAGATAATGATATAATACAGCGCAGCAAAGTTGAAAATACATACAGTGCACACCAGCAAGGAGTGATAATACATGAGGCAGAGCAGCACGTGGAGATAATACATACAGGGCAGAGCAGCTGCTATGCTGTGTACTGTAAGTACTATCTCCGCTTGCTGCTCTGCATTGTATGTGTTATCTCCTGCTCTGCACTGTATGTATAATCTTCCCTGCTCTACCCTATATGTATTATGTCCTCTGCTGCTTTGCACTGTATGTATTATCACCACTTGCTCTACACTTTATGTATTATCGCCTGTTGCTCTGCACTGTATGCATCATCTCCGTGTTGCATTGCATGAATTGCATCCCTTTGCTCTGCAATGAAGTGTATTAATTCCTCTGCTGCTCAGCACTTATGCATTATCACCCTGCTACTTTGAAGTGTATGTATTATCTCCTATTGCTGCCTGCTGTGTACTATATGTATTATGTCCTTGTTGCTCTACATTGTATGTATTATCTCCCTTGCTCTGCCCTGTATTATCTCCTCTTGCTGCTCTGCACTGTATGTATTATGACCTATTGCTCTGTGCTTTATGTATTATCCCCTTGCTGCGCACTGTATGCATTATCTCCCTTAGCCTGCACTTTATGCATGGTCTCCCTTTGCTCTGCAATGAATAGGTAGGCGGAAACAGTGGCAGAGCAGGCAGATGTGCTTAATGAATACTTCTGCTCATGTTTACATAGAAACATAGAATGTGATGGCAGATAAGGACCTCTTGGCCCACCTAGTCTGCCCATTTCCTACCTAATGGATAAGCTGCAGATCCTAGTTTACCAACAGCCTACTTCCTCCTACCCCCCACTAGAATTGCCTTATGTCTGTCCCATGCATTCTTGAATTCCCCACTGTTTCTGACTCTACAACCTCCTCAAGAAGGCTGTTCCTGCATCTACACTTTCTGTGAAGAAATACTCACATTACCTCTGAAGCACCCTCTATCTTCAGATTGTGCCCCTTGTTCTTGCACATCTCTTTTCTGAAAGATGCTACCTCTTTGACTTTGTTGATTCCTTGAGGTACTTGAAAGTTTCTATCATGACCCCTTCTCCCTCCTTTCCTCAAGGCTATACATATTAAGCTCATTTAGTATTTCTTCATATGTCTTCTTGCAGAGCCTGCACCATTTTGGTTGCCCTCTGGACAGCCTCCACCCTATGTCTTTGCAGAGATGGGGTCTCAGAACTGCATGCAGTACTCCAGATGTGGTCATACCAACTGTCTGTACAGAGGGACAACAACTTCCTGTTTTCACTGGTGATGCCTCTCCTATGCATCCCAGTATCTCCCCAGCCCTCCCTTGCCTTCTCACATTGCTGGCCCACCTTTAGATCATCTTATATGACTACCCCAGGTTCCTTTCCATTTTATTGTAGTCAGTATCTCACCCTCATTGTGTACTCTTCCCTGGGTTTTTGTTTCCCAGAAGCATTTCTTTGCACTTCTTTGCATTGAATATAAGCTGCCATACATTTGACCATTCCTCCAGCCTTGCCAAGTCCCTTTTCATCCTTTCCACCCCACCTTGTGTATCAACCCTGTTGCAAATCTTTGTGTCATCTGCAAAGAGACTTACTTTTCCTTCCAGTCCCTCTGCAATGTCACTTATAAAGACATTAAAAGGATCGTGCTCAGTATAGAACCCTCATGGTACCCGCTAGTAGCCACTTTTCTCTCACTGTGTACTCCATTTACTGTTACCCTCTGTGTCCTGTTGTCCAGCAAATGTTTTACCTAGGCTATCACCCTGGGACCCACTCCCAGGCTGGCTAATTTGTTTATTAATCTTTGTGTGGGACTGTGTCAAATGCCTTGTTAAAGTCTAGGTAGGCCAAGTCCACAGCCCTCCCTGGTCTACTAATTTGGTCACCCAGTCAAAGAAATCAATTAGATTTGTCTGACATAACTTTCCTGCTGTGTATCCATGCTGTCTTAGGTCCTGTGTCCCACTGGCCTCTAGGTACTCAACAATTCTTTCCTTCAGAAGTGATTCCATCATTTTCCCTACCACTGAGGTCAAACTGACATGTCTGTAGTTTCCTGCTTCTGTCGTGCTCCCACTTTTGTGAAGGGGAATCATATCTACTCTCACTAGTCCTCAGGTACCACACTATCCTCCCATGATTTATTAAAAGGGTAGTCAGCGGTGTTACTAGTTCTTCACTTAGTTCTTTTAGAATTCTGGGTGAATCCTTCAGGCCTCATTGCTTTATCCACCTTCAGTTTTAGGAGTTCTTCAGAACCCTTTCTTCTATGAAAGGACTAATATCAACCCCTCCCCATCCAAAGTGCTTCTACAGTATGACTGGATTACAGTAGGTATCTCCCCTGCTCTTCCTTTGAATACTGAGCAGCAGTATTCATTCAGTATCCCTGCTTTTTACTGTTGCTCTATGCCCAACCACGCCCTCTTTATTCAGTCTCAGTATCCCTGCCTTAGTCTTTTTACTAAGGAAAAGAAGGGCGTTATCAGGGGTGAGGTATGTAACTGATTGCTGTTTTGCACAAGGACCTCACTGGAAATGAGTTAGTCTCAGTTGAGTAATCCTATTCAATTCTTTGAATAAAAGTCAAAATGAAAATGAAAAATGAAAAGGTCAGGCTCAGGGGAGGAGGTGACAGATGGAGGAATCACAGAGGGCAAGGTACTGGAGGGTCTGAGGGCACTGAGGGTGGACAAGTCATCAGAGCTGGATGGCATTCAACCCCGGTACTGAAAGAGTTGGCAGAAATCCTGGCATGGCCCTTGGCAGACCTATTCAATGCATCCCTGGTCTCAGGAAGTGTAACTCAGGACTGGAGGATGATGCACGTGGTACCCTCCAGAAGAGTGGTCCCAAAGACAAACCGAAAACTGATGGGTACAATCCTGAAGGAGAGGCTGGTGTCCCTTCTGAGACCAATGGGCTGCAGGATGTTAGGCAGCATGGGTTTGTCATGGGTAGATCCTGTCAGACCAACCTGGTGGATTACTATGACTGCGTAACTAGACAGTTGGACAAGGGCCATGCAGTAGATGTCCTGTTTCTGCACTTCAGTAAGGCATTTGACTTGGTGCCACATGGGAGGCTGGGTAGTAAGCTGGCAGGTACAGGTGCAGGGCACAAATGGTGGGATGGGTAGTAAACTGGTTACAGAAAAGGCGGCAGAGGGTGGTGGTGGAGGGGAGCTCTCATCCTCAAGGCGGTGATAGGCAGAGTACCGCTGGGCTCAGTGCTGGGACTGGTGTTGTTTGGATTGTACATATCCGCATCTCAAAGGGCATCAAGAGCAAGATCAGTTTGTTTGCAGATGACACCAAGATCGGAGCAGTAGTGGATGACCTAGGAGGGTGGCATGGGTTGCAGGTGATCTGTCAAAATTGAAGACCTGGTTGGATGCCTGGCAGTTGGGGTTCAATGCTAAAAAGTGCAAGGTGCTACATTTCAGGGCAAAAACAAGAAGGAGCTAACAGCTGAGGGGGTCAGCTAGCTGTGGCAGAGGGGAAGAAGGATCTGAGGGTGATTATAAAGAGCTCAATGAACAACTCAGCACAATGCAGGAAGGCAGCTGCATAGGCCAACAAAATGCTGGGTTGTATTGCCAGGGTATGTCTTCAAGTAAAGGGTGGTGATCCTGCTGTTGTATAGGTCACTGGTTAGGCCACACCTGAAGTACTGTGTGCAGTACTGGTGCCCATACCTGAAGAGGGACATTAAGTTACTGGAGGGGTACCGCAGGTCAACAAAGATGATCCAGAAACTAGTGGGCATACCCTACATGAGCAGGCTAAGGGAGTTGAACATGTATTTACTGGATGAGAGGAGAGACAGGGATATGATTGAAACCTTCAAGTGCATGAAGGATTAAACAAGACCGGCACGGAGAGACTATTCAAGTTAAGTGGGGTAGGGACACTCAAGGTCACAATCTCAGATTGGAGGAGGAAGGTTCAAGAGGGAAAGGAGAAGGCACTTTTATGGAGAGAGTGGTGTCTGGGTGAAACACTTTGCCTGTAGAACAGTGGACTGCTTCAAAAGGGATACAATAGGGTAAGAGGGATTGTTATAGGAGGGAGGGCAGCTATAGTATAAGGGTTGCTGCACACTTGAACAGATTCAATAGATCATAAGGCCTTTATCTGCTGGCAAATTCATGTATGTTCCTATGAATGTATTTACTCCTCTTGCTGCTCTGCTCCATATGTATTATCACCCCTTGCTACTTTGCACTGTATGTAATATCTCCTTACTGCTTTGTTGTGTACTGTATGTATTATCTCCCTTGATCTGAACTGCATGTTGTCTCTCCTTGCTGCTCTGCACTGTATGCAGTGTCTCCTCTTCCTCCTCTGCTCTCGCTGAATACATTATCTTCTCTTGCTGCTTTACACTGCATGTATTATCTTGTTCTGCTCTGTGCTGTATGTGTTATCACTTCAACTGCTCTGCATTTTATGCATTGTCTCCCTTTGTTCTGTACTGTATGCACTGTATGCATTATCTCCCACTGCTGCTCTGCACTGTGTGCATTATCTCCCTAGCTGCTCTGCACTGTGTGCATTATCTCCTTGCTGCTCTGCACTGTGTGCATTATCTCCTAGCTGCTCTGCACTGTGTGCATTATCTCCCTTGCTGCTCTGCACTGTGTGCATTATCTCCCTAGCTGCTCTGCACTGTGTGCATTATCTCCCTTGCTGCTCTGCACTGTGTGCATTATCTCCCTAGCTGCTCTGCACTGTGTGCATTATCTCCCCTAGCTGCTCTGCACTGTGTGCATTATCTCCCTAGCTGCTCTGCACTGTGTGCATTATCTCCCTTGCTGCTATGCACGCTATACATTATCTTGGTATACGTGTTGAAACATTGAAATCTATACAGCGAAGACCACTACAGTGAAAATAACTGGCAGATCACTTTAATGGTCCCGTGAACACCAGCACTGCATCTCCTGGTGTTTTGCCCTTCTCAAAACAACTCCAACTTGGAAATAGTTATTTTAATAGTGGGGCTGCAGAGGTGGAGCCCCACAAGGGGGATTGATAGCCAGCCCTCCTCAATAAACAAATTTTTTACCAACAGCACAAAACTGACTGTCAGCAGTGTGTCTGTCAGTGTACTCATGTCGACAACTTTGTTGCTAATGCGTGTTGGTGGAACCCATTATCTTTGCTCTGTACTTTTGTATTATCTCCTTTGCTGTTCTGCAACTACATGTTTGTGTCCCTTTGCTCTGCACTGTATGCATTCTTTCCCCTTGCTGCTCTGTACTGTATATATTATCTCCGCATGCTGCTCTGCACTGTATGCTTTGTCTCTTTGTTCTCCACTGTATGTATTATCTCCCATGCTGTGAATGGTATGCTTTGTTTCTCCTTGCTGCCCTGCACTGGATGTAGAGTCTTCTGCTGCCCTGCACTGTATACATTATCTTCCCTTGCTGCTTTGCACTGTATGTATTATGTATGTATTACAGTATCTACTTTTGCTCTGCTCTGTATGTGTTATCATCCCAGCTGCTATACACTGTAGGCATTGTCTCCATTTGCTCTGCACTGTATTATCTCCCTTGCTGCTCTGCACTGTGCAGTATGTATTATCTCCTTGCTCTGAACTGTATATATTGCTTCCCATTCCCTGTTGTGCACTGTACTGTATGTGATATTTCCTTACTCTGCACTGTATGTAGGGTCTCTTCTCTGTGCACTGTATGTATTGTTTCCTCTTACTGCTTTGTATGCATTATCTTCCATTGTTCTGCACATAGGAGCCGGGTTTGTAGAATTTTTGGTGGGGCCCTGGGGTCAGGGTCAAGCTCCTGCCCAGGCCTTGGGGTCAGGGGGCCAAGCCCACCCCCAGCCCAGGAGTCAAGGCCCTGCCCACTGCAAGGAACAAAGTCCAAACAGAGAGAGATACAACAGGTTTTGTTATCTGTAGGCTTGTGAAGGAAGCAATAGTCATGAGAAAATCCCCACCCACCCCCACATCAAGTCACTCACACAATTTCTGAGCACAGTGCATCCCTTCCAGGATGCCGCATCTGTTTAGCAGACGTCGGGGAGAGAGATAGAGAGAATGGCATAAATGGAGTCAGTACTGTATTTCACTGCATACCCATATACGCCATTATCACCAGGTAGGAAGGTTACAGAGAAAGAGTCAGACTCTCTCTATGTGCCCAAGCCAGCCATGTCCAAAGAAAGTATATATGAAGTACTGCATCTTTCAAGGACAGATACTTATATATTATTTTTGGACATGGCCATAGACACATAGAAGACCAGGCGTCAAAATTAAGTTTTTCAGCCAGTAGCCAAAAGGGTTAGTGATTGGGAAAACACACCAGCCCAACAGACATTTTCAGTAGCACAGTTGTGTCCTAGAAATCCAAGAGCCATTATATACAGTAAACCTTCATTTTAGTAGCCAAGAGCCCACATAACAAGAGTGAAAAGTAAGAACTCTAGAAATAACTCAGCTGGCTGGCAGCTGTTGCTTTTTCATGCTTCCCTGTGCAGTTTAATGAGGAATGCAGCTGCCTTTTTTGTTTTACTTTCTCAATATGCTATAATGGTCACTCTCCTCAAGTAATCTTTTTGACCCTCTCAGGTCACATTTGTGCCCCCATCTCATCACCACATCACTCTTCTCCCATGTAGCTTAACCCCTCCAAAATATCTGATTAATGTTGACAAATGCTTTAGCAAAAAATATGTAACATTCAGTTTTCAGCTCAACAGAAATATCACTGAACTGGGATTTATTTCATCTCACTAGCAACGTTCCACTGGGAACAAGTCTGTAATGTTTAATTATAGCTTTAAGTGGATTTCCAACTTTTGGTCAATAACAATCTGAAACATGAAAGTCTATTTCATCAGGGGTACATACTGCATGTAAAGTATAAGACTGCAACCTTTAATTAGAATTTTGAAGTTTGTTTTCCCTTGAGCCTGACACCTTGAAAAAGGTGCAGAAAGCTGCCCAAGGCAGAAACAAACTGCAAAATTCTAATTAAAGGTTGCAGGCTTATATTTTACATGTGAAGTATGTATCCTCTGACGAAATAGAGTCTTTACCATGTTTCAGATCGTGATTGACAAAATAGTCTGGGTATTTTCACTTAAAGCTATAATCAATATTACAGACTTGCTCCTGGTGGGACATTACTAGAGATGAATTATACAATGGCAAGGAAATGTCCTGTAATCCGATTGGTCATGTAGTGCCTGAGACAGTGATGTTATTACACAATAACCTAGACTGTATCGATTTGTTGCCACATGATTAGCATTGTTTGTTCTCAAGAAACAAAGACGATTGCCACACTAAAAGTCTACTAAAAACATTTTTCATTTTTTATTTTATTTTTATTTTGTGTAACATAGAGCCATTATAATATCAGCAATAAGACACTAAGGTGTAGGAGTTATTGTGACAACATCACTCCTGATGGTGGAAGCACTCAGCCTGCCAAGTGCTTCAACTCCATCCCAGGAGTGACGTTATTACACAACACACATCTTGTCGCGGCCTATTGCTTAAATAAACCCCAGTTCAGTGATATTTGTTAGCTGAAAACAGAATGTCACATTTTTTGCCAAATCATTAGTTATTGCTAATAAGCATTTTTTCTTTTCCCAGTGGTATTTTCAAGAAACTGACAAACAAATACACACTAATCACAGTAGTGGTGGCAGTGATTTGTTAGCTGACTATGAGATCAGGTAGACGCAAAACAATGATCTGATTAGGGCTATGATTGCACTGGTAAGAAAGGTAAAGGATGCTCATACTTCAGAAACTACTAGTACTACATGACTTTGTTCTTGTATTTTCAGGAGGAAGAAACATGCCCGGCTGTGTTGCTGCATGCTGCTTATCCCATGATGGGGCCTTTAGGATGGAAACCGAGACCTAGTGTACTGGCTAGCTTACTAACTTGCTTGCTGAAGGCCCTGCAACACAGTAAGCAAAGTAGAAAGCTAGTCAGTGGCTAACTCTCTCTTCCCATCCTAACTCTCCGCAGGCTGCCCGCCCATGCATCAAACACTGCGGAGCTGCCAGAGACAGTCCACCCCTGTCCATCAGAGAGTCACACACTGATGCAGACAGACCACCACACCCATTTTAGTCTCTGGACTCAGCATCCTCCCATCCATCTCCACAGAGGCAACATCAGCATCCCTCCCATCCATCCCCACAGAGGCAACATCAGCATCCCTCCCATCCATCCCCACACAAGCAACATCAGCATCCTCCCATCCATCTCCACAGAGGCAACATCAGCATCCATCCCCACACAGGCAACATCAGTATCCCTCCCATCCATCTCCACAGAGGCAACATCAGCATCCATCCCCACACAGGCAACATCAGCATCCTCTGATCCATCCCCACAGAGGCAACATCAGCATCCCTCCCATCCATCCCCACAGAGGCAACATCAGCATCCTCCCATCCATCTCCACAGAGGCAACATCAGCATCCCTCCCATCCATCCCCACAGAGGCAACATCAGCATCCTCCCATCCATCCCCACACAGGCAACATCAGCATCCCTCCCATCCATCTCCACAGAGGCAACATCAGCATCCCTCCCATCCACCCCCACACAAGCAACATCAGCATCCTCCCATCCATCTCCACAGAGGCAACATCAGCATCCATCCCCACACAGGCAACATCAGCATCCCTCCGATCCATCCCCACAGAGGCAACATCAGCATCCCTCCCATCCATCCCCACAGAGGCAACATCAGCATCCCTCCCATCCATCTCCACAGAGGCAACATCAGCATCCCTCCCATCCATCCCTCACAGAGGCAACATCAGCATCCCTCCCATCCATCCCCACACAGGCAACATCAGCATCCCTCCCATCCATCTCCACAGAGGCAACATCAGCATCCTTCCATCCATCCCCACAGAGGCAACATCAGCATCCCTCCCATCCATCTCCACAGAGGCAACATCAGCATCCCTACCATCCATCCCCACAGAGGCAACATCAGCATCCCTCCCATCCATCCCCACAGAGGCAACATCAGCATCCCTCCCATCCACCCCCACACAAGCAACATCAGCATCCCTCCCATCCATCTCCACAGAGGCAACATCAGCATCCATCCCCACACAGGCAACATCAGTATCCCTCCCATCCATCTCCACAGAGGCAACATCAGCATCCCTCCCATCCATCCTCACAGAGGCAACATCAGCATCCCTCCCATCCATCCCCACAGAGGCAACATCAGCATCCCTCCCATCCACCCCCACACAAGCAACATCAGCATCCCTCCCATCCATCTCCACAGAGGCAACATCAGCATCCCTCCCATCCATTCCCACACAAGCAACATCAGCATCCCTCCCATCCATCTCCACAGAGGCAACATCAGCATCCCTCCCATCCATTCCCACAGAGGCAACATCAGCATCCCTCCCATCCATCCCCACACAAGCAACATCAGCATCCCTCCCATCCATCTCCACAGTGGCAACATCAGCATCCTCCCATCCACCCCCACACAAGCAGCATCAGCATTCCTCCCATCCATCCCCACAGAGACAACATCAGCATCCCTCCTGTTCATCCCCACAGTGGCAACATCAGCATCCTCTTGTCCATCCCCACAGAGGCAACATCAGCATCCTCCCATCCATCCCCACAGAGGCCACCACACCTTATTACCTGGTTACTGCAGTGCTTACCCCATGACAGGGATCTTTGAGATGGATTGGACCTAGCCTACTGGCTAACTTGATAACTTGTTGCTGAAGGCTTCAGCAAGTTAGCAAGATAGTCAGTAGGCTAGGCTCTCTTCCCATCATGAAGCTCCCAAGCTGTCTCATTCTTATTTAGTTTCTGCATGGGTAGCATTTACCAAATCACAATCAAGAATTAATATTTCCTAACAAAAGACAGATTGGCATTTGTTATTGTTAAAATAAGTTTAAATGTGACAGCCCTCACCCAGCATGGGCTAAACAGCCCAGAGTATACAACGATGAGCTGACGCTCCTGAGGAGCAGGATGGTTTCAGCTGGATTGCCAGGAGACATTCTGTGAATGTGCACCCTACACCTGCAGCGGGATTGCCGATGGTATGGACCAGGACATTGTCCTCCAGCTTCTGTTTCTTTCTGTGAAGGTGCTGGACTGCAGTGATACACTCATGTGCAGCAGCATGCATGCATGCATGCTTGATGACAGCTGGATGCCACTCACCTCTGACTAGCTGCTCCCAGTGTGCTTCCACCTGGTCTCCACCAGGAACAGTCAAGCAGAAAGCTCAGAGTCCTCACCCTGTACTGAGGGGAAAAGCTGTCCTTAGGCTGCTAGATCTACTCTCTCCAGGCCGCCCTGAGCGACCCCAGTCTGGGTCACCAGCATAGTGAGGAGTTGTGCAACTGTGACAATGCTGAGCCTTGAGAAGTAGTTTGACGTCCAAAAACTAAAATCACTTCCAAATTTGGACCTGTGTAAGTATTTGACTTCCATTCCACCCCAATAGACTCAACAAACCCCTGTTCTCAATGGCTAGTTTTATTTACTTATTGGTAACCCAGTAAGTTCAGTGCAGTATCAGAATAGCGCAGTGGTTTAAGGCTCTGAGCTGCAAATCTGGAAACCTGGGTTTGAATCCCATAGTCCCACTCTGCATACTGTGTGACCCTGAGCAAGTCACTCAACTTCCTGTGCTCCCAGGTGCACTCTGTAAACAAGCTTTCAGCTTAGTGTCTCTCTCCTGATTAAACAATTGGGAAAAAAAAGTTCAGTTCAGAAGTTTATGTGACAAAATTAATCACGTTAACATTTTTTATTAGAAAATGGGTCCGTATGTATAATAAATCACACTGCACTTACATATACACACATTTAAAAATAAATTTACAGTTAAAAGCTGATCATAAGTGATTGAAAATACAACCACCCGTCTAACCTTCCATTCTATATTTTATTCTACAATGTAGCAATAGAGCAGCACCATCCAGTATTAAGTTTTATTTGTTTGTTATTTTTGACTGGGAAAGGCACATTTACTTGTGATGGCTTGTTTCCAGTTGCATCCTGAGGCTGGGTTACATGGATCCTTTTTTTGTTTTTTATTGATGATTGAATGTTGACCATGTCACTAGGAAAATTCCCTACTCTTCATCGATAGTGCCATGGGATCTTTTACTTCCACCTGACAGTGACCAAAAATGGGCAGAAAAGATCTAAATTTTTTTAATTTTTGGTAACCTAGTATTAGTCAGTAGACTCAATGCCCATTTACAGGGGTGAACCAGGAGCACTGGGGAGGTTAATGGACTTGCTCAGGGTCACACAGTATCCAAGTGGAGGTTGTGAACTCAAACCCAGGTCTGCTGTATGTACCAAGCTCTCTTACTGTTCATTGCCCTGACCTCTAGGCTATACTACATTTAAAATCTCATCCAAAGGATGGCACCTCAACTGTGCAGTACTCCATTGGTACTGCACTAGTACTACAATGTCAGTTATGGGTAGTACCTGGCACTTTGGTACTTTTGTATTTTGGACAAAAGAAGACGCACACGCCCATCATGATTGAAACTCCATATACATGGATCATTTGCTGAGTTCCTACCCAGAGTCCATGTATCTAGTTTATTCTTAAATGTAAAGATGTTAGGTGAGTCGACCAAATCCTGTGGTAGTTTATTCCAGATTCTTGGTGGCCTTATGGTAAAGTAGTTGATTCGTTTGTTGGTCTTTGCTCTCATAATTTCTAACTGTCTATTATGTAGTCTGGCTCAGCGTTTTTCTGGTGGAAATTTAATACCACAGATCTGCATCTGTTCCTGACTGCCTAGTATTTTAAGTAATTGTAGCAAGTCTCCTCTAAGTCTTCTTTGAGACAAAGTGTATAGTCCTGTTTTAACTAATCTAGTGCTATAGTCCAAGTTTGATAGGTGTGGAATGAGTTTAGTGGTTCTGCTGAATATTTTCGATCCTGTTGATGTCCGAGATCAAATAAGGACTCCAGAAAGGAGAGCCATAATCTAGGAGTGGCCTAATATGGGATCTGTAGAGGGGAGGAGACATTGTTCTGATCTAGATACAAATGTTTTACTTATTCTAATGGAGTACAGCGTTAGTTTGGTTTGCTATCTTGGTGCAGTGGGTAGTTGAGGATAGTTTGTTATTCACTAATATTCCTAAGTCTTTCTCTACTGTGGAGGTTCTGATGATAGTGTCATTCAAGTAATATGTATGAGCTGGATTATTTTTTCCCAGGGGCTTAGTCAGAGTTGAGGTAGCAAGTGAGTTTTATTTCTCAGAAGAAGCCAGAAGGAAGGAAGGAAACATATTCAATTCAGTGCTTTAGAGTAACTGGTAATTGCTATTTTTCTTTTAAACTTAGATTGTGGGCTTTTAGTGACACTGTACTTTCTTTGTTGTCTTTACTTAGAATTGTTTTTGGGCTGCTGAAAATTTAAAACGTAGTGGTGGTGTAATTCTGTGCTGTCTTTAATTGTTGCAATTTTCACCCTCCCTCTCCTTCCCCAACTCTTAATTATATGCCCTGTTAAATCTGATTGACAGGAGCCAAAGACAGGGTATAGTAAGGGTGGAAGTAGGAGGGCATAAGGGAAGAAGCCCACCCTCAGCACCACAAGTGTTTTGACTCATTTATTTATTGGTTTCTTTCTTTTTCTTTTTAAAGAAAATTATCTGAGGATCAGTGGCAGGATTTTTAGGACAGTAAATTAATAAAAGGGACTAGGAGAGCTTCAGTAGCAGACAAGTAGTGGAATAGCAGTATAATTGCAGTATAATGTGGGGTGGTGCAATGCAGTGGCTGTGGGGCAGCCATATTCAGGCAGACCTTCTGGACAATGAGGTGCTGCCCTATCTGCATGCATCTCTCTGGACTGTGGGATGAGGTAGCCAGACTCAGAGCGGGAAGTAAACTTGGTCAGGAGTACCATCACCCCTATTCAGAGACCACCCAGTCCAATGCAACTGCCTCAAAGGATGCCGAGAACGAGGAGCACTTGGATGACAGTGGGCTCAGGAGGGTTAGAGCGGTCAGCAGAGGCACATCCCAGATCCTATTCCACTCAAGAACTCATATGCCACACTGGCAAATGAGGACAACCAAATAGAGGTACCCAGAGAAGTGGAAGGAAAGGATGTGGAGGTTAGCCAAGGAGGTGACCTCAGTGGGGAAAGCAGTGGACCCCAGAGGAGGAGGAAGTGAATCCTGGTGGGGACTCCATCATAAGAGGGATCCAGCTAGGAACACAGGAGGGGAGGACAGGGAGGTGAGGTGCCACCAGGTGCCATGGCGTGGAGGGATGGAAGGAAGATCCTGGGCATCACTGGGAAGGCAAGACAGGAGGGTGAGCTGGATGTCATTATCCACCTAGGTACTAATGACCTGGCAAATGGGGAGCCAAAGGAAGTTCAGGAAGAGTTTAGAAATTGGAGAGGGTCTCAAGCAAGTAGCTACTTCTGTCACTTTCTCAGAAGTACTTCCTGTGAGAGGCAAGGGAGAGCATAGGAGTGCATGCACCAGGAACTTTAACTCATGGCTGAAGAACTGGCACTGTGAGGAAGGGTTTGGATTCATTGGTGACTGGGGACCCACCTGGAGGGATGGAGGTTTGTTCAAGCCTGACGGCCTGCATCCATCCTGGAGGGGAATCCAAGCACTGAATGATAAGTTTAAATGCTACATTGACAAGCATTTAAACTAGCAAGGGGTGGCAGGCCAGCAAGGAGGGCACCTATTTGCTCACCCCACAGCTAGCAGTGGAACAAATGAACCAGAGGAGTGGCTATCTCTGCAAAGCAGTGTGCAAAGATGGAGATTAGTGCCCAAGAGGTACATAGGCAGAAAAGGCAAAATTCAGCAGAAGGGCAGACAGCAAGGAGAACCAGGATAAAGGACAACCAAGCAAGGCTTGGTAGAACAGTGAAACAGTCTAGGAGGTCAAATCATGGAAAGCCATGTGTGCAAATGCCAGAGCCTTAGCAACAAGATGGAAGATCTGAGGCTGTCATGGTGCAGTCAGACCTGGACATTGTGGCCATCACTGAAACCTGTGTAATGATAACCACGACTGGGAGATGGCTATACCTGGCTACAACATATTCAGAAGAGAGAGAGTAGGAAGGGAGGAGGAGTGGCACTGTATGTGAAAATGACATAAGGGCCACAGAGATCCAGGAGGAACAAATGGGGAGAGATACTGTGGGTAAGCTGGAAGGAAAATGGGGACAGCCATCCACATTATGTGGTCTATAGACCACCAGCCCAGGAGGAAGAAACAGATAGGGAGTTGATGCTAGCCATCCAAAGGATGGCAGGCAAGGGTGAGGTAGTACTGGTTGAGACTTCAATATTCCAGATGTGGACTGGAGCATCCCAGCAGCAGCATCAACTAGGAGCAGATTTATCCTGACTCCTTCAGGGTGCCTTCCTCAAGCAACTGGTCATGGAACCAACTCGGCAGAAGGCAATACTGACCTTGTGCTCACAAACAGGGACAGTGTGATGGGGGTAACAGTGGGGAGCACCTGGGGAACAGTGACCACCAGTCATTGTGGTTTGAAATCACAGAAAGAGTAGAACCAAACCACACAAAAACGCTGTATCCTGGATTTTAGGGGGCAAACTTTGGGAAAATGGGGAGATACTTGAAAGAGGCATTAAGGGGAATGGGACAGGAATCAGGGGTTGAGGAACAGTGAGCAGTATTTAAAATGGGGATTACAAGAACAACAGAAGTATGCATTAAGCAGGTTAGCAAGAGGAAAAGGAAGAGGAGGCCATTATGGTTTTCCAAAGAGGTAGCAGAGAAAGTGAAAGCCAAAAAGATTGCATTCAGGCAATACAAAAAGACACAGGCAGAAGGGATAGGGAGAAGTACCAGGAGAAGCAAAAGGAGGCAGGAGGTCAGTAGGGAAGCCAAAGCTCAGACAGAAGAACACATTGCAAAATCAGTGGGTAGAGGGACAAACCTTTACAAGTAGATAAGGAAAAAGAAAGACAAAGGGAGGGATAGTGAGACTGAAGGGGAGGATGGTGGTCAGTGGAGGATGACAACAGTAAAGCTGACATATTGAACAGGTATTTCTGCTCAGTCTTTACTGAGGAAGAGGAGGGTAATGGGTCTGAAGGAGTACAGGGGTGAGAATGGTGCAGAAATGGACACAAGTCCCTTTACACGAGAAAGGGTCCTGAAGGAACTGGAAGTAATGAGAGTTGATAAAGCAATGGGGCCAGATGGGATGCACCCCAGGGTCCTTAAAGAACTAAGAGAGGTGTGGCTGAACCTCTGGCTATCCTGTTTAGCCGATCACTGGAAACAGGGAGGTACCCAAAGACTGGAGGACAGCAGATGTAGTCCCCTTATACAAAAGTGGGAACAAAGAGGAAGCAAGGAACTACAGACCAGTCAGCCTCACCTCGGTAGTGGGGAAGATCATGGAAGCACTACTGAAGGAGAGATTGGTGGAACATCTGGTTGTCAATGGACTACAGGACCCAAGGTAGCATGGTTTCTCCAGGGGAGGTCATGTCAGACCAACCTCATTTAATTTTTGACTGGGTGACTAGGGAGGTGGATCAGAGGAGGGCAGTGGACATGGCCTATCTGGACTTCAGCAAGGCCTTTGACACTGTGCCACATAGAAGACTATTACACAAACTGGGAATATGGGTGTGGGCAGGACAGTAGTGTGGTGGGTAGATAACTGGCTGGGTGGCAGGACACAGAGGGTGGTGGTAAATGGCTGTCACTCCACAGAGGGAAGAGTGACCAGTGGGGTACCACAGAGATCAGTGCTGGGACTGGTCCTATTCAACATCTTCATCAGTGACATTGCACAGGACCTAGAAGGCAGAATTTCACTGTTTGCTGATGACACAAAGCTCTGTAACAGAGTAGACACACCAGAGGGTGTAGACAGAATGAGAAGGGACCTGCAGAAACTTGAAGAATGGTCAGGGGTTTGGTAGTTGAAATTCAATGCAAGGAAGTGCAAGATAATGCATATGGGGCACAAAACCCTGGCACAATATATCAGTTGGGGGTGAGGATATAGCATGCACCAAGCAGAGGAAAGGGATCTTGAGGTTATCATCTCTGATGACCTCAAGGTAGGGAAACAGTGTGACAAGGCAGTAGGTAAAGCAAATAGGATGCTGGGATGTATAGGCAGGGGCATCACCAGCAGGAAAAGGAGGTCATAATTCCGCTATACAAGACACTAGTGAGGCCCCACCTGGAGTACAGTGTACAGTTCTGAGACCATACCTATGTAAGGACATAGACAGGGTAGAGAAGGTTCAGAGGAGGACAACAAAGATGGTGCATGGATTGCATCACAAGTCCTATGAAGACAGGTTGAAGGAACTGAACATGTACTCCTGGAGGAGAGGAGGAGAGAGGGGATATAGAGACATACAAGTATCTCACAGGGAGGAACAGGGTGCAGAATACACTATTTTTAAGCAAAAAGATGTTTCAGGACTAGAGGGCATGGGATGAAGTTGAAGGAGGACGATGCAGAGGAAACATGAGGAAGAATTTCTTCACAGAACGGGTGGTGGACAAGTGGAACACCCTGCCAGAAGAAGTGGTGGGGCTGAAACAATCACGGATTTAAGAATGCATGGGATAGACATAAAGGAATTCTGGAGGTCAGGGGGAGGGCAACAGACTTCTAGGAAAACAAACTGAACTTACAAGCTCAAATGGGCAGACTGGGTGGGCATAGGCCCTTATCTGCCAACACTGTCTATGTATCTATGTATCTATGTGTAGTACTGCACATTTAGAAATATTGAAATACATCTCATTTGTACATGCCCATTGTTCTACTAGTGATAAGTCAGCTTGTAGTCCGATTTATTATTGTATTTTATGGCCTTTCCCCAAGTTTTGTGTCGCCTGCAAATTTAACCATTATGTTACTGGCAGATATATGCATGTCACTTATAAACAGATTGAACAAGGTTGGCCCGAGCACTGAACCCTGGGGACTCCATTAGTCACTCCTCTCACAGCAGACATTGCATCGCTTATCAGAATTCTCTGCATTCTCTCATCCAACCACTGGTTTATCCAAGAAACCAGTATAGGTGAGAACCCCATGTTGCTAAGTTTGTCAATCAGTAATGAATGGAAACTTTATCAAATGCCTTACTGTAGTCCAACAGGATAATGTCCATAGGTATATTGCAGTCCAAGTTGTAGTTAATGTATTCATAAAAGAAATCAAATTTGTGACACATGAAAACCTTGTTTGAACCCATGTTGGTACATATCATTAATATTTAAAGTTAGCATTTCATTTTCGAGTTTATGTTTGATAATTTTTCAATTAGTTTGCATGGTACAGATGTTAGACTGATAGGTCGATAATGTTTGGTCTTTGAATGAGAACCTTTTAAACATAGGTGTAACTATTGCAGAGAGCCAATCTTTTGGTACCACTGATTCGTATAGAGATTTGTTGTAAATTATTTTTAGAGGTTGGACGATAGTGTTTTTGTTTCTATTAAAAACTTGAAGTGATCCCATCTGACCTGGTGTGGGGCTAGAACCCACAATCATCTGATCTTCCAGTCCCAGAGCTGAGCGTGCTACCTACTGAGCAACTGACAGTACTATAAATATAGATATAAACAGGAGCTACAACATGGCTTCTTTTAACATCAGAACTTAAAATAAGTAACAATGTTAAGTTCCAAACTCAGCATAACAATTAGTGCCTTAATATAACCTTTTGAGTAGTTTAGTTTGCTAGTATACTTTTATTAATTTAAACCAGCCAAGTAGGTGCATTGAGTTGTGTCCTTTCCAGCCACAACCCGATCACAGGTTAAATACTACATATGCAAGTAGTATAGTCCAGATATCATACACAAAATCTGAAATCCATGGAACAGTTCTGCTGCTATTGCCTACCTTTGCTGGCGTTCTCCTCCTCTACTGCCCTCCTCCTCGAGGCGACCTGCTCTGTGCTGCTGCCAGCTGTCCAGACTGAAGGAACCCACCCAGTCACATGTAGGCCTGCCGCCTGCCTAAACCTCCCAACCCCACCCGGAAATGCTCAGGTCACCCTCACTCTGACTCTGCTCCCTCTGCAGCCCTAGTCTGCTGCCCGTGCGTGACCACATCCACACAGCTAGCCACCTGGTTTCACCTCGGCCACCCACCCCAGGACTTGCCTTCTTTTCCCTCCTCTCTGGCTTGACCTCACCGACTGACCTGCTCAGCTTCCTGGCTGCTGCTGATGGTGTCCTCCTGGACGACTGCTGGCCCTGCCGCACCCCCAGTCTTTTGGCTGTTCTTTCAGGCTCTCTTTCTGGTTGGACCAGGCATGATGATTCACCACCACCGCTTGTCTTCTAGGTCAGCCTCTAGTGTGCCACACAAGAAACCATCACCTCTCAGAACTTTACATGCACATATGCATATCGCACCAAACAAGCCCCTCAGCCAATCAACTTATGCAAGTTTGAAGGAAAGGGCCACTGAACTGCAGTGATTTTCGGGGGCGTGGCAAGGCAACAAGACAAAGGTGCTAATTTTAAATATAATGCCAGCCGGGCCGCCAATCACCAAGCCCACTAACAGCGGGGGTCACAGGAGGAACGACACAGAAACCAGGGGAAAATCCTTTAAAAAGGCAAAGGCAGTATGTGGCAAAATATTGCTAGGGCTCAGCCCAGCTCAAAACATATTGCTGGGGCCAATGTCCCATGGGCCCATACAACCCAGCGCCTATGGCTCTGCACTGTATGTAGTGTCTCCTTCTCTGTGCACTGTATGTGTTGTGTCCCTTGCTGCTTTGTATGTATTATCTTCCTTGCTCTGCCCTGTATGTACTATCTCCTTGCACTGAACTGTATACATTATGTCTCATTACAGTTCTGCATTTTATTCAGGTACCAGGTGAGAATAGCGCAGATGATATCACAGCACAGCAAGACCACGCCAAGTAAAACCGCAAATGGCTTTAGAGCAATAGGGGAATTAAAGTCATATAAAAGTATCGCTATCCTCTGTCACCACCTGGAAGAAGGAAGAGTACGTGGCCACTGCAGGTCAGGTTCTCAGTCGAGCTGCTCCCATGGTGAAGTGTCTAGAGCACCCGACCCTGCAGTGTATGGAGTTGGGGGGACAGTGGTTTGATGCCCTGTAAGGGAATCTTTTTTTTTTAAGCAATTTTTTTTGCCCCTGTGTCCACACCCCTCAGGCCCCATCCACACTACACTGCTCTGGCCTGGTAACGGACGCAATCCATTATGGCCAGGAGTGGTGCAGTGCGCCACACCGGTGGTGTCTGTTACTGGACTGGCACTGCTCTGTCCACACATCGGGAGCTGGGCAACAGCTGGTGGCGCCCGATCCCACAATGCAGGTCGCTATGTTCTGTCCCTGCAGGGACTGGGTACGCTGGTCCACACTACCACCGGTAATGTTACAACAGTGGGACTAGTTTTATACTGCTGTAGAAACCACCTCATATGTGGTTTCAACAACAGTTACAAAACGCCTCCTGTAACGTTACAGGTAAACGCAAACCGCTAGGTAACGGTTTGGCACTCTGCAACATTACAGAGGCATAGTGGACAGGGCCTCAAAGTGGGCTATTATAGCTCCAGGGGTGTGGGTGAGGCCCCCCCCACATGGGGTATGGGAGGGCGTTTCCTGTAAAACAAGGAAAGTATATACAGATCTTGCCGCACACGGTCTTGCTGTGCACAGTATCATCCACTCTGTTATGACCCCGTGCCTATTACTCATTATCTCTCCTTGCTGCTTTGTATGCATTATCTCTCACTGCTTCTGTGCACTGTATCTGTTGTCTCCTCTTGCTCTCCACTGTATATTTAATCACCCTTATAAAATGGGTTGGAAAATGCATCATTCTGATTGATACTATATCATCTGAACCGTGTCCTTATCAGATGATATAGTAGCCAACAAGCACTACCTCCAGTCCCCGGCCCGCAACACCACAGAATCAATGAGCTGTGACAGCTGAAAACAGAAACAGCTCTGGCACAGCTCACAGCGTGACATCCCATACCAGTCACCAAACTCCAGTCTGTGCGCCTCCTGCTTCTTACAGCACACAGCACAACCTCTACATAAAAAAGAACAGCAGCAAAACATTTTAAAAATTATTTTCCCACATTTCCATGGACACACTCACCTCTCCTCTACAAAATGCTCCCCAAAGTCATCAGCATGGCACATGCGGCACAACGCTATTTCAAACAAGTCCCTGATCTAAAACCTCACCCTCACAGACACACAAAAGACTCCATTTGGTCCACATGATGCTATTGTGACATAAGCATGAAACGTCACACTAGCCCCCACCTGGCAGGCACTTTCCTGTACTGTAAACCCTGCTTTTCTCCCCAAGTCCCGCCTTCAGTCATAGCGAGTGTGTCCCTTAACGACTTCCATACAAAGCACTTTCCTTCTTCGTGTTTTAAAATATAACATGCTCTGCGCTAGCTTCGAGATCGAGTAGTTTTTTAAAAACACTAGTTAGGACAGGGTGGTGCTGGTGGGAGTATCCTGGACATTGGAGACTACAAACAGCTAACGAGAAGCAATCGCAGACTGCAGTTTAAAACAACGGGCGTGAGAGCTTTACATCTCCTACGTTGAAAAAACTGGCAACGAGAAAATAATTACAGGTGGAAAAATTCATTTACTTTTGTTCTTCAGCATCAGAGGGGTGCTTGGATGTACTGAGTATTGTGGGTGTATTTGCTATACTACAGACCAAGCCAAATACAGCATATTGTACTGTACAGCACATTACAGAGGGACTACTTTATCCCTCCAACTAAATAAAAACGTTTCTTACATTTCTTTTCAATTTCAACAGCTTTTTTCTTTTTGTTTAATTCTCAGTCTCTACTTGGGACCCATTTTATAAGTTGCAATAACATATTTGAGGTGTGGTTATCACCTGATAAAGCACATCCAGGGCATACGTACTCAGCACAAGTGCCTCATGCCCTGGGTGTGATCTTACTAGTCGATAACCCACACCTCGCTGTGTGCTATTACTTGCTTACTGTTCTGCAATGTATGTATTATCTTCCCATTATTGTGCACTGTATGTATTATTTTTCCTTATAAAATGGGCTGAAAAAATCGATTATTTGATTGGCTACTACATCATCTGAGCCATGTCCATATCAGATGATATAGTAGCAACCAGCACTATCCTCCGGTAACTAGCCCCACAACACCATGGAATCAGTGAGCTGTGACAGCTGAACACAGAAACACAGCCTGGCACAGCTCATGCATGACATCCCATCCCTGTCACCAAGCTCCAGTCTGTGCGCCCTCCTCCTTCACAGAACACAACACAACCTCTACATAAACAAGTATTTGTCAATGCCAAATGTTTGCTTGCTGGCATTAGCAGTGGAAATGCAGGAGTTAGACAGATGCAAAGAAGGAATGGCTATGAAGTAATGAACTTCATGCCAATCCCACCTCCACCCTGCAGAGATGGACAGTCATTGGGGTATGCCTTTGGGTTGTCACCATAACATTCATGCCATTTCACCTCACCCTATCCTGCAGACACAGACAAGTGTTGAGGTGTGCCTTGTGGTGTTTGGCTTTACAGTCACCCCACTCTATAAGGACATACACTGAAATGGGTTCAATATAGAGAATAGGGTGAACTCTGGGGCCAAAGAGTCCAAGGCACACATTGATGCCTGTCACTGGCTGCAGAGTGGGGTGGGGGTGGAATGGCATGAGCATTACAGCCAGCAATCCAAAGGCACACCCTGATGCCTGTCAGTCTGTACAGGATGGGACATTATGGTTGAGAAACCCTAACACCCTGGGTGTTTGTTTGTATTTGCACTACAAATTTTAAACATGGCCTTTTGTAACCCCCATCTCATGAAAGCATTTGGGACCTCTTCTCATGAACAGTGGCACTGTGATTTTGTGAATGTGTCCTGAACTTTGAGTTCCTACAGTGACAGTGCCATTGTATGAAAACACAGATGGGACAGGATGAAGAATGACAGCTGTACCATTCATAGGGAGGTGTGAAGAGATGGCAATGTTGAAAATCTGTAGTGAAAATAATAAAATGCTCAAATTTCTGAGCGTGACGTGGAAACTGCGAACGATGTGTGTAAAACAGTCATTTAGTGGAATTATTTCATCAAATGTTCAGCATTGACATTTTGTGATCTCTGCTCATGAACACTGTCAGTATGATTTTCTCAATCTGTCCCTAACATTGATTTCCTACAGCAACCGCGCTTATTCTGTGTCAGATGTAAACGTATATTTCGGCAGGATGTGAAAATGACAGATGTACTGTTCATAAGGAGGTCTGAGAAAATGCCAATGTTGAAAATCTGGAGGAAAATACTACAAATTTGCAAAGTTACAAGGGTGCGGATGCACAATGCATACTTGTAACATAGTCATTTTATGGACGTTTGTCACCAAATTTTCAACATAGGCATTTTAGGACCTCTGCTCATGAACAGAGTCACTGTGATTTACATATGAATATAAATACGAACATATGAATCTGCCAGCAGAACAGACCAATCGGTCTATCTAAGTCTGCCCAAGCATGCAGCTAGCACCCTAGATTGCAGCTGCCCCAGTCTCCTCCCTTCAGTTCCTCCCCGCTTGTCCCAGCCCCTGCCCCCATAACTCTTACTCTTGCTTTATCCCACTCCTTCTTAAAGCTATTGATTATCCTACATATTACCACCCCTCTGGCAGCGATTCCAACTAGACACCACCTTCTCAGTGAAGTAATGCCTCCTCATTTTCTCTTGAAACGCCCCTTCCAACCTTAGTCCGTGCTCCTGGTTTGGGTCCGTTTTAAACTTTATTACTCTGCTGGCAGTGAGAGTGCTATACTCTTTTTTCTAAATGCTCAGACAGTGAGAGTGCCTGAGAATTGAGAAATGTTTTATTCTATCTTTGGCAGAAAGTTTTAAGTTATTCTCCATCTGACTGCTCTGGGGTGTGAGCTCTTGAAGGGGATTTATCTGCCCTGCTGATGGTAAGAGAACCTGGGGCTTGGAAAATCGTACTCTCTCTTCTTTGATATTTCTGTGCAATATCATCAGCTAATTTTGATTGTTTCTACTAACCTGATTTGATGATTTTGATGCTTTATTTTATTTGTTTTACAGTGCAATATTGTTTGTTCACATCCCTAAACTGTGAGAGGGCCCTGGGATGGAAGATTTTGGTGTTTTTGATTTATTTCAGTTACAGTGTGTGTTAGAATTTTTGCTAAGTTGTTATTATTTTTTAATATTATTATTATTGGCAGTGAGAGTGCCTAAAAACTGCAATTTTTGTTTTTATTGGATCCTGTTTTCCATCATATGAAGGATAGTATGTGCAGTGAGAGGGCCTCACTGTCCATATATATTGGGATTTTTAATTTGAATAACTGTATACAGATTATTTACATTTGTGTAGTCTTTATCAGGTAGTTTTATTAGTTTTGTTTTGTTTATTTGCTTTTTGGATTTATGTTATTGGGTGGGTTTTAGTTTAATTGTAATTGTGGGCATTTTATTTACGAGGTTATTAGAATTTTTATTTAGCTGTCTAGTAGCCAGTTTGTTTCGCTTTCAGTATGTGTTGTTCAGCCACCTGGTCACGCTGTTATCCGTCCCTCCGATCTCCATGCCCTTCGCTCTTTTTGCCTTCCTCCTCCCATTTTCCATCTACCAGCACTGTCGGATGCTCGGTATTGTTCTTGGGGGTGGGGTGGCGGGGATGTGAACACAGTAGGGCTAATGAACGACCTTTCATATAGGGTTGGTTAAGCTCAGAAGATGCCCTGGGGTGAAATGGAGCCTGGAATGTGGTGATCCATGTCTAGTCTCCATACCCAAGGGTACCACCTATTTGATGGGCAAGTAGTTGGGACGGCTCTGGAGCCTTGTCCAACTGGTGGTGTTGTGCAATGCCAGATCTATTAAAAACAAGTCTGCTGTTATTTATGACTTTGTTGGGACAGCAGATCTGGCTTACATCACGAGACCTGGCTGGATGGAAATGCTGGCCCCATTCTGAGGTGACCATTCCAGCTGGGTACTCGGTGATTCACCGCCGAGATTGGATCACGGGGGAGTAGTGGTCTGTTTAAGACCAGGTTGGGGCTCACAGGTGTACCAGTTGAGGAAGCTGAATCCTTTGAGTGTACCGTAGTGGCTGGTGTGGGTTGCAGGATAGCCCTCATCTACCGATCTCCACTGTCCACCAGGAGACAGAGGCGATTCCTGCAGGAAGTGGCAGACTTCGTTGTCGATATGGCATTGGAGTTGCCCAGATTGATGGTTCTGGGCGACTTCAATGCCTGGGTCAACGACGAACTCTCAGCCTTCGTCAGCACTTCTTCCAGTTGATGACATCACTGGCCTTACACAGATTGTTTCTTCAGCCACCATAATCATGGTCACTCTTGGATTTAGTTTTCCTCCTGGGGACTGAGGCCTCTGATTTGGTGGTGGAACCTGTCAGTTGGTCTGATCACTACACTGTGGGCTTCAATTTTGTGCTCCCTTCGTAGGTCTGCCCCAGTGGAGATGGTTCGATAACGCCCATTATGGGATGTGAGCCCTGAAGACCTGATGGCGGTATTGAATCTCTGAGTTTTCAGTTGCCAGCTTGGGTCCAGAATCTATGGTCTTGTCTTATAATCAGGCTATTTCCTTGGCCCTGACTCAATTGTTCCAGTCCATGTTCATCCCTCTCTCGCCCTCGGGCCCCATGGTTTGATGGGTCCTTGAGGGAGTTGCAACATGTGGGACGATGGTTAGAGCATTGTTGGCGGAAATCTGCTCTAGAGATCGACCGCCCAGTTTGGAGGAGCATTATCGGTTTCATCAATCAGAGATCTCCGTAAGAAGGCAGAATTCTGTCCAGGGAGATCTCTGTCACCAGAATCGACCGGCTCAGCTCTTCAGAACTGTGGACAGGCTGTGCAACCCAGCCTGTCTCCAGCTCCACGAGCTTTTTCACAAAGGAGTGTGATGAGCTCGCCAATTCTTTGCGAATAAGGTTGCCGACATCAGATCAGAGATCCACCTGACACACTCTAAGGGGGAAGCTGTTAGTCGGCATCTGGCCACGAAATCCTTGGCCTCCTGGTGTTCCTTTGACCTGCCGATGTTCGGGAGGATATTATGCGGATCATCCAGGGATGTGCCCCATGAGCTGTAAGCTAGATCCGGTCCTACCTCCCTGATTTTGGGTTGTGTTGAGATCGTGGCCCGTTCTGGCTCAAATAATCTGGTGTTCCTTAGAATTAGGTGAGTTTCCCAGCTCTCTAAAGGAAGCTGTGGTGACTCCTTTGAAGAAGGCCTCTCTGGACCCAGATATTTTCGCCAACTACAGACCTATCTCTAACCTTCCCTTTATTGGGAAAGTTATTTAGAAGGTAGTGGCAAACCAGCTGGAGGACCATTTGACCATCCATAGTATCTACAAACCTCTCCAGTCTGGTTTTCGTAAGAGGCATAGTACCGAGACTGCTCTGGTTCGGTGCTCAATGATCTCTTGATGGCTAGAGATCAGAGAAACCGTTCTATCTTGGTTCTCCTTGATCTATCATCAGCTTTTGACACTGTAGACCATGGGGTTCTGCTCAAGCATCTGAGTCAATCTGTCGACTGTCTAGTACAGTGCTCAGATGGTTTTCATCTTTTTATCTGGGAGAATACAGAGAGTTGTATCGGGATTTTTTCCTCTGACCCTTTCCCTCTGCAGTGTGGTGTCCTCAGGGCTCGGTGCTTCCCCATATTGTTTGCAGTGTACATGCTGCCCTCAGAGACATTGTTAGATGGCATGGGCTGAGGTTTCACTGTTATGCTGATGATACCCAGCTCTACCTGTCTTTGCCCCGACCAGGTTAGTCCTCTCTGGTATTTAATAGCTGCCTCGATGAAATCCATGACTGGATGAATGCGAGCTGGTTAAAGTTGAATGCCGGTAAGACCGAGGTTATAGTTGTGGACCCAGGTCATGGGGCAGGGAGTTGGGGTCTGGCCAACCTCTGGCTTATTGCTGGGAGGGGATCAGATCCCTACACTCTGAACGGGTGCATAACCTGGGAGTGGTACTTGACGATGGGCTGACTCTTCGTCATCAGGTGTCAGCAGTCGTTAAGTCTGCATTTTACCATCTTAGGAACATTGCCAGGGTGAAGCACCTTGTTCCGTCCCAGTGATTTACCCATGTTGGTTCATGCCTTTGTGACCTCACACCTTGACTACTGCAACTCCCTGTACATGGGGCTTCCTGGGGTTGATATCCCTGCTTGCAGCTAGTGCAGAACGCTGCTGCAAGATTGTTGACAGGGGCATCTAGGAGGACACATATTACCCTGTGCTGCGTGATCTGCACTGGCTGCCTATACAGTGGCGGATCACCTTTAAAGTGGGTCTTTTGACCTTCAAAGCCCTGCAAGGACTGGGCTCTGACTACTTGAAAGAGCTTCTGATTCCTTACTGCCCTGTACGACAGCTCCATTCAGCCGATGAGGGGTTGCTAGAGGTTCTGAGGGTTATATTGAAGTCTTCGGAAATAGGCTTTGTGTTTGTGGCCCCAACCTCTGGAATTCTCTGCCTCGTCAGCTTAGGGAATGCACGCATCGTGGAATCCTTTAAGTGGGATTTTAAGACACTTTTGTGGAGTAAGGCTTTTATGAATTGATGTTGCTGAGAATATTGATTTTGTATGTGTATTTTTGTTTTTAATATTCATTTGTACAGCGCCTTGGTGCTTAATAAATAAAGTTTTATTATTATTATTATTAAAACATTTTAAAATTGTTTTCCCACATTTCTCAGGGACACTCTCACCTCTCCTCCACAAATGGTCCCCAAAGTCATCAGCATGGCACGTATGGCAGGACGCAATTTCAAACAAATTCCGATCTAAAAAACTCACTCCCCACAAACACACAAAAGACTCCATTTGGTCCACACAACACTACTGTGAGATAAACATGAAACATCACGATAAGCCCCTACCCGGCAGGCACTTTCCCTGTATGGCCGCTGTACAGAGCACTTTCCTCGTTTGCATTTTAAAATATAATGTGCTCTGTGCTAGCTTTGGAGATTGTGTAGTTTTTTTAAACTTTAGTTAGGACAGGGCGGTGCTGGGGAGTATCCTGACATCTAAAACTGCAAACAGCTAACGAGAAGCAGATCGCAGACTGCAGTTTAAAACAACGGGCGTGAGAGCTTTACATCTCCTATGGGGAAAAATTGGCAGCTAGAAAATAATTACAGGTGGAAAAAATAATTTACTTTTGTTCTTAGGCATGGGGGACTTGGATGTACTGAGTACTGTGGGTGTATTTGCTGTACTACAGACCAAGCCAAATACAGCATACTGTACTGAACAGCACATTACACAGAAGGATTTCTTTATCCCTCCAACTAAATAAAAACATTTCTTACATTTTTCAATTTCAACAGCTTTTTTCTCTTTATTTTAATTCTCAGTCTCGACTTGGTGGCCCATTTTATAAGCATAATAACACACTTGAGGTGTGGTTATCACCTGATAAGAGCATCGCCTGAAGGCACTGGCACAAGCGCCTGCGCCTTAGTACACCCCTGGGCATGCTCGATCGGGCGACAACCCACACCTCTCGTCGGTATTATTGCTTGCTTGCTGCTCTGCACTGTATGTATTATTGCTTACATAATAACTGGCTTTCCTTTTTCTACATAGGGAAACTATGGCATAATTTGCTGCCATAAAGGAGTGTTTATAATGGCAAACATGCACATGTTTTTCTCACTCTGAGCATGCACCGCTGCTGCTTTTCCAGTTGAACCTCTGATGGAGACTGAAATGCCACTCAGATTTGGCAGTAAGCAATTAAAAATGTACTACAACTAATTCAAAAGTTAACTTTCGGCTGCCCACAAAATAAAAAAAACAACTTTTAAATAAATAAAGGTGACCGCAGACCACACCCTGTAACCTAACTGGACCATGGCCCACAGCAACTTCTTTTTATTTTGTATAATTGCTAAATGAAAAAACCCAGCAATTATATAAAATAAATAAGGTGGTGTGTAATTCAAATTTTACACATACTCTCAGTGTTGATGCCTAGATAAACCTCTTGAGCTTCGCCTCGGGTTTATGTAGCATCCAATACCTTGTGTGTGTGCAAATTTCTTGTTACACACACCACCCCATATATTATTCTATACTTGCTGTTCTGAACTGTATGTATTATCTCACTTCGCTTTTCTTCTCTGTATGTATTATTTCCCTTGCTTCTGTGCTCTGTAGGTATTATCTCTCCGCCATGCTGTTCTGCACTGTGTATTATCTCTGCTTGCTCTGAACTTGATGTACTATTTCCCCATCCTTCTCCCTCTGTATGTATTATCTCCTTCTTTGTTGCTCTGAGCTGTATCTACAATCTCCCCTTCCTGCTGTATGTTTTATTTCTCCTTGCTTCTCTGTTCTGTATGTATAGTCTCCCCAACTGCTTTGTGCTGTATATATTATTTTATCTTGCTTCTCTGTTCTGTATGTATAGTCTCCCCAACTGCTTTGTGCTGTATATATTATTTTATCTTGCTTCTCTGTTCTGTGTGTATTATCCCCGCTGCCTTGCTTTTCTGTACTGTGTGTATTATCTCTGCTTTCTTGAACTTTATGTATTCACTCACATGCTTCTCCTTCTGTATGTATTATCTCCTTTCCTTGCTGCTCTATGCTGTATGAGTTTTCTCCTTATTGCTTTGTGCTGTGTGTTTTATTTCCTTGCTTCTTTCTTCCATATGTATTCTCTCCTGCCTTGTTGCTTTGTACTGTGTGCATTATCTCCCTTGCTGCTTTGTACTGTGTGCATTATCTCCCTTGCTGCTTTGTACTGTGTGCATTATCTCCCTTGCTGCTTTGTACTGTATGTATTATTTTATTATTTGGTAACTGGGTAAGGCCCAATAGACACAAGTGCCTGATTTCAGGAGTGACCCAGGAGTACTGGGGTAGTTATATGACTTGCTCAGAGTCATAATGTATGCAAGTGGAGGTTCTTGGAATCACATCCATGTCTGCTGGATGTACCAAACTCATTTGCAGCTCATTACTCTAACCTCTAGGCTGTACCATCTCCTTGCTTTGCAATGTATGTATTATGTCCCCTTGCTGCTCTGCATTGTAGAAAATATGTCTCCATGCTTCCCTACTCTGTTTATGTTATATCACCATCTCCAGCTCTGGAATGGCTATATGTTCCTTTGCTTTGCAACCTCTCCATTTGTGAGGTCTGCCCATTAAATTGTTGCTACTGTTTAGGGATGCTCAGATTTCAGATGCTAAAATCAGATTTATCAGATCCCTATCTGTTTTAGGATTTAGGATTTTTAGTGTTAGTGGCCAATAATCCTGAATCCAAAAAGTGCATTAGCATTTAGGATTTTGGTATCCTAAATCCAAAATCCTAGTCTTGCAGCAGGGTTTATAAAACTAGTCTTGCAGCAGGGTTAAAAACTGGAAGTTCCATCCTACTTCTGATCTGGTGATTCTTGCATTGTTGCAGTTCTCCTGTGAGAAGTGTGAGTGAATTATCTCTCACACATGAAATACTGGAAAACATACAGTTGGAGGAGGGGAAGGTAGGGAGAGGGCAGAATCACAGGAGAAGGATTAGGAAGGGTTCAAGTAGAGTGCTAGCAGGAGCAGAGGACACTGAGGAGAAGTTTTATCCAAGTCTGACAGAGGGTAGAGAGACAGAGAGATGGATAGAGAAAGGTAACTGGTTCCAGAGGGAGGGAGGTGGTGGAGGATGAAGACCTCCCAGCTGAGGAGTGAGGATGGGGAGGAGGAATGTCAGGGTCCCTAGAGTGTAGGAAGTAGAAGCAGATGTGGTGGGGATGGGGAGGGAGTAAGGGGTTAGTTAGTTTTAGGGACCCAAACCAGAATTTAGAGATGATGGAAGCAGATTGAACTGGTGATATAAGGGGAGAGGAGGATGGATAGGAGGAGTACAAGGAATAGTGGTGGATACAAGATGATGAGTTGGTAGCAAATGGCCAAAACATTGCTGAGTGTGTTATTCTGGCAATGGAAGTGGAGGGGCAGTGTCATAGACCACACCTGCATAACTGAAAACTGAGAGAACCATTTTGATGACCAGCACCTAGCAGACTGGGGAGAAAGGCAGTCCTCATTTTGATACAGGGCACTGAGTTTGGAGCAGAGTTTGCAGGATGTTGTCAATGTGGGCTGAGAAGACAAGCCACCAAGCTACTTGGAAACTGGGAATATTTCAAAGGGTACCACCCAGCATAGAGAAATGGGAAGGGCAAGAACCTGACAGCTTTTGGTTTGTACCAAAGGAAATTGACATTGACTTATGATGCAGGATTTCAAATCCAAATCCAAAATCCAATGTTTGGGTCCTTTATGATTTGAAACAGAATTGGTTTAGGATTCAGAATTTCCTAAAATCCTAATTCCTAATATTGGATCAGTATTGCAATTCCAAGCATCTCTTCTACAGTTAGCCCTTCCTCTTCCCCCATGTCACATAAGGAAAAAGCCAGTACAGCTCAGTGTGTCTTCGTGTTAAATAAATATCAGCAGATTTATTTAAAAGTGAGACATGATGCCTTAGTGTCCACTTAGATCCTCTCATCTCCCCATATTAAGTATCCCCAAACCCAGCTTAGTCATAGGAAACAGATCCTTCCATGTTGCTGTACCTCAAAAATGGAACAAACTCCCACACAAATTACTGTCCTGCACTTCTCTTCCTCACTTTAAGAGACTCTACAAGGAAAGCTTCTTTCCTCCTCCTACTTGCAGCTGTCACTAATTTGCAATACCTCTACTGCCTTCCCACTTTTCTCCCTTCTCCCTCACCCCTGCTCTCCCCCTCCCCGCCTCACATTCTCTTCTGTCATGCTGCAGGCTGAGTTCCAACTTACTATACTTTAAAAGAAGACAAACTCCTCACCAGTATGAACTTGATGTTTGATTTCATATTTTGTCTGTACTTTAATTGTCTATTATCCACTGTTTATTTGCACTGTTTCATTGTTAATTGCTTTATATGCTAATGCTGAAGAAGTGTTTGATCACACTCCCTTGTACTTGTTCTTGTTAAGTGTCTGCATACATTTCCTTTTGCTCCCTTTGTTACTCTCCCTGCGTCGCTCCTGAAAAGGGACCTTGTCTCGTAGGCCCACCCAGTTACCAAAATTCAAATAAACAAACAAGTGTAAACATTGATTGTAACAATACTAACATATCAAGGTTCAGAGGAAGCTGTTCACTTTTTCATAGTCCAGTTCCTCAATTATTCTTAATGTGATCTGGCGAATAGTGGCATGATCACAGTTATCCCTGGAAAACTGTACCAGTTTGTAGGTAGTGAAGGGCACACTAGACTGAAGAAATGTTTCTATTAGTGTAGATTCTAGGTCGCAGTCTCAAGACCATTTAATTTCTTGATGTGATGTTTTCCTATTAAACCTTTGTATGCTTATTGACCTTATTTTGAGAAATTTAAAGGATACTGTCAAGTCTTTTTGCATCATATTGTTTCTAGTTGAAAACCCACATTTAATGATTGCTCTCATTTTATTTATTTATTAGCTTGTAACCAGGTAAGTGCATTAGACAAAGACCTGCCTATTTTCAAGCACAACCCAACCACGACTTCTTTAAAACTCATTAATGTTGTTGGTTGTTTTTTTTGTTGCCTTCTTAATAGACCTGAAATGCATCCTCAAAAATGTAATTATGCCTAAGCTTGTTTGCTTGAATACCTTAATCTACTTATTGCATACTTCCTGAACATTAGAAATATCCCAAGAAAGCACAGTCACTCATGATATAATGGTCTTCTGTCCTCCCACTGCATCATAGGTGGCTAGACTGTACTGGGGAGTTCTAAGTTCAGGAAAGATGTAGTGGGAGAAGCTAAAGACTACAGACAAACCTTTGCCTGTATAGCAACATCAGTATGGTGTGGGCGCAGTATGTATTTAACTTTAAAAAGAAAAAGGAATCAGAATCAAACTATCAACTACATGTAATCTCTACAGAATGTGAACAATCATAACATGTTTTTTTTTTAAATCAAAGGCACACTGAAGCCTAAGGGGGTTGACAGGTGTCCTTTGATCCTGTTTTGAAAACCTGTTAGAGCCCTGTGCGTTTCCCTGTTAGGAACACACAGTAGTTGGAAATACAGTGCTAGATGGCCAAGCATTTGTGAATGCCTCATATTTGCTACTTACACTGCTGCCGCATTGGGCAAAATGGCCTTGTTTGTAACATTCTTACTATATATTTACCCAGGATAGACCAGATCAGAATCAAGATCTCATTTTTTAGTGGTGTTCTGCTTTTACGTATTTTAGATTGTATTTACCCAGGGTAGGCCAGCTGAGAGGTAATATTTAATTTTGACTCCAAATTTCCAAACTGTCTTTTTATGACTTGACATTATAATCAGGACAGGTGGTTTTTTAAATCCCATTGGAAAGTTGATTTTGTAATGTGACTGTGAAAACAAGTTTCAGAGGTGATTTCAGAAAATGACACCTGTCATGTTCAGGAAGTGGAGTAACACAAGAGATACGTCTATACCGTAACAATTTATTTCCTTATGCTTCAGTCACTTTCTGCAGAATTGTTCATTTGTTTTTTATTAATTGTACACTGTTGATATCCAGTCTGATACTGTATTTTTCCTGCTTAATTTGGTTGAGTTATTTGTTTTCTCTCACTGACTCGGAACCTGTGTAAAAAGCCCTTGACTCATAGGTCTTGTAATTCAAGTTTCAAATAAATAAATAAATGCTTAACATTAAGGGTTTGAAATCTGCAGAAATAAAGTTATGAGTAAACATTGGAGCAGTTCAATGTTTCTTCATAACGTAGTTACTTTTTTCACATTGACCCCAAATGCTCAAAATAGTATTTTTAGGACCACTCCTTTTGAACATTATAGGTGTCATTTATAAAATAGTGGTCAACTCATCTTTTAACTCAAGTGTAAAACACATTTTGACAAGGATTTGAAAAATGACAGCTATCATGTTAAAGTGGTGGTGTGAAAATATGGCTATACTGAACATTTGGGACAAAATATTGAAAATTACATTAGGAGCATGCGTTGAATAATTAACATATGCTCATAACTTTGTTGTTGAATAATATTTTTACCCACATTTTTAACATAGCCTTCTTATGACCCCACCTCATGAACAAGAGCAGAGAACATTTTAAATCTTGGTCAAAATGTAATTTCACACAAATGTAAAACATATTTTATCAGGATTTGAAAATGACAGTTGTCACATTTGTGAAGTGGTGTGAAAATATGTCTACATTGAACATTTTGAGGTCAGAATATTGAAAATCACTCAACTTACACGCATGCATTGAAACATTTCAGCATAAGCTCTTAACGTTATTATATTTTAATATTTTCATGAACAAGGGCAGAACAAATGCTCAAACCCTGCTTGAAAATGATTTTGCACAGTAACTCCTTTTGGATGCATTTGAATAATTTCACCACCCTTGTTCATGAAGTGGGTCACAAAAGGCCATGTTGAAAATTAAGGAAAATATTAAAAAAAAACAAGTTATGAGCACAAGTCCAAATGCTTTTGAAATATTTTACTGCACTCCTGATTTACTCGGTTCCTGTTTCGCATTGAAGAGTGAAGACATGTCCCCAGTTTAGAGACGATTATGGCATTGCACACCTGGTTGGTAAGTAAGGGCTGATGGTGCGAGGTAGAGGTGCTGGAGGAGGAGGGTGGGGAAGGGTAACGTTGTCAGTGGCCAGAGATGAAACAGACATTAACTGTTTCTTTTAATCAGGGTGTATAAAAAACAGACTATGAGGAACTGGTTTCATATTTCAGGTACCGATACTGGGGATAGGACACCTCAGTGTCAGGTAGATCCATGACAGTCAGTCAATAATTTCATTGTTGACCGACAGTACAGTGACTCTCTTATGTTGACCGCATTTGCAGTCGGCATAAAGGAGTCACAAAAACATTGTTTTCTTTGAGGCTTCACCATGAACCCTCCATGTGGGGTCTCTCCCCATACCCTCTGCTACTAAAGTAATCAACTCTGAGTCAGAGTTGTTTGGGGAAGGGTCCAATACCCCAGAAAGCAGTGCCAGAGTCCTGTGCTGACACTACAGTGAACTGGCGCTGTTGTCGCTTGTAGTGTCAGGCGATGTAAAATGTCATGGTAGCATCAGTACACCATGTCAGGTTAATCTCTAGGAGCACAGGAAGTGAAAGAGAGGTGAGAGATACTTGACAGAGGGTGGGATTAAAAGAAGTGAAAAAAATTAAAAGACTGTCAGAGACATTTTTTATTTCAGGTACTGACAGTGGAGATAGGGCACCCCAGTGTCAATGTTATGTTTGTAGCAACAGGTGTGGGCTCACTGGTGTTGCACAGTGAAAATGGCGGTGTGAGGGTTCTAGCCACTACTGGGATTCGTCACCCTGATGTCAGAAGGAAGGGGGTAGCAATGAGAGTGGGATTGATAGTTAGCAGAGGATGGGAGGGATTTTTGTTGGGGAAGCCACATCAGGCTGATCATGAATTGATGCTGATCAACTCTACTTGCTGGGCAGAATTATGCAGCTCAAAGGAAGGAGCTGTCCTATGATTCAGCCGCTCTTTTCTTTGAACTAGACAAAGTTTCCACCCAGCAAGTCAAAAGGGTGTTCTGATCAACCTGGCTGATGACTGATCTGACACTGTTGATCCCCTTGCAGACTGCCCTGCACTGAACTGACACTGACACACCTCTCAAAATCTACTATCGCATCAATATGTTCACTTTTGCAAGTGCATAGACAAACATAAAAATGAGAAGGAGGTAATTTTGTTCATCTTCTGTCGTCCATGTAACCTAGAGTTTAATATTATGGAATCACAGTTCTATTAGCTATGGAAATGTAAAAAAAAAAGATGCAATTTCGTGAGCAGCTGTATTGCCTCTGGACAAATCATCGTGGCAATAAGGAGCGGACAAATGGTAGCGGAACTTAACGATGCCAGAAAAATTGTCGAAATTCAAGATAGTAGAGATTACTGCAAGTCAAGGTGTAAAACGTAGAAATTAGGACAAAAGTCACACATAGTTTATAAATTTTATTAATAAAGATTTACTTTAAAAGCATAGTAGCAGTCTTATAACAGTTTATTGGCAATATCAGTAGTGTGCAAATAAGGCTAGTGTGCAAAGAAACTGTCACAAATAAAGTGAGTAAGATGTGCAAAGAAGGCTACTGTGCAAAGAAACTGTGGAAATAAAGCAAGTAAGATGTGCAAATAAGGCTACTGTGCAAAGAAACTATGCAAATAAAGTGAGTAAGATGTGCAAAACATACACTGATAGTGTTCAAACATGCAAAACAAATTTATGCTGTTATGCTACATTTATTTCGATTACTGTTGCTATGTCTTTAGGTACTGCATCTCCAATCTATTTTTAAAGTCTGCACAAATAGTATGGAAAATTTTATTTACTCTGGTATTTTAATGCTTCCTTGGCACCTGCTGTCCAAGTTCCGAGATGGACGCCGCTTTTGTTTCTTATTAGCCACCCTATTTATGTGTCTTCAAAGTAGTCTAATAGACACTGTACATCCTCGTAGTCTGGGTCATCCTGCAACATTTCAAAGGCACTCTCCACTCTGTGTTCAGACACAAACACAAGTGCCAGAATGCATCGTATCTTATGTGCAAATGTCTTGTCCTGTATGTGTCGACTCTGTAGCCCTTCCTGTTGTACTCTCCGCCAAAGAGCTTGTCCCAAATAGAAATTATAGCCAACAAGCTCAGCAGTTGGTATAATTTCTTATAATGTTGATTGCTGCCAATTCAAAGTCTGTCATCACAGAGCTAGCCTGCAGCTTTTCACCCAGCAAGTTTTGTACATGTATAAAGAACTTGCGCTAGATGCTCTCAGTTTGCCCAGGCAGCAGAACGCAGGGTTTTAAATAATTGATTAGCAGCTTTTTCTTGGGACTATACTAACTGTACAGAAAGTATTTATATAGATTTTCTAGAAGTGCTGTGATTGTCAATCACAGTGAGGTAAGAGTTATGCATTTTCACAACGATTTAACAATTTTATGAGCAACGCTAATCAATTTTTAGAGTTAATTAAATCCCTGCAGGCGTATAACAGGGCCTGTTTACACTGTTCACTAGGGCATGAATAGTGTAAACTGATCATCCTCTCTTGGGGCAACAGCAAATGTTCCATCACAGAACCAGTGCTTTGATTGTTTAAGCACTGCGACAGATCTGTGTCACTGGCAAAGATCAGCATGGCATCTTCATTTAGACGCAGGAATGGTTCCCACTGACGGTGAGTGAATACTGTGGTACATACACATCATTGTGCCCTCATGCTGATGCTGTCAGTGAATGTCTCACCGTAGTGTCTCTTATGAGGGGAACAGGTGGGCATGGCTAACAGAAATCTGTTGCAACCCCTGATGAACTACATTTCTTGTTGGCTCTTCAGACTCTGCGCTCGCTGTTCCATGACAGCTCAAGCTGATATCACTTCAATGCATCCGTGAATGGGTGCATGACTGTGTTCTGAGGGTGGCAGAGTGATTGTATCACCCAAAGTGTGGAGACAGGCAGGAAGTTCGCAGTTCACAGCTCCAAATTATCTTGCCCTGTGCTCCATCTTCCTCCTTTGTATAGAGGTAATTATCCAAGACAAGCTTTGCTTGCCTTTCTGTATTGGCATAAATTCCATGGCAAACAGTTGCTGAATGGCAAGAAAGTGTTCTGCCTCCTCATATAGTGCCGTGTAATTGGTGACAATAATTACCAGATAATACTGGATAACAGTACCAGCAGATACAGGATGCAGCACAATGAGTGTTGTCTCTTTAAATTTATGTGGATGTGGGGTGAATTCACAGATGCACACAGTGGGAGTGAAGGAAGTGACGAGAACACAGTGCATGGATTTATCTATGAGTGGTGAGTACTGAGTACTGTCATATCTCTGCCAAAATGTGAAGTGCAGGATTAAAAGAGGAGCAGAAGAGAAACACTTTTTGTTAACTGACCTATGCAGCCAGTATAGTGTTATGCTTGTGCAACTGTGTTAGTTTGGTTTTGGCCATTCACACTCTATTCCAGAGGAAATACCACCCTGTAGAGGTACGACAGCAAGGAACTCTCGGAGAGGGTTCCACCCTTGAGGTGCCATGGGACGGTTCCCATGGCTAAAGGTACCTTAGGAATCCCTAAGGACAGAGTGCTGCCACTGGAGGAAGAGGGCAGGATGGTGGGGCAAAGAAAAGATGCTTCACAGTGAGGCTTAAAGGAACGCTTATATAGCTCAGGAAGTGGAGTGGCTGGCTGCTTGGCCACTGAACTCCAGGCATAGCCTTACATTTCACTGACCTACACAGCCAGTATAGTGTTATGCTTGTGCAACTGTGTTAGTTTGGTTTTGGCCATTCGCACTTTATTCCAGAGGAATTACCACCTTGTAGGGTATGACAGCAAGGAACTCTTGGAGAGGGTTCCACCCCAGAGGTGCCACAGGATGGTTCCCATGGCTAAAGGTACCTTGGAATCCCCCAAAAAATGTAGTATCAACCCAAAAAGGAGACAACACGAAGCAAAATGCAAGCAGTAACAGTGACGTAGAAGCAGTGACTATAACATAGTAGTAGAGAAGCATAGGCAGTTTGAGAATGCAATGATATGCTCAGTTGTCGAGTAACAGCCCAGGTTTGCGTAGTATGATACTGATGGCTTGCTTGAGAGAAGGGATCCCCTAAGGAGAGAGGAACAGCAGGACATCCTCCACCTCCACCTCCACCCAGCAACGGAACCTACCCAAGAAAAGAGGGAAAACAACTACGCTTAACTAAGTGTTATGACCTGAGGCAATGCAGGAGAGAAAAAACATATGAGGAGGAAATCTCTGGGGATCCAAGGCCTAGGTTGCCTTCTCTCCAGGCTTGGGAACATTTATTTAGTGACGGCTCTGCAGCTGCAATTTGGAAACCCAATTAAAGGAGGTGGAAAATATTCCAATTTGGAGGAAGGTCTCACTCAAACCTCTAGCGGGAACGCTGTGAAAGGTTGAGAGAAAACTCTGCAACAATACGTGCATCCAAAGTGCAGGAGGAGAGCAACAACTGCTGAGGCACTCACCTGGCCTACCCACCCTAAATCAAACCAGATGAACCAGAGGCAGTCATAGGGAGAATGCGGTGAAGGTACCTTGCTAGGGAAACCACTGAAGACAATGGCCAACCATTATAGTGGAACACTAGAGCCAAAGGAGATCGTCATAACCATCCTTCACCACTAGTCTTAAATTCACACCAGGAGCTGCTGTTGTGTAGCAGGCAGCTAAAGCCAAGCCTGGAGAGGACATTCCCAGCTATGGGCCAGGTGAGAAGGATCCTGCCCAAGTTGGACATGCACGCCGATGATGCAAACTAAATGCAGAGCAAGACCATCTGCTGCAGGAACCCTGTGCCAGATTATAATGGCTGGCATGCCCTAGAAATTGACTGAAAGCTGGTGAGCTGAATAAGCACGGCTTGCTGAGATCGTAATGAGCATGGACTGCTGAGACATTGCAAGGTTGAATGCAGATCAAGTGCAGCAGAATCCAGGCCAAAGCCAAGGGACGGCAGTATGCATGAAGTAATGGATTGTGTAAGCAAGGAGTAACAGCTAATAAAGCACTGAATTAGGAGCAAGCCAGCCAGACATTCAAAGCCAAATCAAGGTGACAGACTGAGGATTTTCAGCAGTGAAGCAAGATTTAATAACAAGCTATATTAACAGCCTCAGCAGGAGCTCAGTTGGCTGACCTCAGAACTGCAATGAAACATGGAGACAAATGCTTTGAAGCAGGTGTGGCGAGGCAGTTCAATGAAGCTCAGGTATAATGAGAGCAGAATGAGCAGCACAACTAGGGTCAGAGTAAACTGTGTCAGGTGAAAAGAATTAATTAATGCAACTTGGAGCAGCTATGGTTGAGCTGAAACACACAGATGATAACAGCAGTTGCATTGCAGTAGTTTTAGCGTGGTGAGCATAGAGTAAAACACAAGCACTGGGTACAATTGTAAGTAAAGTAAACAGCAGTGGCTACAATTGTAGGTAACTGAAAGCAGTAGCATGAGCTCTGAGTAGGTTTGCAGTTGCAGTGCAGTAATTTGAGAGTTGTAACTGAAAGCAAGCAGTATGAGCTCTGTAGTAGCAGTATGCTAGGGTTAAAAAATAAAGCCCCCAAAAGACTAAACCAAAACAGAAAACAGGGAATGGCTCAAAACAAGAAACAAAAAACACAGGGAAGCACAAGCCCAAGAAAGATACAAACCAGAAGCAGAAAAACAAACACCAAAGTCCAGCAGAGACACACAGAAACAGCAGGCTTGGTGTGGGGGTAGGCTCCAGCCAGCTCAGAGGACAAACCAACATGGCCTCCAGCTGCAAAGAAGAAATATTTCACAGTGAGGCTTAGAGGAACTGCTTATATAGCTCAGGAAGTGGGGTGGCTGGCTGCTTGGCCACTGAACTCCAGGCATAGCCTTACATTTAATTTTGTAAGCTGAGCAGTGTAGCACACAGTAGCACATAATATGAAGCACTACAAAGGAGGGCTGCTTAGATCGTTAGCCACCATAACCAAAGTAATCTAAATCAAGTTAGAGTGTTTGTCGTCACAGGATAATTAGTCTACTTTTGCTGGAAATGTCTGCGACGCTGAAGACGGGCGATGGGATGCCTTCATGACATAGAGACCACTCCTATTTCACACAGCGATTTATGCCGCAGCGTTCTGTCCGCTTGCCTGCAATTTGCATAGTGCATAACTTAGTGTAAATCTGTGTAGTGAATTTTGTGCAATTGTGTGACTTTTTTCTGTGTGAATTGCCACTGCCACTCATGCACTATGCACCATGCATCAAATTTTATTATATGAATTCCTGCACTCATAGATTCAATTTTCTGCAAAGTGCAAACTGTGGTAATTCATGCAGTAAAATTTGCAGCATATGTGGGTAATTCATAGTACACACATTTTAAATTTTACAACACTTAAGTTTCATGGGATGTGTTGCCATTAATGTTAACGACTTTGAAAGACTGGAGTATGTCTTAAGATCCTGTCAACACTACATTGATAATACTGTATTGGTGAAAAGAATATAACTGTCTTTGTGACTCAAGGTAGTATTGTACCATGTTAGCCCACACAAAAAGCAGGAGAAAAACAAAAGAGAATGTTTTGCTGGGTAGAAATACAAACATACAAAATCACCCACAGAAAAGGTCCAAAGGTCTATCAAGTTCTGCCTAGTATGCAGCTGCAGTTTTACATCCTGCAGCTGCTCCCCCCACCCAATCCTTTCCTTCTTACCTCCCCCATTACATTCTCGTCTGTCCTTACCCTACCCTGACTCTGTCCCAGCCTCACTTAAAACTGTCGAGAGTCCTCAGTTTGATCAACTCCTTCAGCAGCACATTCCATCCTGTCACCACTTTCTATGTGAAGTAGTGCCTCCTCATCTCCTTCTTTAACATCCCCCTTCCCACTTCAGACTGTATCCCTCGTGACTCTACTCCCCTTAACTGGAACAAAAGATAGTACCTTTATCAGCCAAATGAAAAGTTAGATACAAGCTTTTGAGGCCTGAATGCTTCTGATGTGGTTGGTACTGGACAGTGGCTAGAGTCCCTTAAGGGTTGCCAGGCATGGGAGCAGACCAGGTAGGGACTGGTAGAAAGTAATAGCAAAAAATATATATATAAGCTGGTGCCTGCCTTTTGTAGAAGCTTGACTTTAATTAGCAGTTCAAGAGAGGAAGAAAAAAGACTGCAGAAGTCTGAGTAAACATTGAAGCACTAGTCAGTAGGAATACTGTCATTATTTACATTGAAGCTGTTGTCACAGTAAACACAGGGGCTCAGTTTTCAGAAGCCCATGACTTTAGCAAGCCTCGGTGTCCAAAAGACATGATGCGATAGGGTTGAACCAATCACCAGTCAGTGATTGGGATTTTGGTAAGGCAACTACCACAAGTTAAACCAGCGCTTTCAGGTCTGGCTTGTGGCAATCCCAGGGACATAGAAACATAGAAACATAGAAGTTGACAGCAGATAAGGACTGCAAGGCCCATCCAGTCTGCCCATTTCTTTTTATACCTTATAAATGTGCCATAAATCTTTACTCTGTCAAAGCCTATTTATTCATGCTCATCTGTATTGCTCCCTTATGCCTATCCCATGCCTGTGTGAAGCTCTGCACTGTATTCATATCCACCACTTCCTGAGGCAGGCCGTTCCATGCATCCACTGCCCTTTCTGTGAAAAAGAACTTCTCACATTACCCCTAATTGGCCTCCTTCTAATCTCATGCTGTGTCCTCTTGTCCTGCTATTTTTCTTATATTGAAACATGTTAGACTCTCTTTCACCTTGTTAATGCCCTTAAGGTGTTTGAATGTTTTGATCATATCACCTCTCTCCTCCTTTGCTCTAGGGTACACATATTGAGCTCCTTTAATCTGTCCTCATATGTTTTCTGATGCAGTCCCTGCACCATTTTGGTTGCCCTTCTCTGGACTGCCTCAATTTGGTTAATGTCCTTGTGAAGGCGTGGCCTCCAGTACTACATGCAGTACTCCAGATGGGGCCTAACTAGTGTCTTGTAAAGAGGATTATTACCTCCTCTTCCTACTTGTGATACCCCTACTAATACACCCCAACATTCCCTTAGCCTTACCTACTGCTTTAGTGGTCTGCTTGGATGATTTCAGGTCATCAGTGATGATGATGCCCAAGTCTCTTTCTTCCCTTGTGACTGCCAGCAACTCCTCCCAGCCTAAGGGTGCATCAGGGTTTCTCTTCCCTATGTGTATGATCTTGCACTTCTTTGCATTAAACCCCAGTTGCCACTCTTCTGACCATTTTGCTAGTTTATCCAGATCTCTTCTCATTCTGCCCACCCCATCTGGATCATCTACTGTGTTGCAGATCTTGGTGTCATCAGCAAACAGACAAACCTTACCCTCCAGTCCATCTGCAATGTCACTGATGAAGATATTGAAGAGGACTGGCCCCAGGACTGATCCCTGAGGTACCCTACTTGTGACTTGCATCTCTTCTGACTGCATACCATTTACCACCACTTCTGTTTTCTGCCCATCAACCAGTTTGCCACCCAGTTGACCAACTTCTGACCCACCCCGAGCCTACCCAGCTTATTTATCAATCTTCTATGTGGAATAGTGTCAAAAGCTTTGCTGAAGTCAAGGTAGGCGACATCAACTGCCTCTCTGGTCCACCACTCTGGTTACCCAGTCAAAGAAATCTATGAGATTAGTTTGACAGGACCTTCCTTTGTAAATCCATGCTGTCTTGGATCCTTTGGTGCAAGCAACCATTTTATGGTGCTTACACCAAAGATTTAACGCACACGCTTTGTATAGCACAGTGATTTAAGGCTCTGAGCTGCAAACCTGGTGACCTGGGTTTGAATCCCATAGCCACCACTTGCATACTGTGTGACCCTAGTAAGTCACTTAACTTCCTTGTGCTCCCAGGTCACACCTGTAAACAAGCTTTCAGCTTAGTGTGTCTCTCCTGGAAAATAACAAAATAAAAAAAATACAAAATAAAATTCTGGTAAAGTGTCACAACTGTATCTGACCTACAAAATCAGGCACAGTTGTGGCAAAGGACTGCAGCTGCACCAAAGAAAGGTTTGATGCAGGGCTTGATGCAAGCCCACCATAACACTCTGAAAATCAGCCCTGAAAGTTGTTTTCTAAAAATGGCATGCAGACAGAAAGCTACAGAGATTGTAAAATATTAGGCTGAAGCAAGCTGAGCAACACAGCTTTATATCCAGAGGATATGAGCAGAAGGTGTTAGCAACTGTTTATAGGTGGCGCTTGTTCTGTAGCAGTCCAGTTACTGCTTGTTTAATAGCAAAGGAAATGTTAAGTTCACAGACTATGTTAAGCAGTGGGCATTAAACCCCTGTCTTTATTCAACCCACATTCTAGAATGTTAAACATTTGCATAAATATGAACTCTGAGGCCCGTCTGTCTCAGAATGTTCTGAAGTTGCACTTCAAGGCCCGATATTCAAATTGCGCCTGGTAATGCAAGTGGTGGCACAGCTCAAGTGATTTAGCTGGAGCAACTAAGGGATTTATTCAAAAAGATGTGCCATGGCGATCTCTTCTGAATATAGCAAACAATGCGACAGTGCAAATACAATGCTCCGTGCACCCCAGACAGGTCTCAATACCAGGCATGGGAATGCTCCAGTGCAACTGGAGCTGCGCCAGGTGCAATATCTACATATTCAGACTTGGCTGTGCAAATGGTGCCATAATGCATGCAAGGTGCAAATGGGGCCCTTGCATGTCATTATAGCCCCATTTGCAAGAGTTATGCAGGACTGGCCAGAGAAATGCACCTGGCGCCCTGCACAACATGTGGTACTCTCAGTGGAGGACCACTGGTTCACCCCACTGCCTGTACCTCCATGAACCCGCAAATGTAAATATAACATCGCACGGTAGTCTGGTGGTACCCCCTTTCTGTCAGTAACCTTGATCACCCATAAATGTAAAAAAAACAGTACCCTGGCAGTCTAGTAGTACCCCCCTTCCTTCCGGTAACCTGATCACCATACTGATGAATAAATATATCCTTGGTGGTCCAGTGGCACCCCACTGGTAGCCCGATCTCCATAAATTTCAATGCCACACATTTCCCAGGTGGTCAGTGGCACTCCCACCCACCCAGCTCCCCATCATCGGCCGGGCAGCACGTCACCCACATTCCTCTGTGGCTTGCCGCCTGAATGACAACATACAGTATCAGCTGCAAGCCCATTGGTCCACATAGTGGACCAATGGGCTTACTGTCCCTACTGTAATAGTCATTCAAAACATTGTGCATGAATAACTTCATTCACAAAGTTGTGAATGACTATTATAGTATGCACTGCAAGTCCATTGGTCCACAGTGTAGACCAATTGGCTTGCAGCTGATACTGTACACTGTCATTCAGTGGGCAGCCACAGAAGAATGCAGTTGGGTGTGCTGTCCATCGATGAAGGGGCTGGGTGGTCTGGGGTCCTGTGGAGGGGGTGCCACTGACCACCAGGGAAATATGGCATTGAAATTTAACAGTGATCAGGGTTACCAGCGGGAAGGGGTACCACTAGACTGCCAGGGCACTGTTTTTCTATGTTTACAGGTGATCAGAGGTGCAGGAGGAGGGGGTACCACCAGACAGCCAGGGCAATATGTTGGTGCTTATGAATGGTGTTCTGGGAGGTTGCCACCGACGCTTGTGGCTGCTGTAGCTGCAATGCATCCAGCAGCATGCATGTGGGTGGATAGCAGTTGAGCCAATTTCTACGGGCTCATCTTTTTGCTCAGGTATATGGGACATCTCTGGTATGTGCCAGCAGATGCACCGCACATCCTGGGCTGAATATCAGGATATTGCCACATATGCATGGGTATGCCCCCTGGAGATGTGCCATACATTATCTTTGCACTGCAAGACGGAATTGCATGTGTAATTCCTTTGAATATTGCCCCAGGGTGCATTTCTGGGGTTGTGCTAGTAACTCAGTTGTGCCAGATGCAACCGCTTTGAATATCTCAGCCCAAGTCTACAAATCTTATATAATCTAAACCATATCCAAGCTAGAAAATGCTCACCCACTGGTGTTTTTGTAATCTGGCATTTGATATTGTAACTGTGATGTTTCATTCACTACTTAACAGTCTTCTTCAACAAGCTTGCATCTGTAACTTTTGTTAGTCAATAAAGGTATTGGGTCCAGTTCACAGCTTCCCTGAATGGCACAAGTAGCTTGCCACAAGGAATTGCGCATGGTGTGGCTTGCACCAAAAGATGCACAGGCAGCAATTCACAAAAGTAGCCTGCGCCAAATAAAGGCTTCATGCACCAATGGGGCTTGCACCACAAAATGGTCTATGGCATGGTGTTAGGTGTTGGCAGCAGATGCAAGCTGCCATATTCTTAATTGGGGATTGTCAAAACCATCCCAGAAGGCAGATTTCTATGTACTGTTGGACCAACTAGGTCTGGTCTAAGGGTACTTAGAGATGTGTCCTCGGGGGGTTAGAAAACATGCATCATGTGCCAGAGTCCCCTTCCCAACCCCAATCCCTTATATTAAAATAATCATGTCCCTGGTTGTTTAGTGGACCCTCTGCCCCAATCCCATTTTATTAACATGTTTTCAGTTAGAAAACTGCATTTCAATAAGAGCATAGTCAAAACTGTAGGGATAAAACTGTGACACATAACAGTGCTGAGCAAAACATTGGCTGTAGAGACAGCGCTGAGACTGGGGGCATAAATGTGCATGGGTGGGCAGACTTCATTTTTCCATTAAACTCCACACCACTAGCAAGTTGGGTGGGAAGGACACAGACCATGTTGGGTGGGAGACAGAAATTGGTGAGTGAAAAAGGGTCACACACCCTGCAACCTTGATGTGAAGTAATTTGCAAAGATGAATTTAGCAACTTGCTGGAACATCTCCAGTAAAGTAAAAACTTCACAATATCTGTCGGGGGAAGCATATGTTACAAATCAACAGCAAAACATCCACAGCCCAACACTGATTCCTCACATAATATGTGGGGGCTTCACCCTGGACCCTCCAAACTTAAATATACTAATTACAGGTTGCACTAACCACTGAATGAGTGCTATACTGGGCACATGCTCAGTTGTATGCTGCATCGTTTATTCTCCTGCTGTTTTGGCTTTGTGATCTTTGATCCACAGTTATTGATCTGTGGTTTGACCTGGCTACCATATATCTAACATATCTGGTGGTCTAGTGGACCCCAGCCCTGATCTGCTTGTATAAGAAAAGATTGTTGCCTGGTGGCCTAGTGACCTCCTCCCTATCCCCAATCAGCCCTATATAGGAATATATATTTCTAGTGCACCTTCACCCTCCCCCACCCAGGCAGGCAGTTCTCCACCACATCCTCCCCGTCCCATCCCCAGCCAGCAACCAACACAGCCATCCTCACTCTACCATGTTTGGTGGCTGACTGAGCTACTAATGAGCATGCACTGCATACAGTAAACAGTCATTGATTGACAGCTCACTCTGAGCTGTCAATCAATATCAATGGACATGCACTGCATACAGTACATGCTCATTGACAATTCAGTCAGTAGTCAGTCATGGTACAGAGAGGAGGGCTGTGCTGGTCACCAGCTCAGGAATGGGACAGGTGCAGTCACTGCCTGCTTGGATGAGGGTCCACTAGACCATCAGGGAAATATATATATTCGTATTAAATGGGCAGATCAGGGATTGGGAGGGGGTCCATTAGCCACTTGGAAGGATATTTTCTTACATGGGCAGATCAGGGCTATGGATCCCTAGACCACCAGGGACATGTGGCATTATAATAACATTGGGAACGGGACTAGGGAGTCTGGCTAGACCACCAGGGGCATGTGACATTTTAATTACATAGAAACATAGAAGTTGACAGCAGATAAGGACCACAAGGCCCATCCAGTCTGCCCATTTCTTTTCTACCTTATAAATGTGCCATCGGCCTTTGCTCTGTCAGTGACCTATCTATTCATAGTCATTTGTATTGCTCCTTATGCCTATCCCATGCCTGTTTGAAGCCCTGCACTGTATTCATAGCCACCACTTCTTGTGGTAAGCCATTCCATGCATCCACCACCTTTCTGTGAAAAAGAATTTCCTCACATTCCCCTTAATCGGCCTCCCTCTAATCTCATGCTGTGTCCTCTTGTCCTGCTATTTTTCTTATATTTAAACATGTTAGCACTCTTTCACCTTCTTTATGCCCTTAAGTGTTTGAATGCCTCGATCATATCACCTCTCTCCCTCCTTTGCTCAAGGGTATACATATTGAGCTCCATTAATCTGTCCTCATATGTCTTCTGATGCAGTCCCTGCACCATTTTGGTTGCCTTCTCTGGACTGCCTCAATTTGGTTAATGTCCTTGTGAGAGGTGTGGCCTCCAATACTGCAGAGTACTCCAGATGGGGCTTAACTAATGTCTTGTACAGAGGGATTATTACTCCTCCTCTATGACTTGTGATACCCCTACTAATACACCCTAACACCCCTAGCCTTCTCTACTGCTTGATGATTTTAGGTCATCAGTGATGATGATGCCCAAGTCTCTTTCTTCCTTTGTGACTGCTAGCAACTCCTCCCAGCCTATAAGTGGCTTCAGGGTTTCTCTTCCCTATGTGCATGATTTTGCACTTCTTTGCATTAAATCCCAGTTGCCACTCTTCTGACCATTCTGCTAGTTTATCCAGATCTCTTCTTATTCTGCCCACCCCATCTGGCTATCATCTACTCTGTTGCAGATCTTGGTGTCATCTGCAAACAGACAAGCCTTACCCTCTAGTCCATCTGCAAGGTCACTAATGAAGATGTTGAATAGGACTGGCCCCAGGACTGATCCCTGAGGTACCCCACTTGTGACTTGCATCTCTTCTGACTGTATACCATTTACCACCACTCTGTTTTCTGCCAGTCAACCAGTTTGCCACCCAGTTGACCAACTTCTGACCCACCCCGAGCCTACCCAGCTTATTTATCAATCTTCTATGTGGAACAGTGTCAAAAGCTTTGCTGAAGTCAAGGTAGGAGACATCAACTGCTCCCCTTGGTCCACCACTCTGGTTACCCAGTCAAAGAAATCTATGAGATTAGTTTGACAGGACCTTCCTTTGTAAACCCATGCTGTCTTGGATCCTGTGCCCCTATGGATTCCAGGTGTTGCACTATCCTTTCCTTAAGGGTGCCTCCATAATCTTGCCCACTACTGAGGTAAGACTGACCGGTCTATAGTTCCTGCCTCCTCCTGCTACCACTCTTGTGGAGCAGGATCACATGAGCCCTTCTTCAGTCTTCTGGGACCTCTCCTGTGCTCAGAGACTCACTAAACAATTCTGCTAATGGCTCTGCTAGTTCCTCCTTTAGCTCCTTAGTACTCCTGGGATGTATGCCATCAGGTCCCATTGCCTTATCCACTCTGAGCTTAGCAAGCTCTTGTAGGACCCTTTCTTTGTGAAGGGAGTAGTGCTCACCTCCCTCCTCCCCTGTGTCCATGATGCTGAGCTGTGGGCCCTGCCCTACTTTCTCTTCAGTAAATACTGAGCAAAGTATCTATTTAGGATAGATGCCTTTACAGGGTCCTCCTCCTCACATGCTCCCTTTTCTCCATTAAGCTTAGCAATACCCCCTCTGGACTTTCTCCTTTCACTAATGTATCTATAGAAAGTCTTGTCACCTTCTTTTACTGTTCGGTGCTAGTGTTTCCTCAGTTTGGGACTTTGCCTGCCTTACTGCCTTACCTGCTTCCCTTAGGGCAGTTTGGTATGCCTCCCTATCTTCATCCGCTGTGTTCCCTTATATTTCCTGAAGGCCAGCCTTTTGGCTCTGACCTTTTCTGCTACTGTATTTGAGAACCAAAGTGGTTTCCTTCTTCTTTGCACTTCCTTTTCTGTCTAACACAATGGGATGTTGCTTCAAGTATTGCATCCTTAATGCTTGCCCACTTTGCCTGTACCCCTCACCTGTGTTTCTTTTGCCAGGGCTAGCTTAACTCTGTTGGCCATCTTATCAAAGTCAGCTCCTCTGAAGTCCCATATTTTTGCCTTGGAATGGGATGATTTAGATGTAGTAGCCAAATTGAACCATACCATGTGATGGTCACTGGCCCCAGGTGACCTTCTACCTGGAGATCTGTGATCCCTTCTTTGTTAGTCAGTACTAGATCTAGGATAGCCCTGTCTCTTGTGGGTTGCTGTACCAGTTGTTTGAGGCCCTCCCTGCAGGGAATCCACTATGAGTCTAGTTCTGGCAGATGTTCCTGCTGGTATTGACCAATCTGTATCTGGCATGTTGAAGTCTCCCATTATCAGAACCTCCCTTTAGCTGTCATGTTTTGTATATCTTCTAACAGTAATGTGTCTATGTCCTCCTCTGGTCTGGGGCCTGTAGACAACCCCAGTTCTTATGGCTGTCCCATTTCCTGTTTCCAGGGTGACCCACAGTTCTTCTGGCTCCTTATGTGTATTCTGAATTTCTGTAGCTTTTATTTTCATTAACATACAGGGCCACTCCTCCCCTTTTGCACCTCGGTCTCTTCTGAACAATACATAGCCAGGTACTGAAGTCTCCAAGTGTGGTTACTGGTAAACCACGTCTCACTAATTGCTACTATGTCCAGTTTAGCCTCTGACATTATTGCCTGCAGGTCTGGGATCTTATTTCCCAGGTTGTGAGCATTTGTGTGCATGATTTTCCATTGGCCTTGATTTTGGTGTGTTAGTTGTTGGGTGAGGTTTGGCATTACCCCTGTGCATCGTGTGGGGAGACAAACCTTTTTTCTTACCTGGTGATGCAAATGAACAGCAAACACGCTGAATTCCTGTTTGACCACTAGCTGAGGGGAGGGTGTTCTTCCCATTCGACGTATGGGGTGCTGCACCCCTCTCCCTTTTGCTAGTTTAAATATTCTGCAAGGACGTCAAACTTCTTCCCCAATGCACTGACTCCCTCTTTAGTCAGATGCAGTCCATCAAATTTAAAGAACTTTCGCTCCCAGAACTGTTGCCAGTTCCCTACAAATCTGTGTCCTTTTTCCTGGCACCAGTCCTTGAGCCACGATGTTTAGCTCCCTATCTCCCCTTCTCTGACCTTCCGTCCATCTGCTCCCTCTCCCAGACTGGCAGGATCTCAGACAAGGAGATGCGGATGAAATAGATGATAGTTTGTCACCCAGCCTAGTCAGGTGTTCCTTGGTCTCCACAACTGACTGGCTGGCGAGATCGATAGTCCATATGTGTACTAGGACATCAATGTTTTCTCCTGCTTTGTGAACAATTTTAGCAATGCGGTCAGTGTCTCTCCATGCTGATGTACCTGGGAGACATCTGACCATCACCCTGGCTGGAGATGGGTATCAACTCCCGAATCATGGAGTCTCCTATGATCAGAAGTTTTTGGATTTCTTTGTGCTTGTTTAGTTTTGGTTCCTGATTTGGGTGAGTTTTGTTGTGCTAGCTCCTGTGCCGCAGTGTCCTGCTCTGCAGTGTCTTCTGCCTCTTTATTTGATTTCAGAGATAGAGGCAGATACCTGTTTGTAGTGTTTATATGGTTTTGGAGGCAATGTGATGGAGAGCAGAGAGTGATGGGGCACCTGATTTGCTCCTCCTAACCACCTGCCAACCTCCTGGACCAACTACCCTCTGCGATTGAGGTTTTTCTGTTGGATGCTGGGGAAATGGCGGGTGGTTCTTATAATGTATTTCCTCTTCAATATGAAATTTGAGGCGTGCAATCTCTGCCCATGCTGCCGGAGCTGAGCCCTATGATCTCCAAAGGCCCAGCATGTAGGACAGCGTCCCAAATCCTGTAAGACTGTCCTTCTGAAAATTGTTCCACAGTACCTGCAGTTAATGAAATCCATTCCAAATAAGTTGCTGGGTTTGTAACCTAGTCAGAGTAATTAGAAGGAAAAAAAGGAAAAAATGCAAGTAATGGTTTAATTGTGCTTTGTTTAACTTGTTAACTTGTCAATTAAATGGGATTGGGCTTGAGTGGTTCACTACACCACCAGCAACATGTAACAGTTTAATAAAATGGGAACTGGGGCTGGGGGTCCACTAGGCTATCAGAGATGTGTGATATTATAATAACATTGGGATTGGAGCTGGTGCTATCCGCTAGACCAACAGTGATGTCTTAGAGTGGCACATGGCCATGCCACAGCTTACAGTAACCCATCCCAGATGCCCTCTGTTTGGTGCATGGCCACATTTGTCACAAGCTGTGGGACTTTTCCACCAGGACCCTACCCAATAATGAATTGAGCGTAAAGTCCTGGTTCAGTGGCAATCGTGCAAGCTGCCATAGGTGCAGCTTGCTTCAACTTTGTGAAGTGAGTCCATTATCTTTCTCCAGTAAAACAAATCTCTTTTGCTTCTCTCAAATATGTCGTTGTGTCCAGTTATTAGATGATGAGTTATAGGTTATATTTTTATGTTTTGCAGGTCATCCATTTGATCCAAAAGGAATTATACTCAATGCAGTAGCCAATGTCATGTGCTGCATTTTGTTTGGACAACGTTTTGACTGCAGTGACAGCACAATGGAAAAGATTCTCGGGTTGATTAGCTAAATGTCAGCGCCATTGGTAGTTTCTGGGAGAGGTAAAAATATATGATTTCCTTTCTTTGGTCAGTGTTGCCTGTTCATTTATTTTTTCACTACAGGAAACTACCTTTGAATTAATGTTCAATAGACATTGGAGAAAATAATTCTGAAGGAATAGGATCAAGCATGCAGTCATTAAAATAAATATACATTCAGAGATACCCACATCACTGACCAAATGGCTTAATGTGCTTGTGTGGATAGACACATATACAGTAATAGAATGCCCTCCCAAAAGATCCACAAACAGAAATAAGCACTGTTTTCTTTTATAAATCTATGTTGTTTCAATAAAAGGCATCTGTTTCTGGATCTGATCTTACAAAGACCAATATGGCAACTAATTCTGTCTCCCAAAAGTTATCATTCATGACATAATGCCCCCAAAACAGATACCATTGATTGCAATGCCCTTACATTTGAATGTAAATGTCATGATTGAAACAAAAAACAGAACAACTGAATGTAAACTGTGGCCCTATATTCAAAGGTTGCGCCCGCACGATATTCAAAAGGAGAAAAGTGTGTGGCATGAATCCTGAAGGCGCCGGCATCAGTAATGTATGCAGGCGCAGGAGGCTGCTCATGCATACCTGCACAGCCCGCATTCAGCCCGGATGCAGAGCTATGCATGCGCAACCCCTACCTGCACCAGCACAAAGTTGATCCAAAAAAGGAAAACGGATGGCGACCCACAGGTGAGCTGCTGCATTGCAGGGCACAACACGGCAGCTGCCACCTGTGGGTGGCCACCGAGCTCTGGCTGCACCTCTCTGGTGGTGCCCCATGCCCGATTGCGGGCATCAGTAGAAAAATATTCTTCCATAATCCCTGGTGGTCCAGTGGACCTGCCGCCTGATCGCGGGCTAAGTAAATGAATAAGACCCATCAATATCCCTGGTGGTCCAGTGGACCCCCACCCACCCGCCCACTGAATCCCACCGACCTGCTCCCCTCGGTCAGTGGCGGGTGGCAGCACCACCATCCTGCTGCTCTGCCGTCCATGACTGACACTGTCGGTAGGGCTGTAAGCCCATTGGTCCACAGCGTGAGCCAATGGGCGTGCAGCCATACCGCATTACACATTCCAGATATGCTGGTGCAAACCAAGTTAGTTTCAGTGGCCCATGCTACCTTTTGAATATGGGAGCCAAGCTGGTTTTGGTTTTGGTTTTAAAACAACTTTTAAGATGATGAACTCACACCCCACCTATGGTAGCATACCATGGCCACCCTCTCCACAACCCAGATCCTTTACGACAACATCTTTCCCACTCTCTAGCACCACATTACTCCTTCCCCTGGTGAAGTCTGCTCGTTTCAGTCTGCAAATATCAACAGCTTTTCCCACCAGTACATCCTATACAACACCAGTCTCCTCCACCAACTGCTCCATAACCTCCAAGTCAGACACAAAGTAATGAGTAAGTATTTAAATAAATACATTCTATTTATACAGAACCCAATACCAGTGGCTCTGAGCACCTTACAAGTAATTAGAAAGCAGGGTTAGACAGACAAATGTAAAGTATATAAATTACACACTAAGTTAATGAATAAATAATTAGATCATATTAAAATCTGCAACATTTTCTGACTAATCTTTCTTAAAAAGATAAGTCTTCAAGTCCCTCTTGAATGCCTCCACTGATGGGCCTCCCTCAGAGATTTTGGAAGAAAGTTCCAGGGACCAGGCCAGCCACCTTGAATGAGAGAGTCACCTGTGGATTTCACCTAGCTCTTGGAACTGTTAGAGGCCGTCAGTGAAGGAGCAGAGGAGTGTACTGGAATGGCGAGTGTAAAGGGAACTGACAGGTAGCCAGGATACAAGCTGTATAGGGCCATATACATGAGCAAGCCCACCTTGAAGATGATCCTCTACCTGACAGGCAGCCAATGCAGATCTTGCAGGACCAATGTTGCATATCAAGACTCAGGGCAAGACTGTCAGCAACCTGACTGCTGTGTTCTGCACTGGCTGCAGTTGGCAGAGGTTCCCTCCACTGACCCTGAAGTATAGCATGTTACTGTAGTCCAGCAAGGATGTAACAATGGCATGCACCAGTGAGGGCAGGTCCTCAGGTGGAATTAAAGGTTTAATCTGGGTGATGATCCTTAAGTGATAAAAACACTTTGGACAACAGACAGCACCTGAGCATCATGTGTCAGTCTGTCATCAAGGATGACACCCAGATTTTCACCCTAGAGGATGTCATCAATGAAGTAGCTCCCAGGACCAATCCTGGTACTACCCCAGAGGCACATCCATCACGACCATGACCATGGTCAATCACTGGTACTCCATCTTATCAGGGCTCAGACTCAGACAGTTAGAGGACATCCTGTCTTTAATTTCTTCCAGACATCTATTCAGCACTTCGATGGTGCCATTCATTCCAGGGCAAATTACATATAGAGTTGGGTATCATCTGCACTTCAGTGTACAATCCAGATTGTAATGTCTAATGAGCCTTCTAGGGCTGCATGTACACCACAAAAGCATTGGTGATAGGATTGAGCCTTGAGGAATTCCACATGACAGGGGTTTTGAGGATGAGGAGAAATTCCCATCACTGCCCATTGCCTCCTGCCAGAGATAGGACTCAAACCATTGATGACAATTCTGCTGGAGTCCACAGTACTCTCTAAAGTGATCTAAAAACACAACATGGTCCATAGTGCCAAACGCTGATGAGAGATCGATAATTGACCATTCTCCACTGTCTTTTGTCCTGAGATCATTTTGCACCCAAACCAGCACCGTGTCAGTGCTATGTCCTAGCCCTAAATCCAGACTGGAATATCTCATGGATGTCAAAGGATGTGAGGTGCGCCTCAATCTGCAGTGCCACCACTTTCCAACAATTTTCCTAAAAATGGGAGGTTGGAGACTGGTCTATTATTCGTCAGTACATCAGGGTCAAGCCATGGTTTCTTCAGAAGGGGCTTTACCAACACCTCCTTCAAGGCATTGGAAGAAGCCCTCTGAGTGAACACCAGACTATACCAGTGTAGCTGGACCAATGGCCTTGGCACATCCCACTAGAACATGAGTTGTAGTACGGTCCAGTTCACAAAGGTGGGCCACAGTTTCAAAATCATCTCATTGACCTCAGCCACCTACACCGCCGAAACTCCCTCCAGACAATAAGACTACCCCTGTTCCGACAAGGCCCCCACTGCGAGGCTGATCTTGTACCACTGTAGAGATCATGGATCGAAAAGAGGATACACTGTCAGAGAAGAACAGAGCAAACATTTCACACATGGCAGCTGAAAATGCCCTTTCAGCTGTAAACAGGCTGCATGAAGTAGTCTGTCCACAGGCTGATAGAGCTGAGCAGGTCTGTTCCTCCTGCAAGAATCTCCTGGATAGGAACTCTGCCTTCTTATGGTTGTTGCCCTTTGGGAATCATTATAATGATTTCTCAAAGCCAGTCTATCCTCCATGGACTGGGTCTTCTGCCAGCAACACTTTAACCTCTGACCCTTGATCTTCATCTGTTTGAGAGCCCCATCAAAGCATAGTGGTCTCAAGTGAGAAGATCTGGGTCATCAAGGACCAGTGTGATTGCTTCAAACCCTTGTAAACAGCCCCATTATACTGTAGACCACTATTGCCTCACCCAAGCCAATAACACATGCAACACTCACACCAGAAAAGTCAACTACCAGCAAGAATCCCTCTGGAGACAATCCACTTAAAGGGTGATAAGTGACAATCTCAACATGGTGGCAACTATTGGTGGCCCCAAATGAGAACTGTACCATGCAATGTTCAGACCTAGTGACCCAATCAGTCCTGATGTCAGTGACCTTAAGCCCCAGTGAGAATACCAAGTCCAAGGTGTGGCCATGGTGATAGGTCACAGAAGCAACTTTGTGCCAAGCCCAGAGATGTCATCAACTGGAGAAGGTCATGTCCAAAATGTGAGGAGTCATTGACCCAGCCACTGAATCCCCATAATCAACCATCTAGGCAACTCCAATACCCTGTTTGCAATAAAGTCAACTACCTCCTGCAGGAATTCCCCGGTCCTGGACAGGTAGACAAGGAGAATCCTGCAGCCTGCACCTGGACCCCACATACTGTCACACATTCAAATGATGAGGCAGAACCCACTGGGTACACAGAAAAGATCAAGCTGGATCTAAAACAGATGGCCACACCCCACCTCTGTATTCCTGCCTCTGGCAGCGCATTACTGAGTAACAGTGAGGATCAACACCTCCAAAATTGTGCCTCCTTCATCCCCCAGCCAAATCTCCATCATGCAAGCCAGACTGACTAAGGAGATGAAGTTGGACATGATTGTGGTCTTGTTCCTCATCAACCTTGCATGGCACAGTACAGTCCAAAGGGGACCAGTGGATAATGCAGGACCTCTAGCTACCTGCCCATGTGGTCCAGTGGGAGCCTTTGAATGGACAACAAACACACCAGGCTTCTCTCATTGCTCTGTTTAATCCCAGAGAACCTCCTGCTCCTAACCACCCTAATACTGCTCTCCTCTGCTGTACACACTGCACCCTGCCACCAGCCCACCTGTCCCCCAACTAATACCCACCTCCCAACAGCATCTCACTGCTATACTCCCACTTTATGACCCTGCAGCTTCTAACATCCATCCTTCCTTCCTTCCTTCCTTCCTTCCTCCCTCCTCCCTCCCTTCCTTCCTTTCTTCCTTCCTTACCACAAGCCTAAGAAAATAAATGTGCTGCTGTCAGACCCTGTAACACCTGTAAAGAAGAAACCATCCCGCACTGTTTAGTGTCCTGCTACAGAATGAATAACAGGTTCCATCCTCACCTATAGTAACACCTGATTGGCTGAAAAGTGGCATTTTCATTTATTACAGCTCTACAATGCAATACCCTTCATCCGAGGCCTTCCACTGCCTTTCCAGAAAATTTTCAAAACCATGAATTAATCCAGGATTCTTTTCTAACATCATAGAGGAACACAAGAAGACACTAACACTGGGGAACCTAGAGACATCGAGACTGTTATTTAGAAGAAATGGATAAGGTAAGCAGATTTTAGAATGATTTTTGTGTTGTATTAACAGAGGAGGCATCTGTTGCTGTTTAATATTTTATTGAAAGAATTAAGAGTCCCAGACCATCTCAAAATCAACTTTGTGTGCATACAATTAATTTCTTTATCTTCTACAGCCTTAAAATGTCCAACATGTTGAACTATAACAATTAATTTCTTCTTCAGGGAAACTAGGCTAGAAGAATCCAACACAGAATTGCACTTATTAGTCATAATAATTTCATGACAATAATGCATAATAGAATCTTTAAAAGGTTCAAAAATCTAGGAGCAGATTAATCTCTGGCTCCATGTGATAATGGCGTAGTTTTTAAAGGTGAACGTCTAAACACAGAATCCTAAAATGCTACTACAATTATGGGCACAGAATTAATAGTAACCATGTGAAAAGGTGAATAAATTCCTGTAACCATTGCAGAGGTGTGAGAGGTATTGCAAGTTACAGTGGGTTGCAGACATAAGAAATCTATCATTACCAGTTGAGCAATCACAATACAAAAATGCTCACTGGTAAGGTTAGTCTGAAACTCCTCAGGAAGAACGCGCTTCCTGACCATAGCGGGAAGAACCAGGCAAGCCATCTCAATCCTGTAGTCTCCATACTGTTACGGGCTCTCCCACAGGTCCTCCTTCACCTGCTGCACACCAACTTCTGCAGCACTACTGGCGCACTAGTTGATCCTTTTCTAGAGGTGGGGAGTTCAACCCCTCACTCCTACTGGAGGGCTGTGCCTCAAACCCCTCAGCTATCTCTAAGATTCTTACTCTGAGGTGTTCCTTGATACAGGAGTAGGTTAACACCTCAGAGTCGCTGTTAAGAACCTGTTGCCATTTATTTACAGTCACCATTGTTGTTCTCCCACATATTGCCTTGCCGTATTTACTTTGCCTATATTGAGTCGCCTATTGACTTGTTACCTTAATCTCCCAGCTACCTTATCATATTAGCACAAGTTTTATGCATAGCATTATTTGTTAAATTTCTGCTGTTATTTGTATTCACTGAAATTCCAAAGACAAAAACTTTTTGTTACAAGACTTTTGCAGCTTGTTTATACATTCAAAGATATTGATTCAACTATCAAATCCATTCATTTAAATCTTTAAGGTATTCGTGTTAGCCCACAAACTCTCTTTGCCAGTACTATACATTTAACCAACATCACTCTTACATTACATAATTCAGTCCTTATTTTAAAGCTTTGTGTTAAAACACTTTTATTTCTTGTTTTCTTGAAAGGCATAACATATAATTTTTCTTACCAATATTATGATTTTTTTTATATCTCTGTTCCTGCAGAAATCTTTTTCATTGTGGAGCTGTATATTTAATTTCAAAACTTAAATACTGAAAGAGGGATCACACTTTAAATTGTCTATTCCATATTTACATAGACTTTTGTTTTGTTCTGTGTCCTAAACACTTGCCAGTGTTCAGTCAGCCTTTTTATGTTTGCTTGTATGCATGCATAAGAAACATATTGCAGCAGCTTGCTACAGTAGTGAGTTGTGGAGGTGCAGCAGTGTTGTTGCCAATGCCAGCAATTCATTTTGGGCTGGTCTCTGTTGTGCTAATAGAAGATCGTGCTGTCCATGACAGCAGTAGTGTAGTGTGCCACCAACTTGAAAGAAACAAACCGCTGCAATCAGGAAGCACCCTGTCATTAACAAGCAGCTGTTTTGCTGCTGGGGTGGTCTCTGATTGCAGCAGTGAATTACAGCTTGCCTGCTCTGGTGTCCCATTTCAATAAACATGGCGGCACTTCTCCATCCACCTCTCACAGTCCCCACAGAAGCCGACGGACAGCCACAGCCTCACAGTCCCCATGAAAGCTAACAGAGTGCCCAATCCCTTGTTGGCATGACCCTCTCCAGTTCATTTGCCGATGGGGTAGCCCAATCCCTATCAGCATAATGTCCCGCATTTGTTTTAATTACCATGGCAGTGGCTATCGCCATCTGCCTCTTACAACCCCCATGAAAGCCAATGGGGTGCCTAATCCTCTGTTGGCATACCACCTTCCCAGTTTATTTTGCCAATGGGAAAGCCCATTCCCCATTGGCATAATGCCCCCCATTTGTTGTGTGCTGAGGTGGGTGCCCAATCCATCTTGGCTCATGCGCCCGCCCCCACAACACTCTGTAGGTGCTGACAGGGGTGTCCAATCTCTGCAGCTACAGACCTCCTAAGAAACATCAGGTGGCACACTGGGAGCTCCACTCCAGCATGCAAAAGTACCTGTAAAAAGACTTTCCTACATTGTTTTTGCGCTTTTTACCCTGTAAAAGAAAAATGCCCATTGTTGAGTCCGTGCCCCTTTCCCCAACCCGCACTCACCCTCTGCACACCCCACCACCTCACACCTCCCCTCAACTTTCATACTTACTTGGAGCCCGAGCGACGATCTTTGGTGGACTGGAAACTGTCTGCACTCTTCAAAGCTGACCAACAAGAACTGAAGAAATGCCAATAAGCTGTATAATGGCATACTGTAAATGTTTTTTTCAACTTATGTGGATATCTCACCCATTTTCGTGAATTTTGGCACCAAATTTTCAACATGGGGTTCTTGGGACCCTGTCTCATGAATTCAGTGACTGTCATCTGGTTATTCGCCTGAAAGGTGATTTCACGGTCACTGTGTGGAATCACCTTTCAGGACCAATTAATGAAATGACAGTGTCACTTTTCATGAGGTGGCTCAAAAGCCTATGTTGCAAATTTGGTGAAAAAGTCCAAAATTACTGTGTTACAATAGTGCATTGCAGTTTCCACGCACACCCTAACTTCACAAATTTGAAATATTTTCAAGCCAGATTTTCAACACTGGCATTTTTCACACCTCCTTATGAACAGTATAGCTGCCATTATTCACATACTGGCTGAAATGTGTTTTCGCACATCCGGCACAGAATAGCGTGGTTGCTGTGAGAAATTAGTGTTTGGAACAGATTAAGAAAATCACAGTGACACTGTTCATGAGCAGATGTTCTAAAATATCTATGCTAAAAATTTGGTTACAAAAGTCCATAAATTACTATGTTACGTGTGCATTGCGGTTCCGCTCACACTTTTAACTGAGAATTTTATATTTTCACTCAAAATTTTCAACATTGTCAATTTTGCACACCTCCTTATCAATTGTATAGCTGTCATTTTTACATCCTGCCCAAAATGCATTTTCGCACATCTGGCACACAATGGCACGATCACTGGGAGATCAACGCTCAGGACCGATTAAGAAAATCATAGTGACAGTGTTCATGAGCAGAGGTCACAAAATGCCTATGTTGAAAATTTGGTGAAATAATTCCACTAAATGTCTGTGTTATGAGCATGCGTTGTGCAGTTTTCATGGCACTGAAGTTCAAGCATTTTTAAAGATCAAATGCCAATGTTTTTCAGATGTACACTAACACAGGACTTCAAGTCCCTGTGTCATGATTAGTGTTTCCTGAAAACATCATGCTGTTTGGTTTTGTGGTTTTTTTAGATCAGTCTCTGTTAAAGTGCACTGCAGTACCTGAAAACAGTGAAGATATTTCTGTACCTATTAGTGAGTGATGACATCACTCCTGCCAGCCTGTTGCTGCAGCAATGAAGTCCTTAATTGCCTGTAGTAGCTATTGCATGTCACAGGCAGAGCAATCTGTAGGGCTAAATGTCTTTACTCCAGGGCAGAAGATTCAGAAGGATTTTGCACATGGTGCAACAGCATTGCACCATGCACAACCCACTGATGCGCCCCAGCACGATATTCAAACGGGATTGTGCCTGGCACAAATCCTGATGCGCCAGAGTGCATCAGTAATGTATGCTGCACAGGTAGGGAGGCATGCCCATGCATACTCTGCACATCCCGATATTCAGCCCGGATGTGCTGAGTCTATGCATGCGTAACCATACTTGCACTGCACACAGGTGAGCCAAAAAAAGGAACAATGGCTGGCCACCCACAGGTGAGATGCCATATTGCAGGGTGCAACACGGCAGCTGCCACCTGTGGGTGGCCATCTGAGCCCGCTGCACCTCTGTGGCAGTGCCCCCACCCGATCGCAGGCATCTGTTTAAATAAATAACATCCCATATCCCTGGTGGTCCAGTGGACCACTCACAGCCCATCGCAGGCTTCGGTATAAAAAAGCACGTCCTACATCCCTGGTTGTCCAGTGGACCACTCACAGCCCGATCCGGGCTTCAGTGTAAAAAAGCACGTCCTACATCCCTGGTTGTCCAGTGGACGCTCACAGCCCGATCGCAGGCTTCAGTATAAACAAAAGCAGCGTCCTATATCCTGGTGGTCAGTGGACCCCTCCTCCGCCCACTGAGCCCCCCACCCCGCTCCCCCGTCAGCGGCAGGCGGCAGCACCCACCCACCTGCCGCTCTGCACCGCCCACCGACTGACACTGTAGGTAGAGCTGTACTCCCATTGGTCCACAGGCGTGACCAGCAGGCGTGCAGCCATACCCACTTCATAGTCAGATATGTGGATGGATCCATTCACATATCTGGACTGTGTATCGGTACAGGTTGCACACCCATTGGTTCACGCTTGGACCAATGGGCTACAGCCCACCTAAGGTGTCAGTCGGTGTGTGGTGGGGCAGCAGGGTGGGTGTTGCCACCACGCCACTGACTGGGGGGCAGTGGGCTCAGTGGGTGGGTGGGGAGGTACCGCTGACCACCACAGATATAGGACATGCTTTTTTAATACTTAAGCCCACGATCGGCTGCGAGTGTCCACTTGGACCACCAGGGATATAAAGCATTTATTTCAATCAACATATGCCCGTGATTGGGCAGTGGGCACATTGCCGCTGGCTGTAGGGGTGTTGGTCCCCAGCGGCTGCCGCTGTCTGGCAGGGCGCCAGGCGCAAGTCACCCGGGATCGGGCGCATCTGCATGCAAATGGGATCTACGATATGCAAATGGCCCATTTGCACCTTTGCATACATTATGGCCCCATTTGCATGTTCACTTTTGAATATCATGGTTGTTGTGCATAGCGCAATGGAACTTGCGCTAGCACATCCCCTGCTCCACTCTGGCTACTTGCGCTGGCACAGTGCCACTGCACCATGCACACTGTGAGTGGTTAGGCTGCGATTCAACCATGCTGTGCCATGGCGCAGCTCCATTGAATATCACCCTGTCAATGCCCCTGCACAGCCAGTTGCACTGCACCCAGGCTGCGCCACAGCCTGGTGCAGTCTGAATATCCAGGCTCTAGTGTTCTACTAACCCCATGTGGTTTATATTTAGATTAAATCTTTCTGTACTCATAAAGAGTTGGTCATTTGTGTTTCAGTGGGTAATTGAAGTGGTATAAATGAATGCTTGTGAGAAATCTCCTGTCTGTATCACAGCCGATTCTGTCACATAAAAACTCATCCTGGACACTGATAGTTGTGGTGCCTCATGGATAGAAAGGGATGCACAATTTAGTGGGGACCCTGGTAGTAGAGATGAGGGCATGATAAACAAAGATGACAGCCTAGAAAGATCACCCATTTTATGGTATAGTAGAGATTATTTAAATTGTAGCTCCATGAGTAGTAAATCCAGTATGGTAACTGTCCCGATCCATAGAAATAGTAACTTGGAGAAGTCTTAGAGGAGTTGCAACATACAACAGATGGTCTCAGGTGTATGGAAGAAAAATTAAATACCTGGGGTATTGTGGTAATTGTGGTGTTATAAATTCCAAGGACAGATTAAGTAGTAAAATGTCAGTGAACAAGGGATTGAGAATTTCATACCTTCTCATTTACGTGAGGAATTAATTACATAATTTAAGGACCCCAATAACCTATTTTGATATTAATGGAACAACTGGTAATTAACAGGGATTTATTGGAGAACATGAGGTCACAGATTGCTACCAAGAAAGCTAAGACTAATCAAATTTTAGGGAAACGGGAACATAGGCAGGAAAGTTCAGATAACGATTAAGTAAAGAGGAGAGCCCCAATAGTATAGAGAACTGTCAATTAAGACCCAATTTTAGTATAATTGAATTTCCAAGTACCCCCATGAGTGGAAGAAAAGCAAAAAATAAAAAATCAAAAAAGAACAAGAAAAGAATTAAGGATAGTTTACAACTTAAAAACTAAAAGTAATGAGGGAGAAGTGTTAGGAATAAGCAACCTTTGGTAGTGCAGAATTGCCCTGGTGATGGCTCAAATGGAGACTCTACAAGTGAACAATTCAATAAACCATCTGAGGTCAAAATTAACAAGGTAAAGTCCCTTGATTTGGCAACTCAGTTGGCGAAATTAGAACAAGAAATAACAGAACTAAATAATGATCTTGGGGAGTCAAGGGCTATTATCAGGGCATTCCTGAAGCTACAGAAAGTGTAAGAAAGCAGGATAAAAAAGAAAAAGGGAATGCTTTCAAGGCTCTTAATAATAGTCTTTGTCCGCCTCAATTAGATTTAGATACCAATCCTATAATTAGGTTGTATGGGCCTCATAATTGGGGCAATTTTGATGCTGCGAGTCTAGAACTATATGTTTAAGCAATAATGAATGACAGTGGTTACGTTAATGTACTAGTTAATTACCCCTGAGAGTGTAATGTGGCATGAGGCGCAGCTGAGTGCCCTATTGCCCTGGGGGATTAACTTGACATTAACATAACCCAGAGTTCATTATTGCTATTATTATAATTGGGTTACAAGTTACTGTAGTTTGAATCATTTTCAAATATTTTGTTCCTATTTTTTGTGAAATTTGCATAAAATAAATAGTCCCTCCACCATGCTAAATTACATAGGATTTGGTTTGTTTGTTGCGATCTGTATCAGTGTGTTAGCCAAATAGAACAGGGCAGAATAATAAACACCATGACATCACCCAATTACTGTATTGAATTGGATTAGGGACTGATGTTGCTGACTTGTTAAAAACACAAGCTCAGTGTTAAAAATAGGCATTTTCACTGTTTACAAGACTGCCAGTGGCTTGGCTCTATGCTAACACAAACAGTTCCATGTCTTGTGAAGCATTTTATGTATACTAGCATGTGCAAGAAACATAGTGCCATCCGAGTTTTCAGAGGTGTGGCAGCCCTCTTCTAATTCAGTCAGTGTGCTTGCAGGCACGGTCGCAGTTCTCCAATCAATGCTGCAGCCGTCTATGACAGCAGTTGAAAATGCAGTGCTGTACAGTTGAAAGGAGAGCTACGCTTCAGTGACCAGCGATAAGATCACGTGCTCATGCGGCGCTACCCCCACATACACACACATGCATGCATACTGCGTGTTGTCACGTCCCCACGTACACTCTGTATAGCCAACAGGGTGCCAATCCCTCATGGCTGTGCTGCGCCTCCCCAACAGTGTTCCAGGTGCGACACTGGGAGCCCACCCCAGCATGGCAGCAGTCTGCGGCGACGGGGTGCCAATCCCCATTGACTCTACTGTTTCCCGAGACTATCGGGTGCCAGGCTGGGAGCCCACCCAGCGTGGCAACAGGTCCTATGGCCGGACAAGGGTGCCCAATCCCCCATCAGCTCCACTGCCCCACCCCAAACAGCCTTTCAGCTGCCATGCTGGGAGCCCACCCCAGCATGGCACAAGTCCAGCATCACAGTCCCACACCGCCTAAGTATATAAAAAAAAACTAAAACAAAACACTTCCTCGCAGACTGTCCTGACCCTCCTCCCCGCCCATGCCCACCCTCTGTGCATCTACCTCCCACACTCCCACCTCACCCCATACTTACCTCCAGAGTCTAATGTGATGATCTTGGTGGACGGAACACGTCTGCACTCTTCAAAGCCGACCGCGAACTGAGGAAATGCCAGTAAGCTGTATAATGGAATAAATAGGGTTTTTCAACTTTACTGCATATCTCAGGCATTTTGAAATTTTTCACCAAATTTTCAACATGGAGTTTTGGGACCCCACCTCATAAATTCTGTCACTGTCATGGCGTTAATCAGCCCCGAAAGGTGATTTACATGATCACTGTATGGAACCACCTTTCTGGACTGATTTATGAAATAACAGTGTCAGAGTTCATGAGGTAGGCTCCCAAAACCTTATGTTGAAAATTTGAGTGAAACATTATAAAAATGATGTTTTACAAGCATTCGTTCGCTGTTCCTACCTACACTTCAAGTTCGCGAATCTTCATTATGTTCACTCCAGATTTTCAACATTGCCATTTTACCACACCTCCTTATGAGCAGCACAGATGTCATTTCTCACATCTTGCCCAAAATGTGTTTCCACGCATGTAGCGCAGAATGCGCATGGTCGGTGTCACGAAATCAATGTTGGGACAGATTAAAGAAAATAACATGGCGCTGTTCATGAGCAGAGGTCTTAAAATGGCTACGTTGAAAATTTGGTGAAAAATTCCTTCAGCCGTTCTGCAATGTTACTAATGAAGACATTGAACAGGACTGGCCCCAGGACCGATCCCTGCAGCACCCCACTGGTCACCCCTCTCCTAGACTGCACCCCATTTACCACCACTCTCTGCCTCCTGTCTCTAGCCAGTTTCTAACCCAGTTTACCACCCTTTCTCCCATGCCCAGCCTACACAGCTACTTTATCAGCCTCCTATGTGAGATGGTGTCAAAGGCTTTGCTGAAATCAAGGTAAGTGTTGTCCACTGCCCCACCCTGATTCACTTCCTTTGTCACCCAGTCAAAGAAATTAACCAGATTTGTCTGACATGATGTCCCCAGGAAAGAAACAGTGCATGTCTTGGGAGGAAGGCATGGAACTGTCACTTCCAAATACCTAAACAGCACATACAAGCAAGAAACATTTGGCATTAATAAATGCTTGTTTAAACTAACTGCTCTCCTGTCATTATTCCTGTGAAAATAGCTGTACATAATGCCCGATGCCAGCCAGTCTTTGCTACCGTAGTTATTTTTCTAAAATTAAATGTGTCTGTCAAAAGAGATGTCTTACTGTAGCTGTTCTTTTAAATCTGTCATTCTTCAGGTACAGTACAGAAATCCAACTTATGGGAAACAGGAGCAGTGCTACAAACAGAGATTTCTTACTGCATTCAGTCAGAAGTGGACAGAGTATGACAGCGAGAGAGCAGTAAGCAGGAGAAAGCAGAAAAAATCAACAGAGCATAGAACCGGAGAAGGGCTGAGATGCAAGAGAAACCAGAGAAGCGCTATAGAAGGAGGTGTTTGGTTAGTTTATGCAGTCGATGGGGTGGGGGTATGACAGCAAGAGAACAACGAGACTGCAGCAACCTGTCACTTGGGTTTGTCTTCCCTTCTGAAAAATAAAAACTGTCATATATTAAGTCACATATGTCATTTGTATGCAAAATTCAGTAGGATTTGTTCTGCTTTAGCCAGCATCGCTCTGATGTCAGTCATAGTCCCACACCCCCATCGCTCTCGTGGCTGCAAGTTTCATTTTAGTAGCTTTTAAGTAAGGGTTTTCCCATAGAATTCTTTTTTCCTTTGACTAATTGGCAGGCAGGATTTTTCCTCACCATTTTATTACTTCTGTTTCATCATCCCTCACCCACCACATCTCTTGCTTCAACTGTCAGTGAGGCCGCTCCACTGCTCACAGATTTAAATAATTATACCAGAAATACTCAGAATGTTTCGCTTGACCAGTACCTGTCTCCCACTCTGCTCAGGCTTGCTAATCTCTTACCTAGAAAACAAAAGGTACTTTTAACTTTCCATCAGTGTCAGTGAGGAGTGAATAGTTGTTAGTGTGTAGTGACATCCAGTGCTGAGGACTGCAGAATGTGATGGAGCTGGTGGAAAGTAGCTTTTTCATGTACATTGTAAATTTTGAAGCAGGAGAAAAACTGTAAAACGTCTCTGGAATGAGTAGGAGTTTGATACAGCTACAGAATTAAACTATGTTTCTTATTGTTCAGGATAAGGTAGAGGTTGGGGTTGTGTTTGATAGAGGTGTCTACTGCAGTTACTAGGAGTTAGGAGTGACCAGGTAGAGGTTCAGCGTGGACACACAGAGCCAAGTCCATTTCATTTTAAAATCAAAGCTGCCTGAGGAGCTCAATGTTACCAAATCAGTTTTGTTTTCCATTTTTAAAGAAAAACACTTGCACAGAATTAGATCCACTCTGAGTCTGAACACATACAATTTCAGTGTATTTACTGGCTCGATCAGCCTTGCTCTAATGGCGTCCATAGATTCCAAACACAGAATGCTGGAGCGGTAATTAGGATCTTCATTTTAAAATCTATGCTCATGTTATCAGGCTCTGGAGGTATATTAATAAGGAGATTAATGTAAGGGTCTCTGAATGCTGACAACCAATCAAATTGCAGCATTCATGAGACCCTTATAATAATCTGGAATATCTGAATAGGAATTTGATATTGGAATTACAGAAGCTGATGTTGTAGAAATCAGAAAATTGTCAATTTGCGATGCAACTATCATTGATATCTATTTTGACTCCCAGAACTGCTAACTATGTGTAGGTCAATAGAGAAATAATGTCTAACAATGCAGTGCTACTGTTATACCCTAATAAGGAAAAATTTAATAAATCACTAGTAAGTATGCCAGTAGTGACAAATGTCAAATCTTAACCTTGTTTGAAATGGGTCCAGTGTTGTATGAATCAGATTTGAAACTGACTCAAGCAATTAATGATCTATTGACCACTTTTGGCAGTTCCTATTGACAATATGGGATGCATACAAGCCAGATGTATCCATGATGATAGTCAAAAGATATACTGGTTTCAAATAAAAGGCCAGCTAATCTAATGTTATCACAAGCTTGGAAACGGGACCATCTGGGACTATATATTTTGACTACACTGCATTAGATGATGGAAACTCCAGAGATATCCTGCCTACCCAATTGATGCTAATCCAGCCTCTAATTGGCAAATAGATTTATGTTGATAGCTGGGTATAATGATATTTAACTATCTTTAAATCCGTGAAATTCTTTATCAGAAGCAAATAATATTTCGCATGGAACTCTGTATATCACTTGGAACATAGCAGGTTGGCAGACCTAGTGGGCAGATAAAAAGGTATCCACTTTCTAATGGGGCATGAGGTAATCTGCCTTCAGGAAACCTGGCACTCTAAGGATGTAGTTATCAATTTAAATGCATACAAAGCTTTTCAGGTTCCAGGTTGTAAATGTACTGGGATGGATAGTTTCTCTGGAGGATCATCACACTGGTGAAAATTGGCACTTTTGTAAAACAATGGCTTTGAAATTGTTTAAGAATTATGTAATTGTTTTAATTAAGTATGAAAGGAAAGAAACAGTAATGGTCAACTGTTGTGTCCCCCTTAGAATTCTTGCTATTTCTCAGGGGTAACATGGCAGGAATCGTCTGATGTTTTAAAAGAAGCGCAGCAGTCATTTCTGGAAGCTGAACTACTTCTAGTGGATGATCTAAATGCACAAATTGGATCCTTCAATGATTTTTTGACCACTCTTTTTTCTCTTATAACCAGGTAGATAAATTGAAGCCCTGGCAGTCAAAAGATAAAAAGTAAATAAAATGGAAAATTTGTAATAGAAATATTAAAACAGAATAATATGTATCCTTTAAATGGAAGATTGAAGGGATAATGAGGGCACATTTACTTATGTGGCTTCATGAGGTGCCTCTGTAATAGATTTTGCCTTCTGCACAGGCCAGTAAGAATGTTGGGATAGGTGCAATGTTCAAATTAGAGCTGAAAGTGATCATTACAAGTTATAATAGAATTTCAAGAGGATTTAGATGTGAGACAGGAAGAGGACTTGGTACTTTTTGAAATTAGAACCTCACAAAGACTATTTGGACACAAGATTCCCATAATGATGTAATTCCAATAATAAGAAATTCTGTAGTAGCTCAACCATTGGAAATTATTAGTCATAGAGAACTGGATTATATTCAGATAGAGATGAATACAGTTTTTTTTTTTTAGATCAAAGTAGTTGTAGAATCTCCAATTAATAATAATAACCATCTGTGTAAAGAGTACTGGTTTGACCACCACTGCAGAAAGGCAAAATCAGAGGTTAGGAGGCTCTGTAGGTATACAACAGATGTAAAACCATCGTAACCTTATGTTATTTAATAAAAAAAAGATTATGTAAATCATAGTTAAGACAAGCATTTGTCAATGCTGAATGTTTGCTTGCTAGTATTAGCATCAAATGCAGGAGTTAGACAGATGCAGAGTAGGAATGGCAGTGAAGTATTGAACTTCACACCAACCCCACCTCCACCCTGCAGAGACGGACAGGCATTGTGGTATGCATTTGTGTTGTCATTCATAACGTTTATGCCATTTCATCTCACCCTATCCTGCAGACACTGACAAGGGTTGAGGTGTGCCTTGGGGTGTTCGGCTTTACAGCCACCCCACTCCATAAGGACATATGCTGAAATGGATGCAATATAGAATGGGGTGAACTGTGGGGCCAAAGAGTCGAAGGCACAACTCAACTCCTGTCAGTAGTTTGGGGTGGGGATGAGGTTGGAATGGCATGGCATGAGCATTACAGTCAGCAATCCAAAGGCAGACCCCAGATGTCTGTCAGTCAGGGGTGGGATGTTATATGAAACTGTAACTTGTGCATTTGTTGGTACTTGCAGCACAAATGTTCAACATGGCCATTTTGTATTCCCCACTTCATGAAAGCATTTGGAACCTCTTCTCATGAACAGTGGCACTGTGATTTTATCAATGTGTACTGAAATTTGAGTTTCCACAGCGACTGTGCCATTGTGCGCCAGACGCATGAAAACACAGATCGGGCAGGATATGAAGAATGACAGCTGGTACCATTCATAGGGAGGTGTGAAGAGATGGCAATGTTGAAAGTCTGTAGTGAAAATATTAAAAATGCTCAAACTTCCAAGTGTACATGGAAACTGCACAACGATGAGCGTAACACAATCATTTAGTGGAATTATTTCACCAAATTTTCAGCATAGGCATTTTGTGACCTCTGCTCATGAACACTGTCACTATGAAGTTCTTAATCTGTCCAGAACATTGATTTCCCAGCAACCGTGGTATTCACTGCCAGATGTGTAAATGCATATTTTGGGTAGGATGAAAAATGACAACTGTACTGTTCATAAGGAGGTGTGTAAAATGGCAATGTTTAAAATCTGGAGTGACAATACTACAAATTTATAAATTTATGAGGTGCATGGAAACTGCACAATGTATACTTGTAACACAATCATTTTATGGACATTTGTCACCAAATTTTCAACATAGGCATTTTAGGACTTCTGCTCATGAACTTCACTGTGATTTTACTACGAACATACATATGAACATATGAATATATGAATCTGCCAGCAGAACATACCAAAAAGTCTGCCGAATATGCAGCTAGCACCCTAGATTGCAGCTGCCCAGCATCCTCCCCTCAGTTCCTCCCTACTTTTTCCAACCCCTGTCCCCGACTCTTTCTCTTGCTTTACCCACTCCTCCTTAAAGCTATTGACTGTCCTACATGTTACCACTCCCTCTGGCAGTGCATTCCAACTAGACACCACCCTCTCAGAGAAGTAGTGCCTCCTCATTTCCTCTTGAAACATCCCCTCCAACCTTAGTCTGTGCCCTTCTCTCTCTTCCACTCTTCAGTTTAAACACCCCTCAGTGCTAGGTTTATTTACCCTCTCAGGTAGTTGCTTCAATCATATCCCCCATCCCTCTCTCCTCCAGTGTGTACATGTTCAGCTCCATCAGCCCTAACTTCATATTCCTTTCCTTCCATCCCCTTTAACATTTTTGTTGCCCTCCTTTGCACCCCTTCAGTAACTTTATATCTCTTTTCAGGTATAGCCTCCAGTACTGCACACAGTACTGTAGGTGTGGTGTGACCAATGATCTGTAGAGAGGTAGGATCACATCCCTATGTCTGGATGAGAACCCCTGCGATGGATCCCAGCATCCTGTTTGTCTTCACTGCTGCTTTCCTGCACTGGGCCGAGTTGTTCATGCTTCCAGTTACCAACACCCTAAGTCCTTCTCCTCCTCTGTGACCCCAACCAATAGTCCTCTTCTGGTTCTTAGCCCTGAAGTGCATCACCTTACATTTCTTTGCACTGAATCCTAGCTGCCACTCCACTGACCATGTCTGTAGTTTGTTAGGTCCCCTACAGTTTTTCCCATCCATCCTCTTCATCCACCACCACCTCCAATTTGGTATAATGTGAACAGACTAACCTTGCTCTCCAGTCCATGTGTTATATCAGAGATAAAGAGCCCAAATAGCACAGGGCCCAGCACTGACCCCAACAGCACTGTTTGTCACTGCTCTGGTGCCAAGAGCTATCCCCCACCACCACCCTCTGCACCCTCCCTGTAACCAGTTCTCTCTCCATTTTGTCAGAACACCTTCCACCCATACCCTTCCTTCTTGTCACTCTTCTCCTCCTTGTCCTGTGTCCCTCCTCCTGTAGTCCGCACCCTTTCTCCACCTTATTCTTATTGGGTGGTGGTGCCTTCTGTATTACACTCAGACCACTCTGACCACCCTCTCCCGGGTTACTACGCCTCCACCTTTACCTATATCTAGGGGTGAGCTCATTAGGCTCCCTTCCGGACCTTTCTACCAATCTCACTTTTGGCCAACCCCCATTAGTTTAAATCTACCTTAGTAGAGATATGCCCCTCTTATCCTGCCTTTAATACTCCCTCCCTTCCTGCTCAAGTGCACCCTGTCCCCTGTGCAAGTCACTATTCCCCACAGACCCTACGCAGTTAGTTAGTTAGTCACTAACTCATCATTTTTGATGTGACACCAATCCCTCAACCACTTGTTGAACTCCTCGAGCCTACCCTTCCTCCCCATGCTTGCACATGGTACCAGCAGTACCTCCGAGAATGCCACTGACTCCCCACCCCTTCACACTGCCTGACCAACTAATCGAACCTCCCTTCACTACTTCCACAGTCCCTCCCCGCTAAGTCATTTGTACCCACATGCAACACTAAATGAGGTTTCTTCCTCCCCTCGCTGGACACTTGAGCAGTGCCTGCCCTGTCCCTCCTGCAGTCAACCTGGGGATAGCTTCAACCCAAATATGGCTGTGCCTTTCCCCCTGCCACCTCATCTCACTCCTTTCAGTATAGAATCCCCAGGATGAGTACCCCTGTCCCTACCCTTTCCCTTCTAATGCCCATTCCACCACCCCAGTATTCATTCTTCCCTGCCCCTTACCCCCACCAGTTGCTCACTCTGTGATTTCTGTATCTGTACATCTTACTTCCACCTCACCCCTTTCTCTGCCTTATACCTCCTATCCCCTTGAACACCTTCCCAGCCTGATTACTTTACTGGGCTTCCGTGTCAATCTCCCTCCTACCCTGCTGATTTCAACCCTCTCCTATCCCCGTGTTGCTGATTTAGAGCCCCCATTCCTTCTACCCCAATAGTGATGCTCTCCCATCCTTCCCCCTTCCTGTAGCCTTTTCTCCTCCAGTCACTACCACCTCCTTCCTTACTAGCCCCTTCTACCCTTTTGTCCTGCATATCTCTTCCCTACCTGTTGCCATCTCTCTCATGCCCCACTAGTCCTCTCCTTCAGTATGTTCCTGCTCCCTCTCTTTCCGTAGTAAATCAAATCTATTCTTAGTCGATACCCCTCCTACATCTCTTCCCTTATCAGTTCTCTCCTCTATTTGTTCCCCCATGCCACCACTGGTCCCACCCTGGTCCCTCCCTACCCACAGCCATCTGTTCTCTCCCTGGTGCTCCTCGTGGTCTCTTCCTCCCCATCAGGAGGCCCCTCACCTCAGGCACCCCTCCTTCTCCTCTCTTTTCTGTTAGTGCCTCTGATACTGGGGTCGGTTTCACTCCCTAGTTGTTTTCCTTCGTCCTCCTTTGCCATCCCTATCCCACCCCAACCAGGATGCCTATCTTTCTTACCTGCCCTGCCACTTAGACTCCTCCATAACCTCCACAGTTCCTCCTTCAAAGTAGCCAGTCATCTACAGACCATACACCCCCCATCCTCCAAGCACAGTCCAGGATCATGGCGGATCCACACCCTGTACACCCCACCACCCTTCCAAAGATGCTCGCTCTATTGACATGTGACACCTGCCCCATGTTGGCCCCTATCTTATGTTACGGGCTCTTACTCCTAGGTTCTGTACACTACTACAACTGTTAGGCTCCTATTTACTCAAATTCCTGTCCCCCACACTAGTCCCCTACTGCCCTATTGCCGACTGGGTTAATTCAGTCTCAAATCTCATCCATTAGATACTGTATTACTGTAGCAATCCTAAAGCCTCCTTGTCCATTTTTCACCCTCAGCTACCATACTTTTTGTTCTCAGCTCTCATACAGTTTCACTTAGCGAGTTAGAAATCCTATTGCACTCCAAGTATTACTCAGCTCAGTTAGAGAAATAAACAGAACAAATAAATATGCATTATTACAGCAATCATAACAATATAGCTCAGTATTTAGCTCAGTTAGAGAAATAACCAGAACAACTAAATCTGTATTATTATAGCAATTCTAAAAGTATCCAGTCATTGCTTTGTCTCCACTCCAGAGACTCTGCTGTAATATAGGACCACAGAGGACTCTGGGCAGGAGGGTGGGCAACTCTAAAGTCCTGGCAGAGCTCCATTGAGCTTGCTCACCTCTCTCGCTCGCTCATTCTATTTCTCCTAGCGCTGCAGGCAGCCTTTTGTACTGGGCTCCTGCTTGCATTGGCACCTTTTTCTGCCCACAAAGAAATCCGCAGCAGTCCTGACAGAGCTTTGTTGAGCTCCCTCACTCCCCTCTCTCACTCGCTTGTTCCATTTCTCCTGATGCTGCAGGCTGCCCTTTTTATTGGGCTCCAGCCTGCATTGGCACCTTTTCTGCCCACAAAGAAATCCGCAGCAGTCCTTATAGAGCTCAGTTGAAGTCACTCACTCCCTCCTCTCCTCACTCACTTGTTCTGTTTCTCCCATCATGCAGGCTGCCCTTTGTACTGGGCCCTGCCTGCATTGACACCTTTTCTACCCACAAAGAAATCTGCTGCAGTCCCGACAAAGCTCTGTTAAGCTTGCTCTTACCTCCCTCACTGCTCATTCTGTTTCTCCCAGCTGCAGGCTGCCCTTTGTACTGGGCTCCTACCTGCATTGGTGCCTTTTTCTGTACACAAAGAAATCTGCAGTAGTCCCGAAGAGCTCAGCTGAGCTCGTCACCCCTCTCTCACTCATTTGATCTTAATCTGTCCCAAATATTGATTTCCTAAGCACTGCATTATTCTGCTTCACGCAAAAAACACATTTCAGCAAGGATGTGAAAATGACAACTGTACTGTTCATAGGAGGTGTGAAAAATGCCAGTGTTGAAAATCTAGCATGAAAATATTACTAATTTGCGAAGTTACTATAGGTGTGTGGAGACTGCAATGCACTCTCGTAACACAATCATTTTATGGATTCAGCAAAATTTTCAACATAGGCATTTTAGAACCTCTGATCATGAATAGTGTCACTGTGATTTTCTTAATGTGTCCCAAACACTGATTTCCCACAGCAACTGCGCTATTCTGCGCGGAAGTGAGAAACACGCTTCAGCCAGGATGTGAAAATGACAGCTGTACTGTTCATAAGGAGGTGCAGAAAATGCCAATGCCAAAATTTGGAGTGAAAATATTGCAAATTCGCAATGTTACAATAGTGCATAGCAACTGCACAATTCACACTCATAAAACAGTCATTTTTGGATTTTTCCACCAAATTTGCAAAATAGGCTTTTTGAGAGCCCACCTCATGAACACTGGCACTATCATTTCATTAATCAGTCCTGAATGATGATTCTGTGCAATGACCGTGAAATCACCTTTTGGGACCAAATAACGCCATGACAGTGGCTGAAGTCCTGAGGAGGGGTCCAAATAACCTCATGTTGAAAATTTGTGCCAAAATTCCCAAAAATGCCTGAGATATGCACCAAAGTTGAAAAAACCCATTTATGCCATTATACAGCTACCTGCATTTCTTCAGTTTATGGTCGGCTTTGAAGAGTGCAGACGTGTTCCCGGTCCACCAAGATCATTGTGCCAGGCTCCGGAGGTAAGTATGGGGTGTGGGGGTGGGAAGGTAGGGGTGAGGAGTGTGGGCACAAGTTGGGAGGGGTGCAGACAGAGAGGGACCATTTTTCTTTACAGGTTTTAAAAAAGACATTGAGGGATGGTTTTCCTTTTAGTAGTAATTTTGGCATGCTGGGGTGGGCTCCCAGCATGCCACTTGTATGTTTTGGGGTGGGGAGACTGGAACCGATTGATTGGGCACCCCATCAGCACATATGGGGGTAGAAGAGCCAAGGATTGGGCACCCCCTCAACATACAAGAAATTGGGGGTGAACATTATGCCGACAGGGGAGTGGCTACCCATCAGCAAATTTAATGGGGGAAACTGAAGCCGATGGGGATCAGGCCCCCATCAGCAAAGAAAGACTTGGTGGGGGTGCATGAATCAGAGAGGGATTGGGTACCCCTTGGCAAACAAAAATGGGGAAGGGGTCACAGTGTGCAGACAGGAGTGGGCTCCCCATCGGCAAATTACTGGGTCGGGACAGCAGGTACACCCTGCAATGACAGGTTGCTCCCTCATTACAGTGGAATGGCTGACACTGCAATGATGAGGCAGCCCTGATTGCAGTGGCGAAACCTTTCAAGGTGGTGGCACGCTGGCTGAACTAGTGTCAGCAGCAGCATGCCACCACATTGGGGAAAGCGGCCAAGCCTCAAAAGGCACCGGGGCATTGGCCACAATAGTGTCAGACCTCCACACCTGCTTGTGCAGCAAGTTGCTCAACATGTTTCTTGCTCATGCAAGCAAACATTAAAAGGGTTATTTTGAAACCAAATGGGTAAAATGTTAAAGGATGCGAAATTAAAGATTGCAAGGCATTTTGGACCCTTGTGGCAAAGGGACATGATACATTTAAGGTAAACATCGATACATTTATCCCTGAAGATAGGTGGTTAGCTCATTTTAAGGGATTTATTTTGATCCGGTAATGGAGGCTCCTAACATGGATGGACTACCTAATAGTACATTCCAATCTTTAGCTCTGGATGAAACTTACTAAGCTATTTACACTTTAAAAATACAAAATCTGCTGGCCCAGATGGAGTGGCAGCCACAGTGTACCTTACAGAAACCCTGTTACAGTGTCGGTTCTGGCAGTATTTTATAATAAATGTATTTTTGCAAACAGTTACCCCAATTCCTGGAAGGATGCCAACATTGCTCCATTGCACAAAAAAGGACCAGTGAATGATCCTATGATGTATAGACCCATAAGTCTATTAGACATTAACCTTAATTTGTTCTCTAAAATAGTATTGAGACAGTTTCAAATAGAAGTTTATAAAACTGGGGCATTACACCATATCAAGCAGGGTTCAGGAATGGCTTTTCTACTTTGGACAATATCTTTGTGCCACACCACTTGATGTAAAAATATGTGAAATTTAGGGACAGAAATTATATATCACTTTTATAGACTACAGCACTGCGTTTGATAGTGTGTCAAGAGGACTTCTCTGGCATATTTTATTAGTTAGAGATATAGACCCTAATTTAGTTGCTATAATTTCACAACTTTATGCAAATACATGGGCTAAAATCAGGCTTGGGGTGAGGGTCAGTTTTCCAGTGTTTGTAAGTGTAATCATGAGGTGAGGCAGGCTTGCTCCCTGCTTTTTACATTATACTTGGATGGTATGCTGAAACATAGTGTTAATGTCGATGGTGACTCACCAAGAATAAAGGATTTTTCTTGCCCTTACTGGCTTACATGGATGACATTATTATCATGTCATTGACAAAATTGGATTACAAAAAAAATTGAATTATCTAAATGAGGAGTCCAAAATTTGAAACTAAAATTAACATGCACAAAACAAAAGTTACTAGGGAATAGAAAAGGTAAAGGGGCCTGGTATATAGGATCAGATACAATTGAAGTCGTACCCAGTTACGTATACCTTGGAGTAATGATACATCAAAATTGCAGATGGAACAGCCATGTAGATATGACCATGGAAAAGCTAAAAACAAATCTTAGCCAGGTTGAACAGGTTCAATTATAAATTCAGTGGCGTGACCATACGGCCCTTAATACAGGTGATAAGGCTAAGTTTGGATCTCAATTTCTTATGGTTGTGAAATTTGGGAATTTATCAATACTAATAAATTAATGAGTCCTTTATATAAAACATTAAGATGCATATTGAGGCTGGGTCGCTTTTGCCCAACATCTTATATCCAGTCAGAACTGGGGTTAACCAAAATGAATGCAGCTTCAGAGGCAAGAAAAGCAACTGCTGGATTAGGGTTACTAGACATAATGATGATATACTAGCAAAGAAATATTTGTTAGAAAAAATGTGGGCATGGTTTAGGTATACATCTGGTTATTGGTTGAATTCTTATTCCTCACCTTGGAAAAACATAAGCTAATCTATTTAAAGAAATCGGTAGATCAAGGTATTTTGATAAGTGCAAAATATAAAAATACATTTGCAAAAAAGAAATAACTATCGGAATACAAGTGAATTGAATGAAATAAAGGAGTCATGTTATCCCAAATGGTTTGCTGCCAATAATTATAATCACAGATATAAAAAAAAATGGATATTTTAACTGATCCCAAATTATGGACTAATTTCATACTGTACAAGTTTGAGCAGTTCCCTAGCATGGTGTTGGATTATAGATACAAAAAACAGATATAATGTCAGAGGAATGGGACTGCAGGGAGTGGCGATAAAGATTATTTATTGCATGTACTGTGGGGTTGAAGTGATATGATAGGCAATGCACATTTTGGCTGAACTCTTTTAAATAATTTATATGGGATTAACAAAACAGAACTCACAGATAGTCTGTTTCATAAAGATGATGTTTGGGCAATGGGCAGATTGGCAAATTATCTTTTTGGTATCATTAAAGTAAAAGTAAAATCAAAATTGTAGAAACTGCTGCTGCTTTCTTGAGTAAACTATGCACTTTATGTATGTCCCATTAATTATGAAGGTTTTGTATCAAGGTGACTTGTTTTATTATGTGAGATGTGTTGTTAACCAATTTCTGTATTTAATTGAGTATGATATATTGTGAAGATTTTTGTAACCATGCAATAAAATTGATTGATTGATTGACATAAAAACTCTGCATTGTTATTTGCCTATATAAATATTCCAGGGTTGTGTAATGGATATATAATAAATCTAAAGTTTAAGTCATAGAAGCAGTGTGTCCTTGATGTAGCCTCCATACACATGTTCATGTGAGAACAGCATTGTTATGTCAGATTGACATACAGGTGTCTGCCACATTTTGCTATTTCAGGAACCTGTACTGTATAAACTATCAAAATTTATTTCTTTGAGGATTCTGTGTGAAATGCATAATGTATGTGTGTAACTAGACATACTGTATGTCATCCTGATGCCCCTGTCTCTTGCCCTCAGTTGAGGCTACTGCACTCTGCTTTCCACTACCCCCCCCCAGTCAGGACCAATACCACCTGTTGCCCCCCTGCTCCCTTCGCCACAGACAGGACTGCTGTGCTCTGCTAAGTCCTAGAGTCCCAGGGACTCTGTCTCCACAGTTGGGGCTTCTGCACAATGCTGCCCAAGGCCACCAAAGGTGGAGCTGTTGCTGCCCTTTCTACCCACTTCCACTGCCCCCAAATGGGCAGGGCCACTGCATTATGTGCAGTCTGTCTCACAGTCAGGGCTGTGGTACCCTGATGCCACCCTTTGTCCTGCCACATGATCATGGCATCTGTACCATGCTGTCCTCTGTTTCTCTGCCACCACATCCAAGGTTGCTGTACCCTGCAACCATGTTAACACATTTAAGGGCGCTGTGGCCTGCTGTGCCCTAGAGCTCCATGCCACCACAGGAAGGATTGCTGCACCCTGCTACCCTCTATCTCCACTCTATAACTCAAGATGAAAGTGTTTGTTTTTTCTTTCGAGCAGCTTGGGTTGTGTACCAAAGGATCTGACTCTGGTGGCAGGGAGCAGCATGGAGCAACAACCCTACATGTGGAAGCAAAAGGCTCTATGATGCAGCAGGGTGCAATCATGGCAGGGGCAGAGGACCGCTTGGTGCAGAAGGTTTGACTGTGGGCAGGACACAGTGTGGCATCAGGGTACTGCAGCCCTGACTGAGACAAGATGCACATGTTGCAGCTGCCTTGCCCATTTGGGGTAGTGCAGGATGCAGAAAAAGCCCCATCTGTGGTGCAGCAGCCCCAACTGTGGGGGCAGAGGCCCTGGGACTCTAGGGCATAGCAGAGCACAGCAGTCCTGTCTGTTGAGACTGTAACAGGGGGCAACAGGTGGCATTGGCCCTGACTGTGGGGAGCAGAGGGAATCAGGGTACAGCAGCCTCAACTGAGAGGCAAGAGACAAGGGCATCAGGCTGACATACAGTATGTCTAGTTACACACATGCATGATGAATTTCCACACAAAATCCTCAGAGAACTGAAGTTTGTGAATTCATACAGTACATGTTCCTGAAATAGCAAAGTGTGGCAGGCGCCTGGTTGTCAGTCTGACATAACAACAATAGTGTTCTCACATGGACATATGTATGGAGGCTACATCAAGGACACACTACTTCTATGGCTTAAACTTTAGATTTATTTTTATCCATTAAATGGCCCTGGATTTATATAGCCAAAAACAATGCAGAGTTTTGCTGTGACAGAACTCAGCTGTGATACAGGTGGTGATTTCTCACAAACATTCATTTATACCACTTCAGTTACTCACTGAAACACAAATGACCAACCCTTTATGAGAACAGAATAATAGACTGTAACATACTCTATCTAAACACAAGCCAGGTGGGGTTAATAGCACACTTGGAGTAAAGACAAGTAACCCTACAGATTGCTCTGCCTGGGACATGCACCAGCTACTACAGGCAATTAAGGGCTTCATTGTTGAAGAAACAGGCTGGGCAGGAGTGATGTCATCACTCACTAATAGGGACAGAAATATCTTCATTGTTTTCAGTTTCTGCAGAGCACAGTAACAGAGGCTGATTTAAAGAAAACAACAAAACCAAACAGCATGATATTTTCAGGAAACACTAATCATGAAACAAGGACTTGAAGTCCTGTGTTATTGTAAATCTGTAAAACATTGGCATTTGATCTTTAGCCATTGTACATGCATCTGAGTTTTAACCTGTGTTTTAGTATGTTTATGAGACATGTTGGATTATTTATACTTCTTAGGTTTTATCCATTGAATTCCACATAGAAATAAGATTTACTACAAATGACATGTTCCAAATTTGTTCCTAATTTTTGTTTTAAAAGTCTGTTTTGGGAATCTCTTAAATTATAATTATATCTGTATTCGTTTTTCCAGCTTGTCCACCAAATATTTTGGTTCACCTTAAAGATCTGCTGATGCTCCAAGATAACTTGGAAAAACATAATAATTAGGTACAATACAGCTTGCATTCATTCATTCTATCTATCTATCTATCTATCTATCTATCTATCTATCTATCTATTACAGCTTCCTCTTTCTATTGATTTATTACTGAGGAAATTTGCATGAAAACAAGAACTTTATCCATTAGAGTTCATCTGCCTCTATAGCTTACTTCCTACTTCAAGTCACAATCTGCTGTTGTTACATCACAGTCTGTTACCATGGAGTAACTCTTACCCTGCTGCCCAGTAACCCTGAGTTTAGACTCCTACTTCCTCCTACTACTTGCTAGCCCTTGAATTTGAGCCTTCCATAGCCACTGCCTGTCGATGAGCCTTCTACCTACTGTCCTTAACTCTACACTTTGTTTTAAGTCCCTCCTGTCATTGACCCTGCACAAATGTGATTGTCCCAAAACATCTGTCTTCCCCAGCTTATTCAGTGTATAGTCCTCCTCACATTGCTCTGCAGTATGTTCCTATTAGATCACTTCTGCACAGAAAATTACCCTGCCCTTTGACTAGAATTAACTACAAAGCCTCCTCTTGGCTGCCTTATCATAGAGGGTCTGAAAGGCTATGTTGAGTCTCCCCGGACTTTGCATGAAATAATGAGAATGCCTCCCCTGGCTCTTCACCTCCTGCTAAATTAGTTTCTTAAACCCACAGCACTCACCATGTACCTAGGGCTGTGCTAATTGTAATATGCTGTACCCCTATATGAGATAGCTTACAATTGTAAATAGTCAGACCAATAGCTGTTATTTCTTGTATTTTTGTCTCTGTACTTGTGCACCCATACTCTGTAACTACCTTTCTGTGTTGTCCTCCCATCAAGATGTGGAACCTTTGAAAAAGATCATCAAAGGCTATGTCCGAATGACTCAAATAAATACATAAATACATAAATAAATAAATAAATAGATAAATAGAAAAATAAATAAATACATAAATAAATTAAATAAAATAAATAACTGTGATGTCACAAGCAGTGCATTATGACCTCAGTAGGGGAACACAACTGAATAGATGAATTTTTAGGATCAAAGCTCCTGTTGTCATGCAAATGTCCTCAATAATAAATAATGGGAGGAGACATGCAAAACTAATGTGAAATACAAGCTGAATTGTGTCTAAACATTGTGTTTTGTGAAAGTTCTGTTAAAGGCGTCGGTTGCTTTTTAATTTAGAACCCTTTAGAAGTGATTTGCCCATAACATTTTCCTCTTACTTTCAAGTGTTATCCACCCTCATTATTTGTACATGTCACAATGGTGTTTCGAGCATCACATCTCAATATGAACCTAGCCATAAGTCACATCAACCTTTTTAAATATGTTTTGTTTGCTAGCCCATAAATGACTACCATAGTCAATACAAGGTAACAATAACTGCTTTCTAATAACTGTTCTCATTTTCTTGTCCATACAAAAGCTAGATCTACAAAAGCTCCCAGTTTTTATTTATTTTCCCTATCAGATCCATAAGATGAAAGTCAAATTTCAGCCCTTCATCTATCCACACCCCAAGTATTTATACTGGTGTTCTTTGCCTAATGTTACATTCTTAAGAGTTTTATGTGAATATCTTGCTTAATATTGTGGTTATTTTTCATAGATGGTTTAAAAATCATAATTTTTTTTTGCTGTTTAAAACTAATCTTGACAGTGCTAGCCATTTATCGAGCCTTGTAAAATCATGATTTAACCCCTGTTCCAGGTCATCAACATTAGCTCCACTGGCCAACAGAACTGTAACGTCAACATATAGTCTTACTGTTGTTTCAGTTGCACTGTTGATCATATTGTTGATATACATCAAAATAAAGTGGGCCCCAAAATGGAGCCTTGAAGGACTCCTCTCGATACCTTTGCTTTCCTGGACAGGGTTTCCCTATTTGAACTTGCTGAACCCTGTGTGTTAAATAGGATTGGAACCAGTTTGATGTTTCCTCATCTATCCCCAGTTTTCCATTCTCTCAATTAATATTTTGTGGTCCATGGTGTTGAAGGCTTTTGATGAATCCACAAACACCATGCCCACCACCCTGTCCCCATCTAACTGGGGAGCTATGATATCTACAAGGTCAATGAGTGTGTGTCTGTAGAATGCCCTTCCAAAACTGTACTGGGAGCTGGGCAGCAAGGAGTACTTTTCTCAGTTAGCTGCCCTGGACCAGTCTCTCCATCACCTTCAACACCGTGGACAAAAGGCTATCAGCCTATAGTTTGTGGGTATAGTTGTCAATGTGTGAGCCACTATGGTGTGTGTGCTTTTGTATGAACTGTCTCTTGAATCCCCAGTTTTTTTCACTTTACATTACAAAAAAATGTATTTTGTTTTACTGTGTGGACTTGAATTGTGGTGACTGACTTCAGGTGTTTTAGGTCAGTGACTCAGTGGATCAAGAAAGGTAGTAGTGTGCATGAAAGTGAACCCAGGATTAGGGGCTGCAACATCAAGGAGCTGCACAGTGATGTTTCATGTAATTTATTTATGATACAGTGACTGCCTGTTGTCTATCTAATGGAGAGCAACTAAAACAGTTAATGGCTACCAGGGAAGCACTTGTGGAGAAACACTGGCTGACCACAGTATATATTTACTGGAGCCAGGAGAGAGAGAGAGAGAGAGAGACAGAGAGACACAGAGATGCAGAGAGAGAGACAGAGAGAGACAGAGAGACAGAGAGAGATGACAGAGAGAGAGACAGAGAGAGAGAGAGAGAGGAAAGAGAGAGAGAGACAGAGAGAGTGAGAGAGAGACAGAGAGAGACAGAGAGACAGAGAGAGAGAGAGAGAGACAGAGACAGAGTGAGAGAGAGAGAGAGAGAGAGAGAGAGAGAGAGACAAAGAGAGACAGAGAGAGAGAGAGAGAGAGAGAGAGAGAGAGAGAGAGAGAGAGATGCAGAGATGCAGAGAGAGAGAGAGACCATCATGTTCCTGAAGGGTATAAATAGGGTGGGCAGTCCACTACTGTTTAAGCTGAATAAATGAGCCATCACAAAAGGCCATAACTATAAGATGTCAGGAGGGAAATTTAGGAGGAATATGAGTAAATACTTCTTTATTGGCAGGGTGGTTGAAGAGTGGAATTTGAATTGACAGGAAAAAACAGTACTCTTCCATGACACACCCTCCCACAACATAGTCATATTAAAACTAACTCTGATCAGAGCCAATAGGGCTGCAGGTGAGGAAGTTGGAATAAAAATGTCAAACGTTTGTTTTTAACATGTTTACGCCAAATCTGCAACATAGCCTTGCTAAAACCCTGCCTCATGAGGAAGGGAAGAGAAAATATTCAACTCCTGGCCAAAAGGTAATTTTGTACAGAGACTGAAATCAACTTACTGAATGCAAAACAAATGTTGGGCAGCAGTTAAAAATGACAGATGTCACATTCATGAGGTGGTGTAAAGAAATGATTGTGTTAAACATTTGGGTAAAAATATTGAAAATTATCAAAGTTAAGAGCCTGCATTCACAAAATTCAACATATGCTCATATCTTCGTTGTTTTGTAATATTTTTACACCAAATTTTCAACATTGACTTCTTATGACCCACCCTCATGCACAAATGTAGAAAACATTTAAACTTCTGCCCAAAGGTGATTTCTCACTGGGACCACAAAATTACCTTTGGAGGAAAAAAAAATTTTGGCCAGGATTTGAAAATGACAGCCATCACACTCCTAAGGGGCTGTAAAGATATGGCTTTGTTGTGAATTTTGGTGAAAATATTGAAAATTACCAAAGTTATGGGTCTGCATTCTGAGCAGCACACAGAGCAGAAACACTCCCCATTCCCACCCACCCTGGGGTTGATCTGTTTTACAGGCCTTTGAGTGACCACACCTTCTTAAGGGCACTGGGAATTTGGTGAAGCAAAGTAAAATAAAGTAGAAAAAAAATTATTTAAAAGCTTACAAGGGAAGACCAACAATAGACTTGTTGGAAGTTGGTAATGCAGTGGTTGTGGAGTGATTGTCTTTAGAGAAACATTCTGGAGACTGCAGTGCTGCCTCATCTGCAGGCAACTCTCTGGGTTGAGGGAGGAGGTTGCTCATCTCCGGTCATGTTGTCTAGGGTGCATGAAACTGAAACCAGGATTAGGGCTGCAACATCAAGGAACTGCACAATGATATAAGAAGTCAATGCTAAAAATTTGGTGAAAAAACATTTAAAAAACAACCAAGTTATGAGCCTATGTAGAATTTTTGTGAATACAGGCTCTTAACTTTGATAATTTCAATATTTTTACTCCGCATTTTTAACCAACCATTCTTTACAGACCTGGTTCTCACAAATAGTGGCAGAATAATAAATCTATCAGTAGGCAGTCATCTAGGTCCAGCGATCACCATGCAGTGTGGTTTAAGGTAAACACATAGTAGAGTCAGGCCACACAAAGTAAAGATCCTGGATTTCAAGAGGGCCAGCTTTGCAGAAATGGGTGAACACCTTCAGAGAATCCTGGCAAATGGGGAGGGGTAGAGGAACAGTGGGAGAAAGTTAAAGGAGCCATAGCAGAGACAATGACCTCTGTGTAAAGCAAGTAAACAAAGCAAAGAGGAAGAAAAACACTATGGTTTTCAAAGAAGTGGCAGCTAAGGTTATGGGAAAATAAAAACAGGCACTCAAAGTACAATGAAACACAGAGGGAGGGAGACAGGGAACTGTAGTAGGCAAAACAGAAGGAGGTGGGAAAAGCAGTTAGATGAGCAAAGGAACAAACTGAAGAAAGAATAGTAACAATCAGTAAAAGAAGGAGACAAAACCTTCTTCAGGTATATCAAGGAAAGGAAAAAGACCAATGGAGGAACTGTAAGGTTAAATAAGGGGTAGCAGTGTGCAGAGGGGACCTAGAAAAGCAAAATTCTAAATGACTACTTCTGCTCAGTATTTACAAAAAGAAGGAGATGGGGAGAATTAGGGGTAGAAACACACATAAGGGGAGGTGGACACCAGTTCACTTACGGTGGAGAGAGTCCTGATGGAACTCTTGAAACTAAAATGGACAAATCAATGGGGCCAGATAGGATGCATCCAAGAATACTGAAATAACTGAGGAGGTACTAGTGGCACCACGGACAGCCCTATTTAACAATTTTCTGGAGGAGGAGTGGTACCTAAGGACTGGTGGAGGGCAAATGTATCAATACACAAAAGTGGGAGCAAGGTGGAGGCTGGGAATTACAGGCTGATCTGCTTGACCTCAGTGGTGGGGAAAATAATGGAATCCATGTTGAAAGAAAGGATTGTGGCATACCTTGAGGCCAGTGGGGCACAAGACCTGAGACAACATGGATTCACAGCGAGAGATCTTGTCAAACAAATCTGATACATTTCATTGACTAGATAACCAGGGTGGTGGATAAGGAGAGGTAGTGGACATGGCCTACCTAGATTTTAGCAAGACATTTGACACCGTCCACACAGGAGGCTAGTAAACAAGTTGTGCATTCTGGGACTGAGTCCCAAGGTGGTAAACTGGGTCAGAAATTGTCTGAGCAACAGGACACAGAAGGTGGTGATAAATGAAATTCAATCCCAGGAGAGGAGGTGGCAAGCAAGGTGCCACAGGGCTCAGTTTTGGGGCCAGTCTGCTTCAATGTTTAAGGTAAGCCTCTTTGCAGATGACACAAAGATCTGCAATAGGTAGCCTCCCATAAGGGGCAGAAACAATGAGAAGAGACATAGGCAAATTGGAGGAATGGTCAAGAAAGTGGCAACTAAATTCAATACAAAAAGTGCCAAGTCAGGCACTTGTGTTGCAGGAATCCTGGTGAGGAATACAAAATTGGGGGGTATACATACAACAACAAAATTGGAAAGGACCTGGGAGTAAACATAACAGATGACCTGAAAGTGGCCAAGTAGTGTGAAAAGGATGTGGGAGGGCCAGAGGAATGCTGGGGTGCATAGGGAGGGACATTGCTAGTCGAAAACAGGAGGTGGTGATGCCACTGTATAGACAATTAGTCAGGCTGCATCTAGAATACTCTGTTCAGTTCTGGAGGCTGCATCTCCAGAAGGACATTGACAGAATGGAGGCAGTCCAGAGAAGGGCAACAAAAATGGTGAGAGGATGCAGCAGAAAAACACATGAGGAAAGACTGAAAGACCTCAATATGTATACCCTGGAGGAAAGGAGGAGAGGGGATATGTTAGAGACATTCAAGTACCTCAAGGGAATCAACAAGGTCCAAGAGGAAGCATCTTCTAGAAAAGAGATGAGCAAGAACAAGGGCCACAATATGGGGGACTCAGGGCAATGTCAGGAAGTATTTTTCACAGAAAGGGTGTGGATGCATGGAACAGCCTCCCAGCAGAGGTCGTAGAGGCTAAACGATAGGCAAGTTCAAGAATGCATGGGATAGACAGAAGACAACCCTAGTGGAGTTTAAGTACTGTAGGTAAGGAAATGGGCAGACTAGGTGGCCAGGTGGTGGGTTATCTGCTGTCAAATTCTGTTTCTATGTACAGTCAATGTGAAACATAACTTTTTTTTTATATTTTTACACTAAATTTTCAACATAGCCTTCTTGTGACTTATGAACAAGGGTAGAACATTTTCAACTCCTGCCAAAGGTGACTTTGTGCAGGGACTGCAATCAAATTCACCTCTCAGGATGTAAAAAAAAATTTTAGCCAGAATTTGTAAAATGACAGCTGTCACACTCATGAGCTGCTGTAAAGATATGGCTATGTTGTGAATTTGAGGAAATACTGAAACTTATTAGTTGTGAGCCTGCATTTGCAAAATTCATGTAGGCTCATAACTTTGTGTTTTTTAATATTTTACACAAATTTTAAAATAGCCTACTTATGACCCTATCTCATGAACAAGGCAGTGAAAATGTTCAACTCCTGCTGAAGGTGATTTCAAGCAGGACCATGAAATCACCTTTAGAGACAGATCTGCCTAATGACAGTGCCATTGTTCAGATGATGGGGACCCAAAGAAGGCATGTGGAAAATTGAGGACAAAATATGCAAAATTGTCCCAAGTTATGGCACTAAGTTCAAAACTCCATTAAAATATATTGAACTGCATACCTGTTCCTCAGTTAGTTGTTTGGCTTTGAAGAGTGAAGGCGTATCTGAGGTCCACAGGAGATGATGGCACCGGACCTCCCTGTGGGTAAGTAGGCTTGGGGGCAGGGTGGTGGATGCTGAGTGGGAGGGTTGGGTAGGGGTCAATAATGGCTGCAAAAGACACTGATGGACTGTTTTCTTTTTTCAAGTTTAATAGAAAAAACAAACCCAAGGATTCATGTTTGCAACACTGGGGATTAGGTACCCCAGTGTCAGTGTTATGTTTCTGGGGGAGGGTGCTGAGAAGGCAAGTTGTGTGGGGAGAAAAAAATATTGCAGCACACGTTGTGACACTGGGGTACTGGCTACCGCCAGTGTCATTATCAAAAACTAGGCTTCCCATTCGCGACACTGGGGATTGGGCACCCCAGTGTCAGTGTTATGTTTCTGGTGGGGTGTGGTGTGGTGGGTGCTGAGAGGGAGGGTCAGATGGGGGTACAAAATGAAACATTAAAAAAATTAAAATCACAAAGGTGGTCATAGCAGAACACCAGTACAGTCCAATAACCAAGATGGCCCCGCAATGCTGCCATGCACTAGCTAATAGTCACATGTGCAGTACTGTAGGATGACCATCTTGAAAATGGTGGAGTGTGGCATGTTCCACTGTGACCTCTGCAGGACAAATAGTGCCACTACAAGCAATGGAAAAGTGGACTAATTTGAGTGGTGGTGGTGTGACAGTGCTGCAACTCTAATTCCTGTGTTGTTGGTTCAGAATCAGGTAATATGGGCTCCTTTTCTCCTCACAAGAGATCTGAAGGGCTATGCCCACTGCAGCCCTCGACGTAAATCCAGAATCTTCACTTCACTACATAAAACTCTGCTTCTTGAATTTCTTTTAATACAGCATCACCCACAACAACCACTGGTAACCACCATTGTAAACAACCCCAATTAAAAAAACAGTAAATGCCACTACAGTAGTAGCCACAGACATTGCCAGCTATTTCTCAAAATTTCTGTGATATTTCTAGAAATCTTCTTTCTGCATTTCCATAGTAGGGTAGAAGAGAAACTCTTCAAAATTTAGTGAAATATCTGGAAATAGCTGGCAATGACTGTGGCTACTACTGTAGGACAATTTACATTAGTGTCCAAACTGCCACTACAATTTACATTAGCACATCAACAGCAACTGTTACATCCTTCATTATCTGGGAAGGACCATAACTTGTGCCACTGAAGTGCTTAGCCTCATGCTTAAGCTCACAATTTCCCCTGGTTTAAAACATGAAAGCATCAAACTGCTAGCACAAGAAAACACATCAGAAGCAGGGCAATAAGTTCTTCTAGCTCCTGGACTGGCAGACACTCAAGAACATAATTAAATTCCCATGCCTGATGGAGTCAGGTTTGCTGCCATAACAACAGGTGTGGGTAATCACACACCCAAACACCGTCGGCTACTGTCTTCCAAACGTAAATGGAATGTATTAAACTGTGCTGGTGCCTTACCTTAATTCAGATGCCTGCCACCATATTTTAACTTTTCTCTTCAATGGTGTAGATTTCTCAGGTTCTATGCCTGATGGCAAGCGCAACACAGAAAGCAGGTACTCAGAGGGTGGGATGTTCAAGGGTTGCGCATTGTGCAATGAGGGTTAGCAGCCTGCTAAAGTCCAAAAATGCCCATTCTGCGATATTCAGCAGGAGGCAGTTGAGCCACTGAAAACATGCTCAACAACAGTGCAATGCTAATTAAGGCATGCGCAACCCGGTGGGGTGGAACCATGCATAAAGTGCGCAATGCGATATTCAAAAGGCTAGCAATGCGCAACAGTGGATCAGGCAGAAGTTGCGCCATAGCGGAAATGAGCCAAAATAAAAGGCTCAAGGAAGAGGTGCAAGAATGCTACAGGGAAGCCACATGAGGCAGGGAGAGACAAGGCCAGTGGGAGAAGAGTGCAGACCAGGAAGAGCAGAGGACAGAATAGGGGCAAGGGAAGGTGTGGGGCCACAGAGTGCAGAGACGTAGGTGCACCGGTGCAGTGGAGGTAGCAGTCAGGACAGCGGGGAACAGAGCAACAACAGCCGGGGAACACAAGCCAGGGACATGGACAATGCCAGCTTCACATGGAAGCTTTAATGAGGATGAGAATGCATGCTGCAGGGGAGTGGCCATGGAAGGGCCCGTCGGATAAGCCCCAACAGGCAGTACCGAGCCCGCATCAGCTTTGAGCTCTACTCAGTTGTCGAGATTGTGGGCTGGTACCACCTGAACAGGGCAATACTGAGGCGGCTCTGTGAGCTGTGCAGTGATGTGATGCAGGCACCCTCACGACGGAGTCACGCTCTGTCAGTGGAGACAAAGGTAACAGCCTGCATGTGCTTGCTCACCACGGGTACCTTCCAGAGACCAACAGGGGACACCACAGGCATAACACAGTCGGCCACATCACACATCCTCACCCAATTCCTCAGCGCACTGCTGCCACATGCTGCAGAGTACATCCATTTCCCCAACACTCAGTCGGGCGCACAGCAAACTTACAGGAATTCCACAGGGTAGCATGTATGCCTGGCGTGCTGAGGGGCGATAGACTACACCCATGTGGCTATTCTTGCACGCCACCTGGCCCGATGGGGCTGCCTATAGGAATCAGAAGGATATGCCAGTGTCAACTGCCAGGTGGTGTGTGATGCCAGTGGGCGCATCATCAATGTCTGTGCCACGCACCTTGGTGGAGCACACGATTCATTCATATGGTACCATTCGGCACTAAGCCATCGATTCAAGAGTGGGGACATCCACAAGGACATCTAGTGGGTGAGTATGCATGTAGGACTGGCAAATTGCGGGCAGGGTGGGTAAGCCACAGGTGTCATGGGTGTGGCACACAGGGTTAGGGCAATATGAGCTTGAACAAGACACTAACCTCCACTATCTCCACACAGGTGACAGTGGATACCACTCCGTCCCTGGCTGCTCACACCCTACGGCAGCCCAAGACCCCATCACAGCAACGCTTCAATGAGGCACATGCCGCCACAAGCAACATCATTGAGCGGTGTTTGGGATGCTGAAGGCACTTTCAATGCCTAGACACCTCCGGTGGTGCCTACAGTATAGCCCTCAAAGGCTTGGGATATTCCTGGCCTGTTGTATCCTGCACAACATGGCCAAAGACTGTGGGATAGCCGTACAAGTCAAAGAGGGGGACAGCGATGGGGACGACGGTGACACCAGTGATAATGGGGATGGGCAGCCCCCTTGTATGACGTGACTCCCAACTGATCCGGCTGGCCCAGTTGCACCAGAACACCATCACAGAGGAGCACTTCACCCAACACAGGTAAGTCATGGGGCCATGTGCAACCAACAGTGGCTAGGGCACAACCCACATACACACAGGGAAACACACCAGGGGTGCATGGACGCAAGGAAGTGGCAGGGCACAGAAGCACACACATACAACCAGAGAGGGGTGAACAGTAACACGCCACGTGGACAGACACACACACACACATAGGCACAAAGTGCACAGGGTCAGGTGTACAACAGAGCAGGAACACAGACACTAAAACACACATGTCCACAGGCCACCACATCCACTTACTCTCCGTATGCGTGTGTCAGATGCTGGGCACCTTCGCACTTTGGTGTACAGTGCAATGCAGGCATCATCATGCACACGTACCTGTGGACAGCAGTCAGGAGGGTGTGCAGGTGGTCCATGTGTCTGTGTGTGGGGCAGGGCACCCACTGGTGTACTGCCCACTGAAACACACATTGCACACAGGGCAGCACCAGACAGGGCCCACACTGGAAGACAGCTCAGTCTTGCGGCACAGTGCCACGGCCACCTCGGATGCGTGGGTGGCCCGCCGGACCAGCAGCACTGGCAGGCTCAGCGATGGGCCTCATGGGGTGGCACCGATGGACCACCAGGGGTTTCACTGCGCCAAACACGACCTTGCCCACACAGGGGTCTGCAGCACTGAACATACCTGCACCAGGGTGCTCAGGATGCCCACAGCTGAACCTGGCATCGACAGGGTGGATATCGCATGATGCCAGGAATGGAATGGGAGTGGATAGTGTACTGCATGGTGTGAGCAGTACAGGGCACCAGATTGTGTGCCCAATGTGGCCACGACAGCAACCAATGCCTGTGCCTGCCTGTCAATGGTGGCGGTCACATCCATCCACAAATGGTCAATCCATGACAGAATCTCTTGTTGTCCCTGCTGTGCCACTCCAGAGCCACACACAGTGCCTCCATGGACATTGCAACCCACATCTGCTGCTGTACTGATGCCTGCAGCAGGCGGGTGGTCTCGTCAAAGAGGTCATCTGCCACATCGGCAACCTGTCCCTCAGGGTATGGAAGGGCCTGATGTACAGCACCCCTTGAGGGTGGGTGCTGCTCACCAGGACCAGGTATGGCAAGTCCACAGGTGGTGCATCTACATCACCGCTGAGCTCTGTACCCCAGTCCCGGTGGGTGACTGCTGCTGCTGCCCCTCCGCCTGCTGTGCCCAAGGAATCAGTTGTTTCACTGCTGTGGCTGCAACAGCACCAGTGACCTGCACAGCCCACGGTGCTGACAGGCACAGCCTGGGACTGTGCTGACGTGCTGGCACCACGTCCGGAACCAGCTAGGTCCATGGGCATGAGCTGTCCTGCTGTGTGTCCATTCTGTGACACACACATGTCAATGCCCATAGTGGTCAGTGCATCATCAATGGTGCAGGTCTGTGCCACAGCCACAGCCACAGTGTCTGGCATGCTTGCATGCCAGACCACTGAGACAAAGGAAGGGCACCCCACACCTGTCTCAGCGACATCAGTGATGGTAGCCAGGTGTGCACACTGCCGCAGTGCATGTCGGCAACCTGCGGAGGTGGATGGTCCCTCCTCCAACTCCGGATGGCTGTCTGCAGTGGACAGGCCCTCCACCGCTGACCCCTGCAGATGCACAGGATCTGTAACAGAAAGGAAGGACACGTTAGTACATGTGATCTACCTTCCCCCGACCATGACATACCATGCAGTGATGGGCTACCACCTGTCTGGAAGCCACCTCCAGGAACGCCCTCAATGGCACTGCACTGCATGCTTGCAGTGAGCCTGTCCTCTGCTGGAGTCAGCTGCACCACCTCTGGCTGGCCCCGCCTGTTGCTGCCGTGCCGTCCTGATGGCTGCCACCTTCTCTTTCACCCTCCTCCTGTCGGTTCCCATCTTCTTTTACACTCCTGCACAGAGCACTGGTGGCTGCCATGCAGGTTGACGGCATGCCACCCTCCCATGCAGCAGCATGGGTCTGAGGAATGCCCGCATCCACTGAGAAGTGGCTCTTCATCCAGGTAGGCCTCGAACAGTGCTTCTGTCTCAGCCTTCGTAAAGTTAGGCCTCCTCTTCCGCCCACCATCATCCTCCTCACCCAGTCCTTGCTCGGTCATTTCACAGCCTGTATGGGTGAGAGTGGTCACCTGTGACTGTGCAGTACACAGCAATTCCCGAGGCCATAGTCCAGAACATCACAATGCATGCAACTCACCTATCAACTGCAGTAACCGAATCTGGCCACTGCAGAACAGTGTCACATATTTATAGCGCAATCCATGCAAATTAGGTCTGGAGCAACTTTAATGAGATGCAAATCACGCTGCTGCACCATTGAATGGCTGATCGGATGATTTGCATATGATGGCTGAATATTGCACTTTTGTGCTTTGTGCAATATGGTTGAACGGGCTGAGACAATGGTGCAGTTCTGTGACTGCGTAGTACACCACACTGCACATGCCGGGTAGCTTACGCAGGAATCTGCCGCGCTGATGATGCTGTGCATGGTAGGCAATTCAGGGCACGGCCACCATTGTGCCAGTGGCACCACAGCAACGTCACTACATGGTGCTGTGGCACAACTGCACAATAGTTTACTGTGGCAATGGCATACAGGCGACCAATCGCACTGGACGTATAGACATCCGATGGCACTGTCGTGGACATGCGCCAGAGACCCATGACCCTGTGCCCAACCTTTTCCCTTGGCGCTGTGCGTATGGCATGTCAGCTATTCGCTGTTCGGTGACAGCGCGATAGGGACTGCGGTGCTGTACTGACAGCGCCGATAGGGAACAGCGGCGTTGTATTGTGCAACAAATCCACGTGGAGTTGCCGCTGTGGAGCGCCATATTGCCTACTATACATCCAGGGATGGCATGCAGAAGAGCCCCGGTGGAGTGCCCTTGAGCTGGCGAACTTGGTGGCCGTGAGTGGAGCCTCACTATGGCCCACTATTTGGGAGGATCCCTAGACAGGGCCAGCACACAAGTGTGGCAACAGATGGCTACTGAGCTGGAGGAGGCCACTGGCGGGTGGACGTCTGCAGAACAGTGCAGGCACCGCTATGGGGACCTGCAGATAAAGGAGCCAGTGCTACTGACACGCCTGCGGTCACGGCACAGCAGGCGTGGTGCCTCGGTCAGGTGGGTGATCCGCTCTATGCACCTGTATGGTCCATATGGGTAACACTGTCTATTGTGTCCTGCACAAGGGGAGGGTTGGTCTAGGGTTGGCTGTGGCGGTGTTAACAGGATATGTGATGTATGGGTCTGGCTGGGTGGGTGGGCACACTCATTGGGGCAGGGGAATATGCTTTGGGATTGCACTGATGTGTTTCTCACCTTTTGTTTCCCACAGGCTTGGCGGAGTGGAAGAGGGCCAGGGCTGAAGGGCAGGGAGTGGTGCCAGCGGTGGCTGAGGGTGGTGGTGGTGGTGGTGAACTTGACAGCAGCAGCAGCAGCAGCCCGATGAGGGTGAGTGCCATGACATCCATGAATGCTGCAGCATGCTGTGTGATAGGGTGGGGGCAGGGCATGGCCACCATCCATGGACACCACTGCCATGCACGTGACATGTGACAGTCAGCACTGTCAGTGGCACTGCATGTCTGGGAGTCGTCAATGGTGGTCCATCGTGCACTGGGCACATGGCTGTGGCACTGTCTGCCCACCGTGTAGCCACGTTACTGCACAGCCTTGGTTGTGCTGTGCTGGACATGGGCGGTGTGTGTGTGCAGTGGTACACATGGCTGTTTCTGCCTGGTTGGGCATGTCTTGTGCACACGGTCACTGTGGGTGGGTGCAGTCCATCACAGGAGTGGGGCACTTGGCTGTATGCCATGCATGATGGGTGGGCTTCAGGATATGGACAGTCACACCTATTGACTCTGATCCCTTGTCCTAGGTGTCTGGATACTACACGGATAGAGAGGTCCATGCAGCAGCTGTTGCAGGTGGCAATGGACTCGCCGCCATCCTGCAGGACCTACAACAGCATGGGATGTGGCAGAGAAGGAGGCCCCAGGACCAGCACCAGGCAGCAGGGGAGCAGGCTGGCAGACAGTAGCTGCCCATCACCTCCCCTTTACCTATCCTCACCCTGCCTTCCCTCTCCCAGTTGTTCACCCTGCCCTACCCACCCACCTTGTTCCGTACCCACCCTGTTTTGTACATTTGTAAATAGTTCTTGTTGTTCTTCTTCTTATTATTGTTGTTCTTTTTCTAATACAGATATTTTGATATGAATACTGTGGTGGTCTCTGATTTACAGCTGGCTGTAGGTGCTCAGTTGCAGTGGTGTGCATGGCATCTGGGGTGGTATTGTCAAGGGTATGTGTGTGTGTGTGCCTGGGGAGGTGTCTCTGGTGGGAGTGGCTTTCAGTCAGTATCTGTGGTGTGTGTTGTTCCCTGTGCATTGCATTGCTGTGTGCAGTGTTCCATGGTGCCTACTCTGTGTCCATTGTGCCCCTGTCAAGCTGCCCTTGGCCTGTGCAGCTGACACCTTGCATGTCTGCGGCCTGCCAGATCTGCTGCCTTGTCAGTGGGTGCTGTCCCGCAGGTCATCCACTGTGACCGCCACAATGCTGGGTTGCCACCTGTCACCAGTGGGGTGCATGTTTGCCTCGGGTGACACTGTGGCCTCCACAGTTGCTGTCCCTCCTCCATGCTGTGTCTTGTGTGTGTTGCAGGGCAGTGCAGCATTGTCTGTGACGTGCTCCAGGCGTATGCTGGTGGCGTACAGGGCCACAGTACATGCACAGGGTGGTGTCACCCTGTGCCATGGTGGACTGCAGGCTGTGTGTGCACAGTTTACATGTGCCCACACTGGTGGCTGGGTTGCCACACTACTGTGTTCCTGTGTTGGTGTCCCGAGGTATGGGTGTGTGTTTGCCCTGCACTGTGTTGCATCCGGTGCAATGCATGCTTCCACGCACACTGTGGGTGTCTGTGCTGACTGCTGTGGCTCGTGGTGAGTCACGCTGTGACACCTGTCTACTGTGCAGGGTGCTGTGTCCAATGCAGTGGTGTCAGGAGCATGCCCTTTCCTGTGTGGGTACCACTTGTGGTGACACATGTTCAGTGTCTCAGCTGTGCCTCAGGGGGTTGGGCGTGTTGGCACTGTGTCTGCCATTGTTGCATTTCCGTGTGCTGCCACCCACTGCTGGGTGCTCCTGGTGGGTCTGGCTTGTATGGTTCTGTGGTACACGAGGTTGCAGTGTGACGGGGGTTGCATGGGGTTCCTGCAGTGATGGTCACTGCTCATGAGGGGTGTCTTGGGGTCACAGTGCAGGGTGTGCTGTGCAGGGGGCTGCTGTACTCTGAGGTGGTCCGCCCCCTTGTGTGGCAGTCTCAGCTTGCAGTGGGTGTGCTGGGGCAACATGGCCCGACTGTGCTTCGTTTGCTTGTCTCCATGGGCCAGTGGTTATTCTGTCCCTCCCCAGTTCTGCTCTGCTTGGGGTGTGAGGTGCATTGTCAGTTCTGCAGTGTGTTCCTGTGCCCATCTGTGGCATGGGTGGTGGGCCCTGCCTACCTCCTGGTTGTGCAGTTCCATTGCTCTGCTGCTGGGGGCTCCCTGCTTGCACTATGGCACCTCTGGACTGCTCAGCTGGGCTGCCCTTGTTGCGCTATAGCGCATTGTATCTGCTCAGCTTCCCCTTCCTGGTTGCGCTATAGGCGCAGGTTGTGCGATATTCAGATGTTGGCTGGTTGCACAATTTGGCGCTCCATGTTTGAATATCTCGTCTATTGCATGTGCGCAATGGACTTATGCTTGCTCCTGCTATTGCACATTTTGGGCACAGTTTGAATATCCCACCCAGAGAGTAAAAATGTATTTCTAGCAACATGATACAGGCATGCAGAAAAGGTTAACTTATAGGGCCCTATGCACTATGCCAATGCACCATGTAACCTGGGTGCGTTGGCATAACAAAATCAAATGCTGTGTAGTGGGGTCCCTCAGAACCTGTGAGGCATTCACTGGGAGGTGCTGGACACATTCATGCTGATCCCCAGCCACATGGACTGGGGCTTACTGGGGTTGGCCCACTCCATGCCATTCACAAAGGTGCAGAGTGCTGGGCCCAGAGAGCAAACCTTAAGCCTGAGAACCACAGCCATAAGGGTTACGCACTCCCCAGGATGCCATCGCCAGCAGTGGACAAGAAGTCAGGGTGCTGCAGACTCCTGCGACATGCCACCACTGCCCATGGGGGCCCATGAGGAGGCTGGGGCGGCTGATTGGGCATCCTGTGCCCACTGTGGTTGGTGCACTGTGTGCTGGCAGACAGCATCTATGCCCCATGGGTGCAAGGGATCCATTGGTGGGCGGGTTTGGGCATCCCACTGGATGCATGCCTGCTCCATGTAACACCCTCAAGCACCTGTGTGCTGGGGCGGGACTGCAGACAGGTGGCGGCATTAGTAAATGCTGGTACCGGTACATCTGTCTGTGTGTGTGCTGCTCCATGGGCAGGATACCTGCATTTTGTGCATACCTACGACTCTTTCGTTTATAGGATCCATTGTTAGCTCGGAGTTCTGACCCTCCACCATAGGAATAACATCATAGGACAACTCACTGAGCTTACAGGAAGCACTCACAATTATACCAAGATAAGATCAAGTCCCATTGTTATGGTGATGGGCTCATGCATGCATTAGCTGTGTATTCTGCATTATCCTGATTTAGCTAAATTGGTGGGCAGCACACTGTTATCTAACTGGCCTTTCGGCTGCAACATTGGTATGTAAACATTCATCAGAACAATAGTACAGTTACAAATACAGCTGAGTGATCATTATTATCTACTGATGTCAACAGTTTGCATCTTGGCTGTAGAGGGTGCTGTAAACCACAAATGTGTAAACAAGATTTCTCAGTACATTTCCACACAAGGATCACTTTGACTGGAAAAGCTTACTTTTGGTGATAGCATCTCGTAGCAAAATTACATCTAGACAAGAAATGACTCTTGCTCTGAACCAATGGGCGTGCAGCCCTACTGAGCTGTCAGTCGGTGGGCGGCAGGGCGGCAGGCGGGTGGGGTGCCGCCGCCCGCCAGCTGATGGGGAAGCGGGTGGTGGGGTTCCATGGGTGGGTGGGATGGGGCCACTAGATCACCAGGGATATTGGACTTGGGGGGTGGGTTTGACCTTATGCCGTGATCGGGATAGTTGGGGATAGGTCTAAACTATGTTATGCCCGCGATCAGGCTAGTGGGGGTTTAAACTACGTTATGTCCACGATCGGGCTAGTCGGGGATGGGTTTAAACTACGTTATGCCGTGATTAGGCTAGTTGGAGGAGGGTAGACTTCCTTTATGCCCAGATCGGGCTGCTGCAGGGGGACTACTCTGCTGCCCTCAATCAGACTCTGGGGGTTACTATTATGCCCACTATTGGGCTGCAGGGGACACCAGGAGCAGGTGGAGGCCACTCACAGGTGACAGCTGCTGTGTTGTGCCCTGCAATGTAGCAGCTCACCCGTGGGTGGCCCTTGACTTGATCCTTTTTGTTGCCTAAAGTTGTGCAGGCGCAGGGGGGTTGCGCCTGGCATAACTTTGCATGGCCCGCTGAATATCGGATGTGCAGTTTATGCATGGTTCTCCCCTTTGGTTGAGCATGCCTTCATTAGCATTCGCTGTTGCTCAGCATGATTTGGGAGGCGCAACTGCCTCCTGCTGAATATCGCAGAATGGCGCAATTTTGGACTTAGCGCAAGTGCAACCCTATGCGCATGGCTCATCTCTTTTGAATAGCTGGCCCATGTAGTGTGTTTGTGAGAAATAAATAGGAACAATCCCATGACTTGTCAAGTCGGGTATAGAGATTAAAATTAGAAAAAATCAGATTTTGGCTGGCCAGCATATTTAGACAAAAAAAAGTAATTAGGAAAGATGGTCAGATAACAGAGTTTGTAGTATGGATTAATTTAACCTTGCTTACCTCCTGAGAAGTACTTCTGGCTAGATCCAAAATATTTTTCCTGTGCATACTTTTTCAGCATCTCAAGGCATACTAGCAGGTGTAGGCTGTAGGATTGCTCTCATCTACCCTCCACCTGGGATGAGAAGTGATTCCTTCAGGAAGTAGCGGGCAACATGGTCGACATGGCGCTTGAGTCATCCAGGTTGATGGTACTGGGCCACTTTAACACCTGGGTCGATGATGAACTCTTGCATTTTGGAAAGGACTTCCTTCAGTTGATTATATCACTGGGCTTCACACAGGTGGTTAACTCTGCCACATAGAAACATATAAACATAGAATTTGATGGCAGATAAGGACAGGCCCACCAGTCTGCCCATTCCTACCTACTGGATAAGCTGCAGATCCTAGTTAATCAGCAGCCTACTTCTTCCTACCCCCACCCCTAGAATTGCCTTATGACTGTCCCATGCATGCTTGAATTCCACCACTGATTTGACTCCACAACCTCCTCCGGAAGCCATTCCATGCATCCACAACCCTCTCTGTGAAAAAATACTTCTAAATTACCTCTGAGCCACCCCCTCTGTCTTCAAATTGTGCAATCTTGTTCTTGCACACTCTTTTTGAAAGATGCTACCCTCTTGGACTTTGTTGATTCCTGAGGTATTTGAGCGTTTCTATCATGTCCCCCTCTCCTCCTTTCCTCGAGGCTATACATATTAAGCTCCTTTCGTCTCTCTTTATATGTCTTCGGTTCAGACCCAGCACCATTTTAGTTGCCCTCCTCTGGACAGCTTCCATCCTGTCTATGTCTTTGCGGAGATTGGGTCTCCAGAACTGCACACAGTACTCCAGATTGGGTCTCACCAGCTGTCTGTAGAGAGGATAATAACTTCCTGTTTTCTACTGGTGATGCCTCTCCTATGCATCCCAGTATCCCCAGCCCTCCTTGCTGCCCTCTCACATTGCTTGCCCACCTTTAGGTCATCTGATATGACTACCCCCAGGTCCCTTTCCATTTTGTTGTTGTTAGTATCTCACCCCCATTGTACTCTTCCCCTGGTTTTTGTTTCCCAAGTGCATTACCTTGCACTTATTAGCACTGAATCTAAGCTGCCATACATTTGACCATTCCTCTAACCTTGCCAAGTCCCTTCTCATCCTTTCCACCCCACCCTGTGCATCAACTCTGTTGCAGATCTTTGTGTCATCTGCAAAAGACATACTTTCCTTCAGTCCTTCTGCAATGTAGCTTATAAAGACATTGAAGAGGACCGTCTATACTGAACCTCGCGGTACCCGCTAGTAACCCTCCTTTCTTCTGAGTGGACTCCATCTACTATTACTCTCTGTGTTCTATTCTCCAGCCAATTCTTTACCCAGGCTGTCATCTTGGGACCACTCCCAGGCTGGCTAACTTGTATATTAATCTTTTGTGTGGGACTGTGTCAAATGCCTTGTTAAAGTCTAGGTAGGCCATGTCCACAGCCCTCCCTGATCTACTACTTTGGTCACCCAGTCAAAGAAATCTATCAGATTCATCTGGCATGACCTTCCGCTGTGAAACCATGCTGCCTAGGGTCCTGTGCCCCTCTGGCCTCTAGATACTCGACAATTCTTTCCTTCAGAAGTGATTCCATCATTTTCCTATCACTGAGGTTAAACTAACATGTCTGTAGTTTCCTGCTTCTGCCTTGCTCCCACTTTTGTGAAGGGAATCACATCTGCCTTCCTCCAGTCCTCGGGTACCACCCCATCCTCCTATGATTTGTTAAAAGGGTAGTCAGTGGTGTCACTAGTTCTACCCTTAGATGAATCCCATCAGGCCCCATTGCTTTGTCCACTTTCAGTTTTAAGAGTTCTTTCAGCACCCTTTCTTTTGTAAATGGGCTGGTATCAACTTCTGTATCCAGAGTGTTTCTACTGTTTGTTTTATGTACCTCCCTCTCTTCATTTGTAAATACTGAGCAAAAATATTTGTTTAGTATCTCTGCCTTTCTGAGTCTCCCTCTGCCCACCCTCCCTCCCCTTTATTAAGCCTCACTATCCCTCCCTTGGTCTTCCTTCACTCCTGATGTACCTATAAAGGTTTTATCCCCTTCTTAACTGAGTTGGCTATCTTTTCCTCGGTTTGGGCCTTTGCTGTTCTGACTGCCTTCCCAGCCTCCTTTGCTTTAACTGATACAGTTCCCTGTCCTGCTCCTTCTGTGATTCCTTGTACTTCGTACTTCCTAATGCTTTTTTCTCTTGAACCTTCACTGCCACTTCCTTTGAGAACCATAGTGGTTTCTTACATCGTTTTGTTTTGTTTATTTGCTTCACACAAAGGCTCATTACCTCTGTGATGGCAGTTTTATTATTCCCCATTGTTCTTCCACCCTCCTTCCTGCCCATTTGCTAGTGCATTCCTTAGGCACTCACCCATTTTGCAAAGTCAGCCCTCCTAAAGTCCAGTACTTTTGTCTTTGTATGGCCACCCATAAGCACGGTCACTCCTTCACCTGGTCTTCCTCCTGGGGATTGAAATCTCCGACTTAGTGGTGGAACCAGTCGGATGGTCAGATCATCACATTGTGGGGTTCAGTTCCTGTGCCCCTGCATAGACCAGCTCCTGTGGAGATGGTCAGATACCACCCTACGGGATGTGAGCCCTGATGGCCTAGCGGTAGAATTAGACCTATTGGTAATTATGGAGGCAAGCGGGAGTCCAGTAAGCCTGGTTGAGGCCTACAACAAGGCCATTACTATGGTCCTGGACTCTATCACTCCTGTCCGAGTTCATCCTTTCCTTCACCCTCGGTCCCTATGGTTTGATGGGACCTTGAGGGAGTTGTAGTGACTTGGACGAAGGCTGTAGCACTACTTGCAGAAATCTGACCTGGAGGCTGACCACCTTAGATCGATGGAACATTACCAAGTCTATCAATCAGCAATCACCTGTATGAAGGCAGAGTTCCTGTCCAAGGAGACTGCTGCCACTCAGAACCAACTGGCCCAGCTCTTTTGAACCATGGACAGGCTGTGCAACCAGCCTGTCTTCAAGCTCGAAGAGCCTTTTCACAGATTGAGTGTGATTAACTTGCTTGGTTCTTTGCAGATAAGGTGGCCAGCATCAGCATGGAGATCCAACCAGCAAACTCTGTGGGAGCTGCTAGTGGTCACTGCACGGTCACTCCTCCTTGTTTTGTCTGGAGCTCCTTTAACTGGCTGGAATCCAGGGATGCTGTGTGGATTGCCCAGGGTATGCACCCAATGTGCTGTAGTTGGATCTGAGCCCATCCTTCCTGGGCTCCTGATTATGGGTTGTTGTGACATCATTGGCCCTGTCCTTGCAAGGATAGTTTGGTGCTCTCTTGAGTCTGGTGAGTTTCCCAGCTCCTTGAAGGAGGCAGTGGTGACCTCTCCTGAAGAAAGCTACTCTGGACCCAGGCTGCCATGCAAACTACATGCCAATCTCTAACCTTCCCTTTGTTGGGAAGGTGATGGAGAAGGTTGTGGCACTGCAACTGGAGAACCATTTGACCATCCACAACACTTACTAACCTCACCAATCCAGTTTCCATAGAGGCATAGTACCAAAACCACTCTGGTTCAGGTGCTCAATGATCTCTTGATGGTGAGAGATCAGAAGCACCATTCTATCTTGGTACTTCTTGATCTCTCCTCAGCTTTACACATGGGCCATGGGGTGCTCCTCGAGCACCTGAGGTTCATCTGTGGCCTGTCTGGTACAGTCCTTAGGTGGTTTAAGTCCTTTCTTACTGGCAGAATGCAGAGGGTGGTGTTGGGGATTTTATCTTCTGACCATTTTCTCTGCCATGTGGGGTCCCTCAGGGCTCGGTGTTGTCCCCTATGTTGTTCGCAGTGTATATGCCCCCGGAGACATTGTAAGATGGGATGGGCTGAGGTTTCACTGCTCTCTCTCTCTCTCTATATATATATATATATATATATACTGGATGTGTATATATATATATATATATATACACACACACACACATATATATATATATATATATATATATATATATATATACACACACATATATATACATACACACATATATACAGGTCCTGCTTGCACAGCTGAATGAGTGTGTTGTATGCACTGACTAGTGCCTGCCAGCACACAGTTCCTGCTGCTTCCAGCTTGTACTTCCATTCCAACCAACAGGGGATGCTGTGGATGCCTTGGCCTGCAGCATCTAGCCTGTACCTCCATTCTGACCAAAAGGGGGAGCTTTTGCTCCATGTAATAGCACAGGGCAAACTGCATGGTAATGTATGCTAAACAGCACTTAATGAGGTGCAGATGTATTTGTTTGCCCATGAATTACCTAAAGTAGGCTCATTTGCATGGGAGCTTTGAATATAGCTCCCGTTTGCTCCTAGGCGAACCAGTTTGCACCTGGCTAATGTGTTAGCACTGTGCAATCAGGTTAACCCCGGCAAACCTCACTTCAGCATAGCACACTAAGCACAGTTCTGCAGTGTGTGGCTTACATTGTTGTTTGCAGTCATACCTCTCAACTGTCCCTGATTTTCAGAGACATCCCCAAATTTACCTCAAACATTTACTCTGTCCCTCCTACAAATTGTGTTTCCATGACCAAACAGTGGGGTTGTAGGCATAACTTAATGTCAGGCATTAATGTTACAGGTGTGTTCTTCCTTAAAAAAATGCATTTTACACTACATCACTTACTCTACCAGCTTTCTGAGTGGATAGCACCAATTTTAAGGTGTGTCCCTGATTTCAAACCTTTGTCCCTGATTGTTTAAGCCTTGTCCCTGATTTATGAGGCAGGAGGTTGACAGGTGTGTTTGCAGTAGCTGTGAGACATCTCTGTGCAATCACATACAAAGTTCTTCACCTGCAACACTGGCTTGCTACAGAGTCTAATGAGCTGCAGTTGCAGTTTGCACTTCAATGTTGCTATATTCAGTGCTGTCTTATTCCTGGGCTATTTTACCCGGCACTCCCAGACCAGTTTGCCCGGCTTCCTTAGACTACTATATTCAGCAGGATTTGCACTGAGCTGTTTCCTTTTGAATATAGCTTGCTTTGTGCTCCGTGCTATGTTTGCCCACTGGGCAGTGTTAATTAGCCTGGGGCAAAGTTCTGAATATCTGGCCCATGGTGTCCTACCATGAATAACTGAATGGGAGGTGCACAAAATCCCTTTCTCAACTGTTCCCAAGGTCTACACATTACTGTTACAATTTTCGATGGGTTAATGTTCTCTCACAATCAAGTAAGCTTCTAGGGACTCGAGAGGAGATCCATTTTACCGTAAGCAATCTTCTGCATCAGCAAGAAGGTATTGACCAGTCTGGCACCTTTTCTGTTCTGGGTTGAACAGGTGTTTCAGCCCTGTGTTATTCCTATTGATCTGGGGTGTCATTCCAGATCCTTTGCCCTGGTTTACCTTTTGACCAATCAGGTGCTGCACGCAGTCACCATTTGTAGATTTCTCAGGTTCTACACCTGATGGTAAAGCAGAACACAGGAAGCAGGTACTCACAGAGTAAAGGTTTATTTCTAGCAAAATGGTACATGTATGCAGAAAGGGTCAGCTTATTGTTAGCTGGGAGTTCTGTACCTTCACCATAGGTAAGTAAATATTTTATTGATTGACAAAGTCATTACAATAATACAATATAATAAATTACAATGGTACAATACTTGTGCAAGAAAACCAATAATAGGACAGTTTTCCATGTTTTGTAGATACCTCCACCATAGAAATCACATCATAGGAAAACTCAGTCAGCTTATAGTAAACACTCACAATTATACTAAGATAAGATCAAGTCCCATTGCTATGGTGATGGGCTCATGTACGTAGTAGCTGCATATTCTACATTATCCTGACTGGCTAACTTGTGGGCAGCACAGCACACTGCCATCTAACTTGGCCTTTTGGCTGCAATATTTGTATTGGAGGATTGGAAGAGTGCAACAGTATTACTACCCACAAGAGTGGAAGCAAGGAACAGCCAGGTAACTACTGTCTGGTTAATCTAACGTCAGTCATGAGAAAACTGATGGAGTCCCTGCTGAAGGAAAGAATCATAGCTTTTGGAGCAAACTGGTCAGCTTGACAAAATCAACATGGTTTCATGGCAGGAGATCCTGCCAGACAAACCTGGTTGATTTTTTAATTAGGCCACCAAAATAGTGGATCAGGGTGGGGCAGTGGATGTGGTTTACCTGTACTTCAGCAAAGCTTTTGACTCCGTTCTGCATAGGGAAACTAGTCAGAAAACTGGAGAACATAGGAATTGGGCCCAAGGTTACAAACTGGGTGAGAAACTGGTTACATGGGAGAACTCAGAGTATTAGTAAATGGTACTCTGCAGAGGGGAGGTGACTAGTGGGGTCTATGTTTCTATGTAACACATTCATGAGAACAATAGTACAGTCACAAATATAGCTGAGTGATCATTATTATCTACTGATGTCAGCAGTGTGCATCCTGGCTGTAGAGGGTGCTGTAGACCACAAATGTGTAAACAGGATTTCTCAGTACATTTCCACACAAGGATCACTTTGGCTGGAAAGGCCCACTTTTGGTGTTAGCATCTCATAGCAGAATTACATCTAGACAAGCAAATAACTAAGCATAATCACAGTAAGTAATAATGAAAGAAGATACGCATAATACAGTACATCCTAACTAATATAACTAGACATACAGTACAACAATGACTAACTACAGTAATAACATCACAATAGTACACGTGAGGGACTGAAGGTCAGGCAGGCCGACATGTATACTATATGCTGACTAAGTACAGGATTATGGGTGTGGCATGGGCCAACAATGGGGCACTCATATCCCTTAAACAAGCCAGTGCAACAAAAAGACTAAGAAAAGTCTCTCCAGTACATACACTCAGACTACTATACATCCATAACAACAGCTCCACTTACTGTCCAAACCGAAGGGCAAAAATACTGGCTTGTATAAATGCATCTACTCTTCATGAAAAGTGCATTCTTAAAACATTTTTAATAATTAGTAATACATATATGTAACCTGTTCATAACAGCAGCAGTAATACATTTCAGGGTCTGAATTTCACGAGAAATCATCACTTCTTGGGTGCATGACCGTATGTTTAAATTTCTGTCAGTGACAACATGGTGGCAACCTTTACCAGGAGTGGGAAGACATGTGACTGCTGAGGCTGGAACGAGGTCAAAATGTTGCATGGCAGAATGCTATGTGACTTAATTGCGCAGCGATTACTAGATTTATTATGTTTTGTGAGGGGCTTCATCCCCACACCCCCAGGTACCTGGCGGTTGTCCCTGGACTCCCCCACTTAGGATTCTAACTCTGGGGTCCAACACAGAGCATAGGTCCGGTTCTGATAATGCTGTGCATTAAGAGTATGACATTATGACCCAGTAGGCTGAGGCTGATGGGGTTTGTTGCCAATGGGAGTTGGGAATTAGTGCAACTGGAACTGTGTAATGGTGGATCCCTGGGAGACATAGCTAGTGCTAGATTTGTAAGTGCTAGGTTGTAACCAGGCTAACTGGATATGCCATGAGTCTTCTTATGTCCATAAGCATTTATTTATCTATGTGACTCAGTAACATACAAATGGATTTCAAAATTTTTATTTTTTATTTATTTATTTTGTTTAGAATGACAATACCTTTGAGTCTGAGGTGCTTTTGCAATGGTTCCATGTCAGTAGGTGAGGGTAATAAAGAGACAAAGGAATACTAAACATGGGTAATCTAAGGAGACAGGAGAGCATTTAAAATCCAGGAGAACTGAAGAGTAGTAATCACATGTCAAAATATGGCATTAATCTTGGAATAAAAGAAATAGGTAAACACAGTATTATAATTTCTTATTAAGTAGAGCATGAGGGTACTCAGCAGGGTTGGAAGGTGGGAGTAGAAGGGTGACAGTAGCAGCCATGGGCTTTGTCGAGCTAAGCAAAAAACTAATGACGGGAGGGGGTTGTGAAAAGGAGACCAACTAGGGGGCGAGGAGAATGACACAGGAAAGTAGGGCAGGAGAGGGGTAGAGGAGGAGGAGGAGGAGGAGGAGGAAGAGAAACAAGTAGATTAAGAAGGGGTTGAGGCAGGAGAAAACAGAGGGTGTGTGACATGCAGAGGCAGCTTGACAAGGGTAGGACTATGTTAGGACAGAGAACTTTATCAGTTAAAGCAGAAGGAGGCAGGAAGGCAGTCAGAATAGCAAAGGCACAAACTGAGGAAAGATAGCCAACTCTGTTAAGAAGGGGATAAAACTTTTATAGGTACATTAGGAGTGAAGAAAGACCAAAGGAGGATACAGAGACTTAATAAAGGGGAGGAATGTGGCAGAGGGTGACAGTGAAAAAGCAGGATACTGAATGAATATTTCTGCTCAGTATTCAATGACTGATGAGGAGGGGATGCTAAACCAAACAAGGAGAAACCTGAACAAGGAGGTCGATATCAGTCCATTCACAGAAGAAAGGGTTTTGAAAGAACTCTTGAAACTGAGGGTGGACAAAGCAATGGGACCTGGCAACAAGGAGGGCAACAAAGATGGTGCCTGGATTGCATCACAAGTCCTATGAGGACAGGTTGAAGGAACTGAACATGTACTCCTGAAGGAGAGGAGGAGAGAGGATGATAGAGTCATACAAGTATCTTACAGGGAGGAACAGGGTGCAGGAAAACACTATTTTTAAGCGAAAAGATGTTTCAGGACTAGAGGTCATGGGATGAAGTTGGAGGAGGATGATTCAGAGGAAACATGAGAAAGAATTTCTTCACAGAACGGGTGGTGGACAAGTGGAACACCCTGCCAGAGGAAGTGGTGGGGCTGAAACAATCACGGATTTAAGAATGCATGGGATAGACATAAAGGAATTCTAGAGGTCAGGGTGAGGGAAACAGACTTCTAGGAAAACAAACTGAACTTACAAGCTCAAATGGGCAGACTGGGTGGGCCATAGGCCTTATCTGCGACACCTGTCTATGTTATCTATGTATCTATGATGGGATTCACCCAAGAATATTAAAAGAACTAAGGGTAGAACTAGTAACACCACTGACAACTCTCTTTAACAAATCATGGGAGGATGGAGTGGTACCTGAGGACTGGAGGAGGGCAATGTGATTCCACTCACAAAAGTGGGAGCAGGGTAGAGGCAGGAAACTACAGACCAGTTAGTTTGACTTCAGTGGTAGGGAAAATGATGGAGTCACTTCTGAAGGAAAGAATTGTTGAGTACCTAGAGGCCAGTGGGGCACAGGACCCAAGGCAGCATGGTTTCACAGAAGGAAGGTCATGTCAGATGAACCTAATAGATTTCTTTGACTGGGTGACCAAAGTAGTAGACCAGGGAGGGGCTGTGGATATGGTCTACCTAGATTTTAGCAAGGCATTTGACACAGTCCCACACAAAAGATTAATATACAAGTTAGCCAGCCTTGGAGTGGGTCCGGGTGGTAGCCTGATAAAAACTGGCTGGACAACAGGACACAAAAGATAATAGTAAACGGAGTCCACTGTGAAGAAAGGAGGGTAACTAGCGGTCACCGCAGGGTTCAGTACTGGGACTGGTCCTCTTTAATATCTTTATAAATGACATTGGAGAGCACCTGGAAGAAAAGTATGCCTTTGCAGATGACACAAAGATCTGCAACAGGGTTGATACACAAGGTGGGGTGGAAAGGATGAAAAGGGACTTGGCAAGGTTGGAGGAATGGTCAAATATGTGGCAGCTCAGATTCAATGCAAAGAAGTGCAAGGTAATGCATCTGGGAAACAAAACCCAGGGAAGAGTACACAATGGGGGTGAGTTAATAACAACAACAAAAATCGAAAGAGACCTAGGAGTAATTATATCAGATCACCTAAAGGTGGGCAAGCAATGTGAGAAGGCAGTGAGGGCTGGCTGGATACTGGGATGCACAGGGAGAGCCATCAACAGTAGAAAACAGGAAGTTGTTATCCCTCTCACAGACAGTTAGTGTGACCCCATCTGGAGTACTGTGTGCAATTCTGGAGACCCTTCTCTGCAAAGACATAGACAGAGTGGAGGCTGTTCAGAGGAGGGCAACCAAAATGGTGCAAGGTCTGCACCAGGAGACATCTGAGGAGAGACTAGAGCAGCTTAATATGTATACCCATGAGGAAAGGAGGAGAGGGGATATGATAGAAACTTTCGAGTATCTCAAGGGAATTAACAAGGTACAAGAGGGTAGTATCTTTCAGAAGAAGACATGTGCAAGAACAAGGGGCACAATTTGAAGCTCGAGGGGATGGCTCAGAGGTAATGTTAGAAAGTATTTTTCACAGAGACAGTTGTGGATGCATGGAACACCTTCCTGAGGAGGTTGTGTAGTCAGGAACAGTGGGAGAATTCAAGAATGCATGGGACAGGCATAAGGCAATTCTAATGGGGGCAGGAGGAAGTAAGCTGTTGATTAACTAGAATCTGCAGCTTATCCATCAGGTAGGAAATGGGCAGACTGGGTGGGCCAAGAGGTCCTTATCCGCCATCAAATTCAATGTTTCTATGTTAATGTAGGCAGTGTCATAGGTACGATGAGGATTGACATGACCCATACCATACAGAACAAAACACACAGCAGTACGGAGTACTGTAGCCACTACAAAGTACAAAGTACTGCAGCCTGGGAAACAAAGACCCAGCTCTAATGGCAGTAATGACAGAGGAGGATCTGGACATAGTGTCAAACTCGAGACGTGGTTCACCAACAACCACAGCTGGGAGACTAATATAGCAGGTTATGCTCTTCAGAAGGACAGGCTAGACAGGAAAGGGAAGGAGTAGCCCTGTATGTCAAAGAGGATATGAAATCAACCACAATACAGAGTAAACAAGAGGCAGTAGAGGAATTATGGGTTATCCTTTGGGCAGGAAAGGAACAACAACTTGGGCAGGGTAGTATACAGACCCCCAGCCCAGGGGAGGATGGGGTAAAATAAAGTTGGAGAACATATATGGTATGATGACAAGGGAGGTTCTGCTGATGAGGGACTTTAACACACCTGATGTTGACTAGTCCTTCCTGCAGGGGCCTCAGCCAGGACGTGGGACATCGTGGGCTCACTACAGGGCAGGGCTCAGACAACTGGTGAGGAGCCCACCAGGGACAGGCAATTCTGCATCTGGTCCTAATCAATGGAAACAGGATAGCAGCTCTCCAAGTGTGGGGACCCTGGCGTCCAGCAACCACCACATGGTACACTTTATCTCAACACATGGATACAGGCAAACTGTACAGGCAAGAATCTTAGATTTTAGAAGGATTAACTTTGTAAGATGGGAGAAAGTGTCAGAGAAACTTAAACAGAAAAAGTCAGGACAGGGAGTTAAGGAGCAATGGGCTCATATTAAAGAGGCCATTATTGGGGTCACTGAACAATGTGTCAGGGTGAGAAAAGAGGAAGAGAAGGAGGAAACCACATTGGTTTTCCAAGGCTGTATGAAAAAATAAGAGTTAAAAGGATGGCCTTTAGGAATATAATTAAGAAAATTGGGGCAGCAGTATAGCCTAGAGGTTAGAGTAATGAGCTATGAATGAGCTTGGTATATCCAGCAGACCAGATGTGAGTTTGATCCTCACAACCTCCACTTGCATACTGTGTGACTCTGAGCAAGTCACTTAACCGATAGAGCTCCCAGGTGACCCCTGAAAACAGGCACTTGTGCCTAGTGGGCCTTACCTGGTTACCAAAGACTAAAAAAAAAAACATAAAAATAAGGAGACACAAAGGAGGAGTACCAGAACTGTCTTAGAGAGGCAAGAAGAACAGCAAGGAGCACAAAGGTGCAAACTGATAGCAAATAATGACAAAGCCTCCCTGGCTGCTTTTCTCCATGCTATTCTTGCTTCTCAAATCTGCAGCACTCACCACGATCTTATGATGTACAAACTTGCAATATGCAGTATCTTTATATGGGTTAGCCTACAATTGTAACTAGTCAGATCAATTGCTGCATCTTTTGTCTCTGTAATTATGCATACATAACCTGTGGCTTACTTGTCTGTGTTATCTTCATGTGAAGAAGTGGAACCTTTGAAAAAGAGCATTGTGCTCAAAGGTAATTTCAAATGATGAAATAAATAAAATAAACTGAGGAGAGATTAGCTCAATCAGTTAAGAAAGGGGATAAGACATTCTACAGGTACATTAGTGAGGGAAGAAGAGGTGGGGTATTGCTAAACTCAGAGGCAATAAGGAGACACAGTGAGAGGGAGAGCAAAACAAGGCATCAGTTTTAAACAGATGTCCCTGCTCAGTTTTCACAGTGGAAGGGAGGGACAGGGTAACTATTAGACAATATAGGCACAGAATGGGGGAGGTGGACACCTGTCATTTTATGGAGGAGAGGGCACCAAAAGAGCCCACAAAACTCAGAGTGGACAAAGCTGTGTCTGGATGGCATACATCTCAGGATCCTGAAAGAACTAAGAATGGAACTGCCAGCCCTGTTCACTGAGTCCCAAATAATGGCATAGTCCTGAGGGGCTGGAGAAAGGCATGTGATTCCTGTTCACAAGTGTGGCAGCAAAGAAGAGGCTGGAATTATAGGTCAGATAGTCTCACATCAGTGGTGGGTAAGATCATGGAGACACTCTTAAGGAATGAATTGTGGAACACCTGGAATCCATAGGGGACAGGATTTGAGGAAGAATGGATTCACAGTAGGAAGGTCCAGTCAAACTAATCTGATTTCTTTGACTGGGTGACAAAGGTAGTGGACCAAGATGGGAGGTGGATGTTGCCTACCTAGATTTCAACAAAGGCTTTTATACCATTCCACACAGAAGGTTGATTAATTTGCTTGGTAGTCTGGTCATGGGCCACAAGGTGGTGAACTGGGTTAGTAACTGGCTGAGGGACAGAAGGCAGAGGGTTGTAGAAAATGGAAAGCAGTCTGAGGAAATGGAGGTAACCAGCGGTGTTCCTCAGGGTTCAGTTTTGGAACCAGTACTCTTCAATGTCTTCATCAACGACATGCAGTAGGGCTGGAGGAGGAGGTTTGTCTGTTTGCAGACAACACCAAAATCTGCAATAGGGCTGATACACCAGAGGGAGTGTTAAGTATGAGAAGAGATCAGAGAAGTTGGAAAGATGGTCTGAGGTGTCGTAACTGAAATTTAATGCAAAACAATGTAAGATCTTGCATGTGGGGAGTAGAAACCCAGGGGAAAACTACAGGATGTGGGCAGATGTCACAGGCACCAAGGAGGAAAGAGTTCTGGAGATTATCACAGATGACCTGAAGGTCATCAAGCAGGCAGAAAAGGCAATGGGAAGGTCAGTGGTATGCTGGTTTGTATAGCAAGAGGCATCACAAGTCACAGGGAAGTACTGGTTCCACTGTACAAAACATTGGTAAGGCCGCATCTGGAGTACTTTGTGCAATTCTGGAGGCCACACCTTCAAAGGACATAAACAGGATGAAGACAGTACATAGGAGGGCAGCCAAGATGGTACAGAGGTTTCAGCATGAGACTTATGAGGATTGGTTAAAGGACCTAAATATGTACACATTGGAACAAAGGAGGGAGCAGGGGGCATGATTTAGACATTCAAGTACCTCAGGGCATAAATAAGGTGAAAGGGAATGTATCTTCCAGTATAAACAGAGCATGTGAACAAGGTGTCATGACATGAGATTGGGAGGGAGGCATAAGGGAAATGGGAGAGTTATTTTTCATCGAAAGGGTGGTAGATGCATGGAATTGCCTGGCCCAGGGGTGGTGGGTGCAAGCACGGTGACTTCAATACAAACTGGCTATCAAAAGACACAGCCACTTCAAAGGACCAAATCGTGGGCTTACCTCACCCAAATGGTAACAGAAGCCACAAGATATAATTATAAAACAGGCACCAGCACACTTATAGATTGGCTGCTCACCAACCACCCAGAGCACACCACCGAGGTGTCAGTCCTCCCTGATGCCCTCAGTGACCACTCCCGTGATGTTCACCTGGTCGAACACGCTCACTAAGCCTGGGCCACAAGTCTCAAAGAACTGCTCTCTCAGAAAAGGTAATTTGAGGCATTTAAGTACCAACTAAGGATGATTAGCTGGTCTGTGTTGGATAAGACTGTGGATGTAAACCAAGCTTTGGACCATTCCTGCTCCCTCTTCACAGTGCTTGTGACATATTCACTCCACTCAGAACCAAGAAAATGAAAGGAAGCTCAACTCCATGGCTCAGTGGTTCCCTCCTGGAGCTGATGCGTAGCAGAGACAACTTGTGGCATATAGCCAAAGTCACTGCTAACAATCCAACCTTACAGCCTACAAGGTTGCTAGAAACCAATGCACAAACTCATCAGAAAAGCCAAAGCTGACTATTACACAAAACTACTTGGCAAAACTTGGAACAATGGTAAGAATTCTGGGATGTAGTGAAATCGCCACAGGAGAGGGATTTAAATCTCCACCAGACCTAATTATCACCACATCTGAAACATTACAAGAACCAAGAGACATCTGCAATGCTTTCAACTTGGCATTCACTGACCTAAGCTCAGTACTACCGAGCAACTATCTAAACTCCCCCACCCAAAATTCCACCCAATCCAAGCCAGCCCACTCGGACAGACATAAATACACCACCGTTCTACTTCAAACTCATTAGCAGAACTGACACTGTTAGATATAGCTCGAGGGTACTAGCCAAGAGTAGGATGAAGCCATCAGTAAGACATGAAGCTGCTAGCCCTAAAACTGAAAGGTTTCTACCACAGAAAATATTTAACAAATCACTTGCACTGGAGTCTTCCTACCAAATGGAAATTGGCACTGTGACTCCAGTTCTCAAAATGGCGACAAAACTAGGTTATCTAACTATTGGCCAATATCCATCCTTCCACCCTATCAAAAGCATTAGAGAGGATCGTCTCAGACCAATTGAATAACTATTTAGATAAGTACAATATACTCTGCCCTCAGCAACATGTCTTCCGTAGAAGCATAGTACACTAACCGCACTGGTAGATTACACTAACCTGCTCTTCGAGGCATTGAACGGATCGGCAGTGAGATCTATATTTATAGATCTCACTGAAGGTGTTTGATATGGTCAATCATAGACTACTCCTTAACAATTTGCATTCCATGGGCCTATCCCCAGATACTGTTGCTTGGTTTGAGAGCTATGTCTCAGGCAGAATGCAATGCATGAAGATAGGCGAGCAATTCTCAGAACCAAAGGATGTTACACACGGCATACCACAAGGATCCATACTTGGACCAATACTGTTTAGCCTGTTCATAAACTCCCTTCCGCCTGCCTGTCTGGCTTATATGACACTCTATATGGATGATGCTGTAATCTCGGTAACTGGTAAGGAACTGTCTAAAATAACCTCAGATCTCCAATCCAATTTCCAAATGCTGGAATTGTGGTTTAAGCAGAGCAGACTCTTGCTGAACTATAAAAAATACAAGGACATGTTTTCACCATCCCACAAAATAAGAAAAATATGGGCCTCTGATAATCAAGAGCCACAAAGGTGAAACAATTGAACAGGTCCCCACCTTCAAATATTTGGCAATACACTTAGATGATACCCTAACTTTCAGCTTGCATATTGAGCATGTTATAAAATCAGCGAACACAAAACTAGGAGTGCTGTACCGCATAGACGATCGATGACACCAGAAGCTCTGAAACTCATAACTTGCAGTTCCATTCTATCAACCATAGATTATGGTTTGGTGATTTATAGAGCAGAGCACAGACACTGGTCTAAAGAGGGTAAGGACCTCCTTAAAAGGCTTGCAGCCTGGCTTTGGGAGCAGACTACTTAACACATTCTTGTTTGCTCTACAAGGACACTGGGTGGCTTCCACCCAGTAAAGATAAACTATCAGAGCTGCCTACTAGGAAAAAACATTGCTTGGCCTAACACCTGACTCCACCAGCAAGCTCTTCAAATCTACTAGGTTTCCAAGAACACCAGGGGTCATCAAGGAGTGCTGCAGGTGCCACTGTATCTCTTTGCTTAAAGGTCCCTGGTGAACCCGAGGCCAAAAGGTCCCTGTGTACCTGGTGTATGTGTGGACCCCTCGGAGCACCTCCTAGTAATAAACAAGCTAAGCCCATACATAAAGGCTCCACCCCTGGCTCTCATTTGATAACAACTGTAACTGCTCGCATCCACCTTAGGTAGCCAAAGGCATATCATATGCTCGACCTACCTCCACCATAATATCTCTCACCCTGACACCACCGTACATACCCTAATTATCCTGACCACCACTGAAGCAATATTGACAAAGCTCCTCTGGATGCAAATTATGCCCATGCCCTACCTAGTAATCCTCCCTTACCTTTGTACCCCAACTTACTCTTAATAAACTGCACTAACCTGCCTAAAGAATCCGCACCACTCTGGTGCCACTTCTTTCAAAACTGCACTTAGCAACTGGAACCTGAAATGCCTAATAGTTGTATTCAATGTCAACATATTGTCTCTTACACGCAATTGATATATTTGTTTATACTGAACCTCCCTATCATGTAATCATATGCAACACATGTGTTTTTGCATGCTTTGTCATGTTATTTAGTACATCAACTGTGAAATGTCATGTCTTTTTGTTTGATTTGGAGCTTTGAAAAGAGCCTTCCGGCTCAAAGGCTGTAATCTGAAACTTCAACAAATAAAATAAATAAATAAAAGCACTGTGGTGGGATTCAAACATGCATTGGATAGGAATAAGGGGCCTACAGATAGGAAGGAATGGAATAGTCAGGTGACCAACTATTGGTACCGGCCGCCATTGCAAGTAGGGAAAACTAGCAGAATAGATGGGCCAGGCAGTCCTTTTCTGCTGACAACTTCTATGTTTCTAAGTAGTGATGGTGAATGCATGAGTAATAAAAATCTTGATTTTTTACCCAATTAAATCATTCCAGCAACATTCTAACTTGCCCTGTGTAACTGTGCAATAGTTCAACAGGCTGCAACAGTCTGTGCCGTATTCTTTGTGAGAATTTATGGGTTCCCTGATTTTAATTAATTGCTTTTTTAAGAATTCTATGATTTTACTGTAATTGTATTTATAGTATCAATTTTAGGATTATTTCATTCTACAAGCGCTTTGATCTTTTTGAATTGCACTTTCTATAAATGAACGATTGATTGATTGATTGAGTGCAGAAAATGACGAGTGAATACACTGTTCCTTCCACATATCTGACATTGACTTACCTTCATCTGTTTGGTTATGACAGAGACAAATGATGCATCCTTCGATTATGAAAACCTGCTTTCCATAATGTTTGATCTGTTTGAAGCTGGAACTAATGCAGGCCTCTAACACCGATATGGGCGTTACTGTTAATTATGGCTTATCCTGACGTTCAAGGTATGATCACCATTAAAACAATCTACAGGTAGCATAAAGTGCTTTGCAGACACAGACACGAGGCCCAATTCAAGATGTGTTATGCCTGGTGCAGGGCAATTTAGGTCAAACCTCAAAGCGCAAATTGCACCTAATGCCAGGCATAACGCAAGTTGCAATTCCAAAGGTGTCTTGCACCATGCTGTATGCATGTTGCACCAAGGGTGGGTTACACTGTCCACTCGCCCCACAACCCACTGCAGCATGGTACAAGGGTGGGATACGGCAGCACCTGCACTTATTCCAGAAGGGTGGTGCTATAATCCACTTATGCCATTCCAGAACAGGGAATGGCATAGCGGGTTAGAGCAGCTAGAAGGTGGTCTAAGGGCATATGTCCTGGCACAGTGATGATGCCCCTGCAGCACTCGGAATTGCCATGGATGTGCTCCCATGCCCCTCACTCTGTCATGCCCCCACCCCAAAGTCTGGGGACCCCTGGGGTCTGTTTTTGGTGATGCACCTCCAAGCACATGTTTCAACGCCAGCCCCCAATCCCCCAGTTGCATGCTATTGGGGTGGAGGGTCTGGGGGCAACAGTTGCATGCCACAACTTGTGGCACCCAGGTTTTGTGCACCATTCCTTTGGTGCTAGCCTGAAGCTGCCGCAAGTCATGGGCAGGCCGGGACCCTGCTTGTCCTGGAACACAGCGCAGGGTCCCTGGCTAGTGCACATGGCACAACTCACATACGCTTGTGGATTGCGCCATGCAGTTTAGAATCGGGCCATGTATGTCATTGTAACAGCAGACATCTCCTTCTGTATTTCTTTCTGTCTGTCTCACTTCTCTCACTCATTTTCACTGTGTCCTTTGCTTAAGAACATTTCCTATCAAGGGTTTGATAATTTTTCAGTATTGAAGCAAATGGTACAAACATAGCACATATAAACAGACAAGAAAAAGCTAGTCTCTTAGGGTTGCGAATTGCAGTAGGATGTATTGCATAGGTGATCCAGAAGCTGTGATCTCATTTATTTATTTATTGTTTTACCAGCTATCACCGAACTCAGCCTAGTTACGGCCCCCACCACCCCTGCACCCACATGAGCTGCGCCTCCCTTATGCCCCTGGCTTACCCCCAGGGTAGGGTCATGGCACTTACCAGTGCCACGAACATCGGTTCTGGTCAGGGAGCCGCCTGGGAGCACATCGGAGGTGGCGAGGAGGGCTTCATGGAGATACTGGCTGGAATTTTCTTGTCCCCGAAAGGATGTTACTTCCTTGGGGTGGGGATGTGCATGACGCCCGCTGCCTGCCCGCCCCAGACAGCCTGACACCGACTGCGTGAGGAACCCCGGCCTCCATCAGGAGTCTTGTGTGCACCGGACATTCATCGCCCCCCAGAGAAGGAGAGCTGTCCTGAGGACACTCCATCCTTCTCCTCCCGGCCGCCTTCCAGCAACCCAGGTCCATTCCTGAACCCAGGTCACCAGCGCCGCAAGCGAAATCCTCCGCCAGCCGATGGGCCAGTGATCTCATTTATTTTATTTGTTTTACGATGAAGAAAGCTCCACTGAGCGATACTCAATCACAAGAAGTCCCTGGTTATGACAATCTCATAATACAGAGTTAAAGCAACAAGAACAGCTTCTAAAATGTACACATGGTACAATGATGGTGCAAGCATACAGAAACAGGAATATACAGCACAGCAATCTGAAAGGTATATAGTAAATGCTACAAATCATATGGAGGAGTTAATCTGTAATTTGCTAATACAATCACAAGTATTGATAATCCAATAGGTAAAGCAATGTGTACCAATAATCACACATAGCTACACCATAAATTTCAAGAAGATTAATTAAGGAGTTGAAACTGCTCAAGAAACTATGTTTCAGCAGGATTTGCAGCTTGATCCAGAAGGTGGCAACAAGTCAGCTGGGTTTATTTTGCCATAGAGAGAGAGATGCCTTGAGACATCAAGAAGGATAACATTATTTTTATTGATTGCGCTGCAAGAAACATATTGCAGCAACTTTCTCAGAAGCAGGTTGTGGAGGCGCGACACTGTTGTGGCCAATGCCCCACAGCCTGCAAAGGAATCCTGCTTCCCCAATCCCCTTGCATGCTGCTGCTGACACAAGTTTAGAACCTTGGCACAACTTGTGACAATTTGCTGTCTGCAATCAGGGGCCGCCTCATCATTGCAGTGTCAGCCATCCGCTGCAATGAGGGAGCAACCATCATTGCAGGGGGATATAGAAGCACTGATATTGTTTGTGAACATGGCAGTGGCTTGCTGCCATGTTCACAACAATATATTCCACCATGTATATTTTCTGATGAGGGCCCCCAATCCCGTCGGCTTAGGTGCCCGTGTTTCCTGTTGCCCGTGAGGCCCATTCTCAGTCGGCATTCTGTAACCCCAGCTTTATTCCTGCCAATGGGTGCCCAATCCCCATCGGCATAATGATACCTTTTGTGTGCTGACAGAGGTGCCCAATCCCCGTCGGCTACTGCTGCCCAAAGAAAGCCTCTGGTGGCATGCTGGGAGCCCACCCCAGGCGTGCCACATGCCTCTGTAAAGGAAAAAAAACAGTCCTGTAAGTCTTTTTTTCCTGCAAAAAGGAAATTGTCCTCGAGTCTCCCTGCCCCCACCTGCAACCCGCACTCACTCAATGTGCACCCTGCCTCCCCACACCCCCATACTGACCTCCAGAGCTTGGTATGATGATCTTGGGTGGACTGGGAACACGTCTGCACTCTTCAAAGCCGACCGAGAACTGAGGAAATGCCGTAAGCTGTATAATGTAATAAATAGGGTTTTTCAACTTTAGTGCATATCTCAGGCATTTTTGTGAATTTTTTCACCAAATTTTCAACATGGGGTTTTGGGACCCTCCTCATGAATTCTTGAACTGTCATGTAGATTGGCCCCAAAAGGTGATTTCTTGGTCACTGCACAGAATCACCTTTTGGGGCTGATTAATGAAACAACAGTGCCAGTGTTCATGAGGTGGGATCTCAAAAAGCTATGTTCAAATTTGGTGGAAAACATCCAAAATGACTGTTTTACTGAGGCGGCTGCAAGCGGCTGCTACGAAGGTTGCACTTTGTGAATTGCAATATTTTCATGCCAGATTTTCAACATTGGCATTTTGTCATACCCTTGTGAACAGTATAGCTGTCATTGTTCACATTATGGTGGAAATGTGTTTTCGCACTTCCAGCGCATAATAGTGTCACTGTGGAAATCAGTGTTAGGGACAGATTAAGAAAATGACAGTGACACTGTTCATGAGTAGAGGTCCTGAAATGGCTATGTTGAAAATTTGGTAATGATACTCCATAAAATGACTGTGTTACGAGTGTGCATTGTGCAGTTTACACGCACGCTTGTAACTTCGCCAATTTATAATATTTTCACTCCAGATTTTCAACATTGCCATTTCCCACACCTACTTATGAACAGTGCAGCTGTCATTTTCACATTCTGATTGAAATGTGGTTTCACAGTTGCAGTACAGAATAAGGCTGTCGCTGTGGAAATCAGTGTTTGGGACAGATTAAGAAAATGACAGTGGCACAGTTCATGAGCAGGGTCCTAAATTCCCTAAGTTGAAAATTTGGTGAAACTTCATAACATGACTGTGTTGCTACGTGCATTCAACTGTTTCCGCACCCTGTAACTTCACAAATTTGTAGTTTTTTCATGCCACATATACAACAGTGGCAGTTTTTCACACCTCCTTATGAACAGTACAGCTGTCATTTTCACACCCTGGCTAAAATATGTTTTGCACTCCTGCCGGAGAATAGCACAGTCGCTGTGGAAATCAGTGTTTGGGACAGATAAAGATCAAACGAGTGAGAGGGGGAGGACTGAGCTCAACTGAGCTCTGTCAGACTGCTGCAGATTTGTTTGTGGGCAGAAAAAGGCCCCAGTGCAAGAGCCCAGTACAAAGGGCAGCCTGCAGCACTGGGAGAAACAGAACAAGCGAGTGAGGGAGGGGTGGCGAACTCACTGGAGCGCTGTCAGGACTACTGCAGATTTCTTTGTGGGCAGAAAAAGGCGTCAAAGCAGGCAGGGGCCCAGTAGAAAAGGCCAGCCTGCAGCGGTGGGAGAAACAGTGCAGTGAGGTGAGACAGGGGGACTGAGTGAGCTCAGGAGCTCTATCAGGACTGCTGCGGATTTCTTTGTGGGCAGAAAAGGCACCAATGCAGGCAGGAGCCCTGTACAAAGGGCCGCTTGCAGCACCAGGACAAACAGAATGAGCACATGACAGAGGGAGACTGAACAACCTCAGTGGAGTTCTGTTGGGACAACTGTGGATTTCTTTGTGGATAGACAAAGGTGCCAACACAGCCAGGAGCCCGTTACACAAGCGCAGCCTGCAGCGCCAAGAGAAACAGAACGAGTGAGTAACAGGCGGGTAGTGAGCGAGCTCAATGGAGCTGTATTGTGACTGCTATGGATTTCTTTGTGGGCAGAAAATGCAGCAATGCAGGCAGGAGCCCAGTACAAAAGGCCAGCTTGCAGCGCCAGCGAAAGCGGAATGAGTGAGAGAGAGGGGGGTGAGCGAGCTCAATGAAGCTGTGTCAGGACTGCTTCAGATTTCTTTCTGGCCAGAACATGCCACCAATGCAGGCAGGGCCCAGTACAAAAGGGCATCCTGCAGCGGCAGGAAGACACAAACGGCGAGTGAGGGAGGGGGTGAGTGAGCTCAACAGAGCTCTGTTGGGATTGCTGTAGATTTGTTTGTGGGCAGAAAAGGCAGATGCATGCAGGAGCCCAGTACAAAAGGGCATCCTGCAGTGGTGGGAAAACCAGAATGAGCGAGTGAGAGAGGGGGAGTGAGCGAGCTCAGTGGAGCTCTGTTGTAACTGCTGCAAATTTCTTAGTGGGCAGACAAAGGTGGCAGCGCAGGCAGGAGCCCAATAGAAAAGGGCAGCCTGCAGCGCCAGCAGAAATGGAATGAGCGAGTGAGAGAGAGGAGTCAGCAGGCTCAACAGGCCTGTGTCAGGACTGCTGCAGATTTCTTTGTGGGCAGAAAAGCCACCAACAGAGGCAGGAGACCAGTACAAAGGGCAGCCTGCAGCGCGGGAGAACCAGAATGAGCGAGTGAGAGAGGGGGTGAGCCACCTCAATAGAGCTCTGTCGGGACAGCTGCAGATTTCTTAGTAGGCAGAACAAGGTGCCAATGCAGGCAGGAGCCCAGTACAGAAGAGCAGCCTGCAGCACCGGAGACACAGACTGAGCAAGTGACAGAGGGCAGTGGCGAGCTCAACTCATCAACGCAATCAACATTCGGCATTGACAAATGCTTGTTTTTAGACGATATCATCACTCAGTTCTCTTTACAAAAGGCCACAGTGTATTGCAGCAGGGTGTTACAAAGGGCCTTATGGGGGCCAGATACAGTATGTAGGTTTCTTAGCCTTCTAATGGCCAGCAATGTCCAGGTAACTGCTGTACAAAGGAACTGTGTAAGTCCCGGAGGGACAGCAGTTATAAAGTGGAGTTCTGGTGAGTCCTGGCAGAGACACCAGTTGTAAAATAGAGTTCTGGTGAGTCCTGGGAGGGACACCAGTTATAAGTGGCATTCTCTTTTTATCGTACGTCCAGCTTGATTAACTGCATGGCCTTTACATTTCTGTCAATTAAATAACTGTAATCAAGCAGTGCTATGAAGGTAGGTTGTCATGCATCGTTGAAAAAGGCTGTGCTGTCTACCTCCTGGTTAAAAAACAGCCTTTTCTAGTCTCAAAAGAGGAGCAGAAGTTTGTTGTATTGTAAAACCAAATCTAGGATATAACTGTTTACAGAGCGTATCAATATATGCATTAAAGGATAGCTTGCTATCTATCCACTGGCCAACCCAGAGGAAATGAAGTGTTCAAATAGTCACTATATGGTGTTATTTCAGTGTTACAGTAGCAGTGTACACTTCCTGCACACTTCATTTCATTATGCAGTCCATCAGTGTTTAATCAGTGCACCTTCAAGTCTCTTTTGGTGTACATGCAGTCTGATACAGTGTGTGCGATTATGTTAATTAGCACTGTCACACTGCAAAAGTACTGCAATTAGTAGTAGCTTGTCATCAACACTGCCTGAAGCAGTGTTGCATTGTTTTTCAGTGTGTGTGAATTATGTTAATTAGTACTGTAATCACACTGCAAAAGTACTGCAATTAGCAGGTGTTTTCAACACTGCCTGAAGCAGTGTTGCATTGCTTTTTCAGTGTGTGCGAATTATGTTAATTAGCACTGCATCAACACCTGTAGTGCCCTTCAGTGTGCAGTGTGATTTGGTAGCCTCCTGTCAGCAGTGTTGTAGTTCTGTTTCAGTGTATTAGGCTGTATTAAAGATGGCGTCGCATAAATTCAACAAAACAAAACAGTATTCATCTGCAAGTATCTGCAACCTCAGCAGAGGAAGCTTTGCTTAAGGGTTCCTGAATGAGAAAGTCGGTCTGAATTCCAAAGAAGATGGAGATCTTGGGGCTATGTCTATAGGAGGTACTAAAGTCTGTTACCCCATGTTTGACTCAAAGTTACAAGGAAGGGGTGACATTTAGGTAAAGAAATGACCAACAATAGTTCTGGTTTGCAGAAAATGGTATGGGAACCTCACTGATATGCAGGTCCTTGCCAATATTTCCAGGTTTATCTTCAAAAGGAGAAGAGAACCTCTTCTGACTGGGAGCACATGCAGCGTGGAAAGTTATTTTCGGTATCAAGTGAAGGTGTGTGTGTATATATATATCTATAATGGGATTATCAATCGCATTGGACAAACACCATTAGGTGACTGCGTTATATATCAGTGCAACCACACACCTGCACTTTACTCCCCTCCAAAACAATTTTGCCATTTTATAATACAGATAACCCACTATGTAGTGTGTGGGAGCGAGTGATATACACACGGCTTGGTGGTTGATGCACTCGGCCCGCGGCCCTCATGCAACAACACACACCAAGGTGTGCGATATCAGAGCATGACCGCACACCCTACAGTGGGTTATCTATTACACGCATACGTATATATATGAGACAGTACTTGTTGCAAAACAAAACACTACATTAATACAGGCATTAGAATGCAAAGTACACAAAGCAAGAAAATGAAAAACAGGGTTTGAGCCTCATAAGTCTTGGCAAATTGGTTGTGTGGTGTTCCTGGAGTTCCCAACCTGATGCCCATCCCATACTCCCCACCAGCCCATAGTCTCCTTTCTAAAGTATAAGGTACAGCTCAACCCAGTGCCTCCCATAGCAGCCATTCGTACTGTAAAACAAGAACAGCAATGGGCTCACAAAGGATCTGCAGCTCGTTATGAACTATTATATGACAAACAATGTAGGGTAAACAGAAAACAATACTTATCTGATACATATGGTCAGTGTCCTCCTACTCCCAGTCAATGTCCTGTCAGACCTGTAGATATAAAACTGGAAATGGGTCAGTATGAAAAATAAAAATACTGATCAGCTGGGTCAGTTGGGAAGGCTCTGTAGAGTTAAAATGAAAAGTGGGTTGGGGAGATACCAGACCTGTACCACACCATCAACCTGGCTTTTAGAATGGACTCGGTCACTCAGGGATGTCATGGTTGGGGTAGGGAGGAGGACTCCTTGCCCGTGCCCTAGAACTTATCTTTTGGGGGTAGGTCGTCATGTTGCTCCACACATCAACCAACACAGGGTAGGATAAAGACACCAAGGAACAGATATTCAAGGCACAATGAATGCTTCCTGATGGTGTAATGGATCCCTCCTCCCTTTCCCAATATGCCTGTAGAATACATAGGAACACTGGTATGTGATGGAGAAAGGGACTGCAAGCCCACCTAGTCTGCCCAGTTCACCTAGATATCCACTAGGCCTTTTCTGTAGTCCCCCATGCCAGTTGCCCTCTGTGCTTATCCCATGGCCTCGTGAACCTCCCACCATTTCCCTCAGCAGCCCATTCCAGTTGTCCACCACCCTCTCAGTGAAGAAGTACTTCCTAATCCTTCCTCTAAGTCCCCCAGCCAATTTGGAATTTCCAACTACCATCCATTGCACACTGCAGCAGGCCAGCTGTGACCATCTCTAAGCAGATATACGAGACACAACCAGTCCCAGAACTCCCTTCGACTGGCAACAAACAATAGAAGTTCCAATAGCCTGCAGTACATTTGAGCTATACACAATCTCTTATCAGATATTTTCCACTTCTGCTCTTCTCCAGGGATAAGTCGGTCTGTGACATAACTTAGCCCAAGGAGTTCAGTGGGGCCAGTAAACCAAAGATGAGAGCCTATATAAACTTTAACATGCTCTGTAGGACAATCTCCCCACAGCAAAGGACTCCAGGATCTGCTGCAAATGAAGCTGTCAGTGCAGAATACAGCAAAACCAGTCATGATCCACTACACTACAGCACACAGCAGGCAAACCAAAATGTTTCCACATGCAAAGTACACATTGGCACCAGACCCACACTTGTGTGGGACCATGACACAAGCCAGCCAGTGGGTGGTAAGGAGGGACAAAACCTTTACATGCAGGTACATCAGGGAGAAAAGGAAGGCAAGGGAGATACTGAGTGTCTGAAAAGGGTGGATGGAGGAGGGTAAAGATGACCGCAAAGCAGAAATACTGAACAAATCCTTCTGTTCAGTTTTTACAAAGGAGAGGGCAGGAAATGGGCCAGCATTAATAAGGATGGAGAGATCATAGAAAAGGACACAGCTCCTTTACAAAAGAAAGGATCCTCATGCAACTGGCAGCAAAGGCTATGGGCCAGATAGATGCACCCCGGACACTGAGGAAGCTAAGGGAGGTGTTAGTAGGGCCTCCGACTTCCCTGTTCACCCTGTCATTGTAAACTGGTGACATGCCCAGGGATTGGAGAAAGGCTGATGTGGTCCCACTATACAAAAGTGTTAACAGGGAGGATGCAGGAACTACATACTGGTCAGTCTGACCACAACAGTGGGAAAAGTAATGGGAATACTGCTGAAGGAAAGAATAGTGGAGCACCTGGTTGTCAATGGTCTATAGAGGAAGTGGGGAAGGAAACATTGTTTAACCAGGAGTATAGCACACTAAGCTGAAGCTTGTTTCAGATGCAACCTGGAGCACAAGGAAGTTAAGTTAATTTGCTCAGAATCACACAGTATGCACTTAGACGGCTGTTGGATTCAAACCCAGGTCTCCAGATCTGTAGCTCAGAGCCTTTACCCAATGTGCTATACTGCCTCCAGGACCCAAGGCAGTTTGGTTTTATGGGAGACAGGTTGTGCCCGACAAACTTAACTGAGTTTTTGACTGGGTAACAAGGAAGGTGGATGGAGGAGGATGTGGCCTACCCAGATTTCAGCAATGCCTTTGACACTTTGCCACATAGAAGGCTGGTAAATGAGCTGGAAGGCTTAGGGGTGGAACAGAAAATAACAAGGTGGGTGGAGAACTGGTTCAAAGGCCGAAACCAGAGGGTGGTGGTAAGGCAAATGGGGTGCATTCCAGGGTGCAGTGGTTGCCCAGGTGTTGGTGATGGACCCATCCTTTTTAATATCTATAGCAATGATTAGCCCAGTTCCAATCAGGTTAGGAGAGCTGTTCTTTCCAGACCAGGGCTTGTCACTGGAAGTGGTCTGGGCAGGCATTCTGGGGCTGCACCAGCAGTGGGAGAGGATGGGATCACATTGATCTACAAGGAAGCTCTTGTTAGTGGGGACAGGCCATGCATACCGGGTCCACATCAGCCACAACTTTGCAAGCTGGCGACTCAGGAAGGAGTGGCCAATCAGTGAATAGGGCGCGAACCTTTGACTGTGTGACTGGGCCATAAAGGCAAATAGTCCAGTTGCAATCAGAGGAGGAGAACTGTTCTTTGTTCCACACCACCCACCCTGGCCCCGACCTCTACTAAATGGTCTGTGAGCCTTGTGAGGGTGCAGCCTTGGAGGAGGACAAGTCTAGATTGGGTGAACTGGAACACTAGGAAGCTGGATTGTTTGATTGGGGAAAAGGGTTCTGTACACTGTGCTGCTTGGGCAACACTGACTACTACCAGGAAGGGCATAATGAAGCAGACTGTATAAACGACTGTGTATGCCAACTACATCTAAGGAGTAGGCAAACTGTGTGTGAATTGATTACTGCTAGGGCCTCTGAGCTGGCTAGTGTTGTGATGGGCTAATTTTGCTTGTGAACCGTCTACTGCTAGGGCTAGAAAACTGGCTACTGTCAAGAAAGAGGAAAATTGCTATAATCAGAGGGGAAACTGCTTGGGTTTTGGTGCAACTCTGACAGAATTATTTCTGTTAAAGGGCTGCATTGCTCACCTAAAATGATGGTAGACTTCAGGGTAGCCAAAGCGGGCACCTTTGGTAGAGTGATTGGGTGTACAGGGTGTGGGCAGCAATAATATTAAATTGGGCAAGGAGGTTCAGAAGGTGCCCCTGTGTTTTCAGTTGGCAGGTCTTAGGGAGGAAGTAGAGGGATTAGAAGGCAGCTGGAAGGCGGGAGGGTGGGGAGGAAAGGTGGAAAGGACCTCATGAGAGTACACGAGGCCAATATACCCAGGAACAGGTAGACAAGGATCATATGGTTACTCAGGAGAGGTGGGGCATGAAACAAGCAATGTACAGAAATCACTTCACAGGAGGTGGCTGACCAGAAGGAAGAGGGACAAGAGACAGCAAGTCAGGGGCAAGCATCACACTTACTGATCTATTTGCCTTGCTATATCACGGGAGATGAGGTGGAGAGGCTGGCAGGAGGAGGGGAGCAGGCAGACAGAGAGGTTTGGTCAGTAAGGTGGGGAGATGGAGCGAAAGAGAGCCAGATCCACAGAAGGGAGGGGGAAGAGACATTAGCCTAGGTGGGAGGGAGGTGAGAGGAAGGGGAGTGCAAAGTGAAGTCAGGGTGGAAGGAGGGAGGACTAGGGTTGGGCAAGCATCCAGGTTAGGAAGTCAACCAAGGATAAGGAATACTCTAGATAGGCCAGCCTCAGGGTGGGAGAAATCAGATGAGGTGGAGAGGAGGAGAAATACAGCAGGTGGGGTGAAGGATGCAGAACTTGGGGGCAAGGAGGGAAGCAGTAGAAGGGAGCCTGGGTGGGGATCTGAGGATACCAGCCCAGAAAGAGTCCACAGAGATCTGGGTGGGGCAATCCAGACACCCAGGATGTTGGGGGCAAGGAGCAAGCTGGGAGCTACAGGTAGAAGAATGAGCATGGTAGGGCAAGCACAGGCTTGTGATCCCCAGGCTGAGGGGACAAGAGAAGTAAGCTGGGGTTGATGACAGAAGGAAGAGCCTGGATGGAATCTAACGGCCAGTAAAGTAGGGGAGAAGGTGATCCTGCTGGGTGGCTCCATGACCTGGGCATCCAGTGGGAGGCGGGAGGGAAAAGCAGCCCAGTCAAGGCTAAATGTATCCCAGGCCTAGCCGTCACAAGGCAAATTCCAGCTATACTCGATAGCATTGAATGCGGGGAATCCCAGACAAACATCCGGGAACAAATGACTTAGGGGAACAGTGAACTAGAAATCCAGGCAAGATTCCGGAACTGGCCAGGGTTTACCACTCTATAGAAGTGCAATCTCCTTCTCTGAGATTCTGCCAGTACCTAGGGTGTCCAGGGAGACCAAACATAAACCTACAGGTGTGAACCAGTGGCTCAGGGACTGGCGCAGGGCAGAAAGGTATGGGCTGGTGAGGGACTGGGGATACATGTGAGGACAAGGGGTTATATGCCAGGGATAGGCTACACCTCAACTTGGAGGGAGGAGATCTTGAAACTAAATCTTGCTGGATTCATAGTCGAGAGGTGGAGTTTAAACTTGTAAAGGGGGGTTAAGTAAAGAGTAGCTCCAGGAGGGCTGCTCGAGGGTCCAGGTCCAGGGCATGAAATTAAGGCAGGTAACTGCAATCTAAATCCATCCAGAGCTGTGCAAGAAAGGGCATCTAGGGACTGCTCAGGGTCGAGATGACTGGAGAAGGAGAGGGGTCAGGATGGAGGACAGCCCTGATCAATGCTAGGAGCATGGGCAACAAATGCCCAAGCTCCCAGACGATGCTGGTTGAGGGATCAGTGGATGTGGCAGAAATTACTGAGACATGGACCACTCAGAAAAATGACTGGGACCTAAATTTGGTGGGCTACAAAATATTCAGGAAGGACAGAGGGAGAGGGAAGAGGAGGGGGGTAGCGCTGATAGTCAAAAATGACATAGCGGTTAGTGGAGTGGAGGAGGCTGTAGGGGAGGTGGAGAAGATCTGGTAACCCTACAAAGAGGGAGGTAAAGATTGAAAATAGGGGTGTGTACAGAACCTCCAATGATGGAAGAGGCCCTGGAGGAGAAACTAGCTGAGAACATCAAGGGCACTGTGACCCGTGGAAAGGGTATGGTGGTGATCATGGGTGACCTTAATATGCTGGGGACAGACTGGGACACTGTGGCATCCTCAGTGGCCAGGGAACAGAGACTGATGGATATGTTCCAATATGCCTTCCTGGTCAAGCAGGTGGGGAACCTACTAGGAGAAGCGGATGCTAGATTGGTCCTAGCAGACAGCCATCAGATAAAGGGCCTGGAGGTGTGCAGCCCACTGGCAGGTGGTGATCACACTACAGTCTGGTTTCTGCTGTATCTGGGGAGGATAACCATTCTAATACAGTAGTAGTGGACTTCAGGGAACGGACTTTGTGGGCATGGGCAGGATTCTATAGGGGAGCTTGACAAGATTAGGCCAGACATGGATTCTGGCAGCTTATGGGAGGCCATTAAGAAGGGGTGCAGGAGACTACTAACCCTATACAAGGTATGGCGAAGCATGATAGAGCCAACAAGCCGTTACAGGACCCAGGGAGGTGCAGGAGGTAGTGAGGGATAAAAAGGCTGCCTATGCATGTTTTAAGCACTCTGGGGGATAGGGAGAGGGTATGAGTTAATGGCTGGAAGGGTCACCACAGTGGTGAGGGAGCTAAGGTGAAGAGGGAGCAAAACCTGGCTAGGGATATCTGAAGGGGAAGGATTCTATAGATACATGGGGTGAAGAGAAAAGGAGAGCACAGATCAGCATGATTAGGACTCAGGAGGGATGGACTCAGGAGGCAGGGGAATCAGGCAGAGGTGCTAAATGAGTACTTTGCCTTGATATTTATGGAGGAAGCAGGGATCCCTCCAGTCCAATGGGAAGGAAGGAGCTAGCAGAGTTGAGAGGTCAGATGGAGTTGAGAGGACTGAAAGAAGTTGGGGTGCAGACTGGGCCAAGTCTAGAAAGGGATGGGTGGTTAATTGAGGGGGTGGGCTGGGAGGAGGAGAAATCACAGTGGAAAGGGTGAAGGAGGTCCTTCGGACACTAAAAACTGATAAGGCGCTGGGGCCAGATTGGTTGCATCCAGGATTATCAACGAATTGGCAGATGAGCTAGCAGCACCACCACTGGCAGCACTCTAACACCTCTCTGCTGACAGGATGGGTGCTTCAAGACTAGAGAGTGGCTCATGTGATGCCTATCCACAAATGGGGGGTCTAGAGAGGAGATGGGGAATTATAGGCCTATCAGCCTAACGCCTGTGGTGGGCAAAGTAATGGAGGGCATTATCAGGATAGGCTCAGGAGGCAGTTGGAAAGGTTGGGCAACTGGATGACAAACATTATGGTTTCATCTCGGGAGATCATGTTAGACCAACCCCATAGATTTTTATGACTGGGACCCTGGACCGGCATAGACCGGAGGATATCCTATACCTGGATTTCAGTAAGGCATTTGATTCGGTACCCAAAATGGGCTGCTATTAAAGCTGGGGTGGGAGGACAGTTGCTTAGATTGGGGGGTGGGGTGAGAGGACAGTTGCTCAGATGGGTAGAAATTGGCTAGCAGGGCAAATACAGAGGGTAGTGGTGGAAAGTCTCCTCCTCCATGAAGGTCACCAGTGGGGCCCCAAAGGTTCAGTACTGGGGCCACTCCTGTTCAATGCCTATGTCTTCGATATGGGGAGGGTGGTTAAGAGTAGGATGAGTCTCTTTATGGATTACTTAAAACTGGGAGCATTGGCGGATGGGGAAGACCGAGAGAGACAGTCCAGAGGACCTGGATATCCTGGAGGGTGGTCAAGGAGGTGGGAACTGAGGTTTAATGCAAGAAAATGTTGGGTGCTGCATTCGAGGGTCAGAAACCCGGCTATGTATACACCCAGGGTGTCATACTGCAAGCCACAATGAGTGAGAGGGATCTAGGGTGGTGGTAGACGCCAAAATGAATAACACTAAAATTGCAGAAGAACTGTGGCCAAAGCAAACTGGATACTGCATAGCCAGGGGATTACATCCATGAAGAGGGATGATCCTCCTCTGTATAATGCCTTGGTCAGACCACATCTCGAGTACTGCACGCAGTTCTGGAGACCTCACTCAAGGATGATGCAACACTGCTGGAGAGTGTCCAGAGGAGGGCAACCAGGATGCTTCAGAGCTTGGGAGGAAGGCCCCTGGAGGAAAGGCTGGAAGAGCTTGGGCTGTACTCGCTGGAGGAGAGGAAAGGAGAGGAGAGATGGGGACATGTTAGGGTCTTCAAATATGTAAAAGGAATAAATAGGGGCGATGCCAAAGAGTTGTTCAGACTAAAGAAGGTGGGAAACAACCAGGTGACATGAGTGGAAGCTAGAGGAGGAAATTACAGGGGGATGCAGGAGACCTTACTTCATTGAGAGGTGGGAACCATGGAATGCACTGTCCAGGAGTCTGGTGGAGGAGGCACAGTGGAGGGCTTGAGGAGGGACTGGACAGGTTCAAGGGTAAACTGAAGAAGAGGATTACCTTCTCTGGGGCTGGGTGGGAAAGAAAGAACCCATTAGGAGGCTGGCTACCAGCAGACACAACAGACCATCCGCCTATTCTACTGGCTTTTAGTATGTTAGATATAGTGGAGGAACTGCAGGGGAAGGTGTGCCTATTTGTAGACGATACAAAGATCTGCAATAGGGTAGACAGCCTGGTAGTGGAGGTGGAGGCAGTGAGGGAGGGCCTAAAGATTCTGGAGAGGTGGTCGGAAACTTGGCAGCTGAAATTTAATGCCAAAAAGTGCACAGTAATGCACGTGGTGTAATAACCCACAAACCATTTTCACATGGGGGGGTAAGAAACTCAGCAGGACAGAGATCTGGGGATTATAATTTCAGATAACCTTAAGGTGGAGAACCAGTGCAGCTCAGTGGTGGGCAAAGTGAATAGAATGCTGGTGTATGAGGAGGTATAAAACAGAAAGAGGAGGTGCTGATGCACCTTTATAAATCCACAGGAGGCCTCACCTGGAGTATGGGTTTAGTTCTGGAGGCCTCACCTACACAAGGATGGATATAAGACAAGATTGAAAGGGTTTAGGCAAGGACAACCAAGATGGTGCAAGCTGCATAGGCATCCCTATGAGGAGAGGTGGAGGGAATCTGATCTGTACCAGCTGGAGACTAGTAAGGTGAGAGTGGAAGCTTATTTGCAAGGAAAATAAGTGCTAGAACTAGGATCATAAACTAAGATTAGAAGAAGGAAGGTTTAGGGGCAATGTGAGGGGCATTACATCACTGAGAAGGTGGTGGAGTCCAGGAACTGACTACCAGAAGAGGTGGTGTGTGCAAAATGGTGAAAGGATTCATAGGAGTGGGACAGACACCAGGAGCTGACCAGTGGGCAGAGGGGTGTCTCTTGACAAAGATGATGATTGGGGTGGGGCAGGGCAGACTCGACTGGCCAAAATGGTCATTTTCTGTCACCAGATTTCATGATTCTAAGGCAGTTAAGTAATTAGGACTTACCTGTTCCATCACAGTAGGGGAGTCCAGAGTCGGGTGTCCTGGTTTGGGGTATCCTGGTAGGACCTGAAAGGGAAGAACAGAGAAGGCTGAATGGACACAAAGGGTCGGAAGTGCTAGAGGAGAGATTAGAGTATTAGAATTAAACAAAGATACTTATCTGATTGGTATGTTTGGCCAGACCTGTAGAAATAAAGGGAAAATAGATCAATATGGGAAGTTATAGTAGCAAGAGTAGAGAGATACAAATATGGTATATAGCACAGGAGTAAAGGAAGATAAGTTTCAGAGGAAAAGACAAACTAGGCCAAAGTAAGGAAACTAGAGATGGAATAAAAAATGCAGACAGCTAAGAACAGAGAATAAAGTGGTATTTGGGACTCGGCAAACCCCCTTAGCTACGCCCCTAGGCGAGCTGCAGGCAGCCAATAAATTTAAGCAGTCCAGATGGGCAGGTGGAATGCATTTGGGCTAGTGGCCCTATTATTTAAAAGGAACACTGGTGGTTCAGGAGTCTTGAGTTGTCCCAGGAGGCCAGTGGTTTGAAAGGTATAACTCTGGTGATATAACGGTCACTCCCTCATGGACAGTGGCAATTTTTTTTTATATTATCTTTCCTGGAACCTAATGGGGGTGATGTCCTTGGGCCCAGACTGTATGTAGCAGGCAGGAGGCTGTTAAGAAAACTGCTGACCAGAAATGCTGCAGCTGTTGCTAGGCAGACAGTTTAGTGCTACTGAACTACAATGACAGTAATGGCAGGCACTTTCAACTGCCAGTCCAGAGGAGGACAACTAAAATAGCGAGGGTCTGCACCAGAAGCCATACAAAGAGAGACAAGCTGAATATGTATGCCCTTGAGGAAAAGCGGGGGACAGGATAGAAAATTTCAAGCACCTCAAGGAATCAACAAAGTCCAAGAGAGCACCTTTCAGAAAAGAGATGTGCAAGAACAAGGGCCAAATTTGAAGATAGAGGGACGGCTCAGGGCAACATGAGAGTATTTTTTCACAGAGAGGTGTGAACACATGGAATAGCCTTCCTAAGGAGGTTGTGGTCAAAATAGTGGGGGATTCAAGAATACATGGGACAGACATGAACCAATTCCACTGGTGGGTAGGAGGAAGTCAGCTCATGGATAACTAGGATCTGCAGCTTATCCACTAGGTAGGAAATGGGCTGACTGAGGGCCAAGCAGTCCCTATCTGCTATCAAGGTCTATGTGTCTATGATTCAGCCCACAGAGCTCAGGCTGTAACCTGCCCCATGTGTGTGGGAATGAAGATGGGATATTTTGGGAGGAAAGAGACTAGAGCAAATATGCCTCCTCACTCCATCAGCCACAAAGTGGCATGTGAAGAGCCCCCACGGAAGAGGGTCTGAGGTGGGTAGCCAGCAGTAGATGGCAGGAACTTTAGCTAAGCCACATGGTGGCAGACTGTAGGTGCCCTGAGGGCCTGGTAGAAAGGGACTGGGAGAGCAAATGCACAAGATAGGGGCCACAAGGGAAAATCCACAGTGCAGCTGAAGGGCAATGCCTGAACTTGACTTAAAAGTAGTTGTGGGTGGAGGCAAACAGCGGAAATCATGGCTTCTGACGGGACCATGAAGCAGCAAGCACTGCATGCAATAGAGTCACACAGCAGCTAATGTCAAAGTACCAGTGGCTAACAAAAGGATTTGGGGAGGAAAAGAACAGCATAAGGTCCAGAACAGCTCACAATTAAAAGACAGAGCACTAAAGAGAAAGAACCCAGATGGGGTATAAATATTAAGTAAATTTATGCAATAGGAGTGGATATAAATGGAGGTGATAATCCATTTTATCCGAGCATGTACGTGATACATGCAGAATCTACATTTACACATATATTTATTACGCCATCCTCGACACGTGCAGGGTGGGCTGCCACACATCCCCATCCTCACCCCGCTGTTTGACACTGCTTACTGGTATCTTGCTTTTAGTTTTGTTTCTTCCAGGTTGCCCGTCCCTCAGCCACGCCACCTGCCATTTAGTCATACCTCCCTTCTTCCCACTATCATACAGCGATCATTTGTTTCTGTTTTAAAACATTTTTTTTTTTGCTTTTCACCAAACCTTTTCCAACTGGCTGCTCCAAGCTGCGCTCCAGCTGTCGCACTCCTCTGCATTCTGTTGCCGTGTCCTCACCACACCTCTCGATATAAAAACCAGACTTTTTTTTACTGCTTCCTCAAAACTGATAAAGCCCTCACTCTTACTCTTCCACTTGGTTTCCCACCTCGCTACAACTGCCACCAGAGCTCCCCAGCACATAGAAACTGTCAGATTATTTTCCTTAAACTGCTTGCTCACAAACCCCACTGCTGATGAGCCCTCACTCTAGGTCACACTTCTGCTGTGGTTTCCAGACCTCACTACAACTGCAACCATCGGCCCTGTGAAGTCCTCTCTGCACACTCTAAATGGTCTCCTGTGGCCCTTATGGCCTCCTCTTCCCTGCTTATTTACTGAGCGTCCTATGTCTATATACCACTCATGTTTTAAGCCCCCACCAATTTCACTCCTGACCTCCAACACTATAATGCAGTCAGTCTGTTCCAGGTGTCTACTACCCTTTCAGTGAAGTAGTAATTCCTCACATCCATCTTACCCCACCCTAAGCTTCATCATGCCCCATGGTCCTTTTTCCTATTTGAAGGAGCCCCCAGCACCCTGTTCATCCTTGTAAGGTACTGTGGGTCTCCATCATGTCCCTCTTTCAGGGTTTATATGTTGAGATCCCAGTCTCCTCACAGGGCTTTTGCCACAGCCCATGTACAATTTTAGTTGCCCTTTATACTGCCTACACCCTATGGCCTTTCTATGGTGCAGCCTCAAACCCGGACACAGAACTCTTAGGCCCTATCTGCTACCCTCTGTAACGTTATAGAGTGCCCAAACCGTTACAGCAACAGTTTACGCTACACTGTAACGTTACAGAAGGAAGTTGGTCATCATGGTTAAACCACATGAGGTGGTTTCAACAACGTTATGAAACCCGGTTACGTCAGCATAACGTTACTGGGTGTAGGTGGACACATGGCACTGATCCCCAGTGCAGCACGAGCTGGTAATGGATCGCGCCATGGTAACGGTCTGACTGCTTCTGAAGTGTGGAGCAGTGGTGCCAATCCCAAAATGGATACCACACGCAGGGACACACTGTACCACCCATGGTTGTAACGGTTTCTATCTGTTACGGGTCTGAGAGGTGCAGTGGATGGGGCCTAGTTGGATCTCACTAATAAGGGATTACTTGCAACACCACCACCTTCCTCCTCCTGCTGAAGATACCCCTCCCTGCAGCCCCAGCATCCTTCTAGCCCTACCCACTGCTTTGTCACACAGCCCAGCAACTTTAAAGAGACTCACCAAGGTAACAGAGTCGGCCCCTGCACCATATCCATCAGTGCCTTGCTGCCAGAGGACCCCAATGAGTTATATGTCCAAATTTTTAAGCTGTTAAAAGTTCGTCTTCATAGAAATATACAAACCAGGTCCCAAGAACTTCCCAGTTGCTTGTTGCTGCCCCAGCTCCGCTCCCACACTCTCCAGCAGGATGACGAGATGCCGTGTGAGAGCACGAGGGTGCTCATCTTTATCTGTAATGGGCGGCAGCTTTTCATTGATTTTAAATGATTTAGTGACCACTGGCAATGAAACGTAGCATCAGTCAAGTAACAAGGCCCTGTTAGTTGAACAGTGCCTACATTTTATTGCCAGGTAGCTACTATATAGTTTAAAATTAATAGAAATGCTGCCGCCTATTACATATAATGGAGTGTGCCCCACGCCCTTACTGGCATCTTGTCATCCTAAGTAGTAGTATGGGGTGGAGTGTGCAGAGAAAAAACAGAAGTCCTCGGACCCAGCTTGTATATTTTATGAGGGACAGAACTTTTAATGGCTTATAAATTTAGGGACATATTAACTTCTTGGGGTCTTGGTGGCAAGGCAATCGATGGTATGGTGCAGGAAGCATCTTGGCAAGTCTCTTTAAGATCATAATAACGCCAGGTCCCCCACTTAGTGATCATCAGTACCAACCTTATAAAGCAGCTCCTGGTTTCCTATGCCCTAGGTGCACTATTCTGCACTTTGTCATTGAACCCTACTGCCCCAATCTTGACCACTTTTGAGTTTCTCCAAGAGGCATGTACATGCTCTCTGCTCCTTCTTAGTGCCCACCTTACAAATTTTGGTATTGTCTGCAAAAGACATTCCTTCTTTGCCAGTTTTTCTGCAATGTCACTTATGAAGACACAGAAGAGGATCTGTGCCAGTACTGAGCTGAGCTGCTCACTGTCCCGTCACTGTAATAAATGCCATTAACCATCACCCTCTGACACCTTAACCCCACCCCAACTACTACTCCATTTTCCAACCTGCATTTCTGGTTGCTCCCTTTGTTCAGCTACCACAATGCCATCACTCTGGCATCTTCCAGGACTTGCTCCACCATAGAATGAATCCAATATGTAGAGCAGCTGCCTAGGTAGTCAGGATACATTTGCATGTTCTTCCATCCCCAGGACATAAGCGGCAAGGGTGTACAAACACATGCACAGTCATGTGTGCACAGCACCAGTCAATGTCTCCCCACCCATGGGTTGCTCCCAACTGCACTGCCACTTGTGGTCACCAGTTGGCAGTACTACAGCTGAGCTGGCTGTCCTCCTTCCCCAGAAGAGAGCCTCTTGCATAACAGATAATCCTCCTCTCCCCAGAAAGCCCTGACGCGAGCTCATTCCTGAACTAAGGTCACCTCCGCTGCAGGTCATAGTGCTACTGTTAAGCTGAAGGGCACACATGTTAACCAGTTTCTAATTAATTTTACCACTTTGGATCCCTCCTAGGCTGATCAATATCTTTAGCCTCACCCCACCCCCACCCAAATAGTCAACCACCTTCCTCTCTGTTAGATCACCCTTCCAGGCACCAGACTATCCTCCATGCAGCTGGACAACCCTTCTAGCCCCAGCCTTCACTTAATGAGCACTGAGCTAGAGCACCACACAGGCTCGGGTCAGCCGCTACCCAGCCAGCCACCCTCCCTATATCTGGACCAGCCTCCAACTACATTCTATACAACCTCCATGTAGCTGAAGCACCATCCCAAACCTCCATTCTAACAGACCACATATCTGAAGCTGTCCCTCCAAGCCCATGGACCAGCAGTCCCCACGTAACCACCCAACCCACAGCTAGAGCCACCAGAAGCCCCATACCAGCCTCACCATCCAACCACCCACCCTGCAGCTGGACCTCACTTCCAACCTTGAACTAGCCCCACCACCACCGCCTCCCTGCTGCTGGCTTACTCTTTCATGCCCTGGACTAGCCTCCCAGCAGACAATCCTCCTGCAGCTGGACCCCTGTGTTCATTCCCACCCACAGACCAGCCCTCCCCCTCTGCAGGTTGAGTAACCTCCCAGAGCTGGACACCCTTTCCAAAAGCTGGACACACCCACTGTCCAGAACAGAACCTCCCTACACCTAGACCCCCAATCACCCTTCCTCAACCGTGGACCCCATACTTCTCAACATAGTATTAAAAAATATATATATATATATATAGATATATGACACTAGCATATTGCATTTGCAGTGTCAGTGGCTCAGCAGGTAGCACACTCACCTCTGAGGCTGGGAGATCGAAGGCAGTGGGTTCTATTCCCATACCAGGCACTTATGTTAATATCCCAGTATTGATGCTGTAGTGCAGCATGAGGGAATGGCTGCACCTCGCGGCACTGTCTTCAGATGAGATGTTAAACCAAGATCTCATCTGCCTGTTCTGGTGGTAGTTCAGGTGGATGTTAAAGATCCCATGGCACTTCTCAAAAAAGCAGGAAATTTCTCGTGCCCTGGCCATATCTCTCCCCCAAAATTCACTAAAAATACCACCAACAGCTTAATCTGGTTCAAGGTCAGTTGGCTTTCATCTGTATTCCTCCTTCCAGGTCGTGCCTGAAAATAGGCAAGAATCTGTCTATAGTGCACTTAGCCAGTCAACAAAAACAAAATAAAGTAAACATAAAATATAAATTAATGCAGTCTTCAGCAAAAGAAAAAAATACACTGATCCCCAGATTACAAAATGGATTTGCAACTGTTAAATACAAATATTAAATGCAAAAAACAGTTTCCCACAAACACACTCAAATATCTGCAGTAAATAATTCTTCCTTTAGGGTAACTCCAGATTTTCTCAAATTAAAAAGTTGTAATCTTTTCTATATGCATTCTGAATTTGCTCAGTTATACATTCTTCCTGCTGTTCATTCTCCTGCCCCCACCACCACCAACACTTCTTTAAAGTAACTAAATCAGCAAAAATTCCACAAATAACAAGTAATCTAGAGGCACAATGCATCCTAAACACTTTAAAGGGGGCGGGGTGATTGAAAATAAAATGTGTATTTCAAAGTTTAGCCAAGAGTTCAGAGAAGAGAAAATGTTTTCAAGACAAAACATTGAAAGTGAAACTTGCACAGCATTTCATTTTGAAAAAAACACCTGAGTGATAATTCCTTTACTGTATTTAACATTTTAGGAGTTAAAAGATGTACTTTTTAAACATAAGCTCTTACCTTAACATGTAAATCTTAGCTGTAGGAAACCTCAGTTGTTCAAAAATGGAGACCACAGAGCGCCCATGTAGTTTCATCAGACTGAACATAGACAGGAAGAGAGCTGGGAAATGTAGGCCTCTGTCTGAGTAGACTTATGGGAAAAGTAGTTTTAGAATACACTTTTAAAAGGACACTGCCAACTTTTTTGCACATATTATTTCCAGGTAAAAATCCACATTTTATTATTGCTTACCTTCTGTAAAATTCATTGGTGTTGCTGGTTGTTTTATCTGTCTCCTTGCTTAGTAGAACTGAAATGCACGGTAATGTACACAGCCTTGACTGTAATCTTGATTTATGATTCAGTTTATTAAAAAAATTGTACTTTTAAGAGCATTGCAAATCTATTTCTAATCCTCATTTAGCAATAACTTACTCTTGAACAACTAGTCTGCTGAAATACTACTTAGAATTTAGTATTCTTAGCGGTTGTATTTTTGAATGATGATTAAAGATTATTAAAATGACTAAAATTAGTCTTTGAAGGCAAATTAATGAATGCTTTAATACTAAATTTAGTATTGATTTCGTGAGGGTTCCCAAGTACAGCCCTTTGGGTCTGCACCCCCATGACCACTCACATCTTGAACACCTCCTGCCCAGATGACCACCCGCTGGACAACCATATCAACATCCCAATAGACCTCTCCCAAGCTGTGTACCTTGCCTGCAGCCAGTCCACCCAACAAGCCCCAAACCAGCCTCTCCCATCAACTATCACCCACCCTGTTGCTGGCTGCTCCATGCCATCTTTCCTACCTCAGACATGATCCCTACAGATGGAACCCCCAGACCTGCCTTCCCACCTCAGTAGACCACCTCCTGCAGCTGGACCAACCTCCCAGTCTCACCTAACAAAGCACCTCCTTAGAGCTGGACCAGCACCCTCTAGATAACAACTCTTTCTGCAGCTGGACCCACCCACACTACCCATCTTGCCCAGATACCAGTTGCCCATCCCACCACTGACCACTCTGCTTGTACATAGAAAACCCTGCCCTGATAGGTACCCTTTATAATCCCAATGCTTATTAGTCTGATATGCCGATCCCACACACAACAACCCAACAGCCCCAGCAGTCCACACACAGTAGCCTGACTAGGACAGTGCCTGACACACTGTCAGGCCAGAGGAGGTTGGGATGCTGTGCAGTTGTTGAGTGGATTTTCCACAAACACATGAATCACCCGATCCCAACCTACACCACCCATTCCAGGACCTGAGACACTACTGAACAGCACGGACGATGTGAAAACACCCACCCCTATGCAATGCACCCTCTGAGGACACACTGACCTGATCACAGACCCCTGGTAAGGATGACTGTCTTATCATCCATGGGACAGGGATGAAACAAATAGCCGCAGTGCCCCAGTGTGTTGACCAGCCATCCCAGGCAGCATGGTGGAGTGTCCATGCATCCCTGCATGCATGATTATGTCAGCTGACAGCCAGCCAGCTGGGCATGCATGAAGGAATTGGAATACCACGCCTGTTGGTCAGTGCATGCATGACACTGCAGGCACACAGCAGAGTGGCACAGTGAGAACATGGATAGCTGCACCAGGAAATGGTCCACAGCAACACTACATGTGGATGCCAGGACACAGAGCAGCATGCCATTGCACCAGCTGCAATGTGTGCATGTGTGCGTGTCATGCTAGCCCACTATGGGCCTGCAGTAACCACACAGAAAAAGTCTGGAGGTGTTTGAGGGGCCTGTGCCACAGGAGCCCACTGTGGCATGAAGGCTGCCAGGTGTGTTGTGGGAGGTTCCACAAGGGCCATTGTGGGAATGCTGCTACCACACAGTTGCACAGCTGGAAGGATTGGTGAGGCACTCACACAGCTTCAGACCTGTGCAACGTGGGCACACATGAACAGCTGAAAGGATTTTGGGGACTCACTCAGAGTCAGGCCTGTGCATGACATGGCACACAGTGCAGATGTGGCAGTGTGCAGTGGGCTGTTTGGCGATACCCAGCAGTGTTGTGATGAGATATCACCACCAGGTTGGGGTGCATGTTAAATGTGGGGTGAAACCTTATTCAACAGTAGGGGCCACAGTGGCAACCTGGTGGCTGTGCATGATGTGTACTGTGAGTGTACAACTGTCAGGTGCCAAGTCACCATGGAAACCCTACAGGGTGGTGTTGGGTGCCATGCCACAGAGGAACTTCAGCAGCTTCCTCTTGTCCTTGGATGCTAGTACCATCCTTATCCACTCCTCATAGCTCTTCTTGGGTGGTGTCCATGGCAGTCCACAACAAATGCCTTCCCTGGTGACATAGGTCCATTGTTGTTCCCTGTGGAGCTCTGCTAGCATTGTCATGACCCCTACATGCACCTTCCTGAGTAGGGCATGGAGATGGCAGTGCCAGGTCTCGACATTGCTTTAGGTCCACAGTATACCTCGCTCATTGAGATCTGCAACCAACCACAGCTGAGTGGGAACATGGGGTCATATCTCATGGGCACCTTGGTCACCCTACTGTATAGCCATATCCTGCCCAGCACATGTGTCTGCTCGAAACAATAGAAGAGTGCGGTGGCATTGGGTGGAATGGTTGGCTTCAGGAGGCTGAATGCTGTGGGAATGTCCTGTGCCAGGAGATGGGCAAGGGCCATGAGTTCATGGATCTTCAGGCTGAAGTCTGGGTCACTTCTGTATTGTGGTGCAAGGCCAAAGCTCTGGACCTTCCGCCACACAATCTGCCTAAAGTGGAACAGGCATCCCTTGTTTATGGCTTGTGGAAATTCCATCTACAGGCATTGATCGCAGCCTGCTCAAAGTCAGTGATGATTGTAGGTGGTTTGAGGGTGCAGGACTATATACTGACATATTTATTCAGCTCCTGGAACAAGGTGCAGTAACATTGCAGGCTCTTTGTCATCATCAATGTATACACCAATGACATAATGAGGTTGTTAGAGCCCATCCCCATGGGTGCATAGATGGTGTACAATGAGTGAACAGGTGTGGCACAGTCTTGAATGTACCATCCATCATCCAGAAGGGTGCCTGTGCCAGGTCCATGATGTTGTCCTCTGTGGTGAGTAGAAGGACCTGGTGGGTGGTGCTGCCGCTGATCCTGCTGTACCATGGCCATCCAGTCACTGTCTGTAGCTGCTTGGGTATAGTGAGGTCAGCCAGTGTCACTGGTTCTGGTGAGAGGTCCTTGTGGTGGGTCCTGTTCACAGTCTGCAGCAGGGCACTCTTGCTTGGCAACTGTTGCCACAGCTCAGTAGTCATTGCAGTTGCCTCACTCTGCAGTAGCTATGAGGGGCTAGCCATGGTGCTGTGTGCCTTCTACCTGATGCCAGCCAACACCTGTGCTGGTAGAGCATCTGTCACCTCCAGAGCATGACTGTGCTCATTCTTTTCTTTAGTTGATGCCGGCCATCCTGGAGCAGTGTGATGGCCTGGCCAAGGCAGGACTTGGACTATGGTGCTGGCAGCACCATTACACTGTCTCGGGCTATCCCAGTGGTGCTGAGGGTTGAGGCACTGGATGACATACCTTATGCCACGCCAGTGACCTGGGTTCAGGATTGATCCTAGGCCATCATGGGTCAGCAGGGGAGGACTGGGATTGAACATCCATAGACTGCTTTCCAGTCCTGGGTGGGCTGGGAATTTCACTGTGCTGTAGCAGCCCCTGGGGATGCCTAGGCACTACTAGTGTCAGTGACACTATGGGGAGCACAGCAGATGTTGGTACATTGCTCCTGGACGCCATTGCATGTCCGTGCTATGGGGCCAATTGAAGGAAAATGGCTGGTCAAGACCTTGCAGCTTGATGGCTATGCTCTGAGCCACCTGAAGGACTTTAGTGGAGTCCTGTTGAGGAGGGTCCGGGCTGTCCTGGCTGGTAGAGGCAGAGGGAGCCCCCAGCAAGATGGCATTATGGCCGTCCCTGATCCTCCTGGGTGCAGTTTGAGCTACCCAGCTCTCCAGGTGGTGGAGCTGGTTGCTGGATGCTCCAAGCTGGAGTGTGTACCACAGAAGGTGAAAAATATGATATGTTAAAAACAGTACACTGTCTCATTGCAGGTCCATTCATGGACCAGGAGGTAGCATTCACATTTAGCTTGGACTTTCCTTCTTGGATGGTACCACCTCACAGATTGTCCATGTTGTTGGGGTTGCAGTTGAGCACCCTGACTCTTCCATGGCTTCCACGCTGTCCTCTGTTGTGCCAGAGGACTGTGCAACATGACTGCTGGTTCCAGCTGAGGCATGCGGGTGATTGCACTTTGTTTGCACATCACACCCATGGGCCACACCTGCAGCAGTTGTTACTTGTCTGTGGGTGGTTTGTACCAGTACTGTAGTGCCACTGTCTTCCCACAGTCCCAGTGCTTCAAGGCTGTACTGTGCACCATGGTCACATTAAAGTTCTGTGTCCACAGTGTCCTGGGCCCCATCAGCTACTGTGCTGCAGTGAGCTATGCTCCATGGTACACTTCCCTGCTGTCCAGCATGCAGGGATGCAGGGGTCCCTGTGTGTTGCACTCTACCTACAGGCCAGTGTCCACCTACCTAAGCTGGCCTTTGCACCCCCAGCATTGGCATCCGTAGTTCCCATGCATGCCTTCATGAGTCCATGTCTGTCCACTGCCCCATGCATCATTTTCTGATGCCTACCTGTTCTCTATGTCCTCTTCAGTTGTAGTTCCCTGACCTGACACTTCTCCGGTAAATTATCTATTGTAGCCCTCACTGTGTCTTTCCTATGGGGCTTGCATTTTCTGCCCCATGCCGGTTTCTTTTTTGCAGAGTTTCAGTTCACTTGTTTACTAATCACTCTCCTGCATCTGAAATGGTCTCTACCTAGCCAACCACTCTCCTGCAGCTGAACCACCCTTTCAGCCCCTGGAGAAACCTTCCCAAGGAAGCACTGTCCATGGACCATTTCACAGTTACAAGGAGGGAGGAAGAGGCCCCAGCTGAGTAGGAAGCAACTGCTGGTGGGGACTTAATTAGGGGATAGACTTGTGAACAGGATGGGGTAAAGGAGATGGAGGTGAAATACCCGAGAGGTACTTTGGCTTGGAGGGATGAGCAGATACAGTGGAGCATTAGGCAGCAGGAGATGAGAGGGAGCTGATGTCATTGTCCACCTGGGGACAAATGATCTAGCAAGGATGGGATAGGGGTGCAGGAAATTACAGAGATAGTGGGAGGGTCCTCAGCATGCATGGTGGCTTTTGCCAAAGGTTGCCTATATACATCTTGGGAGAAGATAGGACTCTCCACGGCTTTCAACAGTTGGTTAAAGGCATGGGTGAGGAGGGCTCAGTACTAGGAGTGGGCCTCTTCAGTGTCTTCATAAGTGAAATTGCAGAAGAACTGAATGGGAAGGTATGTCTTTTCGCAGATGCCACCAAAACCTGTTATAGGGTTGACACTCAGGAGGATGTGGAGAAAGGGTTCACCCATGCTGTGTGACAGCCATGTTGCTGATGTTGATTACAGCACAGGCCACATTACAGCACCAGGCAAAATGTATCCTGGGAGTTACACCACCAAAGAGCCCTCCTGGGAAACAGTCTCCATTGGGTCCCTTCCCCAATTATCCCACAAGTCCAGGTTCTTAATTTACCTGTTCTCCAGTCCTACCCCATCCTACAATCACCCCACAGGTATACAGTAGATTGTTACTATCTCTGATGTTCAGTGGTTTCCATTTATTTATTTACTCATTCATTTGTTTACTGAGTAGGTGCACTGTCCGAGAACCATTTTCAGGCATGACCTGGGCCATTGAGGATGGCACAGGAATAAAAGTAAGTACAAAGGAGGCTGGGACAAGGCATACAATAGATAGTAGTAAAATATACAAGATATTTATATGAAGATATATATAAACTTGCAGCACAATGGATAAATAACATTTATGACAATAGCAGGTACACTAGTAGCCAAGTTGTAATACAACTTAGGCATGATCTGAGATGAGTAAAGGAAAAAGTGCATCATGGCAGTGTAGGTATGGACCAAGAAGGAAAAGGAGGGAAGGGAGTAGAGGCATGACAATAAGTTGGGAGGGCAGGAGCAAGTAGTGGAGGACAGAAGGTGAGATCTAAGGAGAGAGTGAAGAGTCCTGGAGAGTCAGTGGTGCTTAAGTGTGTGGGCAGGTTATTCCCAAGGAAAGGGGCTGCAGATGAGAATGCACATTTACCCATATGGTGGAGACTAGGGGGCACTCAAGCATGGACCAGCAGTGAGGCAGAGCTCTAGAACAAACACTTTTGGCCAAAGAAGGTGGGATTGTGGAAAGGTAGCTTGGTTTTGGATGGCCTTATTGACTGTGCTGGCCAGGAGATAGGTCTGCTGGGCTGATGGGAAGCCAGCCCAGGGCCTGATAGAGTGAGCAGTGGTGTGTTGAGGAAAGTCCTTGCCCCTGTATATCCAAAGTCCCCACCATGACCCAGTTAGTTCTTACAGCAAATACACCTCTGTCCCCAGCCTTATTATATATTTGACACCTTCCACATTTGGCACAGACCATCCTCTCAGCTCCTTGATCAGGCACAACATGGATGATAGTTCACAATCATGTGCTAACTGTACCCAGCTGTTTATACAATTTGGCACATGAGAGCAAAATTGGCGTTCTGTCTCAGTTGGTCAGAGGTTAGCAGAGTGTCTGTGCGAACTGCCACTGTGGGGAGAGTGTGTAAACATATGGTGGGGGCCATGAATGGTGCAAGCAGGGGACTGGGTGGGCAGGTAGTTATTGGCAGTTTCAATGTATGGAATGGACAGCAGCACCACTGAACACCAAGGGAAGTGTGATATTACTGATGGTGGGAGCTCAAAGGGGCAGTGGTAGGAGGCAGAGGTGATACTACCTGGTTTAGGAGGCAACATCTTTTAGAGCCATTTACCAACTGGTCAGAGACTCACTAATTGTGCTATTCAAGATATCATTTGTGATCCTACCCTGTTTTTGGGGTGCAAAGTGTTGTTTGAGAGTCACTTACCCATTTAGCGATCGCAAATGCTCTTTGAATGTTCTGGTCTATGTGAATAATAACAGTCCATTACCAGTAAGATAAAGACAAGTGAACAAATACAAATATGGAATTGAGAGCTGTTCTCCATGAGGTTGATAATGTAATTTATCTTAACAATGTGTTAGAGTACAGAGTATGATGAGATTAATACTGGTACCACTGTGCTACCACATGAGTCTCGGGTTGCTGTGAGAGGTACCAAATACTGAAATGTCAAAATAATGCAGTACATTGTGCTACCAGTGTACCAGTATTTGTGGAGCCAACAAAATCTCAAAATTTCGTGATACTATTGTATTACCAGTGTATGTGTGAGACAGAAAATGGTAAAATGCCATAGGGATACCATTCTGCCAGAGCACTAGCAATGCACAGAGGAAAATCTATATATCACCTACCGCCAGGATACCAGAGTACCACTGGGTAGTACTGTTGTGGATTTTTCAGCTGACCACAGTATTGCCATTGCTATACCACTGTAATGCCATTGTGACAAATTCAGTAAGGGTAAACCAGATTGCTGAGAAAATGGCAGTCCTAAAGAAGTGTGATAACAATTAAAGTGTTGCCAGTACTACTGCAGTGTGCAGCAAAAATTTGTGAAGGAAATACAGTGCTAAAGAAGTGTGCATGAAAATCTAATAATTATTTGCAGTGCTTTTACAGTCTGCATCAAAACATAAGAAAGATTGAGCAGTGGTACAACAGTGTAGCAGAAAGTCAGTGCAGTGTATTAACAGTGTACTGATGAAAAGCAGTGCTTTGTCAGTCTGGACTGAAATAACACTGAAATAAGACTGAAGATGGAAGTGTACACTCCACTTCCCTCTGGGAAGATTCTCACATTATTTAAAGAGGGGTGGAAGGAGCAGTTCTAATTTCCATTGAAGTACATTTCAGAGGGATGGGCCAGCAGAGGAGAAATCAATTTTGCCCATGTTAGTATTACTCACAGTACTTCAAGCAGAAAGTGATCAGAGGAGTGCAGGTCACATGGATCTGCTTTGTGCTTCTGGAACCTCAACTGGGGAGAAATGTTAGGTGTGTAGTGACTGATAAATCAGGCAGCAGATGGTGAGGTCCTCACATCTATAGAGAGCCAGATAAAGTTACTGTAAAGGTCACAGTGGTGTATTCTAAAGGTGCCAATGAGGCAACTCATGTATGCTGTTATAAATTGTGGTCAGCTGGGAGATGTCTTTCACAGTGGCTTGGGAGTAAATGGGAGAGGCACAATCCAGAAAAGGCAGCAGTACTTTTAGCAATGGTGAGGTGAACTTCAGGTGTCATGGAGTATTTCAGCCTGTAGGCCAAACCCAAGTTTTGTGAATCTTTTACTCAGAAAATCAATGTGGTCTGATTTGTTTCAGGTGGCAGGAAAGGTTGATGAGATTAGTGAGAGATTAAAATTTTTGATAGTTCTAGGGCAATAGCAGGGCAGTTTGTTTCAGGAACCAGGGTCTTGCTCATTGCAGCTAGTTCCAAAGGGACCTATGATCGACAGAGTGGAGTGCCTCCATGCTGCATATGTGAGTTGTGAGACACTCTGCACCCATTGCGCCACCCGTGAGGCATTCACTAAATGGGGCATGCAGCCCCTACACCACAATCTCCCATCTGTGCTGATCGCAACAGACTGGGGGCAGGCAGCGGTGTGCCACCACTATGCAGCATGCACATAGCCATTTAGAGTTGCACACCAGGGTGTATGGGGTAGCCGGTATGCCAGGGAAACCCTGCCATAGCCCACTATGCACCCATCACCCCTGTCCCTCAACAAGGGAAGACTACACATGTGTAGTGATTGGCAAGTGCAGAGCTCGTGATTGTGTAGTTTGTTGGACCAGCAGCGGAGCTGCGCTTAATGCATAACTGACAATGAGAAAACATCATATTGTGTGAGCTACAATTAGAAGATAATTAGAGGGGTGCAGGGGCACAACCCCCATGAAAGATAACATTCATTTATTATGTCCACGATTTACCAGAGATAGCCCAAACTAGAGGGGGGTGTGGGGCACAGCTTACGTTTACAGCGGAAAGCAGCATGTGATTCCTGTAGCTTTTGCGCCACGCAATCTGGGTGGTCCGACTCTCTACACAATCACCGGAGCTCCACAGCTGGGATACGCACCTCATGCACGTACATCCTGCCCAGTGAAGCATAGGCCCCCACAATTAGGTAGGAAAGCAGACACTTGTACTGTAGGTCTCAGGCTGGCCCAGTAGCATGGAGAACTGAAGCAGCAAGCCTTACCTGCCTCCACACCGTGACCTGGGTTTGGGACCATCTCAGGGCATTGGGGTTGGCCAGGAGAGGAAGATCAAGCATCTGGAGGACAGTTCTCCTTCTCTGAGAAGGGGGACACCAGCCCTGGCATTCACCTGACCACTTCTGGTGGCTGGGGGTACAGGCAGCCAGACAGCAATGTGGGAATGGAGGAGTGGTGGCCATCAGTGTCCTATACACCAGAGTATGCATAGCACGTGTGGACAGCACCACACATCCACTCCTGTGAGGGAGGAAAAACAGCAGAAATGGCCATGGTGGGGCAGGATGACACAGACCTTTGCAGGCCCACACCCACACCCACACCCAGGGCCCTCTCCCAGAAACTGGATCTGTTACAGTGGAAGGTGGAAGTCACTGACCCTCACCACCGAGGAAAGCTATGGTGGATGACTGGGATTGAAATAGGTCCCTGGGACGCTGGATGGCAAGGCTGGGTGCAGGCATCAGTGGATGGAGCAGGATTTTCCTTGGGATTGCAATTCTGCATCGCAGGTTGGGCTTCCCTGTTTCAGGGACATCCCTAAATTTAAACTGTGCCTGTTGTTTCAAATTGAATAACTTGCATTCCCACTTTCCTTGTGGATTGTGAGCCTTTTGCTGCCCTAATAGGGTGTTTTAATGGTCTCTGATTTAAAACATTTTAATAATAAGTCAAGATGCCTAAGGTCTCTTGAAGGGTAAAAATCATATTGCCACTGTCCAGGGTAAGTAAATTTTCTTGAAGGGAAAGTAGGAGAAGAAAAGTCTTCACAACCATGTCACGGTTCCTCCTTTATTGAGTAAAGATCTCCTGGTAGGAATCTCCTCCACTGATAGACAAGGCAGCCTGTATTGCTGAAGAACACCACTCTGCCTATAGAATGCTCTGTCCATATCAGTCATGTCAAACTGGTGGTCACCACGTGCTGGAGGAATTTCTGCCTTTATCAGCACACTACAGTTATACATTTTTATGCTGCTTTTATTGGCCAGAGCCCTCAAATAAGGTCATTATCATGGCCAGTTTCATTCCACCACTCTGAAAGTGTGAACCTTATCTGCAATTCAGGGCTATGGACCCACCTTCCAGGTGGGTATTACTGGAGATTGTTATGTCAGACTGTTTAGCCTATCTATGGTTTTAGCCATGAGGACCATGTGACTTAGTCATTGGTCTGGTCAAGCGTTGTAAGCTAAGGTAATACATCTTCCCTTGAAGGAGGCTTAAGGTTTGATCCCCCAAAAGAAACAAATAAAAAAGATTGTGCACTAAAAGGGCTATCTCCAGAGTCAAACAACAGCACAAGTCTGCCATAACCCAAGGAAGTCTAGGTAACAGCCGTAACAGACAGTTCTAGAGGGGTTCCATTCCTCCCATAATTGGCTCCAGAGAATGAAGGAACCTACTCATGTAACAAGGTTACAGTATCAGAGGAGCACTGGAGGCATAGTGCAGAAGGCCCAGCACCAAGCCCAGTGCCATTACTATAGAACATGCATTGCCCTCTACCCTCTTGAGGTTTTCCTTGAAATGGGCCAGAACAATGTCGGACACCCTTTTTAGGGATATTCTCCATCCCAGTTATTCCTGGGGTGAAAAGACCAGATGTAGTCAGAGCTCCTGGTCCATCTTTCCTCAGGACCAAAGTACAGGTCCCGCTAAATCAAACAGGGTCATGGGTCATATGGTTTCATTTTATAGTCCCCAGAAAGTGGGCATTTTGCCAGGCCTTTTGTCTTCAAGCACCTGGACAAATGTGCTCCAAAATCTTTGCAGGATGGAGCCCCAGAGGTCTTGCCAGGTTGTTCAGTAAAGGTTTTTTTTTAAGCCCCATTGCATTTGACGAATGTCCACTATCATATTCCTCAGTCCTACTGAAAGTCCCTCAAGTTTTGATATTGGAACAACATCCAAGCAGGCACCTCCTTTCACCCAAGCATCAACCCCACTGAGTTTCTGAAAGGTGTTGATAGTCCTCGTGGCTTATTGTCTATCCTGCGTGAATGAACTGATTATTCATGCAATGACATTGTCTCTGGCAAGAGGTCATTTCTCCACACTCTAGGTCTACTAGAACTTCATGGCTAAGGGTGACAAGGAGCAGGGCTCCCCATGCTGTCTCAGACCCTGGACAGCCTGAGGGTGATTTTTGCCACAAACCAAGGAAGGTTCACATTCCAGAAGATGACTTTGTCAAAAGTCCTCTGTTTCAGGACACGGTCCTAGGCATCTGCCCTAGGTCTGCTGATTTTAGTTCTTAGGATAGGCAGTGATTCTCAATCTTATGGGTTTGCTTCTGGATGAGGGTCTAGTCAACAGTTTTTCTGTCAGCCTATGATTCCCCACTGGAGGCTTAGCAGCCAGTTCCCACCCCTCTCAGTGAACACAGTGACCGCGACTGAATGCTTTCAAAAAGTGACTCAGTCACGGCACCTGTTTCATGGCTACCTAGTGACCGGATACCTGGTGGGTGAGGTAGGGCAACAGGAGCATACAGATGCATGCACACACATGTGTGGGGGAGAGGTAGGGAAGGTATGCTGGATGGAGTGTGCCATGCAGATGCCAAGGTGGTCGGCTCACTTGGTGGGGAGGGTGGTTGGTTGAGGGTGCAGGGTCCGGGTCCAGAGTGTCGCTGTAGCCGGCATGCGGCATGTTATTTCTTAAGAAATGCACACCCTCAACATGCACCCCACTGAGCTGAGAATCCTTAAGAGGGGTGTGAGGCACACTACATTTACTTTCCATTACCGCCTTGTAATTCGATGTGAGTACATCATCAAAATTAATTTTGGCAATGTACATTCGCCAAACTGCATTGCTATTCCGCAATTACCGTTATGACATAGAACCCTCTCAGCTTCATCACTCCCTGAGTTGGTGAGTTTATAGATGAGATCTCTTTGGAATTCAAGTAAGTTTCCCAGAGTTAAGTATCTCAACAGATGTCAGCTTCACAGTAGGAAGCAGCTGGAAGTCAGCCTCTCACTTGGGGAACAGGGTCGTCTAGGATCAGCATCTCCAGGAGATGAGGAAGGTCCACCTAGCATCCCTTAGGTCTCAACCATGCTGCTCATGGGCTACATTCTGCAAGTTCATGTAGGCATGGGGGATTGTCAAGAGGTCACTGACCTGTCAACAGTTCTCATGGCAGGAGTATTGAACAGTCTGGCGGACTGCCTATGCCATAAAATGTTCATCCTGTGGACTGGCAGTTGAAACTGTACAACTGGTTGATCGACATCAGGTTGCTGTTCACATTCATCCATTATGCTGAGATCTGAAAAGTCTCAGTCTTCTTTGGTCTCACAGCCAGGGGCAGTGTTAGCCTGCCTTAAGAGTGGATCTCCAGCACAGAGAATGCTTACTCTACCAATTCTCCTTTAAGTTTAAATAAATAAATAATATAAAGGATGCTGTAGAGACCCGCCTCTTATTTGCTGCAGAGTGTTCAAGAAGATTGTGGCTCTCGGGCTTAGGGAATCTTGCTCAGCAACACCCTTCCGTCCTCTGGTGTAGAGACCTGCTATCAGAGTCAATCTCACTCTCCCCTCCCCAAAAGGGTGGCCAACATCCAAGATTTGTATTAAACAGTCATTGTGGTTTGTTCTTTTCTGCTCCTTAGCTTTGTCATTTGTTTGTATTAAAAATAGAGATGCTGCCAAGAAACTTGCATTAGCTGGCTATTAGTCTGGGGCCCTCCCTCCCTGGACCTGGGAGAAAAGGGAGGGTACCTTCTGGGGTGGGCATCAGGCTCTGGCAACACCCCAAAGGGAGGTTCACTGAGGGCACACCACTGGACAGTGGCATCTGGGAGGGAGGGAGGAGAAAGAGGGATTTAGGAGCTTGAGTCCAGTGGCTCTCCTCTTTTTCTCCTTCCTTTGGATTATCAGGACTACAGCTGCCAGCTTCCCTGAGGTAAGAGCCTCTCCTCCTCACTCCTAATTCTCCTTAGCCAGGATAGTATTTGAGGTGTCAGGGAATGAGTTACAGGTATCCCCTCCTATTAATAAAAAGTCAGAAAGGAGAAGAGCAGTTCCTTCATGTGGTATTGGTTAGAGCAACTGGGTTCCAGTACAGAGCTGGGAATGAGCTTGGTACATTGAGCAGAGCTTGGTTCGGTTCCACAGCCTCCAGGTGCATGCTGTGTGGAGAGCAAGTCACTTAACCCACCAAATCGCACCCGAACACTGGCCTCATGCCTAGTAGGCCTGCCAGCATAACAAAAACCTAAACAATTTAAAGGCTCTGGGAACTGAGTTTGAATCCCACAGCCATCACTTGGACCTGTGGGTGACAAAGAAATGATTTAAAATTACTAGTGCCCACCATTGCAGACAGAGCTAAAACAACTTGCTTCCTAAGATATTTTGCAAGCACCCCACTCGCAGCTCTGGTGAGGCAGTGAAGCAGAATGTGGCTTATATTTAGTTTAGAGGCACCGCCAGCATAATTTAATGTTTCTGGCTTGTGAGCTATGTGGTCCTTGGCATCGTCAATGCTGCAAGGGTGAGGCATCTCCCGGGCAGTGTTGGTGGAACTTGTGATCCAGCCAGTACATTGCAGAGGCAGTGGTGAATTTTGCCGCCTCCCACATGGTAGCAAGGCATTGCTTGGGTTCTGCCTCAGGGTAGGAATGCCAGTGGTCAGAGGGGCCATTTTCCATGGGCTAATTAGCCTTGGGCTCATAGACTACAATGACAGTGGTTAGCTTTGGTGGATCCTGTGGATTCTGCATTTCATGGGTCACTCGTCTCATCACTCCAATCCCTCTGTTTGGGCTTCACTCACCTGAGATCTCGTAGCCTAGAGATCTCGGCAGCCCTCTTGTGCACAGTGCTGAAGCCCTAATAAAGGGTGGGACTTACGTGGCAAGCACAATGGAACTCACAGAGGGGTCCAGTTGCAGCTTGTGGGCTCTTTGGGTGGCAAGGAGTCCTCCAACTCCCCAAGACAAGAGGAGATTTTGAGGTGTTGGGTTGCTGTTGCAGATCAGTTACAAAATAGCAATGGGGCACTCAAGATGTGCACTAAATGGACTTGGCAGCTATCTTGGTTGAGGATAACTTGGTTCTGGCAGTGGGGCCCAAGTGAAAGGACTTACCAGTGAGTGAGCTTGGACAGTTGAGGCCTGGGGCACGATACCCGCATCCTTGAGAGTGCCCAGCAGGGCCTGGAGGGAGCCAGTTAATCACCCTGGTGCTCCCAGAGAGCAGGCATGGGGCCTGTGGGGTGTATATTTAAAAAAAAAACGCGATATTTGGGAGCTAGATCAGGAAAGGTTGCCAAGTTGAGCAACTCTGAACTTAGTGGTGGGCAAAGTGGCCCAAATTCATTCCGCAAGTGACTCATGGAGTAACACAGAATCTGCTAAGTACTTTCCAACGTGAAGCGGAGTATTTCGTATCATAACGGGAACTTGAAGTCCATTGAAAACAATGACTTCATGTTATTCCGCCTTTCCCAAACCACTTCTCCGCCAATTTTAAGGCAAAGTATATTGAAATCAATGTATTTCGATCACTTCACCTTGTAATTGAGCTCCAAAGGTGAATTTTGCAGTGCTTCATGGGATTGCAGGTCACATGGGCTCTAGATTGTTCTGCACAGCCTCAGTTCTGTGTAGTGTGTGTAGTGGAAGCTGGAGACAGTTTCCTCTCAGAGTTCTGCAATTCAAATCTTCTAAAAGCTGTTAAAAGCCTTTTTGAGCCATTTTTTTGTTCACAATTTTGTACATCGATTGTAGGAAACCCTCCCGTGTCTTTTATCATTGAGCGCTTATTGTGTGTGTGGATTTTGAATGTTAATTTAGAACAGTCAGTCTTTGTACTGTGAAGTGTGCTTTGGGGAGGCATATCTGTGGTGTAGGTAGATTAACTGGGAGAAAAGGCAATCTTTCTGTTTTGGTTATTTTTCTTGTATAACTGTGTTAACGCATACACAGTAATATTTTCAGTAATTTTTGACATTTTTTGCTGATTGTTGTGGTGCAGCAGTGTATAATTTCAGTTTGTTTAAAACATTTGGTTATATTACTAAAGGTTTTCAACTCGCATACGATTATTTTCAGTGTGTGTGTGTGTGTGTGTGTGTGTGTGTGTGTGTGCTATGAGTGCCATTAAATCAGACACCTTTTATTGTGCCACAGAGTATTTGTAGCAGTGTGAACCTGCTAGCCACTGCACCTGCATGAATTTTTGATACTGCTTTGTGATATATTTACTGGTAGTGGACTGTTACTGCTGTGCACTACACCCCAACTCACAAAGGTATTCTTTTCCAGATTTGGATTTATGACTTGTGAGCACTGGTTACGTGTTGTTGTGCCTTTGCATCTGCAACTCTTGGAGTGTGTAGCGAATCTTAATCTGTCTGTGCATTTGCAGAACACCATTAATTTTGGGAGACTTTGCATTTTTGCTACTCTCTCATTTCACTGTGTCAGCACTGGGGAATTTTCTGGACATAAGACAGTAGCATTTTGGGGATGCACATTAATTCTGGTGACTGTGTAGACCACTGTGCACATGATTGCAGATGCACCATTAATTTAGGAGATTTTTCATTTTTTGTTACGCTCTCATTTCCCTTTCACAGCACTTGGGAATTTTCTGGACACAAGACAGTAGCATTTTGGGGATGCAAATTAATTCTGGTGACTGTGTGTGACCACTCGTGCATGACTGAGTGCACCATTCATTCTGGTAGACTTTGCATTTCTTGTTATGCTCTCATTTCACTTCATCAGAACTGGGAATTTGCTGGACACAAGACAGTAGCATTTTGGGATGCACAATAATTCTGGTGACTGTGTATGACTGTGCACATGACATCTGAGTGTGCCATTAATTCTGGGAGTCTTTTATGCTTTGTGCTCTATTTCACTTCATCAGCACTGGAAGTTTTCTGGACGTAAGACATGAGCATTTTGGGGATGCACATTAATTTGGTGACTGTGTGTGTGAAGGGCTCTCAATATTGTTGTTACTTTGCCTTACTTCACGTTAAGGCAGAATGACAACGTGAAGTAATAATTACAAGGCTTAAGTGAACCTTTTGCATTGGCCACTTCACTGAGTGGAGTGATTAAGGCAAAATGCCCATTTCATGGGCAATTCACCGTAAAATTTAAATTTGCTGCATCTCTTTCTGCACTTGGTCCAGGCTCCCGGGACAGGCATTTTAGCTGACTCAGGCTCATAGACAGAGGTCTAATGTATTTTCAAAAAAAGCCAGTGAGCAGAGATGTTTCACGTCTATTCTTCCCAGCAGTTGTCTCCTCCCCACGGTATAGGCACGGGGAGCCAGCAAGGACTAAATAAATATGCATAGATGTATAGTCATAAGGGAGATGCATCCAGCCTCAAAGGAAGTTCCTACATCCTTCCAGATATTGTTGGTAGCACTTGCTAATGAGCCTTTCTTGGTAGGTGCAGTTCTCATTTCAGGTTTAAGAGGCTCAACAGCTGCAGGGAGGTACAGAAGAAGGCAGGCCTGGAGGCATCTCTGCATGGAGTCAAGGGTTCACCCACATCAAGAATGATGACTGGGCCAGGTGCAGCACAGACCAGCTGAAGGGCAATGCCCCAGCTCAGGGACTTTGCATCTTGTGGGAAGGTAAGGAGGCCTGGAAGCTTGACAGGGAGTGGCCAAAGGGATCATGGCTACAGTGGGACCGCAGACAGAACTGATGTGGAAAGCAGCTGGGTGGCGGCCTGTCACATGACATGCACCCCAGTTACACTGGGGACATTAGAGGGCTTCAGCTGTGATGCAGAGGACAAAGCACAGGTCCTTGAGGCCTACAGGTCCCAGGTTTGCAACCACCTTTTTCCTTAGTTTGGGAGTGGCAACAGCCAGAGGTTGAGGTTCATGAGGTTTCTGATGGATCCCCACATAAGCTCATTGCCCCACAGCAGATCTGAAAGGAGGGTCTAGGGCTAGATGTGGAGGGGTCAGCCCTGGGGAGCAGTGGATACAACCACCGCCAGCACCCAGGACAGAGCAGGAGGCCTGGCGGCATCACCTAGCTCATATGCCACTCTGGTCCAGCCATTCGGGATGCTTCAGACTATAGGGTGAGACAGCAGATCCACAGAAGAGAAGATGGGGCTACATCCTCCCTCCTTAACCTGCCGACTGACGAAGGAAAGAAGAGAACAAAAAAACACTTGCAGTGCCATGCAAGTATGGGAGTTGGGCGGTGGTGTTAAGGGATGCAATGACTATTCAGATAGTCGACAAGAATCAGGGGCTGGAGTTTGTCAGCATTGGCACAGGATCGTGCTGATGATTATGCGCTGTGGGAATCAGGAGGAGTACGACAAGGAGTCTCAGACAGCAGAAAGCAGAGGCTACCCAAGGATGTGGGAAGATGGATATGCCCCCCACCATGTAACACAAGAGGGGATTGCCTACAGACAGCAGCCTCTCATTGGGAAGGAGTATGATGAGATCCCAGAGGTGACTCTCAGGCAAGATGAGAATACCCCCAACCTTTTTTGTGCAGAGTACAATTTTCAACTGCTAAGAGGGGCTTTCAAGGCAGTAGGAAAGCCCCAGAAAACCCAGGAGGTATGCTTGCCTTCCCCAATTGCCTGTGGAGTTTAGCAGGAATAGCCATCCTCTTGCATGGAAGCCCAGAGGATAGGAAGCATGGGGGTTTGCAGGACTAGGTTGGGACCCAATGGTATGCCCATGGGGTGTGGTACAGGGTACAGATTTAGGGGTCTGCCACCTTCCTGCACGGGAAGATAGAAAGGATTCTAAACTGCAAGTGATATTGGCCCGTTGAGGATGGGGGTTGGATGATTGGGGTTCCCATACCATTGGGGTAGGTAAAGCTTATAGCCAGGGATGTTCCTCTTAGGGATAGAGGATAGATCTTTGTGGGGCCAACAGTGTCGCCTGTCAGCTGAGTCGTGTGCAAGTGCTATTCAACTGTAAATGCATATCACTTGCCACAGAATTGTTGGCAAAATTTAGAAATGTATGTAATTTTAGTAATTTTATCTGCTATATCATAGTTTCACAAAAAAATTGGTTGGCAGCCTACTGCTGTGCATTTTTGGTAATGGTTAGCATTAATTCATTTTGCATAGCATTTTGCTATGCTGTAACAGTTAGTTAAAGCCCTGCTCTTGCAGTAACCAGACAGGGCCAAGTGGGTGACACTGAAGGGAAGTCACTCAATTTTCATCTGCAGGGTAAATCCCTACCAGGTGAGGTCTCACCCATGGGTGTGGGGATGGACGGCAGAATAAATGACTGCAATTAATGCCACTGAGCAGGCATTTAATGATGTCGAGGCTCCTATCTCAGACTACGAGTGGCAGAGGCTGTACAGGATGAGGCAGCAGACGATTCCATTGCACAAAGGACAAAGGGGTTATTGCCTTGCTGTAGGGTGCTACTTTAGGGACAGAAATTGCAGGAGGCCCTGTACCTGGCTGATGCTTGTGGAGCACCTGTGGCTTTACATCAGGAGGGCAAAAGGGAAGGGCTGTCATCGGGAGTGGTGGCATGCCTCTTTGGGAGCATTGAGGGTTTTGTGAGTGGGGTTCATGACACTACTATGGCCATCCCAGGTCAGAAGGGATAGGAGGACTGTGAATAATTTGAGTGTCCAGCTGGATGTGAGGTGTTTCATCCCACTTGTGAGCTGGATCCATGTTTGGAGCAAGTTGGTCTTCTGGTGAAGAGCTCATTTGAGGCTCTGCTGGTTGTGAAATTATTCCCTGCTGGCAATTGGAGGGCTGTCTGGGTATCAGAGCTTACCCAGGCAGACTAGCCACAGGGATCTTGGGTCTACAGGCAGAGGACATGGTGTCCATGAAGAAGGGAGTTTGTCATGTCGTGGCAGAAGAGCAAGATGAATCAGAGTGGTGGGGCAGCTGGCAAAGGTGGTGGCCCCACTTGGTTCCTCTTAGCAGGTCTCTGCAGTGTAGAGACCACATAGCCACAGACCCAAATGTGGAAGGTGCTCTTCGCACAAATACAGCAAGCCGGGCAGGCTTATAAAGTTTGTTTCTACAGTATGGACCATCCAACATTGGGCGGAATGTGCAGTTTGGGAACAGTCCTCTGGTTTGAGAGGCAAGGATCGGGGAGCCTAGTACTGTGGATTGAAATCCAGGCATAGTGCCCTGGAGGTCCCAGATAATTGGTGTTACATCTGCCTGTGCTTGTAGTAATTGTTTTGTCTCTTGCAGGTACCTGGATGGTGCCAGCAATATAGATTGGTGGGAATGCCTTCACTCCTGGGCAGCAGTGAGCATCTTCCAGCTGGGAGAAGCTACCTATTGAGGCCGCCACAGACAGTGCAATTGATGCAGGAGGGCATGTGCTGGGTTCCCCAAAGGTGTCAAGAGGAGGTTGCCAAGGTGAGAAGCCCAGACATCCACGTGATCCACCTGGAGGTTGAAGACTTGTGGTATTGGGGCAATGGACCTGCTGCAGGCAGTGAAGGTGGACCTGCAATCCATTGGATGATAGTGACCCCATATTGGTCTCAGACAGTTACTGCTTAATTCATGGGCAGCACTGGCTGCATGCAGAACACTTAGGGGCATTCAAGACTGCAGGCATGCTGCTTAGCTGGGAGATGAGAACCCTTAGGTAAGTTATGGGGAGCAGGGGTGAGACATGGGGAATTATGCCTATAGGGCCTCCCACCCTTTCTGGTGTGGGAGGAATGGCATGTGCCAGATAGAGAATGAAGATGGGGGAATTCAGTTGAGCAGCAGGAATAGTAATAGCAGGTCTTGGAGGAACAGTAGGAGCAGTGACTTGGGGATTTGACTGTGTCCATCCTGTGGCAGCTTGGGAGGATCACAGACCTAAGGTACAGGGCAATAAAGGTGGGATGAGTCAAATTCTTCTGAAGGGCTCATTGCCTCTTGTTGGCATGAGGCCATGGGACCACAGAGCCTGGACCTGGATTGGGGTCATGGTCCACCCTCATCAGGTTACCCCACAAGGACAGTGGCACAGGATGGAGGGTGGCCACAGGAGCCTTGTCCACATGACTTCCCAGGAGCTAAAACAGACATTCAGAAACACACCAGGGTGGCTCAGATAGTGGGCAAGGTGTAGGATGCCTAAAGAAAGGTTGCCTCCTTGAATATACGTACACTTCTAATAAAGTTTGTTTACAACAAAATGCATGACTGTGGGTATTTCTCCAAGTCCTGTGTCTGTGTGGTTATTCCTGGGTAAGGGATAGTGGGGGCTACCAGACAGTAGAGAAGCTACTGAGAAACTTGCAGCAGCTGGTCATTTGTCTAGGCCTTCCTCCCTGGACCTGGGAGGAAAGGGAGGGTATCTCCTCTGTGGGTGGGCATCAGTTTCTGGCAATGCACCAAGGGAGGTACGGTTGAGTCCACCACACTGGGTGGTATCTGGGAGTGGGAAGAGAAAGAAGGATTTTAGCAGCTAGAGGCCAGCAGCTTTCCTGTTTCATCTCCTTTTTGGATTCTCACCTATCTGCCCATTGTAATAGTAGGGTAAGAGTGGCTGGGTAGGACCCACTTTCATCCAGTAGGGGTGACTGCATTAGGGATCGGGAGCAGTTCTCCCAGTTTTACCTCCTAAAAGGGTTTTCCCTGGTTTTTCACATCCTACAAAGGGTGTTTAATACTTAAGAAGAAGGATAATAAGCATAAGTTAAGAAATTAGTAAAAGGATATTGATTATGGAGGATTAACCCACAACAGAGTGTGGGTCTATTTGAGAATTAATCAATGGCTGAGGGGGTTGACCATGAGGCTTGATGGATCTCTCACGAGCAGAGTGTGGGCCTCACTTTAAGAATTAATCAAAGGCTGGAGGTGTTGGACCATGAGGTCAAGGCCGAGTGGTTCCAACCACCCAGCCATACTATTCACACGCAGACCCACGCCTGTTGTGGGTTAATTTATTTGTAACATGGGGAAGCGAAGGGTTTAGCACTAGGGTTGCCACCTGTCAGGTTTTTTACTTGGTGATCAGGTTTTCAGGTCCCTATCAGGTAATCCGGTTTTGCTCGGTGCTGGTCAGGTTTTTGAGCCATTTTGAGTGCTCACATACTTTTGAAACAGATTTTATCATCTTATTCTTTGTTTCTGCCTACATGTCCAGGTTACAAACAGATTGTCAATATAACCTTTTGTTTATGAAAGCAGTCAACCTGGGAGGTGTAATGAATGGCCATTAACACCATTAACACTTACTTAACCTAATCTTCTCCACTGCATCTTAGTGGCATAGCAGCAAAGCTGCCCCCACCTTTTGTAACAGCAACGCAGTCAGTTGTCTTCCACTTTCATTTGCTGGTAAACATTTTCATCTCTAACAGAATTTAGGTATTTTAAATGTTTTAAATAATGTATTTCCTCAAGAAAAAGTATAATCACTTCTTGGCTCTGAACTAGTACTGTGGACATGAAAAGGAATGGAGCCAGAAAATACATAAAGTGCACATTATAGGAAACTATTTCTTTATTACGTATTATTATATACCATGGCCCAGATATTCAAAAGGGTTGCGCCTATCACAGAATAGGGTTGCTGCATGTTAACTCCAAAATGTGCCATTCTGCAATATTCAGAAGGGCCAGTTGCTCCACCAAAACAAGCTGAGCAACAGCGCAATGGAAATGAAGGCATGCGCAACCGAAGGGGGTGGTCCATGCATAAAGTGCGCAATGCGATATCCGAACACTCTGCGAATGCGTAAGAGTGGCGTAGCCGAAGTTACAAGACATCGGATTTGAGCCAAAATAAAAGGTTTCAAGGAAGCGGCAAGAACTCTAGCAGGCCGCAAACTGGGGAGAGACAGAGAGAGAGAGAGAGAGAGAGAGAGACAGGAGCTGGAAGGGCAGAGAGGGACAGTGGGTCCAGGAGGACAGAGAGGCGAGTGTGGGGGTGCCCAGTGCAGTGAAGCAGCAGTGGGGCAGCGGGGTAACACAGGAACAGCAGCCGGGGGCAGAAGCCAGGAGATGGATAGTGTCAGCTTCCACATGGAAGCTGTAATGAGGGGTGAGACACCATGCTGCAGGGGACGGGCTCGAGGGGCCCCGGGCGGCATGCCCCGGTTACGGTATCGCGGCTCCCCAGCTTTGAGCTGCACACAGATGTCGCAGGATTGCAGGCCCGCACCGCTCGAACAGGGCAATACTGGAGACGGCTCTGCGAGCTGTGCAGTGATGTGATGCAGGCACCTCACGACGGAGTCATGCTCTGTCCGTGGAGACCACAAGGTGACAGCCTGCATGTGTATGCTCGCCACGGGCACCTTCCAGAGGCTGACAGGGACACCACAGGCATTACACAGTCGGCCATGTCACGCATCCTCACCCAATTCTCACGCACTGCTGCCTCATGCTGCGGAGTACATCCATTTCCCCAGCACCGCTGCAGCAGAGCGTGACAACAAACATGTGCAGGAGTCCCACAGGTAGCACATATGCCTGGCGTGTTAGGGGCCAGACTGCACCCATGTGGCTATTTCAAGATGCCACCTGGCCCCGACGGCCAGGCGATCAGAACCGAAAGTGTTTCCAGTGTCAACTGCCAGGTGGTGTGTGATGCCACTACGTGATATCAATGTCTGTGCCACAATTTCGGCGGAGCACATGATGTCTTTTCATATGGCACCAGTCTGCACTGTGCCATCGATTCGAGAGTGGGAACATCCCACGGGTCATCTAGTGGGTGAGTACACATGTATGAATGCAAAACTCTGTGCAAGTGGGTGGAATGGCTGCCAGGTGCCATGGTAGTGGCACAAGGATAAGGGCAATATGGACCTGACATGACACTGATCTCCACCATCTCCACACAGGTGACCGCGGATACCCACTCCATTCCTGGCTGCTCACACCATACCGCAACCCCACGACCCCAGAGCAGCTAGGTTTCAATGAGGCACATGCCACAACACGTAACATCATAGAGCGGGTGTTTGGGATGCTCAAGGCACGCTCCGATGCCTGACACTCTGGTGGAGCTCCTCAGTACAGCCCCCAAAAGGCTGTGGGATATTCCTGGCCTGTTGCACCTGCACAATACGGCCAAGGACCATGGGGAGGGCCACAGGTCCAAGAGGGGACAGCGATGGGGACGCCAGTGGGTCGAGTGATGTGGGTGATGAGCAGCTCCCCAGGACGGAGGGACCCCGACTGACCCGGCAGGCCCAGCTGCACCGGGACACCATTGCAGAAGAGCACTACGCCCAACACAGGTAAGTCAAGGACAGTGCAGGCAACACTGTCCATGCAAAACCACAGGCACACAGGGGAACACACCGCAGGAAGGTTAGGGAGTTGAAAGTTCCCGGCATCCAACACACCATCAGAGAGGGGGGAGCACTCATATGGACACACACACACACACACCAGGCAGCATACATGGGTGGCAGCACAGCACTGCGGAAATGACATTGCCAACACACAGCACCACCAACCACCCCCACCACCTGGACTGTCCATGCACGGTGTCAGGACCTGGGCACCCTTGCACCTTGGTGTACAGTGCAATGGAGGAATCATCATGCACACGCACCTGTGGACAGAAGTTGGGAGAGGTGTAGTGGTCCGTGGTGTCGCTTGGTGAGCAGAGCACCCAGCAGTGCACTGCCCACCATGACACACATTGCACACAGGAGCACCAGACAGGGCCTGCACTGGGAGACAGTTCAGTCAGGTAGCACTGTCCCACGGCCACTGATGGATGCGTGGCAGCCCCGCCATGGCCCAGCAGCACTGGCAGGCTGAGCAGGGCTACATCGGGTGGCGCTGGTACCACCAGGGGTCCCACCGCGCGAACGCCGAATTTGCCTGCACAGGGTCTGCATCCTGCCAAACAAACTTGCACCAGGGTGCCTCGGATGCCCACAGCAGAACCCGTGTCGACAGGCCTGGTGTCACACGCACGCCGGAATGGGAGTGGAGAGCGACTGTGTGGGTGTGTGGTACAGGGCACCTGACAGTGTGGCCACTGCGTCCCGCGACAGAGACCACTGCCTGGGTCAGCCTGTCAATGGCAGCGGTCACATCCATCCGCGATAAGGATTCAGCTTGGCTCGGTCCCGAGCACACTCCCTGCTATGCCGCCCACGGACACAGACAGTGCCTCCATGGACCTTGCAACCTGTCCCGCAGCTGTACCGACCCTGCAGCAGGCGGGTGTGTGCGTCCAATGGGTACTGTGCCCCAATGGCATCGTGGACCTCAGGGTGTGGATGGTCTGGTGCAGCACCCCTGAGGGTGGGTGCTGTTCACCAGGACCAGGTATGGGTGGATCAGAGGGCGGTATATGTGCCACCGCCGGACACTGTACCCCCAGACCTGGTGTGCAACCGTTGCCGCCGCCTTAACTGCTTGAGCCCCCAGGTCCACCTGTTCCACTTCCGTGTTGATAACAGTGCCAGACACCTGCACAGCCAGCATGCTGGTACACAGGTGTGAACCAGGAAGGCCCAGGGCACGTGGTTGGCCTGCCATGTGTCCGCCATGAGACACACACCTATCACTGCCCATTGCAGGCCTGTTATCATCAATGGTGCAGGTGCGCACATTGCCATAGGCACAGCATGCTGGCATACCCGCTGTAGACTGCTGTGACACAGGCTGTGCAACCCTGCACCCGTATCACTGACAATCGGAGTTGTTGGCCCAGCGTGCTGCTGTTGCTGCAGTGCCTGCAGGCTGCGGCGGAGGTGGGATGCTCCCTCCTCCACGCCCAGCAGGTCTGCCTCACTGTCTGACCCACCACCACCACCGCCTCTCCTGCAGACGAACAGGATCTGTAACAGAAAGAGAGTACATGTGAGTGCATGTGAACAACAGCCCCCCAACAACATCACCTATGTCATACTGGTGCAGTGATGGGCTTCCACCTGTCTGGAATCTCTCCGCCTGGTACGCCCACAATGGCACTCGGCCGCATGGCCGCGACCAGCGTCTCCTCTGTAGGGGTCGTTGCAACACCACTGGTGGCCCCCTCATCCAGTGCTAGCATCGCGTCACCCTGAAGGCTGCCACCTTCTCCTTCAGCCTCCCGCGTCAGTCCCCATCTTCTTCTGATTCCTGCACGGAGCGCTGGTGGCTTCCGCAGGCTGACGCCCGAGCTACCTCCTCCCATGCAGCTGCACGCCCTGAGGTGCCCTCCGTCCACTCAATGTTGGCTCATCCTCCAGGTAGGCCTGGAAGAGGGCCTCTGTCTCTGCCGTGGTGAAGTTCGCCTCCTCCTATGCCCGCCCGGCCCACACCCTCAGCTTGGCTTTGGTCAGTCATGGTGATCTGTGGTGGAAGTGGACACCTGTCACTGTGCAGTCGACAGCATTTCCCCATGAGCATAGTTGCCGTCCGGGGGCAGAAGCCCGTTCCCTCTCCGCATGGCAGATACTGATAGAAAGGGTGCCCATTGTCCCTTTCTAAGTGCCCTTTTCATGCTCAGTCCTCAGCCTTTATCATCCTCCGCCCATGAGCATTGTCCTGAGCATCACACAGCATGTAACTCACCTCTCACCTGCAGTAACCAAATCTGGCCAGCACAACCCACAGTCGCATTTTTATAGCGCAACACATGCAAATGAGGTGTGGCTCAACTTTAATGACATGCTAATCACGCCACTGGCGCCTTTGAATGGCTGATCGGATGATTTGTTGCGGCTGTCAGCTGAATATCGCGCGATTTGGCGCTTTGCGCACACGGAAGGTCCGCTGAGCCAATGGCGCAGGTTTGTGGCCGCGCCACACCGCATTGCGCATGCCCAGACAGCTTCAGCAGCGCCTATCGTGCGCAGACCTGCTGAGCGCGATAGGCTATTCAGGCCATGGCCGCCATTGTGCCAGTGCGCGCTACAGCACTGGGCACCATGGGCGGCGTGTAGCACTACTGCGCCGACAGTCCACTGTGGCACTGGTGCTCAGCTTGGCAGTCACAGGATGCCCATATCGTCCATGGTGCTGTGCGAGTCTTCGCCGCCATTGCCGCGGACCTTGTGTATGCCCCTGACCCTGGCGCTGTTGGCATGCCAAGTGTACGCCCTATTGCACTCGTCCGGGTGACAGCGCCATGTAAGGTGACGGCGCTATTTGAACAGCGAGATTGGAGCCTGTGGTGGCTATTGTGCAACAACTTCACGGGTTACGGCGCAGGGGGTTCATATTGCCTGCTGCAAAGTTGGTGCCATGGCTAGAGGAGTGGTGTCCTGTAGCCAGCTTGAAGTGGCCAACCTGGTGGCTCCTGGTGGAGCCCCACTGTGGCACTGTATGGTGAGGGCCCTCACCATGCCTAGGACCCACGTGTGGGCAAGTGGCTCACTGATCTGGTGGAGGTCACTGGTCGGAGCCGGTCTGCTGAGCAGTGCTGGCACCGTACAGTGACCTCCGCCGGAGGAAGCCGGAACTCCTGATGGCTGTCACGAGGCTAGGGTGGGGCGGGTGCTCAGGCCAGAGTGTACCATCTATGCACCTATATTCTCTGTAGGTGTGTGTGTGTGCTTGGGTGGCTGTGCATAGTGTCAGTGTGTGCAGCTGTGCGATGGTTGGTTATGGCTGTGTGGGCAGGCATCTCACTGGGGGCAGGGGGCACTTGCTTTTTGAGTCACACTGATGTTTGTCTCAACATATGTCTCCCACAGGCTGGATTTCGAGGACACAGGACCAGGTGACATGGGCCATGCCAGGCCCCGTGCCGGGGGTGTTGTGCCCCAACAGCAGCAGCAGCAGCAGCGTCAGACCCAGCTGCTGGAGGAGTGTGAGTATCATTACTCATGGATGCTATTGCATGTGGGGGGCAAGACCACCAGCCATGTGGGACACAAACCAAAGGGGAGGTCATAATTCCACTATACAAAACACTAGTGAGTCCCCACACTGAGTACAGTGTACAGTTCTGGAGACCATACTTACGATGGGACATGGACTGGGTGGAGAGGGTTCAGAGGAGGGCAACATGGATGGTGCATGGATTGCATCACAGGTCCTATGCAGACAGGTTGATGGAACTGAATATGTACTCCTGGAGGGGAGGAGGGTGGGGATATGATGGGGACATACAAGTATCTTACAGGGGAACAGAGTGCAGGAAAACAATATTTTTAAGCGTAAAGGATGTTCCAGAACTAGAGGGCATGGGATGAAGTTGGAGGGGGGACGATTCAGAGGAAACATGAGGAAGTATTTCTTCACAGAATGGGTGGTGGACAAGTGGAACACCTGCCAGAGGAAGTGGTGGGGCTGACTTGGTCACGGATTTGTGAATGCATGGGTTAGCCATAACGGAATTCTGGAGGTCAGGGGTAGGGGAACAGACTTATAGGACAACAGAGTGAACGACAAGGTCAAATGGACAGACTGTGTGTCCCATAGGCCCTTATCTGCCGACACTGTCTATGTATCCATGTATGTAGGCATGACACAGGTGACCTGCATCACAGTGCAGTATCACGGCACGCCTGTGTATGCATCATTGGTGGTCCAGGCATGCACTGGGCACATAGCTGTGTAACTGGCATCACACCACGTTGCCACATCACTTGCCAGCCTAGTTTGTACTGTGATTGACGTGAGCAGTGTGTGGGCGGTGGGGTGACAGCTGTCTCTGTTTGTGATGGCTATGTGCATGTTCACTGTGGTGGGGTATGCCATCACAGGTGCGACATTGGGCTGTTATGGCTTGCAGGTTGGGTGTGTTCAGGGTTGTGGTCAGTCCTAGCCATTGACTGTGTTCCCATTTTCCTAGGCCTCGAGGTACTCAGGAGGATGTCCCAGGATCTTCGGAACCTCAACCAGGTTGCAGATCAGATCCAGGAGGTCCTGCAGGCCATACAGCGCCAGGGTGATCAGCGAAGGAGCCACAGGAGGGGCGCCAGCAGGGGGACCAGCAGCCAGCTGGGCCATAGCCCACATTCCCTTCCCACTTCTCCCATCCCTATCATCCTGCCTTCCTCTCCAGTTGTTATTCCTCCCCTTGAACACCCTTGCCTTTTACCTGTCCTCCCCACTTGTACATAGTTTCACTTGGTTTTGTGATTAGTCCCTTAAATATACATTTCTATTTTGATATGAATACTGTGTTGGTCTCTGATTTGCAGCTGGCTATGGGTGCTCAGTTGCAGGGGTGTACATGCCATCTGGGCTGGTATGGTCCTGCTATGTGTGTGTGTGTGTGTGTGTGTGTGTGTGTGCATGTGTGTGCATGGGGAGGTATCTCCAGCATGGCAGTGCCTTTCAGTTGGTCTTGTTGCCTGCTGCCACCCACTGCTGGGTGCACAGGGTGTCTGGCTTGTAGGCTTCTGTGTTGCACGGGCTGATGAGTGCTGGGGACTGCATGGTTTCCTGCTGCCAGTCACTGCACATGGGTGGTGTCTTGGGGTCACAGCAGGGTGCGCTGTGCATACGGGGGCTGATGTGCACTGTGGTTGTCAACCCCTGTGTGTGGCACTCTGCCTGCCAGTGGTTGTGCTGGGGTGTCAGGGCCTGCTATGCTTTGTTGGCTTGTCCCCATGGGCACGTGGATCATCCGTCCCACCCCAGTGATGCTGTGCTTGAGGTGTGCCGTGTGGTGTGGGTTCTGCAGTGTGTCCTGTGCCCATGTGTGGCATGGCTGGCGGTGGGCCCCAGCCTGCCTCCCTGGATGTGCAGTTCCATTGCTCTGGGGGCTGTGCATGTGCTATGGCAGCTCTGGAATGCTCAGCTGAGCTTCCATGGCTGCGCCATAGCGCAAACATTTGGCTCAGCTCTCTTCCTGGTTGCGCGATGGGCGTATAGTATATTCAGACGGTTGCTTCTGCGCCTATTTGCTCTGCTCCATGTTTGAATATTGCACCTGTTATGCATTTATGCAACTGGTTTGTGCTTGCTCCTGCTGTTGTGCTACTTTTGAGCGCAGTTTGAATATCTGGGCCCATGTGTACTGTTGTACACTAGTATAGTGTATTTCCCTTGTCTCCCCAGATCATATATGTAATAGAGATTTCTTTATCTCTGTATGTTTATCTGGTAAACCAATGTCAATAAATAAATAAACATTTAAGTAAATAAATAAATAACTAGGAAGAATCTGGAAAGTAATTTTAACAGGTACAGTATAGTATCTTAACATTTTGTTGAACTGCTGCTATAAGTATTGTCTTTATTGATATAACAAATGGATTTCTGGAGGTGCAATGCATGATGTGTCATGAAAAGGGTGGGGCTAGGGGTGGAGCTTAGGATCCAGTTTTGCCTCATTCAAAGGTGGCAACCCTATTCAGCACTCTTGTTATGTGTTTTCTTCCTTATGTAACATTTACATAAAAATAATTTAAAGTGCAAAATTATAAAGTTTCTGAAAGATATTAAGGTTTCTACCATAGAGAAGAGAACAAGGGCTGCCCCTGACTGGAGAAATTATGTAGTTAACTTTTTTATATTGTGATGGCTGCAACAGTAAACAGTAAACAATTACTGATTACATGCAGATGTGATAACATTTCAGAATGTGCTCATTTTGATTGACTTAGTATTGTAAACTGTGGAATCATCTCCATTTTTCTGCTATGTTTGATGTTTGGGATGTTGTTGCTGTGCATTATGGAAATGCATATATTTAAATGCGGAGGAGATTTGAGATCTGGTAGTTTGGGCAGCAATTCCTTAGCCAACCTACAGACGGTAGTACACTGAAGCTCACATCATTTTTAGCTGTATATTTTACAGACAACATTGCACATTAATAACTTTTCCCTTTTCAACTGATTTATATGAAATTTAGAAAGCGTAGCTTTGGGTGAGAACCTCTTGATCCTGTAAATTCTATGTAGATTGGTTTAGGGAGGCAAAGTTACAGAAGTGAAAACAAAATGCAACAGTCTCAGTTTTGAAATGTGTTGCCTTTTTTCTACCCGATAACGAAAAATATAGGAGATTTTGAAACCTGAAACTTTGGGATTTGATAGACATTGGTCCACTGTGTGTGCTCTTTAGGTCCCACTGTTTAAGCAGTTTTTAAAATATTTAAAAAACACATGCAGCCAATCTGAAAATCATATGTGGATACACTGAAATTTCACTCAAGGAAGGGGGGGCAATCTGGACCAGAAAAACTACATAATTAACTTTTTATATTGTGACTACAACGTGAACAATTACTGATTACAGGCAGATGTGAACAACATTTCAAAATATGTTCTCATTTTGACTGACTTAGTTTTGTAAACTGGAACTCAGGCATTATTACTGGACAGTGCACACATGCATCAATGGTTCATCCTCACCTCAAAGGGCACATAACTTCAGTATTATTATAGACATTGTTCCAAGGTTTGTGCTTTGTGGTTTTAGGTTCTACTGTTAAAGTAGTTGTTTTAAAATATTTGATAAATGACATGGAGGCAACCTGGAAAATCATATGTGGCATACATTACTGTGTTGTCACTGAAAGGGTATGTGTTTCTGAGCCAAAAAAACAAAAACCTTAATAGTCATATAGATGTTTTCAAACTACTTATGATGGAACTACACATCCATCAGTGATTCATCTTACCTCAGAGTACAGAACTCAGGCATTATTAGTGGACAGTGCACATCCATCAGTGATTCATCCTTACCTCAGAGTACAGAACTCAAGCATTATTAGTGGACAGTGCACACATCCATCAGTGATTCATCCTTACCTCAGAGTACAGAACTCAGGCATTATTAGTGGACAGTACACATCCATCAGTGATTCATCCTTACCTCAGAGTGCAGAACTCAGTCATTATGTAAGCAATAAGACATGATGGGGTGTGCATTAGACATTCTAATGAGCGCTAGGGGGACGTAGTGAGGCACTCCAGACCACAGGCCGAGTGCGGCCTAGTCCCCTAGCCGTGGCATTAGAACTGTTCATCCCACATCCCCAGAGTGGCTTACTGGCTGCGTTATAAATGGGCCTGTGTATTCTAAATGGGGGTTCTAGTTTTAACTGTGCATTAGACACATCTAATGCATGGCTAACAACCAATCAGATTGCTTGAAATCCTTTGCCCATTTTATAATAGTGGACAGTGCACACAACTCAGACATTATTAGTGTACAGTGCAGGCATCCATCAATGGTTCAGGTTGTTGCTACAATTCCCTTGCCGACCTACAGATGGTAGTACACTGAGGCTTACATCTTTTTTATCTGAGTTTAACACCCAGCATTACACATTAATAACTTTGCCCCTTTCAACTTGTTTACATGAAATTTAGAAAGCACAGCCTCTGTGTCAGAAACTCCTGATCCTGTAAATTCATGTAGATTGATTCAGGAGACAAAGTTACAGAGGTGCTAAGAAATGCAAATGTCTGAGTTTTTTAAATGTTATGCCTTTTGCCACCCAATAGCTAAAAAAATAGGAGACTTTGAAAACAGAAACTTTCTGGTTTGATAGACATTTGGCCCAAGGTGTGTGCTTTTTTTATTGTATTATTTCTTTTCTCCCCTTGTGCCTCGTGACTCACCACCTCCTTCGAGCTACGTAGGTCCCAGTTGCTCCACCTGTTCCTTCCTGAGCCCTCCAGCCTCATATTGCAACTGACCCTAGGGTAACCCAAACATAATCCTTTCACCGGTGGGTCCACCTCCTCCGAGGGGAAGGCACCAGGAGGGCAACTAGCACATACTTGGCCCTAGGGTGCAGCTGAGGTGAAGGCACCCTTCAGGGCATCGGCAGCAGCGTGGCCCGGCAGCCATTGTGCGGTCAGTTGTAAAGCGGATTTTTCTGCTTTCTACTTTGTTCCTCTCAGTGTATATGCAGAGCTTCTGGTCTCCACCAGAAGCCACTGCAGAAAGCACACCAGCCCACTACCCACCCCAGGAGAGGAGAGCAGTCCTACTGATGCTCAATCCTTTCCTTCCCTGCCAGCCCCCAGCATCCTGAGTCCATTCCCAAATCCAGGTCACCAAGGTGGTTTGAGGTAAGATGCCAGTGCCTCAACCCCTCTGAGCCACCGGCCAACCCAAGGTGTGTGCTTTTGTTGTTTTAGGTTCCACTGTTAAAGTAGGTTTTAATATATAATAAAAGACATGGAGCTAATGGGAAAATCATATGTGGCATACATTACTGTGTACTTACTGAAAGGGTATGTGTTTCTGAGCCAATAGACCAAGTTAAAAAACACATTACATAGTCATATAGATGTTTTCAAGCTACTTATGATGGAACTACAAGAAATTTCACTTAAGCATATCTATTCTTCTTTGACAGCCATCTATTGGTCGACTGTGAATTGCAGGCTAAGACTGTTTTGGGAAGGAAACTAACATGGGAACATAATGTGGGTGCACATTACCATTGGATATTTCTCAATTAACCATGGATTACTTGAAAATTAATCAATGGTCACCTGATGTTGTTTGACCGATCCTGCACAACCCTTTCTGTTCCCCATCCTACAAAAGCAAGTTATAGAAGTGCATAATGAATTGTTGCAGCCATGTGTGGTGGCTTGGGAGCATTGCAGACTGAAAATACAGGGTGAAGAAAGGGGACAAGTCAAATTCTTCTGAAGGGCTCATCGTCTCCGGCCAGCATGACGCCATAGGACCACAGGGCCTGGACCCAGACAGGGGGTTTGTGGTCCACCCTCATCAGGTTACCCTGCAAGGGAGTGGCACTGGATGGAGGGTGGCCACAGCAGCCTTGGCCACATGACCTCCCTAGGAGCTACAGCAAACATTCAGGCACACACAAAGAGTGGCCCATTGGACCAGTTGTGGGATAAAAGCAACACTAGTAAGATACCATAGTTACCCTTGATAAAGTACCAGTTTGGGTAATAAATGTCGTCAGGTATTTTTTATCAGGCTTACTCCAGATGGGGGCTGCCAACCCTTTGCTCCCAAATCCATACCCAGCCATTCTTTCAGAGTTACATCTTAAACATCTTGAACACACTTTGGTAAATGCATCTTTGAATGAACTTTCATATCCAGCATTTAAGAAACACTACTCAGGGAGTGTAGGAAATTAAAGTCCTCAACAATGTGAATCAGTCTGCCTTTGGACCCCACAATTGCCAGCCAACTTTAAACTGAGAAAAGTCTAACATTTCAGAACAGAACTGGTGTACCCTTCCCTTTAACCAGAGAAACACCAAGCACAGGTACTTTCGTCAGAAAGCACTAAGTCAGATCTTCTCACAGTTAGAACAGTACAGGCAGCTTCAAATTGTTCTGGATCAAATAGAGGAATTACCTGAGGATCCATTCTCTAGCAGTCCTTTCACCCTCCGGGGATGAAAATCAGGAGATCCTTCTGTAGACAACAGTTTCCACCTCTTGGGCAGGCTGGAGAATGTACCAAACTAAGGTAGAAAAGAAAAAATGACTCTCCTTAGTAATTATGTTTCTTCTAATGGAGTCTTGCTGTATTCTGACTATTGCAGTTAGCCCCAGCACTCAAACTGTCCCGGAGAGCAGAGGGTTCATTTCTATGCAGAGTATAGAATGATGAGCTCTGAGCTCAGTTCAAACCTCTGTCTGCTGCACTTTGAAGTGCAACCGTTAGATTCTTATGAGCTAATACTAACTAATTACTATATGGAAATTGTAACATTTTTACTAGCCAATGTATAACCAAATATTTTGGATCCCCAAAACACTCAAGTCAAGAAATCCAAAATCAAAAACCAGGTAGTGAACAACTTAAGACTGTTAAATTAATAATATAACCTACTCCCCTCTCTAAAAGGAGGAAGTGCCCAAATGCACCCCCTGGGGTGCAACACTGCACCTGCCAGCCCACTTCCCAAAAACAGGTTCTGAGAGGGGAGGAGGAGGAGGTCAGAATACAGCAAGACTCCATTAGAAGAAACATAATTACTAAGGTGAGTAATTTTTCTTCAAACAACATGAAGTCTTGCTGTATTCTGACTATTGCAGACTACCAAGCAGTACCTCCATGGAAAAGGGAATCGAACCTACCTTGGGAATAGGCTCTGCAATACTGTTGTATTAAACCGAGCATCACTCCAGCCTGGATGTCCAGGGAGTAATGCTTAGTAAATGTATGGACTGTTTTCCAGGAGGCTGCTTTATATATCTCAAGCAAAGGAATATCCTGGCCACAGCCAGGAAGCAGCTGTAACTTAGTTGAATGAGCCCTCAGGCCTGAGGGAGGTATTTTGCCTGCCATTCTCATAGCAGAATTGAATACAAGAGACAATCCACCTGGCAATAGTTCTCTTAGTGGCAGGTTTGCCCTTCCCACTTCCCCATAAGTGAGAAACAACTAGAGGAGTCAAACCTGTGAGCCTTAGTACGCTCAATGTAGTAACTAAGGGCTGTTTTAACATCCAAACTGTGTAAACTTCTTTCTCCTGAAGAAAATGATCAGTGAAGACACAGGAGAGACATAGATTGGTTCAGATGAAAATCTGAAACCACTTTAGGTAAAACCTCCTATTCGTTCTAAGGACCACCTTATCTCTATGGAATGAGATAAAATCAGGCTCCACTGACAGAGCTTGCAATTCACTGATACGCCTGGCAGAAGTAATAGCTACCAGAAACACAGTTTTCCAAGTCAAGTACTTAAGCTCTGCTGAAGACAAAGGCTCAAAAGGGGTTGCATAAGCTGAGCAATGCAAACATTAAGATCCCAAACAGGGGCATGATTCCTAAAGGGGGATTGGTATGAAGCAATCCCTTTAAAATTTACAGAATACAGAGTGAGATGACAGTGAAGAAGGCTTTCCTACTGACAGAAAAACAGAAACAGCTGACAAATGTACTTTGAGAGTAGCTGGTCTGAGGCCTAGCCATTAAGATGAACCGATAATCCACAACTGTAGACAATTCAGCAGTGTCTGGGGATATAGCTTCTTGGAACATCAAATGCTGAATCTTTTCCATTTGGAGTTATAAGTTTTTCTGGTGGCAGACTTTGAGAGGCTTTGAGAATATCCAGAACCCTTGGGACAGATGCAAATCTGCATATTCTCACTCTTCAAGAGCCATGCCTTGAGATTGAGAGACCGAAGATTGGGATACTAAATCCTCCCTGAGAGGAGATTAACAGGTTGTAATTCCTGGGAAGAGACAGGGAAGACGGACTGCTAGTGACAGCAACAGTGGGTACCAAGGCTGCCTGGCCCAGTCTGGAGCAATCAGAATCACTTTGCAGGGTTGTGACCCTATCTTGACCAGAACCTTGAACAGTAGAGGAAGACATATAGAAATTTCTCTTCCCAGTTCAAAATAATAGCATCCAGAGGGACTGAGCCCAAGATTGGGGTCTGCAACAAAACAGAGGAAGTTGGTGATTGTCTGGGGCTGCAAAGAAATCTATCTCTGGAGTGCCTCACCTTGAAAAAATCACTTCAACACCAGAGGGTCCAGGGACCATTCGTGATGGCCCTGGGAGATCCTGCTCAATGCATCTGCTAGATGTCCTTCCCTGGAAGGTGAGACTGCTATCAGAGAGGCCTGCACAGAATAAGCTAGGGACCACAATTTCATGGCTTCCATGCACAAGGCCATGGACCAAGTGCCTCCTGCTTGTTGATGTACCACATGGTGGTGGTGTTGTCTGTCCTGACCTGAACCATTTTGTACTGACTGAGAGAAAGCTTGCAGGGCCAGAAAGACCACCCTGAGTTCCAAAGAGATTGATATGAAGAAGGGATTTCTGAGGGGAACACAGTCCCTGTGCTGTGAGAGCCCCAGATGGGCTTCCCACCCCAACAGAGAAGCATCCATGGTTAGGGACCACAGAGTGAGACTGAGTGATGGATGGGACTCCTGTTGAGGTTGCCCTGATCCTGCCACCATTGGAGAGCCTAGATCAGAGTCTGAGTCACTGGAACTAGTTTGGTTAGAGAATCTTCTTCTGAGACCAAAAGGCCCTCAGGTGAAACTGAATGTCCCTCATCTGAAATCTGGCCCCTTGGACCACTGCTGTAGAAGCTTCCATGTGGCCCAGAAGCTGAAGGAAGTGCCTTGCTGGCTGACAGACCAGAAGGTGGAATGAAGAAGTCAGCTCTACAATAGCCCTTGTGCTTTCCAGGGAAGAAAAGCTCTTGCTTTGACTGTATCCAACTCTGCCTCTATGAAGGTGAGGAGCTGTACAGGCTCGAACTGACTTGGGAAGATTGAGAAGGAATCCTAGGGAAGTGAGCACTTGCTGAGTCACTTGCAGGTCTGACTTGACTTGGTCTGGGGACTGACCCACAATGAGCCAGTCGTCCAGGTATGGAAATATGGAAATATTTTTCTTCTTAAAAAGGCCACTACTACCGCTAGGCATTTTGTGAATACCCTGGAGCTGATGTCAGGCCGAAGGGCATAGCTTTGAACTGATAATGGCCTAAAGGCAATTGAACCTGAGGTACTTTCTGTGGGAGCACCTGATGGGAATGTGAAAGTAGGCATCTTTTAAGTCCAGGGAGGCTATCCAGTCCCCTGACCTTAGAGAGGGAAGGATTATTCCCAGAGCCACCATTTTGAATTTTGGTTTTAAAAGATGTTTGTTCAGGTATCTTAAGTCTAGGATGGGTCACCACTCCCTGTCTTTTTGGGTGAGGTACCTGGAGTACAGACCTTTGCCCTGTGCAATGTAGGAACTCTCTACAGCCTTTAGAGCCAGTAGAGATGAAACCTCTGCCTCTAGGGCAATGGTTTCGAGATGCTTATTGGAAAAGATCTGGCCTCAGCTTTGAACATTTCTTGAAGTTGAGAATCAGGCCCTGGCTTACCACCTCCAGGACCCACTTATCTGAGGTAACAGATATCCAGTCCTGGATGAAGTAAGCCAGCCTGCCTCCACAGGAATGGGGAGTTGACCTGGGCTGACACATCAGGCTGTCTGTTTGGCAGGAGCCTTAGGTTGAGGGGTGGAAAGTCCTGCTCATCCCTTCTGCCTTCCTCTGAAGAACCCCTCTGAGGAAAGGGAGAAGAGGTCTGTGCTTGATAGAGAGGCATATGAAAAGGCCTGCCCCTGCCCTTAGCTTGCTGCCTTGAGGAGTTGCCTGCCTTTTCTTGGCCTGTGCACTCTTATAGGTGGTCCTATACTCATCCATCTTTGTCATGTAATTCTCTGTCTGATCCCCAAACAGAGAATTACCCACCACAGGAAATCCATGGTCTTAGCCTGGGTGTCCTGTGAAAGGCTAGTACAGCTGAGCCAAGCCATTCTCCAAGAGCCACAGATGTAGCCATGACTCTAGATGACACATCATTGGAGTCCACAGCAGCATGGAACTGTACCTTAGATGCCTCAATCCCATCAGTAGCCACCCTCCAGCTCTGAGGCTAGTTGGGGAGGCCCATGTAGCCAGTGCCAGTACAGTGTTCCACCTGGACTTATGGTACCTGGCTGCATAGGCCGCAAATTTAGCCTGCCTGAGTCCCAAGACGATGCCATGTACTGTTTCTTTGCCATGGCATCCAGCTTCCCAGAGTCTTTATCTGGGGTTTGTGAAGCCAAGGGTATATTAGCCTTATCACAGGCTGCAGCCTGCACAACCCCAACATGGCTGCATTGTTGATACAAGTACTCTATAGCTGAACCTGATAAAGTATACCTTTTGTCCATCCTTCTGTCGAAAGGAGGTACAGAATTTGGAGTTTTAAAATCTTTTGTGTCTGTTTCCCAAAAACTTATGAAGGGAATAGACAGTCTCTTGGACTCTGGGATGTCCATCATCTCCACATAATCGGATTCCTCTTGTTCCTCTACAGCTTCTTTCATAGGAGCTGGAGGCTTTCTGCCACTTTCCTGTAAACATGTAGTGGAAGGGACTCAGAAAGCCTAGGAGGGAAACACCAGAAGGCCTGTCTGGGGAGATGTCTGGATCAGTGGGCTCATCCAGACCATCCACACCATCATCATCATCATCATCATAATCTTCATCTCCTCCAAATCCAGTTCATAGAAATCTTCAGGGGCATAATCTTGAACCGAGGAGCCACCGAACTCGAGCCTGCCAGGAGGCGCCTGATCAGTCAGAACTGGATGAAGCAATTCTACAATCCTTATGGCTTTGGCAATCTCTTCAAGCGGTCGGAAATGGGTCTCTGATCCAACCAGCTAATTTTTCTTTCTTTTTCTTTTTGTAGAACCGATTCTCTGGATCGGCTTTCCTTTGCCCTAAAAGTATCACCCTGGTCAGAAGGCACTCCCTCAGGTTCGGTCGGAACCGAACTGGGCTGGCCATCTGGGCCATGGACTCTCGCCTTCTTATCCCTAAGCCTCACCTAATCTTTTTCCCAGGGTAGACTTAGGGAAATTTACAGATTTGGCAGTCTGAATTGAGGTGGTCAAACCCCAGACAATAAACACACGTGGTGTGGGATCAGCCTTAGCAAAGACCTTCCTACACAATGCAGTGCTGAAACCCAGTGGGCCCGGTTTTTCTTTTGGGTTTCTCAGATATAGCCATCCTAACCACAAACTTACCCTTTTATGGCAAACAACCAGGCATGGCACTTTATCGGTTTCTAACCGTGTCACGGGTATTGGAAAAACACAAGAAAATGCATTTTTTTAAACCGATAAGAACCGTAACCACACTCTAAGTTTAGAAACAAAGACAGAATATATAATACACTAAACGGAAAAATCTATTTTACAATTTCTACAAGTTTACAATGTCTAGTTCACTACCTAGTACTTACTGTACTACAAACAGGGATCTGAACGAAACTTGCAAAAAATAATCGGTAAAACCAAGGACTTTAACCGACTTTCAACAGTGAGCAAAGGAAAAGTCTCCGAGGACCGCTCAGTTAGGCGGAGTAAAGGATCTGATGGTTGCGCTTTTAAGTGCAGCAGACAGAGGTCTTGAACTGAGCTCGAGCTCAACGTTCTATGCTCTGTATAGAAATTAACCCTCTACTCTCTGGGGCAGTTTGAGTGCTGCTAACTGCAATAGTCAGAATACAGCAAGACTTCATGTTGTTTGACTACAGGCCCTCCGACAGAACCACAGCTGAGCAGTTCTCACTTACGTATATACATAGATACAAAGACAGTGTCGGCAGATAAGGGCCTATGGCCCACCCAGTCTGCCCATTTGAGCTTGTAAGTTCAGTTTATGTTTTCCTAGAAGTCTGTTACCCTCACCCCGACCTCCAGAATTCCTTTATGTCTCTCCCATGCATTCTTAAATCCTGTGATTGTTTCAGCCCCCACCACTTCCTCTGGCAGGGTGTTCCACTTGTCCACCACCCGTTCTGTGAAGAAATCTTCCTCACGCTTCCTCTGAATCATCCTCCTCCAACTTCATCCCATGCCCTAGTCCTAGAACATCTTTTTGCTTAGAAATAGTATATTCCTGCACCCTGTTCCTCCTGTAAGATACTTGTATGTCTCTATCATATCCCCTCTCCCTCCTCTCCTCCAGGGAGTACATGTTCAGTTCCTTCAACCTGTCTTCATAGGACTTGTGATGCAATCCATGCACCATCTTTGTTGCCCTCCTCTGAACCTTCTCTACCCTGTCTATGTCCTTACGTAGGTATGGTCTCCAGAACTGTACACTACTCCAGGTGGGGTTTCACTGTGTCTTGTATAGTGGAATTATGACCTCCCTTTCCCTGCTGGTGATGCTCCTGCCTATGCATCCCAGCATCCTATTTGTTTACCTGCTGCCTTGTCACACTGTTTCCTACCTTGAGGTCATCAGAGATGATAACCCCAAGATCCCTTTCCTGCTTGGTGCATGCTATATCCTCACCCCCCAACTGATATATTGTGCCAGGGTTTTTGTGCCCCATATACATTATCTTGCACTTCCTTGCATTGAATTTTACTGCCAAACCCTGACCATTTTTCAAGTTTCTGCAGGTCCCTTCTCATTCTGTCTACACCTCTGGTGTGTCTACTCTGTTACAGAGCTTTGTGTTATCAGCAAACAGTGAAATTCTGCCTTCTAGGTCCCAAGCAATGTCACTGATGAAGATGTTGAATAGACCAGTCCCAGCACTGATCCCTGTGGTACCCCACTGGTCAGTCTTCTCCTCTGTGGAGTGACAGCCATTTACCACCACCCTCTGTGTCCTGCCACCTAGCCAGTTACCTACCCACCACACTACTGTCCTGCCCACACCCATATTCTCCAGTTTGTGTAATAGTCTTCTATGTGGCACAGTGTCAAAGACCTTGCTGAAGTCCAGATAGGCCATGTCCACTGCCCTCCCCTGATCCACCTCCCTAGTCACCCAGTCAAAATTCAATGAGGTTGGTCTGACATGACCTCCCCTGGTGAAACCATGCTGCCTTGATCCTATAGTCCATTGACAACCAGATGTTCCACCAATCTCTCCTTCAGTAGTGCTTCCATGATCTTCCCCACTACTGAGGTGAGGCTGACTGGTCTGTAGTTCCTGCTTCCTCTTTGTTCCCACTTTTGTATAAGGGGACTACATCTGCTGTCCTCCAGTCTTTGGGTACCTCCCTGTTTCAGGTGAATGGCTAAACAGGATAGCCAGAGGTTCAGCCACCACCTCTCTTAGTTCTTTAAGGACCCTGGGTGCACCCCATCTGGCTCCATTGCTTTACCAACTCTTATTACTTCCAGTTCCTTCAGGACCCTTTCTCGTAAAGGGACTTGTGTCCATTTCTGCACCATTCTCACCCTTTGTACTACCTTCTGAGACCCATTATCCTCCTCTTCCTCAGTAAAGACTGAGCAGAAATACCTGTTCAATATGTCAGCTTTACTGTTGTCATCCTCCACGCCCCATCTTCCCCTTCAGTCTCACTATCCCTCCCTTTGCCTTTCTTTTTCAGTTATGTACCTGTAAAAGGTTTTGTCCCTCTACCCACTGATTTTGCAATGTGTTCTTCTGTCTGAGCTTTGGCTTCCTTACTGACCTCCCTGCCTCCCTTTGCTTCTCCTGGTACTTCTCCCTATCCCTTCTGCCTGTGTCTTTTGTATTGCCTGAATGCAATCTTTTGGCTTTCACTTTCTTTGCTACCCTTGGAAACCATAATGGTCTCCTCTTCCTTTTCCTCTTGCTAACCTGCTTAATGCATAATTTGTTGTTCTGTAATCCCCATTTTAAATACTGCCCACTGTTCCTCAACCCCTGATTCCTGTCCCATTCTCTTAATGCCTCTTTCAAGTATCTCCCCATTTTCCCAAAGTCTGCCCCCTAAAATCCAGGATACTTGTTTTGTGTGGTTTGGTTCTGCTCTTCTGTGATTTCAAACCACAATGACTGGTGGTCACTGTTCCCCAGGTGCTCCCCACTGTTACCCCATCACACTGTCCCTGTTTTAGAGCAATAGGTCCAGTATTGCCTTCTGGCCGAGTTGGTTCTATGACCAGTTGCTTGAGGAAGGCACCCTGAAGGGAGTCCAGGATAAATCTGTTCCTAGTTGATGCTGCTGCTGCTGGATGCTCCAGTCCATGTCTGGAATATTGAAGTCTCCAACCAGTACTCACTCCCTTGTCTGCCATCCTTGGATGGCTAGCATCAGCTCCCTATCTGTTTCTTCCTCCTGGGCTGGTGGTCTATAGACCACACCTGTGTGGATGGCTGTCCCATTTTCCTTTCCAGCTTAACCCACAGTATCTCTCCCCATTTTGTTCCTCCTGGATCTCTGTGGCCCTTATGTCATTTTTCACTTACAGTGCCACCCTCCTCCTTCCTGTCTGTTCTGTCTCTTCTGAATATGTTGTAGCCAGGTATGGCCATCTCCCAGTCGTGGTTATCATTACACCAGGTTTCAGTGATGGCCACAATGTCCAGGTCTGACTGCACCATGACAGCCTCCAGATCTTCCATCTTGTTGCTAAGGCTTCTGGCATTTGCACACATGGCTTTCTATGATTTGACCTCCTAGACTGTTTTGCTGTTCTACTCCAGCCCCTTCCTTGGTTGTCCTTTATCCCTGGTTCTTCTTGCTGTCTGCCCTTCTGCTGAATTTTGCCCTTTTCTGCCTATCCACCTCTTGGGCACTAATTTCATCTTTTGCACACTGCTTTGTAGAGACAGCCACTCCTCTGGTTCACTGGTTCCACTGCTAGTTGTGGGGGGTGAGCAAGTAGGTACCTCCTTGCTTGGCCTGCCACCCCTTTGCTAACTTAAATGCTTTTCAATGTAGCATTTAAACTTATCATTGAGTGTTTGATTCCTCCAGGATGGATGCAGGCGCAGGCTTGAACAAAGCTCCATCCTCCAGGTGGGTCCCCAGTCACCAATGAATCCAAACCCTTCCTCACAGCACCAGTTCTTCAACCATGAGTTAAAGTCCCTGGTGCATGCACTCCTATGCTCTCCCTTGCCTCTTGCAGGTAGTACTTTGAGAAAGTGACAGAAGTAACTACTTGCTTGAGACCCTCCCCAATTTCCTAAACTCTTTCTGAACTTCCTTTGGCTCCCCATTTGCCAGGTCATTTGTACCTAGGTGGATAATGACATCCAGCTCACCCTCCCGCCTTGCCTTCCCAGTGATCCCCAGGATCTTCCGTCCATCCCTCCATGCCGTGGCACCTGGTAGGCACCTCACCTCCTGTCCTCCCTTCTGTGTTCCTAGCTGGATCCTCATATGATGGAGTCCCACCAGGATTCGCCTCCTCCTCCTCTGGGGTCCACTGCTTCCGCACTGAGGTCACCTCCTTGACTAACCTCCACATCCTTTCCTTCCACTTCTCTGGGTACTTATTTGGTTGTCCCCATTTGCCAGTGTGGCATATGAGTTCTTGAGTGGATAGAATCTGGGATGTGCCTCTGCCTGACCGCTTAACCCTCCTGAGCCCACTGTCATCCAGAGTGCTCCTCGCTCGGCATTCTTGAGGCAGTTGCATTGGACTGGGTGGTCTCTGGATAGGGGTGATGGTACTCCTGACCCAGTTTACTTCCGCCTGAGTCTGGCTACCTCATCCCACAGTCCAGAGAGATGCATGCAGATAGGGCAGCACCTCAGTGTCCAGAAGGTCTGCCTGAATATGGCTGCCCCACAGCCACTGCATTGCACCACCCCACATTATACTGCAATTATACTCAACTTCAAACTGCAGCTCAACACTAACTCTTCTGACTGACTACTCCTAAGATTCTAAACTCCCTCTTTCAGCCAGCTATGGCTTATGCTGCTGCAAGAGTTCTAAATGACCTCATCTCTCTTCATCTCAGCTGAAGCTAAGCAAACAAGAGAGCAAGTAGGTGAAACCCATTTAACTAGTTATTCACCAACTGCCTTTTCCTACCTAGCACTGACACTGTTGGGATTCTAGTAACCCCAGGGACTGGTGGTTGCATACACAATTGAAAATTAATTTAAATGCCAAGACTGCATTACCGTGCATTTCAGGCTTCTTTAGCGTATTGGATTTAGATTTATTTTCGTTGAGAGCAAACTTTGGACATGATGGCACTGAATTAAATGACAATTAAGTTATTTAACTTAAACTTATTTTCAGTGCTTTGCTGATGGAAAAGAAAGTCTTGTCAATATGAAACCCAAAAGAATACTTGTAATGAAGGTTAATAGACCAAAAGTGAAAGACATCTTTGCTTTTAAGTGACTGTCTTTCATCTATTAGGCTCGGTGTTTGTGGACAGCCAGTTGCTTTAGATAGGATTTTAGCCTGTCAATCACACCTTTTCAAATAGTTTTAATTATATTTCTGCTCCATTCACTGAAACAGATGCATTTCGTGATGATTGAGTGTGCAGTGAGTGATAAATGAGATAGATATCCAGCCAGAAGCCCTTAACTTTATTCATTGGGTCATGTGGCACTTGCAGTGCTTTTTGGGCCATTCCAAGCAACATCCAACCTCCCTGAGGACACAGTAGCAGCTGCCCACTCAGAACAGACAGAAACTTAGCTGCAACTCCGGTTTACTAATTTATCACATCCATTAGAAACAGACATGAATGCTTATCTTTTGTTGCAAAGTCTGTTCTGTTTTTTCCCTTTATATTCATAAACTAAAGTATGTTGTTGTGAAGTTGTGTCATGCTAAATTGTAATCATCTTTGTCTCATCCTATGTATGCATAGATTTAAAATGTCATGTTTCACAGAGCCTTTTCAGGTGACAATATAATGTTACAGCTGATGTTAGATGGTTGTTGTAGTGCCCCAGGAAATTGGGAGCACCACAGAAAATAGGGGATCCTCAGATATATGAGGGGTCAGACAGTTATGGGGACCCTGGCAGCTTAATGAGAAACCTTGAAAAGCTTTGGAGACCCTCTGAAACACAGAACAGGCCCAACTCCAGCAGACAGTCCTAGCAGTCTAAATTCAGGGTTTTAAAAGAAAACTGTTTTTTTCTTTCTTTTCCTTCCGATTCTCCTTCCCCCATGCTCAAGACTGACACCTAGCCAGCCAAAGCCAAACCATTTGGGCCACATTCCTGTCCCACAGTGGAGAAGGAAGCCAGGCTGAGCCCTCTTCAGCCAATCCCTGTGGCCAGGGTAGATTCAAATTTGGAGACTTTTTTAAGCCACTGACCCAGCTCTGGAGGCTGACCTCTGGATGAAGGATCCAATCCCTGGCAGGTAGCCAGGACCTCCCTAGCCTAGAGGAGGCTCTGCACAGGTTGGAGAGGAGAGAAAGAGTTTGACCAGGGAGGGTGAAGGACAGTAAGGTAATGGATGTCGGCTTCCTGTTAGGAGGTTGAAGCAAATCTCCTGAGTCCCTTCAGTGCAACTCCCTCCAGGAGATCCCCAGTAGCAGCTTTGGTCAGTTTTTGCAGAACTCTGCCATCTAGTCAGGTTCCCCAGTGCGTCGAGTCAGTTCATTTGGTCGGGAAACAGACCCAGTGAACCTTTCATGCAGCAGTCTCCAGGAGAAGAGGCCTTATCACTCCTTTGTGGTTGTGCATTCTCCAGAGTACAGAAATCCCTGTTGAGCTCCAGGGGTGAGTAGGCTATTGCCCAGCATTTCCTTTAATAATTAGTCCCAGCTAGACCTGCTCCAGCCAGGGAAGGATTGTTTGTTTAGCAATTGTATTGTTGCACTGTGTAATTATTGTTTAGAATTGTTAAATTGCTTCCATTGTACCCCCAGGTGGATGAAAGCTGCTACCTTGTCCAATTGGATAGATACAGAGAGAGAGAGAAATGCAAACCAAGAAGGCAGAAGCTAGTAGGGTTCAAACCAAATAATTGTTGGACCAAGATTAAAGGTGTTTGAACTCCCTCTTGAAGGAATCTCTGCTAGTTTAATTTATTCCTAGAAAGTCTGTGCTCCAAATGGAGACACTGGAGCACCCTCTCAGCCAAGAGACCAAAGAAATGCTAGGTAAAGCCAGCTCAAAGTATTACTGGTAAAAGGGAAATGTTCAGGCTAAATTTCCAATTGTTTAGCTGTAAAAGCTAATTACTAAAGGCTGGCAGAGCCTTAGTGCTTTCTTCTCTCAGAGTTCTAGGTAATCTAAGCCCTAGTAATGGAAAAACTTAGTCCGTTGTCCATATAGTAGAAGGCGGACACCCATAGCTGGGACAAAGATTAGGTACCCTGGCCTCCATATTCAGAAGGCACCCAGAGCTGATCCATATTAACAAAGGGGTGGGTCATCAAACTCTTTCAATGCCCATGAAGCAAACTGTATTTTATTTATCTGCCTACAGTCTCCTGTTGCTTGCCTACCTCTCAGCTGTTCCTGATTTTCAGGGATGTCCCTGATTTTGCCTCAGAAATTTCTGTCCCTACTAAGTCTGGCATTTCTGGCACTAAAGAGTAGGGATTGGGATCACAAATAATACCAGTCATTGATGTTACAGTCTAGTTCTCATTAAGAAAATGCTATTCACACTAAGAAACATGTTGTATACAGCATCTGGGACTAATATTACTATTTTATCTGATGTGTTACTGATTTTGGTCATTTGTACCTGTCTTGTGATGAGGGAGGTTGAGAGGTATGGTTGCCTGACCCAGTGCTTGCTGTGTCTGAACTGCTGTATTCAATCAAACTGTTTTAAGTCATTGAACTGCTTGCTGTGACTGAACTGCTATAGTCAATTGAAGAGTTTAAGTGACTGAACTACCTTATTCCTGGGGTATCATGACTGCACTGCCTTATTTTCTCAATTGTCCTGTGTGACTGCACTGCCCTGAGGAATTGATTACTGCACTTGCCTACTGCTACTTCCTCTGAAGACATTTGGGCCACCCCATCCCAAATGGTAGGGCTCTCGGTCATACAAGAAAGGGGAATTGCCTTCAGGTTTTAATTTTTGTTCTGTTCCAGACTCCTGCACACACCTTACACCTCATCTAGAATTCCTCTGGTGCCTCTTCTTTGACCTAGGGAGGGTCCCTGGGAAGTCCAGTATCACCTGAACCCACTTCCAATGACCTCCACCAACTCCAAGTGTTCGCCATGACACCCCAGGTTCGAGTTGCAGGTCATAAGTGGCAGCCAGTGTAGCTAGGCCACCAAAGTGAGTCAGATTAGGGCCATCCTGGTTCTAGCTTGAGTGACTTAAGTCATACGCTGAATTCGAGTCACGTTGCCTATTCCCTCATTAGACATTGTCTTAAGGTGGCAACAGTACTGTGTGGCTTCATACCAAGGCTTTGCCGAGGATTGCCAGGCTCTGTGCCCCATTCCTGAGGTGGCATAAGTACCAATGGTCCATGCAAGAGGCCACACCAAGGGTCGCCACACTCTTGATTGTACTGCCCATAGGTGGCCTCGTGTTCCAGTGATGCATCAAGAGGTCACACCAAAGATTGTCGGATTCTGAAGCTGCAGGGTGAGGTGGTAAGGATTCTGGGGACCTGCCCAGAGGTCGTCCAGTGGATCATCGCACCCAGCATCCTTTCCTCGACTGGAAATCACCTGCCTAAGGTCACCTCAGCCAACAACCCCAGATAAGGGTTCTGTTCTCCTACAACCTGGCATCAACACCCATCCCCGACCAGGCGTTTCCCTTTCGACGTTGCTTCAGTGATGCCAGGAGTCACCTTCTTTCCAGGACCAGGAGGCCTACAGTGTGTTACTTGATTTTTGGTTCACGGGGCATGCCCCATTTTATGGCCTGGGTATCCGTGATAATAGCAACTACAAAATAGCGACTGTCAAAATAGCAACAGAATATAATATAATTCGAATATGTAATTCTCTCCAAAATCAATGAGCGGAGTGGTATTAGAATCTTTAAGATGGGAGTGGGGCACAGCCCCGCATTTATTTCAAGTAATTATGCAAAAACAACAGTTGAAGGAAAAGGTAGTAGTAGCAGTTATTGGCAGTGGCAGTCGCTATTTTGACGGGTCGCTATTTTGTAGCCGCTTATTATCACATGGAACCTATGGCCTGTGTAGGAAGCGCCCTTAGGTTCACCCTCAGCAGTCGGCCAACCAAAATACTAGAAACCCAAGCTTGGTGCATCGGATCACTACACCTTTAAGACTTGAATAACCTGGAATTTAGTAGGACATTAGTGGGGCCAGTTTGTGGTCCCAGTAACCTTTTTCACTCTTTCTCATGTGCGTAGTGTTAGTGAATGCTAAGTCTTTTCTGTGTGCTCCAACTGTTGCTAAGAAAACTGCATCTTGGCTCTAGAGTACGCCTCCAGCCTCTCCTTCCAGATTTATCTGGCATCACCCTAAACTGTAGAGGTACGAACCACCACAGCTCATCCACCACATTGTCACTACCTTTCTTTATTGTCAGGTACAAGGTCACTAGTGTCTATTGTCTGAGTACAGTATACACCACATACTTGGTATTAAAGGAGAGGTATTATACTGTAAACCAGTCATGCATTTTGCTGAAATGTCACACTCAGTATGTGCCAACCACTGACCAAAATGTGTGTGTGTGTGTGGGACTCTCCTTAAATGATTGACCCTATTATAACAGATGCTTGTTCCTGTATTGCATACTTCAGATTGTTTCTTATAGGTTGCGTTTTATCCACATTTGTTTGGACAGGCATTACACCTGATGTACTACTCCCGTTACTCAATCATTGTACCCTAAATGACTCAGGGGAGGGTGGGCTATCAGTGAGCAGGTGGCATAGGAGCCCCAGGGCTTAGGGACCCCCATTATTGTCATATTATAAGTACTTTAGCAGTAACACACTGCTGCTCTATCATTGTAGGCATGCTTCCAACCTGCATACTGATGAGGATAGAAGTGAACAACCTCCTTCACTGTGAACTCAAACAGGAGATGAACTATGGACAGAGTTTTGCCAGGGTTTCCTTTGTAGTTCCAATGAAACAACTGTATCACTTCATCAGTTTTAGCCAGCTCTTTTATTTTTTAGTGCAGTTCATCTCCTGTTTGAGTCTGCTATTTGTTGACCGTTGCTTTTTAACCTCTGTTGCTCTGGGACCCCCTTCACTGTGAGCCTGGTGGAAGGCTAGCCCCTTAAATAAATGGAATTGAGACAAATCTCACAGGAATATGATGCTAAAAGTTAACTTGTTCTCCTCTCTAGCCCCTCCACACCTTTAGGTTTATTCTGTTAGCATCAATCACAGTAAAGTGCACTCTGTCAAGAAGCCAAGTAAACCATTCTGAAGGGGCTGAACAACTTGTAGAATCTCTCTGTCTGATCAGGGCTTAACCCCTTAACCTGCCAGTGGAGACCTAAGCACAGATACGCCTACTATTATCTGTTCACAGCAGCAACACAATCCTGCATGTATAACTTGCACACAGGATACAGAGAGCTGGATTGGAGCTTCTCTCTGAAGAGACACTTGATAAACAGACAATACCTGCATTACTCTGCTTGCTGTGATGTTTGAATATGGGGTTATATGGCTCGAGGTCAGTGGGTTGCATGCTCACATCTGGGTCTGAAAGGTCATGAGTCCTAGTCCCACACCAGAAAGTCGAGCAATCGAACTCTGGAGTACAAGTCAGGATATGGGAATGTCATTATTTGTGGCTGTTTTAATATTCTTTTAATGCTTTTATTAATGCCTAATGTAATTGTAACCCTCACACCCTGCCCTTTTGCAAAATGACAGGTGGCATGCTGTTGAAGCTGACAGCAGTACCTGGTGGGACTGGGTTTGGGAGGATGAGGTTACTCGGCACAGGGGGCCTAGGTTTGGCTACTCTGCACGGGCACCCAAGTAAATCCGAACACAGGAAGCAATAACTGTAACATCCAAAACCAGGAATGGGATTCTACAGTGTGCCTTTTATTCACATCCAAGCTGAACAATCAAAGCATAGACGGACTCCACAGGGCTACATTCCTGGTAATGCAGATTAGAGACAACAGAACAGTTTTTCACATTTCCAGCCCTCGTGCTCTGAACCCACCAGGCACACAGCCGGACTTGCACGCAGCTTTGGGCACACAGCCCGACTTGTCCCACTGGCCTGGCCTCCTGCCAGCCACTTAATCCACGGTCCATTTTGGGAAATGAACCAGTTTTCCTGTTGTGGCTCCCCCAAACCACCTTAGAGCCTTTGACCTCATCGTCTGGGTACTTTGCTCATCACTGGCCAAGTGCATGAGGCAAAGTAGAAATCCACAGAGCAAATCTGTGGGGTGGACCTGGTTACTAAAGATGGGGGTCTCCCACCTCCAGCTCCCACAATCCACACCAGGCCATTTCTCTGGATACTAAACAACTCTTTTCTAAAGCTTGGCAATGTAGATTACTGGGTAGACGATGTCACATCTCCTCTACATGTCTTGACTTCCCATATGTGCTGGACTTGAACATACTTTCACTTTTGGCTAGCTTATTACTCTAGGCCTCCCACTTCTTCAGTAGTCCAATCCCTACTATCACACAAGTCCCAGGGTGAAAAAATGGCCTTTAGAAAGACCAGAAACTCATCTTCTGGTTGCAGGTGCCCCACAGGTGAATCACAAACTCTTCTTGTTTCCCAGACTCTTGGACAATAAGGCAGCTTCTCCACTAGCAGAAACCAGGGGTTGCCCTGGAATATGCAGGAAAATCTTCCTGCCCCATCCCTCAGGGATGGGGCACTGAGACCCAAGTCAGCTGTCTCCACCACTTTAAAACTATCTTAGAAACATAGAATTTGATGGAAGATAAGGACCGCTGGCCCACCCAGTCTGCCCATTTCCTACCTACTGGATATGCTGCAGATCCTAGTTAACCAGCAGCCTATCTTCTGTGTCTCTTTTAGGTGGAAACACACACCTATTTCCTAAATGTAGCCCTATATCAGGGCTGAGGCTCCACGAGCCTACACAGAGCTGCTGTGCTCCTCTCAGCAAGCTCCAAACTCCAACTGACCACAGACTACTGTTCAAACCTCCCAACATTCTATTCCAACTCTCTGCTGCAGATTCCATTGTGGCTCATGCAGCTGTGATAGTTCTATGGTGATGTCATCCTCAGTCTCAGCTGAGGCTGAGAACAGAGGAGACAGTGTGAAATCCATTTAACTGGAGTTTCACAAGCTGCCTTCCCTGCCTACCACTAGGTCTTATTGGGATCTAGTAACCCCGGTAACAAGGGGTTACATAATAATTTCAGAAACAACATGACAACAACCACAAATAACAACATCCCATATCCTGACTGGTATTCTGAAACAACTAACATTTAAGAAGTAAGACAGTGAATGCAGAGCCAGTCTTCATTCTAGATAAAAATATGATGAACTGACAGGAGAAGAGATGTTAACTATAGCACAAGACTGTCACTAGCAAGCTGCATACAGGGCTAATTAGATAATTTTGCCCTCACACAAACAAAACATAACTTCAGCACACACGTAGCCCTGTTATACAGAATCATAGAATTATAGAAATCTGATGGCAGAAAATTACCCTCTGGCCCATCAAGTCTGCCCCTTTGCCCTTCCTCACTCATCACCTCTGTCACGTGACCTCCCTTCCCCCAGTTGCCAACCACTTATGTCTGTTCCATGCCCTCTTGAATCTCTCCACCATTTCAACTGCCACCTCTTTTGCTGGTAGTCTATTCCAGGTCTCCACCACCCTTTCCTTGAAGTAACACCCTCACATTGCCTCTAAATCTGTCTCCTTCTAATCTTAGACTATGGCCTCTAGTTTTAATCCCCACCTTCCTTTTAAAGGAGATAGGAAATTAATTTGTGATGTTCCTGATGGTTAAATAAATCATAAACCTGACACCATGCCCTCTGTATGTCTTTTTCTGGAATGAGGTGTTTAAAATTTCAATGTGTAGACTCCTTTCCAGTTTTCAAATGGGGACCGTATTTTTGTTTGTATTGGGAATCAACGCAGCATGAAGCTTTGAACTGATCACATCACTGACTCCCAATACAGTATGCAGTTAACTTGTAACTGAAACATGAGGCAGTCTGGCAGGCCTCTTTTCAAGACTGATGCTACTCTCAATCACATGAAATAATGAGACTGAAATAAACACCCCATCATTTGAGGACCAGCTCAGACACTCTCCTCCACCCACCCATACAAAGCGCCAGAATTATATAAAAACTCCCATTTTAAATAAGTTTAATAATGTTTTATTCGGTGATGTACAGCAGGTCTTGACTCCTGATGTGATGGGCAGCAGCCTGATTCTGCTGATGGAGATAAAAACTGCCACAGAGTGTAAATCCTCTATGGTGCTGTGAACAAACCTATTTGCCCTTTGTGCCACCCTCCTGCACTGTGCTGATACCTTCAGGTCCCCTGTGACTATTACCCTGAGGTTCCTTTCCTCCTCTGAAGCTGTTACCTGCACTCCCCAGCCAGTAGCTGGTCCTGGGGTTTCTTGCTCCGAGGAACATGACCTAGCACTTCTTAACGTTAAACCCCAAATGCCACTCCCTAGACCAGTGTTTGAGTTTCATTAATGCATTTGGTTTGGAAACATTTTGATGTAGGGACACGCCAGAAATTAATTTGTACTGTGACCTTGAAGTGTTGGAGCTGCAAAATGAGGTTTTAAATTTGTTAATTAAGGTTATAGTGTTTCTCATGGTGTTACATTCGATCTCAGGTAGCTACTAGCAGTAGAGGATTCAAATATCGGGCTAAATTGGTATAGGAATGCAGACCAAGTTGTAAACATTTTAGCTATGCAACCTACAGTATTCATGCTCCTATTCGGTCCTATGCACAAATGGTGCAGAGTGGCTAAGCTGTGTATCTCAGGCGTAGCCATTCTGCATCCATTGTGCCCCATGCAGCATGCACAGAGGGGGCATGCAGACCCACTACACCCAATCTCCCACATCTGCAGACCACACTGGGGCATTCCAGGGGTGTGCCAGTACCACGTGGTTTGTACTAATCTGTAGTGCTGACCACAGGTGTGGAGGGGTTCACTGAGTACACTAGGATAGACCCTGCCATAACCTCTGTGCACCCCATGGTCTCCATCCTCTGGATTCCAGGGGTCCTAGACAGTGTTCTCCATGCTGTCCCTGCCCACTAGGCAGCCAGTGAGGGCAGGGGCAGTGGGACAGGTGAGTGCCCATAACGCCTGATCAATGGCACCGAGATGTTTTTGTGGGGAGGAGGACAGACCATGGCACATGCCCTCCTACAGGGGCTTGGGGTACAGGATCAAGCCACAATGGTGTTGGGGCACCACCGCTGTTGTGGGCATGTGGCTGGAGGTGGGCCCCAATGCTGGGGGCCTGCAGTGTGCTGGGAGGGCACTGGTCACCATGGCTGAGCCAGTGAACCAACTGGCCATGCCACGCAGGTCCAGGTACCTAGGCAGCATGCACAAGCTCGGACCCATGTATCGCAGTACAAGGGATCCACTATTGACCCAGATGGGCATCCCATTGGATGCCCACCCAGGTCTGGACTCTGCCTCAGATGCCCTGCAGAGTCTTGCACACCGGGGAGCTGCAGACAGGTGGCCAGCCTTGGTGAATGCTAGTATGGGCACACCTGTCCATGGGGAGCAGGGTCACGGGGAGCTATGTCACTTCTTCTGCGTATCCCCACCCACTTAGTGCATAGCGCCATTATTTTTGCTCATCACAGTTGGTATTGCAAACTAGTTAGACCAGTGTTAGTTCCTGTATAATTATGGATGTTACACTTCACATGCAAGGTAATCTACTTCATTGCTAATATTTTCAGAAGTGCTGCACACAAGGCAGCAGGCCCTCTTTCACACCTATTTTGTAATTTCTTATCCTTATAATGCATCCCATAATTAGAATGTTTGCTAACAATATATTTACTTCAATCAAAAGAAACATGACAAGCATGACACTAACCTAAAATAGCTGATGGTGTACTGATAAATCAAAAGACAAGTAAAACAGGGTAGATGGTCTACCCACCCCAGAAAGCTCCATATGAACTCTGTGCTACATTTACTGCCCCAAAACAGCAGCACACACAGCGACAGAAATGCGCTTTTTAGACTTTTGCTTCATTGCAGCATGCAAATGAAAAAAATTTTTTCTTTGTATGCCACAATGAGCATGCATAGATTTGCAATTTAGATTTATAAGTAGAGCAGTTATATGGCTCTCTGTGCTGTTGCGCTTTGTGCAGTGAATTTAGCACATAATTATAATTAGCTATTAGAGTATGTGTGTGCACCTTTTTTTTTTCTTAATTTTTGATTTATTGCTGAACCATCTGCTAATTTGTGTCATTGTAGTGCCTGTCATGTTTCTTTTGATTAGTGTACTATTATTTTATCTTATTAAAAACATCCTACAAAAACATGCACAAAAATGGAATCTGGATAGCACACAAGTTGCAAACAAGTCATAAGTTGCAGTAGGGAGCTTTGATGAAGTGAATAGTCCCAAGTATAAAATTGAGTGCATCCAGATAGCAGTATCATTCTCAGGACCATTTACTTCCTCAGTGCCTGGTACTGCAATTTACGACTGGCTGCAACTTGTGACTTTGAACGTCACATAAACATGAGATCTGCATAAGGTAAGATTTTCGAGCCTGGTGAACTGTTTGAGCACTGAACTGCCAGTGACTAGCAGAAGGTGAGTATGGTCCCTGAAAGACGTTTAAAAATGAACTGTGGTATTGTGTGCTGTTTCATGACACGTTTCAAATGGGTCACTAATTATGAATTAAACAGTATGGAAAAACTCAAGGAGCACTGGGTGAGCTGTGAGGGGAGGGAATGCAAAAATAAGCCAGTGAATCTGGGGAAACTGAAGCCTGCTGTTGAATTCCAGCTGGGGCTTCATAAGTAAAAGAAAGTACCTCTGTTCAATCAGAGTGGGGGTGTGATTAGATACCAGGAAATGGAAAATAAATATGGAAATGGTGATCAGAGGGTGGGGTGCCTCTGGACACCAGGCAACATTACATACATAAAGAGAGGGCAAAGGGCAGGGCACCACAGACACCAGGAAAAGGGCAGCTCACTGTTCTCACTGTAGTTCAAACTGTAAAGAAGTACAAAAAGTAATTTACCAATCAAATGATCCTTACATGTTTAAGGATCAGAGAGATGATTCTTGCCACACAAACACATATTATCTACTTACAGCACTCCATGTCTCAACACATGGGTAGTAAGCGCTTCCTCCTCATAGGCTGATGTGCAAAGGTATCCCAAAATTCAAAATCCGACCCCTCTCCTATCCTTGCTGTTCCCAGAATCCTCAGTTTTTCTTTTGTGCATCTTCCCAGGCTGGTCATGTTTTCATCTGGCTCTGTGCCAAGCAATAAGGTAAGCTGCATATTTCCCATTGTTTAATGCTGTGTTAAAATCCCAGACAAGTTACAGTGCCTATAAAGGCAGGTAATAATCTTACAATTTCCTTTTACTAAAGAGGACCAATAAGAGTTTGTAATATGAAATATCTACTCAGAAAAACAAGTCTAAATACTGTTAGATTCAGAAGAGTCTCCGTAGCAGGGCTAAGAAATAGACTGGAAAGGATTTGAAGTTTTTAAAAAGCAGCTGATCATAATTTTATTGGTTGACCATCCCAGAGTTTACAGGGCAATGCCTAATAGTTTTATCCTCCCCTCAGTTCACCTTGTTCTGCTGAGGGGGTAGGAAGTGCTAAACCATCCCTCTAGCACACTATCGGAGCTCCTCGTTGTCGGGCTTATCTCATTCAGCTGACAAAGGGATGAGGCCAGTCAGCAAAGCATAAAGTGGTTCTGAATGCCCAGGGGTCACGGTTTACCTAGTTCAACCACGACTGCCTCAGAGGCCTCCCTAAGTCAAAGGGCATGTTACAGGCACTGGCAATGGCAAGAGACTGGGGGTTTTCCCTTCTACCGGAGGAGCCGCCACGAGCTTCCAGTCTGTCCCTACAGCGGTGGCTTCTCCTGCTACTGTGAAATGCCAGGATTTGTCCAACTGGGCTCTTCCATTTTTTTTTTCGACTTCCTTTCTCCCCAGAGGGGGCCTTTCCTTTCTCCACTCCTACAAGCTCACCATATTGTTTTAGTGCCGTGGAGATTATCAAGCTTAAATCTTGCAGCTTAGAGGAGATTTTTAGTGAAGGATTCCTTCCCAAAATGGCGGCGCCTGGCCTCCCAAACCTAAAATGGCACCCTAATGTGGCCACCTCCTTAAAGGCACAGACAATCCATAGGTGTACTGCTCCAGAAAATTTAAATTTAAAGGCAAACAACCCAGAGAATCACAAGTGGCAATAAACAAAGGCCACACATGTTGTTTTTAGAGCATATTACCAGTATTCAACCACATAATTCATCTCTAAGGAGATAATAGACTACAGTTGGGGCATGTAGCTAAATGGACAGAGCCTGCTGTATAACCTCAGTGCTATTAAAAGGCCCAGCCAAGGGACAAGTGCTCATTTTTATTATCTACTCACTTTTTTCAGACATGACCCCTGAGCAAGCCCAATGCTATTATGTCTTTCAGAACCATGACCACTGTAAGAAGATTGTGCAGAAAGTGCCCCAACATCTTACTCATCAGAGACCAGGGAGAGCTCTGCTCTCTATGTATGGTGAATTCTGTAGGAGTTCACTCACAACTCAGGATCCACAGATAAGGATCCTCTAAATGATAACATATCCACTGCTTCCCAAAGCATGGTGCTGCAATTATTTCAAAAGCTCCTGGACAGAATCGACTCCTGGGAGCAAACAAAAGATCTAGGTCACCTAGCAAAACTCCCCACCCTAAGCGCCCAGGGGCCACCTAAACTCAAATGACACACCAGAGTGTCAGCAGATGAACACTCTAAGGAAGAGGAGGAAGAGCAAGAGCAAGAGGAGGATATGGCTGCACAACTATGCCCATTCGACACCATTCCTGAGCTCATAAGAGTCATCTGTCAGACACTCAGAATGGATGAGCTGGTGGAACAGCCGGACAACAGACTAGACCCCTGGTTAGGGAGAGGAAGCAATCCTCTGCCTTCTTCCCAGTATGCAAAGCATTAGAGAGCATCCTAGCCAAGGAATGGGAGGCACCAGATCATATTAAGACTAGGGAAAGGAACCTGACAGAAAGTATCCAACTCTCGCAGACAGAGAGAAAGTCTGGGCAACTGCCCCAGAGTTGATGCGGAGGTCGCCTCCTGAGCAACAAGACCGCCTTGCCCTCAGAGTCAGCTCTGGCCCTGAAGGATCCTCATGGACAGAAAGGTACATGAAATTGTGAGGAAGGTTCATGTTATGATGATCATGAATATGAGAGCCTCCATGGCAGCCACCTATTCGGCGAGGGCCGACGCAGATAGTTAGAGGCAGTCCAACTTGACGTCCCAGAAACCAGTGCCCATGAAGCCACCATGGACTATGCCATTCAAACCATGAAGTATGTAGCCATGCCACTATCGATAGTTTTAAGATGGCATCCAGGTCAGCAGCTTCCATCAACAGAGCCAGGAGACAGGTATGGCTCCAGGAAGGAATAAAAGCAACAGAACAAAAGGTACAGGGAGGAGAAGAAGCACTGTGGGTAAATTTGAGACAGGCAATGCACCACAATACGCAGGGGTTGTATACAGACCTCTTCTCAGGGGAGGAAATGGACAGGGAAATGATAGAAAGTATACTTAGAATGGCAGAAAAGGGAGATATTGCTGATGGGTGATCTGAATATGCCAGATGTTAACTGGAGTGCAGTTGCAGCTGCCACTCAAGAGTGCAGTTATTCTAGATGCCCTACAGGGGCATGCCTTAGACAACTAGTACTGGAGCCCACTCGAGAGGGAGCAATATTAGACTTCATTCTCTAAATGGAGATGGTGAGAGGATTACAGATGTAGAAGTGGGTAGCCATCTGGGAACTAGCTACCATCGAACAGTATGGTTCACAAAAACACAGCAATAGAGTCAGGTTTACAAAGACAAAAGTACTGGACTTTAGGAGGGCTGACTTTGCTAAAATGGGTGAGTGCCTAAGGAACGCACTAGCAAATGGGCAGGAAGGAGGTGGAAGAACAATGGGGAATAATAAAACTGCCATCACAGAGGTAACGAGCCTTTGTGTGAAGCAAATAAACAAAACAAGACGATGTAAGAAACCACTATGGTTCTCAAAGGAAGTGGCAGTGAAGGTTCAAGAGAAAAGAAAGCATTCAGGAAGTACAAGGAATCACAGAAGGAGCAGGACAGAGAACTGTATCAGTTAAAGCAAAAGGAGGCTGGGAAGGCAGTCAGAACAGCAAAGGCCCAAACCGAGGAAAGATAGCCAACCTCAGTTAAGAAGGGGATAAACCTTTATAGGTACATCAGGAGCCAAGGAAGACCAAGGGAGGGATAGTGAGGCTTAATAAAGGAGGGAGGGTGGGCAGAGGGAGACTGTGAAAAGGCAGAGATACAAAACAATATTTTTGCTCAGTATTTACAAAGGAAGAGGGGAGGTACATAAAACAAACAGTAGTAACACTCTGATACAGAAGTTGATTCCGCCCATTTACAGAACAAAGGGTTCTGAAAGAACTCTAAAACTGAAAGTGGACAAAGCAATGGGGCCTGATGGGATTCATCCCAGAATTTAAAAGAACTAAGGGTAGAAACTAGTGACACCACTGACTACCCTTTTAACAAATCATGGGAGGATGGGTGGTACCCGAGGACTGGAGGAGGGCAGATGTGATTCCCCTTCACAAAAGTGGGAGCAAGGCAGAAGCAGGAAACTATAGACCTGTTAGTTTAACCTCAGTGATAGGGAAATGATGGAAATCACTTCCTAAAGGAAAGAATTGCTGAGTATCTAGAGGCCAGGAGCAGACCCTAGCAGCATGGATTCACAGTGGGAAGGTCATGCCAGATGAATCTGATAGATTTCTTTGACTGGGTGACCAAAGTAGTAGATCAGGGAGGGGCTGTGGACATGGCCTACCTAGACTTTAGCAAGGCATTTGACACAGTCCCACAAAAGATTAATATGCAAGTTAGCCAGCCTGGGAGTGGGTCCCAAGATGACAGCCTGGGTAAAGAATTGGCTGGAGAATAGGACACAGAGAGTAATAGTAAATGGAGTCCACCAGAAGAAAGGAGGATTACTAGTGGGTACCACAGGGTTCAGTATTAGGACCGGTCCTCTTCAATGTCTTTATAAGCGACATTGCAGAAGGACTGAAGGAAAAGTATGTCTCTTTGCAGATGACACTAAGATCTGCAACAGAGTTGATGCACAGGGTGGGGTGGAAAGGATGAGAAGGGACTTGGCAAGGTTAGAGGAATGGTCAAATGTATGGCAGCTTAGATTCAATGCTAAGAAGTGCAAGGTAGTGCACCTGGGAAACAAAACCCAGGGAAGAGTACAAGGGGGGTGAGATACTAACAACAAAAAATGGAAAGGGACCTGGGGTAGTCGTATCAGATGACCTAAAGACAGGCAAGCAATGTGAGAGGGCAGCAAGGAGGGTTGGGGGGATACTGGGATGCATAGGGAGAGGCATCACCAGTAGAAAACAGGAAGTTATTATCCTCTGTACAGACAGCTGGTGAGACCCCATCTGGAGTATTGTGTGCAGTTCTGAGACCCAATTCCGCAAAGACATAGACAGGATGGAAGCTGTCCAGAGGAGGGCATCTAAAATGGTGCAGGGTCTGCACTGGAAGACATATGAAGAGAGACTTAAGGGCTTATATGTATAGCCTCAAGGAAAGAAGGGAGAGGGGACATGATAGAAATGTTCAAGTACCTCAAGGGAATCAACAAAGTCCAAGAGGGTAGCATCTTTCAAAAAAGAGGTGTGCAAGAACAAGAGGGCACAATTTGAAAATAGAGGGGGGCGGCTCAGAGGTAATTTAAGGAAGTATTTTTACAGAGAGGGTTGTGGATGCATGGAACGGCCTTCTGGAGGAGGTTGTGGAGTCAAAATCAGTGGTGGAATTCAAGCATGCATGGATAGTCATATGGCAGTTCTGGGGGTGGGGTAGGAAGAAGTAGGCTGCTGGTTAACTAGGATCTGCAGCTTATCCAGTAGGTAGGAAATGGCAGACTGGGTGGCCATGGGTCCTTATCTGCCATCAAATTCTATGCTTCTATGTAAGCTGTGGAATGCAGATCAACAGTCCAAATCAAGGGTCATGAAACTACAGTTCTCTGGAGATAAGGTGTTCAGGCCAGGCATAGAAGAGTTCACAGTAAAGAAAGGGGATGACAAGGATCAAAGAGGGCGAGCTACTCTACCATCCTTCAAACAACAAATTCGACATTCTCGGGCAGAGCAAAGAGGGGTCAAGGTCACCAGGGACAAGATAGACATACGCTTGATTCAAACCAAATTTTTCAACAACAGGCAGAACTTTAGGGCAATGGGGGCAGATGCTCCCACCACAATGGCAAACAGAGGTATAAGACAAACAAATCGAACAGGGATTCCGCCAGTGAGAATCCGCCAGTCCAGGGCCAGACGGATGCAGTGGGTGGAATACTACAGCAGTTCGCCACAACCTAGACCAAATCAATCAAAGACAAATGGGTCAAGGAGATCATCTCACAGGGTTATGCCATAGAATTCAACTCAGTCCCGAGGTGGGACAGATATATAGAATCTCACGCCTCAAGGGACAAAGCAACTCGCAGCAAGTACAGGCCATTCTACACCAACTGCTACACAGCAGAGCCATAAAGCCTGTTCCAATTCAGGAGAGATATCCGCATCTACTCCATATTCTTTCTAGTCCCAAAAGACTGGAGACCTCAGACCTATCCTGGACCTAAAGTTTGTGAACAAGTTTAGTACGGTACCAGAGGTTCAAGATGGAAACCCTAAGATCCACCATTGCAGCTATATGCAAGGCGATGTTCTAACTTCCATAGACCTGAAGGATGCCTACCTACACATACCTATCAGACCTTCCCACCAGAGGTTCCTCCAATTCAGCGTACTGGGATACCACTTCCAGTACCAATGCCCTACCGTTCGGATTGGCATTGGCCCCATAACAGTTCACTAAAGTGATGGCACCCCTAAGCGGCAAAACACACACGGAGGGCATTCATGATCCCATACCAGACTTATTGGTTGATATGGGTGAGAACAGTGGACCAGTCAAGGACAGCAACCCTCAGAGCCCAGCAACTACTGACCAAACACAGGTGGCTTATCAACAAAGCAAAGAACCACCTAACACCTACCACATTATTAGACCATTTGGGGCAACGTTCAACACAGTGACAGGCACAGTAAGACCATCACAGACATGCATCATCACGTTAACAGCACACTGCAGAACAGTTATGCAGAAGAAGTCGACAACACTTTGGCACCTTATGCAACTACTGGGTCTCATGGCAGCATGCATAGACCTACACAACTGGGCCAGGTTACACATGAGGCATTTACAACGCCTACTCTGGACAACTGGAGCTACAGCCAACAGAATTACAATCAGAAAGTGGCAATTCCAACATTGATAGAGAACTCACTAAGATGGTGGGCAGGCCCACACACCTTCACACAAAGGGGCACAATTGGAGAGAGATACAACAAGAACCCTCGAAACAGATGCATGCCTGCTAGGCTGGGTGGTGTACTTGACAGACAGTCCATTCAAGGAAATGGACAAACCAGGAGTCAAAACTCCCAATCAACATACTAGAGACAAGAGCCATCTGGCTAGCCTCATACACTTCAAAGGTCAACTCCAAAGACACCACTTAAAAGTGTGCACTGACAACCGAGTAGCGATGGCATACATCAACAAGCAGGAAGGAACAAGAAGCAGAGCCATGGCTCGAGAGGCAGAAATATTACTGCTATGGGCAGGAAAATATCTACTCAGTCTCACAGCAGTCCACCTGACAGGCAACCTAAACACAAGGGCAGATTGGCTGAGCAGGCAAACACTGCAACAAGGGAATGACAACTCCATCCAGAGATTTTCAATAAGATCCAGAGGAAATGGGGCCTCTTCAACATCGACCTCATGGCCTCAGTGACCAACACCCAACTTCTGAACTACATGTCCTGATTCAGACAAGAGGCGGTAGGAGTGGATGCCATATCAACCCCATGGAAATTCAAAAAGGCGTGTGTATTTCCCCAATAGCCATGCTACCAGCAGTAGTACAGAAAATCTGGGACACGGGCAGCAGTGTAGTACTCATAGCCCCAGACTGGCCAAGGAGAACCTGGTACACCCTAATCAGGAAAATGCTGACAGACAAACCTATGAGGTTATCTCGCCACCAGAACTTACTCAGACAAGACCCGATCCGGCACAAAACCCTCTACCACTGAAACTGATGGCTTGGCCACTCAGAGGCTAGATTACTAGTGCTAGGGTATCAGGTAAGGTGGTGGACACCTTGGTACAAGCTAGAAGGGAATCCACCAACAGAACCTATACAAACACTGGTGGGTTTTTGCTTCATGGTGCAAGAACCAGGACTTGAGGGCATCTCAACGTAGTATTATAAATGTATTAGAATTTCTGCAAAAGGGTTGGAAAAGGGTTATCAGCTGCATCTCTGCATGTACAGATGGCCGCCATAGGGGCTATAAGGGAGAAACCGATGGACATCTACCCGGAGCCCACCCTTTGTTCAAGCATTCTTAAAAGGCCACAACCCTCATCACACACACCCCAAGATCCTTAACAGCTCCATGGCACCTCAACTTGGTACTTGACACCCTCGCCATCCCACCATTTGAACCCATTGAATCTATTCCCTTATCCTTACTTACGATGAAGACCATATTCCTGGTAGTGATCTCGTCAGCCAAGAGAACTAGTGAATTACAGGCTCTATGTTGCAGAGAGCCATTTATCTATTTTTCCCAGATAGTGCGTACTCCATCCCATCCGTCCTTTATCCGAAGGTAGCATCCCTACCACATGTCCCAAGAGATCGCAGTCCCTACCCTCGATCACCAGTTAGGGGACCCTCACAGGAATCCCTACTCCAGCCTAGACCAGCGAGCAATTCAGACCTACCTTGCCAGGGCCGGAGGTCTCCATCGGACAGACAGACTGTTCGTATTGATCCAAGGCAATAAACAAGGTCTAGCAGCATCCAGATCCACTATTGCTAGATGGCTATGAGAAGCCATAGCGAGGGCCTACAGGAGCCGGGAAATACCGCTCCAGCAAACATCAGCGCACCTCCACAAGAGCAATAGCCACATGTTGGGTGGAACGCACTCTGCATCTGTCAGAGAGGTTTGCCAGGCGCGACCTGGGAGTCCTCGCGACACCTTCCTCGGGTACTCACCGTTAGACACTGGCCTAATGGGGAACTCAGAGTTTGGTCGAAGGTGCTCCAGACAGCCTTGATTCAAGTTCCTCCTCCCACCCAGGGCAAAGTCTAATACTGCTATACCATCATCCCATGTGTTGAGACTCGGAGTGCTGTAAGAAGGTGCAATAGATAATGGTAGTTTACTCACCTGGTAAAGGTGATTATAGAAGCACCTTCTTACAGCACTCTATCCCACTCATTGTGGAGTAGCATGTATATACAGTATATAAGTGATCCAGATTAAGAAAAGCATATAGAGTGATCCACCTAAGAATGTATCTGAAACTTTGATCATTAACTGTATACGGTAATGGGACATAGGCTCCACACAGTCAGTAGCTATGTAAAGGTTATCAGATGTTTATAAATAACAGTACGTAGTAAAGAATGTCTCTTGACATAACATCAACCCATGTTGTGTATTTTCTAACCAACGGCCCCTCATGGGACCAACGGAAAGTAGTATGTTTTTCCTTCTTAGTTTTTAACAGTTTACTTTCAGGAGGCAAACGAGCTCTGAAAGATATCATACTGAGGATTCTGGGAACAGCAAGGATAGAGAGGATCGGATTTTGAATTTTGGGATTCCTTTGTGCATCAGCCTACGAGGGAGTGCTTGCTACCCATGTGTTGAGACTCGGAGTGCTGTAAGAAGGTTGCTTCTATAATCACCTTTACCAGGTGAGTAAACTACCATTTACCCAGTAAGTTTCAACAATCTAAGACAAACATGAAACTAAGGAGGTCTAACTACACGTCTTGTTCATTCATTACCAATAGTAGTTCTGCACAGAACCTTTTTAAAATGGAAAGACACTGTAGCTCACATCACAAATAGTATTTATCTGAGTATGAACAATAATTCCTAACTATTTTACAGTTTGAACATATTTCATTTACCTGCCTGTCTAGCGGCTATAGCAAAATCATTATAATTCAAAAATGCGGTGATATTTTTTCACCAGGCTATCCAAAGGCACACCCTTTACACAGACCCTATCATCCCTGAAATTTTCAGAGAAAATTAAATGCTGTCTGGGCTGTGGATGAGAGCAAAACTCCCATGTTAAATATAGGAAAAGCATTTGTTTAATGTTATTTTACCACCCCATGGGCCAGATATTCAAAACTTTGCCCTGGGGCTAAATTAGCACTACTTAATGGGCAAACTTAACCAAAGCACTAAAAAGCGAGCCATATTCAAAGAAATAGCCCAGGGCAGAAAGCGGCTTCTAGATATAGTATGGGAATGAGGCTGGGCAAACTGGTTGGGAGTGCAGGGCAAACTAGCCCTGAATAAGACAGCTCTGAATATGGCAACCAGGAAATGCAAACCACAACAGCAACACAGTGCACAGTGATGTGAAGGTAGGTAGAGGTGAACTATGTGGCCAATGTGTGCCATCAAATGCGTGGACCAGTACAACTGCAGGCAGCAGCGTATGTGAAAGTACAGTGTGCAAAACTGTAAAATATTCCCGAACTGTTTGTGCAGCTCTAACATGTTTGAGAGGGTTTAACACAGGGTTAAACTGTTAGCCCGGTGCAAACACGCTTTCGTCGCGCTAAATTTTGCCATATTGAAAAGTGACATGCAAATGAGACTACTAGGTAGTCTCTGGGCAAACATCCAGATTAGCATCTCATTATGCCCTGATTTTCATGCAGTTTGCACCAGGCTAATGGTTTAGCCCTCGCGCTAAACCTGCAACGCTGTTAGCGCTGCACAAACAGTTTGGGGAATATTATACAGTTTTGAACACTACTCCACATGCACCGTTGCCTGCAGCCTCTACTGGGACAACACAGCATAGGCACAGATGGTGGTGGTGCTGCATGCAACTGTCACACTGTAGGTCATGCTACAGTGCACAGCAGACACTACAGTAGACAGGGGGTGTGTGGACACAGTAATGCCTATGGTGTGCAGGGCAGTGATGATGACTGCACTATACACAGTGAAAGGCCCAAACTGCAGGTGTTTACTGACAGTGGACATTACTGTTACACTGTTGTGTGACCCACAGATGCTGCACCTCTGGCATGGGATGCTCACAGTGACATATACATGTCCGTCTTTGTGTGCTGTGGCAGTTGTACAGCTGTGCAGTATGTGGCCAGGGGCATGTATTATCAGAAAGGCACACTGGTGTTGAGGTATTCCCAATGCTGGCCCATGTGCACTGCATGATGTGTCCCAGCCTTGTGGCCACACCTGCCTGTGGCACAGCCTGGCCAACCATACACTCTCCCTCAACATCCTCCATGCCCACAGTGCTGCATGTGTGTGCTGGCATCTGTTGGTGTCCACAGGAGAGTGGTCCACAGGTGTGCTGTATGGCCACACTGCCATGCTGTCCACTAGAGGCTGGGTCACCACTTACTGCCTGGCATGGCTGGGACTGAGTGGCAGATGATGGCATCATTGTGATGCCATCTGTTAACATGTTTCTTTATGTTTGGCTTTGTCTATGTGTCATTTTTATTTGTTAGGATTGCACTAGCATACAAAAGCTGCGCAAACACCGCACAAAGCCAAAGTGTCACACAAAGCTGATTGTCCGGGTTAAGATAAGCTTTTCCTGGCTGTAATGTGCAAAGTTTTGAATATCTAGCCCCATATCTCAAAACCATACAAGATGCCATCACAAACATTTCATGTTTTGAAACACTTGCAGAATGACAGCACATGCCACATTTTGGGCTATTTTTCAAAGTATGCCAATGTTTTAAGGTGCAAAATATTGATTTAACATAGAAGTGCCAGTACAACAACCTTAACTGCTGCACCCTATAATATATGTATAAACATTCTTTGCAAAAACTGCATTAATGCAACATTTAGGTTCAGGCTAAAGTGCCAAACATGAGGAATGTGACTTTAGGGTTTTCAACCCTAAAATCCCAACCCACCCCTAAAGCAAATCAGGGCTGGACTTTTCAGTGGTAGTCAACCCCAAAGCTCACCCATTCTGTACACTCCAGAAACATACACATCAATGGAGTGAGCTTTAGGGCTGACAACCCTAGAGGAGTCCACCCCTGACTTGTTTTAGGGTGGACTGGGATTTAGGTTGGAAACCATAAAGTCACATTTCCCTACTTTGTCACTTTAGCCTAAACCCTAAATGTTGCATTAAGGCATTGTTTTGCAAAGAATGCCCTTACTTTTTGAGAGAGAATAATCATATTCTTATTTGCCTGTGGCAGTGCAGGACCCAGAGGCATACCTCTCAACTGTCCCTGATTTTCAGGGACGCCCTGATCTTACCTCAAAAATTTTACTCTGTCCTCCTACAATTTGTGTTTGGCTAAACAGTGGGGATTGTAAGCACAAAATAATGTCAAGCATTAATGTTACAGACTTGTTCTTCTTTAGAAAATGCATTTTGTACTAAGCCCCATATTCTACCAGCTTTCTGAGTGGATATCTCTAATTTTGAAGATGTGTCCCTGATTTTAGTCCTCTGTCCCTGATTTTTTAAGCAGTGTCCCTGATTTATGCAGCAGGAGGTTGAGAGGCATGCCCAGAGGGCTCTGCACTCCCATGCATGCATACTATTTCAGATATGAACATACAAACATACTAAAATGGCAGCAGAAACAAGCCTCATGGTCAATTGAGTCTGCTTGAGTGCGCAGCTAGCACCTTATAATGCTGCTGCCCTCCCTCCTCCCTTCCCCATCCTATTACCCTTTCCCTTACCCTATCCCAACCCTCTTGAAGCTGTCTACTTTGAAGGCCACTACCTCACATGGCAAGGCATTCCACTTGACCACCACTCTTTTGTGAAAAATGAATGTCAGATAGTGTAATTGTATCCTCCAGGCCCTGCACTCCCATCGCTCCATAGATGTGGATATGTATTTTTATGTGAAGGTGCAGGGCCTTCTGGCCTGGCACTTCCTTTGTAGGACAACACCAACCAAATTGTCAGTATAGTCTTCCTTATTGCCCCACCTCATGAATCTGGTACTACAAATTGCCAATTCCTAGCTGAAATGTCATTCCATGCCACCACAGTGTCATTCCTCACCACAGGTGCAAAAACTTTGCCATGTTAGCATATTTTTACTCCATGTTTTCAACATAACCTTCTTATGACCCGACCTAATGAACAAGTGTGGTGAAAATGTTGAAATCTTTGCTTGAAAGGTGATTTCACCAACTGACTGAAAATCACCTTTTGGTCAGGATTTGAGAATCCTCCAACATTGTTCACAAGGAGGGGTTTCAAAAGGGTATGTTGAAAATTTGGTGTCAAAATCTTTAAAAGTTATGCACCAAAGCTGAAACCCCATTTGAATAACACTGAACAACATTTATCTTATTTCTCATATAGCAGTTGCTGGTTCTAGTAATAATAATAAATACTAATAACCAGCTTTATTTTTAAAGCACTGTTCACCAGGTATCAAGGAGCTGTACACTTATTTATTTATTTAGTTTTTGTTAGCTGGTAGGTACATTAGACAGCATAGCTGCCTATTTTCAAGTTCGATGCATGATAAACATACAAAACATTTAAAACAAATAAACATATTTTCCCAATAAAACTAATAAATTAAGTAAAACTGCAGAACACTATGTATCAAACAGAGTCAATTATTTCCAAAGACCTGCTCAAATAGATGCATTTTTAATGCCTTTTAAAACTCTCCATGGTCAGGCACTCTTGAATCCAATGAGGTAGAGAGTTCCACAAGGTCGGGTTGCAACTGCAAATGCCAGTGCCCCTAAAGATTTCAACGGAACCCTTGAACCTTTAGCAATTCTCATCAGCAGAGCGGAGTGGTCTGAGGGAGCAGTAGGGAGGGAGGAGATCTTGCAGGTAGTTCAGTCCCTGTCTATGTAGGGCTTTATAGGTCATCAAGCCGACCTTGAAGGTGATCCTCCACTGACTTGGAGCAGTGCAGTTCGTGCAGCACAGGTGTAATGTGACTGGATTGAGATGACCCAGTCAACAACCTGGCTGCAGCATTCTGCACTAGCTACAAGCAGCAGATATCAACCCCGAAGCTCTAGGTAAAGTAAGTTACAGTAGTCCAGACATGAGGTCACAAAGGCGTGAATCCATTTTGAAGGTCACCGGATGGAACTAGAGGCTTAATCAAGCGATGTTCCTCAGACAGTAAAAGAGGACTTGACCACAGTTGACACTTGTGAGCATAGCACAATGTGTCTTTGATTGGAGATTGGATCTTCACACTGGGACCTGTTCAGGTGAGTGAGGTGTGAGAGGCACAGATGGTGTGGGCTGGTAGGTGCTGAGGGAGGTCAGGTGGAGGGGTTGGATTGCTGAGGTCCCTTTTCTATTTTTGCAAGTTTAATTATAAAAATATTTTTATGGTAGTATTCATTTGTGTGTGTGTTGGGGGTCACTACCCTTTACTACTCATTCTACCCTTTTTCCTTAACTTTCTCGGAATGTGTGAGCTTAGGATGGAGAACACATAAATGTTACATACTCAGTCACACTTGTGAATCACTAAAACTAAAGGGAGATAATACAGCCCTAATACTATTTATCTACCACAAAAAGTAAATAACTCACCACCTCTGGAATGTAAGGATGCCAGGCAAGATTAAGATGAAATAAACATTGTATTGCAGAGCCACACAGACAAGCCTGCCCTAATAATACCTAAGTAGCCCAAAGATACAGAATTATTGACATATAATGTAATAAGTGCTTAAACAAAATCCCACACTATAAATAAGAAAAAGTGAAACTCTTTTAATGATATATGTAAAATAACCAGGACTATGAAATGGTGGCCCTCTCCACTGGAGCACCTCTGGAATTTCAAGAGTTCCATGGCAAGCAACTTTGTAACCAAACGCAGTCCCCACTCTGTGTCAATTGCCACTGCTGATCAGTACGCACACAAGGTGCCTCCTCGCTCCTGCTGAATCAGCCACTTTAAGCACCCTGCCAGTGCTGGTGCCCTTCCTCATCCATTTGGCTGGCAATGCTCCTCGCTGCAGCCCCACATGCAGTTCCCTCCTGCCTATCCAAGTTCATCTGCCTTGCTGCTGGTCCAGGTGTGCCTGAGATCTGCTTTGCATCACCATCCTGCTTCTTCTTTAATAATTATTATTTTCTCTGTTATAGGTGGCCGGGGAGGACTGCACTTTTCCACCAATAGTTGTCATTTCAGGATCGGGCCTTTTCTCTCTCTGTCTCTTTCTTCAGTATCAACATTGCTATGGCAACGGGAGCTGTATGACAGAGGGAATTGTAAGAACATGAGTCTGGGAAGATGAAGGAGTGATAAAGTTACACCTGGGAGGGGGACTAGGCTGCTCATGATGGGACTAGAGGGTGCAGATCAACTCTAAATCCTAATTCCCTTAGCTATTTGTTGCTGGCATATGTCTGTCTGCCTCTTGCTGCCTGTCTGCCCATTTATCTCTTGCTGCCTACCTGTGTGTTTGCAGTTTTCCCACTAGACAACAGGGAAATATAATTCATATATGGGAATAGCAATCAGAGGGTGGGGTGCCACTAGACACCAGGAAAATATAATTATATATGGCCACGGCAATGAGAGTGTTGGGTTTGCCACTGAACACCAGGGAAATATAATTTATATATGGAGATGGCAATTGGAGGGTGGAGTGCCACTAGGCAGCAGGGGAAACATGCCTGCAAAGGGAAAAATGATTTTTCCTCATGAAAAATATTTTTTTCCTCATGAAAATATTTTTTCATGAGTTGTCATAAAAAGAATCTTTTTCATATCACAAGTCATGATAAAAGATTCATAATCAACATTTTAAAGGTATTTCTGCAACAGTTAAGTGCAGAATCTTGGTAAGGAGGTCTCCATAAGCAATTTATATGCATTGGTCACTCAGTAATGCCATTTTTATAGGTTTTAAAATTTGATTTTTTATGAAAATGGGAAACAAGATTGCATCAAATGAAACAATGATTTTCCCCTGATGAAAAAGATTGGTCCCATATGAAAAAAGAATTATTTTTCATTTCACATAGCTGTCTTGAAGTGCAGACTGAGCATGACTGCTTTGTGCAACTTATGCTGTTTTAACTAACCTTGTATGCACCTTTGAATTGTATTACCTACCTAACCCTGATATTGCTTTTAACAGTGTGAGGAGCCCTTGTTCCATATATATATTTCAGTGGAATAAGGAAGAGAGCCTGTAATTCACTACATTGTCACTGCGACTTACAGACTGACCTGATATTATATACCTTGTGATTGTGCACTTTTTAATTTTCTGTCTCCCTGCACATACCCTATGAGACATTACTGTGCTTTTAAGCACAAATATACTTATTCAGGGTGTGAGAAATACGAGGTGCTTTTGACTTCCTACTAACACTTCTGGGGTCTAAAAACTCTATTTAAACAGGGCTCGGTGAGCAGGGTGAGCTGAGCAGGCGCGTGCAGCGTCGATGCGTGGAGATACGCGCCAAGACACAGCGCCAGTAGTGTGTAGCATGTATCTGTGTGAGCTGTGTGAAGTCTATACTACAGGTAATTACCAAGTACCTGTTTCGCCTCTGTTATCTAATGTAACAAATTTGTTTCGCACCAGTTACTTTGATTTGCAAAGAAAAAATCCTTTATAATATTTAAATAGTTGCAGTCAGTAATGGCTCAGCCAGAAACCACTTCTACGATGTTTGAAGGGTTCAATGTATTTTTGCTTTATGTTTAGTACAACTGTTAGTGGGTTTTTCCTCACAGGTTTATCTGTCAAAAGTGTGAGGAGAATTTATCCTTAAACCAGGAAGTGGCTTTATTTTATAGCAGACTTACTGAACTTGAAGCTAGCCAGAAACTTATGCATGATAGATTCAATGCATTAAACCAAATATCGCCAAAGGACTCTGGCAATACACTACTAACTGATTCTCCTTGTTTACAGTCTCATTCTCTTGAGCACTGTTCCTTAAGTCCAAGTTGTAGAAAAATGTCAGAGGAAACAGACATTGCTGATAATCCTGATGAACAGTGATATGAGGTGCAAAGTCAGAGGGTACATAAGAAGGAACGAAAGGCCTCTCAATTTTCTTAGACAACCAGTAACAGGTTTTCCATTTTAGTCAGTCTGAGGATCATTGTTTAATAAACATTGAAGTGAGGCAGCTAAAGCTCATAATACAGAATTGCCTAATACCTCAGTTAGTCTAAGATCTTCTACTTCCACCACTTCACTACTGGATAATACATCATTGGCTTCTACCAAAACCCCTCTCATTCTGTCCCCCTTACTGATATGCCACCTATTTCTCATACTCCTCATATTAAACCAGTACTTCATAGACACATTTTTGTATTAGGGATTCTATGGTTAAGCATCAAGACAGAACAATTTGTAACCCTGATAAGGAATATTGCACTGTCTCAAGTTTTCAGGGAGCCGAAATCTCTGACATTACTAAGATGTCATCTAATATTTTAGCGGATGGGGAACAAATCCACTTGTAATCCTCCATGTTGGCACAAATGATTTTTTTAGTCTAGTGACTTAGAAATAAAAAGGATTTGGTTGCACTCTCAAATGTTTTAGTTGATAGAGGTGTGAAATTGCCTTTCCTGAAGTCTTTCCAGTACCTCGAGCATCTATTGAACACAATAATAGAATTCATTCTTTTAACAATTGGCTATGTGCCAGATGCCTCTCACAAGATCAGACATGCATTACCCATTGGGAAGACTTCTATGGTAGACCTGATTTATTCTGCAGGGATGGTTTACATTTGAACTATCGTGAAATCAAGCATTTAGTACCCAGCTTCTAAAGTATATTAATAATCATTTAAACTGTTAGACTTGGTGGAGAATTCACTTTCTTCCCAAGTATATCTCCTGGTAATATTATCCATACTACTAACTTGAAATGTTTATATTTCAATGCTAGGAGTCTGCAGAATAAACTTGATGATTTGAAAGTAGTCTTAGCAGCAGATAATGTAGATATAATTTTATTACAGAGACATGGGGTGATGATCAATCAAACTGGGATTCCATCCCAGGGTTTATACCTTATAAATTTGACAGAAAGGAAAGAAAAGGTGGTGGTGTTGCTATATTCCTTAAATGTTCCTTACATGCAATTGACATCTCTAGTAAAATTAAATCCAATAGCACTGTTGAAACACTGTGGATCAAACTTTGGTAGACCAGTCCCAGTTTTTGTCTTGGGTGTTTGTTATCACCCCCTGGTACTTCTGCCGATTATTTGGACACTATTATACAGGAGGTTGAAATGACCATTTCACTTGGTGATGCCATTCTTACTGGTGACTTCAATTTACCAAATATTGATTGGGAGAATATGATGGCTTCAAATAATGCTGGTAATAAACTAATTAACATGTGTGAACAGTGAGATCTTGTTCAAGGGTTAAATTACACACTAGGGTACTAACTTATTGGATCTTGTTTTCTTTAGTAAATCAGTACTGTTATCAAATTTTGTTATTTTACCACCAATAGGAAACAGTGATCACAGTGCTATCAGTTTCACACTACCACATATACACATCTCTACTTATACCACTAAAATCTATCTATATGACAAGGCTGATACTAGTAATATAAAAATAATTTAAATAATGTTGACTGGTTAACTATTTACAACAGTGTCAGCATAGAAGATTTTTTCAGTATACTTGTAAATAAGATTATTGACTTAAGGAACACATATGTTCCCTTTAGAAATAAAATTTGACAAATAAATCTAAGCCTAAATGGTTGTCCAAGAAACAGTTAGATTACTAAAGAAAAGGATAAAAGTTATGCGACATATTTAAAGCATCGCCCCTCTAATTGGAATTACGCTCTATGTATTCAAAGAAATGTAAATACACTATACAGGTGAAGAGAAGGTTTGAGATAAATCTGGCTATAAATGCCAGAAAAGATAATATCAAATCTTTTTCTTATATCAACTCTATGAAAATACAAGTTATAAAGTTGGTCCCTTCAAATAAATGAAAAATTGATTATGCATCCTTTTGATATGGCCAAATATCTTAATAGTCAATTTTGTAATGTATTTCAAAAGAATCAACATAAGTGCCCAATTAACCTGCCTCACGGTACTCCCATTTCATTATCCAGTCTGATATCCAAACTAAATTAATCAATCTTAAGGGTAAAATAAGTGTTTCCCGATAACATTCCTGGTCATCTTTTGTATTTACTAGCAGATTGCTTAATCACCCCATTAAAATTATTATTTTAGTATTGTCTTAATCATAACTATGTTCTTGAACTATGGAAAATTGCCTTTGTAGTTCCTATTCACAAAAAAGGCTCTAAAGGTGAATGGGAAAACTATAGACCGATAAGTCTTACTTCATCTGTGGGCAAAGTTCTGGCAAGTTTAATTAAGGACATGATGGGCTGGATGTCCAAACTGCTTCTTCTGTGGCGCCAAGCCTGCAGCTGCACAAAATAGTTGCACAGGGGGTGTGACCGGTGATATTCAAAGGAGTTGCGCTATTGAGCAACTCCTTTGAATATCACGCCCGCCACAGACACTGTGCATGGCGTAGTGGAACTTGTGCCACTGCAAGTGGTCAGGTGGAGCATTCGCTGCAGTGGCATGGTACCATTGCGCCTACGCGCACATTTCCAATATTCAAAGGTGACATGCAAATGGGTCCATAATTCATGCAAGGCACAGGGGCCATTTGCATCTATTTATGGCCTCATTTGCATGCCATTGTATGGGGTGTGCGATCCCTGAGGACTTGCGCCTGGGGCCTGCCAGTCAGCAGCCATCGGGACCGATGTTCCCTGCAGCCCGATCACGGGCAAAATGTAAAAATCCCTCCACCCCGACTGGTCCGATGACAGGCAAAAGCATAAAATCACCCCCCAACTGGCCCGACTCATGGGCAAAGCTTAAATAAACCCCCACCAGCCCGATCACGAAGCAGCAAAGTGTCCCCAGAACATATCCCTGGTGGTCCAGTGGACTGCTAAGCCTGATCGCAGACTGCAAAAGTTTAAACCCCCACCCCAGAACATATCCTGGTGGTCCAGTGGACCCCTAAGCCCGATCATGGGCTGCAAAGTTTAAACCCCACCCCTCAGGAAATATCCGTGGTCCAGTGGACCGCTAAGCCCAATCGTGGGCTGCATAATGTGGCGACACCCCCAAGACCATATCCTGGTGATCTAGTGTCCCCACCCCACCCACCCATGAAGCCCCACCACCAGCTCATTCCACATATCCTGGACTGCCTTGTATGGTATGGAGCTGCACCCAGTGGCTCTTGCACTGCACCAATGGGCATGCAGCCCTACCGGCAGTCAGTTAGCAGGCGGCAGGAAGGTGGCAGTGGATGCTGCTGCCCGCTGGCTGCTGGGGGAGCAGGGTGGTGGGGCTTTTTATGCTTTTGCCCGTGATCAGGCCAGTCGGGAGGGTGGGGGGATTTTTACACTTTGCCTGTGAGCGGGCTGCAGGGGGCACAGGGAGTAGGTTGAGGGCTCAGCCACAGGTGGCAGCTGCTGTGTTGCACCCTGCAATGTGGCAGCTCACCTGTGGGTGGTCCTCGACTTCTCCTTTTTTGGCTCAAAGTTGTGCAGGCGCAGGTTGGGGTTGTGCCTGTACAACTCTGCACAGCCCGCTGAATATCAGGCTGTGCAGTTTATGCATGGTTCCTCCTCCAGTTCAGCATGCATTCATTTGCATTGCACTGTTGCTCAGCTTGCCTTGGGGGCGAACTGCCTCCTGCTGAACATGGCAGAATGGCGTAATTTCAGACTTGTGCAGACGCAACCCTATTGCGCATGGCAACCCTTTGAATATCCAGCCCAATTACTTCATCGCTTATCGTTCTATACTGAACAACATGGATTTAAAATGGAAGGAGCTGCTTAACTAATTTGTTGTGTTTTTATGAAGACTTAAGTAATCAGCTGATAATAAACATCCTTATGATGTAGTTTATATAGATTATAGTAAAGCCTTTGTTTATTTACCACACTGGGCACTTATACAAAAGCTTTCCTTTTCAAATATTAATCCAAATTTAATAGTTTGATAGCCAACTGGTTGTTTAATCATTCGCAACATGTTCTTGTAAATGGGCAATTTTCTTGTAAGGCACGTTGTTAGTGGTGTTCCTCAGGGTCTGTCTTGGGACCCTGTTTGTTCCAATTTTTATAGCTGATGTTACAGAACAACATTTTTCCAATTCAGTTAAATATGCAGATGATATTAAGATTGGTGGGCCTGTTGAGAATCTAACCCAAATTATTGGTATTCAAAATGATTTAGATAAACTGTATAAATGGACAGTTACATGGGGAATGAAATTAAATCACTCCAAATGCAGAGTTATGCATTTTGGGGTAAAAAACCTAGCACACATATATCTTGGATAACTTGGAGTTGGCTAGCTCATCAAGAAACATAGAAACATAGACTTTGATGGCAGATAAGGACCGCTAGGCCCATCTAGTCCGCCCCATTTCCCTACCTACAGGATAGGCTGCAGATCCTAGTTAACCAACAGCCTATATCTTCCTGCCCCCACAAGAATTGCCTTATGTCTGTCCCATGCATTCTGAATTCTCCCACAGTTTTAGACCCCACAACTTCCTCAGGAAGGCTGTTCCATGCATCCACTACCCTCTCTGTGAAATAATACTTCCTCACATTGCCCCTGAACCGCCCTCCTTCTATCTTTAAATTGTGTCCCCTTGTTCTTGCAAGTCTCTTTTTCTGAAAGATGCTATCCTCTTGGACTTTGTTGATTCCCTTGAGGTACTTGAAAGTTTCTATCATGTCCCCCCCTCCCTTCTTTCCTCAAGGGTATATATATTAAGCTCCTTTAGTCTCTCCTCATACGGCTTCTCTTGCAGACCCTGCACCATTTTAGTTGCCTCCTCTGGACTGCCTCTATCCTGTCTATGTCCTTGCAGAGATGGGGTCTCCAGAACTGGACACAGTATTCCAGATGGGGTCTCACCAACTGTCTGTACAGAGAGATAACAACTTCCTGTTTTCTGCTGCTGATGCCTCTCCCTATACATCCCAGTATACCCCGGCCCTCCCTACTGCCTTCTCACATTGCTTGCTAACCTTAAGGTCATCTGATATGATTACCCCATGTCCCTTTCCTGTTTTGCTGTTGTTACTACTTCCCACCCATTGTGTATTCTTCCCTGGGTTCTTGTTTCCCAGGTGCATTATTTTGCACTTTTTGCATTGAATCCTAGCTGCCATACGTCTGACCATTCCTCCAACCTTGCTAAGTCCCTTTTCATCCTTTCCATGCCTCCTTGTGTATCAACCCTCAAGGGAAAAGGATTTGGTGTGTTTATTTCAGATGACTTTCTCCCAATTTCACATTTAAATGAAATCATCCTTAAGGCAAACTGAGTTATCTGGTCTATCAAATGTAATTTTATATCCAGAGATGTTGAAGTTCTATTTATTGAGCCTATGTTATTCCACTTTTGGATTATTCCTCTCAACTTTGGTGTCCCTATAGGATACAAGACATCATGCTATTAGAAGGAGTACAAAGAAGGTATACTAAAATGGTGCACAGTTTCAGGAAGTACCATATGAACAAAGACAAAATTACTTAATCTGATGTCTTTATCTACCAGACGTTTGAGGGAGACCTCCTTCTCATGTACAATATCATAAATGATCCATATTTAACAACTAATTTGGGTTTTCTGTTTAAGGATCTAACTTATATTCGGGACATCCTTTGCAGTTAGAATTAAAGAAGTTTAATTTTCTTTCACGGAAGTTCTTTTATACTGTAAGAAAAATTAAGTTATGGAACTCCTGACAAATTGATGTAATTATTAGTGATTCTAAACCAACATACAAAAGGTGTTTCAACAACTATATTATTTCAAGTAATATTCTTAGTTATTATTAGAAATAGAAGCATATTATAGGGCCTTTTGGCTCTCTTACTCCTACACAATCTTAGTATCCTAGTATGAATCCTAGAACCATTTTATAATAATTTAAAATGAATTAACTTTGGAACAGATTTATATTTTTCACCAAACAAGGAAAAGGCACATCTGTGAGTGAACCCCTTCCTACCCTGAAAATGTTACACCAAAATTCCAAACAGTCTGGGCAGAAGCCAAACTCAAAGAAAAACATTTAAACAAATGGTTAAAAAGTGCAAAATATTCACTTTTGCACTACCTGGAACTCAGATTCCCCATCCAACCAGAATGAATCTTGGCATTATTCACAGATCTGCACAACAAGACTCACATGCAAAATTTCATGCAAATCTGTTTAGCAGTTGCAAAGTTATTAAAGTGGACAAATTTGGGTTTAACATAGAACCCTAAATATAGGGGCACAATAACACCCCTATAATATATATATACAGTACAACCTCAATTACCAAACCCAAATTATCTAGATCTTTCTATTATCTGAACTCTGACATTGTCTGCAACTCTCATACGCCTAATGTTATGTACTCCGATTATCCAAACTCTTGATTATCCCAACAAATCTGATGTCTCCAAAACATTCAGATAATCAAGGTTGTACAGTATATCTTTACAAAAAAAACTTAATTAATGCACTAGTTAGGATTAAAGAAACAAAAGTAGGAAAATGTGGTGTTAGCGTTACCAACCCTGGCACCCCAGCCTCACCTGCAAGCAGCAACAGGAAAAACATTCCTGTTTCATCTCTTGCCTCTTCACAAATCAAGTGTAGGGTGTGCCTTGAGGTTGTCAACCTCAATGCTCACCCAATTCCATCAGTAACAATCTCAAATGGGTACAGCATATCAGAATGGGGTGAGTGTTAGGTTGACAACCCCAAGGCACATGCCATGCTTGACTTTTTTTACATTGAAACAACTTTATTAAGAGTTTGAGTTTACAAAACTGGCCACTATAGTGGACAAATCAAAAACACACAAAATCCAAACAATACTTAACAAACATGCTACCAAAAGAAAAGGAGAAAAGCCAATCCCCCACCCTTCTCCCCTTCATGGTATCAGATTCCTAACCTTGGTCAAGTGCACAACAGGTATGGAAACCAGTATGATACTAAATAGTATGAAGTGTATGAAGCCTGCTCCAGATATGATCATATTTCACAAAACAGCCATGAATAGTGGCGATGACCTTCTCCATGCTCAGGATGGAGACAAGCTCTGCTACCACTCAACATATGTGAGAAGGTCAGTGTCCCACCAATGACAGAGCACTAATTTCTTCACTGACATCACCATTAATGCAATATAATATCTGCGTTCCTTGACAGGTATCTGAGAGTAGTCCCCAGTCAGATAAGTCTCAGGCTCAATGAATTCTGCCATTCCCAGCAGGGAGTCTGCTTTTAGTCTGATTATGGCCTAATAGAGGGCTACTTTAGGGCAGTCCCAAAAATATGATACAGATTGTCTCTGCTAGTAAGCACCTGTTACAGTAGGGAAGGAAATTATCGCCATCCTAAACAGACGGACAGGCATGGGTGTAGTTTGCTTTTTGATGGAGGGAAAAGACAGATAAAAGTTCTGGTCCTTCTGCTAAAGACTAAACCAACAGGCCGGGGTCTGGGGGCTGCCTAGGCCCCACAGAAGCTATCGGGTTTAAGATGCATCCTGGTGCATTTTGAGGGTCATTTGAAATGTTCTGGCTGCTTTAAAGCATTCTTTGACTTGCTGCAAACAACAGATATCACTACCAAAATGATTAACTTCCTGTGGCTACAGTTGTCACCATGTTGCCCTGTTTGAGTAGGTGAGGGACAAGCATTTTTTTGTCACAGGCTGAATTTGGTCAAAAAATCAACTTATCTTCTGTCCCTAACAATAGATTTCTTAAACCACAAAGAACACTACAAGAGCCTGGGCATACACTGAGGAATAATTTAGGCCCACTTAGAAACTAAGTGCCTGAGGCAATGTCAGGCTCAGGCACTCATCAATGTCCAAGTACATCAGCAGCTCAGCAGGTCATTAATTCCCCAGGAAATGCTCTTGAGTGGATCTTTTTCCCTTACAAACTGTTTCCAGTGTTAAATATAAAATTACCTGTTTAAATACAAGTAAGTGTGCATGTGCGTGTTTAGGCGTAAACCATTAAAATGATGCTGCAGCCTTATTTGGAGCATAGGCACTTGAAGGACAATGGATGCAGACCAAGAGCTGCTCCCCAACCAGAAGCAGAGAATACCCCAGGGGATAAAAAACACTGGGTGGGCACTAGCTGTCTCACTTTATTTTTCAGTTACAATTTCACAAAGAGAGCCCAGCTGAGATGCAACACCTAGCTTCCAGTGGGGTCCTGCTTCTGCTCCACTGCAGTAGCTTTGTGGATGGGACAGAGCACTGTGGAGATTATGCAAGTTTTTCAAGGTCACACAGCAAGTCTCTTGCACTAGTGAGGTTTGAACCTGCAATCCCTGGTTACCATATCCAACCACCAGACCCCACAGAAAATGCTACAGAATTAATTACCTGTAAGGCACCCAACCAGACTGCCTACTGCTACAGGAACACTCAGAAGGCCTCTGCAGACAGGCTGTTGTTCAAAGGGTCAGTGATTGTTCTGCAGAAAACCCTAGTACTACAATAGGCTGCAAACTAGAGTGCCCCCCAATTATTTTTCTTACAATGTTTTAGGTTTATTTTTCTTTTATAACAAAACAGTTTTGCCTGTATTTGTTATTTCAAATTTCTCTGCTGTCTCATGTTCCATGCAAGCAGTGAAGAGGTCAAGGATTTCAGATGGTAGATCCTCTCAAGTGTAACCCCAGGTGGCGCTATCCTGGTTATTACCCCTGCCTGCTGGGCTAGTAACAGGTTAAGGGACCTTAGTTCTGAAATGGGTGCCTCCACCCAGAGGTCAGGGTTGGTAGTGGTCAAACTAGCCTGGGCACAGCCCTCTGGGACACTGTAACCCCTGTCTTTCCCTGCTAGTGACAAACACAATACATAATATTACTTTCCAATACCCCTGATATGTTTTGCCAGTACCAAAACGGTTTGCACTTACCACCAGGGCTGGTTTTCCAGTTCAACCCTGGGAACCCCTTAAAACAAGGTTAGACAGAGCAAATGGCAACAGTACAACACTTTGAGCATAAACAGGCTCCACAGACTGGTTGAAATGCAGAAAAAGTAGATCTGATTTGTTCAGGGGTTTGAACAAGGAAGGGGTCAATCAGGTTAATTAGCTTAATTTCTCTATCAGTCACACAGGTGTGCGTGCAGTCAGATTCTCTAACACAGTCACATGTCTGGGTACCCAGGTAAATGGAAATGTGAGCTAGCCAGGACCATTGCCGGGCAGGCTGGAGTTGCAGCTGGTAGGGGCCCTGTGATGGAAAAACAACTTGCACAACATACTTTTGTAATCTGGAGCCAGATGACTCAGTTCATGGAAGAAAGAAACAACACAACGATCAGATGACACACTTAGATTAAAAGATAGTTGCAGGGAGCTACCCTGATGGTTACCACGATACCCAAGACTGGACACAGGATGGATGAAGATTGAGACAGCAGATGAATTCTCTGGATTGCCAGGAGAAGCAGGTCCCACACGATTCACCGCAACGTCGTTCCTGTTCAGGCGTGGAGCAGGGGCTAATCCCGGGCAGGTCTCTCATCGATGACTCTTCTCTGTGCAACAGGGTAGGATGGCAGGACCTCATGGCAAGGTCCAGCCTCATGGAGCTAACAGTGGATTCAGTCAGTTTGCGCTGGATACAACTTCCAGCAAGCTGAACACTGTTCACCACATGGTGAACCAAACTGCAACTCCCTCCCAGTTCACAGCACATTTACAGTATACATAAGGAAATTTACTGAACCAGGCACAGCACTCCCTGGTCACAATTGCTAAGTTCTCTGCACCCCACAGAAACATTGGAGGGAAAAGGGATTTCTGGCAGGCCGATCACATTCAGCGCAATCTTGATCCTCCTCCGGTAAAGCCCTGATCACCTTCAGTAGCTTACTTAGTTCTCAGACTCAGATTTAGTCCGATAATGACTCTCTCTCTCCTTCTCAGAGCAGTGCAAAGAGATGTGCAGGCTGAAATCAGGCCTTCCCACAGCTCTCCCGGAAACTACACAGACATTTGCTTGATTCTCACGAGCTGTTTTCTCTCAACTCCCCACTTGGATCTGGCTTGCCAGCAGCAGCTCAAGGGAATTCCTTCAGATCCAAAGCTTTGGTTGGTCAGGTCAGCTGTCAGTCAAGTGAGAGATCCCCTCCAGTTACAAAAGGCGCCAACAGTCTGGAACTACAATTCCCAAACCTGTACCCCACATAGTCCTTTCAGCCAGGCTCCATTTCAGAGTCCTCAGGTATTGATTGGTTCAATTCGGCAGTTCAGGACCAAAATGGTGGGAAGATCAGAACAGTCCTTGCTGCAAAGAGGCAGGTTAGAACAAACTGCAATATCATTAGCACTCAGAATTATTGTCAGCAAATAGTTACATCCTTCAACAGAGCTCCCTCTGCACAATTAGAGATGGCAGAAATGGAGCCATTTTCTGGCAGACTGGGCAGTACTCCAACATGACAACACTCAGCACCCCTTTCCAGGTTACTATTACTGCAAACTGGGCAGCTCTTAAGCGACAGTACATAGAGACTTCACAGGCACTCTTTGACAATAACATTTAAACTGCTAAATGCAGAACACCAGCCTGGCAGTGATCATTTAGGCAAGCTCGAGGAAGACTTTTCAGGAACCCCCATTTGTAGGGGGTTACACCTACAACAATTGTTTTTACACCACATTCTGTTTGTCATGTTTCCTGTGTAATATACTCATCATCTTTTTGGATCAGCATGATCCTATACTTTAAATTGAAACATCCACTTGTGATGGGGTCTACACCTCACTGTCACCTGTACATATAGATTACAGAGTGCAAATCACAGATTGCAAGTTAAATATGTTGCTAGATTACAGGATTCCACTACCAGATAAAATATTCAAAAAATATCACTTTTATATATCTAAGTTTTGTAAGTCCAAATAGTGCCACAATCACAAAATGTGGACCAATCACACTCCTCAGTTAGTCCTGTGTCTGGATCAAGCACCTAGCAAGCAGCCCATAGTACTGTATGTTTATTTATCCGGCAGCATACATCCCAATTCCGAATCCCATTTCAATAGTATAGTGTCCCACTTCTCACAATTCCTTGGTTCCATGACAACTACATCCCTTTACTACACCACATGATTGTGGTTGGGCACCAGAACGGGAGGCACTATGTGTGGGGTGAAAGCATTTACAAGGAGTAAAAGTGTGTGCTTGAATAAAATGGCAGAGGGCAGACTTGACTGCTGACTGAGTCCGACCGCCTAAACACTCAAGACATGACCACAAAACAATCTACCTTGAGTTGTTACTTCCACTCACTGTCACCTTCCACTCATTGCCACCTCTTCCAGATTGCTGTATCAAGCTGCTGCAGACCATCAGACACTTCTGGCCAAACATTGATGCACAGCACAACACACATGTGGTCCCAACAACCCAGATCGCAAACAGAGTCAGACGAGAAAAACAACATGGAGCCCGCCGCTTCTAACGGCACACTCAATCAACTATTGCCACTTGGGCACGAGCTTGACCCACAACCATTGGCTGCTTCAATTGGCTAATGACAGAGAACAGTGACTGCAGCCAATCAAGGGAATATTTCAGGCTGAAAATGTTTCCTTGATTGGCTGCAGTCACTGTGTTCATAATTCAAGGCAGGAACATTTCAAAACTACAGTACAAAGGAGGGGACTGCAGACTCATCTGAAACAGGCATGTTCTTATCACTTTGTTCCTCCCTCCTCCTGAAGCTCTTGTTGCGAGTCCTGATTCCTGCACCCGACCCAATACAAAATAAAAAAATAAATTCAGGGCTCCAAAGTCCTGCTCTGATTGCTCTGCACATCTCGGGGCAGCTTGCCCCGCCCCCATAATTCACGCCACTGTGGACAGGAGTGAGGAATATGTTATTAATAATTTGGAATTGCATACTTCTCAGCCTGTCCTGAGAGATGTATCTATAATTATCATTCCAAATTTTCTCCCAGTTCAGCGACCTGTTGGGGAACTGAGCAGCCCAGTAAGGAGAGGATCAATCTATCTTGAGAACACCCTCTCAAACAGACTAGCATATAATTTAGAAACCACGTGTGGGCCCATAGTCAAATACTGAGTGGTTGCAGAAATCTGCCCTCTTCAACCTTTGTTAGATATTTTGGAGTTGACTAGCATATGTCTAATCCAATATATCTTAAACCCTGATCTGCCTCCCAGCTGGAATTTCTTGATGATACTACCCATGGATAGGTACTGTCCATTAAGTATAAAATCCCCTACTGAGGCCCGGTTAATTGTGGTATCCATCTTACTGGAATACAACTTGCCCCTATTTTGAGCTTGGGTTAGCCATAATGGGCTGAGCAGGATCCAGAACATGTTTGTAGGACTGGAATGCACTTGGACAGAGGTTCCTACTGGGAATAGTGCAACCCATCTGGAAGGGACCTGGGTGTCACATACAACAGTGCTTGGGGAGATGCCATGCAAAGTAACCAATTCCTCTCTATAGTAAGCCACAGGGCTTGTAAAGGGTAACACACCAGTCTGGTCTCCTGACATCCACCTGAGATATTTATTCAAGTGGCTTGCCCAGTAGTACAAACTTAAGTGGAGCATGCGTAAACCACCCTTTGTACTTAGGGGCTGCTATCTTGTTATAGTTTAGCGGCCGGCTTACTTTGCCAGATAAAATCAGGAGAGAATATAGGTTCCTGAACCAGGCCTGAGGGAGCCATAGGTTTAGCATATTAATAGGATAGAAAGATGAGGCAACACATTCATTTTAATTATGCTGATTCTCCCCATAGCAACATCAGAAGGCCCTTCCATCTGGTCAAGTCCTGTTTTATTATGTTTAGCAGGTTACCTAGGTTGAGTTTCTTGAGGGAGCTATCTTCCCTCGTCAAATGTAAATCTAGGTACTTTAAGCACTTGAGTCCCATTTAATCCTAAAGTTGCCATCTCTGTCCTGTTAACCCTGAAGTTAAGGGGAATACCATAGTTTTGTCAGGGTTTAGTTTGTAGTTTGAATATTGGCCAAATTCTTGGATGAGATTCAGAACCATTGACATAGATGCATGGGGTTAGATAAATGTAGAAGTATGTCATCTGCATAAGCAGACAGTCTGAGTTCATGGCCACCTACTGTCACTCCTTGTATCCCAGGATGTGTATAAATCTGAACCAGCAATGGTTCCAAATACAAATTAAATAGATGGGGGAAGAGGGCAGCCTTGCCTCATTCCAGGAAAATAAAGAAAAGGTGGAGGAGAAGGCCTGGTTACAGTAAGTCCATGCACTGGGTACACTATACAGTGCCCTGACCCACTGTATAAACTGAGGGGAAATCCAAATTTGAATAGGGTAGGGAACAAAAATTTCAGTCAACTCTGTCGAAAGCTTTTCGTCCAGGACACCAGAACCATAGGATGGTGTGTGTCCTGGATACTGAGAAAATGTGAGCCAATTTCCTCAAATGGTCTATCGAAGACCAGCCCACCATAAAGCTCACCTGTTCCAACTGATTAAGTTGGGAGTACTTAGCTAACAGTTTGATGTTGTAGTTTAGAAGTGAAATCAGCCTATAGTTTGAGACTTCAGTTGAATTCCTCCCTGACTTATGTAGAATTACAATCAAGCTACAATCAAGGCTTCAAATAACTGAGGGTCATGTTCATCTGTAGTTAATATGGAATCGAACAGATGATGGAGCCATGGGACAACAAGGTCCGTGAACTTTTATAGAAGTTGGGTGAAAACCCATCCGGCCTGGGGCCTTGTCAGTTGGGAGGGCTTTGATTGACAACCTAATGTCCTCTCTGAGAATAGGGAGGTCAACCTGGTTTGTTGTTCCTGGGAAAGAGAGGGCAGATGTATACTAGCCAAGTAATTGTCTATCTACTCTATTGATGGAGGGTTGGTCATGGCACTGTATAGGGCTCTATAAAAGGTTTTGAATTCATTGGCACATAGCTTTAGGATTAGTTTTTAGGAGCCATCCTGGGAAGATCGAATCACACTAATGATCCTAAAGGCTTCTTGCTGTCTAACTCGCATGGCGGTAGCCTTCCAGCCTTCTCACCTTGATCCACATACACTGTTCTAGTCTTCAGAATCAATGACTCGCCTTGTCCCCAAGCAAGTCGTTGTACCTAACCCATAATTTAATAAGCTCCTGTCGAGTCACTCGGTGGAGGAAGGCGAGAGTGACATCTCTCCAACTCTCTTATTTTATCTAGAAGCTCCAAGACCTGGCTATCCCTCTTACACTTCCTTGTGGAGGCAATCCTTATAAATTCACCTTAAAAAATGTAAGGGCCCCCATTCCATATCTATTCATCCGTGGTGTCTCTGTTCTCCTAGTGAAGTGTTTGATACTTTGCTTAATAGTGTCAGCTACCCACTTGTCCTGCAAGAGATGAATGTTTAACTCCCAGATAGTCTCACTGTGGTGGCTAGGGGTTAGGGAAAGCATACAGCTGACCAGTGAATGATCTGAGATCACTCCTGGATAGATCTGGCAGTCCACGAGCCCTGCCATGAGCCCTTTACTCAGGAGGAAGTAATCAATGTGGGATAAAGTGCCACGCATGGGAGAATGGAAAGTATATTCCTTGCATTTGGGTATAGTACCTCCAAGGATCACATACCCCTAGGTTATTGATAAGGTCTCTAATGGCTCTCTGAGCTGGAGATAGCCTTTGCGAGATGACCCAGACCTGTCGATATCTGATGAAAATGGTAGGTTCCACTTGCCCTCAAAATTATCGTGCATGAGAGAATGGGACTAGTATATTTAATAGGTCAATAAAATGAGGGATTGTCCCCATTGGGACCATGTATAGAACCTAAGACTAGCTCCACTCTATCCAGGATAACTATTAATAATATGAACCTTCCTGTGGGTCCTTAATACATTGCATACAGGAAAATGAAATAGATCTGGGAATTAAAATTGCACCCCCTGCTCTGAGTACTGTCCCCAGCCTCATATGCTTGACCTAAACTCATTCTCCTAAGGAGGGCTGCTCTGCGTTTGCAGATGTGTCTCTTGCAAAATTATACCTGACATTTAACTGCCTGCAAATGCGTAAATATCTTATACCTCTTCTTCTTGTTAATTCCTTTAACATTCCACGTATCATGTTTATAGCCTACCCTTCTGGAATAAAACCATAGTATTGTAAACATCTTAAAGTGACTGGATAAAGTATAACCCTCTGATTCTAAGGACCCACCCCTTACCCCTCCCCACCACTCCCAGCAAAACATACCAAAAGACCACACAGCAAATAAGAAAAGAGAAAAATATTCACAAATGCCCCGACCCCCAAAACCCACCAGATTAAGGAATAAAAACATTACTCTCTGTGTTAACCCCTCCCACCAAATCATAAACTATTTGGCCCATGCTTATCAGCAAACCCAACATTGCCCATCCACCCATCGGCCCTCCAGAGTACAGTTACTGTTACCCCACCTGAGAGAGCCCCTTCCACAATATCCCCATAGTGCCTTTAATAATAAACCTTCCCCAGAAAATGAACAACAGCAAACCCAACATCCCAGACATTAACAACCCCCTTTAACTTCCCAGTCCTTTACAACACTCCTCTGTCTGCACAATCTCCAGGATCGAGTCTGGCTATAGGAGTCCCTTCAGAAACACCAAAATAATATGAAAAGGGATACCGACAAATTAAACTATGTGCCTGTAATAACATAGTCATCTGGGCCCAGGAGCAAGAACTAGACAGGCTTTGTCCCACCACCTCGGAACCTCATAGTAGGCTCCATGAAAGATCCATGCAAACGCTTAGTAAGTTGCATCATCAAGGAGGTGAGAGGAGAAGGAGAAGCTTCATAGAAGATCGTAACAGGAAAGTCTATCTACTACTCCCCCAACTTGAAGATTCAGGAGTAAACTCATTATTTGGTTCCACAGTCCAAACAAGTCCAAATGAGCTGCACACAACAAGCCATCCCTTAATATTGTGAGAGCTCCAACTACTCAGGGTCACCTTGCTGAAACCTGTTTCACGTAATGCAAAAAGGTTTGGGAAGATTTTCTTCAGAGCTTTCCCTGCCACTTCAGGCTCTTCAAAACTCTGCCAGGAACCTGATACTGAAACCTGGAGCCTTGCTGGGTATAACATTCAAATGGATCCCAGCTGCAATAACCTCTAACAATTAGATGGAATGCCCTCAGTTTTAAACGGACCAAACTTGGCAGGTCTTGGGAGATCCTAAGATTAGCATCCTCCTATTTTATCTCCTGAATGTCACGCAGCTTGGTGAGAACAAATTGTTTTCTTGAAAGTTTAAAATTTGGCAATGAATGACCTGGGGCTAGAGCCGGGTGCTGGTAGGGGACGAGTGTCTGGTACACCCATTCAATGGTGTATGTTGCACTGAATGGGGAAGGGCCCAGCTTCTGCAGTAGTGTCTGAGTGAAAAGAATAGGGTCAGACACTTCCTTTTCTCGGGAGCCTGAAAATAAGGACGTTGTTCCTTCTTGACCTCCCGCCAAATCTTTGAGCTTCTCCTCCATTTTAACCATCTTCTGATGGATCCCAGCTAACTCAGGATCCAAGTGGTCAGCCTTCTTGTCCACCAAGAAGATGCATGCTTCTTTGTCCCCAGTCCTGTTTGCTAAGTCCTCTAGTTTCCAGCAATGCATTTAACATTTGATGGTGATTGACTTGGCGCTCTTCCTGAAAAGGATTGAATTCTTGAAGAAATTGCTCAAGGTCAGTGGTGTTTGGTCTGGGATAGAAATACTTCCACGCCAGCACTGGTGGAAGCTTGGACCTTGGCTTCTTGCTCGACTTCGGGTGTGGTGGGTGGCGTAGTGTTCTGCAGGGGATTCCTCATTTCCACATCCGCCTTGGAGGAATCAGGCACCAGAAACATTTAGGCAGAACTCTTACTACCCCAAAACAGCCTGGCAGGTAATCTAGATGAGGTGATTCAGAAAACATAAAGTTTAATATCAAGAGGCATGATGGTGCTACACCATGGCACTGCTAGTCGACCACTGCATCATGTGACTCCTGCCATGCTTGACTATGGAGAGGCAAGAGAGGTGAAATTGTGATGGTTTTCCTGTAGCTGCCTGGGGATGGGGAATTAGTGCTGGAAACCCTAACACCACATTTCCTCCTTTTGTAGCTTTATACCCTAACTATTGTACCATTTAAGGTCTTTGCAAAGAATTTCCTTACTTTTTGAGAGTGAATAATTATATCTTCATTTGTCTGTGGAAAGCAGAACCTGGGAGGATCTGTGCTCCCACCTCCCTAGATGAGTACATCGAACAAGAACAAAATTGTCAAGATAGCCTTCTTATTACCCCACTTCATGGATCTGGTAATGAAAATGTTTAAATTCTCACCAAAACATGACTCTGCACCACTGCAACACCACTGCATGCCAAAGTACAAAACACAATTTGGCCAGGGTTTTGAAAATGACAGTTGTCGTGTTTGTAGAGGTGGTGTAAAAGATGATTATGTTGAAAACTTGATGTCAAAATATTTAGAATTGCAAAAGTTCCAAGCAAGCATAGCAAAATGTCAATATATGAGTAAAACTTTGTTATGTTTGCATATTTTTCCTAATTTGAACATAGCTTTCTTATTACCTCACCTCGTGAACAAGGCTGGTAAAATGTTCAAATCCTGCTTGAAAGATGATTTCACCAAGTGATGTGAAAATCACCTTTGGGCCTGACTTGCAAAATTCTACTGACTTTGGTCATGAGGTGGGTCCCAAAAGGAAATTAATGAAAATTTGGGTAAAAATCTGCAAAATGACAAAGTTATGCATCAGAGTTGAAAACCCTATTGAAATACATTGAACCTTATTTACCTTACTTTCTTATTGAAGTCAGCGGTTCCAGCAACAAGACATGTCTTCAATCAGAGAGAGGATCTTGAACCCCAGGACCTGCTCAGGTAAATGAGGGTAATGGGCAAGTGTGTGGGGTGCTGGGAGGTGGGTTCTCAGTGGGAGGTAGGAATTGGGGTTGGAATGGTGAGGGACTTTTTACAGGTTAAAAAAAGAGACTATAGAGGCAAGGTTTTCTTTTGCACAGAGTATTAGAGGATGGGGATGGTGATGGGATGGGGTACCACTAGACACCAGGAAATACATATTAATTATGGGGTGGTGACTCAGAGTGGGTACCACTAGACACCAGGGAAATACATATTAATTATGGGGTGGTGATCAGAGTGGGGTGCCACTTAGACACCAGGGAAATACATATTATTATGGGGGTGGTGATCAGAGTGGGGTACCACTAGACACCAGGAAAACATATTAATTATGGGGTGGTGATCGAGTGGGGCGCCACTAGACACCAGGGAATACATATTAATTATGGGGGTAGGATCGAGTGGGGGTGCCACTAGACACCAGGGAAATACATATTAATTATGGGGTGGTGATCAGAGTGGGGTGCCACTAGACACCAGGAAATACATATTAATTATGGGGGTGGTGATCAGGAGTGGGGTGCCATCAAATACCAGGGAAATACATATTAATTATGGGTGGTGGATCAGAGGGGGGTGCCACTAGACATGAGGGAAATACATACACTATGGGGTGGTGATCAGAGTGGGGTGCCACTCAGACACCAGGGAAATACATATTAATTATGGGGGTGGTGATCAGAGTGGGGGTGCCACTAGACACCAGGGAAATACATATTAATTATGGGGTGGTGATCAGGGTGAGGTGCCACTAGACAATAGGAAATACATATTAATTATGGGTGGTGATCAGAGTGGGGGTGCCACTAGACACTCAGGGAAATACATATTAATTATGGGGTGGTGATCAGAGTGGGGTGCCACTAGACACCAGGAAATACATATTAATTATGGGGTGGTGGATCAGAGTGGGTACCACTGACACCAGGGAAATACATATTAATTATGGGTGGTGCATCAGAGTGGGGGCAACACTAGACATGAGGGAAATACATAATTATGGGGTGGTGATCAGAGTGGGGTACCACTAGACACTAGGAAATACATATTAATTATGGGGTGGTGATCAGAGTGGGGTACCACTAGACACCAGGGAAATACATATTAATTATGGGGATGGTGATCAGAGTGGGGCACCACTAGACATGAGGAAATACATATTAATTATGGGGTGGTGATCAGAGTGGGGTACCACTAGACACCAGGGAAATACATATTAATTATGGGGTGGTGATCAGAGTGGGGTACCACTAGACATGAGGGAAATACATATTAATTATGGGGATGGTGATCAGGTGGGGTACCACTAGACATGAGGGAAATACATATTAATTATGAGGGGTGGTGATCAGAGTGGGGGTACCACTAGACACCAGGAAATACATATTAATTATGGGTGGTGATCAGAGTGGGGGTGCCACTAGACATGAGGGAAATACATATTAATTATGGGTGTGGTGGATCAGAGTGGGGTGCCACTAGACACCAGGGAAATACATATTAATTATGGGGTGGTGATCAGAGTGGGGTGCCACTAGACACCAGGGAAATACATATTAATTATGGGGTGGTGATCAGAGTGGGGTGCCACTAGACACGAGGGAAATACATATTAATTATGGGGTGGTGATCAGAGTGGGGTGCCACTAGACACAGGAAATACATATTAATTATGGGCTGGTGATCAGAGTGGGGTGCCACTAGACATGAGGGAAATACATATTAATTATGGGGTGGTGATCAGAGTGGGGTGCCACTAGACACCAGGAAATACATATTAATTATGGGGTGGTGATCAGAGTGGGGTGCCACTAGACACCAGGGAAATACATATTAATTATGGGGATGGTGATGGGATGGGGTGCCACTAGACACCAGGAAATACATATTAATTATGGGGTGGTGATCAGAGTGGGGGTACCACTAGACACCAGGGAAATACATATTAATTATGAGGGTGGTGATCAGAGTGGGGGAGCCACTAGACACCAGGAAATACATATTAATTATGGGGTGGATCAGAGTGGGGTACCACTAGACACCAGGAAATACATATTAATTATGGGGATGGTGATCAGAGGGGTACCACTAGACATGAGGGAAATACATATTAATTGGGGGGTGGTGATCAGAGTGGGGCACCACTAGACAACCAGGGAAATACACATTATCTATGGGGTGGTGATCAGAGTGGGGCACCACTAGACACCAGGAAATACATATTAATTATGGGATGGTGATCAGAGTGGGGTACCACTAGACATGAGGAAACATATTAATTATGGGGTGGTGATCAGAGTGGGGTACCACTAGACACCAGGAAATACATATTAATTATGGGGTGGTGATCAGAGTGGGGTACCACTAGACATGAGGGAAATACATATTAATTATGGGGATGGTGATCAGAGTGGGGTACCACTAGACATGAGGGAAATACATATTAATTATGGGGTGGTGATCAGAGTGGGGGGCACCACTAGACACCAGGGAAATACATATTAATTATGGGTGTGGTGGATCAGAGTGGGGTGCCACTAGACATGAGGGAAATACATATTAATTATGGGGGTGGTGATCAGAGTGGGGGTGCCACTAGACACCAGGGAAATACATATTAATTATGGGGGTGGTGATCAGAGTGGGGTGCCACTAGACACCAGGGAAATACATATACATTATGGGGTGGTGATCGAGTGGGGTGCCACCAGACACCAGGGAAATACATATTACACTATGGGGGTGGTGATCAGAGTGGGGTGCCACTCAGACACCAGGGAAATACATATTAATTATGGGGGTGGTGATCAGAGTGGGGTGCCACCAGACATGAGGGAACTATTAAGAATACCTCAATGGCAATCAAAACAAAGCAAAGCAAACTTTATTTGTAAAAGCACCTTTCTAGCAACCAAAGCGCTTTGTACAATAAATAAATAAAACACATCAGTAACTAACAAATACAGCAATTTAAGATTCAATAACTACAACAGTGGCTTAAAATTGGGATAAGCTAGGCTAAATAAATAGGTTTTGAGAGCAGATTTGAAACTTTGGATGGTTAGGCAATCTTGCACCCGAGTTGCAGAGAATTCTACAGGTCAGTTCCATAAACTAAATGACCAAGCCCCGATGTCTTTAAATGGACCTGAGAATCACTAGCAATCCCTCATCAGTGGATCAGAGAGAGTGTGACAGACAGTAGGGGTAAAGCAGGTCAGAGGGTTGGGGAGGTGCAACTAGACACCAGGGAAAGAGTGGCTATCTGTGGGCACAGAGATCAGAGAGATGGTGGCAAATGAAAAAGGATTTCCTTCACAAAAAGCATTAGGCTTATATGAAAATTGATTCCTTTTCATTTCTAGCAAGCCACTGAAAACATTTATAACATGAAAAAATCACATCTCAGGTATTCAGTCAGAAGAGATGCAAGTCACAAGTGGGGTACCTCAGGGATCAGTACTGGGGCCAGTCCTCTTTAATATCTTCATCAGTGACATTGCAGATGGACTGGAGGGTAAGGTTTGTCTGTTTGCTGAAGACACCAAGATCTGCAACAGAGTAGATGATCCAGATGGGGTGGGCAGAATGAGAAGAGATCTGGATAAACTGGTCACCCACAGGTCGGGTCCATGGTTTCTGCATTTATTATTTATCTTACTGCCATTATTTGTATAATGCTTGCCGTTATTTTTGTTGTTTCTATCCATTGTATTTTGTAGCACTGCTGTACTGTTCCTCTATTTGTATTACTGTACCCATGTTGCTGTTGTTCCACTCTTCTCTTTTATTGTACTCTCCCAGGTCATACCTGAAAATAGTCATTTTATGGCTAATGCACCTACCCGGTTAACAAAAACGAAATAAAATATATAAAATCATCAGAATAGTGGAAACTGGGGTTTAACGCAAAGAAGTGCAAGATCATGCACATTGGGAAGAGAAACCCTGAAGCCACCTATTGGTTGGGAGGGAGTTGCTGACAGTCACAAGGGAAGAAAGAGACTTAGGCATCATCATCACAGATGACCTGAAATCATCCAAGCAGACCACTAAAGCAGTAGGTAAGGCTAAGGGATGTTGGGGGTATTAGTAGGGTATCACAAGTTGTAAGAGGGAGGTAATAATCCCTCTTTAGGGGTCGACTTTAGTGGGCCTCAGTGGCCTGAGGCCACCAAAATCAATCTGGCTATTGGGCATTTGGTGCTGGCCTGATTGGCCAGCAAACATTTAAGCTGCTTGAGTATCGCTTCAGTCACTGTAAATTTAAGAGTCAGTGAAGGCTCATGCATGCACACGAGAGTGTCCGCCATGCACATCACACTAAGGAACAGAGCACGTGGAATGCGAGCATGTAAGTGGGAGCCCTGCAGGACTTGACACCGAAAACCACATGATGGTTCAAGGGCTCCCACTTACAGGTCACCTGATCACCTGATGACATGCTGGGATGGTGGCAACAGTCATGGTGGGAAAAGCAGCAGCCAATTGATGGGCACAGTTCTGATGGGCATGGTGGGACAGCCACTGGAGGTAATGGAACACAGCATGTAAGCACTATCACTTTCCCACGCCACTTCAGATGTGCCATTGTTTTTGAATGGAGAGGTTGAGGTTGTGATCCTTAGCCAGAAAGCCACATGTTTAAATATTTGATCGGTCGGTCTGTCTGACCAATAACTATTTAAAAAAAAAGAGAGAGTACTGTTTAGTATCTGAGCAAAATAAAACAACCAACCATTTAAGTGAACAACAGAGCAATTGGCGAGACGTCGGGAGGGGAGGGATGAAACTTGACTCACCTTGTTTTAGTGCTTCTATAAAATAAAATGGCTCTCTGGTGAAGTCTGAACTGAGGGCAGGGGCTACTTGCATTTTACAGAGCAATTATACTTGTTCCTTATCCTATTCCCCGTGAGAAAATATGCAAAAGTGGCAAGTCTTATGTGATTAAAAATAACAAGTCTTAGTACTACTCAGTCAAAATAAAGTCTGTGGTGAATTGTGGCAGTGGAAATTACTGCTTTTGCTGTGTCTGTCCATCCTTGTAAAAAAAAAGAAAACGCTTTCCATTCACTATCTAATTTAAAAGGAGCAGGGCTAGCAATCTATTTTGTACAGCAGCAGTCTGATCTTTCTGTGAAGAAAAACAAAGTTTCCTTCCTTTCCTAAGTAGTCTGAGTTACTCACACGGATCAGGGGCTTGCACAAATGAGCCTTTGCAGTGAGCTATTTTTGGACCTGGTCTGAAATAAAATAAAATGCACGCCATTACAAGACCCTTCACGCCTGAAAGTCCGTACTCTCTGTCATTGAGTGTCTAGTGTCTGTGTGTGGAAGTCAGGGCTGGCGGCCATAGCTCAGGGGCTTTGCAGCTGTCTAACCTTTGTGAAAAATAAAAAATCAGTCCTTTATTTCTAATTTCCAGTGTTTGTAGAAAAAATTGATTTCCTAATTTCTACTGTCGTACTCTCTGGTCACTAGTGTAGCAGTCTGTGGTCAAAGTCGGGACTGGCACACATATAGGGACCTTGCAGCTATCCAGTGTTTGTGAAAAAAATAAAATCTGTGTATTTCCTAGTAATTTCTACTGTTGCACTCTCTGGTCACTAGTGTACTGTACATAGATACATAGATACATAGACAGTGTCGGCAGATAAGGGCCTATGGCCCACCTAGTCTGCCCATTTGAGTTTGTAACAGTCTGTGGTCAAAGTTAGGGCTGGCACATATATTTAGGGACCTTGCAGCTATCCAGTGTTTGTGAAAAAATCCATTTTCTAATTTCTACTGTCATACTCTCTGTTCATCTATCAAACCTTTATGAAAAAAAAAATAAAAACATACTTGACATTGAAAATAAACACAGAACCAGTTTGCTTTTGAAAATGTTTTATTGCACACAGAATACATCATGTGGCATTTTCTTTCAAATGCTGAGCCCCTGCAAAAAAAAAAAAAAAAAAAATAAAACAATGAAGAAAACTTGAAAGTGATTGAGCTTTATGAAAAAATGTCAGGTGCAGGACATTTCTTCCATGGGTTAGGTATGGTGCAGAGAAAAACTTATGTTCTGTACCATGTGTCAAGGGTGTGATGCTGCAGGTAAAGATTCCCTTTGTACACAGTTGGAACATTTAAAGTGTACTCTTTAAAATAGCACCATACAAGCAGGGGCATGAGAGAGTTGCAAGCAAACTTAAAGCTGCAACTAGTGATCCTTCCTGTAGTGAGGCTGGTAGAGCTCTACAGAGTTTAAACAATGCTATGATTAACAGGCTTACTATTCTAATGAGGAACAGTCATGCAATTGCCAAGCAGTCTCGCCCATTCCACAGATTTTGTTTGGATGAGTAAACTGACCAAATGAAGGGTCTGGAGACAGGAAGCACCTATCTCAATGACTAGTACCGCAGGAGATTTTGTGCTGCCATTGAAGAATATGAACAACTTAAAATTATGAATGAACTCAATAACTCCTCATTCTGTTCTGTTCTATGTGATGAAGCAACTGATACCTCCATTGCAGAACAACTATAATTTATATCCGCTATGCATACAAAGGTGTTATAAAAACAGCATTTCAAATATTGTTCGACTTGAGAAGCCAAATGCTGAAAATATATATGAAAGTCTTGTAAGTGAGTGCTCTGCAGTACTTGAAATAACTCATGAAGAGTTTCTAACAAAACAAGTTGGCTTTACAGTAGATGGGGCAGCGGTCCCGCAGGGCAGCAGAACAGGAGTCGCAGCACGCCCCTCGTGAAGTACAGCCTTTGGTAGTTGTTACACACTGTATGCTTCATCGGTTGAACTGGCCTTTAAAAAGCTGTAAAATCAATGCCCTGTTACAGTAAGGTAGAGGACGAGATGCTGCAGATTTACTTATTCTACCACAACAGCCCTTTAACAGAATAGAACTGAGGAATTCTTGCCAGGCAACAGAGGTCTGATGTTTAGTCCCAACTAGGGTTGGAGGCACCAGATGGGTCCCGGTCTAAAACGTGCTTTTGACAATTTTTGGGAGCTTTATCCTGCAATTGTTTCACATCTTGAAAATACTGTTGCATCACGGAACTCAATGGCCAGTGCTAGAGCTCAGGGATTTTTGAAAAGCTCACATCAGAACACTTTGTGCAGAGTGCCTTGGGGCTAAATGACATTCTTGTTGTAATAGCAAGACTTTCCCTGTTGTTGCAGGAAGAACAGGTCAATATTAATAAAGCGATGGAGGGATTGACAGTTGTTCAGAATGCCCTTGAAAAGTTGAAAACTAAATCGGACCAATGGCCTGAATGTTCACAAAGGAGACATTTAAGTGTATTCCCTAAAAGAAATAACTAGAGAAAAAAGGATACCAACTCCTTTACAAGATTTGTAGAACCTCTTTAACAGAGGTTAATAGCAGGTTTCCAGACAATGACCTGTCTGTTGTAAGGAAAGCTGGTCTGACACTTTTAAAGCCCAAAATGCAGCCCAAATTGACAAACAGCACTGCTTTTGGTGATAGTGAAACTGAAGAACTTACTACTGAATATCGAGATGTACTTCACAAAAATGGTATAAAACTGGAAGAAGCAGAGATTGAATGGGCCTCTTTAAAAATTCCCTGAGTTCTTGTACCTCTAGTGTCACTACATGGGAAGAGATAAAAGGTTTTCAGATGGACACCAAAATATTCTGTCCCTTGTTGACTTCCTCTTATCCTTGCCAAGCACTTCAGTGGAGTGTAATGTGGATTTTCACATATGAAATCTGTGAAGTCAGATTGAGGAGTAAACTCAGAAGTGATACACTCACTGATCTGTTACTTAATTAAATTTCACTCCACCGCCATTGAGGATTTTGATGCAACAGGTGTTGTCAATTTGTGGCTAGCCTCTGGCAGCGAGTTAGAAGACCATGCAGTGGGTCTCACAGGAGAAGAAACAGATGCAGCTGCTACTGAAACTGTGGACAACTCTGATTCAAGCATGGGCTCTGATGACAGTAGTGGGACAGTCCTTGAGGATGTTGAAGTGTGCCAAGAGAATTCTGATAATGACTGACCAGAAATGTGTCACCTTGACCCACTCTGCTCTGATTTGATTTTGTGCTTAACCACAACCCTTTGCAGTGTCCCTCCAACCAGTTTTTCACCCATCTAATGGTGTCTTTCTTGTAGATCGGTTCATTTTGAATAAATGAGCAATTGAATATTAAAATTCACCACTCGGTGATGCCGACCTCTTGTGTCCCTTTAAATTTCAATATAAGTTGTGGGCCACCATTAAGTGTTGTGGGCTACTAAATTATTGAAGTCTCTGGCCTGATGGCCAGTAGTTTTTTTCCCTTAAAGTCAACCCCTGCTCTTTACAAGACACTGGTTAGGTTCTATCTGGAGTACTGCATGCAGTACTGGAGGCCACACCTTCACAAGGACATTGACAAAATGTAGGCAGTCCAGAGAAGGGCAACAAAATGGTGCAGGGACTGCATCAGAAAACATATGGGGGTGGTGCTGTGGAGCCCAGTAAGATGATGACCTTTCTGTAGAGCTGATATCCACCTAGAAAAATTGAATAAAATGTCATCTTTGTGCTAAATAGCTGAGCTTGAACGAGGTGAAATCGGTACCTGACGGAAATCTGCACACCATGGGCAACCAGAAAATATCGGACCATGGGTGAAGATGCTAGATCTAAAACTTCAGCTAATCCTCAAGCCACAAGGTTACAACCTGGCCCAACTACTGAAAACTCAGACACAATTCGGAAGAATTTCTTCAGACGATCGGCATAAAACTAAATAAGCTGACTGCATCTGTTGGAAGGCTATCTGATAAATTTGACACACTTGCAAAACAACGTGGCGGGTCTTGAGGCCACAGTGGAAGTAATACAAGGGCATCAGCAGAAGCAACTAAATGGGCGATTGGCAATGGAAGCTGTAGCAACAGTAATAAAGGAAAGCACCACCTGAAGAACTGTCTGGAGATGTTGGAGAATCAGGCGAGGGAGGCAAATCTTCGCATGCTGGGGCTACTGGAGGAAAGTGAGGGGGAACATTTTCTCTTCTTCATCAAAGAATGGCTGCCTCAACAACTAGCGGAACAGACCTCTGATCGGATCCATCGCCTGCAAAAGAATATTGGGTGAATACCGAGGCAGATCACTCAACCCGGAGGCCCCAGGGCAGTAGTCGAGTTACTGACAGCATCGGCTCAAGCGACTTTTTTTCTGGCACTTGCTCATGCAAAAAAAAAATGTTGTGTGAAGGGAACAGGTCCGTCTGTTTTCTGATATCGGGTATGCTACCCGACAAAAGAGAAAAATTTGATGGTGTACGGCATTGCTGAGGGAAGCTGGAATCTCTCATGGGTTTATCTTCCCAGCCAAGCTGCATATTGTGCATTGAGCCATGTTTTCATGTTCACTGACCCTAATGAAGCCATGAAGTGGTCACAGAGACAAGCAACACCCCAGTCTAAAGAACAGGAAAGAGAAGCTTCTTCGGAGGAGGAGGATGAGGACATACCTGAAGATGTGCAGGTTTATTTACTTATCTGATTACTAGGGGTACCTAAGAACTTTTAATTTAATGTTTTCTGTTTGTTATAAGGTAACCTCGATGTAAACTGTTGCAGGAGGTGACTGATTTAGACTCACTGTTGTTTTTTAAGCACTGTAAATAACAGTCAAATAAAACCATATCTCAGGCTATCATGCTTGGGCTCAGCTCAGAAAAGTTAATTTAATATAAATTTTACAAGCACCTAGATTTGATGAGAATGTGGGGTTCTACAGTAAAATATCAGTTTAATAGGGCATTATATAAGTGCTCAATTACTGTGATAAAGCGTGTGTGGTGGTTTTCACACTGGCTGAGCGAATTGACTATGGACATATTCTTTTCAAATTTAGTTTCTTTTACCACTTAACTAATGGACTCAGATACAGCAACTTGAAATAATGAATTGTTTGTTTTAATATGCCTTCCGCAAAGGATGTATCTAGAAGCACTGAAGGATATTAATGATTTATTTAAAGGAGGAAGCCCTCATGAAGAAAATGTATTTCTTTGCTTGAATAACTATATGTTTGTTTTCATATAACAATAAAGTCATAAAGTTGAAAAAAAGAAAACACATGAAGACAGGATAACGGAGCTCAATATGTATACCCTAGAGCAAAGGAGAGGGAGAGAGATGATATGATTGAAACATCAAACACCTTAAGGGCACTAACAAGGTGAAAGAGTCTAACATGTTTCAATATAAAAAATAGCAGGACAAAAGGACACAGCATGAGATTAGAAGGAGGCCAATTAAGGGTAATGTGAGGAAGTTCTTTTCACAGAAAGAGGGTGGATGTGCATGGAATGGCCTACCACCAGGAAGCGGTGGCTATGAATACAGTGCTGGGCTTCAAACAGGAATGGGATAGGCATAAGGGAGCAATACAGATGAGTATGAATAGATAGGCCATTGACAGGGTAAAGGCCTATGGCACATTCTATAAGGTAAAAAGAAATGGGCAGACTAGATGGGCCTTATGGGTCCTTATCTGCCATCAACTTCTATGTTTCTATGTTTCAGTTCTCCTGGTTTGATGCTGAACTGAGGAAGCTGAAAACTGAATGGGCAGAGGTTAGAGCATTGCTGATGGACGTCCCATCTGGAGGTGGACAAATTGGTGCTGAGAACTCACTATTATGAGTATCAGTGGGCAATTACCCTGAAAAAGACAGTATTCCTGTCATGGGTGATTATTGCTGGAAGGAGTGGCTAGCTCAGCTGTTCTACACTGCTGACAGATTATTACATGCAGTCTGTCTGCAGTCTTGTGAAACTTTTTCTCACAATAAATGTGAGAGTTCAGACATTTCATTCTAATCAAAGTGTTCTCCATCAGGGCTGGTATCTCCTGAGCAGCCTATCAGTGGCTGATTGTGTCCGGTTGTGTGTGATGGTCACTCCAACCTTTGTGGGCTGAGTTTGAGCAGGTTTCTCTGAATGATATTTATTGTTATTTATTTATTTATATCTCGATTACACCACCAATGAGTTAGACACTTTTACATAGGTTCCACGTCAATAGGTTAACATACTGTAGGCACAACCATGACACAAGGAATGAAACCAATTAACACAGAATTGCAAGAGACAAGCATAACAAATTAAAGGCACTGTACAATGTATGCCAGGAAGCAGTGAATAAACACTAAATGACAGTACAAATGAAGTGAATCAGCCAAGGAGACCCTGTTAAGGACTAGCATATAAGTAGATAGGAAGTTAGGTAGGGTGTGGAGTGAAGAAAGCATGAGGGGAAATGGAAAGAGAAAGAAATGGGGAAATAAGGGGGAGGAGAGGATAAGACAGAGAGAGAGTTCTAAGTGATAGGGGTAGGTAAGAGCTCACATTGTGGTGCAGTTCGTTATGCTAGACAGAGATGGTAGGAAGCTGGCCTGGACAACTGAGTGGACAACTTAATGGAAACAATCACAACTGGTGTTTGCCGCTAGGTGTTGACAGAGGTTATATGTGAATGGTACCAGCTTGACTAATAAAAAAGGTAATAGAACACATCATCGTGAAGTTTATAATGATCTAAACTGGCTTCAACTCAAGCTCAGATGGTTTATCTGTGGTCATTAATTTGTCATGAGATAATTTTATCAGAAAGAAAAACATCCATTAACTTATTTGATGCAACTTGAATCTAGTTATACTCAATCGAATAGACTACAGAAATCTTCCCAGATATCACCAACAATCAGATCAATAAATAGGATGGGAACATTACATTACAGAACAGTTTGGCTAGAAATTGCAATAAACTGCCATATGAGATAAAATCGATTTATGAATTGCACAAATTTAAAACTATACTGCATAAACATCTGAATACAAAATGTCAATGTTTTAGATAATATGGTAAAAGAGAATTATGTCTTATAAACTGTATTGTTAAGAGATTGAATTAGATATTTGAATGGTTGTTTTATGTCTGTAACATTTTATGACCACAGGACATTATTGCAAATGGGAATTACACTCCTAACAATTGATTCCTGGATAAAAATACATTTTAACCAAAACCAAAACCAGAAGAGATGTCACTGTGTAGTAAGTTAAATTAGAGTGGAGCTCCATAGGCTAACAATCTTTGTCCTTGAGTAGTGCGGCAGTGGGGGACCTGATAGATCTGATTGTCTGAATATCTTGCTCAATGGGGATTGCAGAAGGGGCTTAGGATCTTCTGACCCTGGGGCATAGGCACTAAGCTTACTTTTTTTGCAAGCAAGGAATGGGTATATGACTCCTCTACTTTAACTATAGCCAATTCATTTGAGCATAAAGATTGCAAGTATGCAGTATGTATAAGATGTGCAGATCTGGTGAGGAGTCCATAGGCCTTTTTCAGCACTTTTTAGAGATGTCTAAGGACAAGCCAGTGGCAGAGCCATAAATAACCAGCCCATAATCTATGATGGCTGGTGACAGAGCTATAAATTGCTAATCTTAGGGCTTCAGTGGTCAGACTTGCTTGTGCCTGTGAAGCAGCCCGATTCAGATGTTGACTGCTTCAGCAACATCCTATCTGGTGAGCATTGGATAATGTGCTGTCTGTGCTGAACCCAAGGTATTTGAAATGCTGTATCTGCTTAAGGAGGTTGCCTGCATGTGTGTGATTGATAGTAGGTGGCATTTATGCTTGTTATGGGAGCTACTGAATAGCATAACATTGGTCTTCTTGCAGTTTAATATAAGCTTGTGTCTACTGAACCATGACTCCACATTCACAAAGCTGTGCTGTAGTTGGTTCTCAAGAAGCTTGGGGTTGGGGTTACTTGTGAATATAACAGCATCGTCCACGTAAAAGCAGGATCTGATCCTTTCAGGAGCTAGGGAGTCTGTATAGAAAGATGCTGAACAGGAGAAGACCCAGAATGGACACTTGTGGGACACAAGTGGACTGTTTGTCTGTCAGATAGACATTAGCAACTTCACCTGTTGTGAATGGTTTAATAAGTAGTTTTAAACCAATCAGTGATGTCCTTGATAGACCTTGCTGGTCAATCAATAGGATGTGATTTACCATATCAAAGACTTTGGTAAGATCTATAAAGGCTGCTCCAACTAGACAGCCTTGATCGAGGAGTTGTGGATGAAGCTTGTGAATTCAAGTAGTGCCATGGTGGTGCTGTGCCCTTTTCTGAACCCATGTTGTTGGGAGCATTGTATCTGGTATTTTTCCAGATACGCAACCAATTGGTCTGCCACTATTCACTCAAGGGTTTTGGGAGAGGGAAAGAATGGAGATTGGTTTATAGTTGCCATAATGAGCCCTATCACTTTTTGTAATCTGGGGTCAGCAAGACAGATTTCTGCTTATGGGGAATTGGGTTTGAATTAGAGATAAATTTATCATCTTAGTTAGTGGTGACAGGATTTTATCCAGAGTGAGGGTGATGAGCTTTAGATCTAGCATATCCCCACCAAATCTGGATGGATTTCATGAGCACCCTCTGGAAGTACTTTATAGCTTCACATTCAGAAAGAGCTTTGAAGTAGAATGGTGGGTGTGCCTGAGGCTGGTCCAAGTTCCCGTTATTATTTGTGGAAACTTCAAAGAAGTCGGATGGGGAGGACATACTGAGGTCCGTAAAGCATTATTAAATGTGTTAGCAATGGTTTTGGGTCTAGTTTAGGGCACCCACCAATACTAAACATGAAAGCGTGCAATTTTGGGGTCCTTCACTGTTATGTCCTTAATGTTGCTCCAGAATTTTCATTTTCATTTCATTTTTCATTTTTATTGGTTATACTGAAAGGCATGTGTGCATTGCTGCCTGTTTACACAATCATCCAGTTACATACAACAATCATGTGACCTGACATAGGCTGAAACATTTAACTTACAGCTAGGGTTAACACTAATGTACATATCCAATCAGGACAGTGTAGACAAAAGGGCAACCAAGAACTATCCTGGGTGATTTAACATATACAAAGGTGACATTAGTATTCTGTGAGGGTTTCACAATAATCAATAAACAGTGGAAACAAACATTTAAATACAATCCAAAAATGGCTGAGGTGGAGTAACAGAACTACAAGTTCTAACAAGAGAGGGTAAGTGCTGGAGGTGTATAACTAGAGGGGAGGAGAAAAGAGAGTGCAGTAGGGAGCCAGATTAGGGCTGTGAGCAGGTGCAGGAGTGTGTGAGGGAGAAATGTCTCCTAATATTTTGTTTGAAGGCATTTGAGGGGGACAGAGATTTAGTTTTGGGGAGAGAGTTGAAGAGCTTGATCCCATAAAAGAGAGTGTTTCAAACAACATGATGCCTTGCTGTATTCTGACATATGCAGTTAGCCCCAGCACTAGAACTGCTCCGGAGAGGAAAGAGTTGACTGTATGCAGGAAGCATAGAACGTTGAGCTTGAGCTCGGTTTCAAACCTCTGTCTGCAGCACTTCAAAGTGTAACCGCTAGATTCTTTACTCCGCTTAACTGAACAGTCGCTTGGAGATTGCTCTTCGCTACAGTCGATTTGGTTTAGATCTGGCCGGTTTAATTACCTATTTTGTTGTTTTTCTCGCTTCAGATCCCTGTCTGCGGTACAGTAAGTGTTGTAGGTAGTGGACTATAGGGTAGATTTGTTGTATTTATTGTTTTCAGTGTGGAAATTGTAAAACCTGTTGATTGATCCGGTTACGAACCGATTATGTTAGGGTTTTATCTAATTTTTCTGTAGTGTGAGGTACGCGTGTCTATTGGTTTCAAAACCACGATTTTACATGTTTTTTTTCCATGACCTGTAACTTGGTTGGGTACCGATGGGAGGGTCTTAACTGGCTAAATAGCTGTAATGGGTAAGTTGTAGCCTGGCCATGTCTAGAAATTCAAGAAAGAAAACAGGCCCACTGGGTTTCAACACTGTGGTGAGTGTGGGGATGCATTTGCTAGGCAGACCCTCTCATACCATTTGTGTTTATTGTCTGGGGTTTGACCACCACAATTCAGACTGACAATTTGCAAATATTTCCCAAAGGACACCCTGGAAAAGAGGTTGGGTAGGCTTAGGAAAAGGAGTCTGAGAAGTCCACTAATCAAATGGCCAGGCGAAGTTCGGTTCCTGCGAACCTGAGGAAGTGCCCACTGACCTGGGCGATACTCCTTGGGCAAAAGTAGATCCGACCCTGAGGGTTGGTTCCATTGAAGCAGAAGAGGAAATCAGCTGGTCTGGATCCAGAACTGCATCATCCAACCGGCGAAATAGCCAGGCAATAGTATTGTGGAATCACTCCGCCTGGTTCTGTCTGATCCATTGCTTCTCGTAGGTGCTCAGTTCGGCCAGTTCCCCAGTTCCAGATTATATGCTGGATGAATTTTATGAACCGGAGTGGAGGGGAGGAAGAAGAAGATGATGATGATGATGGTGGTGGTGATGAAGGTCTGAATGAGACCATTGAACCAGACATCTCCCCAGACAGGCCTTCTAATGTTTCCCTCCAAGGCTTTCTGAGTCCCCATCCCACTACTTGTTGTACAAGAACGTGGCTGAGACCCTCCAGCTTCCCTTGGTTGAAGCTGCTGAGGAACAAGAGGAACCTGATTTCATGGAAATGATGGACATCCCATAGTCCAAGAGGTTGTCTATCCCTCCATAAATCTTTGGAAAACAGACACAGAAAGTTCATCAAACCCTAAATTCTTTATCTCCTGTAGATAAAAAATGGACAGGAGGTATATGCTTTCAGGCTCAGGTACAGAGTTCTTGTTGCACTAATGCAGCCATGTTGGGGTAGTGCAGACTGCATCCTGTGACAAGGCTAACATACTCTTTGACTTCACCCTCCCAGATAAAGACTCTAGGAAGGTGGATGTTATAGCCAAAAGCAGTACTTATCATCCTCCCTGGGACTCCAGGTAGGTGAATTACATGGCCTACAGCCAGATACCAGAAGTCTAGATGGGATACTGTTCTGGAGCTGGCTATACAGGTCTCACCCAAGACCACCCCCACCTAGCCAAAAATCTGGAGGAGGTGATTGCTGATGGGATTGAGGCATCCAAAATTCAAATCCATGCTGCTGTGGACTCAAATGATGTGGCCACCTACAGGAGTGCACAGGCCAAGGAAAGACAGGCGACTCCTCAGAGGCAGCAGTCTAGGGTCAGGGAAGGTGATTTTCACAGGCCTTTCTGCCAGGCACACAGGCCTCCTCCTTTCCCCACAGAGGGGTTCTTCAGAGGAAAGGCAGAAGGGGATGAGCAGGGCTGCATCCTCCTCTCAGTCCAAGGCTCCTGCCAACAGACACCCTAATGTGTCAGCCCAGGTCAACTCCCAATCCCAGCAGAGGCAGGCTGGCTTACTACTTCCAGGCCGGAAGTTCTATTACCTCAGACAGGTGGGTTCTGAGGTAGTAAGTCAGGATTGGCTCAGTTTGCAAAGTTTCCAAAATTAAGGGCCAAGTCCTTTCCACCTGCAAACCTTTCTGAGACCACTGCTCTAGAAGCAGAGGTTTCCTGTACCAACCATCAGGGCTGTAGAGAGAGTTCCTACTCAGCACAGGGCAAGGGTCTGTATTCCAAATATTTCTTACCCCAAAAAGACAGAGGAGTGGTGGCCATCCTAGACCTAAGATACCTAATCACATCTTAAAACCAAAATTCAAAATGATGACTCTGGGAGTAATTCTTCCCTCTCTAAGGCCAGGAATCGCTAGCTTCCCTCAACCTCAAGGATGCCTACTTTACATCCCAATCAGGTACTCCCACAGAATGTACCTCAGGTTTGAATTGCCTTCAGGACATTATCAGTTCAGAGCAATGCCCTTTGGCCTAACATCAGCTCCAAGGTGTTCACAAATGCCTAGCAGTAGTAGTGGCCTTTCAGGAGACAGAGTATTCCATTTTCCATACCTGGACGACTGGCTCATCTTGGGAAGTCTCCAGTCCAAGTCAAGTCAGACCTACAAGTGACACAACAGTTGCTCACTTCTCATGGCTCCTTCTCAATTTGCCAAAGTCAGTTCTTGAACCAGTACAACTCCTCACCTTCATAGGGGGTAGACTTGGATACTGTACAGGCAAAGGCTTGTCTTCCCTTGGTAAGGGTGAAGGCCCTTACAGATCTTGCCTCCTCTTTCGCTTCTGCTCTCGACCAACAAGACATTTTCTTCAGCTTCTGGCACATGGCAGCTTCCACTGCAGTGGTACAAGGAGCGAGATTTCAAATGAGGGACATTCAGTTTCATCTGAGGTCCTTTTGGTCTCAGAAAAAGATCCTCTAACCAAATTGATTCCAGTGACTCAGACTCTGGTCCAAGCTCTCCAGCGATGGTGGGATCAGGACAATCCTCAGACAAGGAGTCCCATTCATTAGTCAGACTCATTCAGTGGTACTAACCACAGATGCCTCTCTGCTGGCTGGGAACCCACTTTAGAGAACTCACAGCACAAGGTGTGTGGTCCCTCAGGAGTCTTTAGAAACATAGAAACATAGAAACATAGAATTTGATGGCAGATAAGGACCGCTGGCCCACCCAGTCTGCCCATTTCCCTACCTACTAGATAAGCTGCAGATCCTAGTTAACCAGCAGCCTACTTTCTACCCCCCACCCCCAGAATTGCCTTATGACTATCCCATGCATGCTTGAATTCCGCCACTGATTTTGACTCCACAACCTCCTCCGGAAGGCCGTCCATGCATCCACAACCCTCTCTGTGAAAAAATACTTCTTAAATTACTCTGAGCCGCCTCATCTTCAAATTGTGCCCTTGTTCTTGCACACCTCTTTTTGAAAGATGCTACCCTCTTGGACTTTGTTGATTCCTTGAGGTACTTGAAAGTTTCTATCATGTCCCCCCTCTCCTCCTTTCCTCAAGCTATACATATAAAGCTCCTTAAGTCTCTCTCATATGTCTTCCAGTGCAGACCCTGCACCATTTTAGTTGTCTCCTCTGGACAGCTTCCATCCTGTCTATGTCTTTATGGAGATTGGTCTCCAGAACTGCACACAGTACTCCAGATGGGGTCTCACCAGCTGTCTGTACAGAGGGATAATAACTTCCTGTTTTCTACTGGTGATGCTCTCCTATGCATCCCAGTATCCCCAGCCCTCCTTGCCTCTCACATTGCTTGCCCATCTTAAGGTCATCTGATATGACTACCCCAGGTCCCTTTCCATTTTTGTTGTTGTTAGTATCTCACCCCCATTGTGTACTCTTCCCTGGTTTTGTTTCCAGGTGCATTACCCTGCACTTCTTAGCATTGAATCCAAGCTGCCATACATTTGACCATTCCTCTAACCTTGCCAAGTCCCTTCTCATCCTTTCCACCCCACCTCTGTGCATCAACTCTGTTGCAGATCTTAGTGTCATCTGCAAAGAGACATACTTTTCCTTCCTGTCCTTCTGCAATGTCACTTATAAAGACATTGAAGAGGACCAGTCCTAATACTGAATCCCTCAGTGTACCCCACTAGTAACCCTCCTTTCTTCTGAGTGGACTCCATTTACTATTACTCTGTGTCCTATTCTCCAGCCAATTCTTTACCCAATATTGATCTTCTGGAACTGAGGCAGTATTCCTGGCTCTTCAAACTTTCTCAGACTCAGTGAGGAACAAAGAAGTGGTTCAGGTCAGGACAGACAACACCACCACCACCATAGGGTACATCAACAAGCAAGGGGAACCCTGTCTATGGCCTTGTGCATGGAAGCCATGAAAATATGGTATGTGACTTATGCCCTGCAAGTATTTTTTAGTAGCAGTCCATCCACCAGGAAGGACAATGTGCTAGCAGATGCCCTGTGCAGTATGTCTCAGGGCCATCATGAATGGGCCCTGACCTTCTTATTGAAAGTAGTCTTCTAGGTGGGGCACTCCAGAGATAGATCTTTTGCAACCCAAGACAATCAACTTCCTCTCTTCTGTTGCAGACCTCCAGTCATGGGCACAGTTCCTCTGGATGCTTTGGTTTTGGATTGGGGGCAAATTCCTTTATGCCTTTCCTCCTTTTCCGTTATTCAAGGTCCTGGTCAAGACTGTGGTCACAAACCGTGCAGCATGATCCTGATTGCACCAGACTGGGCCAGACAGCCTTGGTATTTCTCCTATTGATGTCCCTAGCAGTCCATCTTCCCTTATCTCTTCCCAAGAGGCACAACCTGTTAACCTCCCTACTCAGGAAGAATCTGGTACCCAATCTTCAGTCTCTCAACCTCAAGGCTTGGATCTTGAAGATTAGAGTATGCAGGTATGCATCTGTCTCAGGGGTGCTGGATATTCTCAAGCCCTCAAAACCTGCCACCAGAACAATTTATAATTCCAAATGGAAGAGATTTAGCATTTGGTGTTCCAGTAAGCATGCCTTACTGCTGATCTGGCTACAGTTCTAGATTATATGGTTCATCTTAATGGCCTAGGCCTCAGGCCAGCTATTTTAAAAGTTCATTTAGCAGCTGTATCTGCATTCCTGTCAGCAGGAAGGCTCCTCTCTGGCATTTCATCCTGTCTTCTGTAAATTCTAAAGGGTTTGGTTCATATCAACCTCCCTTTAGGGACCCTACCCTGCTTGGGATCTTAATGTTTGCATTGCTCAGCTCATGCAACCCCCTTTTGAACCCTTGGCTTCAGCTGAACTCAAATATTTGACTTGGAAAACTGTGTTCTTGGTAGTTATCACTTTTGCCAGACGATTAGTGAATTACAAGCTCTGTCAGTGGAGCTAGATTTTTATCTCATTCCATAGAGATAAGGTGGTCCTTAGAACCAATAGGAGATTATTACCCAAAGTGGTCTCAGATTTTCATCTGAACCAGTGCATGTCTCCTTCCTGTGTTCTTCAGTGATCAGTCTTCTTCAGGAGAAAGAAGATTTCATAGTGTGGATGTTAAGAGGGCACTTAGCTACTACATTGAGCATTCTAAGGTACTTAGGTATGAATGTCCCCAATTGTTTCTCACTTATGGTGAAGTGGGAAAAGGTAAGCCTGCTACTAAGAGAACTATTGCCAGGTGGATTGTCTCTTGCATTCAATTCTACTATGAGAAGCTAGGCAAAATATCCCCTCAGGCCTGAGGGCTCATTTGACTAGGGGTACAGATGCTTCCTGGCTGCTGCCAGGGATATTCCTTTACTAGAGATATGCAAAGCAGCTATCTGGAAAACTGTCCATACTTTATTTTTATTTTTATTTTATTTTTGATCTCAGATTAACCATTCGAGCTCAGAGCTCTTTACATAGGTTCCACGTTAGTACATTTAGAACAAGTAGGTGATTATACAGAGGCAGGGTCAGACTGGAAACAAAGGGCCCACTTGGAAAATCAATAGAGGAGAGCCAGGGTGACATAGTCATATAATATTCCACTTCAATCTGATACACTAGATTGCATCTTACATTTATCAACAGTGCCCTAGACACCCCATTTAATTAGAAAAGATGATAAATGCAAAAGTTTTCAGAGTTCAGAAGGTAACCACTTACCTACTGAGGGGACCCACCTGGATATTTCGAGGTATCCAGGTGGCCAATCCGACTCTGTACAGAGGATTGAGACAAACAAGGCAATAGAATTAGAATGAGAACATTTAGTTACATTTGGTCTTTAAACAAAGGAATGCAAAAAATACAGTGAAAACTAAAACTAGAATAGGTAAACACAGTCAGATACATACAGGACATACTAAATAACTGTGCCTAACAGGGAGCCTGTTAGTTGTCAGCAACATGAGGGGATAGCGATAGAAGTGCTGGAGACAGGGGCAGAGGGTGTACTTTCACCAGGCATTAGTCTCTGGATATCCAGGCTAGGAGTGATGCTTGGTTTGGAACAGCAGTACTGCAAAGCCCTATTCCAAAATAGGTTTTGGCACCCCTATGGCATTACTGCTTGGTAGTCTGATATGTCAGAATACAGCAAGACTTTCATGTTGTTCAAGAAAAAATTACTCACCTTAGTAATTGTGTTTCTTCTAATGGCATCTTGCTGTATTCTGACCTCCCTTCCTGCCTCCCTCTCAGAACCTGTTTTTGGGAAGTGGACTGGCATGTACACTGTTGCACCTCAGGGGTGTACTTGGCATTCCTCCTTTCTAGAAAGGGGAGTGGATTATTGTTATGTTGTTTTAGTAGCTATATGTTGGTTCACTACCTGGTTATTATTTTGGGTTCTCGACTTGAGTCTTTTGGGGAACCAAAACTTTGTTGTCTGTTGGCAATCTTCTTTACAATTTTCACTTTAAGAAGTGTAGTTAGTAATAGCTCATAAGAATCTGACTGTTACACTTTGAAGTCCTGCAGACAGAGGTTTGAAACCGAGCTTGATCTCAATGTTCTATGCTTCCTGCCTAGAGTTAACTCTTTCTCTCTGGAGCAGTTCAAAGTGCTGGGGCTAACTGCATACGTCAGAATACAGCAATACTCCATTAGAAGAAACACAATTACTAAGGTGAGTAATTTTTTCTTTCTGGTCTTGACTGGTCCGGAGAAAGGAACCATGAAATAGAGAGTGGAGGACAGTCTAGTGGTCCTGATGGTAGCAGCTGTCTGGAAAAGAGATGAGGCAATCAGGAGCAGCCCATAGGAGAGTTTGAAGAAGAAGAAGAGGTGGCCATCTTGCAGCTGAGGTGGGCCTCAAGTGAGGGCTGACCAGTGAGCTGATAAAGGTCACAGTGGTGTGTGAGTTTAGGAGGCTAGAGGCAAAATGGATAGCATTGTGGTAGGTGCTTCAGAGTCTAGAGAAATTTTGATGGAGAGGAGGTGGAAGGAGACAAGAGAATGATAGTCAAAGATAGGAAGTAGGATGCTGGAAACTAGGAGGGATTTGGATTGCCTGTTAAGGTAATGCTTATGTGTTTGAAGGATACTGAGGTGTTGGTGGGCTTTTCTGATTGTGAGGCTAGTGTGAGCATTGAAATTGAGGTGGCAATCTGGGGAGTAAGATAAAGTACTTGAATACACTGACTTCTTTCAATGGTGCACGGAGTTGTTCATAGAGGGAGAGGTCAAGGCCAAGGGGTTTATGGGGCTAGAGAAAACCATGAACTTGAGTACTAGACCTTTGGACGTAACCAGGTGTGAAGTCTGCTGAAATTGAACTGGAGTTTGTTAATGAGAGTGGTGAGGTTTTATCCTGACAGAAAAGGGCTGCATCATCAGCATAGAGAATGAGTTCAGAGGATGTGCAGATGTCAGGTAGGGACTTAATCGACAGAGAGAAGAGCAGAGGGCCCAGGATGGACCCTTGGGGAATGCTGTATTTGATGGGGTAGGATTTGAAGAGAACACCACCAATAATGGTGTGATCGGATCTATCCGTTAGATAGTCCCTTGAACCAGAGGTAGACCTCTGGCGAGATATGGAGGCCAGCCAGGGTTTGGAGGAGGAAATAATGATCAATAAGGTCAAAGGCTTTGGTGAGGTCTACAAACACAGCACCAGTGTAGAGGCCTTCATTGTTGGCTCTGTCAATGGAGTGGTGAACTTGATGAGGGCAGTTTCAGTATTATGGTCAACCACGAAACCCATGCTGGGCCTCCTGGAGCAGGTTGTATTTGGAGAAGAATTCTGCGGTTTTCCTGTGGACCAATTCTCTAATATTTTGGAGAGGGCAAGGAGGGAGATGGGGTGGTAGTTAGATACTAGATCCTTGGGACTGGATTTGTGAAGAGGTTTAATAATGGTGCATTTCCATGCTTTAGGAAGGGCCCTGTGCAGAGGTAGTGGTTGAGGATGTTAGTGAGAGGAATTGCCAGGGATTCACAGACAAGACCGAGAACCTAAAGTCAATGTTGATGGTGCCCTTGGATGATCTTAGGTCACTTGTTCTGATTAACTTGACCACTTCAGCAGGGGTTAGGTAACTAAAATGGAACTTGGGTGGGAGACTGGGGGTTCTGGGGTGATGGGGTAGGAGGAGCTGGGCTTGTACTGGTTGAAGTATTTTTGGAAAGGGATGCTATTTCACTTGGCTCAGTGGTGGTGGTCTCTTTGAAGTGAGACAAATACATTCTTCAGAAATTCCACTGCCAATTAGGTTGTTAAGAATATTCCAGGTCCTCCTAGGGTTCCTTGAGCAGCACATTGATTTTCCAGGATGAAGGAGGATTTAGTAGATTTTGTGGAAGATTTGCACCTGTTCCTGAGAGTTTTGAAGTCTTGGAGGAGTTGTGGGTTTTGCATTTTCTGTGCAACTTCCAGGCTTGGCCCCTAACCCTCATTAGTTTGGGAAGCTCAGAGGTGACCCATTCTGGCTATAACCCTTGACTTGGAACTCTAATGGGATGAAACAGCTGCAGTGGGCAAGGAACCTATTACTAAAGGTTTCAAGTGCTTTACAGATGTCAGAAATATTTTCAGTGAAGGACCAGTCTTGGGCTAGGCTGCTTTAGAAAACTTGGATGATACAGCTTCTTCAATTGCCTGGTTTGGATGCATTTGTAAGGGTGGGGGTGTTTTGTGGACCAATGGCAGAAAACAGCACAGTGGTCACTGACTGAGCTGGGAAGAACTCTGGAGGTGGTGACATGGAGGGGTGTGAGACCAGGACCCAATCAATGAGTGACTGAGGTCCAGTCTTATAGTTGGTCTGGTAGGTACAGTGATGAGCTGGTGGAGGCCAAGGCCAGTAAGGATTCCTTGTTGGAGTCACAGTGAGGGACAGCCAGTTAATGCTGAAATCTCTTAGGATGATCCAACTCTCCCTTGGGGAAGGGAGGTCTTGATATACAGAAGGAGTCTAGATCATGGGGTGAGGATAAGGATGACAGGTAAACCAAGCTAACTGTGACCATTTTATCCACCCAAGGAGGAGTTTGATCAAGATGGACTCGAAGGAGGAGGTGGGAACTCAGGGGTTGAATTCCATGGCAAGTAGGTGATCAGCAACCCAGATGAGACAGCCTCCCCACGCTTTCCCACCCTGTTCTTTCTAAAGACCGAGTAACCCTCAAGGAGGATTTCATTGGGGAGATGTCCTCCTTCAGCAGATTTCAGTCAGGGTAATGACATCAAAAGCATTAGCCATCACCCAGGACTCACTAATTGTTTTTAAAGGCTTTTGCATGTTAAGGTGAGCAAAAGGGCTGTTTAGGAGGGTTTGGGGAGGAGTGAGGGGTGAAATGGTGGAGGGTGAGGCTGGGGGTTGGGATGGGGTGGAGTGTAGAGTAGAAGCCTAAGTGCCTGTCGATGTCTACAAGTGAATACAGCTTGGTGGGTGAAGGCCTGGTGGTGGTGAGTTAAAAATATGTGGCTTTTGGTAGGAAGGTGAGGACTCCATGGAATAGGCAAAGCTGATGAAGAGGCTCATGTGGGGAGGAGCAGGGATGGAACTAGAAGCACAAGAGGGGTGGGAGGAAAGGGAGGTGTGAAGGGGTGTGGGTCAAGGGAGAGGAGAGAGAGAGGAGGAGGGAGAAGAATTGTGGGCAAAATGGTGGAGGGAATGGAGGGGTAGGAGGAGCAGGGTGGGGTGAGCCTAGCAAAGTGGGTCAAAGGAAGAACAAGAAGTGAGAATAAACAAGAGAGGTTGAACCCTTAGAGCAATCCATGCTGGTGGAGACAGAAGGAAGGTGACAGGACAGTAATAAGTGAGGGAATAAGGAAGTAGGGTAAACTAAGTTGAGTGTGGTAGGAGAAACTATGCCCTGTGGTACAAAATGGAAGGCATTGGTAGTAGGATGCTGTGGGAAGGAGTGTGGATTAAGGAAGGGCAGTCAAAAGTACTTGTCAAATCTGAGCATGAGAGGGGACCGCCCCTTAAGAAGTTGCAGGAAAAGGGACAGCCCCTTTTAGGAAGCTCTGAAATTGACTAGACTAAAGACTTATGGACTGGGATCAGTGGGAAGTGTAATTAATAAAGGAGGGAGGTGGGGAGGAGGGGGGCCAAAACACTATCCAGAGAGTAGAGCAGGCAGTGGCAGAGCTCTGATTTGAAAAAGGTGCTAGAGTGCTTTCTGATGGGGATCTGTGGTGCCCAATTGGGAAGAGACAGCAGTCCCTGGAGCTAGTCAAATTATGGGGATTGAAGCCTGGCAGCTCCAGGCAGGGAGCTGACCATCCATACCTGCTTTCCTTTGGTCGGGATGCGGGCTGGATGTGGAGGTGTGGCCAATGGCAAGTGATTAGCGATGGGGCCACTCAGCTGAAGTGAGGAGCCCAATTTGGGCTTGCAGCCAAAAAGAGCAGAAAGGTGGGCCTCTAGTAAAAAATAAAACACAAGACAAAGCTTTGGTAACCAGTGGGAGGGACCTGGGCAATTTAGTGCTTAGGGCAGAAGCAGGTGCAACAGGGTGGAAAGGAGAGGAAGGATTCCTGCAGAATGGTCTGTCAGAGGCTTGCGCAGGAATTAAATAAAAGGCCATTTCAGGGAAGTGGGGGGGCAGGCACAGAGAAAAACTGCCTAAGGCTCAGGAGGATTTAAATAGAAAAATATCCTGTTCAGGGGTAGAGGGAGAGGAAGTAGGGGTCCAGGAGCTGGCAGTAAAACAGTGTGAAAACAGAGGAAAGAGATGCAGATGAAAAAGTGAGTGGAACAGGGGAACAGAAAAGCAAGATTAAAATATGCTGGTACAGGGGTGTGTGGGAGAGGGAAGCAGAGGTCCAGGAGCTGGAGGAGAATCAGTGGGGAACAGAGATGGAGGATGGAGAAGCGAGTGGAAGAGGGAACAGAAAAGGCAATTCAAGGAGAAATTGTAGTGGGACAGAGCAAGGCAGAATGACAGCTGGCAGTAGGCAGTAATACAGGCAGTAAATAATATACTAATTCAGTCTGACTAGGCAGCTTGTTTCAGCTGTAACATAATTCAGTAGTAGAAGCAGTTAGCAAATATAGACGCAGACAATCAGTTAAGGCAGGTTGGCTATCACAGTTAAAGCCTAGCTAGTATAGTCTAAAAGTTTTCAGTGAAGCAGGTTGAACAGAATAAATATTCCATGAAAAAATAATTTCCCCAGTAGCAGTAATTCATAGAAAAACTGCCCAGCAGTAGAGCAGGCAGTGACTGAGCTGTGATTTGAAAAGGTGCCATGAGCTTTCTTCATAGGGATCTCGGCGCCAGCTGAGAGAAGTGGCAAGAGTTCCCAGGAACCAGTCATATTCTGGGGATTGAAGCCTGGCAGCTCCAGGCTAGGAGCTGAGCATCCGCATCTACTTTCCCTGGTTGGGGAGGGCAGGCTGGATGCAGAGGTACTGCCACCAGCAGGGATCAGCGCCTGGGCCACTCAGCTGGAGAGAAGCTTGATTTGGGCTTACACTACTTTACTTGGTTGGGGAGGGTGGGCTGGATGCAGAGGTGTGGCTGCTGGCAGGGATCATAATCGGGATGCTTGACTGAAATGAGGAGCTCAATTTGGGCTTGTGACTGCTTTTCTTGTTTGGGGAGGGCGGCTGGATGCAGAGGTGCAGCCGCTGGCTGGGATCAGGCCGGGCCGGTCAGCTGAAGTGAGGAGCCCGATTTGGGCTTGCAGCTGATTTCCTTGGTTGGGGAGGGCAGGCTGGATGCAGAGGTGTGGCTCCTGGCAAGGATCAGCACTGGGGCCACTTGGCTGAAGTCAATCCCTATTTCCCAACTTCCTGCCATCATTCCAGGAGTTGGTGAGCGCATCCCTATAGTACCATTTTTTTCAGAGCGGATGACTTGGGTTCATTCATTTCTTGCCTTTTATAGTTCTGAATATCCACTTGTCTGCCTGTGGCCCATTCCCACTGCCATGGTGATTTCTAGATTTCATGAGATCAGGTTCTTGTGCAATCCATTGATTGCAAGCACCCTTGAGTATCCGCTTTTGTCATGGTGTTGATGTCACAGGCAGCATTGAAGTGATTAATGAAGTAATCAAGTGCAGCATCAACATCATCAGCAGAGTGAACTGATGACCAATCTTGCTGTCGTGAGGTGTAAGTTTAGTGGCTCTAGGTGCCCACAGATTAGGAACCTGCTTATAATTGTTTTGGCTGGAGGCTTAATAAATTTATTCGATCAGTTACAAATGATAGGAGAATGGTCACTAACAGCATCCAGGAGAACAGTTGTGTTTGAGGTGTGTTCGAGTGGTTGGAGAGTACCCAATTCAGTAAGACATTTGTCCCCATCCCATAATTCATTCTGGTTGGGGACTCCACTAGTTGGGTGAGATGGACAGCAGAGATAGTATCCTTGTAGGTGCTTGCTTTGTGGGAGAGCCATTTAACACTGAAGTCTCCATTTAAGTTTCTGAGTAAAACACAGGCTATATAAGCAGTCCAAGACTGAGTTAAAAAGAGACATTTTGCTTGGATAGAATATAGACCAAGGTCACAGTGAGGGATTTGTTATGAGCACCAAGCATCACTGTGATGGCAAGCACCTGAATACTGTTCCCCTGTGTTGGGCAAGGGCAGGATATGTTCCATTAATGTGTCTTTTGATATATTGCACAGCCACCACCTCTTTGGTTAGCCTATCCTGTCTAATGACAGTGTAGCCCGTTAATGTGATGGCAGTATCCAGTATCTCAGGCAAGAGCCAGGTTTCTCTCAGAGAGAACATCTGGGTTGTGTTGGGCAACCCAGACTTGGAGATTGCCAAATTTAGAGAGAAGGCTGCAGATGTTGATGGATGCCAGTGAGACACCCTGACTTAGTTACACCATTAGGTGATTGTTGTGGGAGCCAGGGTTAGGGTGTATGTTTCCAGAAAGTTGTATTAACAATAGTATCAACCTTCTTAGGTGTTTCTTTAGCTGCTTATTACTAACTGCACGCTTCCTTCTCTCATAGGGTCTTATATTAAATATTGGCTGTGTGATGGAGAAGCCAGAAAGGGTGATGGGGGTAACATGCTGTGCTACTAGGGAGCGACCACCCTGACTGGGTGTTGGTAGGTTCCCTTGGGTTTTAAAGCTTTATAGCCCATAACAAGACTGGAGGTTATAATGCCATAGGCACAGATTATGTTCCTCTTTTGGATATAGAGTAAGCAGGAGTGTCCACTCACCTACCAGACCTGCCAGTGCAAGCATTGTGAGCAGGACAGTCCTGTGGGGTAAATAGATATGTGGGTTGTCATTGTCATGCAGTGTTAGGAGGTTAATCCACAGGTGAATATGTTGGATTTAAGTTATTTTATTTTATTTTATTAGGAAAGTTGGAAGTACTAGTATAGTATAGTATAGTATAGTATAAGTAAAGTAGCATTAGAATAATGTGACATAAACCAAGTAAAGGCTCAGGGAATTAGGTCAGAAAGAGAAGGTGTGTGGGTGGTTAGCTGTGGTAAATAGCCTCTAGTGTCTATGTAGTATAATGAGCAGATGGGAAAGTCACTACTTAGTTATTCTTGGAACACTGTGTCATCCAGGATGAAGAAGGCTAAGTAAATGCCCAGATAGGGTGAGTGAGGGAGAGGTGGGTGGGGAGTTGGCATGAAGCACCAATAGGGATAGTGTGGTGCTGCTGGGCAGTCAATAAGTGCGTGGCTGCAGAAGGAGATCCACACCGTGCCACAGGCTGGGAGTGCTCGGGTCAGGGGCCTCAATGCTACAGGGAAACAAGGGAGAGGATTAATTAGTAGCAGAGTAATTGGGAGGTGGAGGAGACAGGGACTGGTGGCAGACCATCAGTGAGGGGCAGGAGGCAGAGGATAGTTAACAAAGCAAGATTAGCAGGGGTGGGAGACAGAAAATAGCTAGAGGATAGTGGGAGGGTTTCAGGTAGTGATGGGGAGGAAAAGAATCTCGATAGGGAGCAGAGTTTGCAGTGAAATGCTGCTTCTACTGTACTTGCTGAGATAAAGCAAACAGATAGTAAAACAGGAGGAAATCAATGGAAAGACAGTAGTCTAGCTAAATTTCAGCACAGTTCTGAGCTAGCAATCACTGCTGTTAAAATACAGAGTACAGTTGTAAATCTCAGCTCTAAGGCTAGCACATACAATTTACTGTGGTTAAGAAAGCAAGGAGTAGCCAGCCCGTGGCACTGAGGGTTAAGGCACTGGATGCCACACCTCATGCCACACTGGCGACTCGAGTTTGGGAGCAAGCTCAGGAGCCAGGGTCGAGCAGGGGAGGGAGAGGATGAGCACCTGTTGGCTGCTCTCCTTCCTCCCAGAGGGAGGGGTATTGGGTTGGTTCAGGTTCTAGCAACCCCTGATGGAGACCGGGGTGCTGCAGAACACCCAACTGCATGTAAGCAGCGTGGCTGATGGCAGGGTTGCCGTCCACACAGGGCCAGACATGGTCCATGCACGGGGGTCTCGAAGATACAAGAAATGCACCTCCAGCCCAGATAGGCAATGGCCCTACAGAGCCACTCCGCCATGCCCAATGCTGGTTCCTGCCTCAGCCCCCTTCGATCTCCCTGGTCAGAGTCCCCAGGACCCGGGAGGAATCATAATGTCCTTGAAGAAGGCAGAGGAACACAGCAGGTGGTAGAGTGAGCTGGTGCATGAAGTGGCTAAAGAGAGCATTCCAGAGCTGAGGGAAAGAGAAACAAAGTTGTAAAAAGAAAGCAAGGAGCAGAGCAGCCAGAAATTGTTGAATAGTGAGCTTAGCTGAGCACTGTGGCCAGTCAGCACAAAGGTGAAAAAGGAGCCAGAAATTCAAGAGAAGGCGATCTTGTTGTTAGAGCATACCTTAGCCATGGAGCTGGGGGGGGACAATGAGGTAGGCAGCAGCCACAGAAGGAGAGCCACGCCATGCCGCTGGCTGGAGCCACCCAGTCAGGGTCCCTCAATTCTTATCTGTGGGGCTGATGGGCAGTCAGTGAGGTGGACAGCAGCCACAGAAGAAGAGCTGCACCTCACCACAGGCTGGGAGTGCCCAGTCAGGGGCCTCAGTGCTTATCCATAGGGCTGCAGGCAGCCAATGAGGCAAGTGGCAGTCTCAGAAGGAGCCACACCACACCACAGGCTGGGAATGCCTGATCAGGGACATCAATGTTTATCTGTGGGGCTAGCAGGCAGTCAGTGAGGTGGGTGGCAGTCACAGAAGGAGCTGCACCATGTCATAGGTTGGGAGTGCCTGGTCAGGGCATCAAGGCTTATCAATGGAGCTTGCAGGCAGTCAATGATCTCATGGGTGGTTTCTGAATTATGACCCATTGACTATTTGTTGGACCATGGGCTGACCAAACATCTCTTAGCATGCCGGGACCTGCTTGTTTCAATTGTGGTGAGATTGTCAGTGTGTTCACTCTGTGAGGGTGTCTTTCCTCTGCCCTAAAAATGTAGTGGTGAGGCCTCTTGTTAAGAAGGTTTCTTTGGACCCTGATAATCTTACCACTTACAGACCTGTCTCAAACCTTCCCCTTTCAGGAAGGTGATCAAAAGGTGCTGGCATCACAGCTGGAACAATACCGGGATAGGTATGACATCTATGAACCCCTTCAGTTCCAGACTGCACACAGCACACAGACTGCCCTAGTCAGAGTATTTCATGATCTTCCTTCAGCAAGGGACAGTGGACAGTGTTCTCTTCTTGTCCTTCTAGATCTTTTGCTAGCATTGACATGTTGATCATGGTGTGCTTTTTGCTCACCTTAGTACTTATGTTGGTATCTTGGGCACAGTTTTGTGATGGTTTGAGTCTTACATAACCGGCAGGACACAGCAAGTGGTACTTGGCTCCTGTACATCAAGCACTGTTGTGCTGTCCTGTGGAGGCCTCAAGGGGTGATATTGGCTACAATGTTATTTGATGTGTGCATGCTGCCACAGGGAGATCATTAGATGCTATGGCTTGGTATTTCATTGTTATGTCGATGACACCCACCTGTATGTGTCTTGTATCCTCGATGATGTAACAGCTCTCTCAGTATTAGTAAGTGTCTTAAAGAGATCCAGGACTGATTAATGGTCAGCTGGCCCAGGCTTAACCCATTAAAGATGGAGGTGCCACTGGTGGGCAAGGTAGACATGGTTCTTCCACTATGTTTGGGTGCACTGTCCTCCCTTCACTGGGAGGAGTAACACTCTGTCCAGTAAATAGGGTTAAGAATGTTGGGGTTATTGTGACTTAACCTGACTCTGGAATCCCAGGTGTTGGATGTTGTCTGCAGTGGATATTACCATCTTCATAATATTTCCTGCATCAGGCTCTATCTCAAACTGTCTGACCTGGAACACTAAAGCATGCTTTATCGCATCACAATTGCACTATTGCAATGCTGTTTACCTGGGGGCTTTCTGTATAGCTGATGCACTCTCTGCAGCTGATTCAGAATTTGGCAGCCCAGTTGGTTGCAGGGACCTCTTGTTCTGAATACATCGCCTGGTTCTCCATGCCCTCTACTGGCTTCTTGTCAGATGGCACATCAGTTTCAAGATTTGCTTGTGAACTAACAAGGCCCTACATGATCTTGGTCTGATCCAGTCGGGGGTGGTTCAGGGGCAATGGAGGAAGTATTTTTCACAGAGAGGGTAGTGGATGCATGGAACAGCCTTCCTGAGGAGGTTGTGGGGTCTAAAACTGTGGGAGAATTCAAGAATGCATGGGACAGACATGAGGCAATTCTTGTGGGGGTAGGAAGAAATAGGCTGTTGGTTAACTAGGATCTGCGGCCTATCCTGTAGGTAGGGAAATAGGCAGACTAGATGGGCCAAGCGGTCCTTATCGGCCACAAAGTCTATGTTTCTATGTTTCTATGGACTATCTGAAAGACCTCCTAATTCCTTATACTCCTGCTTATGTGCTCTGGTCAGTGGTGGCAGACCTCCTCTTTGTTCCCCATTCACTTTGAATTCTTCGGGGATAGAGTGTTTGGTGTGGTGGCGCTGATTTTGTAGAACACCTTTCCCATGCAGTGAGGCAGGCTCCCTCACTTACTGCTTTTAAATCCCGACTGAAAACACATTATTGTCATTTATGTTTTGAACTGGCCTTGTAACTCTCTCATGCCAATTTTAACTTGTTATTTTAATTGTTTTATCTGCTTATTGTAAGGTGCAGAGACATTTGTACTGAGCATCATATAAATAAATTGACTTGCTTTTCCCTTTCTAGGCATTTTTCCAACTGTCAAGTGCGGATTCCAGCTAGCAGGGTACCAATAAGCCAGATACATGTGCTGGTCACTCTCCTGAATGTCATTTTTATATTTTTAACATTTTTATTTGCAGGCAAAAACAGAAAACAAGATGGTGGCAAATGAAAATGATTTTCCGCCACAAAAAGGATGACATCAATATGAGAAAAGATTCTTTCTGGTTTCATACAGCTATTTTGAAGTGCTTACTGAGCATGCTCAGCACCAATTAAATAACTGAAAGGGATTAGTATTGTTTCACCAAACAAGCAAATGGCACATCTGTGGGTCAGCCCCATTCTACCCTGAATATTTCAGACCAAAATTCCAAACTGTCTGGGCAGTATAGTTGTCAGATGAAAACACAGAAAAACAATGGGAAAACACTTCCAGAAATTCACTTTTGCATGTTCCAGAACTTGAATCTGCACATCCAACCAGAATTAAACTTCACATCTGGAGACCTATCACATGATACAGAGGAAGCAAAAGTCCATGCAAATCCATTGAATGGTTGTGAAGTTTTTAAACTCAAAAATTGGGGTTTAACATTAAACTGCCTATTCAACCTTTAATTCATAGTGGTGCTACTGCACCACTATAAAATATTTTTGCAAAAACTGCACTAATGCACCAGTTAGAATTCAGCTCAACACCACAGAAGTATGGAATGTGGTGTTAGGTTACAAACCCTAACTCCCAGCCCATCCCCAAGCAGAAAAGGACAAGACCACACTAAACCATAGACAGCCATCATCAGGTAAGATAAACATGCAACTGTCTACAGATGACACAAATGCAGTAGCACAAGTGTGCTACCTTGGTTGATTTGTAGTAATGGTATGCGTCATCACATACTTCTGACTGCAGATAGAAATCCACTATACTCAAATCACACTACTTAATTGCAAATGCATTCAACGTTGTCATATCAGACCTCAGCAACGTTCTCCTCCCAGACTTCTATGATATTGCCAAAAACAGCATGGAAGCAGGAGAACTAGCTCCCCTTTGCCCCCTTCTAGTTCAAAGAAATCTCCATGGTTGAGGCCAGAAAATATCTACAAAAAATGCCTGGCAAATCAAGGTACAGTAGCAGCTCCCTAGATCTCAAACTAATTATCTTTACCTTGGATGAAGTCTTATCACCACTGACTAAATGAATTATCCCCATGTCTTGCACAGTTGCCCCATAGGTCGAAAGCTGCTGTGGTCACATGCATCCACAAAGTGGTGATCATGTCCTCTATACTATCATCTCATATCAATCCTATCCCTTGTCCAAAGCCCTGGAGCAAAATGTTTCTGACTAATTGGTAGACTATCTTGAGAAGTACAGTACCAGATGCAATGTCTGCAACAGTATGACTTCTGAAAGGCACACAGTACCACCACAGCACTGCTCGAGTACTCTGGTTTCATCCATAGTGCACAAGACTGAAGTCAGCTAGTGGGGCAGTATACATCAAACTCATTAAAGCCTTTGATGTGGTTAATCACACCATACTGCTTAACAAACTCTCAACCATGGGATCTCTACTGAAGCCATAGGGTGGTTCAAAAGCTATCTCAGAAACAGATCCTAGCAAGCCAAAATAGACAGTATACTCTCAGACACATGCACACAGGTGTCCCACAAAGCTTGATCTGAGGCCCCTACTCGTCAGCCTTTCTTCAACCACCTTCCCAATGTCAGCACAGATAATATACTCCTTTACACAGACGATGTTTTCATCTTCACCAGCATGACTGACCCACTTCTGGAAACAGAACTCCAGCAAAACTTCTGGTCTGTTGAGGCCTGGTTCTCAGAACACAAACGTCTGATGAACTATAAAATGAAAGTAATGTTATTCAATAGCACCCACAACAAGAATAAAATGCATCAATTAACAATTCAGAACAGCTGTAATACCTGACTAGAACAGGTGAATACTTTCAAATATCTAGGGGTAACCCTTGACAACTTCCTATCCTTTGCCAACCATGTGGACCAAGTTGTAAAGGCAGTTAACATGAGGATTATCCTTCTGTATAGGCACAGACTTTGTATTACCTCAGATACACTTTGGCTCACAGTTAACAGCTCCATCATCTCTAATATCGATCATGGGTTGGTGATGTGTGGCGCTGCATCAGACACAATTCTTAAAACTATCAATATAGCACTAAATAAATCCTGCAAGCTAACTGCAGCCCACAGACTTACTCATACTTGTGACTTGTATGCTCAGACAACTGGCTGCACCTGAAGGGCAGGATGAAATATCAGATCTGTCTACTAGGTAAGAAAACCTGTTTGGGCTTAACTCCCCCGCCATCCAGAACCTCCTCAACCAAGCAACCAATCCTCATCAGACATAAGGCAAGTCCAGACAGTCCCATCAAGTCCTCTTCTGCCAGACTACACAAGTGCAGTGGTCCTTTGCTCACCAAGCACCCTGTGGCTAAATGACATCCTTTATGCAATCTATGACTTAACCCAAACTTGGATCATTCAAGATAAAACTCTGCCAACACCTTACTACACTTTGCAGCTGTGACTGTCATCCCTAACTAGTATTACTCTCAGCCTCCCTCAACACCATCATCTCACCCTCCTACCTACCCGTCCCCCACTCTTTATACAACCTGCAGCCCCCTCCTGCCTCCATACCCTACTTAGCCCCATTTCTCCCAACCTTCTACCTGACAAGGCAACTTTGGCTAATTCATTGTTTGCTATGTGCATAATCTACCTACTTTCTATTAGATGCTTCTCTGTACCATACTATCAGCTTGTTGTACTATTTGTCTGTATGATGTTTACTTTGACATGGAACCTCTGTAGATAACCTATTAGCTCAAAGGTATTGTATTCAATAATTAAATAAATAAATAACTGATACTGTGTGCAGAAACATAGGTCCCTGCAGCCACAAATACAAATCCATGATACCCAAATTAAAAGAGTTCTTTTATCTGCAGAAATGGAGGTCCCTATGGGGCCAGACTTTCTGTAGCCATGTACTAATGCACACTGTAAGACATACATATAATTATGTCTGCAGAACTGGCAGGCCCCTGGGGCCTGTGCCTCTGCACCTGCATGTGTAAAACATACCCACTGACCTCCAGCTGCAAACCCCCATGAAACCCATGATACCCAAATTCAACAGTGCTTTGTCTGCAGAAGTGCATGCTTCTAAGGGTCTGCACTTCAGTAGTTGCTGATGTAAGACATGCACATCAATATCTGACTGCATAAGTGGAGGCACTTGTGTGACCTGTAGATCCACAGCTACATATAGAAATCCATGATACTAAATTTGTGAGAGTAATTCTGTCTTCAGAAGTGCAGGCAGGACTCTGTGGGGCCAGCAGTTATGCGGCCACAGATACTCATGACTGCTGTAAGACATACAGGAGGTAGAAGACTGGGGGTAGAAGACTTGGTTTGCTGGCCAAGGCACCTAGCTTCATCTGAGCTCTTTCCTTCTAAGACTGCTTGAAAGGCAGAGTAGAGAAACTTACCAGAGCAAGGGAGAAGGATTAAGACTTAGTTTGGCTAAGCAGATTTACTGTGTGGTGGTGTTTTTATTTTTTACTCACAGGGATTGCTACTGTTTGTTGCTAACATTTCATTGCTTTATTTTTCTCTGATTCAAATTGTTGTTGCTGGTATACCTTCTTCTGCTATTATTACAAGGTGTGCCTACAGGTGTGTGCTAACAGATTACTGCTGTAATCTTCTGATTCAAATTGTCTTTTGCAAGGTGTATCTTCTGTTACTGCTTTATTTTTCTCTGGAGCAAAGTGTTTCTTACAGGGTATATATCTTCTCTGAAATTATTACAGGTGGTGCTTTACAGGTTTTACAGTTTTATCTAACATTAGGATAAGCTTTCAGGGTTACTGCATTTGTTGTTGACTGATTGTTTCTGCTCTTACCTCCTTGTTCTTTCGTCGTCTTGGTTCTTCTTTTTAGGCAGGGAAGGGCCCAGCCACCCACCCCTATCTCAACCACCCCACGCCATACACTCCTTTATAGGGGTACCACAGTTGTGACATTTCCTGTGGCAGAGCAGAAAGGGGTGGATCAGTGGGGCCTCCAAGGTGATCTCATTTACAGGGCACTATTAATTTAACTTGTTATAACAAGTTAAACAAAGCACAATTAAACCATTACTTGCATTTTTTTCCTTTTTTTCCTTCTAATTACTCTGACTAGGTTACAAACCCAGCAACTTATTTGGAATGGATTTCATTAACTGCAGGTACTGTGGAACAATTTTCAGAAGGACAGTCTTACAGGATTTAGGACACTGTCCCATATGCTGGGCCTTGAGATCTTAGGGCTCAGCTCCGGGCAGCATGGGCAGAGATTGCACGCCTCAAATTTCATATTGAAGAGGAAATACATTATAAGAACCACCCGCCATTTCCCCAGCATCCAACAGAAAAACCTCGACGCAGAGGTAGTTGGTCCAGGAGGTTGGCAGGTGGTTAGGAGGAGCAAATCAGGAGCCCCATCACTCTCTGCTCTCCAACACATTGCCTCCAAAAACCATATAAACACTAAAGTATCTGCCTCTATCTCTGAAATCAAATAAAGAGATAGAAGACACTGCAGAGCAGGACACTGTGCACAGGAGCTAGCTCAACAAAACTCACCCAAATCAGGAACCAAAACTAAACAAGCACAAAGGAAATCCAAAAACTTCTGATCATAGGAGACTCCATGATTCGGGAGTTGATACCCATCTCCAGCCAGGGATGATGGTCAGATGTCTCCCAGGTACATCAGCATGGAGAGACACTGACCGCATTGCTAAAATTGTTCACAAAGCAGGAGAAAACATTGATGTCCTAGTACACATAGGGACTAATGATCTGCCAGCCGGTCAGTTGTGGAGACCAAGGAACACCTGACTAGGCTGGGTGACAAACTATCATCTGTTTTGTCTGGCATCTCCTTCTGAGATCCTACCAGTCTGGGAGAGGGGCAGATGGACGGAAGGTCAGAGAAGGGAGATAGAGGGAGCTAAACACGTGGCTCAAGGACTGGTGCCAGGAAAAGGACACAGATTTGTAGGGAACTGGCAACAGTTCTGGGAGCGAAAGTTCTTTAAATTTGATGGACTGCATCTGACTAAAGAGGGAGTCAGTGCATTGGGGCAGAAGTTTGATGTCTTGCAGAATATTTAAACTAGCAAATGGGGAGAGGGGCAGCACCCCTATACGTCGAATGGGAAGAACACCCTCCCCTCAGCTAGTGGTCAAACAGGAATTCAGTGTGTTTGCTCATTTGCATCACAAGGTAAGAAAAAGGTTTGTCTCCCCATATGATGCACAGGGTAATGCCAAACTTCACCCAACAACTAACACACCAAATCTGGCCAATGGAAAATCATGTACACAAATGCTACAGCCTGGGAAATAAGATCCCAGACCCTGCAGGCAATAATGTCAGAGGCTAAACTGGACATAGTAGCAATTAGTGAGACGTGGTTTACTAGTAACCACATTGGAGACTTTGTACCTGGCTATGTATTGTTCAGAAGAGACCGAGGTGCAAAAGGGGGGAGGAGTAGCCCTGTATGTTAATAGAAAATATCAAAGCTACAGAAATTCAGAATACATACATAGAGCCAGAAGAACTGTGGGTCACCCTGGAAACAGGAAATGGGACAACACATAAGAACTGGGGTTGTCTACAGGCCCCCAGACCAGAGGGAGGACATAGACACATTACTGTTAGAAGATATACAAAACATGACAGCTAAAGGGAGGTTCTGATAATGGGAGACTTCAACATGCCAGATACAGATTGGTCAATACCAGCAGGAACATCTGCCAGAACTAGACTCATAGTGGATTCCTGCAGGGAGGCCTCAAACAACTGGTACAGCAACCCACAAGAGACAGGGCTATCCTAGATCTAGCACTGACTAACAAAGAAGGGATCACAGATCTCCAGGTAGAGAGGTCACCTGAGGGCCAGTGACCATCACATGGTATGGTTCAATTTGGCTACTACATCTAAATCATCCCATTCCAAGGCAAAAATATGGGACTTCAGAGGAGCTGACTTTGATAAGATGGCCAACAGAGTTAGCTAGCCCTGGCAAAAAAAACACAGGTGAGGGGTACAGGCAAAGTGGGCAAGCATTAGGATGCAATACTTGAAGCAACATCCCATTGTGTTAGACAGAAAAGGAAGTGCAAAGAAGAAGGAAACCACTTTGGTTCTCAAATACAGTAGCAGAAAAGGTCAGAGCCAAAAGGCTGCCTTCAGGAAATATAAGGGAACACAGCGGATGAAGATGAGGCATGCCAAACTGCCCTAAGGGAAGCAGGTAAGGCAGTAAGGCAGGCAAAGTCCCAAACTGAGGAAACACTAGCACAAACAGTAAAAGAAGGTGACAAGACTTTCTATAGATACATTAGTGAAAGGAGAAAGTCCAGAGGGGTATTCTAAGCTAATGGAGAAAGGGAGCATGTGAGGAGGAGGACCCTGTAAAGGCATCTATCCTAAATAGATACTTTGCTCAGTATTACTGAAGAGAAGGTAGGGCAGGGCCCACAGCTCAGCATCATGGACACAGGGGAGGGAGGTGAGCACTACCCTTCACAAAAGAAAGGATCCTACAAGAGCTTACTAAGCTCCAGGGTGGATAAGGCAATGGGACCTGATGGCATACATCCCAGGTAATTTAAGGAGCTAAAGGAGGAACTAGCAGAGCCATTAGCAGAATTGTTTAGTGAGTCTCTGAGCACAGGAGAGGTCCCAGAGGACTGGAGAATGGCTCATGTGATCCCGCTCACAAGAGTGATAGCAGGGAGGACGGGGAATTACAGACCGGTCAGTCTTACCTCAGTAGTGGGCAAGATTATGGAGGCACCTTAAGGAAAGGATAGTGCAACACCTGGAATCCATAGGGGCACAGGATCCAAGACAGCATGGGTTTACAAAGGAAGGTCCTGTCAAACTAATCTCATAGATTTCTTTGACTGGGTAACCAGAGTGGTGGACCAAGGGAAGCAGTTGATGTCGCCTCTGACTTCAGCAAAGCTTTGACACTGTTCCACATAGAAGATTGATAAATAAGCTGGGTAGGCTGGGTGGGCTGAGAAGTTGGTCAACTGGGTGGCAAACTGGTTGACTGGCAGAAAACAGAGAGTGGTGGTAAATGGTATACAGTCAGAAGAGATGCAAGTCACAAGTGGGGTACTCAGGGATCAGTCCTGGGGCCAGTCCTATTCAACATCTTCATTAGTGACCTTGCAGATGGACTAGAGGGTAAGGCTTGTCTGTTTGCAGATGACACCAAGATCTGCAACAGGGTAGATGATCCAGATGGGGTGGGCAGAATGAGAAGAGATCTGGATAAACTAGCAGAATGGTCAGAAGAGTGACAACTGGGATTTAATGCAAAGAAGTGCAAAATCATGCACATAGAGAAGAGAAACCTGAAGCCACTTATAGGCTGGGAGGAGTTGCTAGCAGTCACAAAGGAAGAAAGAGACTTGGGCATCATCATCACTAATGACCTAAAATCATCCAAGCAGACCTCTAAGCAGTAGGTAAGGCTAGGGGGTGTTAGGGTGTATTAGCAGGGTATCACAAGTCATAAGAGGAGGTAATAATCCCTCTGTACAAGACATTGGTTGAGCCCCATCTGGAGTACTGCGTGCAGTATTGGAGGCCACACCTTCACAAGGACATTAACCAAATTGAGGCAGTCCAGAGAAGGGCAACCAAAATGGTGCAGGGACTGCATCAGAAGACATATGAGGACAGATTAACGGAGCTCAATATGTATATCCTTGAGCAAAGGAGGGAGAGAGGTGATATGATCAAGGCATTCAAACACCTTAAGGGCATAAACAAGGTGAAAGAGTCTAATATGTTTAAATATAAGAAAATAAGCAGGACAAGAGGACACAGCATGAGATTAGAGGAGGCCGATTAAGGGGGAATGTGAGAAAATTATTTTTCACAGAAAGGGTGGTAGATGCATGGAATGGCTTACCACAAGAAGTGGTGGCTATGAATACAGTGCAGGGCTTCAAACAGGCATGGGATAGGCATAAGGGAGCAATACAAATGACTATGAATAGATAGGTCACTGACAGAGCAAAGGCCGATGGCACATTTATAAGGTAGAAAAAGAAATGGGCAGACTGGATGGGCCTTGCGGTCCTTATCTGCAGTCAACTTCTCGTTTCTATACACACACCTGTGGAGCCTGTGCCTCTTCAGCTACAGATACAAATCCACAAAGGTAGCAGCACATCAGTGGTACTGCATTTGTGTAATCTGGAAAAAGTTGCATGTTGTTTACCATACCTAATCATGGCTGTCTTTGGTTGACTGTTTGGTCTTGTACTTTCACTCCTGAGGGATGGAGAGTGGGGAGTTAGGGTTGGAAACCCAAACAGCACATTTCCCAACTCTTGTAATCTTCAATTGAACCTATACTGATGCATTAACACATTTTATGCAAAAAAAATCCTTTCTTTTAAGATAAAAGATTTGCATCCTCATTCACACTGGTCCCTTCAGGATTTGCATGAGCATATGCAGATGCACAGGGCCTTCTGGGCCTGTTATCAAGGGAAGCATTCATCTACCTATGATAGTGTAAGGCCTTACAGCAATGGATGTCAAAACATCTGGGGCTGCCTGACAAGCTATAGAATGAACATTCATGTTTACAGATACAGATGCAGAGATGCGTGAGCCAGAGTCCATATGGCTGGACCTCTGAGCCCTGCACTTCCATGTTGTTATGGGAACAGATGCAGGGCTCTTTGGCTATTTGCCAAGAGAAGACTACTCTTCAGAATATGGTTACTTATTCCCCTGTGTGGCTAACACTGTTCCATCCCTCCCCAGGCTGGGGTGGTGCTATATAGAACTGCTGTCCCTGTAGCCTCAGCCCATTCAGTTGGCTGTCTGAGCTCACCCCTGAACTCAGCTCACTGGCAAGGTCACAGCACACTGCCTGCTGGGCCAAAGACCAGCCCTGCACACAACAAGAATTCTTTGTTTGTTTTTTGCATTTATGTCCCTTCTGCCCCTCCAGCACACTTCCACAAGGCTCCTTCTCAGTCATGTTACCTGATTTATCTGAGACTTACCCCATATCTTCTTCAGTTCCAGGCACTTACTCCCCCAACAGTGGGGCTCTAATTCATCACAACTTTTCCTAAGGCCTCTCAAGGCAATATCAGCAAGCTTTCCAGAGGCCGGTGTTGTGGTCAGTGTCATGAAGCCATGGAAGGAGCATGCCTCCATCTTAATTGTCAGGGTACTGTGTTACCACTATTTAAATATGACCTCAATTTTTCTTCTGAAATGACTCTAATCATAAAATTCTGCAAAATGTCATATTGTTGTTAACCTTGGATCCACATTCCTTCTAGTGAATTTATTTTATGAGGCTTTTCAATGTACTGTGAAAATATATGTAGATTTTCTTAAAGGCACATGCTGAACAATTAATTTTGTATAATACTGTGAGAAACTGCTATGGCTGTGTGTGATGCATAGCATTTGTGCGGTACACTCACACTATTTTGTGCAGTATTTCTGCATGCATGCATGAAGGTTGGTAGTAATCATCAGTAATCTGAACTAGTGGACTCTTCAGTTCACCTGTTGGAGCTACTGCTCTGTGGCTTGTTTTACTTCTTGTTTATGACTGAGTACATAAATCCGCTGACAGCTGGGGAACAAGTCAGTAATACTAGTCCATCAATAAAATTAATTCACATGAATTTAGCAGTATGAGTCTTGATCTAGATTTTCAGAGCTCTGGATTACCACTATGTGCTACTATCACTGTGCATTGAAGATTATAATGTATGGGAGTGGTTATTATACACTGCCTCTTATCTTTTTCTTATATTGTAATCTCATCGTTCTGATGTCAAAGCTGTAAACCTTCTTGCCTATGTCAGACTGGTGAGATTACAAGATAGAACCTAAGTTACCGACATCATTGTTTTTTTAACAGAGCTCACTGTGGTATCGCTTATTTTTAAAACTCACAATGGTGCAGCAGTTTAAGTGCATCTACCAAACTTCAAACAATAAGCAGCATTTGTAGTTAAAATATATAAATTTTTCTTCCCTTCACAGGTTTCTGACTCAGAGTGCCATGCCAGTTATTTCCTTCACAGATTGTTCCCACAGTACATCAGGATGAGCGTAGCTGATGTGACCCCTACCCAAGAAGAACATGATTGCAGTTGGCCAACCACATTTGATTCAGAGATGTAAAAATAGTTACGTCTGTAGCTTACAGTTGGAGGGTCAGCAGTCACAAAAAATGAGGAATAACCCCATACACTATAAATGGCAATGGCTAAGGTTCTGCTGTTAACAGCATTATAATCACCTCTCACAGTTGCCTTGGTGACAGTAAACCTCTTGGACTACACTCTCGAGCTTTACATGGTTGGCATGGCAACTGCTTGAGTGATTACATATAGAATAATGCATGCTTCGCTCTCGAGGTTTCTCTAATATCACACACCTTGGTGTGTAAAAACTATATCAATCCTCACAAATGTTTTATTTTTATAATAACTGGTGCATGGACTTTTGGTGTAAAAGTATTTGGGTGACAGAGAAAGCATGGCTGAGCGGTGTTCGATTCGATTAAATTATATGCCTCAAATCCACAAAAGAGAAGTGGCTTGTATGAAAACAAATTCTAACCTATGGGTGCTGAGCTCATTTGTTTTCAGTTTTAAGATACATAAGCCACCAGTGTAGATTGATGAGAGCAGAGATTACTCGGCAGCTTCAGAAGGTAAGAGTCAAAGCGTGAACAAGTGTTGCTATAACAACACTTGTTCATGCTTGAATCTAGCCTACTGAAGCCGCAGAGTAACTCGCTTCCTCGCCGGTCTATACTCAACGGCTTTTGTATCTTAAAACTGAAAACAAATGAGTTCAGCACACCCATGTTAGAATTTTTTTACAAGCCACTTCTTTTGTGGATTTACCAAACACTGCTCGCTTGAAGAGTACCTGAAATCAGGCTTCTTAGCGAGACTGTAAAAACATATCAAACGAAGTTTTTTGTATCAACCCGCGGGTTGATATAACTTTTAACAGCACTGAAAACCAGTTGATAACGGGGTCACTAGTTATTATAATGCTGTTTACAGCAGAACCTTAGCCATTATCCTCTATGTAAACAGCTCATTGGTGAAACCTGAGCATGCGTCATTTCAGACAGAATTACAATGCTCCCATTTTACTGCATTCACTCAGGACAATAATCTAAACAGGAGCATGTGCTTCACAAAACTTAAACAGTCCATCCTAGTAATAACGCTTTTCTTTTCAGACCCTGATACAGAAGCTGTTTGTGACTTCTATAACAATGCATAATGTTACTATATGTATTTTTCTATATGTAGATGCAACATGTGTCAAATTACAGGAGGGCTGATACTGTGCATATAAAGCAGTATAGGAACAGATGTCATGTTGTCTTGCATAAAAGAGTAGTCACATATCTGTGTACCTTGCTATCTTTTCAGACAAGCAATCTAGTATGAACTAGAATAGTCAATTGTTTTAACTGATGTCTATTTTATTATCGAGATCTGTGCAGTTTATTTAAAAAATCCAGTTCTGCTTAGGTCAGTTAGGAGTTGACAGGAAATTTTATATTTTTGCCAGTTTGTCTTATTTATTGGCCAAAGCTCTATGTGTAATTTTACATATACAGTGCTTACTCTTACTTTTTTTACATCAAATCTGCTAGAGTTATGATATGAGAGAGAGAAAGATAGACAGATTTGATAGATAGGAGCAGGAGAGAGAGAGAGAGAGAGAGAGAGAGAGATCATGATCACCCACTCACTGATGAAGCTGAAGCCATCAGCATAACTCCAGTTTTGGCTTCACAAATCAAGAAAGTCCCACTGTTCTCATACAGAGCAGTTCATCTTACCATTTATTTTATGTTTCATATATTTAAATCTAGGATTACAAGTACCTTTGAGCCAAGGCTCTTTTACAAAGGTTCCACGTCAGTTTGAGGACAGTGCAACAATCTACAACATCGCATGGTAATACCTCAAGACAAGGAATTATAGGCAGGATAAACAGGTAAAACAGGTTAACAATCAGTTACAGAGAGAAATGCATACACTTTGGAGAAGACCGGTCAAGGGCAGTTTAGGATGTACAACAGCAAAACAAGACATGTGGGACACAGGGAGGTATGAGCTGCCAGAGGCACTGTCACAGCACATAGAGAAGTGCAGGTTGCAGGGGCTGGAGGAGAGGGGAGGGAGGAGGAGGGAGGGTGGGGAGGAAGGGGAAGGAGGGGGAGGACAGGAGAACAAGGGAAAAAGGGGGGTAAAGTGCTACAAGGGGTGTTGAGGCAGCACTGATAGGATAGTTGGGGCACTGGCGACATGAGGCAGCCACAGGTACTGGAGGCAGACAGAGCTGGATGCAGCTGGATAACTTAGATTCTTTTGTTGCCCGGAAACATTATTTCCAGGGCACTTAAAATAAATACCAGAATCTAGTAAATGGGACATGTTTAGCTAGGTTCTGCATTTTGTTAATTACAACGTTTTGTATGCATTTTCTATATGTTTTAGTTTGCGCTGTGAGAAGCAAGTGGTTAGAAACCAAAACTGTCCAGCCACAGAATTCCTCGTGTTGTATCAGAATGTTATACACCTAAACCCTACTGAGCACAGTACTCAGAACATTAAAAAAAATAAATCCTATAACCCTGGAACTGTTTAATATTTTTTCATGAAACCTTCCAAAGACTCTACAGTGGCACGTCATGCTTGTACCCTGGACATTTCAGAAAGAAAATGCCATTCTATGTAGGCTGTACGTGAGAACAAACCCAAACCCATGTTAAGTAAGGGAAACAATAGACATCTACAGGAAAATGGCATATGCAGATCTCAGAACTTGCACAAGCTGCCATCACAAATCTTTTCAGATTTAAAAATTGCCTCTAGACAACATAAACAAAATGTCAGCTAATGTCATCAAACTCTGCAAAGTTAAGAGTTTTACACTGAACACCCTACTCAGCCCTAACTATAGGAGTGCTACCACACCACATATACATACATATATATATATATATATATATATATATATATATATACACATACATATATACACATATATATATATATACTCTAATATTATAGGGTTCAGTCACACCCCTATTGGTAGGTTTCAGTAGGCACTTTAATGTTAAACCCCAAATTGTGCACGCTAATAACTCTGCAACTGTTCTATGGATTTGCATAAAATTTGGAATGCATGGTCTCATATGGTAGATCCCTTGATATGCCTAGTTGCATTTTGGTTGGACTTAACAGTTTTGCACAGTGAAGAGCTGAAAATGCATTTTTCACCACTTTTGACACGTTTTGTGCCCATTGTGCTGCAAGCATACCATTCGGTCGTTTGGTCTGAAAATTTCAGGATAGAGAGAGTTTGGGTCAAAGAACAAGATGGGTTGCTATAAGAAGCAGCCCCATTGTTCCAGGCCATTTGACCCTGAAAGAGACTGGAGGAATCACAGTTACCACACACAAGGGTGAGGCAGTTTTGCAGCACTGAAAGGACAAAAGGAGTAGCATAGACAAACCACTGAGCTTGGGAGATGAGAGATGGTATAGTGGAGCCACGAGGTGGGTAAAAGCCAGATGGCACAGGGAGGGGTGCACGGGGAGCCCAGCCTGGTGGGTGAAGCAGTTTTTACAGCCTGGTGGGAGGTTTTACCAGAGGAGGATTGGGTAATGAGTGTGAGGGTGATGAAATTTAAAGACAGGACAAGCGGGAAAAAGAGTAGTTGCCAAGATAGATCCTGGTCGGCAGTCTAGGTGACCATGTGGGAGCACTAAAAAGGGAGAACAAAGGACCGGAGCAAGCACAAGAACGCTGTGACTGGAAGCAGGGAAAGGACAAAGGCATGAGTTGATACAGCGAAGAGGTTCCGGAGGATAATTTAAGGGTGTTTTTAAAAAAAATATATATATTAAAACACACGATGGCGATAAGGGAGTGGTGACAATTGAAGTCTGAGAGCTCAGCCTGGTGGAGCATCAGATGTTTAACAGTGTACACAGGGGTACACAGGCAATTAGGCGAAGGGCCCCTTGTGATGGCATAGAATAACAAAGGGGTTGACAAGAGCTCCATATAAAAAATGAAAAAAACAGAAAGCGAACAGTACTCTTCACAATGCTAGCGAAGGATTGGGTCAAGTGAACACCACCCTCTGAAGCACATGACTAGCCACCTTTGTGGTGGGGGCCTGCCCCAGCTGACAGTCATCTTGGAAGGGGTGGGGCAAGGAAGGGTGGCCATCTTGGGGAAGCATGACCTTTGGCCTCAGCAGTGCATGGGGTTTACAAGGAGTGTTCCTTAAAATAGATATATATATATATATATATATATATATATATAGTACATTAATAGCGAGGACCCTTGCTGGCATGGAATAAGGGCATAGGCATTAACAAGTCGAATGAATATGCTGGGGAAGCCCAGTGAAACAACTAACAATGTATATTTTGTTGTGAGCAGGAAAAGAGACAGAATGAACATGCATGGATCCAGTTCAATGAAAGCAGACGTAATGAAAATGATTATGGAACTTGTGGACAGGGCCACACAAAGTCCTGGACACAGTGGAAGACACAGAAAGGGAAGTGCCAGCAAGAAAGGAGAGGGTCAGAAAGAAGGGTCAGAGCAGGGTAGGAGGAAAAGGGAAGGGAGCTGGGACCCTGGTGCCAAAATGCCCTAGAACAAGTTCTTCAGGGAGGCAGCTGACAACCCATGCAATCCCAACCCAGTACCTGCTCCCAGTCTGGGGGCGATTCCTGAACCGGAGCCCAACCCAAGGCAAGAGGTTAGGCCCCACCAGGACTGGGACCCAGCATTCCCGCACCCGATCCTGTCTGGCCGGAGATACCACAGCCAGGCAGAGGGACAACCAAACCCACGACTGGTAATAACTGGCAGGCCCCAACTAGCAGACCACTAGAGGAGTGGAACCCAGAGACAAGTCAGCAAATGACCACCAAAGGAACCACATGGAGAATCAGGTATGGTGTTGACATTAGAGAGTAGTATGAAGGAATATGTGGAGCAATTATTATTGGGTATGGGGAGATGGTATGTTAAAAAGGTGCTGGGGATTTGGAAGAAAAGGAGAATGATGGAAAGCAGACAGATGGGGAAAAGGAAAGGACAGAGCAGAAAAAGGGGTGGGGAGTACGGATAGGGATCATGTTCCATTAGCAATGAAAGAAACAATCTGGAAAGGAGAATTTGTTGATATTTTTGCCTTGGTGGACAAGAAAAACAGCTGAACTGCATGAAGAAAAGAGAGTTTCAGTAAAAGAAATTAGCGGCAGCAGTAGTACTGGTCAAGAAGGAGAAGAACAGAAAGGGCCCACATATAAAGGGAAATCATGGGAGGCATGGAGCCTGGGTTTCACATATCACAGCAGCATAGCACAGGAGGAGAAGCAGAACTGGGCATCCCTTGTTAGCTTACTGTTGATTATAGGAAATGATACAAGATGATGGGAGGCACTGATTGTTTACAGCATGACAAGAAGTTCAGGACCCAGATGGCTAATTATGGGGAACATTGTAGATGGGATTCTAGACACAATGACCTGTGGTGGGAAACCATGACAGTGGCAGGTGGGGCTGAAGGAGGTGGCAGAAGGGAGGTGCGATATCATCAAAAATGCTGTTGGGGTACAACAGGGCACACTGCTCCTTTCCACACTGCAGGTTCAGACATGCCTGTTCCAGCCTCTTGATGTAGATCATATGGAGACGCCAACTCCGGGGCAGACAAGGAAGCTATTCCTTTCGGGAGGTCAGAGAGGACGAGGGAGAAAATACGGAAGAGGAAGGTGGTATATGGATGGGAGAGGTTACCACCAAAGGGAAAGTAAAAAGGGAATTTCCGCCAGCCAAAACCCCAATCAGAGGTGAAATAGTAGAACGATGGATGAAAGGGTACCAGAATGGAAAGATTGGTTTGGAATTAATAGAGGGTTTCAGAAGGCTTTAGTTTACATTACCAAGGAGGTAGATTTGGAACATGGGCAAAAAATTTAAACTCGATTAAGGGAGGAAGCAATGCTAAAAAGAAGATTAGTAATGAAAAAGAGGCAGGTAGGATAGAAGGCCCTTTCAAGAGCTCCCTTCCGCACCTAGAGTATCACCGTTGGGCCTAGTGCCTAAAAGCAGGTAGGGGAATATCAGGTGATACACCACCTATCCTACCCTGAAAAGAATCAGTCAATGATTACATTTTAGAAGAGGATAGTAGGGTGTCTTATGGGACCTTAGAGGATGCAGTGGATATCATCAGGGTGAAGGCGCACCCCATGGCTGGCAAAGACAGACATCAAGTCTGCATTCCAGCTATTGCCGGTCCACAGGGAGGATTGGGAGTTGTTGGGTTTCCAGATCGAGGGGAGTATTATTTTGACAAAGCCATGCTGATGGGGTGTTCAGTGGCATGCTCCACCTTTGAAAAATTCAGCACATGGCTGCAGTGGGTATTCAAGGTCAGGTACGGGCATGACACAGTAGTCCATTACCTGGACTATTTTCTGTTTATGGGTGAGGATGAAATAGGGGTGTGGGTGATGCTGGAGGACTTTCAAGAGCTGTGTGGGGAGCCTGAGTGCCATTAGCAGCAGAAAAACAGAAGGCCCAGCAGGTGCTTGGAATTCCTGGGCATAGAGGTGGACGTAAAACAGGGGTTATTCTGCCTGCCAAGCCAAAAGGTAATTAAGGTAAGGGGAATGTTGTTAGAGAAAGGAAAAAGCGGGTGCCCCTAATTACCAGCCAGCAATTAATGGATCATTGAATTTTCCAGTCAGGCAATAGGGCCAGGATCACGCATTTACACGACGTCTGGCAAGGGCCATGGCGGGGATCAAAGCCGATCATTGGGTCAGCCTAGAGAGAGAGAGAGAGATCAAGGAAGATCTAAAGTTTGGGAACAATTCATAAAAACACACAACAGGATAGCCATTTGGCAGGAGGAATGGCTATACAATACAGATCTGGAACTTTACACAGATGCCTCTGGGGATATGGGGTGGGAGCCTACTTCGGGAAAATGGGTAGCAGGAACCCTGGCCACAGGAGTGAATTTAGGAGGTTTGACAAAAGATATCACTTTTTAGAGATATTCCCGATCTGGGCCCTAACGAAAATGTGGGGAGTATGGTTACAGAACCAGTGGGTCACATTCTTGTGCGACAACAGGGCAGTCATTGACATGCTAAACAACAGAGGGTCAAGGTCAGGTTTGGTGCTCACATCTTACGTCAGCTAGTCCTACAGGGGCTGAAGCTCAACATGAGTTTTAGGGCTAGGCACATTGCAGGGAAAAGAACTCTATGCTGACAGCCTCCCGATTACAGATGTAGAGGTTTCGAGCACTAGCTCCCAACACAGATCTGATGGAAGAGAAGATCCCAGAGGAGCTATGGAGATTGGCTGGAAGGAGCAGCGATCTCTTTCTAAGCTCATGGGCAGACAACACTCTAAAAGCCATGAAAGCTCATGCAGAGTTTTCCAACTTTTCAGAGACCACCATGCCATGGAGGTAAGTGGGGCAGTCACAGAGGAACAGGTAGGGAGGTTTGTAATGGCGAGCTGGGAGGATGGAGCAGTCTGCACCACTATGGGGTGCATCTAGCGCAATAGGCTGGGTCTGCTGGATGAAGGGTTGGGAGAACCCTGCAATAGTATTCTAGTAAGAAGAATGAATGATGGGGTGGCAGAGGATAACAGGGAGGGAGAGGGATAGGAGAGAGCCAATCTCAGAGCACTTGCTAGAAAGGATACTGGCAAAATTGCTGGAAATTTGCTACACCCGTACAAAGTAATGCTATTCAAAGCATTTACGGTGCTACACAAGGAGCATTCTGAGTGTCAGAAATTGTGGGACCTGCTACAATCTCTCCAGGAAGGGGTTTACAACTGAAGACATACAATGGAAAAGGGAAGGGCTCACCTCAAGATTTCAAGCTCAAAGATGGACCAGATAGGAAGGGGCAGCAGAGTAGGTATCAAGCCCAATGAGAACCAATGAGAACCTGGACCTGTGCCCCTGCCAGCTGATGTGAGATTACCAAAGAATTAGGCAGAAACAAGAGGGTCTGTTTTTTATAGACAAGAACAGGAAGGAGATAAAAGGGAGTCAAGTGTCAGGGGTGTTGAAGCAGAGCTAAAGAACTGGGAGAGAACCCAGATATGTTCTCTCTCATTCTGTTCGGATCAGGGCAGCGCCAGAGGTGATGCAAGTAGGTAAGGGCAGGAGGACATATGAAAGTCATAGGCGATGGTCATCAGACTGCTACAAGAAATACATTAGAAATACAGTACATTAATCTTATTGTATTTTCTCCCTACAGGAAAGAATTGAAGGTATAATGTTGGAATCTATTGTAAAGGATCAAATGGTGGAGTTTCAGGATTCAGTAGGGGATTGTGATGATGCTCAGCATGGTTTTAAAAGGGATTATCACCAAACTAATCTCTTGGAGTTTTATGAGCATATGAGTATTGGATGAGGGTGTCTCTGTGGATGTGGTGTTCTTGGATTTTCAAGGCGCTGACAAGGTCCCACATGGTGAATTGATTGATGCTCTGATTGAACATAAAATACCGGGGTATATACAACTTGGGTTAAGGCATGGCTGAGTGAGAGACAGCAGAGGGTCTGTTTAAAGGGAGTTTACTCTGATTGGTTGGGAGTGGAGAGTGGAGTTCCCCAGGGATCTGTTCTGGGGTCCTGCTTGTTTAATATCTATACACTCATTATCTGGAGGAGAGGATGTCTGGGAAACCAAATTTGCAGATGACACTAGAATTGGCATTACTATCAGAAATGGTGAGGATGTGACAAAGTTGCAAAAAGCCTTACTCAAAATGGAAAGCTGGGCAAGAGATAAGAAGTTATCCTTTAACACCGACAAATTTGTGGTGATGCACTTTGGGAATAAAAATAATCAAGTTGAATACTTAAATGGACAGAAATTGGGCAAAGTAGTGGAGGAAAGAGATTTGGGGTTAAAGTGACAAGTGATTTCAAGTTCCACCAGCATTGCAGTCAGGTTATAAATCTGCTAGTAGTACTCTTATAAATATCAAGAAACATATAAAGAGTAGAAGTGGGAAGTGATTGTGCTCTCTTGATTACTGGTGAGGCTGCAGCTGGATGTTGTGCTGCACAGTTCTGATCACCTGGTTACAGGTTGGACATAGGAAGATTGGAGAGGGTTCAGAGGAGGGCTACCAGGTTAGATGCGGATGTTAGGGACCAGGACTATGGGGATCGATTGGAGGACTTGGGGGTGTTCACGTTGGAGTATAGGCGCCTGAGAGGGATATGTGTATGGTGTATAATGCACTTAAAGATGCAAAGCTAAGGGTCAAATTGGGACTTACCCAGAGGAACAGCAATATGACACTAGGTCACATTCATGGCAACTTAAGGGCATAATTTTAAGACCACGAAAAGAAGGCACTGGTTTAGTGCTAGAGTTATTCTTAGTATGGAATAATCTACCTGAGGAGGTAGTCACAAGTAAGGCGACAGTTGAGTTCAAGAAGAAACTGGGTAAGTATTAAAGCAAATAAAATAGGGGGTTTCAAAATTAGAATTAAAAGCGAGGCACAATGGACATAAGTCTTCTGTGCTCTGAAATCACCTATGATACCTATGATAAGGTACGGGAAATGGGAGGGAGAGTAATAAAAAAAAAGAGACGTCATAGATGTTTTTCTGTCCTCACTGTTTCTTACTGTGTGTTATAGATACACGAAAAAGGAAGTACATATGGATGGTGGGACACATTTATTGGGCAGAAAGGGAGGCAGCGAGAAGCAAGGTGGAAAACAGCTGGGTTTGACCACAAAGGAATAAGGATCCTGTGGCAAGGAATACGAGGAATGCGATGGGGCAGCTCCTTCCCTTACTGCTAGAGATGAGGAAGAACAACAAGGATCCAGACCTCCTTATAATACACTTGGGCAGAAATGACTTAGGACATGGCCTGTGGTTAGATATTTTTAACAGCATACAGAGGGGTGTCAAGATCATGAGGACATGGTGGTCAGGAATAACAATTATGTGGTCTGAAATGTTACCACGTAGGGTGTGAGACAAACCAGACAACACAAGGCCATAGAAAAGGCGAGGGTGGATGAACAGTAGGGTGGGGAGGTTTATGATAGAAAATGGAGGAGCTGCCATAAGGTATGAGAAGATAGAGGAGAGGATACCTGGGCTATACCAGTGGATGGGGTGCACTTGTCCCAGATGGGAAATCACATATTTTCAATGAACTAAGTAGGGGTATAGATCAGTGGTTGAAGAAGTGGATCTATTAGGTGGGGAAGCATGCCATGCAACGAAAGCTGGAGGCAAGCTAGTGGAAGGTAGGAAGAAAAGATTTGATAAGAAAAGGGGGAAAATGGGTATGGGGTTAGGGAAAAAACATAAGGTGGGAGCAAACCGGAAAAGGTAAAGGGTATGGACACCCTGGTAAGTGGACAAGAAAGGGGAGCAGGAATTGGACCTGCCCAGAAAAGAAGTAAATTATAAGACCAGCTCGGGTTTACACCGGAAAGGAGTGGAACAGGACACCTCGGTTTTCGACACCAGGGGAGGAAACAAAATAAATCAAAACTTGAAATGGAGGAGGATTTGAATAAAATGTGGCCATAAGAAAGAAGTGAAAAGGAACTCAATATTGTATAAGTGTATATAGTTATGTTTTATGTGTGGAATAATAAAGGTTTTGCTGACTGAGCAGCCAAATCTACAATATTGAGTGTGTGTTTCTTTGTGGGGAATGGATCTGGAACAATCCAACACTGGTTTGGTAGAAACATATTAATCCATTGCAAAGTTATTTAATTTTGGGTTCTGAGCATGCTCAGTTCACTCCAACAGTTATATATATTTTTTATGAAAGGGATTGGGCTCACAGTCAAGGATTTTGTCAGCTTGTGAATGGAGATTTAAAAAGCCTTGTCTATGAGAAAAATTTTAGTTCATGACTGCAATCTTTTCCCCAAACAAAATGTTGTAACTTCCCCACAGGTGACTTTTGTTGCAATAAGGCATGGGTTTTGTTCAGTGTGATGCCTTTACAAACCTATACCTTTGGTTTGGGAAAAAAAATGGCAGTTTAAAATTTTGAAATTCTTCATCCGCGACTCACTTTGATCCCTTTCAGAGCTGATACAATCCCATTGGTGAACCAATCCTCTTCATGAGGTAGAAAAATCCTTGACCATGACTTAGAGACCAGATGGCCATTCTTATGAGCGAGAACTGACTCATGGTCAAGGATTTTGCTAGGTCGCGAAAAGATCTGCTCAGGATGGGGATTTTATCACCTAACAAAGAGGATTGAGTTTTGAATTCCCTTTCATGAGCTGACAAAATCCCGTCCACAAGCTGATAAAATCCTTTCTGCAACCATCCCCTTTGTGAGCTAGCAAAATCCTTGACCGTCATTGGGGACCAGATGGCCATTCTCACGGATGAAGATTGACTCACGGTCAAGGATTTTGCTGCCTCACAAAAGAGAATCGGCTCATGGATGGGGATTTTATTAGGTTGCGAAATGGGATTGGGTTTTGAATCCCCTTCTTGAGCTGGCAAAGCCATACTACATGCTATCAAAATCCCTGCCTGTGAGCCTATCCCCTTCACAGGTAGCAAAACTTGACCATCACTAGGGACTAGATGGCCAAAATCTGACAGTCAAGGATTTCTCATGGGTGGTGATTTTGACAGCTCAAAAACAGGGTTTCACCTAGCAGTTGGGGATTTTGCTACCTCATGAACTAGGAATTTTAAACTTTTCAAAACTTTCCCACTGCATCTTAAATTAACAGTTTGGTATTTTGACTTAAAATTTACAGGATATAAAGGGAATGCCCAGAGATGTGACTTATGCTATTTAGGTGTTGAAAAGTTAATCGGTTCCATAGATATGCCATCACAGTTGAGATTTTCCCATAGGATAACATTTCGGCACTCATAGCAACTTTCTTCGCATCCGTATCTCAGAAATGAAGTGAGAAACAGATTTTTCACTATTTGTGGCTTAGATCAAAGGTGATCTAAACCACTGAAACAAATTTAGAAATCATAAATTACAACTGTCGTGGAATTTCTTTCCTAGGTTGCACAGTAACTGAGATATTGGCAAATTATTGTTACAAGGGTTCCTTTTCAGGCCTGTTGGGCTACTGTGCTCCATGGTTATGTATAAGTGAAAATGCAGGGTGCTCCCACAGATGCATATTATTATGCACAAATGGCTTCCACTAACACATACAAGTTACCAGGTATTTTACACTGTAAATAATTGGTTTTGTCACTTTGATTTGAAATTTACAGGGCATAAAGTAGGTGTCCCAGAGATGTGACTTATGTTGTTTGGGTGTAAAAATGTTATCGGTTCAACAGATGTGCCATTACAAAGTCAAGATTTTTCCCCTTAGAAATTACACTGTGGCGCCCACAGTGTTTTTGGCACCTGTATCTCAGAAACAATGTGAGATACAGATTATGTTGACATTATCTTCAGTGGAGGTTTCACTGTCATCATTGCAGTTTACTCAGATTAATTCCAGGTCACCACTGAAAAAGGGATCTCTGGTCTCAGTGGGCTTACCTGGTTACCAAAATCTAAATAAATAAATAAATAAAATAAAATTACAATGACACTTGAATTTTTTCATAGCTGCTACAGTTGCTGAGATATTGGCAAATTAATGTTGCAAGTGTTTCTTGCCCTATAGGGCTGCTGTATGGCTCCGTAGTTATGTGTAAGTGGGAGTGCAGGGCCTGAGTACCCACACTTCCACAGATGCATATCATTACGCACAAATCAGCAGCTGAGGGAGCACAGGATATGAAGGGCCCCGCACTCCCAGCAACACATATCATTTACTAGTTATAATACACTTTTTAGAAAGTAAGGAAATTCATTGCAAAACAAGTTTGTTAATTCATCAGTTAGGGTTAAAGTGACAAAAGTGGGGACATGAGACATTAGGATTGAGCCCTAACCCCCTACCACCCCAACACTCATCCTCCAGAGACCAACAGATGCCGGGTGTGCCATGGGGTCATGAGGCCTAACTCTCACCCGATTTTCCTTTACTATAGCATATCAACCTGTTTACATATGGAATGGGGTGAGAGTTGGGCCTCATAACCCCATTGCACACCCCAGCATCTGTCAGTCTGTGGAGGATGGGGTGGGGTCATGCTGGGGTTAGGGGCTCAACCCTAATGTCTCATTTCCCACTTTTGTCACTTTAACCCTAACTGATTCATTAATGAAAAGTAATGATATATATATATATATATATATATATATACTGATATGCTGTGAAAATAAATTTGCCAAGATAAACATGTTATTTTGGGCAACATGAGCAAGATAAATGAAGTTGAACACCCAGTATATGCACTAATTTATCTAACTAATTTTGGTCACACTGAGTATGCATTTGAATTCTCACATGTGCAGATAGATATCTGAGCAAGACCAGTGGCCAACTGCCCCCAGACTCCTTTAGAAATGAGCCATTATGTCATGAAAGGCCTTTCCTGGTAAAACTCTTTCAATAAACAATAAAATATGACATGATATTTATTTTGTGATTGAATATATGCAGTCTAGTTTACATTTTGACGCTTTACATGTGTAGCTTTTTACCATTTCTATCTCAAACCACCTAAACATCTGGGCCAGATATTCAAAATTTTACCCTGGGGCTAAATTAGCATTGCCTGGCTTGCTAAATTAGACTGGGACCAATATATATCTACATTACAAACAACCAAAACACCAAACAGAAGAGATATTATTAAATCAATGAAATGGAAAACAGTGCAATAGAGAGCAATGATTTAATGCATGTTTGTAAATAACTAAATGTTGATTTTGTTATTGCAGCGGAGTGCTACAGGGAAATTGAATCAGCTCTTAATGATAAAGAACAGATCTGTTACAAGGACAGAGCTAGTATGCCATACACATGCTGTCATTCATGAAGTTCAGCGATTTGCAAGTGTAGTCCGTTGTCAGTTGCCCACTGTTTTACAAAGGAAGTATCCTTTCATGGATATACCATCCCACAGGTGAGTTAAACTCTGCCTTTAAACAAATGTTTTCCATAGTTGTACATTTCCTTCCTGGCATCAGTAATTGCTCAAGTTAAGTCACAACCTAAGTCAGATATAGGCTCATTCCATGATGATGATTTGCTAAGTGGTAAGTATAAACTCTTAATTCAAGTCCATTTTTATTCAAGTCTATTCTGCTATATTCCATTGCTTTCACCTATGATATTCATATTCATAAAATGTATCAAATCAAGAAAAGGATAGCCCAAATGAGCCAGAGCTCATTTACACTGAGGTCTAGATCATTCACTCTCAGAGTTGCAAAATTTAAAGCAAAACGCAAATATTACTTTGACAAAAGGGACTAATTGCCATTGAAATTATATTGCTTTATTCAGTAGGTCTATTTGGAGCCACTTGTGCAGATTTGATGACATTGGCCTGTTTCCATACCTGACGAAATGGGCCAGTGGTTAATGAATGGTTAAAAATATTAGCCAAAAATGGGGCTACAACTGGGATTACTAGCTTGAGTAGGGTGAAGGATGCCATCCAATCCTGTGGCAGATCCATGACCGATCATTGATAAAATTTTAACGACCATACAACTAAACCATCATGTCAACTGCATTTGCAGTTGGCATACAGTTCCACTGAGAAATATGTTGTTTTCAGGGGCATCAGCCCGAACTCCCCCACCCCACTAAATATAATCAACCAGTCAGCGCTGATTAGAAGAGGCGAAAGACCCCAGAATACAGTGCCAGGGTCCAGCATCAACACTATAGTGACCTGATGCTGTAGTCGCTGTAGTGAGGGTTGCTGCTGAAATGTTACTGTCAGTGGTGTGTACCTCCGGTGGCCTTCCTCATGACTATTTTCATTAAAGTCTTTAGTACCAGATCTGGAGAAATTCTTGAAAAGAAAAATGTAAAACCCTAACTTCACCTTGCCTATTTTCATTTTTGAGCTTGACTACTAAGGCAGTACTGGTACTATGTACTGAGGAGGTTCCCATATTTATGAATAGTTCACGAAATTTGGCTGATACCCTATATGAGGTATGCACTAAGTTATCCATCACAAAAGTACAGGGTAACTGAGAAGAGTTTTGACCCTATAATTTCTTGACTACCTACCTAAAGGCATGTGGATATATTGTTTTGTTTAGATCATTTTTTTCTTAAAGTAGCCTGCCTTGGCCATCTTTTATTGCCTTAAGGAAAGATTCTGCCATGCTGATAACACCCCAGGGTTTCTTTGATTTTTTGGCAAGATTCCAGGCCCTTGTCCCATGCACTGCCCTGTCTGTCTAGATTTACTGTACACCAAGGAGCGTTATTTTGTTTCACTCTTTCGTAATGAATTGGGCCATGTTATTGCAAACCTCCAAAAGCATATCATGAAAGAAAAAAAGAACTCACATCATCAAGTTTAACTTGTTCTAATCTCTCAGTTCCACATGAACTGTGAAATGAGCATAACGTTCTGGAAGAATCAGTATCCCTCATATCCAACCTTTTTTTCAGTTGTGTAACCAGGAGTGGCACACTAAGCTGAAAGCTTGTTTACAGGTGCGACCTGGGAGCACAAGGAATTTAAGTGACTTGCTCAGGGTCACACAGTATGCAAGTGGGGGCTGTGGGATTCAAATCCAGGTCACCAGATTTGCAACTCAGAGCCTTAAACCATTGCACTATACTACACTATACTATACTATACTATACTATACTATACTATACTATACTATAAGATATGATATGATACTATACTACACTAAAGGAATAATGCTCAACAGGGTGTGTGTCGTGCTGGGATAACAGCAACACGCCTGGGGTGGTTGGGTATGAGGCCGCAGGCCAAGTGCATCCAGCATCCCAGGCATGGCATTATCCAGCACGATACCACCCTGGTGCATTATTCCTATTATACAATGGCTCATTTACATGCATATTTTAAAAATAATATAAAAATGCTGTTTTGCATTTTATTTTTTAATTATTTATTGTGGAAGCATACAGGCTTAAAAAATAGTTCCTTATAGGGCTTCTCTACTAGGTGGAGGGTGTGTGTATATTCATAATGTAGTCTGTTCACTCTGTTCAGTTGTACTCACTACAACCTTTGCTTTGTCAGTTCAGGAAGATGTATGGGAGAAGATCTGCAAAGTTTTGAAGCAGCATTCAGTGCTCTGCAACCAGAGAATAGCTGCAGATGGGGAGAGGTGCTGTTTGTTTGACTTCTGGGAAGACAGGAAGGTTTTATTATTACTATTTTAAGACTTGTGATTAGACTGAGTTGTAGATGACAGGGTAACAGAGCGAGAGGCGACAGGGTAACAGAGGTAAAGTGAGTGATCAGAGAAACGGACAGCCTCATGCAGCTCTTTATCTAAAACATTTGCTCCATGCTTTATGCTGGAGGAATGATGAAAGTGAAGTGGTGACTGGAGGAAATAAAGGTGTAGTGTGAAGGGAAGGGTGTTATGCTATGACAGGGAAAATACTGGAGAAGAAAAAGGCATTTCTTTCGGCGTGCTAAACTGAGGGAGGGTTGGTTGATATGGGCATGCACTGTTATTGTACCATGGTGAGCAACGCAGACCGAGAAGCAGAGGACTGCGCCTTAGTTTCACCTTATGTTTTTATTTATATGAATTTGCCATCTACATGGCTGGCAGACCTTCATGGCCATTGGTAAGGGCTGCTGAGGTGATCAGTGAATGGAGCAAGTGCAGAAGTGTGGTGTGGATGTGCACGCTAACAATGAGAAAGACAATTTGAGTTGCAGATTTTAAACTTTGTTTTACTTATTTTGAAGTTGCGAATAGTGTCAGAGGGAGGGAGGACAATGATGACTGGATGAAACTGTGGGTCAGTGAGCAGGGAGCACTGATTTCAGCACACGGGACAGCTGGAGCTGTTGTTAGAGAGAGTTGTGGAGGATCTTTTTCAAGATTTCATGCGATCAGGAGTGTACTGGGACTAGATCTGTGGTGTTATGCTGGATAACACCGCGATCCAGTCCCACACTGACCAATGACTGGTGAGCAGTATAGCACAGTGGTTTAAGGCTCTGAGCTGCAAATCTGGTGACATCCAGCAGAGCAGATCTGGGTTTGAATCCACAGCTTCCACTTGCATACTGTGTGACCCTGAGCAAGTCCACTTAACTCCTGTGCTTCCAGGTCGCCTCCTGTAAAAAGCTTTCAGCTTAGTGTGCTACTCCTGGTTAAACAACTAAATAAAAAAATGACAGCCGAGATTCTTTCATGCCATTGTATACTATACTATACTATACTATACTATACTATACTATACTATACTATACTGTATGGTGAAGGCTTGTTGTGTATGGAACTCAGTGGCTTTCAAAATGTTGTTGTACCACAGTTTAAAGGTCATGGAATGTGATTGTACCACACTGTACTACAACAACATTTTGAAAGCCTCAAGAGGCTGCGTGCTAGCTCGTTTTAAAAGTGGACCAGAAACAGAAAACTCAGAGCAGCGGCAGCGCATGATCATCCCTGAACTAATGACGAACAGGGCACCACGAAAAAGGCAGGATTGACCAGATACTTTAAACTATTAAAAACTGCAGGATCAACCAGATATTTAAAACTACTCACATAACAGGTGAATCCTTTCACTCACGGTCCTCTCACTTAGCGAACGATACGTCCGCCATGTTTTTCTGGAATCCCTCTAAAGGCAACTGATAGCCAATGACAGACCATGCTACAGGCGTAGGGATGCTTGGTCCTAACAACCACAGCACTAACCTTAGCAACCTGATGAATACCAGATTAAAACGCGGTAGAAAGAATTCCTTTACGGCTTAAAAAAATTTAAAATGCTCACTTAAATTATCGTAGGGGCACCATACACTATAAAAAATAATGGATGGGCAATGTAATGCCCAAGCAGTTGTGCTGTGCCGCTGAGGTTCTGATTCCCATGGACAGCTCAAGTCATTTCCCGAGGTCAGAGGGAATCAGAACCCCTCAGTGGCACAACACACTGGTTGTGCATACTTGCCCATCCACTATTCTCTATATGCTATGGGCTGGATATTCAAATTGTGCCATTCTGTTGTGCAAGCCCTTGCGCTGCTCAAAATAGTTGTGCTGGGGTGTGGCTGGGAAAACATTCCGTGGAGTTGCAGCTGTTGAGCAACTCCTTTGAATATCACCCCGAACCACAACCACTGTGCATGGTGCAGTGGAACTGCGCCACCTCAAGTGGTCAGAGTGGAGCATTCAAGAAGCGGTGGCGCAAGTTCCATTGCGCCATGCACAAATTTCCGATATTCAAAAGGTGACATGCAAATGGGGCCATAATCCATGCAAGGCGCAAGGGGGCCATTGCATCTACTTATAGCCCCATTTGCATGCCATTAGCATGCAGGTGTGCCGATCCTGAAGACTTGCGCCTGGCGCCCTGCCAGGCAGCAGCCGTCGGGGACTGATGCCCCCTGCACCCCAATCACGGGCATAACTGTAGTAAACCCCTTCCCCGACTGGCCCAATCACGGGCATAACTGTAGTAAACCCCAACTGGCTGATCGCGGGCAGAACAGAGTTCAACCCCCAAGCACAATATCCCTGGTGGTCCAGTGGACCTAAAGCCATCGCAGGCATTAGAGTCCACCCCAAAGGTCATCCAAGTACCCTGGTGATCTAGTGGCCCCACCCCACCACCCACAGAGCCCCACGATCCCACTCCCCCATCAGCGGTGGGTGGCAGCACCCACCCGCCTGCTACCCGCCGCCCACCGACTAATTGCTCGGTAGGGCTGCCGCCATTGGTTCAGAGCAGAGCCAATGGCATGCATGCAACCCATACCATACAAGGCAGTCCAGATATGTGAATGAATTCATTGTTTGCTAACAGATTAGTGCCCAGCTAACTGTGGCTTTCAATGTGGCAATGCTTAGGGATTTCTCTGTTTTATTGCTACAGACCTGATAGCAAGGCATTAACTCTGCTGGTGCCCACTAACTCCTTGACTATCCTTGTCTGTGGCTTCAGGTATGCATAATTTTCTATTAAAGTGTCAGATATTTATATCCTGGTCTATGATTTCAGATTCGCATCATCTTCTATTACTGTGCCAGATATTTATACTTTGGCCTATGGTTTCAGGTATGCATTATTTTATATAAAATTATCTGATATTTCCTTTTATTGTTGTCTTTTTTCTGCAGGGTGTCCGTGTAATCACTGACCTCTCCTCAGCACACTGGGATGAATCCCAATGGAAATTCCCCTATGAATTCAACCCATCCAACTTTCTTGATGACAATGGGAGTTTATTAAACCACAGGCCTTCATACCCTTCTCAGCTGGTAATTGTTGCATTTGTTGTCCAAGTTCAGATTTTATGCTGAACATCTAGACATTGAAATAAGACAGAACATCATAGGAATTCCTACTGTTTAAAGGGTGTTCGCGTCCCCTTGAGTCATGGCCCCATCATGCTGCCTAGTGTTAATGTAGTACACATTTTAGTTATAGATATTACTTGTCTGCTGAACATGAAAGGTTACTATTGGCATTTAAGGCCATTATACAGTACCTGCCATCTTGGGAAAAGAATGATGCATAAGCATGAAACTGTTAGTTCACAATTTATTTGAAGGCTTATAATTTATTCATACACATTATTTTGTGTGTGTGTATATATATATATATATATATATATATATATCTATATCTATCTATCTATCTATCTATCTATCTATCTATCTATCTATCTATCAATCTATCTCTTATCTCTCTCTAGATATATGTATATATATATTTATTTGCTTTTGTTAACCAGGTAAGCACACTAGACTGCCAAGTGCCTATTTTCAGGTGCGACCCGGAGGATTACAAGGTACATACATTCAAGAACAGTAGGAGGAGTCACGTTAACATACAGAAAATATCAGGCATTAACAGAGATTAATAGGTAGCTAACAGATAAGAGACTTTAGGCACTAAACAGATAATGCTTAGATATCTGCAACTAGATGTTAGGTAGTGAACAGCATAATACAGAATAGTACGGTCAGTGCCAACAGGGCAAACAATATAGGGTAAGCCATACCTGTGGGGGCACTAGGCGGGTAAGCAGGAGGAGTACAAACTGGGAAAGAGAGACCTGGAAAAGGGTAGGAAGGGTACCCTACTGGGACAGGTGGGCAGGGGTGGGCCCATGTAAAGATGCCAAGTTGTTGTTAGCTTGACCTGTTACAGGAGGAGAAGTGCTTTAAAATGCAGGAGCCATGCCACCACCAATAATAGGCTGGGGCAAGGAGTGAGTGCTTCAGCTGGTGGTCTATGAGGTGCAGACAGGTGGAGGCTGATTTCAGGAAGCCCCATAGGGAGGCTTTAAAGCAGGGATGGGAGGAGGAGGACCGAATTAAGGTAGGAAGGGAGTTCTACATTTTCGTGCGTAGGGCGGTGAAGGCCTGATCACCTGCAAGGGTGCGGGTTTTGGGAACCAGGCGATCCAGCATATCCCTAGATCTTAAGTGGTAGGATGGGGTGCCATGTTTGAGGGAAGGGCGAGGGCAGAGGGGTAGCCATTCTGACAATGTTGTCAATGAAGTTTCTGAGGACAAAGGTGGGGTGCTTTTCTGGAGGGAGCCACTCAGGCGTGTAAAGATCTCGCGGTGCATGAGGGGAGGGCCGAGAGCACAAAGCGGCAAATATTGTTATAGGCAGTGTCCCATTTCGAGAGGCTAGATTTTGGTACGGGCAAAGGATACAAGCCCATAGCAGAGCGTTGAAGGAGGACCCCCTAGCTAGGGCCATTGTGCAGCCAGGGTAAGGCAACTTTGCTTTATAGGCAAGACCGAGCTTACCATTTGTAGCCTTACATATATTCCAAATATGTAGGATAAGATCCAGTAGTGGGTCAAGGGTCATGCCCAGATACTTGACAGCATCCACCGTCTGCAGGGGAGAGCCATCAGCCCCATAGATCATTAAGGAGCAGAGCAGGTTTTTGTCTTGATCAAGGAGCCAAAGAGCATGGCTTGGGTCTTTTAAGGTTGATGGTAAGCTTATGGTCCACTAGCCAGGTTTGAATGTGCATAAAGTCAGAGTTTAGCTGGGAGTTTATGGTAGTGATGTCCTGGAGCTGGCCAGGATGACAAGGTCATCCGCATAAAGGATGGTATGTCCATGGGCAGTGACAGACGGCAGTTCATTAATGAAAAGGAAGAACAGAATGGGTCCAAGGATGAATCCCTGGGGACCCCTGAGAGGACTGAAGAGGGTTGGAGAGGGTACATTTAAAGTTAGTGTATTGCTGCCTGCTAGAGAGGTAGTTTGAGAACCAGGCATGGGCAGAGGGGGAGAACCAAGGGACAGAAGAGTGGAGCTGAGGAGGGAGTGATCAACCCAATCAAAGGCCTTGAGAGATCCACAAAGATAGCTCCTGTCAGATTGCCTTGATCAGCAGCGGTCCTAATCACCGAGGTAACCACAGCAAGAGCTGTAGACATGCTGTGCCCTTTCCTGAAGCCGTGTTAGCGGGAAGAGGAGGTTATGGTTTTGAATGTAGTGGGAGAGCTGAGAGGCAACTACCTTCTCCAGAAGCTTGCAGGTAGCAGACAGAATAGCGATGGGTCAGTAGTTCTGAGATCTTTGGGGTTATCCTGTTTTAAGACAGGGACAACCTTGGCCACCTTCCATAAGTCAGGGATGATCCCAGAGATTAGAGAGGTGTTGAAGATATGCGTGACAGGCTCGCAAGGAGGGGCCCCAGCCTAATCAGTTTCGTTCAAGGCTGTCCCTACCTGCCCCACTGTGAGGGAGACACCAGCAATAAGCTTCTGGGTTTCTTTTAATGAGACCCATTTTAGGTAGAAGGAGGTCGGAGGTGAGTCCATTTGGGGGACCAGGGACTTGGGGGCAGGGGACTGGGAAGGGGCACACAGATCAGAGAACAGGGAGTTAAAGGCATTGGAAATGGTGAGTGGGTTATTGCAGCTGACCCTGCCAAGGAGCATGTCATTGACTGAACTCTGGCGACCCACCGACTGCATTTTTGATATTTTGCCAGAAGCTCCTTGGTTGTTGGCAGAGGATAGCAGGGCAGATTGGCAGAACTCGCTTTTGGAGCGGATGGCTCTCTACAGGAGCTTCTAAGCTGCCGGTATACTAAGCGGTTGTTGTTGTGTCGGAGGGCCTTGTATGTCTCCCAGCATTTGTCCCTAAGCTTAAAGAGGAGAATAGGGTGCCGTGAAGCCATTTGGTGACAGCGCCTCACCCTCCTTCTAGTGTGTTCTGCAGGGGACAAACTCTGCTATGAAGAGGTCAAGAGCTCGTGCAGGGTCATTTGTGGCTGTGACCGTGACCAGTCGGCTTGTTGTAGGTCTGCAAAGCAGTCGCTTAGGTTAAATTTAGAGTAATCCTCAACTGGATCACTTTACTGGGATTTTGGGTGAGGAGATGCCCCAAATGCAGTAGATTGGCGAGTGGTCAGAGATGACATCTGGGAGAATACCTGAGGATATTATTCTGTCAGGTCTGTTGGACAGACCCAGTCAATAAGGACCCTTTTTCCCCGTGAGGAGAGCCTAGTGGGTTCTGTTATGAGTTGGCTTAGGGCAAGGCCCGAGAGTGAGAGGCTCATATTGTTTGGAGTTGGACCCATCCAGTTAAGATTAAAGTCACCCAGAACTAGTACCTCATTGGGGCCAGCCTTATCACTAATGCAGTCAAGAAGTGGAGAGTCCTAGCACTCCAGCCCTTTGGGGGTTATAGGCACAGACCAGGTGTACTTTTTTGTGTGACCTAGCAGAAGAAGTGCATGCAGGAACTCATGCTGGGGAGTAGGAGGTGAGTGATCAATGGTAGACACATTCAGGTGCACCTTGTAAAGAGGAGCACTCCACCACCACGCTTATTCCCTGCCCTGTCTTGTCTGATGTGGCTGGAGCCCAGAAGGTACACACACTGTATCAGGGATGTGTGGCTTCAGCCAAGTTTCTGAAATACCATTATATCCAGTTTGTAATGAGCCACCCAGGCAGTAAGTTCAGCTAGGTTGTGTAGATGCTATGAACATTCAGGTGGGCAATTTTTAATCCTTTGGTGTATAGCCAGGCAGGACTTGAAAGAGGCAAGTTGGCTTTGCGGACCAAGGAGTTTGGCCATGCCCCAGTGGGTCCAGGGATGGCAGACGAGATGGCCCTGAGGGTAGCAGGCAACAGCGTGATACTGGGTGAAGGAGATTCCAGGGGAAGAGTGCAGCAGCCAGAGAACAGGGAAAAGAAATGGCCAGGCAGAATTGTGAGAAGGCACAATACTAGAAGCAATGTACTGGCTGCAGCGTCATTCTAGACACCCCCAGTGGCAGCACAGGGAGTTACTGCAAGCTGAACTCACAGAAGCACAGGGGAAGCTGTAACTGCAGTCCTTAGGACACACAGGTGCTAGCATGAAAGGCAGGTGGTAGGAGCTACAGAACTAGGCTGGAGGCGGCCGCTAGTGGAGAGTTGATAAGCTGCATATGGGAAAAAGGGCTGATAGGTTGTTTCCATGCTCATGTGATGTGCTACACCCTATTTATGTGAGACCGACCAAGGGTGGTGTTGGGGGTGGTGGGAGCTGAATGCACGCAATCACACTGAGGTCAGGACTACTGTGGTCACAAGCAGGCAGCAAGGAGAACTGTACCTGGGCTGGATATGCGGTTTTTCTGGCTGTGGAGTAGGGGCTGAAGCAAGCCCTCATGACCTCTGTTGTCCGGGGGTCTACTGTGGAGAGGAGAAAAAAGCAGCCGCTAAAAAAGGTAAGGGGAGGAGAGGAACACTGAAAGAGGGCAGTGCTGAATCAGGATATTGGGAGGGATCAGTGTTGCAGCAAGGACTGAATTAATTGGCAGACTTCTACTGGCTGAAAGGGTTGCAACAAGGACTGAATTAAATAAGCAGACTTACATTACGAATAGAAAGCACATTTCTGATACAAATAACATACATCCACAGTTGTAATAATTTAAGGGGATTAGTGGGCTGAGCAACAAAGGAGGTAGAGTTTGATAAGAATAAAACTATCTCCACTTCCACGCCGAGAAAAATTGTTCTTTAAAAGGTGCCAAGACCACACTGAGGTCAGGACTGCAACGGTCACGGCAGACAGCGAGGAGAACTGTACCTGGGCTGGATATGAGTGGCTCCTTTCGGGCTGTGGGGAGGCTGAAGTGAGCCTTCATGACTTCCATTGTCTGGGGGTCTACTGGGCTGGATATGCGGTGGCTCCTTTCAGGCTGTGGGGAGGGTGAAGTGAGCCCGTGACCTCCGTTGTCCGGGGTCTACTGGGCTGGATATGTGGTGGCTCTTTTGGCTGTGGGTGGGGCTGAAGTGAGCCTTCATGACCTCCGTTGTCTGGGGGGTCTACTGGGCTGGATATGCGGTCTTCTTTCAGGCTGTGGGGAGGGCTGAAGTGAGCCCTCGTGACCTTCGTTGTCTGGGGGTCTACTGGGCTGGATATGGTGGCTCCTTTCGGGCTGTGGGGAGGGCTGAAGCAAGCCGTCGTGACTCTCTGTTGTCAGGGGGTCTATTGTTTATATATATATATATATATATATATAGCTATATCTATATATATCTATTTTATACTTGCCCAGTAGGCTTTGTAGGAGTGTTTAATGTTAAAGGCAATTATTCCTGGTTAATAACTTTAAATTGGTGTCACAGATTTTCCTATAATTTGGCATGCATCATCTGCTGGGGTAGGTCTGTTAATCTACCAAATTTGATTTGAATCCCTTTTGAAATTTTTGAGATATAAAGTGTTGAAAATACAGAGATTTCCTTATTTTTTGCTGTTGTTTCTGCCACCTGTATCTCAGTAACGGCTTTAGGTGCTAGGTTGAAATTTTCAGGTAGAATCCTCACAGATGTACCTTTTGAAGGCTTGGTAAAGAAAATAATCAATTCCAAGTTATTAAATCTTGAATTTGCCATTATTTCCTATGGAGAAAAATAGATGTAAAAGTGAAAGTGATTTTCGGACACTGTCATCCAGTTTTGCATATTTTGCACCTGAAAATCTTTGCAACACTCCAATAGATTTACAGGAAAGTTGACAAGCACCAGCCTAGGGCACAGGTCTCTTGACTTAACAAATTTGGTTTGAATCCCTTGTTTGGTTTCTGAGATACATAGTGTTGAAAAACAGATTTTTGAGGGTTTTGCTGTTATCGTTTATTAATGTTAAAGGGCAATTTTGGATCTTAACTTTGTAAAGGTTAAAGTGATTTCTACGAAATTTAGCACACATAATTACCATAGGGAGGTGTTTGTAAGAGATTTAGGCCCTGTCCACACTATGCCTCTGTAATGTTGCAGAAGGCTCAAACGGAATTACATAGCGGTTTAGCGTTCCACCTGTAACATTACAGAAGGCGTTTTCATAACCATTGTTGAAACCACTTATGAGGTGGTTTGAACAACAGTTACGAAATGGTTGTGCCCTGTAACGTTACCAGCCATAGTGTGGATGTGTGAGTGTAGCTCCAGCATTCCCCAGTGCAGCACGAACTGCATTGTGAACAGGGTGCAGCCAGACGGTTACAAGGCACCCACAATGTGGATGGACTGTAACGTTCCAAACCGCTATCGAGACTGGTTGCTGCAGCAGTGTGGACATGCTGTAATGGTTCCAGTCTGTAATGGTTTGGAACTGTACAGACTGTAAGTGGTGTAGTGTGGACAGGGCCTTATTTTATCTTAATAGCTTTAGCCGTTTCTGAGATACAGTGTGTTAAAAATAAAGGTTTGGGGTGGTGCCACTTTTTGTCCACCTGTATCTCAGAAAAGGCTTTAGCTTATGGGCTGACATTTTCAGGGTAGAAAGCATTGGCCTCACAGATGTGCCTTTTGAAGATCTGGTGGAAAATATAAATCTGTTCCAAAGTTATGACATGTTGAATTTCACATTATTTCCTATGGTGAAAAATAGATGTCCCACACAATACAGGATTCTGTTTTCGTACTAGGATTCTGCTTGAACTAGGATTCTGATTCGAACCAGGATTGTGTTTAACCTATGATTCTGCTTCAAACTAAGATAGATTCTGCTTTGAACTAGGATTCTGCTTTGAACTAGATTCTGCTTTTTATGAGTCCTATGGAAAGGATTCTGCACTGAACAAGGATGTTATTTTGCAGTACTGTATCCCTTTTGGCAGACAGAACCAACACAACGGGGAAACAGGAACCAACAGTCAACAAAACTGATCTAGCATTTTAGACTTTTTAAATCTCTTGCTCGGGCGGCAACGCTTAGACAAGCTGATTTAGAAAAAAAAAAACTCTTGCCATTTTTATGTTTGCTTGTGCGCATGCAAGAAACATTATGTGGCAGCTTAGGAGAGAAGTGGGTTGTGGAGGCGCAGCACTGTGGCAGCCAATGGAGGCACTGCATTTGGGGCTTGGCACTGGTGGACCAATGGAGGCACAGTGTGTTGATGTCACTGGCTTCCAAAGGTGCCACCAAGTTGTAATGTTTTCACTGCAGCAATCAGGGGCCACCTCATCAGTGCAGCGTCAGCCATTCCGCAGCAGTGAGGGAGTGACCCATCATTGCTGGGCTGAACATTGTTTAGTGTAATATTGTTTAGGAATGTGGCAGCAAGCTGCCACCATGTTCACAAACAATATTAGACATCCCTAGTGCTAAGGGGTGCCTAATCCCCTAGGCATCATGTGCCGCCCCAAAACAGTTTTGTTTGCTGACAGGGGCCCCAGTCCTCCTTGGCTTCACTTCTCCTCGTGTAATTTGCCAATGGGGATCCCACTCCCCATCGCACAATGTCCCCCAAAAATGTTGGTTTTGTGCTGAGGGTGCCTAATCCCCTCAACTCTTGCCCTCGTATGTGCCGATGAGGGTGCCCAATCCCCATCAGCTACAGCTCTCCCAACAAAACACTCAGGTGGCATGCTGGGAGCCCACCCCAGCATGCCAAATGTCTCTTGTGAAGAAAAAAACTTCCCGCGATGAGTTTTTTTCCCTGTAAATCAGAAAATGGTCCCTCATTGAGTCCAGTGGCCCCACCCCAACCCGCACTCCACCCTCTGCGAACCCTGCCTCCCACACCCCCGCCCCATACTTCTGGAGCCCAGCGTGACGATCTTCGTGGACCGAAGGCATCTGCAATTTTCAAAGCCGACCGTGAACTGAAGAAATGCCGGTAAGCTGTATAATGGCATACATAGGGTTTTTCAACTTTGTTGCATATCTCAGGCATTTTTGGGAATTGTAGCAGCAAATTTTCAACATGGTGTTATTGGGACCCTCCTCATGAATTCAACCACTGTCATGGTGTTATTCGGTCCCGAAGGTGATTTCATGTCACTGCATGGAATTGCCTTTCGGACTGATTAACGAATGACAGTGCCAGTGTTCATGAGGTGGCCTCTCAAAATCTAGGTTGCAGATTTGGTGGAAAAAATCCAAGAAATTACTGTTTTACTTGTTAATAATGCTACAGTTGCTACGCATGCTGGTAACTTACCAAATTTGAAATATTTTCACTCCAGATTTCAACATTGCCATTTTCCACACCTCCTTATGAACAGTACAGCTGTCATTTTTCACATCCTGGCCGAAATGTGTTTTCGCACTTCTGGCGCAGAGAATAGCGTGGTCGCAGTGGGAAATCAGTGTTCGGGACAGATTAAGAAATCACAGTGACACTGTTCATTAGCAGAGGTACTAAAATGCCAATGTTGAAAATTTTATGATGAAAGTCCATAAAATGACTGTGTTACGAGCGTATGCTATGCAGTTTCCACGCATGCTCATAACTTTGCACATTTGAAATATTTTCACTCCAGATTTTCAACATTGCCATTTTTCCACACCTCCTTATGAATAGTACAGCTGTCATTTTTCACATCCTGGCAGAAATGTGTTTTGAAAAGTCCATAAAAGTCCATGAAACGACTGTGTTACACGCATGCATATGCGAAGTTTCACGTATGCTCGAAGTACTACATTTTAAATATTCCCACTACAGATTTTCAACATTGCCATCTCTTCACACTTCCTATGGATGGTACAGCTGTCATTCTTCACATCCTGCCCGATCTGTGTTTTCATTACGTGGCTAGAATGGCACGGTCGCTGTTGGAACTCAAAGTTCTGGACACTTGACAAAATCACACTGCCCTCTCTTCATGAGAAGAGGTCCCAAATGCTTTCATGAGATGGGGTCACAAAAGGCCATGTTGAAAATTTGCAGTGCAATACCAACAAATGCCTGGGGCATTAAGGTTTCTAACCATAACGTCCCACCCTGTACAGACTGACGGGCATCGGGGTGCGCCTTTGATTGCCAGCTGTACTGCTCATGCCAATCCACCCCCAGCCACTGACAGGTATCGAGGTGTACCTTGGACTCTTCGCCCCAGACTTCATCCCATTGTCCTATACTGCACCCATTTCAGTGTATGTCTCATGTAATGGGGTGACTGTAAAGCCAAACACCCACATACACCGTAACACGTGTCAGTGTCTGCAGAATAAGGTGAGGTGACATGGCATGACCGTCATGGGCAATGACCCAGACACTTATCCAATGCCTGTCCATCTCTACAGGATGGAGGTGGGGTTCATGTGAAGTTCAGTACTTCACTGCCATTCCTATTCTGCATCTGTCTAACTCCTGCATTTCCAATGCTAATTCCAACAAGCAAGCATTCGACACTGACAAATGCTTGTTAGCTTTTCTTGCTGCTACCAATTGCAACTTTTCAACACCCTGAACTACATAGTTGTACCTAGCATCTATTTCATCTTTAAATTGTTAAGACCTACCTAGCCCTACCTGTTGGGACTGTTGATAGCCTAGTGCCTAGAAATTATACTGAACTGTATTTTGGCAAAGGAGGGGTGATCTGTAGAGCATTTCATACTGTTAGTGCATAACATGTCGTGCTGAATGAGCTAATTTAGGAATTTATATTGTTTATTCTCCTTGCAGCAGACTTAGAAACTTTATTGGGTCCCCTGCCATCTTACATTTGGTAGGGCATACTGTCTAATGTTGGAAAGGGCACAGTGAGGAATGTTTATTGATTATACTCCTAACAGCAGATTTGTATTTGCTACTGTGTCCCTGACTTAGTTGCTTCTTTCCCTGTCTACTCTCTGGCTCCCTGCCACTTCCCTAGCTTCTGCCTCAATCTGCTAAGGTTTTTCCCCTACTAACATAGAAACATAGAATTTGACAGCAGATAAGGACCGCTTGGCCCACCTAGTATACCCATTTCCTACCTAACAGATAAGTTGCAGATCCTAGTTAACCAACAGCCTTCTCCTACCCCCACTAGGACTGCCTTACATCTGTCCCATGCATTCTCAAATTCCCCACTGTTCTTGACTCCACGACCTCCTCAGGAGGTTGTTCCATGCATCCACAACCTCTCTGTGAAAAAATACTTCCTCACATTACCTCTGAACCGTCCCCTCTATCTTCAAATTGTGCCCCTTGTTCTTGCACATCTTTTTCTGAAATATGCTACCCTCTTGGACTTTGTTGATTTCCTTGAGGCATTTGAAAGTTTCAATCATGTCCCTCTCTTCCTTCTTTCCTCAAGGGTATACATATTATTAAGCTCCTTTAGTCTTTCTTCATATGTCTTCTGGTGCAGACCCTGCCATTTTAGTTCCCTCCTCTGGACAGCCTCCACTCTGTCTATGTCTTTGCAAAGATGGGGTCTGCAGAACTGCACACAGTACGCCAGATGGGGTCTCACCAACTGTCTGTACAGAGGGATAACAACTTCTTGTTTTCTACTATTGATGCCTCCTCATGCATCCCAGTATCCCCAGCCTTCCTTACTGCCTTCTCACATTGCTTGCCCACTTTAGGTCATCTGATATAATTACCCCCAGGTCCCTTTCCATTTTACTGTTGTCAGTATCTCACCCCCATTGTGTACTCTTCCCTGGGTTTTGTTTCCCATGTGCATTCACTTGCACTTTGCATTGAATCTGAGCTGCCATACATTTGACCATTCTCCAACCTTGCCAAGTCCCTTCTCATCCTTTCCACTCCATCTTGTGTATTAACCTGTTGCAGATCTTTGTGTCATCTGCAAAGAGACATACTTCTTCTTCCAGTTCCTCTGCAATGTCCCTTATAAAGACATTGAAAAGGACCGGTCCCAGTACTGAACCCTGCAGTACCCCACTAGAAACCCTCCTTTCTTCACTGTGGACTCCAATTATTACTACCCTTTGCGTCCTGTTGTCTAACCAATTTTTTATCCAGGCAACCACCTTGGGACCCACTCCAAGGCTGACTAACATGTGTATTAATCTTTTGTGTGGTACTGTATCAAATGCCTTGGTAAAATCTATGTAGGTCATGTCCACAGCCCCTCCTGGTCTCACTACTTTGGTCACCCAGTCAAAGAAATCTATTAGATTCATCTGACATGACCTTCCATCATGAATCCATGCTGCCTTGGGTCCTGTGCCCCACTGGCCTCTAGGTACTCAACAATTCTTTCCTTCAGAGTGATTGCATCATTTTTCCCTACCACTGAGGTCAAACTAACTGGTCTGTAGTTTCCTGCCTCTGTCCTGCTCCCACTTTTGTGAAGATGAATCACATCCGCCTCCTCCAGCCCTCAGGTACCACCCCTCCTCCCATGATTTGTTAAAGATAGTAGTCAGCGGTGTCACTAGTTCTTTCCTTAGTTCTTTTAGAATTCTTGGGTGAATCCCATCAGGCCCCATTGCTTTGTCCACCTTCAATTTTATTAGTTCTTTCAGAACACTTTCTTCTGTAAATGGACTGGTATTGACCCCATCTTCAGGGTGTTTCTCTTGTTTGGTTTAGGTACCTCCCCTCCTTTTCCTTTGTGAATACTGAGCAGAAATATTTGTTCAGTAGCCCTGCTTTTTCACTGTCACCTCTACCCACATTCCTCACCTTATTAAGCCTCAGTATCCCTCATTTGGTCTTTTCTTCACTCCCTAATGTACCTTAAAGGTCTTATCCCCTTCTTAACAAAGTTGTCTATCCTTTCTCGGTTTGGGCCTTTGCTATTCTGACTGCCTTCCCAGCCTCTTTCTGCTTTAACTGATAAAGTTCTCTGTCCTGCTCCTTCTGTGTTTCCTTATATTTCCTGAATGCTATCCTTTTCTTCTTAACCTTCCCTGCCACCTCTTTTGAGAACTGTAACATTTTTTCCTCCGTTGTTTTGTTGATTTGCTTTACACAAATGCTTGTTGCCTCAGTGATAGCTGTTTTGATTACTCCCATTGTTCCTCCACCCTCCTCCTTGCCTGTTTGCTAGTGCTTTTCTGAGGCCCTCTCATTTTCCCAAAGTCAGCCCTCCTAAAGTCCAACTACTCTTGCTTTTGTATGGCTTGATTGTATGGCTGTGTTTATCAGTGAACCACACTGTTTCGTGGTCGCTTGTTCCCAGATGGCTACCCACTTCTAAATCTGAGATTCTTTCTCCATCCCATTTGAGAGTACCAGGTCTAAGATTGCTCCCTCCCGAGTGGGTTCCAATACTAGCTGTCTGAGGCATGCCCCTGTAGGGCATCAAGAATGACTTCTGCTCTTTGATGTGCCTGCAGCAAAGGTGCTCCAGTCAACATTTGGCATATTCAAGTCCCCCATCAACATATCTCCCTTTATGCCATTCTAAGGAAGTCTTCTATCATTTCCTTGTCCATTACCTCCCTGAGATGGGGGTCTGTATAACCCCATGCGGATTGTGGTGCCATTTCCTGTCTCCAGGGTGACCCAGAGTGCCTCATCTTCTCCTGTTTACTCTTTAGTTCTGTTGCTTTGATCTCTTCCTTTACATGAGAGCTACTCCTCCTCTTTTACCCTCCCTGTCCCTCCTGTAGATTGTGTGTATCCTGGTATGTTGACATCCCAGTCATGGTTCTCTGTGTACCATGCTTCTGTGACTGCCACAATATCCAGGCAACCTCTTCCATCAAGGCTACTAGTTCAGGGAGCTTGTTTCACAGACTATGGGCATTGGTACTCATCACCTCCACTTTTTGATGGCCTTACCCTTTTAGCCCCATTCCGTCCTTACTTCCTTTGCCTTTTTTACATGTACCTCAGTCCTGCTCCTAATGACTTCTCTACCTTGGTGTTTACCTCACTAATTACCGTGTTTTGTCAGGGAGGCTGGGATTCTCTGCTCCTTTCAGTGCCCCTGCAGCTAGTTTAAATCTTGCCAATGAAGCATTTAAACCTCTCACCTAGGATCCTGGTTGCCCCGGACAGATGTAGACCATCGCCAGTATAGGTCTGCATCCCTCCAGGTGGCTCCCCAGTCCCCAATGAAGTCAAAACCCTGAGCTCCACACCAGTTTTTCAACCATTCATTGAATTCCCTGGTGAGGAGTACCCTAGCATCACACTTGCCACAGACAGGCAGCACCTCTGAGAAGGTTACGTGATGCGCTACTTGTCTATGGCCCCTCCCAACTCTACAAACTCCTCTTGCACTGCTCTGATCCCATTTCTAGCCGGGTCATTTGTCCCTAGGTGGACAATGACATCCAGCTCCCTCCCTGTGCAGCTGCTCCCACAATCCTGAGGATTTGCTTCCTGTCCCTCCAAGCCGTGGTGCCAGTCAGGCACCACCTCCTCTCCCTTCCTCACCACTTCTCCCCCACCTAATGATTGAGTCCCCACCAGGAGTTGTTTCTTCCTCTGTGGGGTCCCATGCCACCCTCCTGTGGGTCTCCTTTGTGAAGGTTCCCAGCATCCTCCTTGGTCTCTACTGCAGGTGCCTCCATAGAGGAACCACTATCCACCAGAAGAGTGAATGAATTGTGGAGAGGTACAGCTGAGGATGCAACTCTGTTCCACCACATCTCCCTTCCTGAGCCCACCCTGGTCCAGCCTCTCCTTCTTTCTTGGCAACCTCTGAGGTTGCGGCATTGACCCTGGTGGTCCTTTGGTTGGGGAGGAGGTTTCACGAATCCTAGACAGGTCAGCCTGGAGATGGGCAACCTCCTCTCTCAGACCAGAGAGGTGCCTGAAAATAGGGTAGCATCATAGCCTCCAGAATGTCTCCCGGAACACTGCCACCCACAGCCATTGCACTGAACCACTCCTATCATGTCTTCTTTTGTGTCCCTCTCCTGTTTCTCTGTATGCTTACCTCTTCTTCTCCTTACAACTCTCACCCTTCCTGTTCTGGGACAGCAACTTCCTATATTCTTCAGTAGCCTCCTTCTTCCTTGCTCAGTGTCAGAGCACCAGTACCTGGGTGGGAGGTGAGCTACTTTTTCCTTTAGGGTTGACAAAACCAATGTTTCTCTAAGATCCTTCCTTCCTCTGCCAAACAGGAAGTTCCTGTTGACAGTCAAATCCAGTGGCTATAAAAGTAGAACTGACTTAGGGTGGGTGGAGGGTGGGATGGAGGGCAATTAGTAAGAAAAAGGCTAGCAACAGGAAGTTGTAATTTGAGTCACCTGCTTTTATAGTGTCTAAGCCACATCCCAATTAGCTCTCTTTCCTCCTACTGGTTTAGCAAAGTAAGTTGATACAGTACCCTTCCCAGCACAGAACACACACTGACTTTCTTCTTTCTTTCTTTTTTAACCCTAAATAAGACCTGTTCTACTTCTAGTAAAGTACCTGTCTGCGAATCTCAACAGACACTGACTCCTGTGAGATATAAGTGTTAAATTAATAAGAAAATGTAGCTTCTTTAGTTAGCTGCTTTCTGCTCTACAAGCAAGGCTAGCAACAGGAAGTTGTAATTTGAGTCATCTGCTTTTATAGTGTCTAAGCCACACCCCCAGTTAAGCTCTCCTCCTACTGGTTTAGCAGTAAGTTGATACAGTACCCTTCCCAGCACAGAACACACACTGACTTTCTTTCTTTCTTTCTTTTTAACCCTAAATAAGACCTCTTCTACTTCTAACAAAGTATCTGTCTGCTTAATCTAAATGCTAAACTCCATCAGCACCCCAACATCATCTTTAGCTCTTCAGACATCCTTTCCAACTCTCACTTGTCCGCCTCTCCCTCCTCCTCCTCCACCTCCTCCATTTGTGGATTGGGTTGGTGCCATTCCACCAGCTTCTTCTAACCTATTATTGCTGCCTGTACTACTCTGTCTCAACCCTCCCAAACTCCTTTGTCCTCATAGTGTGCATCCACCCATGCTGATACCCTGTGTGCCTGCCCTATTATATTAATTGGAGTCCCTCCTCCTCAAGCAGATTTCAGCCCTCAGAGGGCTCTCAAGCTCTGTGGCACTGGAGAATCGGAGCTGGGCCATGAGGCCACACACAGCCAACCAGCAGAGCTTCAGGTATAAGATATTTTCCTTCTAGCCCTGGACCACCCACAGATTGAAAGCCACATTTGTGATTGGGCTCTTCCTGGCTGCTTCCCGGATCCCAGAGGCTGCCTCGACTATTTACTGGCCTAATTGGGGCTTGCTGGGGCGTGGGACTGAGCTAGCATTTTAGACTTTCTAAATCTGTTGTTCGGCAGCAACGCTAGACAAGTTGATTTTGCTGGCTTTAGAAAAAACAAAAAGCCTCTTGCCATTTTTAGCTTTTCTAGCTGCTACTAACTGCAATTTTTCACCCCACCTCCCCTCCTCCTACCTTAATTAAATACTTTTACTGGGGGCCTGCACACATCCCCACCCCTTCCCATTGGGCCACATCTCTGGCTACCTCCTCCTTAAAGGGACTCTGCTCCTCTGTCTTGGTACTCATTCCTTGTGGTTTCTGCACCTCTGTCTTGACAGCTCCTTTGCAGTCTGTGCCTTGCTCTGTGCAGTCTGATGGCTGCAATAACAGCCATTATCATTTACAGATGGATCCTGCTTCTAAATAACAGCTTTATAGGAAAAAAGGGTGATCAGCCCCAACAGGACCCACCTAGGCAGTATGTTTTGCCAAAGATCGTTTTTGCAAAATTTTCTACTCACAAAAGAGCACTGACTCCTCTTGCACTCCACTGTCTTTCCCCAGCTCAGATCTTCTATTTACATTCATATACCACTCCTCTTACAGTTAGAGTGGTGCTCCATGCCCTGTCTCTCTGCCACCACTTCACCGCCCAGCAACACTTCCCACAAAGCTTAACGTACAAACGTCAAAACAAAGCCACCTTAAAAACAGTTATAAACTGTCTCAGGAAGTTGCTAGTACTTCTCCTACTCTTCTCAGGGAATGTTGAACTTAACCCTGTCCCACCCCTCCTGCTTGAGCCCCATCAGACCTCTTGCATGTTAAGGGCCTTAGTTTCCTGCACATAAGTGTTTGCAGCTACCAAAATTTGACTTAGTCCAGGCTTGTGTTTACACACAGTACCTGGCATAGTATAGATTTCAGAGACATGGCTCTCAAGCCATATCCCTGACAAAACAGTCAATATACATGGATACAACCTGTTCAGATGTGACAGACCCACTAGGGGTGGTGGAGTCGCTATCTATGCCAAGATCAAATACCATGTCTCAGACATTGTTCAAACCTCCTACCTAAGGAACTCAAATGCCTTGCCCTTAAGTTAACCATTTCACCTGAAGTAGCCTCTTAATATCCGCCTGTTATAGGCCACCTTGTGATGCTTGGCATTCTAGAACACCTACACTCCATACTGGATAAGGTGAACATAGAAAGCATAATAATGGGAGATTTCAATCTGAACTGGAACAATGCCTGCACTAACAAGATTAAAGAGTTCTGCAATGAACACGGGTTAACCCAGATGACTCTGGAGAACACCTGACCAAACAAGAAAACCCCAGCCACAGTACCCTACTGGATCTTATGCTTGTCATCAGTAAACCTCACAACATCACCCATGCAGGAGTTTTTCACAGTGACTTCAGTGAACACTGTGCCACTGCCTGTATTCCGGTCCCATAACAGGATGTCTACTTCTACCTTCAAGCTAAAAAGAAGCCTAAATATCTTCTGCCAGATTGCCTTCCTGACAGACCTTGGTAACATCAACTGGCAGAAGTTCTATCTGGCCCCATCTGTTACTGAGGCTTTCAATATTTTCCAAAACCCACTAGTGGGACTGATAAATAAACATGATCTACTTAGCAGGATCAAAACAAGGAAAAGGTCCCCTGACTGGTTCACGCCTACCCTGAAGAAAGCCCTCTGAGACAGGGATGTACTATGGAAAAGATCCAGGAAAACAAAGTTAGAAGCCAAGGTTGCCTTATGGGTGGCTAGGAATGCCTGCAGCAAGTTAATAAGGGTAGAAAAATCAAGTTATTTCCGACCGCCTTTGAAGAAAATAAAATTGCTCTGCCAATTTTTGTAACATTCTTAAAGAGGTTGAAGGTCACTTGCCAGCCTCTTCCTTCCCACTAAAATAGTGGCAGGTAACATTTCTTACACGACCAGAGCTGACATTCTTGAACAACTCAGCAAACATTTTGCCACTGCAGGTCTTGCTTTCGATGATTCGCCCTCAGCAAGCTATATGTCTGCTGCAATGACACTTCTCCTTCTGCTTTCAACCAGTTAAATTTAAACAGGTGGAGGACCTTCTAATATCTCTGAACACAAAAAGTGTGGCAGTGTTGATATTATAGAACCATTGTTCTTGAAAAACAGGCCTTTTCCATCTGACTGCCCAAATCACCCACTTATTTAATAGTCCCTTGATTCAGGGTGAATTTCCTCCTCTTTGGAAAAGCAGTGCATGTCATTTCCCTTTTCAGGTCTGGAGATCCAGCTGACATGAACAACTACTGTGCTATTTCACTGCTTCCTACCCTGTCAAAAATTCTGGAGAAAATTGTCAATTACCAACTTAGGGATTAAATAGAATCCGAGAACCTCCTGAACCCAGCCCAATCAGGTTTTAGGTCCCAAGCACAGCACTATAACTGCCCTTGCCAAAGTCTCCAATGACTGGCAAAATACTCTGGATACAAAAAACACTTCTATGCTCTCTTTCTGGACCTTAGTAAGGCCTTTGATACTGTGGATCATAGTCTTCTGCTTACGTCCTGAACAGCTTTTGGCCTAGACAATGCTGCCCTAAAGTGGTTTGAATGTTATCTCTCAACAGACTGCAACAGATTAAAGCTCAAGGGAACTGTCTCTGCTTTAAACCCTTCCTCGGGTGTGCCACAAGGCTTCATCCTGGGCCTCATCCTATTCGCTTTATACATAAACCATATCGATCTCACATACGCTCAGGCTACATACATCTATTCGTTGATGATACAGTTCTCTACACTATTAACTCATCCCTGGACATTGCTTAGGATGAGCTACAACATGACTTTGTCACCCTCCAACACAATTTACTAAAGCACAAGCTACTGCTTAATGCAAAAAACAAAAACAAGGCAATGATCTTATCTACATTTGCCGCTTATACCCAGGGACCACCATTGAACCGCCTGATTTACACCCTATTAGGTGAACCTCTGGAAATAGTGGATAAGTTTAAGTACCTGGGTGTCTGGTTGGATAACTGGCTTAATTTTGGGGTACATCTGAATGAACTATCAAAAAGCTAAGACAACGTCTAGGTACTGTTTATCGCATAAGACACCTCCTCACATTAGAAGCCAGAAAGACACTGGTCCTTACAACTTTTATTCCTCTGCTCGATTATGCAGACATTCTTTACAGTCACTTTCAAATCAGGCATTATGTAAATTTAGACATCTTCTATCACCGTGCCTTGCAGTTTATTCCGGATATGCCCAGTCATACCACCACTGCTTGCTCTACCAAAAGCTCGCCTGGCCATCTCTTACATTGAGGAGGCAAAAATACCCTCCCTGTGGTTCTACAGGGCCTTAACTGATAAGCTACCAGGTTATATCTCTGCTCTCTCTTTTATGCGTAACAGGAGCATATGGCCTAAGAAGCACATCCCTTGTATCATTCGAGGTGCCAAGAATAAGGTCCCAGTATGGTAAGGCTTCTATCAATTTTTCCTTCCCTTCCTTCCCTTTGGAACAACATACAAAAACACTACGATTCTCATCCCTGCTGGGTCCCCATACCTTTAAGTTGTCTATCACATGCATCCTGAAGGTCATATGTACCTGCCACAGGTCATTTCTCCTACTGGCCTCCCTGCCTGCTCTCCATTTACTTAGCACTTACTTACAACTCCAGCACTTCTCTGCACAGCTCCCTCTGTATACTTGCCTTATCCCCTGACCTTACTATGTTCGTGTCATCTCTTCCTCAGTGTTGACATCCTCCTCCTGAAACCCCTCCCCATCCTTCCCCACTAAGGGTTGACCCTCCTGGTCAGTCCGTTCATGCCTTCTTCTTCTATTGTTAATATAATCATTCTACCACACCTGTTACTTCTATTGCCTTGTTTAGTATCCATCCCAGACATTGGTGTACCCTTAATTTAATTTGTTAACAATCTGCACACTCTGTATTATCCAGTGTTGTTGCTATTTTTGCTGTATGTACCAGTCTGCACTAAGTGTCCAATTGTATTATTCCTTGCTTTATTCCCTTCTGCCAGGACCATCTTGAAATGAGCTTTCTTAATGATGACTCTGCCTGCTTAAATAAAGTTTTGATTGATTGATTGATTGATTGATTGATTGATTGAAACCCTGCCTATTCTACAGCCCCCAGGACCCCACCCCAGGCTGCATAAAACCCACTAGAGTTTGTTTTTTTTAAAACATAATCTCCACTCTGGGGTGCTCTTCCAGGCTTTGTTTTCTGCACAATGTGAACTGAGATTTAAACTTACTATAGGACTGAATGAAGTGCTAACCTTTTGCTGATTTTCCAGCTTGGTGCTTTTCAGCTGAGTTTAACACCCTCCTATGTGCACCTCATGTTTGAAGGCTAAAGGTTTGTGCCATTGAGCTACTGTCTTTTTGTGCTTTTGCTATTTCAATATCTTATCCCACGCCACCACCACCAGCACAGTATGATACTTTATGAGCCCACTCCCAGTGTCCCAGATAAAGCACCCCTCTCCCACTGTGGAACACTGGAAACCCACTCCCAGTGTCCTGAAATATGTATGTAATGGTTTTGCCAACAGTGGGGTGCCCAATCCCATGTCAGCACTACACTCACCCCACCAGCAGTGTGTGACTCTAGGAGCCCACTCCCAGTGTACATAGTGTAGCCAGTTATGTTGTACCCCCAGAGCAATATGGGACACTGGGGAACCCACCCCAGTGCCCTGAAGAATGGTTCTGTTAGAGGCTGGGCTAGGATTAGTTAATTCTACTTGCTGTAGGGATAGTTAGTGTGGAGAGGCTATATAGGTAGTGTGGACCATGGGTAGGATTGTTGGGTGCAATGGTTGTGGAGCAGCAATGCGGATGAATATACTGTGGAGGCTGGGAGGGCACCCAATATGCCACAGGCTAAGGAGGCTCAAGGGAGAGGTTCAGTGGCAGTGAGGGCTGGGGAGGTTGAGGATTGAGGGAGGATTGCGTTGGTAGGAGGGCTGACATCTGAGAGTATTGTGGGGGCACCACAGAGAAGGAACAGTGGGTCAAGGAGGGGAGGGCAACTAGACAGGAAGCCAGCTGATGAAGGGTGGACTCTAGTAGGACCAAGAAAAGAGGAGCAGCAGTAGGCAGGAGGGAGGAGAAAGCACATAGTAAGGCAAAGGGATAGGAACATGTTTACTTTATTAGCAACATATGGGAAAGAGGATGCAGGAGGTGACTGCACAAGGGATAGTACTGCAAAGAAGAGGGAGTGAGGGGCATTACTAGTGCAGAGATTGAGCATGGTATGGCGGGGAGGGATAATGCTGGGAGAGGTGAGGCTGGAGAGGGAGGTTGGCAGTCAAACAGGAGGAGTGGGAGGGTCTTAATTGAGAGGGACAGGGGAAGACACTGGGGCACATGGTAAAAACACAGTCTTGAGTGGCTCCAAAATGAGAACCTGGGGGGGGGGTGGCGACGGACACAAGGAAAGAGGAGGGTGTACAGGTGTTGGGAGACTTCATACTCAAGGGGATCACATGGGGCAGCAAGGGGAGAAGCACAGTCAGATATGGGTGGAGTCCATATCAGGATTAAAGGCAGACATGGCAGGACAGGCAATCCTAAGGTGCGTAAAGAGGGTAGGAGAAAAACCATGCATTGTGATACATGTGGGAAAAATGACCTAGTGGGGAAATGGTGGAGGTAACAAAGGAGAGGACTGAGGAAGTGGGAAGGTTGTGCGAGGAGACTGGAGAGTCTGCAGCCTTCTCCGATGTGTTTCCTAGTACTCTGTGCAAACACAGTGAGAAAGGAGAGGATTAGAGAGTTGAACCCATGGTTGGTAGAATGGTGTCAAACTAAGGGTATGGGGTTGTGGGTGGCTGGGGCACTACCTGAGATAATAACAATCTGTTTGCAAGGGATAGGCTACACCTGAGTGGGAGGGAAGCGTATTAAAGCAAAGACTGGGGAGGTATATTGTGACAAGGGTGGATGTAAACTAGATAGGGGATGGCAAGTAGACAGTTGGTAGGCAGGGAGCAGATAGAGTGGAGGCACAGCCTATTCCCAGGCTAGCAGGGAAGAACTCGGGAGGCCAAAAAGAGGGCGTAGAAGGGAGGAGATGGAGGCTAGTGAAAGGAAAGGGCATTATGGAGGTGGTCTCCCTTGAATGCAAGAAGCCTAGGAAACAAATCTGCTGAGCTACAGGCACTCTTAGCAGTGTGGAGGGTGGATACTGCAGCTGTCACAGAAATGTGGGCAACTGAGGACCAGCACTGGGATCTGGCAATCCCAGGATACAAATTATACAGGAAGGACCATAAGGAAGGGGTGGGTGGCAGTCTGTGTGAGGACAGGATTAAATGCACAAGGGAGAAGAAAGGAGAACAGAGGCAATTTGGCTGTAGCTCCTAGACTCAAGGGGTAGGAAATTGAGGTTTAGGGTGGTATACAGGCTGCCGTCCCAGTCTGAGGAGCATGACAGAGAGTTAGCAGGACAAATCAAAAAGGTATGTAGAAAAGGGAAGGTGGTCATCGTGGGGATTTCAACTTGCCTGGGGTTAACTGGAGCATTCCAGTCACCTCCAGTGCTAGGGAGCAGTGCTCGGACATGATCCAGAAGGATCTCATGTCACAGTTGGTTACTGTATCTACTAGGCTAAAGAACACTTTAGATCTGGTATTGTCAAATGGGGAGGCAGTGAGGGAAATAAAGGTAGAGGACCCACTAGCCGACAGCGATCATCAAATGGTGTGGTTTAATATCACAATGTGTGGGGACCCAGAGAAATCAGTTACTTGGGTGGTAAAGCAGACAGAAAACAAGGATGAAGGAGATACTGGTATGAATGAAACTTCTACTGGGGCTACTGGGCTAAGAACTAGATCTCTTGTACTGGGACTTTCAATTTAGGGTAAAAAGGAGTTAGTGTGTTTGTCAAGAGGTAGTTGGAGTAAATTGTTATCTGTTATCTGTATTTATCTGTGTACTTCTAGGTGCTTGTCACATGTGTCAGAATGGAATTGTTATCTGTGAAATTAACTAGTGTAGAAAGATTTGCAAAAGTAGGGGAGTGGCTTAGCTAGAAGGAGTCAGGTTAAGACCAGATATAAACACTGCCCTAGATAGCTTCTGCCACAAAGCAGACAGAAAACCAGGAGGAAGGAGCTACTGGTATAACTAAACTTATCTACTGGGGCTATATTGCCCTCCTTCCTCCCCTCCACCCCCCACCCTAAACCAGTTCTACTTTTATAGGCACAGGATTTAACTGACAACAGGAACTTCCTGTTTGGGAGCAGGAAGTGAGTGATCACAAGGCCACAAAAGACTCACCATCCTAGAAGGGCAAGAGTAGCTCTCCGCCCCCAGCTGCTGGAGGTCTGACTCTGAGCAAGTAAGGAGACTACTGAAATATAGGAACTTCTTGTCTCAGAGCAGGAAGATCAGGAGCTAAAAGGGTGCAGAGACAGTAAGTAAGTAGGGAGAGAAAGAAGAAAAAGAATTAAAAAACAGAGGAAAGAGTAAGTATTCCAAATAACAAGTTAGGGGCCAGAAAAAGACATGTTGGGAGTGGTGCAGTGCAGTGGCTGTGGAGCAGCAGTCTTCCGGGAGATGTTCTGGAGGATGCAGTGTTGTCCTATCTGCAGGCACCTCTCTGGGCTGAGGGAGGAGTTTGTTCATCTCCAGGCTGAGTTGGCCAGGATTTGTGGGACCTCGCCTCCCACCCAGGGACCACCAGGGTCACTGCCATTGCCTCAGAGGTTGCCAAAAAGAGGAGTGGTTGGACCACAGTGGGCTCAGGGAGGCTGAGGGTGGTGGAACAGAGATGCATCCCTCCAGTTGTACCTCTTCACAATTTCTATGCCTTTCTGGAAAGTGTGGTTCCTCTATGGAGGCACCCACAGTGGAGACCAAGGAGGATGCGGGAACATCCACAAAGAGAGACCCACAGGAGGGTGGCATGGGACCCACAGGGAAGGAAACAACTCCTGGTGGGGACTCCATTGTTAGGAAAGGTAGAACTGGGGAGGAAGGAGAGAGGGAGGGAGGTAAGGTGCCTGCCTGGTGCCATGGCTTTGAGGACAGGAGCGAATCCTCAGAATGGCAGGAGCAGCTGCACAGGGAGGGGCTGGATGTCATTGTCCACCTAGAGATAAATTACCTGGCTAAGAAAGGGATCAGAGCAGTGCAAGAAGCATTTGTAGAGATGGGAGGGGCCTTAGACAAATAGTACACACGGTAACCTTCTTGGAGGTGCTGCCTGTCTATGGCATGGGTGAGAGTTAGGGTGCTCTACACCATGGGATTCAATCAGTGGTTGAAAAAACTGGTGCAGAGCTCAGGGATTTGGCTTCATTGGGGACTGGGGGTCCACCTGAGGGATGCAGGCCTATACTGGCATGATGGTCTGCATCTGTCCAGGGATGAACCAGGATCCTAGGTGATAGGTTTAAATACTTCATTGACAAGCATTTAAACTAGCCAAGGGGGAGGCACGAAAGGAGCAGGGAAATCCTAGCCCCCAAAATATCAGGATACTAAGTGAGGTAGACACCAACATAGAGATGTCGATAGGGAGAAGCGTGAGGTAAATGGAGAAAGTGACAAATGCAATAAGGACAGGGATGGGGCAGAAAGAGGTAAGGTCATCAAGAAATGGAGAGTAATGAGTACCAATGTCCATAGTCTGGGCAACAAGCTCCCTGAACTGGTGGCCTTGATGGAAGAGGGATGCCTGGATATTGTAGCAGTCACAGAAACATGGCACAGAGAACCATGTCTGGGATATTAACATACCAGGGTACACAACCTACAGGAGAGACAGGAGGGCAGAAGAGGGGGTAGCCTCTATGTAAGGGAAGGGATAAAAGCAACTGAACAAAAGAGTAAACAGGGAGGAGAGGAGGTACTGTGGGTCACCTTAGAGACTGGAAATGGCACCACAATCTGCAATAGGGTTGTATATAGACCCCCATGTCAGGGGGGGAATGAACAAAGATAAGATAGAAGGCATACTTAGGATGGCAGAGAAAAGGGAGATACTGTTGATGAGGACCTTAATATGCCAGATGTTAACTGGAGCACCTTTGCTGCAGCCACATCCAAAAGCAGGGCATATTCTTGTTGCTCTTTCAGGGGCATGCCTCAGACAGTTAGTTTTGGAACCCACTCATGAGGGAGCAATCTTAGACCTCATACTTTCAAATAGGGACAGTGAGAGGATCTCAGATCTAGAAGTGGGTAGCCATTTGGGAACAAGTGACCACCAAACAGTGTGGTTCATGATAAACTCAGCTACAGAGTGAAGCCATACAAAAGTGAGGGTTCTGGACTTCAGGAGGGCTGACTTTGACAAGATGGGAGAGTGCCTTAGAAAAGCACTAGCAAACAGGCTAGAAGGAGGTGGAGCAACAATGGGAAATATCACAACTGCCATCACAGAGGCAACAAGCCTTTGTGTGAAGCAAATAAACAAATCAAAATGAAGGAAAAGCTACTATGGTTCTCAAAAGAGGTGGAGGTGAAGGTTAGGGAAAAAGCATTTAGGAAGTATGAGAAAACACAGAAGGAGCAGGACAGAGAACTGTACCAATTAAGGCAGAAGGAAGCAGGGAGGTTAGTCAGAATAGCAAAGGCACAAACTGAGGAAAAGATAGCTAACTCTAGTTAAGAAGGGGATAAAACATTTATAGGTATATCAGTGAGCATAGAAAGACAAAGGGAGGGATAGTGAGGCTGAATAGAATGGATGGTGGGTGGGCAGAGCGTGACAGTGAAAAGCAGGATACTGAATGAATACTTCTGTTCAGTATTCACAAAAGAGGAAGTGGGAGGTGCCAAATCCAATTAACAGAAGCACTCTGGAGAGGGGGTCGATCCCAGTTCTTTCATAGAAGAAAGGGTTCTGAAAGAACTCCTAAAACTGAAGGTGGACAAAGCAATGGGGCCAGATGGAATTCACCGCAGAATTCTAAAAGAATTAAGCAGAGAACTAGTGACACCACTGACTACCCTTTTAACAAATCATGGGAGGATGGTGTGGTACCCGAGGACTGGAAGAAGGCAGATGTGATTCCTCTTCACAAAAGTGGGACCAAGACAGAGGCAGGAAACTACAGACCTGTCGGTTTGACCTCTGTGGTAGGGAAAGTGATGGAATTCATCTGAAGGAAAGAATTGTTGAGTACCTAGAGGCCAGAGGGCACAGGACCCAAGGCAGCATGGGTTCACAGTGGGAAGGTCATGTCAGATGAATCTAATTGATTTCTTTGACTGGGTGACCAAAGTAGTAGACCAGGGAGGGCTGTGGACATGGCATACCTAGACTTCAGCAAGGCATTTGACACAGTCCCACACAAAAGATAAGTAGTCAAATTAACCAGCCTGGGAGTGGGTCCCAGGGTGGTAGCCTGGTAAAACATTGGCTGAACAACAGGACACAGAAGGTAATTGTGAATGGAGTCCACTCTGAAGAAAGGGGGTTACTAGTGGGGTACTCAGGGTTCAGTACTGGGTCCTGTCCTTTTAATGTCTTTATAAGTGACATTTCAGAGGGACTGGAAGGAAAAGTATGCCTCTTTGCAGATGACAAAAGATCTGCAACAGGGTTGATACACAAGGAGTGGGAAAGGATGAGAAGGGACTTGGCAAGGTTGGAGGAATGGTCAGAAGTATGGCAGCTTGGATTCAATGCAATGAAGTGCAAAGTAATGCATCTGGAAACAAAACCCAGGGAAGATTACACAATGGGGGAGGTAGTAACAACAACAAAATGGAAAGGAACCTGGGGTAATCATAACAGATGACCTTAAGGTTGGCAAGCAATGAGAAGGTGGTAGGGAGGACTGGGGGATACTGGGATATATAGGGAGAGGTATCACCAGCAGAAAACAGGAAGTTATTATCCCTGTACAGACAGTTGGTGAGACCTCATCTGGAGTACTGCGTCCAGTTCTGGAGACCCCATCTCTGCAAGGACATAGGCAGGATGGAGGCAGTTCAGAGGAGGGCAACTAAAATGGTGCAGGGTCTGCAAGAGAAGCCATATGAGGAGAGACTAAAGGAGCTTAATATGTATACTCGAAGAAAGGAGGGGGGCATGATAGAAATGTTTAAGTACCTCAGTGGAATCAATAAAGTCCAAGAGGGTAGCATCTTTCAGAAAAGAGATGCAAGAACAAGGGACACAATCTGAAGAGAGACGGGGACGGCTCAGGGCAATGTGAGGAAGTATTTTTCACAGAGAGGGTGGTGGATGCATGGAACAGCCTTCCTGAGGAGGTTGTGGGATCTAAAACTGTGGGAGAATTCAAGAATGCATGGGACAGACATAAGGCAATTTTGTGGGGGTAGGAAGAAATAGGCTGTTGGTTAAATAGGATCTGCAGCTTATCCTCTAGGTAGGAAATGGGTAGACTAAGTGGGCAAGCGGTCCTTATCTGCCATCAAAGTCTATGTTTCTATGTAAACTTCAGGGGGCAGACTTGGAGGATGCAGGAAGTACTGAAAGGGAAACTGAAGGGCATAAGGCAGGAGATGGACATGGAGCAGAAATGGGATATTATTAAACGGGGATTACAGAGGCAACAGAAGCCTGCACCAAGGCACAGAGTAAGAGGAGCAGAGCAAGAAAACCATGCTGGTTGAACAGAAAAGTTATGGAGGTGATGAGGGTAAACGAGTGGTGCACCAGAGGTTTAGGAGGACTGGGAAGGAAGTGGACTGGGAGGAATATGCAAGATGGTCCAGGAGGTGACCAGAAAAGTGAGAGAAGCCAAGGCCCAGAGAGAGCTGAGATTAGCACAGGGAATTAATGGGGAGAAAGACTTTTCAGATACATCAGGAGAAAAGGAAGTGCAAGGAGCCAATAGTGAGGATAAAAGGGAAGTGGAGTGGATGGAAAAGGGGAGGAGCAGGCAGAAGCACTGAATGAATACTTTTGTTCAGTGTTCAAGGAAGAAAGGGGGACTGCTACCAGCATGGGCTGGAAGGGTGGGGACAGGGTGAGAGGAGGTGACAGATGGAAGAATTGAGGCAAGTACAGTTCTAGAGGACTGAGAGAACTGAAGGTAGACAAGGCACCAGGGCAGGATGGTATCCACCCCAGGGTGCTGAGGAGATGGCGAAGATGTTGGCGGAGCCACCAGTGGATCTGTACAGCACCTCACTGGAGTTGGTATGTCTGCCACTGGACTGGAGGATGGCACATGTAGTACCATTACACAAGAGCAGGCCAAGGGATGAACCGGTAATTATCATCTGGTAAGTCTCACCTTCATAGTGTGCAAACTCATGGAAATGATACTAAATGAAAGACTGGTGTCGTACCTGGAGGACAATGGCCTCCAGGATGTGAGGCAACATGGGTTTGTTTCAGGCAAGTCTTGTCAAACCAACCTGATACAATATTATGACTGGGTGACAGGTGAGCTAGATAAGGGTCATGCGGTGGATGTTCTTTACTCGGACTTCAGCAAGGCCTTCGATTTGGTGCCTCATAGGTGGCTTGGGGAGAAGCTAACTGGTATGGGGTAGGGCAAAATGATGAACTGGATTACAAGCTGGCTGAGTGGCAGGCTGCAATGGGTGGCAGTGAGAGGGAGCTCTCAACTCCAAGGCTGGTGATGAGTGGGGTGCCACAGGGCTCTGTGTTGGGGCCAGTATTATTTGGGCTCTTCATATCAGACATTGCACATGGGGTGGTGAGCAAGGTAGGTCTATTTGCTGACGACACCAAAATCTGAGCAGTGGTAGATGGAGAGAGAGATGGAAGCAGCTGCAGGAGGACCTATGCAAGCTAGAGGAGTGGTCAGAGTGGTGGCAGCTGGGGTTCAATGCAAAGAAGTGTAAGGTTATGCGCTTTGGGGCTAAGAACCCAGGGAGAGAATACTGGCTGGGGGTTAAGCTGGGAATCACTGAGGAAGAGGACCAAGGTGTAATGATAACAAGGACCATGAATAACACTGCCCAGTGGAGGACAGTGGCTGCAAAAGTGAATGAAATGCTGGGGTGCATAGCGAGGGTTTTCGTTCAGGTGAAGAGATGTGATCTCACCCTCTACTGGTCACTGGTAAGGCCACACTTAGAGTATTGTGTGCAGTTTTGGAGGCCATACCTAAAGCATGATATCAAGCTATTGGAGGGGTGCAGAGGAAGGCAACAAAGATAATATGTGGAATGGAGGGAGAGACTATGACAGCAGGCTGGGAGACCTGAATATGTACACCCTGGAGGACAGAATGGACAGGGAACATGTTAGAGACATTCAAGTATCTGAGGGAATCAATAAGGATGGGGCAGATGGGGTCCTTAAGTTAAGGAGGGGGAGGGCCACCAGGGCACTGGCTAAGAATAGAGGAGGGAAGATTTAGGGAGGAGACACTGTTTCACAGAGAGGGTGGTAGCAAATGGAACACCCCACCAGAATGGGTGATATCATGTAAATCTGTGAACAGCTTCAAAAGGGCATGGGACAGGGAACAGGGAGAATGAGGGTGGGGAGGTGGGGTGGCAGTGGGATGACAAAGGAGAGTGGGTGGGGCAGCTGCAAACTAGGGTTGTTGGCTGCACACTCGAAAGCAGACTTAGATAGACCGGTGGTCTGTTTCTGCTGGCACATTTGTATGTTCATATGTTCATAGAACAAGACCGCCATTTTTGCAGACTTGATTTCCACTGTTGACTTGGCTTGCATAATGGGGCAAAGTCTGCTAAAATCTCCTTACTTCCTGTATCGGTCCGGGATCAGTTGGGGTGACAGTTTGATTGCTTCACAGTGGACTTCCACTTGCTTTCTTCCAGCAAGTCCAGAAGGGAGTCTGCTTCATCAGTCCCCTTCCCAGGACCACACACTCCACAAAGACCATGTCAGCCCCTATTTGCATATGGCTTCATCATTTTGACATGATACATTTTTGGGTATGTCTCCTTTCAGGCAGTTCTACAGTGCAGTTTACATCATTCACTTGTATGACTACTTTGTATGGTCCTGCCCACTCATCCTGTGGCTTATCTTTCGGACTGGAATTAGGAACATGACTTCCAACCCACAGTGTATGAGCAGGCTCTGGATCTGCAGTTGTACAATACATTTTGCTTCTGCTGGGTGGCTGGTAGGTTGCTCTGGGCAGTTCTCATAAGCTCCTTCAGCTTTTCCCTAAACTTATGGACATACTGCACTATGGGAATTCCTTGGGTGGCATGCTTGCCTTTCCAGTCCTCCTGGATCAAGTCTAGGGGCCCACGCACCCTGCGTCCCTATAAGAGCTCAAAGGGAAACCCTGTTGATTCTTGGGGAACCTCCTGTATGTGAACAGGTGGGAAGGTATTTCTCCCAGTCCCTCCCATGCTGTTCAGCAAATGCTTGGGCAACAATTTTAGGGTACCATTAAACCTTTTCACAAGCCCATTGGCTTGTGGGAGATAAGGTGTCGTGCATCTCTGCACCACCCACACTTCTTCCACAAACACTTCATCAGGTCCACATGAAGGAACCCCTCGATCAGTGATACCTCCTTCGAAACCTGACATGAGAAAATCCTTAGCAAGGCATCTGCCACTTTGTCTGTCCTCAGTGAGGATAGGGTGACTGCCTCTGGGTACCGGGTGGTATAATCCACCACTGTTAGGATAAACCTCTTCTCAGAGGAGCTGGGTGTATTCAAAGGCCCCACAATATCCATTCCTACTCTCAGGAGTGGATCCTCCATTATGGGCAAAGGAATTAGGGTGGCTTGGGTTTACTACCCACCTTTCCTATTTCTTGGCACCGTGACAAGACCTACAATATTCCTTCGCCTGCTGGGTGAAGTTGGGCCAATAGAAATTCTGGGCCAATCATTGCATAGTGTGTGCAATTCCAAGATGTTTAAACTTATGGATATCTAAGCAGTCTTGAGCAACTGCTCACGGTACCCTGGGGAATGACAACCTGCCTGCCCATCATCCCTCCTTCTGTCCTTACATCCCGCATATACAGCAGTCCATTGTCCCGATACACTCTATGTCTTCTGTCACCTCCTGTGTCCCATCAGATTCTGCACAAGCCCTTAGTCTCTCTCTAAATAGTTCTATGTGATAATGGCGAACCTAAAGATGATCGCCGTTATCGTGAAGTCAGAGTGCCAAAATTTATTTCAGCACTCTAACACACCTGGTGCACAGCAAAACAGCACTGGGGACTTAGGTTTTAATGTTTTATGCAGGGGCCCCCACACCTCTACTTAAGGATTCTCAACTCTAGGGGGGTGCATGTCGAGGGTAAAAACATTAAAAAATGTTTGGGCTGGGTGCCACAAAAATGCACCAGCTACTGGACCCAAACCCAGTACCCTGCTCACCAATGCCGCCAACCCACCCACCATGCCACAGGGTCAGCTCGGCAACCACCATGGCACCACCCCACAACCCCCGCCTTGCTGTGCATGCCGATCCCGCCGCATGCATGCGCATAGTGACATCCTGTTGCTATAGTCGCCGACCCCCAATCTGGCCACCCCTACCTACACTAGCCCCGATGACATGTGCTGGAGATTGGGTCACTATATGTAGGCGCCTAATCGCCATGCCCATATCACAGGCTACCTCTAAACTAGGGTCATTTTTCTGAGCAGCTGCAAAATCCTACATACTCCCAAGGTATGGGACAGGTCCCTTCAGTTTCTAAACTAGGTCCCTAGCTCTAGCATCAGGGCATTCAGGGTCACTGCCATCCCTAGCCCTCTGACCACTGGTTACCCTCCATCCTCAGAGTAACCTTCTGTAGCTGTTTTGTTAGCTGCTACCTGGGGAATTTCCTACCTCCTTTTACTGCTCTCCATGTCAGAAGACACAGGCTGAGGAACCAGCCTCCCAGTGTTTTCTGCAGGAGCTTCTATGGGGTCCAGGGAACCACAATTGGCCTTTTGCATCTGGCTGCGGTAACACACACACCACCACCTTTGGAGATTGTTCTCTATAATCACATACAGGGCTGACTTTCTGCCACTGCAGCTTTTTGCACCATCCTGTCTCACCCCAGTCCAGAAGAACACTAGCAAGTTACAGATTTTTCTCCTCCTCAGTGAATCCCCATATGGTAATGAACTGATTCGGTATAAGCTTTTCTGGCTCAACCAAATCCCTTTTACCAAGGTAAGGGATGCCCCGTGTCCCTCAAACCATGGGTTTGCACCCATTTACAGTAACTGGGTGTATGTGCTCCCTCATGTTTATAGGCATGCTTTCAGGGATACACAGTGCACCCACCTCTGCTCTGAGCACCACTTTGGGCACTCCGTGCCTTTTAGGACACTGTCTTGCAAGATGCCCTGGTTGCTTTCAAAACCGACAGTCAGCATTTCTTATGTCAAACCCTTTCTTTGTAACCTGGGGCTGCCCGCTTTCTGGGATGTAGTGAGGCTTTAGCTGCCCTGAAGGTGTGCTTTCCCCTTTCTGTGCTGCAACACTGCCACATTCCCTTTCAGAGCAGGCCTGCTCTTGGCATAGCGGTCTGAGACTCGGCAGCTCCTGCACCATTTTGGATCTTTGTCCCCTAGCCAGATTTTTAGCTCTGCTTGGCAAGCCCAAAAGAATTGCTCCAAAAGTACCACATTCTCAGTTTTAAGGTTATGGGACTTAACTCTGTATGTTTCAGCTGTCAATTCATACTTTTAAGCAATGCAGCTTTAAGTTTGTCATAATCATTACTGTCCTGGTTGTCCATGTGACCCAAGGCATCACAAGCTTTACCAGTAAGCAGCAGGGATAGCTGGAAGCTCCAGAACTCTCTGAAATTTTGCCCGAATGGATACCTTGTCAAATGAATTTAAAAATGCATCCATATTCTCTCCCTCTTTAAAGTCAACAATCAATTTAGAATTTAACTTGTAACCCAGTTCTGGAGTTCCAGGTTCACCCATGCTACTTACCTACTCAGGCACTGTTTTGTGGAGTTTTAGTTTCTCCAATTCAAATTTCCTCCAGTGTCCTCTCTTCTCTTGCTTGGACTCCCTCTGTAGCTGTCATTCTTTTCCTCTGCCTCTCTCCAAAGCTGGTTTTCTTTTCTTGCTTCTCCAGCTCCATCTGGAACTTTCTCAGTTTGAATTCCAGCTCCATTCTCCTCAACGATAACTGCAGCCTGATCCCTTCTGGCTCCAGCATTGTGGTGACCCTCTACTGGTGCTGTGGCTCTTGGTTCTCACTGGTTTTGCTGCCTTCCTCCCTGGGACTGGACACTGCGATAGACTCTGACACCACCTCGTCCAAAGTCTGGTCCCTTTCAGTCACCGACTGTGACCTGAGGTCCTGGGCGGTCGCTTGTGCATCAGCTGTCACAAAAGCCTCCACATGCTGTTTGCTTCATCCCTTACTCCAGACTCCTCATTCCTGGCACAACTGCCTCAGGTATTCCGCCATCTACTTGCTGTAAGTGGAAGCCATCTTTTTCCTCATTTACTGGCTACTCTAGCCTGTACCGAACAAAAAAATTAAACATATAGGGAACTTAGACTGTAACCAAAATAATATAGTTCTTTTAAAATCTCAGCCTTGTTTGTGTATGAAGTGTTACAGTTCATCAATCTGACACACATAACTGTTAATGCTCATGTCATCAAACAATTGCACAGTATGCAAACAAATCTATTGGATCACACCACTGCACACCAAATCTGTCACAAATCCACTCGAGGTCAGGCCCTCTGCTACCCCACTGCCTAACCTTTAAGTGTGATTCATGAACAGGGGACATACAGGGACACCCTTCTGTTTGTTTTGGGTCAGAGCAACTACCAGTCTCAAGTCCTGGGGTCAGTTATGAACCTTTTTAGCTAACACACCCAGGTAACAGGTCCAAATATCACACTCTCTTTGGAGAAAGCAGCACAATACACTTGCCCAGCAGGCATACAACCAACCTGGCTCACAACCCCTTCCGACTCAATTGAGATGCTGGTATTTTGCTTACCTTGCTGGATTTTACAAGATAGTTGTAGCGTGGCTGCACTAAGCATTTAACAGCTGTGTTAGAATATTAAGACTGTTCCACCATTCACACACAAATGAGCATGTCTCAGGCAGTGTTTTAAGGAAAACAAAGTTTACTAAAATTAAAAATAGTAAATAAAATACAAAACACAGAACATATATACATTAAGGGTACAGTCAGGAACATAAATGGACAATTATAAACAAACCACCTTGTATTGAATAACTAATTCTACCCCAGTTTCAGCTGGCAAATAGTGGTGCTGAAATTACCTGTTTTGGCAGAAGGGCCTCTCTTTGAGCCAGGAACAAAAGTGCCCTTAAAAGGTCAGAACAAGAGTGTCTCTTAGAAGTCCAGAAAAGAGTGTCCGTCTTTCAGCAGGCTTCACCAGTATCATGGAGTTAAAGTCCTGCCCTCCTTGTGATGTCACCACTCTGATTGTTGGCATGAGGTCACTCTTAGTCCTGTAATTAATTGATCAGTCACATGCCCTGCACACTGTCAAACATTCCAATTAGAAAAAAACATACTTCCTAATTAGTGAGCATGAGCATGCTTTCTGACAGGTCACAATATCCTTTGATCTCTCTGGAAAACAGTCTGAGAACCAGTCTGAGCTTGTTACTTAGACTATGGGCATTGGTACTCATTGCTCTCCATTTTGATGGCTCAACAGAAGGTAAAGCCATCAAAAAATGGAGAGCAATGAGTACCAATGCCTGTAGTCTGAGTAACAAGCTTCCTGAATTAGTGGCCTTGATGGAGGAGGAGTATCTGGATATCGTGGCAGTCACAGAAACATGGTACACACAAAACCATGACTGGGACATAAACATACCAGGATACACTATCTACAGGAGGGACAGGGAGGGTAAAGAGGAGGAGGAGGAGTGGTTTTTACATAAGGAAAGGAATCAAAGCAACAGAACAAAAGGGTAAACAGGGAGGAGAAGAAGCACTGTGGGTAAATTTGGAGACAGGCAATGGCACCACAATCCGCACAGGGTTGTATACAGATCCCTTCTCAGGGGAGGAAATGGACAAGGAAATGATAGAAAGTATCCTTAGAATGGCAGAAAAGGGGAGATATTGCTGATGGGTGATCTGAATATGCCAGATGTTAACTGGAGTGCAGTTGCAGCAGCCACTTCAAGAGTGGGTTATTCTAGATGCCCCACAGGGGCATGCCTTAGACAACTAGTATTGGAGCCCACTGAGAGGAGCAATCTTAGACCTGGTTCTCTCAAATGAAGATGGAGAGAGGATCACAGATGTAGAAGTGGGTGGCCATTGAACAGTATGGTTCACAATAAACACAGCAATAGAGTCAAGCCATACAAAGGCAAAAGTACTGGACTTTAGGAGGGCTGACTTTGCCAAAATGGGTGAGTGCTCAAGGAATGCACTAGCAAATGGCAGGAAGAAGGGTGAAGAACAATGGGGAATAATAAAACTGTCATCACAGAGGTAATAAGCCTTTGTGTGAAGCAAATAAACAAAACAAAATGATGTAAGAAACCACTATGGTTCTCAAAGGAAGTGGCAGTGACGGGTTCAAGAGAAAAAGAAAGCATTCAGGAAGCACAAGGAATCACAGAAGGAGCAGAACAGAGAACTGTATCAGTTAAAGCAAAAGGAAGCTGGGAAGGCAGTCAGAACAGCAAAGGCCCAAACTGAGGAAAAGATAGCCAACTCAGTTAAGAAGGGGATAAAACCTTTATAGGTACATCAGGAGTGAAGGAAGACCAAGGAGGATAGTTAGCTTAATAAAGGGAGGAGGGTGGGCAGAGGGTGACTGAGGGTGAGGGTGAAAAGGCAGAGATCTCAAACAAATATTTTTGCTCAGTATTTACGAATGAAGAGGGGAGGTACCTAAAACAAATAGTAGAAACACTCTTGATACAGAAGTTGATACCAGCCCATTTACAGAAGAACGGGTTCTGAAAGAGCTCTTAAAACTGAAGGTGGACAAAGCAATGGGACCTGATGGGATTCATCCCAGAATTCTAAAAGAACTAAGGGTAGAACTAGTGACACCACTGACTACCCTCTTTAACAAATCATGGGAGGATGGGGTGGTACCCGAGGACTGGAGGAGGGCAGATGTGATTCCCTTCACAAAAATGGGAGCAAGGCAGAAGCAGGAAACTACAGACCTGTTAGTTTAACCTCTGTGATAGGGAAAATGATGGAATAACTTCTGAAGGTAAGAATTGTCGAGTATCTAGAGGCCAGAGGGGCACAGAACCCAAGGCAGCATGGATTCATAGAGGAAGGTCATGCCAGACGAATCTGATATATTTCTTGACTGGGTGACCAAAGTAGTAGATCAGGGAGGGGCTGTGGACATGGCTACCCAGACTTTAGCAAGGCATTTGACACAGTCCCACACAAAAGATTAATATACAAGTTAGCCAGCCTGGGAGTGGGTCCCAAGATGACAGCCTGGGTAAGGAATTGGCTGGAGAATAGGACACAGAGAGTAACAGTAAATGGAGTCCACTCTGAACAATGGGGGTTACTAGTGGGGCACCGCAGGGGTTCAGTATTGACCAGTCCTCTTCAATGTCTTTATGAGTGACATTGCAGAGGGACTGAAGGAAAAGTATGTCTCTTTGCAGATGACACAAGATTTGCAACAGAGTTGATGCACAAGGTGGGGTGGAAAGGATGAGAAAGGACTCTGGCAAGGTTAGAGGAATGGTCAAATATATTGCAGCTTAGATTCAATGCTAAGAAGTGCAAGGTAATGCACCAGGGAAACAAGAACCCAGGGAAGAGTACACAATGGGGTGAGATACTAACAACAACAAAATGGAAAGGGACCTGGGGTAGTCATATCAGATGACCTAAAGGTGGTCAAGCAATGTGAGAGGGCAGCAAGGAGGGTTGGGGGATACTGGGATGCATAGGGAGAGGCATCACCAGTAGAAAACAGGAAGTATTATCCCTCTGTACAGACAGCTGGTGAGACCCCATCTGAGTACTGTGTGCAGTTCTGGAGACCCAATCTCTGAAAGACATAGACAGAATGGAAGCTGTCCAGAGGAGGGCATTCAAAATGGTGCAGGGCCTGCACCAGAAGACATATGAAGAGAGACTTAAGGAGCTTAATATGTATAGCCTCGAGGAAAGGATGGAGGGGACATGATAGAAACTTTCAAGTACCTCAAGGATTCCCAAAGTCCAAGAGGGTAGCATCTTTCAAAAAGAGGTGTGCAAGAACAAGGGGCAATTTGAAGATAGAGGGGAAGCTCAGAGGTAATTTAAGGAAGTATTTTTTCACAGAGAGGGTTGTGGATGCTTGGAATGGCCTTCGGAGGAGGTTGTGAAGTCAAAACAGTGGTGGAATTCAAGCATGCATGGGACAGTCATAAGGCAATTCTAGGGGTGGGGTAGGAAGAAGTAGGCTGCTGGTTAACTAGGATCTGCAGCTTATCCATTAGGTAGGAAATGGGCAGACTGGGTGGGCCAAGTGGTCCTTATCTGCCATCAAATTCTATGTTTCTATGTAACCACCGCTCAACATTTTGAGATTTTTGCATAGACTGACTAGAAGCATTCTCCTCTTGTCACCTCATAAAAAGCAATATTTTCACTTCAAAGCACCAACTCTCTGAGAATGTGACTTTTATGATTTCCACACAGGTTTTTGTCAGCATGTGTTAGATTATTTGAAGTTATCTGTTTCCTTCCACCAGGGAACAGTACATTTTCAACACTCTAATGTCCCAGGATGCCTTGTGCTGACTGCCATGTTTCACAAGCAGAATTCAAAAACATATATTTCATAGCAAAATATAATACAAATAATAACAAGCAGATGGCTATTGCCACACAGACCATCTCAGTTATTTCGGACTGTATACAGGCTTCTTCATCCTGCTTGTCTGCAGCCAAAAAAGCATTGTCATCCATTTTGTGTGAGGAGTTTGCTCTGTTTTTCTCCAATAGATTGTCAGTCATCAGGACAGGAATCTGCCAGGAAGGCATTTGCCTAGCAGTAGCCGGGCTGGGGATTCAGAGGCATGCCACCTGTCTGGGAGGTGTTCAGGCCAGTGGAGGTGTCTGAAGTGACTAAGGTGATCTTGGAGCTGAAGCACACTTTTGTGAACTGGACCCAGCCCAGACACGCTTCTAATGAGATGTGCTGAGGCTGTTGTCCTGGTGTTCACCAGAATTGTTAGGTGTTCGATTGCAAAGGGGTATTCCTAGTAGCCTTGAAAGAAGCTCTGGTGAGGCCCTTCCTAAAGAAACCTGCCTCAGCCACAATGTCCTGGCAAATTACCATCCTGTCTCCAGCCTACCCTTTTAGGACAAGGTTTTGAGAAATTAGTAGCACAACAGCTCAAGGACGCCTGGGTCTTGGAACATCTATGATCCATTTCAGTTGGGTTTTTGGCTAGACATAGCACAGGAACAGCTCTAATGAGGGTGCATAGTGATCTGCTCCAGGACTAGAGATTAAGAGACAGGTTAGTTTTTGTTTCCTTGATCTCTCCTCTCCTTTTGGTACTGTGGATCGCATCGTGCTTCTGGATTGGCTCTGTGAGTTTTGTGGATTAGCTGGTACTGTCATCAAATGGTTTGAGTCCTAGTTCTCAAACCAGGTGCAGCGGGTGGTACTGGGGAATTTATCCCCTTGCAATTCTCTATCTTGTGGAGTGCAACAGGGCTCAATCTTATCGGCCGATGCTGTTCTCAGTGTACATGCTGCCACTGGGTGATCTCAATCGACAGTACAGTGTGAATTTTCACTATTATGCAGATGATACTCAGATGTCTGGCTTTTGCCCCAGAACATCAGAAGCTGTCGACATAATTAACAACTGTCTGGCTAAAATCAATGACTGGATGGCTTTCAGCTGGCTGAGACTAAACACGGCCAAGATGGAGGTACTAGTGAGTGAGCCTGGTCATGATGGTTTGACACCTGGGGCTTATTCAGGACTTTTCCTGGTTACTGCTCCATTGGTGGCTTCCCTAGAGTGTGAAATCTGGGCTTGATCCTTGATAACAGATTGACTTTGAAGATCAGGTGTCAGCTATGGTCAGCAGTTGTTTTGCCACCTGAGGAACATTGCCTGGATTAAGCCCCTCGTTCTGCCCAAGGATCTGCCAACACTGGTGCATGCCTTTGTGACCTCCAGGCTTGATTACTGCAACTCTCTGTACTTAGGGTCATGGAGGGACCGCTTGCAGATTTCAGATGGTGCAGAATACAGCACTCAGTTATGAAAGGGCCTTTTGAAGTCCAGTCATGTGGCCCCAGTCCTGTGGGCTCTGCACTGGCTGCTGGTCAGGTGGAGGGTCTTTTCAAGGCGGCTTCTCAGCTTCAAGGCCCTATATGGACTGGGTCCTGTTACCTGACAGAGCTCATGACACCAGCAACCTCTCCTCGCTCTCTGCCTCCTCTTCAAGAGCCTCTTGGATGTTCCCTGGATAGGCTCAGGACTTCTGGAGATTGTGCATTAAGCATCTCTGGGCTGACCCTGTGGAACTATACTTGGTTATTCAGGCAAGTAGAAGGCTTAAAGCCCATAGAACTTGTCTCCCATTAGGGGTGTATGATACCTTATGTTTATTTATTTATTTATTGAGTATTCGAAAGTACCTTTGAGTCAAAGACTCTTTTCAAAGGTTCCACGTCAATACAGGCAAAACATGGTACAGAGTAATGTAGAAATGGAACACAAGCAATCATGCATGATATAAGATATACAGTAAGTTGACTAACATTTAGATAAATAACAGATTCATGTATAAGACTTAGAGAACAATATACATACAAAAGCTCCAAAGGTGCTAGTTCTGAGATTTTCAGGTTGGGGTAGCCAGCCAGAGGCCTTAGTCAATGGATCAGGGGCAGGTCAAGGATCAGTGGCAATCACGGGAATTAGAGGACTTAGATGATTCCTAAGGGAGGCTTTGCAGGGCCAATTCTATTCATGTTGGTGAGATCATTGGGCAGGTTATTTACCCAGGAAAGGGCTCGGTAGCTAAAGGACCTTTGGAACTGGGAGGTGCAGCAGCAGGGACCAAGAGGGTTGCCTGCTAGAACTACTGGTGCACAGGCGTGGCGTTGCCCATTGTATTAGAGGTGAGATACCGAGGCGGGAGCAAGACCAAGGGTAATCTTTTGGCCATGATGCAGGTATGAAACCTGATTCTGTTATCAAGGTTGAGCCAGTTCATGGCATTGTAAAGGAGCATGTGTGGGTTAGACGATCACAGCCCAGGATGAGGCGACAGGCTTTGCTGAGGGAGAGCAGAATCTAGATAAGGCTGAGGAGCTGGCAGCGCTATAGATCAGCATGCCATTATTATGTACATAACAGGTAGGTGTCCAGTCTTCTATTTTAAACTTCTATAGTTTCTGATGTTATTACTTCAGCTGGAAGTCTATTCCACAAGGAATAATTCCCTGTGCATAGAAGTTTCTTCTTAAGTTTCTGTTAGGTAGGTTAGTTTCAGTTGTTTATTATATCATCTTAAATTTATAACCCTATTTGCCAGTAATAAGTCAAGGCTAGCCATTAATTCCTTATCTTTGCTTATAACCCTTTGTCTTGTCAGCTCGAGTGGATATAATTCTAAGCCTGACAATCTCTCCTCATATGTCAGGTGTTCCAGTCCAGAGATCTCTTCCACTTTTAGTCTGGAAGGGTCCCTCAATTGAAGTGTTCAAGAGGAGGCTGAAGGCCCACCCTCTTTGTCCTGGCCTTTCCAGATTTCTGATTCCAGCCTGGTCTAGTCCTCTCATGTGACAGTCCATTACTTTTTATCGGTTTACTGCTGTACTTAGGATTTATAAAATCATTGTTATTATATGTTATTATATTATTATATTGTTATTATATTGTTATTATATGTTATTATATTGTTATATTGTTATTATATGTATTTATGTTTCCTGTGCTCTTATTATAAGTCTCTATTAGGTGCCCAGAGCTCCAGAGTTGGGCACCCTATAAATAAAATTGCCTTGCCTTGCCTTAAAGCTCAGCAGGAAACCACATAGCTTCAGTGTGCAGGGAAGGATTCATGTGATCCCTCAGCCTCACTGTATGTATTTACCTCAGCAGGAAACCACATGGTTACACTTCAGCAGAGATGGGCTCATAGAGTACTTTAGCAGGAAACCACATGGATACACTGCAGCAGAGACCGATTTGTGTGATCTGTAGGAAACTGCATGGATACACTTCAGCAGAGACAAATTCATGAGTGCTGTAGCAAACCACATAGTTACATTGCAGCAGAGATGGATTTAAGTGATTTGTAGGTATCTACATGGTTTTACTGCAACAGTAAAACACTCATATGATACTTCAGTAGGAAACCACAGGGCTATAGTGCAGCAGCGATGACCTCATGTGATCCCTCAGTAGGACACCTTATGGTTCTCTTGCAGCAGAGATTGTCTCATGTGTTCCTCAATAGGACACCTCATGGTTCACTTGCAGCAGAGATGGTCTCTTGTGATCCCTCAGTAGAAAAACTCATGGTTATGCTGCAGTACAGATAAGCTCATGTGATCAATCTGCTGGAAACCTTATGGTTAAACTGCAGCAGAGATAGTTTCATGTGATCTCTCAGTAGGAAACTTCATGGTTTACTTGCAGCAGAGATAGTCTCATGTGATCCCTCTGTAGGAAACCTCATGGTTCACATGCAGTAAAGATTGTCTCATGTGATCCCTCAGTAGGAAACCTCATGGTTCACTTGCAGTAGAGATAGCTTCATGTGATTCCTCAGCAGGAAACCGATGGTTACACTGTATCAGAGATTGCCTCATGTGATCCTCAGTAGGAAACATCATGGATACACTGCAGCAGAGATAGTCTCATGTGATATGAGATAATCAGATGGCATTCATCCCAGGGTACTGAGAGAGCTGGCTGAAATCCTGGTGGGGCCCTTGGCAGACCTGTTCAATGCCTACCTGGTCTCAGGAAGTGTACCTCAGGACTGGAGGATGGCTCACATGGTACCCCTCATAACAGCGGTCCCAAAGATAAACTGGGAAACTACAGGCTGGTAAGCCTCACATCCATCATGAGAAAACTGATGGAGACAATCCTGAAAGAGAGGCTGGTGTCCCTTCTGGAGAACAGTTGCTGCAGGATATTAGGCAGCTTGGTTTGTCATTGGGAAATCCTGTCAGACCAACCTGGTGGATTACTATGACTGGGTAACTAGGCAGTTGGACAAGGGCCATGCAGTGGATGTCCTGTTTCTGGACTTCAGTAAGACATTCAACTTGGTGCCACATGGGAGGCTGGGTTGTAGTGCAGGGAGAAAATTGTGGGATGGGTAGTAAACTGGTAACAGCGAAGCAGCAGAGGGTGTTGTTGGGAGGGAGCCTCATCTCTGAAGGCAATGATAAGCGGAGTACTGCAGGACTCAGTACTGGGACAGGTGTTGTTTAGGTTGTTCATATCAGACAACTCAATGGGCATCAAGAGCAAGATCAGTTTGCTTGCAGATGACACCAAGATGGAGCTGTAGTGGATGACCTAGGAGGGTGACATGGTTGCAGGATGATCTGTCAAATTTGGAGACCTGGTCAGACACCTGGCAGTTGTGGTTCAATGCCAAGGAATGCAAGGTGCTACATTTCAAGGCAAAAACACAAGAAGAAGTTACCAGTGGGGGTCAGCTAACCATGACAGAGGAAGAGAAGGATCTGGGGTGATTATAATGGGCTCAATGAACAACTCAGCACAATGCAGGAAGGCAACTGCAATGGCCAACAAAATGCTGGGTTGTATTGCCAGGGTATATCTTCAAGGAGAGGGAGGTGATCCTGCCATTGTATAGGTCACTGGCTAGTCACACCTGAGTACTGCATGCAGTAGTGGCACCCATACCTGAAGAGGGACATTAGTTACTGGAAAGGTGCAGCACAGGGCAACAATGATGATCCAGGGAAAAGGGACATACCCTACATGAGCAGGCCGAGGGAGTTGAACATGTACTCACTGGAGGAGAGGAGAGGAGAGATGGGGATATGATTTAAACCTTCAAGTACATGAAAATAAACAAGTCAGGCATGGAGGGAGTATTCTCAAGGTTACAATCTCAGATTGGAGGGGAAGGTTAAGGAAGGAAATGGGAAGACACCTTTTATGGAAGAGTGGTGTCTGGGTGGAACACATTGTCTTGAAATGGTATCCTATAGAACAGTGGACTGCTTCAAAAGAGGATGGGAGAGGGTAAGAGGGTGGGGGTTGGTGCAGTATGAGAGTTGCTAGCTGCACACTCGAGCAGACTTGATACACCATAGGCCTTTATCTGCTGGCAAATTTTCATGTTCTATGTATGTTCGTATGTGATCCCTTAGTAAGAAACCTCATGGTTCATTTGAAGCAGAGATAATCTCATGTGATCCTTCAGTAGGAAATCACATAGTTATACTGTAGCAGAGAGAGTCTCATGTGATCCCACAGTTGTAAACCCTCATGGTTATGCTGAAGTAGAGATAATATCATAGGATCCCTCAGCAGGATGGTATCCAGTGAACACAGCAACTGCGATTAAGTGCTTTCAAAAGGGTGACTCAGTCATGGTGCCTGTGTTTACCGCTACTTGGCAAGGTAGTGACTGGATACCTGGGTGGGTGAGGTAGGGTGATGAGAAGCGACGCCATGAATGTGTGCATGCACGCATGCGGGGAGAGGAAGGTGAGGGAGGTATGTGGGAGGGAGTGTACTGGGCAGCTGCTGAACTGGTTGGCTAGTGTGGTATGGAGGGTGGTCAGTTGGAGTGTGCAGAGTTCGGGTCTGGAGTGTGCATTCTTTTGTGCTGGCAGGCAGCTTGTTATTTTTAAGAAATTCACCTCTGACATGCACCCACCTGGAGTTGAAAATCCTTATGTAGGGAGGTCCGGGGTGCAGCTCCTGCATACATGTACTTTCTGTACCACCTTGCAGTTCACCGTAAGTGTACATCATTGTAATTAATTTTGGCAGTGTACGCTGTGCCAAATGGTGATCGCTATTCCGTGATCGCAGTTATGACAGAGAACCTAGCATGACACCTCACATTTCACTTGCAGCAGAGATAGTCTCATGAAATCAATCCACAGGAAACCCTCATGGTTTACACGCAGCAGAAATAGTCTCATGTGATCCCTCAGCAGAAAACCTCATGATTACACTGCAGCAGAGATAGTCTCATGTGATCCCTCAGTAGAAACCCTGATGGTTATGCTGTAGTGAGATAGTCTCATGTGATGCCTCAGTAGGAAACCCCATGGTTACACTGCAGCAAAGGTAGTCATTTAAGTAAAAAAGAAAGAAAGTCACTGTGTTTCTCTGTTTGGAGAAGGGGCTGTATCAACTTAGTTTGCTAAATCAGGAGCAGAGGAGTTAATTGGGGTGTGGTTGAACAGTAGAAAAGCAGCTGTCTCCAATTACAGCTTTCTGCTGCTAGTTTCTGGCAGAGGAAATCTTGCTTTCAGAACAAGCAGCTGACTAAAAAGCTATGGATTTTCTTACTAATTGCCCTCCTTCCCACCCCTCCAAACTCCCACCCTAATCCAGTTCTACTTTTATAGCCACTGGATTTGACTGACAACAGGAACTTCCTGTTTGGCAGTAGGAAGGGAAGAATCACTGAGACACATTAGTGTCATCAACCTTGAAAGGAAAAAATAGCTCTTCTTCCCCTGCTGCTGGAGGTCTGAGTACAAGTAAGGAGGAAGGAGACTACTGAAGACTACAGGAAGTTCCTGTCCCAGAATAGGAAGGGCGAGTTGTAAGGGTACCTAGGCAGTAGGAAAGTTGGTGGAAAATATGTAGAGGGAGGAGAGCAAGCATATGAAGCAACAGGAGAGGGACACAAAATAAGTCAAGATGGGAGGGTGCAGTGCAATGGCTGTGGTGTGGCAGTGTTCTGGGAGACATTCTGGAGGCTCGATGCTGCCTATTTGCAGGCACCTCTCTGGTCTGAGGAGGAGGTTGCCGTCTCAGGCTGACTCGCTAGATTCATGAAACCACTTCCCCATCCAGGGACCACCAGGGCCACCGCCGCTTCCTCAGATGTTGCCAAGAAAGAGGAGCAGTTGGGGACCAAGGAGGGCTCAGGGAGGGAGAGGTGATAGAACTGATGTGCATCCCTTTAGCTGTACCTCTCCACAATTCATATGCTGTTCTGGCAAAGAGTGGTTCCTCTATGGAGGCACCTGCAGTGGAGACCAAAGAGGATGCTGGGAATCTCCACAAAGAAGACCAACAGGAGGGTGGCATGAGACCCCACAGGGAAGGAAATAACTCCTCGTGAGGGAATCAATCATTAGGGAGGTAGAAGTGGGGAGGAAGGGAGAGGGAGGTAAGGTGGCACCATGACTCAGAGGGACAGGAAGCTAATCCTAAGGATCGGGAGCAGCTGCACAAGGAGGGAGCTAGATGTCATTGTCCACCTAGGGATAAATGACGTGGCTAGAAATGGGACAGAGCAGTGCAAGAGGAATTTGTAGAGTTGGGGAGGGGCCTTAGAGAAGTAGGATGTACTGGTAACCTTCTCAGAGGTGCTTCCTGTCATGGCAAGGATGATACTAGGGTACTCTGCACCATGGGATTCAATGAATGGTTAAAAATCTGGTGGAACTCAGGGTTTTGGCTTCACTGGGGACTGGGGAGCCACCTGGAGGGATGCAGGCCTATACAGGTGCGATGGTCTGCATCTGCCCATGGGGAACCAGGCTCCTAGGGTGATAGGTTTTAAATGTTTCATTGGCAAGCATTTAAACTAGCCAAGGGGAGGCACTGAAAGGAGCTGGAAATCCCAACCTCCCCACAAAACACAGTAATTAGTGAGGTAAACACCAAGGTAGAGAAGTCATGCGGAGCAGGACAGGGTAAGTGCAAATAAAGGCAAAGGTAGTAATGACAGGGATGAGGCTAAAAAGGGGTAAGGCCATCAAAAAATGGAGGGTGATATGTACCAATGCCCATAATCTGTGTTACAAGCTCCCTGAACTAGTAGCCTTGATGGAAGAGGGATATCTGGATAATGTGGCAGTCACTGAAGCATGGTATACAGAGAACCATGACTGGGATGTCAACATACCAGGATATACAATCTATAGGAGGGACATGAAGGGTAAAAGAGGAGAAGGATTAGCTCTCTATGTAAGGGAAGGGATTAAAGCAACAGAACTAAAGAGTAAACATGAAGTAGATGAGTCACTATGGGTCACCCTGGAGACAGAAAATGGCACCACAATCTGCATGGAAGTTGTGTACAGACCCCCATCTCAGGGGAGGGAATGGTCAAGGAATGATAGAAGGCATCCTTAAAATGGCAGAAAAATGAGAGATATTGTTGATGGGGACCTGAATATGCCAGATGTTAACTGGAGCACCTTTGTTGCAAGCACATCCGGGAGCAGAGTCATTCTTAATGCCCTACAAGGCATGCCTCAGACAGCTAGTGTTTGAACCCACTCAGGAGGGAAGGTGGTGGGCCGGGTGGTTGCTGCTATTTGGCGGCAGCATTTCTGGTTTTTCGATCGATCGTGCTCAAGGAGAGCCACCTGGGAGCGTAAGGTCTGTTTTGTGGGCGGTGTTCACATGGTGAATACCTGAATCTGTCCGTGGCTTGTTATTTCTCTTTATGGTCCAAATATTGGAAAGCCTTAGACTCATTTTGCAGTCCTGAATCTGTTTCCAGAGGAGGAAGTATTGCTGGGCCCCTACAGCAGGAACAGTTGGACCCGTGATTTCATACTGGTGGTGAGAGCCCTTGTGGGATTATGGACTTTACTGTTTGAATTAATCTTTCTGGGACTTGCTGACTTTGTTCCACTTTTGGAATCTTTTCTGCTTGTACTGTCCCTCCCTGAGTGGTGAGAGCACCTTGGAGGATCTGAACTGGGGGTGGGGTTCTTTTTCTGTATTTTGTTTTATTTTGGATGCATGGAGTGAGAGTTCATGCCTCTATATTTGGATATCCTTATGGTGGATGGTGGGAGCTCCACTGTGTTAAAAGACTGATTTTATATATTTAATTGAATTATTATTGTATGTCTTTTGATAATTTGACTGTTTAGTTTACCTAGTTAAGTTTCATGCTTTTAAGTTTAGAATTTTATTTTCTAGTGGGATTTCTCAGGAGTATTGAGATCCCTGGTTCTTGGCCTGCTGCTTATGGACGACGATATTTATTCTCATTCGTACTCCCCGTCATGCACTATTCATCGCCGCTCTTCATGCCCTCTGCCCTTTTTGCCCCCTTGTCCTTCCCTGTATACCAACGTTGTAGGGCATTGGGGATTGCGCGTGGTGGGATTCGGAGGGTGGGGAGGTGTGAACAGCGGGGATGAAGGAGGGGCTGTTCTGATTTGGCCGGTTAAGTCCAGAAGACGCCCTGGGGTGAAATGGAGTGATGACTGGGGTCCTTCCTGGTTGGTCCCTATACCCAAGGGCACCACCCTCTTTGTTAATGGTTGGCAGATGGTTGGGGTTTCCCAGGAGTCCTATCCAATCTGGCAGTGTTGTGCAATGCCAGGTCCGCTAGAACAAGACTGCCATTATTGCAGACTTGGTAGGTACAGCGACCTGACTTGCATTACCGAAATCTGGCTGATAGTAATGCAGGCCCAGTTTTTGAGGCAGCAACCGCCGGTATTCAGTGATTCACCACCCGAGATTGGATCGCAGGGTGGGGAGGTTGCGTCTGTTTTAAGACCGAATTGACCTCACTAGTGTTCCAGTGGAGGAGACCAGATCTTTTGAGAGTGTCATGGTGGCAGGTGGAGGTTATAGAATGGTTCTCATCTATCGTCCACCCGTGATGAGGAAAATCTTTCTTAAAGGAAGTCGCTGACTTCGTTGCTGACCAGGTATTTGAGTCGCCCAGGTTGATGGTGCTGGGTGATTCAATGCCTGGATTGATGATGAACCTCGCTGTTTGGTCAGCACTTCCTCCAATTGATGTGTTCATTGGGCCTCTCACTAGTAGTTACCTCTGCCACTCATAAATATGGCCACCACTCGATCTGGTCTTCCTGCTGGGGTTGGAGGCCTCCGCGGGGTGGAACCAGTGGTTGGTCCAACCACTACACTGCGAGGTTCAATTTTGGCACCCTTCGCATAGACCTCCATTCCAGTGGAGATGGTCAAGTACAGCCCTTACGGGATGTTACGCCCACTAGTCTAACTGTGGTTCTTGACCTATCAGAGTTTCCTGGGTTGAGCATGAATCCAGAAGAAATGGTGCAGGCCTATAATAAGGCTGTCAGCTCTGCTCTGGATTTAATTGCTCCCACGTGTGTGACCTCTTCCCTTCGCCTCCGATCCCCGTGGTTTGATCCAGGATCTGAGGAGTTGACGACTTGGTCGCAGGTTGAGAGAGGTTGGCGGAAGTCCGCCTGATGCCGACCATCTTCGACTTCTAGAGCATTATAAACTCTACCAGTTAGCAACACTCATAAGAAGGCAGTGTTCCTGTCCGAGAAATTGCTGCCACCAGAATCGACCAGCCCAGCTTTTCTGAACTGTGGACAGGCTGTGCAACCCAGCCTGTCTGCAGGTCCATCGAGCTTTTCACAGTTACAGTGTGAGGAGCTGTTCGATTCTTTGCTGATAAGATGGCCGACATCAGGGCCGAGATTTGCGCCGCTCCTCCACGGGAGTTGCGGTGGTCCAGCCTATGGTTGCAAGCACCTTAGTCTACCTAGATTTCCTTCACAAGGCCGGAAATCAAGGATATTATGAGGATTGTCCTAGGTATGCACACCACTAGCTGTAGTTTAGATTCCAGGTCCCACAGGCCTGATTGTGGGCTGTGGGAGGTCATCATCCCGGTTCTTACCAGGATAGTCGGGTGTTCGGATACCAGCAGGAACATCTGCCAGAACTAGACTCATAGTGGATTCCTGCAGGGGAGGGCCTCAAACAACTGGTACAGCAACCCACAAGAGACAGGGCTATCCTAGATCTAGTACTGACTAACAAAGAAGGGATCACAGATCTCCAGTTAGAAGGTCACCTGAGGGCCAGTGACCATCACATGGTATGGTTCAATTTGGCTACTACATCTAAATCATCCCATTCCAAGGCATAAATATGGGACTTCAGAGGAGCTGACTTTGATAAGATGACCAACAGAGTTAAGCTAGCCCTGGCAAAAGAAATACAGGTGAGGAGGCATAGGCAAAGTGGGCAAGCATTAAGGATACAATACTTGAAGCAACATCCCATTGTGTTAGACAGAAAAGGAAGTGCAAAAGAAGAAGGAAACCACTTTGGTTCTCAAATACAGTAGCAGAAAAGGTCAGAGCCAAAAGGCTGGCCTTCAGAAAATATAAGGGAACACAGCGGGATGAAGATAGGGAGGCATACCAAACTGCCCTAAGGGAAGCAGGTAAGGCAGTAAGGCAGGCAAAGTCCCAAACTGAGGAAACACTAGCACTGAACAGTAAATAAGGTGACAAGACTTTCTATAGATACATTAGTGAAAGGAGAAAGTCCAGAGGGGTTTGCTAAGCTTTAATGGAGAAAAGGGAGCATGTGAGGAGGAGGACCCTGTAAAGGCATCTATCCTAAATAGATACTTTTGCTCAGTATTTACTGAAGAGAAGGTAGGGCAGGGCCCACAGCTCAGCATCATGGACACAGGGGGAGGGAGGTGAGCACTACTCCCTTCACAAAAGAAAGGGTCCTACAAGAGCTTGCTAAGCTCAGGGTGATAAGGCAATGGGACCTGATGGCATACATCCCAGGGTACTTAAGGAGCTAAAGGAGGAACTAGCAGAGCCATTAGCAGAATTGTTTAGTGAGTCTCTGAGCACAGGAGAGGTCCCAGAAGACTGGAGAAGGGCTCATGTGATCCCACTCCACAAGAGTGGTAGCAGGGAGGAGGGGAACTACAGACCGGTCAGTCTTACCTCAGTAGTGGGCAAGATTATGGAGGCACTTTTAAGGAAAGGATAGTGCAACACCTGGAATCCATAGGGGCACAGGATCCAAGACAGCATGGGTTTACAAAGGAAGGTCCTGTCAAACTAATCTCATAGATTTCTTTGACTGGGTAACCAGAGTGGTGGACCAAGGGGGAGCAGTTGATGTCGCCTACCTTGACTTCAGCAAAGCTTTTGACACTGTTCCACATAGAAGATTGATAAATAAGCTAGGTAGGCTCAGGGTGGGTCAGGAAGTTGGTCAACTGGGTGGCAAACTGGTTGACTGGCAGAAAACAGAGAGTGGTGGTAAATGGTATACAATCAGAAGAGATGCAAGTCACAAGTGGGTCACTTAGGGATCAGTCCTAAGCCAGTCCTATTCAACATCTTCATTAGTGACCTCACAGATGGACTAGAGGGTAAGGCTTGTCTGTTTGCAGATGACACCAAGATCTGCAACAGAGTAGATGATCCAGATGGGAGTGGGCAGAATGAGAAGAGATCTGGATAAACTAGCAGAATGGTCAGAAGAGTGGCAACTGGATTTAATGCAAAGAAGTGCAAAATCATGCACATAGGGAAGAGAAACCCTGAAGCCACTTATAGGCTGGGAGGAGTTGCTAGCAGTCACAAAGGAAGAAAGAGACTTGGGCATCATCATCACTGATGACCTAAAATCATCCAAGCAGACCTCTAAAGCAGTAGGTAAGGCTAGGGGGTGTTAGGGTGTATTAGTCGGGGTATCACAAGTCATAAGAGGGAGGTAATAATCCTCTGTACAAGACATTGGTTAGGCCCCATCTGGAGTACTGCGGCAGTATTGGAGGCCACACCTTCACAAGGACATTAACCAAATTGAGGCAGTCCAGAAGGGCAACCAAAATGGTGCAGGGACTGCATCAGAAGACATATGAGGACAGATTAACGGAGCTCAATATGTATACCCTTGAGCAAAGGAGGGAGAGGTGATATGATCGAGACATTTAAACACCTTAAGGGCATAAACAAGGTGAAAGAGTCTAACATGTTTAAATATAAGAAAAATAGCAGGACAAGAGGACACAGCATGAGATTAGAGGGAGGCCGATTATGAGGAATGAGAAATTCTTTTTCACAGAAAGGGTGGTAGATGCATGGAATGGCTTACCACAAGAAGTGGTGGCTGTGAATAGACAGTGCAGGGCTTCAAACAGGCATGGGATAGGCATAAGGAGCAATACAAATGACTATGAATAGATAGGTCACTGACAGAGCAAAGGACGATGGCACATTTATAAGGTAGAAAAGAAATGGGCAGACTGGATGGGCCTTTATGTCCTTATCTGCCACAACTTCTATGTTTCTATGTTTCTATGTTTCCCTGGACACTGATGAATATCCCTACCCCTGAAGGAAGCGGTAGTGACACCAGTGTTGAAAAAGACATCTTGGACCCGACTCCCTGGTAAACTATAGACCTATCTCGAACCTCCCTTTGTTGGGAAGGTAATCGAGAAAGTGGTAGCAGCCCAGTTAGACAACCATCTTACCATCCATAATATCTACAATCCTCTTCAATCAGGTTTTGTAAGAGACACAGGACAGAGACTGCGCTGGTTCGGGTCCTCAATGATCTCTTGATGGTGAGAGACCAGAAAAATGGTCCATTTTGGTCCTTCTGGACCTGTCAGCAGCTTTTGACACCGTAGACCATGGGGTGTTGCTTGAGCACCTGAGATACATCTGTGGGTTGTCGGGCTTGGTCCTCAGATGGTTTACTTCCTTCCTCACAGGTAGAACCCAGAGGGTGGTATCAGGGATTTTTCTTCTGAGCCTACTGCTCTGACCTGTGGGGTGCCTCAGGGCTCTGTACTTTCTTCCATGTTGTTTGCGTGTACATGCTTCCCTCGAGTCATTGTAAGAAGATATGGGCTGGAGTTTCATTGTTATGCCGATGATACCCAGCTCTATCTATCTTTTGTACCTGACCAGAATAGAGCTCTCTCAGTGTTTAACAGCTGTCTCAGGGAGATCCAGGATTGGATGAGGTCCAGCTGGCTGAAGTTGAACTCTGGGAAGACTGAGGTGTTGGTTGTGGATCCCGGTCGCCGGATTAAGGGGTGGGTGGATGTTTAGCCTCGGTCTATTCTTGAGAGATGCGGACTCCCGCACCTCTGAAAGGGTGCGTAGATCTGGGGTGATTCTGACAATCAGCTGACTTTGCATGCGCAAGTGTCAGTGGTCATTAAGACATCCTTCTACCATCTTAGGAACATCGCCAGGATCAAGCACCTTGTTCCATCTGGTGACCTACCTACACTGATCCACGCCTTTGTGACCTCACGCCTGACTACTGCAATTCCCTTTACTTTGGGCTGTCTGGGGTAGATATCCGTTGTTAGCAGCTAGTGCAGAACTCAGCAGCCCGGTTGTTAACGGGACTTCTCGCTCGCATATCACACCGGTGCTCTGAGATCTGCACTGGCTGCCGATTCAGTAGTGGATCACCTTTAAAGTCGGGTTCTGACTTATAAAACCCCACAGGTTGGGCCCTGACTACCTGAAAGAGCTCCTGGTGCCTCATCGACTGACGCGTCCACTCTGCTCCACCAACGAGGGGTTGCTAGAGATCCCGAGGGTTAGTTTAAAATCTTCTGGTGCCTGAGCTTTTATGTTTACGTACCCACCCTCTGGAATTCTCTACCACGCTGGATTCAAGAGTGCATGACGGTGGAGGGTTTTAAAAGGGCTTAAAGTCTTTTCTATGGAACAAGGCATTTTCAGATAATGCCATGCATTTTAATTGCCCTGCTGTTAATTTTAGTTATATGAAGTATTGTATGGTTTTAGAATGTTTTTATCTGTAATTTATTGTAATGCGCCTTGGTTTTAAGAAAGGCGAGACAAATAAAGTTTATTATTATTATTAACAATCTTAGACTTGGTACTCTCAAATGGGGACAGAGAAAGAATATCAGATTTAGAAGTGGGTAGCCATCTGGGAACAAGCGACCACCAAACAGTGTGGTTCACAATAAACACAGCCATAGATTCAAGCCATACAAAAGCAAGTGTATTGGACTTTAGGAGGGCTGACTTTGGAAAATGAGAGACTGCCTTCAAAAGCACTAGCAAATCGGCAAGAAGGAGGGATGGAGGAACAATGGAGAATAATCAAAACAGCCATCACAGAGGCAACGAGTCTTTGTGTGAAGTGAATCAATAAAACAAAATGAAGGAAAAACACCATGGTTCTCAAAAGAGGTGGCAGCGAAGGTTAAGGAGAAAAGGATAGTATTCAGGAAATATAAGGAAACACAGAAGGAGCAGGACAGGAACTTTATCAGTTAAAGCAGAAGGAGACAGGGAAGGCAGTCAGAATAGCAAAGCCCAAAGCAAGGAAAAGATTTCAATTCTGTTACAAAGGGGATAAAACCTTTTATAGGTACATTAGGGCATGAAGAAAGACCAAGGGAGGGACACAGAGACTTAATAAAAGGGAGGGAATGTGGGCAGAGGGTGACAGTGAAAAAGGGGATACTGAATGAATATTTCTGCTCAATATTCACAATAGAAGAGGATGTGGAGGTACCTAAACCAAACAAGAGAAACACTGTGGATAGAGGGGTCGATACCAGTCCATTCACAGAAGAAAGGATTTTGAAAGAACTCTTGAAACTGAGGATGACAAAGTAATGGGCCTGATGGGATTCACCCCAGAATTCTAAAAGAACTAAGGGTAGAACTAGTGACACCACTGACTACTCTTAACAAATCATGGGAGGATGGGGTGATACCTGAGGACTGGAGGAGGGCAGTTGTGATTCAACTTACAAAAGTGGAGCAGAGCAGAAGCAGAAAACTACAGACCGGTTAGTTTGACCTCAGTGGTGGGGAAACTGATGGAATAACTTGTGAAGGAAAGAATTATTGAGTACCTAGAGGCCAGTGGGGCACAGGACCCAAGGCAGCATGGGTTCACAGGGAAAAGTCATGTCAGACTAATCTAATAGATTTCTTCGACTGGGTGACCAAAGTAGTAGACCAGGGAGGGGCTGTGGATGTGGCCTACCTAGATTTTAGCAAAGCATTTGACACAGTCCCACAAAAGATTAATATACAAGTTAGCCAGCCTTGGAGTGGGTCCCAAGGTGGTAGCCTGGATAAAAATTGGCTGGACAACTGGACGCAATGGGTAATAGTAAACAGAGTCCACAGTGAAGAAAGGAGAGTAACTAGCGGGTACCACAGGGTTCAGTACTGGGACTGGTACTCTTTAATGTCTTTATAAGTAACATTGGAGAGCACCTGGAAGGAAAAATATGTCCTTTGCAGATGACACAAAGATCTGCAACAGGGTTGATACACAAGGTGGGATTGAAAGGATGAAAAGGACTTGGCAAGGCTGGAGGAATGGTCAAATGTATGGCAGCTCAGATTCAATGCAAAGAAATGCAAGGTAATGCACCTGGGAAACAAACACCCAGGGTAAGAGTACACAATGGGGAGAGATACTAACAACAGCAAAAATTGAAAGGGACCTGGGAGTAATTATATCAGATGACCTAAAGGTGGGCATGCAATGTGAGAAGGCAGTAAGGACAGTGTGGGTATATTGGGATGCATAGGAGTGGCATCAACAGTAGAAAACAGGAAGTTGTTATCCCTTTGTACAGACAGTTGGTGAGACCCCATCTGAGTACTGTGTGCAGTTCTGGAGACCCCATCTCACAAAGACATAGGCAGAGTGGAGGCTGTTCAGAGGAGGGCAACCAAAATGGTGCAGGGTCTATACCAGAAGATATATGAAGAGAGACTAAAGCAGCTTAATATGTATACCAGTGAGGAAAGGAGGGAGAGGGGGGACATGATAGAAACTTTCAAGTACCTCAAGGGAATTAACAAAGTCCAAGAGGGTAGCATCTTTTGAAAAAGAGATGTGCAAGAACAAGGGGCACAATTTAAAGATACAGTGAGATGGCTCAGAGGTAATGTTAGAAAGTATTTTTTCACAGAGAGGGTTGTGGATACATGGAACAGCCTTCCTGAGGAAGTTGTGGAGTCAAGAACAGTGGGAGAATTCAAGAATGCATGGGACAGACATATAGCAATTCTAGTGTGGGGTAGGAGGAAGTAAGTTGTTGGTTAACTAGAATCTGCAGCTTATCAATCAGGTATGGAAATGGTCAGACTAGGTGGCCAAGCTGTCCTTATCTGCTGTCAAATTCTATGTTGCTATGTTTCTCAAGTGTGATCCCTCAGTAGGACACCTCATGGTTCACTTGCAGCAGAGGTAGTCTGCTGTGATTCCTCAGTATGAAACCTGGTGGCTACACTGCAGTAGAGATAGTCTCCTGTGATTCCTCAGTATGAAACCTGGTGGTTACACTGCAGCAGAGATAGTCTCATGTGATCCTCAGTAGGAAACCTCATGGTTCAGTTGCTGTAGATATAGTCTTATGGGATCCGTCAGTAGGAAACCTCATGGCTCAGTTGCATCAGACATAGACTCCTGTGATCCTCAGTAGGAAGCCTCTTGGCTCAGTTGCAGCAGTGATAGTATCATGTGATCCCTCAGTAGGACACCTCATGGTTATACTGCAGCATATATTTTATTTATTTATTCAAGAGTTTCACCAGAAAGGCATACTGAGCAGTATAGCTTGTTTTCAGATGCATCCTAGGGAAGGGGAAGGGTGTGGTACAAGTAGATAGTGTCACAAACTCACTCAGCAGGTCAGCCCTCTACTCCCAAAGTGCCAACCTCTGAGCGTAGAATTGTAAACAGTTTAACAGAACAAGGTAACCCTCTTGTCTGTTTTGTGGGTCCGAGTCACCTTAGTCCCAACTTCTGAGGGATTCAAACTAATAACCTCTTGTTAGTGTACCCAATTGTCAGGCTCAGATAATTCTGTCTTCGGGGGCTAGATATCTTTGCCTACAGGCACCTAACCAGGTATTACAAAATGAACCCTTAGAACTCTATGCAAGACCTAGAGAACTCTTATCTGCTTCCCAGTTTGGTACCACAATAAGCTCATGCACAGTGTCAACTATAACCATCTAAGCTTCACTTAAATAAAAAGAAGTTTCAAGGCACACCAGGCAGTTTCTGTTTTTAAAATATATCTTTAATTTAAAATAGGTAAAAATGGGAAAACAGTAAATACAGAACACAATATCCCCACATATAGTCTTAAAAACAAAATAGGTTTAAATTGCAAATTCCCACAACCCATACACTCAGACTGGTCTTTTCTAAGGTAACCTTACTTCTTAATCTTTCAGTGCTTGATGTTCCTCTTTTCTCAGTCAGAAAATGAATGTGTTCTCTGAGGTCTGCTCAGTATACTTAAAAGCAGTCTTGAGCTGGCCTTCTCTGAGGTCACCTAACTCCACCTTGGTGTATTAAAATTTATATTTTATAACACAGAAAGTCCTAATCAGATATTTTATCAAAATATCTGACATCAATGAATCTCCTTTCTTCATGTGATTTCCTCCAAACCTGTCTGATCTGCTTTCACAGACATCAACGTTCTTTGATGTAATTCACTGGATACCCCAAGCAGATGCATATTGGACTTCCCAATTTCATCTTTGACCTGCTTCACACAGACATCAAAGTCTCTTTGATCTAATTAGCTGGCTTCCTTGGAAGACACCCCAATCACATGCATATGCCCTTTCCTCATGACACCTAGTGCAAATCAAAGATTTCCTGAGGGCATTATAAATGGGTATATTGGTTCCTGGCTTCAAAGCAAACTGATAAGGTAACTGCATCTCAGATATCTGTAGTTTAACCTAAGTCCTGTCCTTGAACTTATACCTGGGGGTTTGATGCATCAATTTCAGCAAGACAGTAGCTTCTCTTGACAGACACTCCTCTACATATTTTATACTGCAGAAAAATATACTGAAATCAGAACCAGCTGTCCACATGCCACAGATAGTACTTTTAAGACAAAGAGATAAATTAATACTGTACATGAACAATATTCATGACAGCCACACACACTAAAACAAACAGCCAGATACAATATATTAGAAAATACATTTTGTACAATATTATGTTGTGGAAATTACACATAGATACAGTGCCTAAAGATTACATGGTAGAAGCATTCGGTCAATGTATGATGGGTAGGCAGAAAAAGTACTAATGAGGGTAACAGGATTGCTGTGAGCTATAAGGGCAGATCAGTGGGAAAATGGCCCAAGGAAGCCAAATAAGGGACTCAAGTCTAGTGGGGAGAAGAGGGATGATGTAAGGGAGAGGTCAGTGTTTATATTTTCATGAGCAGGTAGGGGTTGTGTAGTCCTGTAGGAATGAGGAAAGAGATTTTGTGAGGTGGTAGTATGGATGTGCGAGGGGAGAGCATTCCACAGTTTAGGACAACAGAAAGAGAAGGCAGATTGGCCAGTGGTGGTAGAACGGAGGAGAGTGTGAAGGATCTTAGGTCAGTGTTACAGAGAGAGTAGGTGTATTGGGAGGATGCACATATGGAGGAAGAGAGGTAGGAGAGAAGATTACCAGTCCAGAATTTGGCCATGAAGGAGGCAGTATGGGGCAGCCATCTGAACTCCAATGATGGGAGGTACAGGGCTATGTATAGGTCACACTGGTGAGTACAAGTGGGAAGCATAGAGCAAAATGACAGAGAGCTAAAGAGTGTGTCCAGGTTTAGCTTGGGTAGTTTTGGGGCAGCACTGTAGACTATCTCTTCATAGTCAAAGGTTGGGAGGATCATTTTCTGCACAATTGCACAACAGGAAGTTTGAGGAATGCAGTCCTTGTTTCTGTATAAAGCACAGAGTCTGAGGCATAGGTTCTTTTGGATTGCATTCCCATGTGCTAAAATCCAAATGGTGGTCTAACCAGAGCATAAGGTATCTAAAGGTGGTGAAATTTTTGACAGAGAATACTGTACTTCTAGAGTGTGGAAGGAGTACTGTACTTCTAGATTGTGGAAGGTGGATGGGGATTTGAGTTCATATAATCTCTGCCTAGTGCTGAAGGACTTTAGAATGTCTTTTTGGCATTCAGGAATAGCTGGTTGGACTGGAACCACAGCTGGACCTTATTGAAATCATGTTGCAGTCTAGTCTCTGTATCAGTGAAGTGTGTGAAATACAAGATATGTGAGGATGGTGTTGTCCGCATACATGTGGATTTGAGTAGTGTAACAGGCAGTGGGGAGATTATTGAGGAAGATAGAAAATAATATGGGGCAAGTACAGAGCACTGCCAGACAGCAGTGGTGATGGGTAGTGAAGGGAGAGGGAGGGAGGCAATTGTGACCAATTGAAATCTGCCTGATAGGTAGGACTGAAACCACACTGTGGTTGTGGGGTTAACCCAGCAGCAGTGAGCTTTTGGAGAAGGGAGTGGAATACAGAGTTGAAGACTTTGCCAGATCAACAAATATGGCAGAGGTAACGTGTCCAGATCCATGGAGTCAGTGAGCTGTAAGATAGACATGGTGATGGAGTGGTACTTGCAGATGCCAGACTGGAAAGGTGTGAAAGGAGGTAGAGTCAAAGTAAAGGTGAGCTGAGCAAAGACAATACATTCTTGGAGCTTAGCTAGAACTGGAAGTAAGGAGAATGGACAATAGTTTCCTGGAGTAGTGGGATCACCACCTACAGGGAGATAAATAATGGTGAAATGTTTACAGGTTGAAGGAACTGAGGACAGAGTAAAAGACAGGTTTAGTAGAGAGGCCGAGGGGAAGCTGGCAGATGTGGAAAAGTAGAGCAGATTGAGTCCAGGCCATTTGTCTTTCACACTTGTAAGGATCAAGGCATGTAGGGCCCTTAGAGCACCATTTGGTGAAATGAGAGAGCATGAGAAGGAGGGAGAGTAGAGTGGTTAGTGTAGGTAGGAGGTTTAGGAGGTGGTGGGTACACATGTGTGGAGGGTGATAAAGAGCGAGAAGCACAGGATGTAAACAAAGTGTTGAAAGTAGATGTGATGGATGGAAAGTCAGAAAGTATAGCATATCCATGGATGAGGGCTGGGATGGGGAGGGTGTGAGGGAGGACAGAAGAGGATTTGACAACTCTTCAGAAACTGGAGAGGTGGCTTAAATTAGCATTGAAGGATATGGCAAAATATTCATATTTTGCATATCTGGTTCTATGAGATAATGGCAAAGCCTAAAGGCGATCACAGTTATCGCGAGTCAAAGGCCGAAAAATGTTTTGCCACTCTTACACCCCTGCCGCACAGCAAAACAGCACCGGGACTTAAGGGAAGGATAGAGCAAAATGGCAGAGAGTTCACCCCTGCACCCCTATTAAAGGATTTCAGCTCCAGGGGGATGCATATCAGGGGGTAAAACATTAAAAAAAAGGTCTGGGCCAGGTGCAACAAAACACACCAGCACCCAGACCAACCCAGCACCCGTGGACTGACGCTGGCAACCCACCCACCACACCATGGGGTCAGCTCAGCAACCACCATGGCACCACCCTCACATCCCCTCCCACCTCTCTGTACATGCCCTCTCCCCCATGCATGTATAGTGACATCCTGCGGCTCGCCACCACCCCCCTAGCCGCCTGCCCTACCTCTGCTATGAAGCTGTTCCTGTAATGCACTGGGGAAGGATCGCTTATTGTTGTAGCGCCTTCCCCTGCACCTGTATCACAGGCTACCGCGATATCTGGATGCCTTAGTGCAAGTATTTCAAGTTGTCAGTAATGGAAAGGAGAGTGCGTAATCTAGATTTTATGTAGGCCTTCCAGGCCTGGTCCATGACATGCATGCAGGCCAGCAGTTCAGCATTAATCCATGGGACGTGTGAGCCTTTGACTTGTTAGTTTAGGAGGGTGTGCAGATCCCAGATTTACATAAATCTTGTCTAGAAGTAGCTGAGGCAGTGTCAACATAGGAAGCTGTTGAGATGGGAGACCAGTCAGTGTGATATGTCATTTAGTATTGGGAGTTAAGTTTCGGGAGTGAAAAGAATGTAGAGGAATCAGTTTTGGAGGGCTTTATTCTGATAGGCTTTATGGATACAACAAATCATGATGATGATTGCTAAGGAGTCTGAAAGTATACTGGAGTCAATTACGCTGTGAGAATGAGAGATGAGGGCCCAGTCAGTCAGGGTGTGATTGAGTGATTTGTGGTTAAGCTGAGTTGGGGAGGTAATTAGTTGTGTTAAGTTTAGGGAGTTGACTTTGGAGCATATTTTGGAGTTGGCAGAAGAAAGACAGTCCACATTTAAGTCTCCTAGTATGTAAAGCTCACCAGAGGTGGCATGTGAGATGATAGTGGTGATAAGTTCAGATATAATTGATGTGGGTAGACCAAGGTGACAGTAAGTGCCGGTTATGTATATAGGCAGTGTAAAAGGGAGGGAAGTTTGATGAGGAAGAGTTCATATTTGGATGGGGATGAGACAGAAAGAAGAGGAGACATTGGAGACTGGAGGATAAGTACATTGTGATACTTCCACCCTTGCTGGGCCTGTTTTGTCTGGAAGGAGAGTAGCCTGGGATGGAGAGATTGTTATCAAGTATTTTATGTGATAGCCAGGTTTCAGAGAGTACCAGAACATCCGGATGTAAATCCAGCATGATCGGCTGCAGGAGGTGAAATTAACAGAGTAGGCTTGTTATGTTGAGGTGTGCAGTTTTAAGGCCTTTGGAAGATGCGATGAGGCAGAGATGACTCATGATCCCCAGCCTGACTTCATATATCTACCTCAGCAGGAAACCACATGGTTACACTCTAGAAGAGATGGACACATGTGATTTCTCAGTAGGAATCCACATGGTTATATTGTAGAAGAGGTGGACTCCCATGATCTGTCAGTAGGAAACCACATGGTTATAGTACAGCAGAGTTAGGCTCATGTGATTCCTTTGCCTCACTGTGCATGTCTAATCTCTGCAGAAAACCCCATAGTTACATTGCAGTAGAGACAGAATCATGTTATTACTCAGTAGAAAATAACATTGAAATATTGCAGCAGAAATTGACTCATTTGATCCCATAGTTGTAAACCACACAGTTACACTGCAGCAGAGATGGATTTATGTGATTCTTCAGCAAGAAACCATGTGGTTACATTGCAGCAGAGATGGACTCATGTGAACCCTCAGCAAGAAGCCACATGGTTACACTGCAGCAGAGGTATACTCATGTGAACCCTCAGCAGGATACCACATAATTACACTGCAGAAGTGATGAACTCATGTGAACCCTCAGTAGGAAACCACATAGTTACGATGCAACGGAGATGGACTCATGTGAACCCCCAACAACAAACCACATGGTTACACTGCAGTGGAGATGGACTCATGTGAAAACTCAGTCTTGCGTGTATATGTATGTGTATCTCACCAGAAATCCACATGGTTACACCACAGCAGAGATGAACTCATATGATCTGTCAGGAGGAAACCTTATGGTTACACTGCAGCACAGATGACCCATGTGATCCCCTAACCTTGTTGCATACCTCACCAGGAAACCACACTGTTACACCACATCACAGATGGAATCCTGTGATCCCTCATTAGTAACCCACATAGTTACACTGCAGCAGAGATGACCCATTGATCCCTTAAACTTGTTACATACCTCAACAGGAAACCACACTGTTACACCATAGCAGAGATGGAATCATGTGATCCCTCAGGAGGAAACAACTTGGTCACACCACAGCACAGATGGAATCTGTGATCCTCAGCTAACACTCACATAGTTCACTATGAGCAGAAATGACCCATATTCAATATGCTCAAAGCTCAATATATCTAAACGCTGCAACAAAGGAGGAAGGAAATAAAAAAATGTTTTGCATTGATAGAGGAGGAGAGGGAGACGGGGGAGTGTTTGGTATCCTGCATCTGGAAGGGGGTCACTGGTGGGCAACGACAGCAATGGGTAGGGTGGTAGGCTGCAACAACTGCGGTGCACTAATCTTTCTAAAATTGCCTGGAGTGTGGGAGGATGTTTAGTGCAACCACATAGAAAAACTTAGAAAGGAGATTGAGGGTCTGCAGGAGGAACTAAGACAGGCAAGGCAGATTGGGGGTGGGTTTAGCCCAATACTGGAGGGAGGAAGAAGGAGATGAGGAGGCATTTAAGCCAACAGTGGTGAGAGAGGGTCAGAAGAAGGAAGCAGAGACAAAGGGCCCAGGCCAGGAAGAACAACTGCGGGGAAACCAGGTCAGGAGACAAAGACAAATGGAAGGAGGAGATAGGGACTTGTGAGGGAGGCGAAGAAGTGGCAAAAGTCATGGAGTGGAAAGGAGAGAACAGGTTACTATGAAGAGAGAGGTGAGGCATTTGTGAAGGGCCTTCAGAAAATAGCTGTGCACTGCTACAGAGGAAGAAGGTGGAGGAGGAAATGATGAAATTAGAGGTAATTGATAAATGCCTGGACCAAACTGGAGCGGGGAAGTTCAGCTGGGAGAATTGCAACAGGGGTAAAAGGGGAAATAATGTGCAGGAGGAAGAAGAGGGCTGGAAATGAGAGAGGAGATGAATGGAAGCAAGCAGGGAGTAAGAGGGTGGAATCTTAGTGCTGGGGACTCAATACTAAGAGGAGTTAGGTGGGGTAGCAAGGGGAGAGGCACAGTCGCATTTGGGTGGAGGCCATGCCAGGAATAACAGCGGAAAGGTGGGACAGTCTGTTCTGAAATATGCTAGAAGGGGTAGGGACAAGCCTCATTTAATTATACATCTTGGGACAAACGACCTGGCTGGCAAGACAGTAGATACAGTCCAGAGGAGGTTTGAGGAACTAGCACAATTATGTGAGGGGCAGAAAGATCAGTAACTTTTTCAGAGATACTTCCAGTGCCAAAGGCAAGCACAACAAGAAAGCTGAGAATAGAGGAATTTAACAGATGGCTAAGAACCTGGTGTTGTGCTAAAGGGCATGGGCTGTTGGGGGGTGGGGAGGGACCTGGGAGGACAGTAGTCTCTATGCCAAGGACAGACTACACTTGAGTGAGGAGGAACGAAAGTGTTGAAACAGAGGATGGAGAGTACATAGAGGAAGTTGGGAATTAAACTAGGAGTGGGGGTGGCAGTTGGGGAAGAGATATGCAGAGACCACAGGTTGGGCTTACCCCCATAACAGTGACAAAGGACAAATGGCAAGTACTGTTGGTGATGCTAGGAAAGGAAGGCAGGATGGGAGGGGAAAGGGTGGAAGGTGGTTACCCTTAATGCTCACGAGCCTTGAGAGGAAAACTGCAGAGTTACAGGTTCTCATGGCAGAGGGAGAGGTGGACATTGCAGCCATCACGGAAACATGGGCCACCCAATACAATAACTGGGACCTGTCTGTACCAGGGTACAGGTTATTTCGTGAGGGACAGGGTGATTAGGGAAGGAGGGTGGCACTATCTGAGAAGAAAGGACTGGAAGTGTGTAAGGGAGGAAGGGAGGAGGATAGTACAGAGTCACTTTGGATGCAAATCCAGGATTCCAAGAATAGGATTTTAGAATGGGAGTGGTGTACAGGCTACCATCTCAGATGGAGGAGTTAGACAGGGAACTAGCGGGACAGATCAGGAGGACCTACGAGAAGGGTAGTGTGGTGATTGTGGGCTTCAACATGTCAGGAGTGGACTGGAGCACCCCAACAACCAGGAACAGAAGGAGCAGGTACTGCTGGATGCCTTCCAGGACAGCTTCCTGCTGCAAACGGTCAGTGAACCAACCAGGTTAGGGAATACCCTTGACCTTGTGCTGGCAAATGGGGACTACGTGAGAGAACTTACAGTGGAGGAACCGCTGTCAGGAGTGACCACCACTCAGTATGGCCCACATTGGATATGGGCAAGGAAGGAGGGAATCTGCACAATAGTGCTGGACTTCAGGAGGGCTGACTTTGGGAGGATGGGAGAAGTGGTAAAGGGTACCTGACCAGAATTCAATCTAGCATGGACACTAACCAGAGGTGGGAGCTGATAAAGCTGGGGATAGTGGAGCAACCAAAACTGCTGCAAAGCCCAGAGCAAGAAGGCTAGGGCTAAGAAACTGATCTGGTTGAGCAAGGAGGTCATGGAAAAGGTAAGGAGGAAAACAGCTGCCTTTAGGAAGTACAAGAAAACAGGAGGGGAGGACAGGGAGGAGTACTTGACAGAATTGAAGGAGGTGACAAGGGCAGTAAGGGGAGCCAAAGCATCTACGGAACTCAGGCTGGCACAAGGCATTAAGAAGGGGAGAAGGACTTCTTTAAGTACATCAGGAGAAAAGGAGCTGTAAGGACCACATAGTAAGGATTAGGAAGGTGGGGGGTTGGGTGGAAGCAGGGTGTGATAAGGCGGAAGCACTAAATGAGTACTTCTGCTCAGTATTTACTAAAGAGAAGAGGGGGTGACACCCAAGGTGGGAGGAATGGCAGAAGCAGGGTGGGAAGTGGCGACAGATGGGGAAATCATGGAGAGCAGAGTTCGAGAGGGTTTGAAGGTACTGAGGGTGGACAAGGCGCCAGGCCCAGATGGCATCCACCCCAGGGTACTAGAAGAAATGGCAGAGGTCCTTGCAGGACCTTGGAAGACCTATGTAATGCCTCACTACATTTGGGGTGTACCTCAGGACTGAGGATGGCTCATGTGGTGCCCTCCACAAGAGTGGCCCCAAGGATGAACCGGAAACTACAGACCAGTGAGCCTCACATCCATCGTGGGTAAGCTAATGGAGACTATCCTGAAGGAGAGGCCAGGCCCTCCCAGAGGCCAAAGGACTACAGGACAGCAGACAGCATGGTTTCATACGTGGCAGATCCTGCCAAACCAACCTGGTCGAAGTTCTATGACTGGGTAACTAGGCAACTGGACAGGGCCATGCAGTGGATGTCCTGTATCTGAACTCAGTAAGGCATTCGACTCAGTGCCATGGAAGGCTGGGAAGGAAGTTAGTAGGCACAGGGGCGGGTGCAAAGCTGGTGAGATGGGTAAGAAACTGGCTACAGGGAAGGCAACAGAGGGTGATGGTGGGTGGGAGCCTCACACCCAAGGGTAGTGATGAGGGTGTTCCACAGGGCTCGGTGTTGGGACCAGTGTTGTTTGGGATATTCATTGCAGACATATCATGGGACATCAAGAGCAAAATCAGTCTGTTTGCTGATGATACCAAGGTAGGCGCGGTGGTGGATGACTAGGGGATGGCAGGGTTGCAGGATGATCTGGCAAAGCTTGAAACCTGGTCAGACACCTGGCAACTGGGCTTAATGCCAAAAGTGCAAGGCGCTGCATTTTGGGATGAAGAACCCAAGGAGGAGTTACCAGCTAGGGGAGTGCAGCTAGCCCAGACAAAGGAGGAGAAGGATCTGGGTGTGCTCATTACAGGGTCAATGAACAACTCGGCACAATGTAGGAAGGCAGCTGCAAAGGCCAACAAAATGCTGGGTTGTATTGCAAGGGATATATCCTCGAGGAGGGAGGAGGTGATTCTGCCACTGTATAGATCATTAGTTAGACCACACCTGAGTACTGCATGCAGTACTGGCATCCATATCTGAAGAGGGACATTAAGTTACTGGAGGGTGCAGCGAGAGCAACAAAGATGATCAAGGGGCTGGGGACTTATCATATGAGAGGAGGTTGAAGGAGTTGAACATGTACTCACTGGAGGAGAAGAGAGGCAGGGGTGACATGATTGAAACCTTTAAATACATGAAAGGAATAAACAAGACAGGTACAGAGGGACTGTTCAAAGTAAGGGAGGGAGGGACACCAGGGCCATGATATGAGACTGGAGCAAGGAAGGTTCAGGAGGGAGATGAGAGACACTTTTACAGAGAGGGTGGTGGCTGGGTGGAATGCGTTACCTGCTGAAGTGGTATGCAGTGAGACAGTGGACTGCTTCAAATGAGGATGGGACAGGACAAGGGGAGGGTTAATGAAGGGAAAGATGGAAGGAGGGGCAGCTGCAGGATAAGGGTGCTAGCTGCACATTCGAGCAGACTTGATAGACCTCTAGGCCTTTATCTGCTGGCAATTTTGTATGTTTATATGTGATCCCTCAACCTAGTTCTATAACCTCACCAGGAAACCACTCTGTTTCAATGCTGCAGAGATGGACTCATGTGATCCCTCATGAGGAAACCACATGGTTATATTGCAGCAAAGATGGAATCATGTGATCCCTCAGCTGACACTGACATAGTTACACTGCAGCAGAGATGACCCATGTGATCCTTTAATGTTGTTGCATACCTCACTGTTACACCACAGCAGAGATGGATTCATGTGATCCCTCAGAAGAAAATGACTGGTTATATTGCGCACAGATGGAATCCTGTGATCCTTCAGCAGAATCCTACATAGTTACACTGCCATAGAGATGACCTATGTGATCCCTTAACCTTGTTGCATACCTTGCCAGGAAACCACACTTTATTTATTTATTGAAAAGATTCACCAGGTAGGGCACACTGAGCAACAAGTTGCTTGTCCCATGGTGCAACCTGAGGGAGAGGGAGTGGAGTTACATAAACATTGCACAATGGCACCAAAGTAAGGCAGGTGTTTACAGAATAGTTTCCAGGAATAGACAACGCCAATCATTTGCAGTGACCTTGGGTGACACATGTTATACAATAGCGCAAATACAACAGTTGCATACAGAAGCAACTTCCAGAATAGACTATTTGACATTTGCAGTAACATTTGTGTGACATTTTGAACAAATATTATACAATAGTGGAAAATAAAACAGTTGCATCTAGAGAAACAGTTTCTAGAAAAGGCAATTAAACATGTGCAGTAACATTTGTGAACATTTGTGGAACATAAACAATGAAGGTGGAGACAGAGCACAGTTCATATTGTGTGAGAGGATAGTCTCAGTGAGAATAGTCAATAGCACAAAAACACAGAGGGCGGAGACAAACAGCAGTTTACAGTTTGCATCAACTTATAATGAAGATCAACTTAAGTGCATTATAATACATGCTTGTAGGAAGACTCATGCCAAGTCACACAGAGCAGTGGATGTGGTGAGAGGGCAGACGGTGTGTGGGAGTTGGTGCAGGCACAATTAACAGAGAGAAAGTTACCGAGTGCAGTAGTTAGTGAACCAGGTGAGGATGAGTGTCGGATTTGTGTAGGAAGCAAGTTCTACAAATTTGGGAAATGGTAGGAGAAGACAGACTGACCAACTGAGGTGGACCACTGGGAAACAGCCAGGGGCTCTGGTCATGAGATCTGAGAAGGCGGGAGGGAAGGGTGGAGGGAAAGGAGGAGGTAAGATAAGGAAGGAGTGTGCCAAGCCAATAATTTGAGACGAATCACACAGTGATGTAGCCACCTATTGGCTAGAGAAGAGAAAGCCAAGAGGCAGTAAAGGTGACAGTAATGGGTTGGGGCACATCAAGGGCAAAGCAACAGAAGGAGTTGAAAGGGTATCCAATCTGGCTAAGGAAATGGCAGGAGCAGTGCAATAGATGACATCGCAGTAGTCGAAGATCAGGAGAATCATCTTTGGACCAGTTCACACCTTGCTGGGAGGGAGGCAGGATCAGTCTCTATATAAGGCAAGAAGTTTTGGGGCTTAGCTTTTTAGTATGGCTTCTATATGGTCTGAGAAAGTGAAGTTGATCCAGCCAAACACCTAGATATCTGAAGGATGTGGAGGCCTCAATAGCTGTCCCATCTGGGTAAAGAAAGAGGGCAAGGATGGAGCCTTGACAGTCTCTGCCTAGTGCCAAAAGTCATGAACACTGTCTTCTTAGCATTTAGGAAGAGTTGATGGATTTAAACCAATGCTGGCATTACTGAAATCCAGCTGAAGCCTGGAGACCACATCAAAGGGAGATCAGCCTGAGGAGAAAAGGACAGTATCATCAGCATACATATGTATCAAGATGAGGTACAGATGGATGAAAGATTGTTCAGAAAAATGGAGAAAAGGATAAGACCCAGTATAGACCATTGGGGACACCAGTGCAGATAGGGAGAGGCGGGAGATAGAGATTTTACCGATTGTGTTCAGCCATTTAAATATGCACTAAACCATTTTATGTTGGAGTAGGACAAACTGGCAGATGACGAGGAGCAGAGTAGGAGGGAGTGGAAACAGTGTAAAATGCTTTAGCAAGATTGATAAAGATGGCAGTTGTAATATGTCCACAATCCATACCAGACAGGATAGAGTCCGTGAGCCAAATCAGCAAAGTAGTAGTAGAGTGGTGTTTGCGGAAACCAGATTGATTTTCAGTGAAAAATTAGAGTCAGAGAGATCGACGACAATTGGGCTAGGACTAGGTGTTCTTGCAGTTTGGCTAGCATTGGGAGGAGGGAGATTGGGCAGTAGTTCCCAGGGAGGAAGTATCTCCGACTTTTGGGAGTGGGAGGATGACTGCATGTTTCCACCCTTGGTGGATTTCAGACAGTTGAGAAGAGAGGTTGAAAAGAGCAGTCAGTGGGTAGCAATGACTGGGGCAGACAGGTGTAGTAGCTCGGGATACAGACTGTCAGAAGAGCTACCTTGCTCAGATTTAGGGCTTCTAAGGCAGACAACATATCTTGTGTCAGGATTTTGGCAAAAGAGAAATTCAATGGTGGAGAAGGGGAGCAGGTAGTGACTGGTGTTGACAGGCTACTGGTTGGTAAGTTGTCTAATAATGCAGAGGTGCAGGAGGTGAAGTGCAGGTTGAAGGCTGCAGCAACACTAGGGTGATTGGAGATGACAGTATTGTTTATTTTGAGGAGGGGAGCCTGCAGAGAGAATAGTGAGTGAATCACTTCCAGAATTCAGATGAGTCATTTATATTGGAGTTAAAACTAGAGCTGAACTACTCAGCCTTTGCCAATCAAGTGGCTTTAGTGCATTTGTTTCTGAGGGCCGGTATGCTTCATAATCTTTAAGAAGCTTTGTACCATTTGGGTCTTCCCAGCTCAGTCATGCACTTTTTGGCATACAATAAGCTCTGGCAAGATCCACGGAGGTGGTTCCCTGGACTTGGACACGTTGAATGGGAGCATGTTGATTCCAGCCTTCAAGAATTGGTCTCTGAAGTGAGTGTGCTGCTTCATTTAGGGTGACAGCCTTCTGGATATAGGGCCCAGTTAGTGAGGTCAAGTGGGTATGAGAGGGCAATATTCAGATTTGTATGACTGGATTTGTAATGTTTTATGGGGGCTTTGATTTTGTGTACTCTATGTACAAGAAGGTCAATACAATGGTCACTGATTGCATCCACTAGTGTACTGGATTTTATGACCCTGTGTGTGTGTGTGTGTGTGTGAGGTGAGGTGAGGGCCCAGTAGATTAGGAGTGGTTTCCCATCTTGTGGTTTAGCCTGAATTGGGTCGTGGATAAGTTGAGTTAAGTTGAGGGTCGTATATTGCATTGTGTACTTTGTTGGCTGTGGTGGTCAACCAATTTATGTTGAAATCACCCACCTATATATAATTCACCGGCTGTAGAGTGATTAGCTTGGGTGGCTATGAGGTGTAATTGGGGGTATTGTGTCAGTGGCTCAGTAGGTAGCACACTCACCTCTGAGGCCGGGAGATCAGAGGGCTGTGGGTTCAGTTCCCACATCTGGTACTTGGGTTAATGTCCCAGTACTAACACTGCAGTGCAGCATGAGATGGGTGCTGCACTTCTGAGGTGCCATCTTTGGATGAGACGTTAAACCGAGGTCCCATCTGCCTGGATTGGTGATAGTTCAGGTGGATGTTAAAGATCCCATGGCACTTATCGAAAAGAGTAGAGGAATTTACCTGGTGTCCTGGCCAAATTTCCTCATTCACTAAAAAAATACCACCAACAGCTTAATCTGGTTCAAGGTCAGTTGGCATTCATCTGTAATCCTCTCGGGTCGTGCGCTGAAAATAGGCAGGATTTGTCTAGTGCACTTACCCGTCAACAAAAACTAAATAAAAATAAATAACTAAAATAATAAATCACCCTCTTTCAGATTCTTGGTGGAACTGTACAAGAGAGAGAAGAAACAACAGACAAGTGGTGTCTTCTGCCTAAAAGGAATGTATTGCTGGTAAACAGAGCAGGCTTATACCCAAACACAGTGAAAAGAAAATCCACTGGGGAGAAAAATATATATATCTATATAATCTTTCTAAGCTTACCTAAGCAGCTAGTTTCTGCCTCTTCTCAGAGAAAATGCATAATGCAATAGGTCTTATACTTCATAACTACTATGGCAACCAGCAAAAGATATATAAAGCACATACTATTGGACAAACACATAGCCTGATGTCTGGCTACTGAGAACATACGCTGAGCTAGCAAAAAATATGATAAGTGAACAAAGAAACTTGTACATTGAAAGTTACAGGTAATTGCACACATAATTTGCACAGATATATTTATTTTTATTTTATTTATTTTAGTCTTTGGTAACCGGTAAGGCCCACTATGCACAAGTGCCTGTTTTCAGGGGTGACCTGGGAGCACTGGTGGTTAAGTGACTTGCTCAGAGTCACATAGTATGCAAGTGGATGTTGTGAGAATCAAACTCAGGTCTGGTCTGCTGGATGTACCAAACTTGTTCACACCTCATTTCTCTAACCTCTAGGCTATACTGCCAGCCCATATTATTTACTATTCTACACTAGAGCTATAGATGGCAGTATTGCCTAACTAATTATACAATAGTCCAAAAGACAGAAAACTCCCCAGTGTTACAATTAGGATTATTAGCAATGCAATAGAACAGTAGAATCAGATCCTGACACTTATGCTTATATGATAAGTGTCTGTGCCCCAAGTGTTACTGTCTGAGAAGCAGGGGGCCAATCAGGGGTGCTGGACCATGGATAACAGGGATCAGTAGCAATTTTAGGTTGTATGCCAGGGTGGCAATAGGCACCTGCTACAAAGATAGGTTTGAGAAGGGAGAGAGATTTGCAACAGCCTCATATGCTTTTGATACTAAGATGGAGAAAACAGGTGAATTAGATGGTCAAAGAGACATAGATTGCTACACCACCACCTCTGCCTGGTCGGTCCTCACGCACATTGTACAGCCAGGGAATGTAAGACAGGAGTTGCAAATCTTGTTATTTAGCCAAGATTCGGATATTATAATTAAACTGTGGTGATCATAGCTATGAGGGACTGGAGTAAGTCCACTTTAGGGAGGAGGCTGCGATATTGATGTGTAGGATTTTTAGCCCATGAGGAGAGCTGTTTGACATGAGGGAAGACTAGCAGCTGGAGGGGTTGGGGGCATAACTGTTTGGGCTGGGCCTTGGTTGGGTTTATATTCCCAGCAGATAGAAGTAAGACAGCGATAATGATATAATGGAGCCTGGCACCTTTGAACCAAGAATAGGTGCTTAACAGGTGTGAGTGGGAGCATTACTGGTAACTGAAGGGGGCCAGGAGCTAAGCATTAGTATTGGAGTGCAGCATATGGGCATCTGGATGACAGAGGTGGAGGGGTGAATGGGAGAGTGAGACCAGGAGAGTGTAGTGGGAGAAGGGGAGGAGAGAGCATGGTTGAATGCAGTATGAGGGAGGGCATAGTGGTGCTGTGGTGTAGATGAGGGAGTAGGAGTTGGAGTGGGAGACTGAGGTGTGAGAGCGAGGCAGAGAGTTTTAAGAGGAGGAGGTTTAGAGTATTGGGCATCATAACTAGGATTTTTATGGGGATAGAGTAGGCCTTTTAGACTGGAGCAGAGGACTTATCCTGGTAAGTGGGCAGAATACTTGCCCAAGTGTAAAATGTAGGAATTCGGGAGGTCACATTTGCTGACACTGGTGCAAACAAATGCCAGGGTGTGAGTTGTTACAGGTTTGGGTTGCCGAGAGGTAGGTGGAGCAACAGTAAAAAGAATCTAATTAGATATATTTGCTCAATTCAACAACTAGCAAGCTAGGAACACTGAAAAGAGCCATGGAGTAAAGAGAAAACATCTCAGCATCAGCTCCTTTTAAGAGATTTGGCTGTCACTTTTATTTGGTGTATGAGGCATGGCTTGAAAGAGGAAATTTGGGGAGCATGAGTATTTAATAGATGTCGGGCTTGGGTGCAGGCAGGACAAAATACAGCTTTAGGAATTAGCTTTTAGACCCAGAGAGAGCGAGGCCAGTAGCGATATCGTGATCCAGCTCAGCTAGCACTTTGAAAATGCTGGTGAGCCAGAACAGTAACCACCAATAAGGAGCTGCCTCTTGAGCACTGAAGCCAATGAAAATGGGCTTTGAAACTGCGCCGGGCAGTGAGCTAAAAAGCCATACCTTAACTAGATGAGTGTTCCTGCAGACAGTGTCAGGCAGCCAGATAGAATTACAGCCACCGCCAGTCCTTGAGAAAGCCCACCATGAGCAGGAGGGACCTGTAGTAAAAGAGAATAAAATATTAGGGGATTAATTATACTTGGTGTGCACAAGGACTTAGAGTGGGTGGGAGTGTCAGAGCACAGAGAGAGAAAGTATAAAGTAAGAGGGAGGGTGGGGACTGGAGAGGCAAGGGAAATAGAATCACAAAGTGAAAGATTAAGGGATTAGGTGCCAGGAGGTAGGGGGTAGGCAAAGGAGGTGAGGTGGAACATTTGAGCCGAAGGGCTTCAGGAGCTTGGGGTCTGAAAGGAAATACTAGGGAGATTAGATAAAGTAGATTAAACAGGGGAATGGTGAAGCGAGTGGTTTGTGGACTACAGGCTAAGAGACTAAAATTCAGTTTTAAAACAAAGGCTAGACAGCACTTTAGCTTTAGATGTGTGTGTAATTGATAGTGTAATAGTTTTAAACGTAATCTGTAGTTTGCACTTGTATGTTTAGTGTAGTCCTCGCTGATTATTGTTGTAACAATTTATAATATTCTTGTTAAATGTTTACGATTTAATTATTGACTGTATAATCTAAACAAGACATGATAGTTTAATGTTATGTGTGGAACTTGTATTCATATGTCTACTGCACAGGTACACCTTGTAAATAGGGCATAAATTGTCCTAATGGTGATATACTATATACATAAATGTTATTACTTACTACTAAGTTGGCTAGAGAAAGCACAGGAGATTTAACAACAGACACTGGCAAGTAGAGATATTACAGAGGAGCAGAATTAAACTAGTGAACACTGTTACAATGTAGCAGAGATGGACTTATGTTATCCTCCAGCGGAAACCACATAGTTATATTGCAGCAGAGAGGGAATTATGTGATCCTCGCTGACACTCACATACTGTAGTTACACTGCAGCAGAGATGGACTAATGTGATTTCTTAGCAGGAAAGTACATGATTACACTACAGCAGAGATAAACTCACGTAACTCCTAATCAGGAAACTACATGGTTACACTGCAGAAGAGATGAATTCATAAGACTTCTCAGCAGGAATTCACATGGTTACATTGTAGAAAAGAAGGCCTCACATGATTCTTCAGTAGGAAACCACATGGTTATATTGCAGCAGAGTTAGGCTCATGTGATTCCCTCAGCCTCACTGCACATATTTAATCTTGCAGAAACCACATGGTTACACTGCAGTAGAGATAGATACATCTGATTGCTCAATAGACTATAACATTGTAATATTGCAGCCGAAAAAAAGACTCACTTGATCCCATAGCAGCCGGAAACCCCATGGTTATACTGCAATAGAGATAGAGTTGATTGACCCTTAGCACGAAACCACTTGGGTACACTGCAGTGAGATGGACTCAATTGAACCCTTAGTCATACTATGTATATCTATCTCACCAGGAAATCTCATGGTTACACTGCAGCAGAGATGGACTTGTGTACTCTCAGCAGGAAACCACATGGTTGCACTGCAGTGGAGATAGACACGTGATTGCTCCATAGAGAACAATATTGTAATGTTGGAGTAGAAATGGACTCATGTGATACCACAGCAGGAAGCCACATGACTATACTGCAGCAGAGATTCTGTTATGTGATCCTTCAGTAAGAAACCACATGGCTACACTGCAGCAGAGATGGACTCATGTAAACCCTCTGCAGGAAACTGCATGGTTTCAATGCAGTCGAGATGTATTCATGAGAACCCTCAGTCTCTCTGCATATATCTAGCTAATCTGGAAACCACAAGGCTACACTGCAACACAAATGGACATATGTGATCGCCATGCCTCACTGCATATATCCATCTCAGCAGGAAACCACATGGTTATACCACAGCAGAAATCAACTCATGTGATTCTTTAGTTTCACAGCATATATCTATCCCAACAGAAAAAGACACAGGTACAGTGCAGAAGAGATGGACTCATGTGAACCCTCAGTCTAACTGAATGTATCTAGCTCTGCTGGAAACTGCATGGTTACGCTGCAGAATAGATGGACTCATAAACCCATAGAAGTCTCACTGCATTTATCTATCTCTACTGGAAACTAAATGGTTAAACTGCAGCAGAAATGGATTAATGTGAACCTTCAGCAGCAAACTACATGGCTACATTGCAGCAGAGATGGACTCATCCGAACCCTTAGTCTCACTGAATATATCTATCACTGCTGGAAACAAAATGGTTATACTGCAGAAAGGACAGACTCATGTGATCCCTCAGCCTCACTGCATTAATCTATATTGACAGGAAACCATGTGGTTACACTGCATCGGAAATGGATTCATGTGACCCATCAGTCTCACTGCATCTATCGATCTCAGCAGAACAACCACATGGTTGCACTGCAGCAGAAATGGATTCATGTGAACCATGTGTACAAAAGAACTTAGATCCTTTTCAACAACTATCTTAGAACGTAGAATCCTATAAATATTTAGGAATTATATTAGACAAAAATCTGACTTTTGAGTTACATATAATGTCTTTGTCAAATAAATTGTCAAGTTTTTTTATAGGAACAAATCTTTTTAACTTAAAGATCAGGAAGTTATTGGTTACTACTTTGTTCTTACCAATTTTAGATTATGGTGACATAGGGCCAGATATTCAAAACTTTGCCTAGGGGCTAAATTAGCACTGCCCAGCAGGCAAACTTAGCCCGGAGCACAAAGCAAGCTATATTTAAAGGAAATAGCCCAGTGCTAATCCTGCTGAATATAGCAGTCTAAGGAAGCTGGGCAAACTGGTCTGGGAGTGCAGGGCAAAAATAGCCTGGGAATAAGACAGCACTGAATATAGCAACAGGCAAGTGCAAACTGCAACTGCAACTGCAGCTCATTAGACTCTGTAGCAAGCCAGTGTTGCAGGTGGAGAACATTGTGTGTGATTGCACAGAGATGTCTCACAGCTACTGCAAACACACCTCTCAACCTCCTGACTCATAAATCAGGGACAAAGCTTAAAACAATCAGGGACAAAGGTTTAAAATCAGGGACACACCTTAAGAATTGGTGATATCCACTTAGGAAGCTGATAGAATAAGTGGTGTAGTGTAAAATGCATTGTTAAAGGAAGAACACGTCTGTAACATTAATGTCTGACATTATGTTATGCCTACAACCCCCACTGTTTGGTCATGGAAACACAATTTGTAGGAGGGACAGAGTAAAAGTTTGAGGTAATTAGGGACGCCCTGAAAATCAGGGACAGTTAAGAGGTGTGACTGCAAACAACACTGTAAGCCACACACTGCAGATCTGTGCTTAGTGTGCTATGTTGAAGTGAGGTTGCCTGGCTAACCTGATTGCACAGTGCTAACACATTAGCCCGGTGCAAACTGGTTAGCCTAGGCAAACGGGAGCTATATTCAAAGCTCCCATGCAAATGAACCTACTTAGGTGATCCGTGGGCAAACAGGTATATTTGTATCTCATTAGGTGCTGCTTAGCATACATTACCATGCAGTTTGCCCTGTGCTGCTGCATGGAGCACAAAACTCCTCCTTTTGGTCAGAATGGAAGTACAGGCTGGATGCTGCAGGCCAAGGCATGCCCACTGCATCCCCTGTTGGTCAGAATAGAGTACAGGCTGGAAGCAGCAGGGACTGTGTGGTGACAGGCACAGTCGGAGCATACATACTGCAACCTCTTGCCCCAAGAGAAAGGCCAAGACTTCAAAGGATCAGGGACAAAGACCCATAATCAGGGACACAGTTTAAGAGGTATGCACTCAGAATGCTGATAGAATAAGGATTTGTGATAAGAAGCAGTTTCAGAAGCAGAACCAGTCTGTAACAGTCATGTGTGACATGAATGTGTGAGGTTAATCCCCACTGTTCTGTCATAGTAATATTCTGTGAGGGACAGAGGAACATTTGGAGGCTATATCAGGGACCACCCAGAACAGTAGGGACAGTCAGGAGGTATCAGTGCATACAATGCACCCATGCATATGTTTGATACACACAAGGACCGGTGCTCTAGTGGTCCCCCACCCCCAAGCGTGATTCCCTCAATTCTACAGCTATGTTGTTTTTCATAGTTTCTCAGGCCTTAGTGGTTTGTCTCAAGAGCGATCCTCTGATTTCAGTAGTTGCGTACGTACATTTCTGGTACTGGTGGTTCCTGTTGTGCGACCGATTTCTGCACATGTTACTATTTCCAATTTTTCTCAGGTATCTTCTACCTCATTGATTCTCGGTAGTTTTGAATGACAGTAAACCTGGTGGTCTAGTACTTCGCGCAACCGCTTGCCTTCCATAGAGCCAGACTGTAGGGCTGCGTTGTACCGGCTTAGCTCGCTCACCACCACGGGTTGGTCGCCGACGTGGTATGCATGAGCCGCCAGCTGAGCGCACATGCATACCGCAGTCAGCAGCTGGCCGTGGTGGTGAGAGGAGGGCTGAGCCGCCGCCGCCCGCACTAAGTCTGTCTATGGGAGGACTGGTGGCGCACTTGGGGGGCACTAGACCACCAGGTTTTGCTGTCATTTTGGGGCTACCGGAGTCGGGATTGTGCTTGTGAGGTAGGGGACCACTAGAACACCAGGAAATTTTGATAGTAGCATGGCTACGGGGTCAAGGATCGCACTTGGGGGTGGGGGGACCACTAGAGCACCAGGGAAATTATTACTATTACCAGCCACGGGGTCGAGGATCATGCCGCGGGGTGGGGAACCACTAGATCACCAGGGAAATTATTAAATTACCGCAGCTATGGGGGTCGGAGATTGTGCTTGGGGGTACTAGAGCACTAGGGATTACTGTGCCTATTGTTGCTACCTGTGCTTGGGGATTATGGTGGGGCACTGCTTACATTACCGCCAGCTTTTGTTGGCGGTATTGCACCTGCTACAGGTCGCGTACTGCCTGTAGCGCGATGTTATACATTTGAATATGCCAAGGCAGCTAGTAGTCAGCGCATTCCCCCAACTCCCACCCCAGCATATATTTACTTTTATTGTCCATGTTTTCACACAACTTCAGCGCTATTAGGGCTTCTGAATATTGCAGCCTGGTGCAAATCCAGCACTATTCCAGTGTTACAGCTTTGCGCCAGACGCAATGCTTTGAATGTCTGGCTCCTAGTCTATAAAAATGCAAAAAAATCACTACTGTGTTCACTGGGTGTCTTATTCAATAGTGTCCTAAGATTTGTAACAAATCGTTCATTTAGAACACACCACTGTGTCTTATATCAAAATTCAGGATTCCTATCATTGTTTGATAGGAGAGATATTCATTGAATTTATTTGTGTATAAGTTTGTGCTGCAGAAATTACCATCTTTCTTATTAAACTTATTACATATTAGGTCTCATCAAAAATACTCTAAGGTCTTCTACTCGAATCAGTTTTGACATGCCAAGACGTAGAACTGAAATTGGTGAAAATGATGGCATGTTCAGTGCCCAAAACATAGGAACGATTGTCTAAACAATTAAATATCACAATATTGTTGCCATTTAAACGCTTTTAGGTCCACTTTAATGACTTTGTATAACAAACATTGTAGCTTTTATGGATAAAGTATATTTTATGCTTCATATCTAAAGTAATATGTTAATTTTATATTGAAACTGAAATGTTGTATGTAAGTTTTCTATTTTGTCATGTGATGTTATATGTTTGGATACAATTGTAAAAGAGATTATTTTATCTCAATTTGATATCCAATAAAGTTGAAGTTGAAGTCTAGGTGCATCTATCTATCTATCTCAGCAGAAAAGCTGTGTGGTTACATTTTAGCAGGAATGAATTCATGGGGTCCCTCAGCCTCAGTGCATATATCTGTTTTGCAGGAAACCACATGGTTAAATTGCAGCAGCAATGGATTTGTGATCCCTCAGTCTCATTACATATCTCTGTCTCAGCAGGAAACCACATAGTTTTATATTGCAGCAGAGCTGGACTCTTGTGATCCCTGAGTAGCAAACCACATTATTATACTGCAGCAGAGATGAACTCATGTGAACCCTCAGCAGACAACCCTATGGTTACACTGCAGCATAGATGGAGTCATGGTAGCCATCAGTCTCACTGCATACAGTACATCTTCCTCCACAGGATGCCATATAGCAACAATGCAGCAGAGAAGCACTCATGATCTCTCAGTAGAAAACCACGTGGTTATATTGCAGGGGAGATGGACTCATGTGATTCCTCACCTAGAAATCGCATGGTTACACTTCAGCAGAGATGAACTCATGTGAAACCCTCAGTTTCACTGCATGTATCTATCTGTAGGAAACCACATGGTTAAACTTCAGCAGGGATGGACTCATGTGAAACCTCAGTCTCAATGCATGTATCTATCACTACAGGAAACCTCATGTTTACACTAAAACAGAGACGGACTCATGTGAACCCTCATTCTCACTGCATATATCTATTTCAGCAGGAACCACTTGATTACCCTTCAGTACAGATGGACTTATGTGACCCATTAGTCTCACTGCATCTATCTATCACTACTGGAAACAAAATGGTTACAGATACATGCATTAGCCATCCTTGAGTGGGTCCCAAGATGGTAGCCTTGATAAAACTTGGTTGGACAACAGGACACAGAGAGTAATAGTAAACAGTGTCCACTTTGAAGAAACTGGGGTTACAAGCTGGTAACAGGGTTTAGTACTGGGACTGGTCCTCTTCAATGCCTTTGTAAGTGACATTGCAGAGGGACAGGAAGGAAAAGTATGCCTCTTTGCAGATGACACAAAGATGTACAACAGGGTTGATACACAAGGTGGGATGGAAAGGATGAGAAGGACTTGGCAAGGTTGGAGGAATGGTCAAATGTATAGCAGTTTAGATTCAATCCAAAGAAGTGCAAAGTAATGCACATGAGAAACAAAACCCAGGGAAAAGTACATGGGGGTGAGATACTAACAACAACAAAATGGAAAGGGACCTGGGGTAGTCATATCAGATGACCAAAGGTGGGCAAGCAATGTGAGAGGGCAGTAAGGAGGGCTGGGTGATACTGGGATGCATAGGGAGAGGCATCACCAGTAGAAAACAGGAAGTTGTTATCCCTCTGTACAGACAGCTGGTGAGGCCCCATCAGGAGTACTGCATGCAGTTCTGGAGACCTCATCTCCTCAAGGACATAGGCAGGATGGAGGCTGTCCAGAGGAGGGCAACCAAAATTGTGGAGGGTCTACACCAGAAGGCATACGAAGAGAGACTAGAGGAGCTTAATATGTATACCCTTGAGGAAAGGAGGGAGAGAGGGACATGATAGAAACTTTCAAGTACCTCAAGGGAATCAACAAAGTCCAAGAGGGTAGCATCTTTCAGAAAAAGAGGTGTGCAAGAACAAGAGGGTACAAATTGAAGATAGAGGAGGACAGCTGAGAAGTAATGTGAGGAAGTATTTTTTCATGGAGATGGTTGTGGATGCATGGAACAGCCTTCCTGAGGGGTTGTGGAGTCAAAAACAGTGGAGGAATTCAAGAATGCATGGGACAGACTTAAGGCAATTCTTGTGGGGGTAGGAGGAAGTAGGCCTTTGGTTAACTAGGATCTGCAGCTTATCCATTTGGTAGGGAAATGGGCAGACTGGGTGGGCCAAGCAGTCCTTATCTCGCGTCAAATTCTAAGTTTCTATACTGCAGCAAGGACAGACTCATGTAATCTCTCTGCATAACTGCATTTATCTATACTGACAGGAAACCACATGGTTACACTGCAGCAGAAATGGATTCATGTGACCCATCAGTCTTGGTGCATCTATCTATCTTAGCAGAAATCCATGTGGCTACACTGCAGCAGGGATGAATTCATGGGGTCCCTCAGCCTCAGTGCATATATCTTGTTTTGCAGGAAACCACATGGTTATATTGCAGCAGCAATGGATTTGTGATCCTCAGTCTCATTACATATCTCTGTCTCAGGAGGAAATCTCTTGGTTTTATTGCAGCAAAGATGGACTCTTGTGATCCCTGAGTAGCAAACCACATTTTTATACTGCAGTAGAGAAGAACTCATGTGAACCCTCAGCAGGAAACCCTATGGTTACACTGCAGCATAGATGGAGTCATGGTAACCATCAGTCTCACTGCGTACAGTACATCTTCCTCCGCAGGATGCCATATAGCAACAGTGCAGCAGAGAAGCACTCATGATCTCTCAGTAGAAAATCACATGGTTATATTGCAGGAGAGATGGACTCATGTGATTCTTAGCCTCACTGCATTTATTTATATTGGCAGGAAACCACCAGATTACACTACAGCAGAAATGGACTCATGAACCCTCAGTTTCACTGCATGTATCTATCTCTGCTGGAAACCTAATGGTCATATTGCAGCAAGGACAGATTCATGTGATCCCTTGGCCTCAATGCATTTATCTACACAGAAAAGAAAAGTACAAAGGTGCACATTGGTTGACCAGTGGTGCAGAGAAAGGGCTGCTAGCCCAAATACAAACAATAGAACAGTTCACTCTGCACACAGACAAGGATGGACAAAATACCTGATTCAAATATCAAAGAATTTATTTGTGGCAAGGTCACCCAGGAGAGTACCTTATCCCCAGCACTTCAGCCTGACACAGGGTGCCTCAGGGAGAAGGTCTGAGGGGTAACAGACATGCTACAATTTAAATTCAGCATTTAAAGACATACTCACCCATTGTGAAAAATAATAAAATGACAGACAATTAGCAACAGAAGTCACACAATCAAATATTATGACAGTTCTATAATGCTTACACCTATAATATACTGACCAAAGACTAAATTTGTTTTATTTTAAACATTTCTTACCAAGTGGCTTTAAGGAGAGCCACATGGTCACAGTGTGGATATATAAAAAAAATATAACTAGTATTACAGAGCTGAACTCTTACTAGAGAGTTGTTAGTGAAGTCAAATAACAAAGCTTCTGCTAGAGAGATAGAATAAGATGGAATATGCCCAGAAGAATAAAGAAAACAAATCAAGAAAAGGGTAAAAGAGGGTTTGGGATCATGTGTGATGAAAGGTTTTACATACAAGTTATAGGAGTAATTCTGGCATGGGAAGACATACTCAAAGAAAACGTATGTAGTAAGAAACTGAGGTATTATAAAAAGGCATTACACACAAATAATGATTTCAAATAAAATGGGGAGGAGGATACAAGCATTGGAAACCAAAGCAATAGGGTTTTCCATGAAAAGTTCTGGGACAAGAGGTCAAGTAGTTGAGAAATGAAAACAAAATGCAAAAGGTTAGAGGTCGCAAATAGATTTTTCCTCTTTTGTTAAATAAGGAAACCAACCTCCTTAATTTAGGTGGTGGGAGAATGTTACTCTTATACAAGAGTAATTATGTAAGCTTTAAAGGAAGAGGAGAGACTAGAGTATGAGACAACGATGAGAGATGGGGGGATTCCAAACTGGTTTGTTCCTATAGTCAAGGCATATGTTCTATGACAAGGAAAGCCACCATCCATGCATATGGTTGAGGTTTGTAGGTTTGAGTATGAGTGTTTCAGGTAACAATACTCTCACTATAATTAGCAGAACCCCCTTAGGCAGACTCAATCCAAGTGGAAGTTGTGAACTAAAAAGCATGACAGAAAAAGAAAAGAAACATTTGTAATCACAAATATGGACTGAAGTCAACTTCTTCATTTCGACCATCTGGTACTGCAGTTTCAAGAATAACAATCCATTTTGTTTCTATTTGAGAAACCACTTGCCCTCTGTTTCCACCCTTGGGTTCCTTTAACATGTTCTAAAACTGTAAATTTCAGCCCCTCAGGCCTGCCATTGTGGGAGACTGAAAAGTGTTCTAATGCATTCAAAGTGTTTTTGTTTATGATCACTCTAACATGTTCTTGGATTCCTAATTTGACTGGCTTATTTTTTGCCCACATAGTATTTTTGCATGGCACCAGCAAATGTATACCACAAATGGTGTTGTACACATGACAAATTCATTACTTACCACTTGTTTCCTTCTTTTCAAAGGTGTGACCTGATTCAACATATTGGCACACATTGCATCTACCACACCTGTGCAGGCTTTTGGCTTGATATCAAGACATCTCTTTTCCATCTGATTGCCTTTTGTTTTTGTAAAGTGACTTTTGAAAGTATCCCTAAACTTCGACCTTTGCTAAACATAATTCTGGGTTTTTCATGTATGTTACCTTTCAGATTAGGATCACTGAGAAGTATTGGCCATAGTTTATGCACTATGCCACCAATTTTCCCAGCTAGGGGATTAAATTATGTCACAAAAGTGGCAATAGTCTGATTCTGTGGGTTACTATTTCCTGTGTTGTTTGATGTTTCCTCATTTCTCTCCTTTTTGTTATTAATAGACTATCTCTGTCCAATAATGACACTTTATGAAAAGCTTCTTCCAAATTTCTTTGAATAGCCCCTTAAAATCAGTCTTTTTAAGCTCAGTGACCTGTTGTACAAAATCGTGTTCATCGAAGCAGTTTATTTTAGCCTGATCATTTCACCATAAGGTATTTATGACATGTGTTTGTGTGGTTGGGCACTTTTAGCATGTAAAGTGGTGTTGCCAGCTGACTGTTTTCTGTATCCAGATATTTTATTGTTTGGTCTGGTGTGCCTGAAAGCATAAGATCCAGGCATTTTATTTCATTTTTATTCATTTTATAAGTGAATTGAAATCATATATAATTGTTGAGGTAATTGATGAATTTGGGTATGATTTCAGTCTCACCATAATGTCATCAATGAACTTGAACCAGGTGTTAATCTGGCCCAGGTACTGATTGGCATTACCACAGTACACTGATCTTTCTTCCAGGAGGCCTATGGCTAAATTGGCATAAGATGGGGTGAATGCCGCCTCGCTGCTCCACATGTCTGTAGGTAAAAGTCTGTATTAAACATGAAGTTGTGCGTTAATGCAAATTCAATTGCTTTGATTAAAAATCTGTTGGGTTTTCTTGATTAGAGCTTAGGTATTTGAAACTAGTTTCTAAGCCTACTTTATGTTTAATAGAGGTGTACAAATGGCACACATCTATTGTGATCCAATTGAAAGATTAATCCCAGATGTTACCATTTAGTTTCCTAATAAGGTCTATGCTGCCTCTTAGATACACTGGTAGGGATAGTACATTTGGCTGCAGGTATCTATCTGTGAAAGTACTTAGATTTTGTGTGAGGGAACCTATCCACTAATGATGGGTCTTCCTGGTGGGTTGTACAGATTTTTGTGTGGTTTTGGGAGGATATAAAAGGTTGGCACAACCAGATAATCCACCTTTAGGAAATCTGCTTCCTTTATGGAGATCCACCCACAATGTTTGGCTAGGTCTAAAGAAATCAAACAGTTCACCCTGGAACCTGACTGTTGGATCTCCTTAAGCTTACTATAGTTATCTGCCACTAACAATACATCCATGCATTTGTTAATGTACATTTCTCTGGCACAATAACTAGATTCCATCTCTTGTCTGATTGTTTTATAGCAGTACCTTTCATTGCTCAATTTTCTTTAAGGCTGATATTTCATCTGAATTCAAGTTATTGTGATAAGCATGTGATTCCTTTAAACATTACCTGGTTTCATTCAATAACATCTATTTATAAGTCACTATGGTAGGACAGTTCACTTGAGGGCAAAACAGCAACTCGGGTTTGAAATGTGGTCCAAAAGTATCAGTTGACAAGGCTTAATTCATGCTTCTGTCCATTTCTTCCAAAAGTGCTGCAACATTTATTTGATCTATGATGTAGAAATTCCAATTTTCTAAGTACCAGGTTAACTGTTCTAGCTTATCAGTGTCATACGCAGTCACAAGTGAATTAAGCAAATCCTTGCATTCATTCCATTCATCAGTATGAGTAATACTTTGCTCTTTAGTACCCTCATCTCAATAGCTTGCAGGGCTGCTTTAGTTTTCCTTCCAAAAATATTTAAGTTTCAGTTTTCTAATTAGTTGGAAAATGTCAACTTGGAACTTGAACTAATCAGGTTTAGGAGTAAAGACTTTGCCAGAAATAAATGATTTGGTATTTGAATCAGGTATTTTGTCCATTCTTGGCTGAGTGCACAGTGAACTGTTCTATTTATTAGGGCTGTGGGCGGAGCCTACAACCCTATTGGGATCAGATTGTAGCTCTAAAAATGGCTGATCATGAAACTCCCTTTTGGACATTTGAAGTATTCCTCCACAGCTGCAAAACAGTATACTCCCCTATGATTTTTCTATTTGCTGCTCTGTGCTAAAGGCATCTGAAGGGACAGGGATTCTACTGTATTGCACTTCTGAACTTCTCAGGATATTAACAAAAACCTTTTGAAGCTGCTGTTTTAGCCCCTCAATTGAACCTTTGCAGGGCTGCAGACTTTCAGCAACCTAGGGGCTAACTCATTGGGTGAGATATTCAGACTGCACCAGGCAGTGGCACAAGAGGGGTGCAGTGCAACTGAGATGCACCAGGTCCAGGACAGGGTGAAATTGAAGGTGATGCACCAAGGTGCATCACCATTGAGTATGGCCACGGAATGTGCCATGATGAAGTACAATCGCGCGCACATCCACCAGACAGGGAGGTCTGAGAATGCTCCAGTGCACTGCAGGGCACTGGGTGCAGCAAACCTGATATTCAGATGTGCACGCAATGAGGTCTCAATGGGGAGTGATGGTAAATGGGCGAGATTTGCATGTCATTATGGCCCCATTTGCATGCGATGCTATAGGCAGCCCAGCGAACTGCACCTGGTGCCCTGCAGAGTTGCCTGCAGCAGTAGCTGGAAACCTGGTGGTCTCCCCTCCTCATATGCCTGATCGCAGGCAGCAGTATCTGAATCCCACCACCCTGTGGTCTAGTGGTCCCCACCCCTGCATGCCCGATCGTGAACAGTAATAATGAACATCTCCATACCTGGTGGCCTAGTAGTGCCCCATCCATTACACCCAATCATGGGCATCCTTAGGTTGAACCCCAGCACCTTGTGGCAATTGGTCCCCCTTCCATCCACCCATGGAGGACCCAGCCACCCAGCTCCCCTCGTCATCAGCAGGTGGCTGCACTCCACCCCATACCACCTGGCCGCCCACTGAATGACAGCTTACAGTATGACCTGTAAGCCTATTGGTACACAGTGTGGAGCAATGGAGCTTGCCAGCCATACTGTATGACACAGGCACAAATATGTGAATGAACATGTTCATTCCATATATTTGTGCCTGTGCCACAGTATGGCTGACAAGTCCATTGGTCCACACTGTGACCAACAGGCTTTACAGGTCATACTCGTAAGCTGTCATTTGGCAGGTGGCCAGGCGGATGCGCGGTGGAGTGCAGCCCACAGATGATGGGGAGCTGGTGGTTGGTCTTCCATGGGTGGATGTAAGGGGAACAATGGTCCACAAGGTGCTGGGGTTCGACTTAAGGATGCTGAATATCGGGCATTGTGGGGAGCACTACTAGCCACAGGTATGGGGATGTTCATTGATTACTGCCCATGATCAGGCATACAGGAGGGTGGGGGCACATTGGGCAATGGGGATGGTGTGTGTGTGTTGTGGACATTGACCCTGCGGGGTGGATGGCCACCCACAGCTGAGCCAGTGCTGCGTTGCCCTGCAATGCGCAGCCCACCTGAATGGGTGGCCTGGGTTTCATTCCTTTTTGTCAGGCTCAGCTTTGAGCCCTGTATGTGGCACAAATCAGGGTTGTGCCAGCATATGCACTCACACATCCCTCGCTGAAAATCAGGATGTGCCCGCATATGCATGGGCACACCCCTGCATTTGCACCGCACATTACCACTGCGTCCTGGTGCAGTGGGACTTGCGCTGCACCTGGCAGCCTTTTGAATATCCCACTGGGGTGCATTGTGATTGCACCAGTGCAACCCTTTAAATATCTGCCCCATTATCTGTTGTACTGCAATTGATTGAAGCTTTGAAACAGTCAGGCAGACTGCATGTCAGATTACAGACAGTCCAGCTGCAGCTATTTCCTTCTACAGCCAGACCTGGTTAATCCGTAAGCATTTGTGTTAGCTCATTTTCTTACATAATAAAAATGTACGTAGTAACCAGACAAGTACAACATGAGCAATTTTTTCACAAAGATTTATTACTGTACAGTGTTGCTATAATGCAGTACTGTGAAGATTCTCACTTTTAAAATACAGTGCAAAACATGTGTACTGAACATTACTTTACCTCAGTTACATTTTAGTCACTTTTAACAATTCAGTTACATTTAAAATAATCCAAGATTCCTTTTGTTTAGCACTCCTGCACCTTTGCATTTACAAATTTTTTCATATCAAGAGAACTGTCCACAAATTTCTGTGTTTCATCCGATGGGTTTTGCTCCAGGTAGGAGATAATGAAATCTAAGCATTTTTTCTCTAATGATGTAATTGAGGTGTTGGTGCTGCTGGCTCAAGGTTAGAATCCTCATCCTCAGTTTCAGGCATGATTGGGCGTATGATGCCCATAATATCGGAATCAGTTAAGGGGTGAAGTCTCCAACTCTTCCTCAGCTGCTACATATTGTTTAGCTGTCATGGCAGTTCCTACTTGTGGTACTTGCTGTATCAAGGTTTGCAATTCACTTATGGTGCCCTCTAATGAAGCTGTTGAATGCCTTGGTGCATAATCAGCATGAGGCATAATGCAGACATGTCTCCAGCAATTCTTGATTGTTTCCTCTGTCACTGACCTCCAGGAACTATGAATGAACTGCAGTGCTTGGCGTACTGTAACTTTCATATCGGCATCACTCTCAGCACACTGAATGAAGTGACGCAAAGTTCCTTCTTATAAAAGCACTTGAAATTTTGTATAATCTCTGCATCCATAGGCTGTATGTGTGATGTGGTGTTGGGCAAAATGAAGTTTCACATTTGACAGACCTATTGGTGGGGTATGGCTTGTGGCATTGTCTGCAAGCAGGATAACATGTTTTCGCCGTGGGTGCATTGCTCTGTTGAAGTCAATGAGCCATTCTTTAAATTGTTCCGGTCATCCATGCCTTTGAATTGGCTCTGTACCTGGCATACAATTCTGGGTCAAAATTACCTGAGAAACAACGAGGTTTATGAGCCTTCCCAATTACAAATGACTTCCACTTGTCTGAGCCATCAGCATTGCAGCATAAAGCCACAGTCAGCCTGTCCTTTGATTTTTTATCCCTGCCACTGGAGCTGAGGCAAGAGTTGCACTGGGACCTAGTCTATAAAATAGACCGGTCTCATCAATATTGTAAATTGCACTTGGTGTGAATCCTGACAGCACCTCCTGTAAGTTTACCCTCCTTGCAACAACTGCTGAAGGGTCTGCACTTGCTGCCTCCCCATGGTACAGTTTATGACTAAGCCCATGTCTTTTTAAATCTTGTATCCACCCTCGAGAATATCCAAATTTGTTACCCCAGCTGTTCTCCGAAGAATTTAGACTTTTCTGTCACCATAGCATCAGAGATGCTTACACCTTTAGCATTCATTTTACTACCACATACTGAGTGCTGCTTCCACCTGTAGGTGCTTCCCACTGTGGACCCTGGTTAGGCTGCTTGAATCAGCAGCAGAAGCTAGCCATTTCTCACGAGCTCTCCAAATGTCACTGCAGGTTGAGGCTCCAAGGGTAAGCTGGAACTCTGACATTGCATACAGTGCCATATCTTTGTAAGTTGCCTTGGATTACTCTGCCTCCAAACACATAATGACCTTTTCTGTGATATTGAGATCTCCGTAGGTGTAGATGACATTGTGTTCTGAGAAAAAAAAAAAAAAGCTGATGTGAAATGATACAGGATACTGTACTGTACTGTAAAATCTCATTCATATGCTTTTAATCAGCATGCTCAGTTTAAAGATGAAATAAACTAAAATCCAAAATGTATTTTAAATGGGTCATCTTGGTCTGAGAAAATAAAAAAGGTTGTTAGCCAAAAGTTAATGTGAAAAATACAGGATACTGTACTGTAAAATCCAAAAGCTTTTAAACACAGGCAGGGTCTTTTAAAACAGTAAGCTAAAACACACTGAAGGAGCAAAAAGAGATCGGAGCTTTTAAACTGTATGGGCAAAAAGGAGTTCTAAACTTTATGGGCAAAACAGTAAGCTAAAACACACTGAAGGAGCAAAAAGAGATCGAGCTTTTAAACTGCATGGGCAAAAAGGAGCTTCTAAACTGTATGGGCAAAACAGTAGCTAAAACACACTGAAGGAGCAAAAAGAGATCGGGAGCTGAGAGGTTGGGGAGAAACTTGTTGCAGTGGCATGCTGAGGTGTTGCTTACACTTGAAGGGGAGCAGGGTCTGTACCGGAGTTGAGAGGACACAACAGGAGAAGGCAGGGTCTGGACCAGGAGCAAAAAAGAGATCGGGAGCTGAGAGGTTGGGGGCTTGTGCAGCCCGATATCGTGGCATGCTGAAGAGTCTGTACCGGCAGATGAGAGGGCACAATGGGAGAAGGACTCAATGGGAGAAGGCAGGGTCTGGACCAGAAGCAAAAAGAGATTGGGAGCTGAGAGGTTCGGGGGGATTGTGCAGCCCGATATCAGCGGCGTGCTGAAGGGTCTGTACCGGGAGATGAGAGGAGCTGTGGAGAAGGACACAGCAGGAGAAGGCAGGGTCTGGACCAGAAGCAAAAAAGAGATCGGGAGCTGAGAGGTTGGGGGAACTTGTGCAGCCCGATGTCGTGGCGTGCTGAAGGGTCTGTGCGGGAGATGAGAGGCACAACAGGAAAAGGACACGCGGGAGAAGGCAGGGTCTGGACCAGGAGCTGACAGGTTCGGGGGAATGAATGGTCACAACCGGAGCTTTTGAACTGAGGATGATCATTTTAACAACAAAGAAAGCAGAGCTTCACTAACCTAGTCGAGAGAGAAATCAGACGAGACGCCAGTAGATGAGACGGCAGTGGAATCTGTTAGGAATTACAGCTGAAAGTAAGAGAGAAGGGTCATTAACGAAAACATTAAGTTAACTGTTTGCTAAAAGTATTCGATTAAATATAAAGCTTTACACTTACCTAGCCAGCAGCAGGAGAACAGTCTATAGAAGTCAAGAGGAATGTCGCATTCAGCACTGTATTAGGCAACAGTAACACACCAAAGCATTAGCAGGGATTATAAAGCACCAGCAATTATCACTCAGTTAAAGGCTGTTAACACCTTCACCTGAGCTTACTAAAAACGGATTATAGAGGTCAAATACAATGTGAACTAATGAGCCCGTTTAAAAGAACTGCAAACGGATTCAGATTCTCAGTTTTCCATATTAAAGAGGTCATTAACTGAGATGAAACTGCTTGCATTGATTCTCATTCGTAATGTGAGACATAATGGACTAATGAGGCACGATTAAACAGGTCTGACTGTATTTTCTTTTTTATTTTTCTATTCAAGCTTTGTATATTTGCTGTCCAGTGGTAGTAAAATGGGACTTACATCACCTTTGTTCATCTACAGAATCACTCTGCTTGCCACATAATATGTAAAAATGTAAGGTAACTTGCTTCAAAGCTTTCTTCCAAACAGAAGCTCTACTGGGCTCACTCCTGTAGTAACATTGCCTTAAATGTTAATAGAAGCTGCAGCATTCCTTTTTCCAGTCATTCCACTCCATATGTGAACTCTGGATAGATTTCAGCAGTGTTTAAGTTTGGCTTACTACTTTACTCTGGCTTGTGGACAATAGGGTGTTACCCATCAATGAGCATTGTCATTGAGCTGTAAGAAGTCCTGAAATTCCTTGGCTGGCAGTAGCTCAGAGGTTAGACTACCTAGCTGTGAATGAGCTTGATACATCCAGAAGACCAGACCTGGGTTTAATTCTCACAACCTCCACATGCATACTGTGTGACTCTGAGCAAGTCACTTAACCGCCAGTGCTCCTAGATCACCCCTGAAAGCAGGCACTTGTGCCTAGTGGGCCTACCTTGTTACCAAAGACTAAAAATAAAAATAAATACAAAATATAAGTTGGCATCTGTTGTCACTCACACTCAGTTTAGAAACATAGAAACATAGAAATTGTCAGCAGACAAGGGCCTTCGACCCACCTAGTCTGCCCTGATACCCTAACAACTACACTCTCTAATGATCTGTTGGAATTAGGTTGTACCTCCCCGACTACCAATAATCTTCTATGCCTAGCTCAAGCATTTTTAAACTTGTGATCTCTTTCAAATAAAAACTCAAAAAGGGAATGTGTTTGTATTGGAGATAGAGATATTGTAAATTTATAGTTTGCTAGTGATGCTGGTAAATATCTGGGAATGCCATGCTTCCCAAAAGCTTTGCAAAGTTCCCAACCTCATATCAAGGTTGCTACCAATTTCTGAATATTAAAAAGTAGCACATTCGCTATGCAAAATCACCTTCGGGACAAGTGAACACAGGCACTCTTCATGACAAAGAGTCCCCAAAGGCCATGCCGAAAATCTGGTGAAATATCTCCAAAATGGTGACGTTACACCTGGGCATTACATAATATCTATGCATATTTGTAACTTTGGTCACTTGGTATCTTTTCACAGCCCTATTGGTTCTGGCTGCGGCTTGTCTATATTGACAGGAAATGACCCAATTACACTACAGCAGAAAAGGACTCATGTGAACACGCAGTCTCACTGTATATATCGATCTCAGTAGAAAACCACATGGTTACACTGCAGCAGAGATGGGCTCATGTAAACCCTCAGTCTCACTGTATACAGCATATCTAAATCAGCAGTCAACCATGTAGTTGTATTGCAGCAGAGAAAGACCCATGATCCTCAGTAGGAAACCACATGGTTATATTGCAGGAGAGATTGACTCATGTGATCCCTCACACTTACTGCATACATACATATATGTGTATATCTGCATGAAATCATGTGGTTACACTTCAGCCAAAACGATTCATGTGAACCATCAGTCTGGGTGCATCTGTCTAGCTCAGCAGAAAACCATGTGGTTACACTGTAGCAGGGATGAATTCATGGGTCCCTCAGCCTCGGTGCATATATCTTGTTTTGCAGGAAACCATATGGTTACATTGCAGCAGAAATGGATTCCTGATCCCTCAGTCTTACTGCATATCTCTATTTCAGCAGGAAACTAGTCTGAAAGCTTTACATTTTAAACTGCATGTCATATATTATTGGGCAATTTATACTCACTCAGGGTATCTCCACCTATGTATTTTTGGTCCTTCCACTCACTCCGAACACAAAAGACATATTCTTGGTTAGTTTATTTCATACTGCACCTCCTATTTTATAAAAATAGTAAATATATAAAATGTAGCACTGTATAGTGAATACTTTGTTGGAGTATAATGTCAGCTGAAATGTACTTTTCCTAATTGATTGTTTTGTTTTTTATTGAAGGTCCGAGAGTATGTTTGGGAGAGAATCTTGCTCAAATGGAACTATTCCTCATGTTCACAACTTTACTGAAAAAGTTTGAGTTCATTTGGCCTGACAAGTTCACAGCACCAGACTTTACCCCTGTATTTGGGATAGTAAGCTTCCAACCCCTTTAAAGTGGGTTTCAAATGTAGACAGAATTGAGAAGGTTCTATAAATGGAAAACTATTATGGAACTTCTCTCAGAAAAAGAGGTACCATCATCCTAAATTGTTGTTTACTGTACTTTTTCATTGTCATGCTGTGTAACATCTTTAGCTGTCTCTTAAATTAGTAATAATGCTTATGTGTGTTTACACTTAACTCAAAGAATATGATGCTGTGTCATTATCTAGAATAGCAATAATCATCACGACCTTTTATGGGATTAGCTGATATGTAAACTGTATAAAATGTAAAGGAAATCTGACTATGTGGGATCTGTCTCTGATAAATGGGTATGGGCCTGAGAAGGAACTCCAGCTCTTAAGATTGTGAAATCCCACTAGTATAGACTCAGATATGTAGACAAGAGTGCAGGTATTTTGTTTTCTGTTAGCAGATATTATGCTCATGTAAACTGTACAAACAGCCTCAGTTATATGTATACTTTACTCATGCTGGCATATTGACATATATTTAATTGCATTTCTTATCATTCAGTTTCTGTGCATACGCTTGCATTGTTCCACTGTGCTAAGATTAGATGTACAGTAACTAGCACTAACATCTAGCTCACCTGTGAAGTGCAGCAGTAATAATTGTAACTCTCACGTATACCTACATCATTTAGTGGATAACAAAAGCATAGATTGAGAGAAAACATCAACAGACCTTTCTTATTAAATCTGTAACACCTAGCTCACCTGTAAAATACAACAGTGATAATAATAACTGTGTATACGTGCATGCATTGTTAATTAGATAATGAACTGCAAAGGCCATGGGAAAGGTAAAGCATCATCAGACCTTTAGATATTAGGTCTGTAACACATATCTCACCTATATAATCCAACAGTGATAATTATTGATGTCTATGTATAGAATGAAAAGTACAGACTGAGTGTTAGAGGTATGAGAGAGAGAGAGAGAGAGAGAGAGAGAGAGAGTAAAATACATAACATCAACAAACCTCTATTAAATCTGCAACAGCTAGCTCACCTATAAAATGCAACAGCGATATACAGAATAATGTATGATCCACATAAGAAACACTTCAAGAGGTTGCCATGACATCATTGTAAACCTTGAGAATGCCACTTGAGAGGTTTTCAGATGTCATGGCAACCTTGAGAAGTGTTTTCAGTGCAGTTGTTAATCAAAGACCATGCATTATATTTTATAGTGAATGGACTACCAAGATTGTGTAATCACAGACTGAATTACTTTACTGAATTAGTTTATGGAACTTTGAATGTTGTGAGCATTCTGTTTTGTTATACCATTAATATGACATGCTCATGAAGGGTTAACAAACAAATGATGTCATAACAATGGTATAATGAGGTTGTAATCTGATTGATTTTAGTTAATGTTAAGGGCTCCTATACATTATAATTGTATTTTTAAATGAAAAGCACAGACTTAGAGAGGTAAAACATCAACAGCCCTTTCTTAGCAAATCTGTAACAGCTAGCTCATCTGTAAAATGTTACATGTAACAGTGATAATAGTAATTGTACATGTATATCTGCATTACAGTGGATAATGAAAAGCAAAGACTGAGTGGAGAGGTACAATATCAGCAGAGCATTCTGATTAAATCTGTAACAGCTTGCTCACCTGTAAAATGGAACAATGATAACTGTAATTGTGAGTGTATACCTGCATTAAATTAGATAATGAAACGCAATGACTGAGAGGTAAAACATCAACAGACCTTGTTTATTACACCTGTAAGACTAGCTCACCTGTAAGGCAACAGTAGTGGTACTTAACTTGTGCAGCACTGCTAGGGCAACTGCTGTTAAGCGCAGTGCTAATTTGTTGAATATTGCAGTGACCTCAGTATTCATTTCATTATCCCTTTTTCTGTGCTGAATACATTATGTTAGCATACATGTATCATAGCCACTGACTGGCACACTGGTAATGGCTGAATATTGCTTTCATGTGCAATTGGTTGTTTGTGCTAGCACAAACCTAGTTCAGGTAGTGCAAGCCTCTTACATATTGGGTTCCTAGTATATTCCTAGAGAAGATGATCTCATTCTTTCATATTAGTTATTTTAAAATTTACCGTTACACTTTATCTTAAAAATGAATAAATAACAGCCTGTCAGATAGTACCCTCTTACTTACGGAATATGACTGAGAACAATTCCCAGATCCCTAATCTTTTCTTTTATACTTCAATAGTTAGTCCACTGTCTGCTATAGATGCTCTACTTATCAACATTAAAAACATTGCTTTTATTATTCTAAAACTGTGCTAAAAGCACGGTGTCTGGAGCATCCACTCAGTGTGCCAACACCATGCTAACGCATGCTAGTTTTCAGGCATCATTGAAGCACCAGTGCAAAGGATAGAGGTGATGCAATGAATGCTGGGATACTTATAACTGGGATTGACAGGCAATACCATGGAAAAGGTATGAATTAAAGTATTAGCTCAAGATGTGATATATGACATTTTAAAAGTAATTTTCATGGCTGTGTACAACTGGAAATTATTTATTGAACAGTTCCCATAATCACTGCTGTTACTATAACTTGGGTTAAGGTAAATGTGTTGCTTTAAAATTTTCTTATAATCTACTTCTGAGCAGAGCTAGTACACAGTTTTAAAACACAGATTGTAGCATAGTTCTTAATTTGTTACAGTCCTGGTTCATAGCCTTGGTGCAGTAGCTGCAGAAGATTGCTGACCAGCAACAGACAGTACCCTTGGCACAGTAGCTAGTTTCTGTCCAGAGGATTAAACAGTCTTTTGAAGCAGTCTGAATTCCCTCAATAGCTGGATTCTGTCCAGTGGCTCGGACAGTCATTATAAATGGTTTGAAGCCCATAATGTCAGCCAGATTTTTCAGGGGAGTAAAGGAGTTTGTGCACGTAGAAAGCACAACGAAGATGAAGCCTCACCGGGGTGTAATTTAATGTGGGAGAGACCCGGAGAGATGTTCATGGCTGCAGACCCTGGCAGAAAACACACTTCAATGGTAGGCAAACTTCAGTTTAGAGAGTTCTAATTGAGAAATGATGGAAGTGGTGCACCATAGGTGATAGCAGGTAGAAGGATACTGCTGGCCTCTTTTGTAGAGTAAGTGACATTAAACCCTTTCCAGAGTTAAAAGGTATAAAACTCCTTGTGCAGAGACAGAATGTAAGAAGAGAGGTGGCATCCTTGGTGAATTACCAAGATCATAATTTTGTTATTTCACTCATTAATACAATATGTTCATTTATATTCACGTATTTTTCTGTTGTATGTGGTTAAATACAGTATTCTCCAGAAAAATCAACTCAAATAAAGAGATTTGACAAGGGATTACTGATGTTGTCTCTTTTTGTTTGTTTGCTCAAACCTGGTGGACTTTTGCTGGCAGTGCCACACTCGCCTGGTAACATTTTCCAACACACAGCTGCAAGTAAACTGTGATTTTTATTTTAAATAAAACAAGCTCACAGTGCTGTCATGGTTTTAAGTCTTTAAGATTTCATTTTCAGCATTTATTAGCCACATATTAAGTCAAGACTTAAAAAAGCTCTAGCTCAGCTGGCTCGCCCACTTGGCATGCTGGTGACTTGAGTTCAAGCCCAGAATATCAGAGTGCAGACTGGCAGGGAACTTGATAGAGTATCCATGTGGTTGCTCTCCTCCCAGGGTAGGGTGCTGTGAGCATCTCCTGGAGACCGACACCTGGTAGTATGTGGCAGCCTCATTGGCATCAGTGACAACACACCAGCTGGCTCCACCTCCAGAGCATCAGCATGGTGTATGCCACTGGGGGACATGAGGGGCCCCATAAAAATGAAAACAGAACCTGTCTCAGCCTGCCAGATAACAGCTGCATAGTCCCTTCATGCCACAGTCCCCCAGTGCACCAATCCTGTCCCCAGCCCTGAGCATCTCAGAGGATCCCCAGGAATGCTACTCCTTCCCTTCCACCCACTGGGATGGTGGCCACAGTGGGATAAGCCAGACTCTGCAAGGTGTCCGATAGCCTGAGGAGCCAGGTGGCAGGAAATGGCAGTGAAGGGTGACTCTGGTGGGCAGAAAGCATGATAAGCATCCAGAAGGAGTGCAAGTCAGAGGGTGAGGGAGGAGAAAGAAGATCTCTCACTACAAGGCTCAGGCTTCTTTTTAAACAGTTACATTTCTGTGCTTCAACGAGCCTAGATGCACTAGGCTAGAGATGTGGAGAAAATTTACTTTTTCAGTGAAGTTCTGGTGAAGTTGCAAAATGTGTCTTTTAAATAACTTAGGAATTGCCCACTTTGCCACTTTGCATTGAGATTTCCTTGGGAAATGGCACTTTTCCAACTGAAGTCAGGTGGAGTTACGGCAAAGTTTAAGTGAAGTTGCAACTTCTCCTTAACTTTGCCATAACTTTGCCTGAAAAGTGCCACTTGCCTGCCAAAAACATTGCAAAGTCAGCACTTTGTACTTTGGAGAGTTTGCCAAACTTCCAAAATTATTTTGAGGAGCCATGTTTGTCAGCTTCACCCACCTCTACACTATGCACACTTCAAAATCAGTGAAGAAAATCATTTATTTGTGCAACAACTGTATCAGGAGCAAAAACTGCAAGTAAGGTGCAGGGGCCATATTTTTTAAATGGTGACCCAGGGCTTACATCAAGCCCTGCGTGAAAACCTTTTGGTGCAGCTATGCCAAACCCTTCTCATAACTCTACCGGACTTTAATAGGTTGGGTGCACTTGTGACAGGTAACCCAATTTATGTCAGCTTGTGCCAAATATTTGGTGGAAGCTCCATGAAAGCATACCAGGATTACTGCATGCTAGATGAGGTGTAAATTGCTGCAGTCAGTGCAAGGGATAGAAAATCCTGATTGCTGGCCAGGAGAATGCTGTAGGCTCCATGTGCCAAATGTTGGGGTATGGTAGGGCTTGGGAGAATGCTGCAGGCTCCATGTGCCAGATGTTCGGTATAGTAGGGGCTTGGGAGAATGCTGTAGGCTCCATGTGCCAGATGTTCGGTATAGTAGGGGCTTGGGAGAATGCTGAGGCTCCATGTGCCTGATGTTCGTATATAGTAGGGGCTTGGGAGAATGCTGCAGGTTCCATGTGCCAGATGTTCGGTATAGTAGGGGCTTGGGAGAATGCTGCAGGCTCCATGTGCCCAGATGTTCAGATATAGTAGGGCTTGGGAGAATGCTGCAGGCTCCATGTGCCAGATGTTCGTATAGTAGGGGCTTGGGAGAATGCTGCAGGCTCCATGTGCAGATGTTCGGTATAGTAGGGGCTTGGGAGAATGCTGCAGGCTCCATGTGCCAGATGTTCGGTATAGTAGGGGCTTGGGAGAATGCTGCAGGCTCCATGTGCCAGATGTATGGTATAGTAGGGCTTGGGAGAATGCTGCAGGCTCCATGTGCCAGATGTTCGGTATAGTAGGGCTTGGGAGAATGCTGTAGGCTCCATGTGCCAGATGTTCAGTATAGTAGGGGCTTGGGAGAATGCTGCAGGCTCCATGTGCCAGATGTTCGGTATTGTAGGGGCTTGGGAGAATGCTGCAGGTTCCATGTGCAGATGTTCGTTATAGTAGGGGCTTGGGAGAATGCTGCAGACTCCATGTGCCAGATGTTCGGTATAGTAGGGGCTTGGGAGAATGCTGCAGGCTCCATGTGCCAGATGTTCGGTATAGTAGGGGCTTGGGAGAATTCTGCAGGCTCCATGTGCCAGATGTTCGGTATAGTAGGGGCTTGGGAGAATGCTGCAGGCTCCATGTGCCAGATGTTCCGGTATAGTAGGGGCTTGGGAGAATGCTGCAGGCTCCATGTGCCAGATGTTCGTATAGTAGGGGCTTGGGAGAATGCTGCAGGCTCCATGTGCCAGATGTCGTGTATAGTAGGGGCTTGGGAGAATGCTGCAGGCTCCATGTGCCAGATGTTCGGTATAGTAGGGCTTGGGAGAATGCTGCAGGCTCCATGTGCCAGATGTAGAGTGCGGTATTAGTAGGGGCTTGGGAGAATGCTGCAGGCTCCATGTGCCAGATGTCTGTATAGTAGGGGCTTGAGAATGCTGCAGGTTCCATGTGCCAGATGTATGGTATAGTAGGGGCTTGGGAGAATGCTGCAGGTTCCATGTGCCAGATGTTCAGTATAGTAGGGGCTTGGGAGAATGCTGCAGGCTCCATGTGCCAGATGTTCGGTATAGTAGGGGCTTGGGAGAATGCTGCAGGCTCCATGTGCCAGATGTTCAGTATAGTAGGGGCTTGGGAGAATGCTGTAGGCTCCATGTGCCAGATGTCTGGTATAGTAGGGCTTGGGAGAATGCTGTAGGCTCCATGTGCCAGATGTTTGGTATAGTAGGGGCTTGGGAGAATGCTGCAGGCTCCATGTGCCAGATGTTCAGTATAGTAGGGCTTGTTACTTTAAGGGCTGTTTGAAAATCGGGCCCCAGGAGTCGTCAGATGCTGAACCAGTGCCTGCTGAAGTGATTACATTTTCCTGTGTAACTTGATTTGATAAATAGGTTGAAGGGCTAATGTAGTTGTAGTATTAATTGCAGCAGATGTGACAGGAGACTGAACTAAAAACAAGCGGTTCTCAATGTCAAATGTCGGCTTCCTGGCATTGGCATTGGTAGTGCAGGAGTTATAAAATGGGCACTAATGAAAGGCCAAATACTGACATGCCATTGGTCAGAACATATCAGCTGACTATTCATTAATACCCTGATAGAGGAATGCTTGCACGAGGATCTCTTTCAGCTGGCGCAGAAAGCCAAATGTCAAAAAAAAATCAGTGCCTTCTCATTCTCTCACTTTAACCACCGTTATTGACAACAGCAAGTGAGAACGTGAAAAGATGAAGCAAGCACAAGAACTATGCAGACGATTTGACATTTTGAGGATCTGATGATATAAATAATTACAACTGAGTCCCTATGTAAAACTCTTGCTTAAAAGAAATATGACCGCCATGTTTGTTTTCAAAACCCATACACGACTGACAACCAATGAGAGCCAGAGCTAGATGAGGAAAACTTGTTTTTAAAGAGACCTACCTTTTAAGGTAGAGGGACAAAGTGAGCAAAAGTACAATTTTAAATGATTTCAATATGATTAGAGTAGTTAAAACACTTGCAAAATGTACCATTTATAAAGCGTAATAAACCACTCTTGCCCCATGGGTGTGTTGGGGCATTAATGCACTTCCGGCTGGTTGAAGTCACTTGGGCAAGCTCATGCCTCACAACACACCCAGGTCATGCATTAATGCCCGATACACCCGTGGTCTGTTGTGGATTCTAGCATACTAGAGAGATGCATAATAGGAATGGCAGTGAAGTATTGATCTGACACAACCCCCCACCCTGCAGAGACTGACATCATTGAGGGTGTCTTTGGGTCATCAGCCATAATGTTCACACCATTTCACTCACCCAACCCTGCAGACACCGACATATGTCAGTGTGCCTTGAGGTCTTCAGGCCTTACACTCACCCCATTTCATAAGGAAATGCACTGAGATGGTGCAGTATAGGAGAATGGGTGAACTTTGGGGCAGAAGACTCAAGGCACACATTAATGCCTGTCACTGGCTGCAGGGTGAGGGTGGGGTGAATGGCATAAGCATTACAGCCGATGATCCCAAGTCACACTCTTGACACCTGTCAGTCTCTATAGGGTGGGACGTTATGGTTGGAAACACTAACACCCTGGGTGTTTATTGGTATTTTCACTCCAAATTTTCAACATGGTTTTTTGTGACCCCAACTCATGTGCAGTGGCGCTATCAGTTTGATACCTGAAAGGTGATTTTGCACAGCGACTCGCGCTTATTTGGCACTACAGGTGCAAAAGCTCATTTTGGGCAGGATGTGAAAACTGGCAGTGGTACTGTTCATGAGGTGGCATGAAAATATGGCAATGTTGAAAATCTGGAGTGCAAATATGAAAATTTGTGAAGTTACAAGCTGCATAGAAACTGTGCAATGCATGCCTGCAATGCAATCATTTTGGGAATTTTTCACCACATTTTCAAAATGGCCATTTTGGATTTCTCCTCATGAACAGTTGCACTGTGATTTTGTTACCTGTCCAAAGTTAATTTCCCACAGCGACCCTCACTCTGTGCCACAGGTAAAACACATTTTGGCACGATGTGAAAAATGACAGCTGTACTGTTCATAAGGAGGTGTGAAAATGGCAATGTTGAAAATCTGGAGTAAAATATAAAAAACTGGTGAAGTTATGAGCATGTATAGAAACTGAGCAATGAACACTTGTCATGCAGTCATTGTTTGGAATTTTTCACCAAATTTGCAACAAGAACTTCCAGTGATGTCACGGAGCCAACTGCAAGCAAGTAAGAGGAGCTCCTGACCCCATTCACTCAGGGAAACTAATCTTTTAATAATACTGCAGAAATACAACAGAAAATGGCATCCACTAATCATTCTAAAGATAAACCAGGTTGAGAATGGCCCAAAACAAGGCAAATCAATCGGATGATAGAAGATTAACTTCATCCATCAGGAGGTCGAGAAAGCCCTCGCCGCTAGCGTGGTGGATACTGAAGAGGAAACAGGCCAGTTATCTAGTTCATGCTTCAAACAGCTCTTTAAAGAAATAAGAGAAATGAAAACTGAGACAAAACAAAAATTTAGGAACCTGGATCAACATTGATAAAACTGGAGCAGCGAGTTGAAAAGGCTGAGGAACGGATTGAGAAAATGAGGATGGCACGAGTCAAACAGGCATAATCCAAACGCTGATGGTCCAAACAGAAAGGCTGCAGGAGAAATGCATTGATTTGGAAAGTCGCCACGCCAGGAGAATCTCAGACTGTATGGCTTCCTGAGGGTCATGAAACTGGCTAGATGTCCGAGTTCCTCAGCGATCTATTGATGGACGTCTTTACACCTACCAACAGGGTACCAGCTAAATACTGAAAGAGCCCATTGTGCCTTGCAACCCAAGCCCATAGATGAAAAGCAAGGCAGTGCTCTATGATTATTAAATTTAATAGTTATAAGACAAAAGAAGATATCTTGATGAGGGCCTGGAGACAGAAGGAGGTTCTATACTTAAATACCAGATTGTTCTTTGATCATGACTACTCGAGAAATACAGTGACAACGTCTGCAATACTCAGACATTATTAAAGTATTGAAAGCAAAGGGTTTCGTTTCCACACACCTACCCTGCTAAAATGTGTGTCTTCTACCCGGAGGGAGTTAAATTGATGATTCACCGGAGAAAGCTCAAAAGCGCTGACAGAGAGGGCCTAATGGAGCTGCAAGTCACCTCCAAAAAGAACTCATTATCCCAGAAGGCAACCGAAATGCTCTATGGAATGGGCAATCGATTGGAAGAAGGAAGCGGGTCGCGACTTTGAACGCCATCATCTGTGCCTTTACATGCTGCTTCAGAAGCTTCAAGAAAATCACAGAGGGCAACAGAATGATTCCCAAGATTGCACAAACAGCTAAACCTCCTGTAAGTTGTGGATATTTAGCCTGTTGTGGCTGCTGCCAGACTGAAACGCTGAGGTAAAAGTACTTTTACTTCTGATGGCAGAAACATAGAAACATGTGTTTCTGCATAGACTTTGATGGCAGATAAGGACCACTTGGCCCATCTAGTCTGCCCATTTCCTACCTACAGGATAGGCCGTAGATCCTAGTTAACCAACAGCCTATTTCTTCCTACCCCCACAAGAATTGCCTTTATGTCTGTCCCATGCATTCTTGAATTCTCCCACAGTTTTAGACCCCACAACCTCCTCAGGAAGGCTGTTCCATGCATCCACCACTCTCTCTGTGAAATAATACTTCCTCACATTGCCCCTGAACTGCCCTCCTTCTATCTTTAAATTGTGTCCCTTGTTCTTGCAAGTCTCTTTTTCTGAAAGATGCTACCCTCTTGACTTGATTGATTCCACTGAGGTACTTAAAAGTTTCTATCATGTCCCCCTCCTTCTTTCCTCAAGGGCATACATATTAAGCTCCTTTAGTCTCTCCTCATACGGCTTCTCTTGCAGACCCTGCACCATTTTAGTTGCCCTCCTCTGGGCTACCTCTATCCTGTCTATGTCCTTGCGGAGATGGGGTCTCCAGAACTGGACACAGTACTCCAGATGGGGTCTCACCAACTGTCTGTACAGAGAGATAACAACTTCCTGTTTTCTGCTGCTGATGCCTCTCCCATACATCCTAGTATACCCCCAGCCCTCCCTACTGCCTTCTCACATTGCTTGCTAACCTTAAGGTCATCTGATATGATTACCCCCAGGTCCCTTTCCTTTTGGTTGTTGTTACTACCTCCCACCCATTGTGTATTCTTCCCTGGGTTCTTGTTTCCCAGGTGCATTATTTGCACTTCTTTGCATTGAATCCTAGCTGCCATACTTCTGACTATTTCTCCAACCTTGCCAAGTCCCTTTTATCCTTTCCATGCCTCCTTGTATTAATCCTGTTACAGATCTTTGTGTCATCTGCAAAGAGCATACTTTTCCTTCCAGTCCATCTGCAATGTCACTGATGAAGACATTAAAAGGACTGGACCCAATACTGAACCCTGTGGTACCCCACTAGTAACCCCTCTTTCTTCAGAGTGGACTCCATTTACGATTACCTTCTGTGTCCTGTTGTGCAGCCAAATATGTTTTTCCTCTGTGAATCGCAGACGATCATTTGGAGGCTTGAACACTGGGACATTTTATAGCTCCAACATAGTTTTGGGGGAAACCTTTATTTTAAAGGCAGTACTTATGGACTTTCTATGACTCAGTATAGACACAATTTCAATCAGGAATGCCTTAAAATTTCAAAGCTGAATATAAGCAGCACTGTTTACTTTTATGTACTTTAAAATGCATTTATTGGTAAGGTTTCCTGTGGGTGTTTGTGGGGGGTTCTAGCTTGATTTGACTAAACAAAGTTAAATAACAGGCAAGGTGGTTAAGTGAGGTCACAACTTGATTGCTCTGGTCAGTGTACATAAGAGCCTGAATTATACTCCTTAAGGCTCTCGAGGAGAATCACACATTAGTGAGGTAAGGTTCACTCCTGCTCTGGTGATCCTGATGGAAAAGGTGATCGCTGGTGCTAGAAATTCGCTGGGAGCAACAGGGGTTTCATTGTTGGAAGTACAACTTGTTTAACAGTTAATACCTTTTACCACATCTGGGTGTTTTAGATGTGGCATTGTTCAGTACAGTTTATGATTATATTTTATTTTGGGACTTCTTCGTTATGGCATGGTGAAAGTGGTTGAGGAGAGGCATGGGGACTAGGAAGAAAGCACACGTACCTGTAGGACATTATCAATGTCACAAACGATTTCTTTTGATGAATGGATGAATCAGATGTTATCACATTGTCATTCAATGTGAATGGTTTGACGCATCCAATTAAAAGAAGCAGAACAATCCATTTTATGCGTATGTCACAGGCAGTGTTTATAATGCTCCAAGAGACTCATTTAAATAAGGAGGAGTATGAGAAACTTACAAAATGTTGGTAGCAAACAGCAGTTTCATCTTCTTATAAGAAGGGCAGACAATGGGGGTAGCAGTTTTAGTAGCTAACAAATGTCCTTTTGGGGTGCTTGGCTCAATCTGGGACAAAGAAGGCCGTTATGTGGGACTAAAGGGAAAATATAATGGTACTTTTATAACCATAATTTCAGTGTATGCCTCCCAGGCTCAGTTTTTTCTTTTATAGAGAATTCTTCCTCAAAATTTCAGACTGGGCAGAGGGCCATCTCATCATAGGGGAGAATTAAACCTCACGATTCAATGCACATATGGATACTTCAGGGGAGTTGCCAGGCAGGAGGGTAGCAGCTAAGAGAGTGGTGAAATTATTGGGGAACTTGGCCTTGTTGATGTTTGGAGGCAGATGCATAAAAATAGTAGGCAGTATTCTTATTTTTCATCTTCCCACAAAACATATTCAATACTAGATTATTTTTCATTGTCCAGAGATTCTATGGCAATGTGCTCAGACTGTTGGATAGGTGATATGATCTTATCAGACCACTCACCCATACATATGAAACTTAAAATTGGTCCCACTAGGCTGCATTCACCTTCTGGCAACTGAACTGTCCTTAATTCAAGATAAGGAAACCAAAGAAACAATAACAAAAGTAATAGCAGGTGGTCAGTAATAATGCAAATGCAGAGGTCTCCCCGGGATTTTATGGATACGTTGAAGGCAATGGTGTGAGGAAAATTCATAGAGATTCCATCCAGAAATAAAAGACAAAGGGAGGCAGGAAGGCTAGATTGCACGATCAGATAAATACCTTGAAAAACAACAGCAGCAACAGCAGGATGGGGAAAGGGAATGGTATTAATAAAGTTAAAAGGAATTGCTGGAAATATTGAACTATCAAGTTGAACAAAATTACTTTACCTCGGTCAAGGATATTATGAGGGGGCCCCAGGGCATTGAGATTTCTAACTTGCAGGTTCAGACAACGTAAAGCTAGAGTGTGCATTCCAAAAATTTTAGATCCTAAAACTAGAAAGTGGAAATATAAGGTGGAAGAGATTGCTGAGTCTTTTAAATGTTTCTATCAGACCTTGTACAGTAAAGGAGCTAGCACTACCCCAGAAGAAATTAAACAATACTTGTTACCCTTACAGCTACCTAAAATCACTAAACAACAACAAGATTTCTAAACTATCCCATTTACAGTGGGGAGATAAAACAGAGATAACTCATTTAAAGGTGGGAAGTGTCCGGGAACCATGGCCTTCCAAATGAGTTCTAAAAAATTCAAGGAAATAATAATGCCTTTCATCTGAGGAGCGATAATGCTCTATGGTCAGAGGAAGGAAGATGTGCTCCATCTTGGGCACAGGCCATTGTCTCGTGTTGTAAAGCCGCCAGGGACCCCACTATCTGTTCTTCATACAGACCGATTTCCATATTAAACACTGACTATAAAATACTGACAGGGTCATGGCCGAAAGGATAGAAAATTTCTTCCAGAGTTAATTCATTTAGATCAAACAGATTTTGTCACAGGAAGACAGACTTGTGACAATATTAGAGGTTGGTTGATTTAATTGAACATTTACAATGTTCAGGAGTTCCCACCTATGTGATGAGCCTGGACGCAAAAGCTTTTGACCAGGTCTCATGGACCTTTCTAAGGGTACCCTGGCCAGCTTTGGCTTCCCTACTCTTTTGAGGACCTAATACCAAAATTATATGATAGCCCCACAGCATATATAAGAGCTAATGTGCATGTATCCAGCTCCTTCAAACTTGAGAGAGATACTAGGCAAGGCTGCCATCTGTCCCCTTTGCTATATATATAGAGCTGCTAGCTCAAAGCATATGGATAAATAATCAAATAGCTGAGGTAACGATAGGAATACCACTCACAAAATAGCTCTTTATGTGGACGGCATGCTCATTTATTTAATGAATCCATCAGAATCTCTGCCAGAAGTATTCAAACAAATAAAGCTATTCTCAGTTCTATCTGACTATACCTTAAACTGATCTAAGACAGAGGTGTTGGTCCTGTCAGACATAGTCCCAGAAGAGTTTAAATCTAAATACCCAATGAAATGGGATTGTGAGGTTATCAAGTATTTAGGGATCAGTTTAGATAAAACGCCATCCACATTATTTGCTAATAGCTACCCACCATTGATAAAACAAATAAGGGCGGGTTTACAGAGATGGGACTGTATTCCATTCCCATTTTATTCAAGACTACAAATAATAAAACTAATATCATGCCAAGATTGCTGTACTTTATTTCAAGCAGTACCATGTACGATCCCACAAAAGGAAATCATAGTATGGCAGAGATGGGTTATGGCCTTTATGGGAAATAGGCACCCTAGAGTTTCTAAGAATACTTTATTTTACCAAAACATGAAGGGGACTGGCATGCCCAAATATAGAGATTACTGACTGCAGCCCAGATGAAGATCATAATACTATGGGCCCATCGGAGTTATCAGGCCCATTGGCAACTGCTTGAGTTACAGCAAACAGGTAGAACACAATTATGTTCAGACTTTTCGATCCACAGTGTCGCCTCTTCTGATATGAATATCCCTCTTCAATAAAGGCAATTTTGCAGGGCTGGTACCAGGGAATTAAAAGAGGGTATACAAAACAAAAGATATGGAAATACACATGGTGGAGTGTGGATAAGTCTTTGCCTCAGCCAGCCTCTCTAACTGGTACCAAAAGCAGGCTAATAAAGGGATAAGTGCCTCTGGCAGTTATTGCATGGGTATACGAGTCTACCTTTGAAAGGGTAAAGGGTGCTTTTGCCTGGACAGAGATGGATCTCATATATTATTATCAATTAAGAAATTACATTAATGGTATGCTGCAGAAAGATATACAATATGAGGACCTTAGACTTTACCCTAGGGCATTTGAAATACTATGGAGTCAACACATGGTAAAGGGGCAATAACAATGCTTTACTGGAATTTGATAGCAGACCGGCACATAATATAGTTTATTGCAAAGAAGGTGGGAGCAGGAACTGGGAATACAATTAAATCAAGTTAAATGGTGTTTGGCATTTAGGAGTAGTTGGCAACCACGCCTTCCCATTGATGAGAATTCGCCTGAAGATCAAAATTAGGTACTTTCTATCTCCAAATAGACAGGCCTGAATGGGCATTAAAGCCACAGCATCCTGCTGGAGGGATGTGGCTGTTTAGATGCAAATATGACACATATTTTCTGGTTGTGCCCAATACGTCAAACTTTCTGAGGCGCAATAAAGCAACATCTCAAAGAATTATTTGGATTAGAAAGTAGTATGGGCCCAGAAAACATCTTATTAGGGCTTTATCCCTCAGACATTAAAGGAAAAGAAGGACAATACCTATGGGCTGTACTTTACTATTGCCTCCTGAAACGACAAAAGAAATAGCTCCGCAGTCCCCACCAGAGCAGTGAGAATGATCAGGATAGTTAATCAGATTCAAACAATAGAGAGAATCACTTTTGCTGCTAATCATTGTATAAATCTATATATGAATTGATGGGCTCGCTGGGACCTTTATGAGGATGTGATATAATAAAACTGCTCTCCTAGTTATACCATGCAAAAGGTGAGGGCTTCTACCATTTTCACAAGTTAAGAAATTCATTTTGTCCCCACAATGGTTAACAATTTGTAATTAATTAATTCTGTGTATCAATTTTTTAGAAGTTGTTTTGAGAAGATGCACCTCATTGGAGCGGCAGATTTCTTTCAAGGTTTTTGCTGTCTTTAAACAGCTGTCATCTCCAGTATGCTCACTGATTGACGGCTGAGGAAGCACCCACTAAAGCATCCTCTGCATTGACCACAACACTGACACACCTCTGAAATGTACTACTACCACAAGATGTTGCTTACGCTTGCACAAGCCAACTTAAAATGAACATTGTGATAACACAATAGGAAATCACTATTCAGTACTGTAAATGGGTAAGTACCTTAAAATATTTTATTTTATTTTAATAGACTAAGAGCCATTGCTCCTATATGAATTAGTTATATGTTGTTTATTAATAACGTGTTCTAGAGCACTCAGTAAAAATATGCAAGCATGAAAATGTGTATGAAATGAAGCAAACAAAGGAAATAGGAGAAAGAGGTGGAATATGTATGCTATATGATAAACAGTGTGGTATATAAATATAACCATGATGCCAATAACTCCGAAGGAAAAACAAGAAGACCAACAATGGAAGACAATTAATATAGTACACCAAGGACAATGTGGTTAAGGAAAAGATTTTTATTCTTATCCTATACATAGAAGTTGAACGCTAACAGATAAGTGCGCATGTAATATTAGCATAAATAACAAAAATGATTCAGGAGTGTACAAATAACTCATACTTTGAATAATGTTCTACAAATTACTTTTGAAGTGTAAAAAAAATGTTAAGTTGAAAAAATGAAAATATAAGTGTCCAGATGTTTTACACTTAACATCATATAGAAACTGCTCCATTATTGAGATGCTAGGCTGTCTTACTCAGACAGCACAATAACAGGTATATTATACAGATACAGTAGCAACCATATATTAGGTTGAGTCAGTGTTTGTCACTTGTGGCAATCGAATGACTCTGTAACTGATGCTGGGGTCTATGTGAAGCAGCTGCCGTGTGGTGGACAACACTGAACCTGTAGCTTGATGCAGCAGGCTTGAGAGAAAATTTATAAAGAAAATATTACACATCTATATTTGAGAGTGAAGTTCATTTAAAGGCCCTTGCACCTGTAATGCTTTTGAAAATTGAGGTGCATGCCCCTGACCTATAAGTTGACCATTGGTCAAGAGGTTAGAGGCAGGGAAGGAAAGGCATAGATTAAAGCAATCAATAAGAAAACTAAAGCCATATTTCCCTTCTTGTGTGGCTTTGAAACACTAACGATGCATTAGCATATTTTTCTGCAACTTTTTTTTCTTTATGTTTTAATTTGCCACACTGCTGCACATACTACACTCTTCACAGTCTTCAGCTGTCCCTCATATCCATGAAAACAGCATACCACACACAAGGTATGTACAGCACCTCCAGTAACTCCTATTGAACCCAGGTACTGATAAACTGTTTTTTAAATATCAGCTCCATAAATTTTCCCTCTATTTCTTTGCTGCAGCAGTAAGCAATGAAAGTAAGCAATACGCAGCCTTCACTCCATTCTCATGACCAAGCTACTACCTGTTCTCCCTGTGCTTAACTGTGTGTTAAAACTACTGTTTTTCCCAACTTCCATAACTTCATGAACAAAGTGTGGGGCTTTCCTCTCCTGTTCTCCACTCTATGAAAAATTATATTTAACCATTTGAGAAAGCTGTTCCTCAGCTCTGTATTCCACCCTGTGGCACAACAACTTTTCACTTCATTTGGCAGCAAGCCATCCTTCATGTTATCATGTCCAGCTGTACTTTCATCAGTGAGAATGCTGCTCTTTTGCCTTCTCAACAGGCTGTTGGTATTTTCCTGCTTCATCAGGACTGAGGGCTCATTAGCGGCAGGGGGCTCAGGGGTGAGCTGATGACCAGGAGTGACAAGGAATATACCATGCAAATCAGGGGAGCCTGTCAGCCCTGTGAGTAGCTGACAGGCCTTGTTGAGTGTAAGCTTGATTTTGCCCAGGGCAATGTTGTCTGCTGCATCATGTATCAGAAGTCCATAGTCCACTAGGAGAGACTGATGAGTCAACGCTAGTCTTAGTGCTTCTGGGGAGACAGGTTCTGTGCTGATATAGCAAGCCTATTCATGAATTTATGGCAAAGCAGAGGGTGGATGTGGTCATGAAAGTTGAGGGAAGAATTGAATATGATACCTATGTATTTGTGTATGAGGTAACCTGCTCAAGAGGGTGATGGAGAGGGACTGAATAGACAATGCTGAACCCTTTGAGTTTGTTCTGATTGTGTGGTGAACAGCAGGGTTTTGTCTTTTAAGGAGAAGATGTAAGGTTTAATACATTTTATTGGGCCAACAAGTGTCTTGTACAAAGATGGAATTATACACAAGCTTCAGGGCCTCACAGTTCCCTTCTTCAGGTGAATAGCAAAACTGAGCAACAAGCAGTATTTATATCCACTGTGGAGCAATTAAAAATCAGGAAGTGAAGTAGGATGGTGATAAGGGGACTAGGGATGAAAGTCTAAGATGCAAAAAAATAAAAACATGAGAAGAAATGGGAGGAAGCATGGTAGAAACAGGTCAGTGGGAGATCAAAGGAAGCTAAAGGAAGACAAAAGCATGCAGATAGGACCTGAGATCAGAGGCTGGCTGAAAGGGTAGAATGGACAGGAGATGCCTAAAGATGCAAGGAAATAAAGAAATTAGGAGAAACAAAAGAACAAAGGCCTAGATAAACAGAGGTGTAAAAACAAGAGGAGTAGGTGGGGACTGAACTCAGGTGTTAATAGGAGGCAGGGAGGATGTGAGGTATAGGTAAAAAAAAACAGAACAGGCAGAACTCAGAGAAAAATATATAATAGTCAGAGAGATACAGAACCAAAGTGTGATAATAGAGACATGATTAGTACACAATAAAAGAATTACAGTTTACCATAGTGGGTCATGAAACCGATGTCCGATTCAGTCCAGAAATGTTAGATTTAAATTGTTTTATATATTTCAATTCCATGTCCTTCTGTCCTGTGTGTTACTGAAGTTGCCTCTAAGTATCAAGACAGATAAATCCAAGAGAGAGTGATCTGTTTGTGAAAAATGGTTTCTACTGGAGTGCTGATAATCTGATTTACTATAGTGTGACGGTGGTGATTCATCCTGGTTTTCAGTGGTTGGCTAGTTTCCAATATAGCAATCATTTGTGCACTTCTTGCATTGAATTAGGTAAACCACATTGTTGGATTGATATGTGAAGGATCCATTAATTTGTATTATGTTGTTCTGGCTTGTCTTAATGGTGGCCTGTGTGCATATGTGGTGCAGGTCTTACTGTACATCTTTCCATGTTGCATGGCGTTGTCTCCTTGTTTTCTGGTTATTTTGATCTGCTGGGAGTTTGTTATGAATCATTATGTTCGAGAGGCTGGGGGGCTGCTTATAGGCAATGACAGGTGGTTCAGGGAAGATGTCTTTCAGTGTTTCATCTTCTCTCAGCACTTTGATAATTTCCTGAAGGGTTTTAGCATGGAGCTGTAAGTGACCACTAGGGGTGTGCAGTCAGTTTGATGTCTTTGCCTGTATTCCAGCAGATTGTCTCGTGGTATTTGTATGGCCCTTTCAAATTCTCTGTCAATTTGACTTGGAAAGTGGCCCTGCTGAATTAAGGAATTCTGAAGTGTGGAGAGCTGTCTGTCTCTTGTTCTCTCATCAGAGCAGATTCGATGTTATCGAATCACCTGACTGTAAATTATAGATTTTTTGTATGATTAGGTGGAAGCTGGAATTATGCAGGTAGTGGTGTCTGTCAGTGGGTTTTCCGTGAAGAGCAGTTTGTATATGTCCATTTTTAGTGATACTGACTGTGGTGTCAAGAAAATGTATGCTGGTAGTGGAGTATTCAATAGTGAGATTTGGAATGATTAAAGTTGTTAAAATCATGATGGATTTTTTGAGAGAATCTTCACCTTCTATCCAAATCAGGAATATGTCATCAATAAAACGGAGGTAAACAGATGGATTATAAGGGTGGTGTTTAAAAAATCCTCCTCTAAGCAGGCCATGAAAAGTTTGGCATATTGTGGTGCCATTTTAGTGCCCATGGCTGTCCCCATGACCTGTAAAAGTGCTTGCCATTACAAGTGAAGTTGTGTGTCAAAATGAATGTCTTCTGTGGATGTGTTTCCTTTAAAATTTCAGACATGCTGCTATGCCATCTTCATATGCAATGTTGGTATACAGGGCAGTGACATCCATTGTGGCTAGGATAGTGTTCGGTGACAGTTGTCCAGTCTGTTTTAGTTTCCTAATGAAATGGTGGTGTCCTGAATAAAACTGTTAGTAGCTCTTACTAGTGGTTTTAAAATGGATTCAATAAGTCCTGAAATGTTTTCGGTGAGTGTGCCAATGCCAGAGATGATGGGTAATCCTGGATTCCCTGACTTGTGTATCTTGGGTACCATATAAAATGTCCCTGGAGTAGGTTTGTTTGGAATTAGTATTTTAACTGTACTTGGATGTTGTTTGGTAGAGATATGATGATTTAAGTTCTTCTGTATATTGTATAGTAGGGTCTTGGGTGAGTTCTCTACAGTAAGCTGTATCTGACAGCTGTCTGTGTGCCTCTTTAATGTAATCCTCTGTGTTCATCACAACCACAGCTCAACTGTCTTTTAAGGTTAATTACAAGCCTGTGGTCAATGAACCACTGCTCAGTCTGAGCAAAGGAGGATTGCAGAGCAAGCTGGAGTTGGGCAGGGTCAGGGTGGGATGCAAAAGGACTGCATCATCTGCATAAAGGAGTATTGTTTCCATGGGGGCATTGGGCAGTGTATTTAGGGTACAAACTAAAGAGTAATGGCCTCAGAATAGAGCCTTGGGGAACACGGAGTGGACCTGACAGGGGCTAGAGAGGATAGTGTTGATTTTAATGCACTGGGTTTGGGCTGTGACGAGTTGGTGACCCAGCTTATCGGGCCTGGGAGAAACCAAGTTGTGTCACGGTGTTAATGAAAAGAGGTGACAGACCATGTCAAAGGCCTTTGACAAATCAATGAAGACTGCCCCTGCTAGGTGCCCTTTGTCTAGACAGAGTGAGTGAAGGTGAAGAACTCTATGAGGGCAGTTGTGGAGCTGAAACCTTGGCAAAAGCCATGTTGCTCAATATAGAGGAGGTTGTGTGCAGTAAGGTAGTCCATTATTGGTCAGCAACTACCTTTTCCAAGGCTTTCGGGGGAAGGATGAAGATTGGTCTGTAATTTCCTGGGAAGGTTTGGTCACCACTCTTATGTATGGGGTGGCGGTGCCATTTTCCATGCTTGGGGAACTGGCCAAGGCAGAGGGGAGAGGTTGAGAAGGTCGGTGAGGAGGTGAGAACAACGTCCAAGGTAGAGCAAAGAAGACTGAGATCAAGAGAGTCATTGCTGTGTCTGGCACTGTTTAGGGCTTTGAGTAGGTAGGGTTTGGCAGCTGATGGGAGAGAGTGAGAAGTAGAAGGGTGGGTGATGGGGAGTGGAGGTGGGAGGGTCAGGGGTGGGGTCAAAAGTTGGCAGGTACAGTAGGGTAGAGGAGAGATCTGAGAAAGCCTCATTCAGGCCATTGGCAATACTTTGTGGGTTGATGGTGATTGCACCATCAATACTGAGCTGGGATTATTTACTGTGTATTGTTTAAAGAGCTACTGACGCCTCAAAGAAAACTTTGAAAACATAATAATTAGGTAGAATTCTGTTTGTATTTCATATATATTCTAGATTTCTCCTCCCAATTATTTATTACTGAGAAACTGTGCATGAATACATGATTTTTATCCCTTGCAGTTACCTTTAAAGAAGATGGGAAATGGTTTACAACTATTTTGAACTGTTAAAATAATAAATAACAAGTAAAGGCAGCAGTGTGTGTTTTTCATTATTTTTAATCTTTAAAATGCATATTCACATTCTGCCCTGTTACTTTTGAAACCAGCACCAGTTTGATAGATGTTTTCTAATCAGGAGTCAGTGCATGCCTAGCTGTGAACTGTCACGTCACTGATTTCTGCTTGAACTGTATGCGCTGGACTAGCAAACGGCAGCTTTCATGAAATCACAGCCACTCTCCTGGCTTACATAAATAATGTCAGACTGAAACAGCTTTCACTTTTAGCATTAAGTTCACTCTTAAACCCCCACAATATGGCGAGTCACCTTACAAATTAAGGAAAAGGCAGGATATTATTAAAATCTCTTATTTTTATGGATGTTCTGACATGACATGCACACACATTACCCTCCTGTTATAAGGTAACCCCCAACCCATCAGGAAGTCAGCTTACCTTCACTTGCATGCAAAATAGTATAAATGTCTTTATAAGTGACATTGCAGAGGAACTGGAAGGAAAAGTATGTCTCTTTGCAGACGTCACAGAAATCTGCAACAGGGTGATACACAAGATGGAGTGGAAAGGATGAGAAAGGACTTGGCAAGGTTGGAGGAATGGTCAAATGTATGGCAGCTCAGATTAATGCAAAGAAGTGCAAGGTAATGCATGGGTAACAAAACCCAGGGAAGAGTACACAATGGGGTGAGATACTGACAACAGTAAAACTGGAAAGGGACCTCGGGATATTATATCAGATGACTGAAAGGTGGGCAAGCAATGTGAGAAGGCAGTAAGGAAGGCTGGGGGATACTGGGATGCATAGGAAGAGGCATCAATACTAGAAAACAGGAAGTTGTTATCCCTCTGTACAGACAGTTGGTGAGACCCCATCTGAAGTACAGTGTGCAGTTCTGGAGACCCATCTCCTGAAGACATAGACAGAGTGGAGGCTGTCAGAGGAGGCAACCAAAATGGTGCAGTGGTCCGCACCCAGAAGACATACTAAGAAAGACTAAAATGAGCTTAATATGTATACCCTTGAGGAAAGAAGGAGAGAGGGACATGATAGAAACTTTTGAGTACCTCAGGGAATCAACAAAGTCCAAGAGGGTAGCATCTTTCAAAAAGGATGTGCAAGAACAAGGGGCACAATTTGAAGATGGGGGATGGCTCAGAGGTAATGTGAGAAAGTATTTTTCACAGAGAGGGTTGTGGATGCATGGAACAGCCTCCCTGAGGAGGTCGTGGAGTCAAGAACAGTGGGGTAATTCAAGAATGTATGGGACAGACATAAGGCAGTCCTAGTGGGGGTAGGAGGAAGTAAGCTGTTGGTTAACTAGGATCTGTAGCTTATCTGTTAGGTAGGAAAATGGGCAGACTAGGTGGGCCAAGTGGTCCTTATCTGCCGTCAAATTCTATGTTTCTATGTAAGAGACAATGTGGGTAAGGAGACAATAGGCTGTTCAGGAAGGGCAGGGTATTGGAGGAACTGGGGAAGTTGAGAGGGCAGGGAATGGGTCCAATGGGTCCAAATGCCCTGCATCCCAGGATACTCAGAGAGCTTAGGGAAGAGCTGGCAAACCTAACAAGGTTGTTCAACCTATCTTTGACACAGGAGAGTACCAGTGGACTGGAGAAAGGCGATGTGGTGTCAATGCACAAGAGCAGAGAAAAAGAAGAGACAAGTAACTATCATTCTATCAGTCTTACATCAGTGGTAGGAAAGATTATGGGCTCCTAATGGAAAGGATAGTGGATTATCTTGTAGAAAATGGGCTGCAGGACGATAGGCAGCACGGGTTCATGGCGGGAAGGTCATGCCAGACAAATCTCACTGAATTCTTTGACTGGGTGACAAGGGAGTGCAATCAGGGAAGGGTGGGGATGTGGCCTATCTGGACTTCAGCAGGCCTTTGCCAGTGTCCCTCACAGGAGGCTGGTGAGCAAACTGGGCAGTCTAGGGTAAGGAAGAAGGTAACAAATTGGGTGGAAAAACTGGCTTGGTGACAGAAGTAAAGCATGGTTATAAATAGGGTTCATTCCAGGGAGGAAAGAGGACAAGTAGGGTACCACAGGGATCAGTACTGGGGCCGATATGCTTTAATATTTACACTGGGGATATTGTGGAGAGTCTCAATGGAAGGGTGTGTCTGTTTGCAGATGCTACAAAGATCTGCAATAGAATGGACACACAAAGGGAGGGAGAGCATGAGAGAGGATCTGCTAAAGCTGGAGGGGTGGCAGAGAGTTGGCAACTGAGATTTAATGCCAAAAGTGTAAAATAATGCACATGGGGTATAAGAACCCAAGGACCGCATACACATTAGGGGAGAGGATGTTGTGGTAACACAGCAGGAGAGGGATCTGGGATTATTATTTTGGACAACCTTAAGGTGGCAAACCAGTATAACAAAGCAGTTGGAAAGGCAAGCAGTATGCTGGCATGCATAGGAGGGGTATCATAAGCAGGAAAAGGCAGGTATTAATGCCCCTATACAAGTCAATGGTCTGTCCCTACTCAGAATATGGGGTACCATTCTGGATACCTCACCTATGGAGGGATATTGATAGGTGGAAAGAGTGCAAAGGAGGATAACCAAAATGGTGCATGGTATGCATCAGAGGACATATGAGAAGAGGATGGAGGAGCTTGAACTATATCTTCTGGAAACCAAGAGAGAAGGGGAATATGACTAAAATGTTTAAATACCTGAAGGGAATTAACAAGGTGAGGGAAGGAGTATATTCAGAATGAAAAACAATCCAAGAACTAGGGGCACACTTGAAACTGGAGGGTGGTCAATTCAGAGTTAATAAGACAGGAAATTACTTCACTGAGAGGGTGGTGGGCCCCTGGAATGGGCTACCAGAGAGGGTGGTTATGGTATCAACAGTGGGGGAATTCAAGAGTGCATGGAATAACTAAATGGGTTTAAACAAGAGATTAGGGACTTATCTTCTATCCAATGTCTCATAATTATCAGCTTAGCTATCGCAGAGATAAGCATCATATGTGCTTCCTAACTTTAGGAAATAACCTGGGAAATAATTTATTAAACAGACTTCAGGAGTAAATAAGGTCTTCAAGCCAAGGATAGGATCTAAAGAGTTATTAACAGATTGCCAGAAGGTCTGTACATGGGGCACAACCATATCATATGATAAAGGGAGCCAGTGTCACCCTTGCATTTGCCGCATGTTGGAGTATTTAATGTCCCATACCTGAAGAGCTTAGCTGGTGTAAGATAGATATTCTGCATAATGTTAAAATGAACTAGTCTAATTCTATCTTGCTTTATGAATTTGTACATTGATAACCAGAGTTTCCTCCATAAATCAGGGTCCTCTGGGACTCCTAGCTCACTTGTCCAATAAAACAAACTCCTGACGGCAATCTGCTGTCCCATGCCTGGAGAGTTTTGTACATATTAGAAACTGAGTGTGATTGGGAGGCTGCCTGAAGGGCGTAGTTAGTTCCTTTTCCTCTGGGTCCATTGGCGGTACCTGGGAAAAAAGGAAGCAAAGGGCCTTACTAACTTGGATATATTTAAAGACTTCTTTATCTAATGCCTCATTGGATTTCCGAATTGATCAAAAGAGAGTGACTTTCCGTCGACCATATGTCTGAAGCTTTGCATTGGCTTAGCCGAGGCCAGAAATTGAGGGTATTGGCACATTATTAATCTTAAAATGCGGGTTGCCAATGACTGGCTGATCTATAGACTGATACCACTTTACTGCTAAGTATTTTTGGGCCTGGTGAGAGGCCTTCAAAGACCAACCCATGGGATTATTCCTAATTGACTTAGGGATATGAGATGGTGAGGCATATAGGCGCCCCAGCAGGCATTTCACTTGGGAGGCTAAGTATTTTTCTATAGAAAGCCACAAGGGAGATATTCTGAATTCCCACTCTCCTTATGCCAAAGACCAGCTTGCTCATATATTGTGCTATATAATATAGGAAAAAGAGGGGCGCATAGACTCCTCTGTGTTTCGAGGCTATCAGCTTGAGATAGGATCTGAGAATACCTTTCTTGTTCCATAAGAAAGTGTTTACAATGTTTTGTAATTTAAAGAACCATGCTTTTGGCAGGTAAGTACCCAGCATACCCAATGGGTATAGCATCCTTGGTAGGATATTCATTTTAATTGTGCTTAGCCTACCCCATAAAGAAAAAGGAAGCAATTGCCATCTTTCCATATCCCGGCTATTGTTTTGACTAGGCTATCAAGGTTGTCTCTTATTATAGTGCCAAGATCTCTAAAAATCTTGATTCCTAGGTATACTATGTACCTCGCTTCCCAAGAGAGGCCGAGGGAGGAGAGTTCCACCTTTATTTACTCTACTATTTAAAGGCAAAATCTTAGTTTTAGCTCGATTCAGTTTATAAAATGATATTTTAGCTATTCTCTATCTCACTTAAGATAGTTGGGACTGAAAGGCCTGGCCTCTCCACATGTAATAATATGTCATCTGCATACTGAGAGAATACCTTACAGTACCTACTTGGATCCCTTTAATATTGATATTGCCCACCAATCTAAGGATCAGAGGCTCCAAATATATGTTAAACAGCAGGGGGACAAAGGACATCCCTGTCTTGTACCAAGCTAGGTTGAAGAGGGAAAAAGCCATTGCACTTGACTCTAGCCGTGGGGAGGAGTATAGAATTTGTAGCCATCTCAGAAATTCTTTGGGTAATCCAATTGAGGTTAGGGTAGCAAACAGAAAATCCCAAGACACTCTGTCAAATGCTTTTCGGCATCCAGGGAGACCAGCACCATTGGTGTGCTGGAGTCCTAACAACGAGGGATGTAACAATTTTCTCATATGATCTTGAGATGATCTTCCCATCATGAATCTGACTTGTCCATGGCTTATGAGATTGCCCATAACTTTAGAGAGTCTGTTTGCTAACACTTGGGCTAAAATTTTAATATCCGTGTTCAATAAAGATATAGGCGGTAACTGCTAAGATTTAGTGGATCTTTCCCTGGTTTTAAAATTAGGGATATTACAGCCTCTTGAAAACTTGGGTCTGATATCCCGTTATCATACCAATAAGTGAAAACATCTTTTAATACCGTATTATTATAGATTGGCAGGCCTTATAGAAGTTACTCGGTAATCCATCCGGCCGGGTGATTTATCTGGGGTAGCTGCTGAACAACCTGCTGAATTTCTGCTAGGGATATTGGGGCACCTAAGAGGGCCGCTTCTGCAGCTGTAATCTTAGGCAGATTTACAGAGCTAAGATAGGAGTTTACTCCTTCGTTAGTGGGTGCAGGGCTGGGTCTACTGTGTAAAGATCTTGAAAGTAAGATCCGAACAGTTGCACAATTTCCTGAGGGTCAGTGCACACCTGACCATTCTGCCCTGTATGAATTCCTGCAATAAACTGTGAAGCCTCCACCTGGCTGATACGCACCATAAGTAGCTTACTTGCCCTTCCCCCATCTCTAGGTATTTAAATTTGGTTCTTTGTAGGGCCAACTCTGCTTTTGAGATACCAGTCCTGTGTACTGGGCTTGTAGCTGATGAAGCCTAGTCCACATCTCTACCGATGAGGCAGGATAAACTGTGTTCCAGGTTTTTAATGGATACAAGGAGATCCTCCATCTGTGCCTCTGATGCCTAACTCTGTTGGAAGCCATTTTATGAATTCCCCTCAAAGAGCATTTTAAAGCTGCCCAAATGAAGTCGTACTTAGTCACTGATCCTTGATTACTACTAAGGAAAGAAGCAATGAAATCCACATGTGTTCTAAAGAGGTTTTGTCTGCAGTAATTGGCTATTCATCGCCATTGTGGAGATCTCTTGCCTCCTGCACCTAGCCAATATTCCATGCTGACTGGGGCATGATCAGACAAAACTCTAGCTGATATTTCTGCCTGGGAAACTCTGGGCAATGCAAAAGAGCTTATGAGTAGGTAGTCAATTTGAGAATATGTTCTATGCGCTGTAGAGAAGAAGGTATATTGCCTTTCTGAGGGGTTAAGAACTCTCCATACATCTACTAGCCAACACTGCTTATAAGCTCTTTATTGCCTTTGTACTGAGACAAGCCCGTCTCACATGATCAGATCTATCTAAATCTGTTTGGAGCACTAAGTTCCAATCTCCTCCCAATATAGTAAATTTTGGATTGGTCAACACGATATTAAGTAAGTGTACAAAAAGGATGGGGAATCGCTATTAGGGCCGTATATTGGGCGCAAAAGGACCGGACAAGATTCCAGTGAGCCATGAATTATTATATATCGGCCTTCTGGGTCCCATATTTCCTGAGTCATTTTAAAGGGATATTTCTTGCTAATAATATGGCTACCCTCCTTTAGTAGGTTGCCCGATCAAAAACTTGCCCAACCCATGACTTCCTAAAAGGATTCGTCCTCCCTCTTCAAATGTGTTTCTTGTAAGAAAACTATTTGTGCTCCCAACTACCATAAATGCTTCAGGATTATTTGCCTTTTGACCCTATCTTTGGCTCCTTTGATATTCCAACTTACAAAGCAGTAGCAGTTACCCATGTTCTACTATGGCAGTTTGGGAATGTAAATAGATAGGTGAGCAGTTAGAGCCTTCAGGGATACAGTCCTTGTTTTTGACTAACTACCATTTGGCAAGCACAGTACAGTTCTAGTTGAAGGAGCCAAGATATACATTGGTATACCTTGGACCCCAGGTATTGATAGTGTGTAGTCTTAAACTAACCCCACAAAGTAGTAATCTATAGTTATTAAACTTATAACTCATAATGCCCAACTTAAAAACCATCCCCAGTTCAGATTTACTGCACTCCAAAGTCTCATATGCCACATGATTTATACTTAAGCATAACCCAGCCTAACAGTTTGTTCCCGGAGCCCCCCTCCTAAACTTGTCCCACTGCATATGGAACTGAGAAAATATAATATCTTAATACACAACAGTTCTATGTCTAACAGTATCTATACCTTTTAAGCCCTAAACATATCCATATTAAATACTAACATTTGACAACCTCAGAACTTTAACCTGTGCATCACTATTCCGTTTAAAGGGCTTATTATTAATGCAGTGACAATTTAATTGAGGGCTATACCTGGATCGTCACCTGCAGGTCATCAATTAAATCCTATAATAAACATAATGAAGATAGTCCCTTAATACATAAACTTTGAAAGGAGGGAGGAGGGAGGAGAGTCCTTAGTATTCCCCTGCCTTGGCGATACTACTGCCAAAATCAATACACATTTATGCCCTTCTTGAAAGTACATTTTTGATGGTGTATAGACAGCCCCTAGGTTTGATTCTATTGCAAATCAAATTCAAAATTAAAGGCTGCTGAGTGTAAGTAAAATAATATTCGTTTGATATATTATTTCGTTGCCCCTATAAGGTTTCTTATGTCCACACAAATCTCTATAAAATAACTATATTAAGCATCGAGGTCATTCTGGGAGCCATTCCGACATCTATATAGCTCTCCCTATTATATCTGATCACTCCTGAGTGTATATAAGACCATGCATCAGTCCGTATCAGAACATTGTCCAGATTAATTAGCCAGTTCTGCGATATAGAAAAGAGAGTGGTGAGCCCTTCCTTCTCTTCCTCTCTCCTCTCTTTTATTTGTTTCCCTCTTCCTTTTAAATTGTTGGATGGAGCCATTCAAGGATGTTAAATTCGAAATTAAAATAAGAACAAAGTCTCTAAATGTCCTCAGCCAAGACCGTCTGGCTGGCAATTCCTCCTTGTAGAAATGACTCTCTCATCTCCTCTGAGCCAAAAGTTTCTGCATAACGAGCTCCCCATTGATCAAATACCGTTCCAAGTTATCCGATGCACTCTCCCAAGAGGCCCATAAATTCAAACAGCAATTCGTGTTACTGCCTCGCTTGTTTAATTATTAGCTTCATTCACAGCGAACCACTCTAAGTAACTGTTCAAGTACTTGCTTGCAATCACTGTCACGACTGCTGGTCAGATCATCAACTGAAAAATGAGCCTCTGCTGTGTATCCAGAGATTATTCGCCAGTCTCACTATACAATTCTGGATAAATTTCCTTAAGCCCTTGCAATGCTTGCACGGAGAGTCGTAGGATAACCACTTTTCCTCATGCCTGACCATTAGAATAGCAGGTATTTAACTCTGAATGCCTTAGCTGCAGCCACTAATTTAGAGACCAGCGGGTGAAGTTCTTGCCATCGCATTCGCACAGAATGAGAGAGATCCTACGTAATACAGATTTTTCTGCCCTCCCATGTTACCTCATTTATTTCTTTAATTTTAGACAATATATGCTGTTTGTCCAAGAAATTTAAGAGTTTGAATATTATTGGTCTGGGGGCTGGCCAGAGGTTGGTGGGGGCCTTGAGCTCGATGGGCTCTTTTGATTATGTACTCTCCTCCGTCACGGTGGTGGTCCAGCTATTTTAAAGCAGAGTTTTGTAGAAATAGGATAGCTGTGTTCCTTCTTCTCTCCGGTATACCGATACTTGATTAAGTTGTTTCTCCTGCTAGCCCTCAGGTCCTCCAATTTCTCTTCTAATTTCTTTATTCTTGATGCGGCGTTCACAGTCTCAGATCATTTTATCTTGTTTCTTCTCAAGGAGGCTATTGATTTGAGTCTCAACTCTCCTTGTTAGGGAATCAACTGAGATTTGGATCCTTTGGAGATCCTCCGATATAGTGTGATCGCTGTTTGAAGCAGTTGCATGACTTCTAGGAATTTCTCCTCTGAGAGGCTGCTGCTACTTCTGGCATTTTCGGTAAGCTAAGCGGCTTGTTGCTTAGGCCGTCGCTGCCTTGTCCTTTTGGGAGTAAGCGGTGGAGAGTGCCTTGGCGGCTCTTTCTTCATGTAAACATCCATTTTGAACTCAAACTTGAGCTTCCAAGGTAAGTAGGCTCACTATCTGTATAGTTATTAAGATAGTTTGAGCTTACAATTATGACTATTTGCCAGAAAATCTGCAGTGTAGAGCAGACTCCGGGGAACTGCTGTTTCAGCTTAGGCTGCCATCATGTGACCCGCCATCCCATCAACACTGGTAGTTTTCACACCTCCTTATGAACAGTACAGCTCTCATTTTTCACATCCTGCCCAAAATGTGTTTTCGCACCTGTGGCGCACAATGGCGTGGTCGCTGTAGGAAATCAACTTTTGGGCAAATTAACAAAATCACAGTGCCACTGTTCATGAGGGAGGTCCCAAAATGCTTAATTTGAAAATATGGTTAAAAACATCCCGAAAAACTGGGTTACAGATGTGTTGTGCAGTTTCTATGCATGCTCACGACTTCACCAATTTTTCATATTTTCACTCCAGATTTCTAACATTGCTATTTTGTACACCTCCTCATGAACAATACAGTTGACATTTTCACATCCTGCCCAAAATGTGTTTTCGTTCCTTTGTCACCAAATGGCATAGCCACTGTGCAAAACTACCTTTCAGCTAACAAACTGATAGTGCCGCTCTTCATGAGGTGGGGTCACAAAAGCCTATGTTGAAAATTTGTAGTGAAAATACCAACAAACACCCTACGGCATTAGGGTTTCCAGCTGTAACTCCCACCCTGTAGAGTCATGACAGGCATCAGGCGTGTGACTTGGGATCATTGCCTGTAATGCTCCACCATTCGACCCCCCACCCTGCAGCCAGTGACAGGCATTGAGGTCTGCCTTGGAGTGTTCGGCCCAAAGTTCACCCCATTCTCCTATACTGCACCCACCTCAGCATATTTCCTTATGAAATGATGGTAGGTGTAATGCAATGACCCCAAAGCACACACAACACTTGTCCGGTGTCTGCAGGGTAGGTGAGGTAGAATGGCATAAGCATTATAGCTGATGACCAGCACACCCCAACACCTGTCAGTCTCTGCAGGGGTGATGGCGGTGTTGGCTTCAGTTCAATACTTCACTGCCATTCCTATTATCGTCTCTAACTCCTGCACTACCAATGCCAATGCCAGAGAGACAACATTCGGCATTGACAAATGCCTATTTACATAATGCTTCCAGAAAATACAACAGTTCACATTTAGCAGATGCTAGGAAAGTCAAGCTTTCTTACCAATGTTTCTGAAAAGAAAATGGACCAAATGGTTCTCTTGCAAATTTCCTATGTGGCTGTACAGTCTTAGGACCTCTGTCAATTACTTTTTGGGCATTAGAAGTGTCTTTGATGTCAGGAAACAGCTAGCAAACATTCCTAGTGGGGCTAATGTCTTTGAACAGAATACAGAGGTTTGACCAACTGAAAATCCTCACTTAAACATCGGCAGTCTTGTGTCAAAAATTGACCTTTACATCCTATGGTAATCTCTCACACCTGATATACTGATGTTAATGGAAACTTGGTTAAATACTAAAATACCTGATCTTGCCATTAATATCCCAGGTTATTCCATAATCAGGTAGGATAGGACTGGCAGAGGTGGGGGTAGCCATGTATATCCTGTACTCACTTCAGTTCTCAACCATTCTATCATCCTCATTACCCTCTGCCTACAAAGCACTTGTAAACATTACTTTGCATTTTCCTCCTCTATCTTCATAGCTGGCATCTACTGTTGACCTGGCTCCAAGGCATCCGATACTTTGGATCTCATTACTTCCATAACCTCCCTCTCACATAAAGGTGAGCTATACATCCTGGGTGATGTAAACCAAACCTGGCTATCACCAACAACTGCCACACGAAATGACATCATGGCCCTCAATCTCTCCCAACTCATCCTGGAACCAGCATTGCCTAAATCATAAAACTCTTATACTCCCTGATAGACTGGGCTCTCACCCCACCGAGTCATTAAATCAGGCATCCTCCCGATGCCCTCAGTGATCATCATCCGATCTTACGTAGTCAGGAAAGTCCATAGACCTAAACTGCCTCTCAAAATTCTGCAACTCCGCTTCTTCAGATCCTTAGACCTTAATCCCTTCTTAATGATCTGGCTACCTCCGATTGGTTCCCTATTGCCTTTGCCCCTTCTATTGACCAAGCCCTCACTTATTTTAAGGATACATTTCTAACTACATGGAACTCCTCACGTTCCATTCAGACACACTAGAGTTCATGGCAACCATCATCCCTGCATCTTCCTGAGTTACTGACCTGTCTCAGGGGCGAGGACAGAAACTTGGAGGAAACATATGGCTCAAGCCCCTAGACCATGCTAGGTATGCATGTTAGAAATGCCTGCACAAAGCTACCAGACTTAACAAGTCTGAATATTTTAAATCATCTTTTCTCAAAAACACGATTCCTCCTCCAAATTCTGGAAAGTGGTCCATGCCCTAGTTTCCCCTTCACATCCGCCTCCTCTTGTGTTTAAAATAAACAATTAATTGGTCTCCAAACCATGTACAGTGGCTCAAGAGCATAACTCTAATTATACCTCCTGTGCAGAGCTCTTCTAAAGTCACTCCACTCTAACCTCCCTCCTCATCCTCCCACACCCAGTACTCAACCCCTCCATGCACATCCTTCCTTCTTTTTTTCTGCAATCTCCCAGAAGAAACACTAATGGCCCTCTCTCTCTTAATCCTTCCAAAGGCTCATCGCTGGAGGACCTTGACCCTAAACTCTCTACCTTTCAGCTTCTGCCATAGCTACCCTCTCTCCTTGATCTTAAATCTTTTCTTCTCATCCTCATTTGTCCCTTCATCCTGGAAATATGCAGTGGTCCTCCCTCTCCCAAAGGGTGGTGACCCTCCTCCCTGAAAATTTTCACCCAGTCTCCCTACTCCTTGCCTTTGCTAAACTCAAGAACACCTGGTCTTCTCTCAGCTAACCGCCTTCCTTGATGGCCTTCCTTTTTACCCGTTCCAATCTGGTTTTCAGAAGAACCACTCCAATACCACCTCCCTACTCAGGGCTTACTGACTCCATCCTCACTGGGATGGATAATGACCACATTACCTCTGCCATCTTTGTCGACCTTGCCAAGGCATTTGGCACAGTCTCTCATGCCTAATTCTTGACTCCCTTACTGCTGCTGGGTTGTCTACTTCTGCCCAAAACTGGGTTAGAGCTTACCTCTCAGGCAGAACACAATCAATCAAGATCCAGGATACAATCTCTCCTCCCTCTCTATTTCCACTGGTGTCTCACAGGGCTCAGTGCTTGAACCCATTCTCTTTTCCATTTCCCTAATGACTTGCCCTGAGTATGCTCCCCTACACCTTTATCCATATGTATAGCGGACACTGTCCTGTTCTTGTCTGGCAAATGCCCTGCTGATGTTGCAACCATCCTTCAGTTTGACTTCCACCATGTTCAGTTATGGTTTGCCTCACAAGAACTATTCTAAATGCCAAAAGTCTGTCTCAATGACCTTTGGAACTAGGCAGAGACTCTCTATTCTCCACCCTTCACTGTCTTTCCATACCCTTGATGGACAATATTAGAGAACACCTCCTCATTCAGACACCTTGGGATTTGGTTGGACCAACATCTCAACTTCTCTAGCCACATTGATGCCATCCTGAAAAAATTGCGCTCAAGCTTGGTGCCTTATTCAGGAACCGTGGTTGCATCCCTCCTACAGAGCAGGCGTGAACTAATCCAGAAGATGATCCTCCCCATTTTCAACTACTGTGATGTGTCTATGGTGCCACTCCCAAATCCTCCTAACCAGAGTGGACACTCTACTTAACTCCTTCTGTTGATTTGCCCTTGATGCTCCATCATGCACTCATCACTGTGACCTCTATCACACCAATTCCCTTACACGCTTACCAACAGGCACCTCACTCATTGTGCCAAACTCACTTCTAAATTTTTGTTAGGAGAACTTCCCTCCTGCCTCATGCTTGCTCTCTTCCCCTCCCCCTCCCACTCCCCTCAGACCCTCTGACACTCGTACTTGTTGGTCCCCCATCATACCACTCGTATCTGTCAGTCAGGCTACCCATCATTTCCTGCAAATCTGAAACTCCTCCCCCTCCAAACATGGCTCTCCTCCTCCTCTCACTCCCTTGCTTCTGCCTACATAACTTTCTCTCATCTAACTGCTCCTGCTTTAACCCTCCTTAACTGTCCTCCTATGCCTCTGCTCCTCTCCATGACTCACATCCCCTATTAAACCTTTCCATCCCCCAGCCTGCATCTCAGCACGCTCTCCTCTCCCTCCCTTCATTACTATGTACTATATTCCTCAGATATGCCACTTGTAATTAAATGCATGGCCCAAGCTGGGTTTCCCAACCCCAGCTCCAGTTAAAGGATTTTGAGTTTGTGATGTCACATTGACATACTAAATGGCGTGTCTTAGGGTGGAACTGGAGGACTTTTAAGTATGGTAGGCCTGACAGCGTCAGTCAGGCTTACTATGAACAGACTGCCATCTATGAGTTTGTGTCCATCCTGATTCAGCAGTCTTGTGATAAGCTGACCTATCTTGCTAGAGAAGATAGGTTTATTCTGTGTGTAACCAGTGTTCAAAACAATCTTCTTTCCATTTCTGCAGAATTACAGTTCCTATAGTGCTGCTGCAATGTTCTGTAGTATCTGTGTAAATGTTCAGTTTACAGGCTTCCCTTATAGGCCTGCCCTGTAGAGATGGTCAGATGCTCGCCTTTGCTGGACGTGAGCCCTGATGGTCTAGTGGAGGTATTGGACCTATTGGGATTTCTGGGAGCAAGGAGGGTCAGAGAACTTAGTTCAGGCCTATAATAAGGCTCTGGATTATATCACTCCAGTCCATGTTCATCCTCTCTCTCTCTCTTCTCTCTCCGCCCTCGGTCTGTGTGGTTCAATGGGACCTTGAGGGAGTTAGCAGAGTTGGATGTAGGTTAGAGCGATGCTGGTGGAAATCTGCCCTGGATACTGACCACCTTAGATTGATGGAACATTATCAAATATATCAATCAGCAGTCACCCGTGAAAGCAGAATTCCTGTCTGGGAGATTGCTGCTGCTCAGAACTGATCTGTTAGCTCTTTCGAACCATGTACAGGCTGTGCACCCCAACCTGTCTGCAGGTTTGAAGAGCCTTTTCACAAGTTGAGAGTGATGGGTTTTCTCAATTATTTTTGGGTAAGGTGGCCAACATCTGGGCTGAGATCCAGCGGCTCACTCTAGGGGAGCTGATGTTGGTCGGTGCCCAGTCACCTCTCCTCGGTTTTCCTGAATTTCTTTTGACAGGCCAGAAATCATGGATATCATGCAGACTGCCCAGGGTATGTGTCCAACATGCTGTAGTTGGACCTCACAACACCCCTGATTATGGGGTGTTTGACATCATTGGCCTTTCCTTGTGAAGATAGTTTGGTGCTCCTTAGAGTCAGGTGGGTTCCTAGCTCCCTGAAGGAGGCAGTGGTGACACCGCTCCTGAAGAAAGCTACTCTGGACCCAAACTGCTTCACTAACTACAGACCTATTCTAATCTTCCCTTTGCAGGAAGGTGATTGAGAAAGTGGTCACGCTACAGCTGGAGAACCACCTTACCATCCACGATATCTACAAATCTCTCCAGTCCAGTTTTGGAAGAGACATAGTACCGAGACCATTCTGATTTGGGTGCTCAGGAATCTCCTGATGGTGAGAAATCAGAAGCACCATTCCATCTTGGTACTTCTTGATCTTTCTTCAGCCTTTGACACCGTGAACAATGGGTGCTCCTCGAGAGCCTGAGGGTCATATGTGTCTGGCTGGAACCATTCTCAGATGGTTTCAGTCTTTCCTCACTGGCAGATTTCAGAGGGTGGTGTCAGGGATTTTCCTCTGGCCCATTCTGTCTGCCATATAGGGTCCCTCAGGGGTTGGTGTTGTCCCTCATGTTGTTCACGGTGTATATGCTGCCTCTCAGAGACATTGTAGGACCGTATGGGCTGAGGTTTCACTGCTATGCTGATGATACCAGCTGTTCCTATCTATTTAAATCCAGGACTGGATGAAATCCAGCTGGTTGAAATTAATTCGGAAAGACTGAGGTGTTGGTAGTGGATCTGGGTGGCCAGACAGAGGGGTTGGTGGCCTGACAGCCTTCTGGACTTTGTCTGGAGGTGTCCAACTGCCTTCCTCTGAAGGGGTGCAAAACCTGGGGTGGTCTTTGGCGAGGGGTTGACAGTGCATTCGTAGGCATTGGCAGTCACCAAGTCCTCGTTTACCATGTTAGGAACATCACCAGGATTAAGCACCTTGTTCCATTCGGCGACCATCCGATGTTGATCCATGCCTTCAAGACCTCACGCCTAGACTACTGCAACTCCCTGTATTTAGGGCTGCCGAGGGTTGATATCCATCACTTGCAGCTAGTGCATTGTTAATGGGGATCCCGACTGATCGTTGACAAAATGTATGTCGAATGACCAGACAGTGAAACTGGCAGATCAACCACATTTGCAGTCAGCTGCCAGCTCAAAGGAAACTGAGTAGTTGGGGCCAGCCCCCACACCCCCATAAATGGATCTGTGGCCCCACACCTCCCACTTAGGAATATCAACTCTGAGTCGGAGCTGATTTTTGGGGCTGCAGGACCCCGATAGACAATGCAGTGCTCTAGCAGGTTCCCTACAGTGATGTGGCACTGTAGTCACTATAAGGGACCTTGCTGTCGAAAAGTCACTGTCGGGTGGGATTACTGTTGATGGGTACTCCTTGTTCTAGTCACATTACACCAGTGCTGCACAAATGGCACTGGCTGCCTATTCAGTGACAGATCACCTTCAAGGTCAGGCTTCTGATCTTTAAGGCCCTGCAAGGACTGGATCCGAGCTATCTGCAAGAGCGCCTGAAGCCTTACTTCCCAGCCGATCTCTCCGCTCAGCTGACAAAGGATTGTTAGAGATTCCCAGGGTGCAGCTTAAAACATCAGGGGCCCATACTTTTATCTATGTATTCTTGACCCTGGAATTCTCTACCTCATCAGATTAAGTAAGTGCATGACTGTGAGAGCTTTAAGAGGCCTTGAAGACCCATCTATGGCATCTTGCTTATGATGATTAAATTATATTCGATTGGTATTTATTACTTGCTGCATTTGAATTTGTATGCATTTTCACAGCTGTGTAGGTGGAGCCTGCAGCCGTTTTGTGACAGCTCAGAAAATGAGTTACGGAACAGTCCTTGGAATGCTTCCTTTGGAGTTTCAGAATGATCCTTCGAAACTGCAAAACGTTGGTAACAGTCCACCATGGCCACTCAGGCCACTACTCCATTGAAAAGGCCAATTTCCCAACAGTTTCCATTGGACTTTGGAAGTATCTACCAAAAGCCTAACGGAGCTTAACCCTCTGCTGCCACAATTGGCATATGGAATAACAGCCACACTATGAAGTGTAGACAGCGAATCGCTACAACATGTGCGCCGCGGCGCAGATTCTGTGAGTACCAGCATGTTGCAAATGGCACAATACCATTCCCTGCAGTACAACCCCCACCAATGTTGCACACTTGAAGCCCACCCCAGTGTGCAGAAATACTGTACTTTATGTCTCTGAAAAGTAGAAATGGTCCCTATTGTCCCGTTCTATCCCTGATGCCCCTCCCATGTTATGCCTGACATCGGAAGTGTCCAATCCCCATGTTGAAATCCTGTGCAGCCCCTTTCTATTCATGTGGCACACTGGGAGCTCACCCCAGTGTGCCAAAATGTTTTTTTATTTTTTTCTGAAAATTAGAAAAGCGGTCCCTTTAGTCCCCATTTATGTGGCACACTGGGAGCCCACCCCAGTGTGCTGAAATGTGTTTCTTTTGTTTCTGTCTTGTAAATTAGAAAATGGTCCCTCATCATTGTTGCAGTCCGCTCCCCTCCCCATCCTCCACTGAGCACCCACCTCTCCACAACCCCACCTTACCCCATACTTACCTCAAGATCTGCACTGTCATCTTCTCTGATTGGGACACGCCTGCACTCTTCAAAGCCCAACCGCGAACTGAAGAATTAAAAGTAAGCATGCTATACTGGCATTCAATGGGATTTTCAAGCAGTATGCTAATATCTCAGACATGTTTTGGAATTTTTGCCCAAATTTTCAACATGGGATTCTTGGGACCCCACCTCATGAACACTGTCACTGTCATTTTGTTAATTGGTTCGAAAGGAGATTTTGCAGTTACTGCATGGAATCACCTTCGGGACTAGTTCCTAAAATGACGCCTTCCACTGTTCATGAGGTGGGGGTCCAAAAAGTTCATGTTGCAAATCTGGTGACAAAATTCAACAAATGACTGAGTTATAAGTGTCTTGCACAGGTTTCACATGCTCCTAACGCCACCACTTTTAATATTTTCACTCCACATGAGTACCACTGCCATTTTTGCACACCTCCTTCAAACCGGTATAGCTGTAATTTTCCACAACCTGCTTGAAATGTGTTTTCACACCTGTGTGCAGAATAGCATGTTTCTCTCACACAATCACCTTTGAGACAATTGAACAAATTGACACTGGCACTGTACATGAGAAGGGGTCCAAAAGACCATGCTGAAGATCTGGTGACAAAATTCCAAAATATTTATTTATTTATTTATTGTATTGAATTACAACCTTTGAGTCAAGGACTCATTTACAAAGGCTCCTCGTCATAACAGGACGGGTGGGTGTGACATACAGTGAGTGGAAATTAACAGACAGAAGTGCAGGTACATACATTATTTACATTATATACATAAAGTGTACTAATTGCAGCAAAAGAAACACAAACAAAAACAAGGCAAGACATTATTGTAGCTAAGCAGGAGAGTAGCCCTGAGATACTTACATTGTGTCAGCTAAACGATCACTGGGTGTGCAGGGGCCGCCGTGGTATCATTAGGAGCACCTGCAGTTATGAGAATTGAGCAGGTGGTTATGGAGGGCAACTTTAAATGGCCAATTCTATTCTGTGTTCGGATGTGATATTAGGAGGGAGGGTGTTAAACAGGAGGGCTCTATGCTGGAAGGACCTCTGAACAAGGGATGTCCTGACCCTGGGAATTAATAGAGTGGTTTTAGAAGAGCTTTGGGGGTGGAGACAGGGTGGGGCTGTGCTGAGTATCTTGGACAAACCGGGGAACACACCAGAGAAAATATTTTTGGTGAGTAAACAGGTTTGGTACAGTAGACATTCATCAAAGGAGAGGAGGTTCAACAAGGAGTATAGTGCACAGGTGTGGGTGAGCCTGTCAGCCCCAGTGAGTAGCTGACAGGCTTTGTTGATAGAAAGCTTGATTTTGCCCAGAGCAGTGTTATCTGCTGCACTGTATATCAAAGTCCATAGTCCACCAGGGATAGGACTGAGGAGTCTGCTAGTCTTAGTGCCTCTGGAGGGAGAGAGGCTTTGTCTGGATATAGTAGGCCTAAGCCATGTTTATTGCTGAGCAGAGGTGTGGATCTGTTCATGAAAAGTGAGGGAAGAGTCAAAGACTATACCAAGGTATTTGTATGTGGTGACCTGTTCAAGAGGGTGATGGGAGATGGACTGGATGGACAGAGCAGATCCCTTGAGTTTGTTCTGGTTGTGGGTGAAGAGCAATGTTTTGTTTTCTTTAGGTTTATTATAAGCCTGTGGTCAAAGAACCACTGCTCGGTCAGTGCAAAGGAGGATTGTAGTGCAAGCTGAAGTTGGATTGGGTCCTGGTGGGATGCTGAAGAGGACTGCATCATCTGCATAAAGGAGTATGTTTTCAGTGGAGGAGTTAGGCAGGAATTTAGGTATAAAGTAAAGAGTAATGGCCCAAGGATGGAGCCTTGGGGAACACGGAGTGGACCTGATGGGGGCTTGAGAGGATATTGTTGATTTTACACATTGAGTTCAGGCAGTGAGGTAGTTGGTGATCCAGCTAACAGTGCCTTGGGCAAAATCAAGCTGAGTGAGGGTATCTATGAGGAGGGAGTGGCAGACCGTGTTGAAGGCCTTCAACAAATCGATGAAGACTGCACCAGTGAGGTGACCTTTGTCAGGTAGAATGAATGATGGTGGAGAATTCTAGGAGGGTGGTAGTGGTGCTGAAGCCACAGCAAAGCCGAGCTGCACCTTGCAGAGATGGTTGTGTGCGGTGAGGTAGTCTGTTATTTGGTTAGCAACTATCTTTCCAAGGCTTGGATGGGGGAAGATGGAGATAGATCTGTAGTTCCCAGGGAGAAGGATCACGCCCTCGTGTATGGGTGATGACAGCCATTTTCCAGGCAATGGGAAATGTCCAAGGCAGAGGAGTGGTTGAGAAGGTCGATAAGGGGGTGAGAACAACGCCCAGAGTAGCAGCAGACTGATATCTAGAGTGTCGCTGCTGTGTCTGGCCCCATTTAGGGCTTTAAGCAAGTAGGGTTTGTAGCTGATGGGGAGACAGTCTGGAAGTGGAAAGGTGGGTGTTGGAGAGTGTTTTGGGGGTTGGAGTGGGGTCAAAAAGTTGGGAGGTAGCGTAGCAGAGAGATCAAAAGGCATTATTTAGGCCATCAGCGATACTTTATGGGTCAATGGTGATTGCACCATCTATATTGAGTTTGAAAGGGGTGAGAACTGGGTTTTACCATTCAATTCCTTAAGGGTGTCCCAGAACCTATGTGCTGAGCCCCAAGTGGAAGCTAGGGTATTCCTATAGTATGCTGCTTTTGAATTATGGATAGCCCAGGTGCACTTATTATGGGTGGCCCTATAGTTTTGTCTATCTCGGATTTCCCAAATTCCAGGGCTATGTGCAAGAGGTTGTTCCTGAGATGCATTTGCTTGATGAGGGTGGGGATAATCCAGGGGATCTGTGTTTCTTAATTCGGGTTTGGAGGAATGTGCATAGGTGTCACAGGGCCCTGTTAAAGGAGTGTATGAAATAGTTGAGGGCCATGTCAGTACTGGGGCCAGCTTTATTGGGGACCAACTCTCACCTGGCAAGATGCTCACGGAGTAATGCAAGGTTGCCACAGGGCAGTCATCTTCTGAAAGTGTAGGTAGGTTTAGGTCTTTCTAGGTTACATGACCAGGTGAAAACTGCTGGGCAGTGATCACTAAGGGCATTTGGCTATACTGTCAGTGCAGTGATTTTTGGGGCCTATTAGTGAGGACAAGGTCCAGTAGGGTGGCACTACCATTGGTTGGGTGAGGGTGGGTGGAGAGGATACAAGCTGGGTGAAATCAAGAGCAGTGAAGGCATCTTTAGCTTTGGTCACTGAGCTGGCAAGCCAGTTAATGTTTAAGTCTCCAATTATGATTTGTTCCATTTTACTTGGCTGATGGAAGATGTAGTCCAGTAGGGTTTGCAAGGCCTGCTTTTTGTGAGGGGTGAATATAGGCAGTTGTGATGATAAGGGGGCTCTTGAGGAGCCTGGGTTGACTTTAGCGAGATGGCCTGGGCACCATGTTCTAGCTGGGACATTTGGAGGGGAGGCCTAGGAGGGAGTCCCATAGGTAAATGGCACAACCCTCTCCACATTTCCCAACTCTGTCCTCTCTAAAGAGGAGTAGCCCAGTAGGGAGACAAAAGAGTCAGGAGTTGACTTGGAAAGCCATGTTTCTACTAGTGCCAGAATACCTGGTTGGTGCTGGACAATCCATCTTGCAAGTCTGCAAACTTTTTGCAGGCTATAGATGTTAATAAGTAAGTTTGAGTCCTGTAGTAGGGAAATGGGTGTGGTTGTCTCGTGAGAGGGCCTGAATTTGGGTGGACATTACCTGATAGAAGAAGAAGAAGAAGGGTAATCAGCCTGAAGAGCGATGTTATGTTTGTGACTGTTGGTGACAGTACCCTTGGTGGGAGGCATAGGAGGCGAGACAGGGATGGGGAGGGACTGGATGGTGGGGATGGCAAGGAACAAGGGAGGCCATGGGAAGCCATAGTTGGGGGGTCCGGTGGGACAAGTTGGAGGGGTGAGATGGCAGGGGTGGTCAGGTGGGGGCATGCTGTCTAGAGTCTATGTGGTGTGAGTGGGTTGAGTGGCGGGCATGGACGAGTTGGGCATGAAGCTGATGGGGTCTGCTAGGAGGGTGACATGTAAAAATATTAGTGAGTGATGTCAGTGTGTGAGAAAAGGAAAGTATTGGTGGGTTTAAGTGATGTAACATATTGGTGAGTAATGGATTTCTAGTGATGTGGTTGTCCTGTTGGTACAGTGGTAGAGTTGTGGGCTCTGATCGTAGGATACAAGGTTTGAAACCCTGGTGGGGAGACCTGATAGGAGCATAGGAAAGTGGAGGTCTGGGCTGTGCTCCAGGAGAAAGAGAGTGGATAAGGTGGGAAAGGAGGAGAGCAGCAGTGACTCCTAGAGGCAGTTGCTGGTAGTGCACTGTGGTACCTAGTGTAATGGCAATGGTAATAGGGAGGAGAGGAGTTTGAGGGAATGGAGAGGTAGGTAGGAAGGAGATAGGAGGTTGTATGCTGCCACCTGGGCAGAGCCGTATAAGCTGCAAATGGGGAAAGTGGGTACTTAGAAGGAACAGGATGTCATGTGGATCAGGGTTGTACTTAATTAAGGGATGCCCCAGGGTGGGGCAATCAACGAAAGCTTTGACAGGTTAACACCCTGTAGAAAGGAGCTCTCCAGGACATAGTTCACAGTTAAATTTAATGGCTTTCTCAGTCCTCGCTGTTCCCTGGGTGTGCTGCTGCTTGTGAGGCTTGTTCTATGTACTGGGGAGTGGGGTCCCAAGGCCTAAATAGGGATGGCAAACAAAGTATTTGTTAGTATGCAGCGGGAGCTGGTCTGTGCGGGGGGGTCAGGACTCTAGCAGCGCATGCGCCGGACAGAGCCCCTACAGCACATGCGTGGGTCTGCAGCTGACTGGGAGAGACAGCTATGGACCTAAGGCTCCAGAGAGATGGAGTGGGCACACTGCATATGAGCGCAAGGCTATGCACTTTCTATGCATGCTCCTAATGTCACCATTTTTAATATTTTACTTCACATTTTTAACATTGCCAGTTCTGTACACCTCCTTCACAACAGCACAGCTGTCATTTCCACAAACTGTCCAAAATGTGTTTTTGCACCTGTGGCACAGAATAGCGCATTTGGTCTACGCAATCACCTTTCGGGACAATTGAACAAAATGACACTGGCACTGTTCATGAGGAGGGTCCAAAAAGGCCATGTTGAAAATCTGGTGCAACACCTCCAACATATGGTCAAGTTACCTGGGCGTTGAATGATTTCATGCAGTATGTATAACTTTCGATCATAGTAGGGCTTCAATCAATCAATCAATAAATCAGTCACTCTTTTATTTATATAGCACCCATCCCCATTTGGACTCTGGGTGCTGTACAATAAAAACAATTCAACACATTAAAAATACAAGAAACAAATTTAAAATACCAATAAAATAATGAATAAGAACTTAGATCTCTTTCTACTTAAAATGCTGACCACTATAACATAAAACTCAGTTAAAAGACTGAACAAATAAATATGATTTGAGGCCCTTCTTAAAGGCTTCTACCGAGGGGGCATCCCTCAGATAAGCAGGCAGGGGAGTTTCACAGGGTAGGCACTGCCACCACAATGCTTTGTCTCCTGAGTGCCGTAGCCTAACCCTGGGAACCCCAAGAAGGCCACCCTGGCAGAACAGAAGGCCCAGGCTGGATGGTAAGGCACAAGGAGCTCTTGCAGATAGGCTGGTTCCCTCTTGTGCAGGGTCTTATAGGTCAATAGCTGTATCTTGAAGACAACTCTCACCAAACCAGCGGCCAGTGCAGTTTGCGGAGAGCACGGATATCTCACCTCTTTCACCCCCATCAATAGTCTCGCTGCCGTGTTCTGCACCAGCTGCAGTCTGCGGAGGTTGCTCCAGATAACCCTTAGGTACAGGTCATTACAGTAGTCCAACCTGGAAGTGATGAAAGCATGCACTAGTGTGGGCAGGTCCTCAGGCGGATCAGGGCTCGAATTCAGGAAATATTCCTGAGATGATAGAACGTGCTTCTCACCTCAGCTGACACCTGAGCATCAAGTGTCCGGCTGCCATCCAGGAATACTTCCATGCTCTTTACCTGTCTAGAGGGGGCTAAGGCACACACCCCCAGCACAAGTTTGGGGGTAATGCCCCACATCCCCTCTGCCCTGATGACCCGGCTCCACCACCAGTACCTCAGTCTTGTCTGTTAAGCTTAAGCCAATTGTGAGTCATCCACATCTGAATCTCCTCAAGGCAGCTGTTAAATACAGAGTCTGACACTAACTATTGGGTGCACAGATCAGGTACAGCTGGGTATCATCTGCATAGTAGTGAAACTCCAGCCTGTACTGATAATGTCCCCAGAGGCAGCATAAATACCGTGAACAACAGAGGCAACAAGACTGACCCCTGAGAAACACCACAGCACAGAGGCTTCTGATTTAATGAGAAAATTCCCATGGTCACCCTCTGCACTCTGTCTGTGAGGTATGATCTGAACCAGTTGATGACATTTCTGGACAGGCCACACCAGAACCTCAAGCGGTCAAGTAACACCTCATGATCCACAGAGTCAACACCTAGAGAGGTCTAGAAGAACCAAGATGGTACAGTCCCTTCTATCCCTCGCCATCAGGAGGTCATTAAGCACCCTCACCAGGGCCATCTCTGTACTATGCCCCACTCGGAATCCAGACTGGAAAGGCTCATAGGTGGTGGAGCAGCAAGACATCTCTCCAGCTGAATGCGCCACTTTTCTATAACCTTCCCTAAAATGGGATGTTTGAAACAGGTCTGTAGTTGTTGAGGCAGACCGGGTCCAGAGATGTTTTTTTCATGAAAGGTCTAACCAAGGCCTCTTTCAAGACCAAAGGAAAGATCCCACCCTTAGTGAACTCCAGACTACCTCCGCAACCACTTGATCCATCAGGTCCAAACATTCAACCAAAAAGGCGAGTTGGACCTGGATCTAAATCTCAGTGTGTCGCCACATCTTAGAGTTATCTCTACCACCTCCTCAACCCCAATAAGCTCAAACTCATCCCAGACAGGAGGTGCTACTACTGACTCAGGCCAGAACCTGAAGCCCTTTTGAGAGGTGTTCAATGAGACCTCAGCCCTGATGGAGGACTCCTTGTCAGTGAAAAACAGAGCCAGTTCCTCACACCTTGCGCTAGAACCTGCTCACTCCCATACGTAGACAGTTTGGATGTAATAGTCTGTCCACCTACGGAAAGATGAGCTGCCTGCTTCTCACTGCAGCAATCTCCCTAGATTAAAATTCTGCCTTTTACTGGAGATTGCCCTCTGATAGTCCATATAATGCGACTTCAAGGTCAATTTCTCCCCAGCAGGCCAGATCTCCTCCAACGCCTCTCTAACCTCTGACCCCTAGTCTTTAAACCTCAGAGATTCTCATCATACCAGGAGATCGCCAATAAGTTGACAGAGGTCAGACAACAAGGGTGCAATTAAGTCAAGGCTGCACCAACCGCCCCATTATAGGCGCTACTGCCTCCTCTGACCCAATTGCTCAAGCTGCTCCAACACCTTAGGTCCAGCACTGCCAAAGGTCCTCTGAGAATACTCCCTCAATGACTGGTACTGGACCATCATCATAGGGCAGGACCATTGGGGGTTCCCTAAACGTGAACACGGTGCTATGATCTGACCAGACCACTGTATCTACACTAAGGTCCATAATATCTAAACCTAAGGAAAAAACAAGTCCAATGTGTGGCCACCCGAGTGCATCGCTGTCATTACCTTCCTTGTCAGGCCCAGTGCCCCCATGATCTTAAGATCTATCCCAAATTTTGAGACCCCCCATTGACCCAGTAGTAGTGTCCCCAGGATCAACCACCTGGGGACTCCAACACCAGAGCTATGATGAGCTCCTCGACCTCGCCAGCTCTGGCGCCATATTGCATGTGCCATTCACATGCATTCGGTGGCAGTTGTTCCACCATGGCAGTGGCATCCAAGCTCGCCAAGAGCTGTGTCAGCTCTGACTAGAGCTTGTATTCACCGGATTTTATTTGTTTTTTAAGTTGTACAGCACCCTTGACTAAAGAAAAGCACTTCATAAATAAAGTTATTATTATTAATAAAATAGTTTAAAAATATATTTATGTAGTGGGAGCATGACAATACGCTCCCCGGCCAATTTGCTCTGGCAAAATCTGCTCCTGACAGTAAGCTCCTGTGTCAATAAGCTCCCTACACTACCCACTCCCACCCAATTCTGAGTAGCTGCATCAGAGGAGAAGGACCTGGGAGTGATGATCACTAGTGACCTGAAGCACTCCAAGAGTGCAAGAAAACAGCACCAAAGGCAAACAAGATGATGGGATGCATAGCTAGGGGATCAGTAGTAGAGAGAGGGAGGTTATACTGCCCTTGTACAGGTCACTGGTAAGGCGCATCTAGAGTATGGAGTTCAGTACTGGTGCCCACACTCAAAAGGACATTAACCTGCTGGAGAAGGTACAGAGGAGGGCCACAAAGATGATAGCCAGTCACTGTCAGCAGGGCAAGGCATATGAGGAGAGGTTGAAGGCACTGAACATGTACTTCCTGGAAGACAGGAGAGAGAGGGGACATGATTGGGACATTCAAGTACTTGAAGGGACAAATAATGTTGATAAGGAAAGTCTCTTTAAGCTGAAGTGGCAACCATATCATGAGGGGCACAGCCTTAAGCTGGAGAGTGCGAGGTTTAGGAGGGATGTCGGAAGCACTTCTTCACAGAAAGGGTGGTGGACACTTGGAATGCTCTGCCAGAAGAGGTCATGTCATTAGAGACAGTGAGCAGCTTTAAGAAAGGCTGGGATAGGCATAGGGGAAGATAAGAATCATGGGTAGGGAGGATGGGAGGAGGGGAGGAGGGCAGGGACATTAGCTCAAGCTGTGGACCCTGCAATTCGAGGAGACTTGATAGACCAAATGGCCTTCTTCTGCTGGCTTGTTTGTATGTATGTATGTATGTATGTAATTCACTCCGACGCACCACATGAGCACTGATGAAAGCAACCTGCAAGAAGTATTTTAATTGATCGGAGCATTGATCAGGTAAAAGTAAACACATCATCATCCCATAGGAAATTAAATGCTCAAGCACCCCATTTCCAATTACTCAATTTAAAAAATAAAACAGCATAGTTGCAAAACAGTTCTTTTGTCAGAAACAAGTCTGCACCAAATACCAAACTGATGCATAATCATGGCATCAACCGCTCCCCAAGGTTCCCTCATGTAAACGGCAAAGCAATGACATTGCTAACTACTGCTTGCATGTAAAACAAAGAGCAGCATAGTTGTGTTTGTTTGTTTGCAGCAAATACCAAAATAAAGAATAAATTGCAGCCTTACTCTATCAGACAGTTGCATATGTGCTGTGCAGAGTGCATCCTCGGCAAATCCACGCTAGCTTCCCACGAGACATGCTCCTCCCACTACGATGTAAGGGTTCCACTCCAAAAGCAAAAGCAGTATTAATTTCAAATCTTTCTAAGTATCACACAGTAAAATAACGTTAAAATCAAGTGTTACACAGTTTTTAAAAGTCGAAACTGTGCTAATGACATGGAGGAATTCTCAGTTGTAGGATCCGACATTTGTCCAGGATGTAAGCAAGGCAATCTACATTGTCCCTATAGATTCGATGGGATCTGGTTGGTGCATTACCAGCGATCAGCTGTTTGATCTTGGAATCCCTTTTTTGTGGATTCCCTGATCCTGTCAATAAATTTACACACTGTTGGGCGAGCCATACTGAGATGCTCTGCATTCCTCTTTGAAATGCTTTACCACATTATTGGTTTTGTACACGCTTGTCTCTGACACTCACTGAGTGGTTCCACAGCTCGATGTTATATAGAGGTTGTCTGCCTGGTATCCCTCCTGTTTTGCCTGCCTATCCATGTCTCTTCAAAAGTCTATTATTGGCTCACTCTTGGGGAAACACATTCAGGGCTTACACATTTATTTCTTCAAACCTTGCAGCCACTTCTCCTGGGGGATAAAAGCTAATGCAGGCAAATACTTGCACTTGAGAGCAAATTCTGCATCCTGGGCATATCTCGCTTCCAACCCTTCATGCTGGATTTTTCTATATACACACACACGTGTGAAGTGGATGAAGATCTCACTTGTTTAGCATTAGCAAAACTGACTGAAATGCTAATATGGATGCACGTCAAAATCTGTCATTACAACATCTGGATTTAGATTTGATTTAACCTTTAAGGCATGTAGCATGTGCTCACATGTCTCCCTTCTTTACCGAGAAGAAGTGCATAGGTTGCAGGTTGCATGTTCTCCAACCATTCACCTAGGATTCATTACAGAGGTTCTGCCAAGTGTTACACTGCCTGTGTGTGGGGAAATATACTATCTTGCCTGAAAACTGTTTAAAACTGTTATAAACTTTGTGTTATTTTATCTCTGGAGCCCTGCTTGTCTAAACAGGAAGCAGGAAGAGAGTAGTGCTGTCCTCACCTTTGGACTGCCTACTAAAATGCTTTGCACAGCATTTTATTTACTTTGGCAACAGTTTAAAGCTTTGCAAGCTCTAATTACTATCTAAGGGCACCACAGTAATATTTTGAGGGCACATTATCCAAACTGAGTTCTGAGCACAGCGTGACCTCAGAGAACAACTTCTGGGTCAGCAAGAGCTTAAAACTTGCCCCTGCAGTGAGCAGGGCATGCATTTCGTGTGGAGACATCAGCAGAGACACACACGTAGCATGCAGGTCAGCTGTGTCTGCTGGGACTGTGGGACATAAAAAGGTTTTCCAGGTTAGAGAATATTTACAAGGTAAACATAATGAAGATATGTGCTGGTTGTAACATGTATGCCGAAGGGAGGTTGAATTGGGATTTATGTGTTCTAAATGTTGTAAAATAAAGAGTTTAGAACTAGAGATTGCTCAATTAAAGGAAAGAATAAAAGTGCAGGCAGATATATCCTCACTAGAACAATATATAGACAACGTGGTGGATAGCATGACTGAGTTAAATTCTCAGGAACAATTTAATACAGATACCCAGAGCCAGGAAATGAAAACCAAGAGGAGGAATCAAATAAATGGTACTTGGTTAATAAAAAACGAGTAATAAAAGTAGGAGAATAAATATCGGGGGCCTCAAACATTCTAACACCCAATAGGTTCAGTGTACTGGCACTGGAAGATCAGGAGGGATAGGAATGCTAATATAACAAAAAGAAAGCGGTTTCTGTGATTCCCAAAACAGCAAGGGTCCATGACTATAAAACATGATACAACCCCAGCTGCTAGAGAACCAGGATGTCCTCTTTATAGGAGACTCAATGTTAAAATACACTAATACTATACTTTGTAAAAATAGAAATGTATACACTACAGTAAGTGCCCTACCAGGGGCAGGTATAGGGGACATAAAAACAATGTTACCAGGGCTTATGGAAAATACCATCAGGCCAGTGACAGTTCTGCATTTAGGGGTAAATGATGTGGGAAAAGAAACATTTTGGATATCCAGAGAGATTTTGAGGAGGTTGGGCAAAAGATTAAAGCAAACAATGGTAGTTTAATTGTATCAGGGCTCTACCAGTACCTAGAGTGAATGTTACACTTGGTAGGAAATTCAAAGGTTAAATGGTTGGTTGAAACACTGGTGCCAGAGAGAGGATCAGCTTTTCGTAGATAATTGGCATGATTTTCAAGGACATTTGTTTGCTAGAGATGGACTACACCTTAATAGACAAGGAAAAGGATTTTTTCCTATAAATTAAAAAATTGAGGGATGAAAATATGGTACATTTAAACTACAGGAGAGGGGGCAAGGGACAAAATAGTAGGGGTAAGTAGTGGAGCAACCGGATAAAGGCTCAGAAAACTTACAAGCATAGTATACCCAAATTAAACTTTCTCTTAGTTAATGCAAGAAGCTTAAATAATAAAATCAAGGAACTCCAGCTAGTCTGGCAAGACATGGATATTCATGTTTGTGGAGTAACTGAAACTTGGTGGAATCCTGAAGATGAATGGGGAAAAGTATACCAGGATATACCTCTATAATAAAGATAGGAACATTAATGGGGGGCATCTATGTGAAGGGTGAAATAGTATCAGAGAAAAAGGATACATCTAGATGGGAAGATAGAGAAATTCTCTGGGTATCAATCTCTCCATCCTACAATACATACATTGAACTGGGACTAGTTTACAGAAACCGTCTATATCAACAGAGGAGGACTTCATGATATTAGATTTTGTTAACAAATTATCAGAATGGAAGAATGTGGTCCTAATGGGTGATTTCAATCTACCTGGTATTGATTGGGTTAATCTGGTTACAAAAACTAAAATGAAAATGATTACTTAAACACATTTAACTTAGCAAGTATGGAACAGTATGTGAGGAAAGCACTCATGATAAGCACATTCTGATCTAGCCTTAAGTAATATGGGGAAAAGATAAACAACTGCCAAGTCCTGACACCCCTGGGCTCTAGTGACCACTTAATGGTTAAATTTGATTACATTGGGACAGTAAACCAGAATGGGGAGCTACTATAGTGTATAATTATAATAGGGCCGATAAAAGGGCATGCAGAGAGAATTGTCAAACTGGAATTAAGCGGCAGAGTTCAAGGGGCATCATTAGGTAAGATATGAATATCTTTAAAAGCAAAATTTGGGGTCTGATCCACACGTTTGTACCTATGAATAATAAATATAAACAAGTTAAAATAATCTTCCCCTGGATGACAGGAATAATAAAGCATCAAATAAAGGAAAAAATAAAGCTTTAAGAAAGCCAAAGTAAAAGCGATGATGACAGTTGGGCAAATTACAAAAGGTGTTTAAAAACCACAAAAAAGCATTAAGGAAGCAAAGAGTAAGTTTGAAGTTACATTAGCCACAAGGGTAAAGACAACTACAAATCCTTTTATCAGTACATTATTAATAAGAAGGTAGAATCAAAAAGATAGGCCCTATGATGGATATCAAGGGAAACTAGTTACTGATAATTTTGGTATGGCTGAATTACGTAACAAATATTTTGCTTCCATTTTTAATAAGGGAGAACCATTAGAGGAGATAAATTGTGGAATACCTAGTGATGACACAGTATAATTATAGATAGGCAGGAAGTCTTATTACACTTCAAAACTGGACCAAAATAAGGTGCAGGGCCCAGATGGGCTACACCTAAGAGTGCTTAAAGATCTGGCTGAACAATTAGCAGGCCCAGTAACTATAATATTTCAGAAATCACTAAGAGATTGGGAGGTCCCAGATGACTGGAGACAGGCAAATGTGATACCTATCCACAAAAGAGGTTCTAAACAAGAAGTTAAAAATTTTAGGCCTGTGAGCCTGACTTCGATTCTTGGAAAAATGCTAGAGGGATTTATCAAAGACTTCATTTTAGAGTACCAATATAGATCAGGGATGGTTGACAGGACACAACATGGATTTGTTAAAGGAAGGTCATGTCAGACCAACTTGTAGAATTTTCTGATAAAGTAAATCAGGCATTGGACAGGGTGATGCAGTGGATGTGGTATTCCTGGACTTTGCCAAGGCATTCGACAAGGTACCTCACGTTAAAATACTGGAAACTCTAGTAAATATGGAGTCAAACAAAGTGTTGTTTGTTGGATAAAATCTTGGTTGATGGATAGGTCACAGAGAGTATATATAAAGGAGAACTCTCTAATTGGCAAGCGGTGACTAGTGGAGTCCCACAGGGATCCGTGTTGGGTCCCTGCCTGTTCAATGCCTATATAGGAAAATGAGAGCCACCCGGATATCTGGTGTTGAGATTTAGATGATACCAGAATAGGAAGGGTGGTTAACTCAATAAAGATGCAGACTTATTACAGACAGCCCTAAGTGAATTAGAAATTTGGGCAGACAGTCACGGTTCATCGTATAATGTGATAAGTGCGGAGTGATGTATTTGGGTAAGAACAATATAATGCACAATTATAAAATGGGAGGTAGAGATCTTAAAGAGACCTCTGAGGAAAGTGACCTGGGGATAAGGATTGGTAATAAATTAAACTTTACACCCCATTATAATCAAATTATTAAAAAGCTGGTAGTATTCAATATTATATCAACAAACATAAAGTAGAGACAAGGGTGTGCTGTTGCCACTATATACATCATTAATCAGCCTCATTTGGAATACTGTTCACAGTCTGGTCACCATACAAGGTAGGGGACATAGCATCATAGAAACATAGACTTTGACGGCAGATAAGGACCACTTGGCCCACCAGTCTGCCCATTTCCCTACCTATTGGATAAGCTGCAGATTCTAGTTAACCAACAGCCTACTTCCTGCAACCCCCACTATAATTGCCTTATGTCTGTCCCATGCAGGTTTGAATTCCCCTCTGTTTTAGACCCCACAACCTCTCCAGGAAGGTGGTTCCATGCATCCACCGTTCTCTCCGTGAAAAAGAATTTCCTCACATTACCCTGAGCCATTCCCCCCTCTTAACTTTAAATTGTGCCTCCTTGTTCTTACACATCTCTTTTTCTGAAGATGCTACCCTCCTGGACTTTGTTGATTCCCTTGAGGTACTTAAAAGTTTCTATTATGTCCTCTGTCCCTCCTTTCATCAAGGGTATACATATTAAGCTCTCTCAGTCTCTTCTTCATATGGTTTCTGATGTAGACCCTGCACCATTTTAGTTGCCCTCCTCTGGACTGCTTCCATCCTGTCTATGTCCTTGCGTAGATGGGGTCTCACCAACTGTCTGTATAGAGATAACCACTTCCCTTTTCTACTTGTGATGCCCTCCCTATGCATCCCAGTATCCCCCTGGCTTTCCTTACTGACTTCTCACATTGCTTACCACCTTTAGGTCATCTGATATGACTACACCCAGATCCCTTTCCATTATTGTTGTTGTTAGCACCTCCTGCTATTGTGTACTCGTCTCCTGGATTTTTATTTCCCAGGTGCATTACTTTGCACTTCTTTGCATTGAATCTAAGTTGCCATATCTCTGACCATTCCTCCAACCTTGCCAAGTCCCTTCTCATCCTTTCTACCCCCCTTGTGTATCAGCTCTGTTACAGATCTTTGTGTCATCCCCAAAGAGGCATACTTTCCTTCCAGACCCTCCATAATGTCACCTATAAAGGCGTTAAAGAGGACTGGACCCAGTACTAAGCTCTGAGGTACTCCACTGGTAACCCCCTTTCTTCATAATGTGTACCATTCACTATTACCTTCTGTGTCCTGTTGTGTAGCCAGTTTGCTACAGGCTACCACCTGGGACCCACTCCCAGGCTGGCTAGTTGATTATTAATCTTTTGTGCAGGACTGTGTCAAATGCCTTGCTAAAGTCTAGGTAGGCCTTATCCACAGCCCCTCCTGGTCTATTACTTTGGTCACCCAGTCAAAGAAATCAATTAGATTAGTCTGACATGATCTTCCTGCTGTGAATCCATGCTGCTTTGGGTCCTGTGCCCGCTGGCCTCTAGGTACTCAACAATTCTTTCTTTCAGAAGTGATTCCATCATTTTCCCCACCACTGAGGTCAAACTAACAGGTCTGTAGTTTCCTGCTTCTGCCTAGTTCCCACTTTTTGTGAAGGGAATCACATCTGCCTCCTCCAGTCCTCAGGTACCACCCCATCTTCCCATGATTTGTTAAACAGTGTGGTTAGTGGTGTCACTAGGTCCTCCCTTAGCTCTTTTAGCATTCTAGGGTGAATCCTGTCAGGCCCCATTGCTTTGTCCACCTTGAGTTTTGGGAGTTCTTTCAGTACTCTTTCTTCTGTAAATGGACTGGTGTCAACCCCACTATCAGAGTGCTTCTACTGTGGTTTAGGTAACTTCGTCCTCTTCTTCTTTTGTGAATACTGAGCAAAAGTATTCATTCAGTATCTCTGCCTTTTCACTGTCTCCCTCTGCCCACCTCCCTCTCCTTTATTAATCTTCACTATCCTCCTTAACCTTTCTATGTCCTAATGTACCTATAAAGGTTTTATCCCCTTCTTAACTGAGTTGGCTATCTTTTCCTCAGTTTGGGCCTTTGCTTTTCTGACTGCCTTCCCACTTCTTTCTGCTTTAATTGATACAGTTCCGGTTGTGCTCCTCTGTGATTCATTATACTTTTGAATGCAGCCTTTTTCTCCTTAACCTTCCTTGACACCTCTTTTGAGAGCCATAGTGTTTTTATTCTGCTTTGTTTTCTTTATTTGTTTCACACAAGGCTTGTTGCCTCTATGATGGCAGTTTTGATTTTTCTCCATTGTTCTTCCAACCCTCCTTTCTGGCCATTTCTAATGCATTCTCAGGTATTCACCCATTATGCCAAAGTCAGCCCTTCTAATGTCCAGTATCCTTATCTTTGTATGATTTGTCTCCATGGTTGTGTTTATTGTGAAGCACACTGTGCAGTGGTCACTTGTTCTCAGATGTCTACTGACTTCTAAGTTTGTGATCCTCTCTCCATTTCAGAGTACCAGGTCTAATATTGCTCCTCCTGAGTGGGTTCCACCACTAGCTGTCTAAGGCATGCTCCTGTAGGGCATCGAGAATGACCCTGCTCTTGGATGTGGCTGCAGTCCATGTCACCCAGTTAACATCTGGCATATTCAGGTCCCCATCAACAGTATCGCCTTTTTCAGCCATTTTGAGAATGCCTTTATCATTTTCTTGTCCATTTCCTCCTTGAGAAGGGGTCTGTATACAACCCCTGTGCTGACTGTGATGCCATTCCCTGTCTCCAAGGTGACCCAGAGTTCCTCTTGTCCTCCCCTTTACTTTTTAGTTCTGTAGATTTGATCCTTTCCTTATGTGAGAGCTACTCCACCTCCTCTTTTACCCTCCCTGTCCCTTCTGTAGATTGTGTACCTTGGTATGTTGACATCCCAGTCATGGTTCTCCGTGTACCATGTTTCTGTGACTGCCACAATATCTAAGTGTTACTCTTCCATCAGGGCTACTAGCTCTGGAAGCTTGTTCCCAGACTACGGGCATTGGTACTCATTGTCCTCCATTTAATGTTGGCTTTATACTTTTTACCCCATTCCTGCTCTTATTGCCCTCGTCCATTTTTCCATTTGCCCCTGTCCTGCCCTCTGTCAAGTTCTGTACCTCAGTGTTTACCCTACTACCTGCCATGTTTTGTGGGGAGGCTTGAACTTTCCTGTTTCCATCAGCACCTCCCCTTGGCTAGTTTAAAAGCTTGCCAAGGAAGCCTTTAAACCTGTCACCTAGGGCGTGTTTCCCTTCCTGGACAGATGCAGACCATCATGCCAGTATAGACCTTCATCTCTCAGGTGGACCCCAGTCCCCACTGAAGCCAAAGCCCTGTGCTCTGCACCAGTTTTGCAACCATTCATTAAACTGTATGGTGTGTGCAGTACCTAGCCTCACCTGCCATAGACTGGCAGCACCTCTGAGAAGTTACCATGCTTGCTACCTGTCTGAGGCCCCTCCCCAACTCCACAAATTCATCCTGCACTGCTGATCTCATGCCTAGCTAGGTCATTTGTCCAGAGGTGGACAATGATATCTAGTTTCTCTTCTGATGCTGCTTCTGCAATCCTGAGGATTCGCTTCCTGTCCCTCAAGCCATGGCACCAGGCAGGCACCTACTTCCCTCTCCTCTCCCTTCCCCAGGTCTACTCCTCAACAACTGAGTCCCCAATCAGAAGCTGTTTCTTCAGAGAGTTTATGTTCAGCTCCCTCAGTCTCCTCACAGGGTTTAGAAACATAGAAACATATAAGTTGATGGCAGATAAGGACTGCAAGGCCCATCCAGTCTGCCCATTTCTTTTCTACCTTATGAATGTGCCATCGCCTTTGCTCAGTCAATGGCCTATCTATTCATACTCATCTGTATTGCTCCCTTATGCCTATCTCATGCCTGTTTGAAGCCCTGCACTGTATTCATATACCCACGTCCTGAAGTAGGCCGTTCCATGCATCCACCACCCTTTTGTGAAAAGGAACTTCCTCACATTACCCCTTAATCTGCCTCCCTTAACCTCATCATGTCCTCTTGTCCTGCTTTTTTCTTATATTGAAACATGTTAGACTCTTTCACCTTGTTAATGCCCTCAAGGTGTTTGAATGTTTCGATCATATCACCTCTCTTCCTTCTTTGCTCAAGGCAGCATATATTGAGCTCTGTTAATCTGTCTTCACATGTTTTCTGATGCAGTCCCTGCACCATTTGGTTGCCCTTCTTTGGACTGCCTCAATTTGGTTAATGTCCTTGTGAAGGTGTGGCCTCTAGTACTGCATGCAGTACTCCAGATGAAGACCTAACCAGTGTCTTATAAAGAAGGATTATTGCCTCCTCTTCTGACTTGTGATACCCTATTAATACACCCCAACATCCCCTAGCCTTACCTACTGCTTTAGTGGTCTGCTTGGATGATTTCAGGTCATTGGTGATGATGATGCCCAAGCCTCTTTCTTCCTTGTGACTGCCACAACTCCACTCCCAGCCTATAGGTGGCTTCATGGTTTCTTTTCCTATGTGCATCATCTTGCACTTCTTTGCATTAAACCAGTTGCACTCTTTCGACCATTTTGCTGGTTTATCCAGATCTCTTCTCATTCTGGCCACCCCATCTGGATCATCTACTCTGTTGCAGATCTTGGAGTCATCTGCAAACAGACAAGCCTTACCCTCCAGTCCATCTGTAATGTCACTGATGAAGATATTGAAGAGGACTGACCCCAGGACAGATCCCTGAGGTACCCCCACTTGTGACTGCATCTCTTCTGACTGTATACCATTTACCACCACTCTTTGTTTTCTGCCGTCAACCAGTTTGCTACCCAGTTGACCAACTTCTGACCCACCCTGAGCCTACCCAGCTTATTAATCAATCTTCTATGTGGAACAGTATTGAAAGCTTTGCTGAAGTCAAGGTAGGTGACATCAACTGTTCCCTTGGTCTACCACTCTGGTTACCCAGTCAAAGAAATCTGTGAAATTAGTTTAACAGGACCTTACTTTTGTAAACCCATGTTGTCTTGGATCTTGTGCTCTATGGATTCCAGGTGTTGCACTATCCTTTCCTTAAGTGCCTCCATAATCTTGCCCACTACTGAGGTAAGACTAACTGGTCTGTAGTTCCATGCCTCCTCCCTGCTACCACCCTTGTGGAGCGGGATCACATGAACCCATCTCCAGTCTTCTGGAATCTTTCCTGTGCTCAGAGACTCACTAAATAATTCTGCTAATAGCTCTGCTAGTTCCACCCTTAGCTCCTTTAGTATCCTGGGATATATGCCATCAGGTCCCATTGCCTTGTCCACCCTGAACTTATTGAGCTCTTGTAGGACCCTTTCTTTTAACTAGGGACCAGTGCACCTCCCTCCCCGTGTCTATTGTGCTGAGCTGTGGGCCTGCCTCACCTTCTCTTCAGTAAATACTGAGCAGAAGTATCTATTTAGGATAGATACTTTTACATGGTCCTCCTCACATGCCCCTATCCCTTTGATCTTAGCAATAACCCTCTGGACTTTCTCCTTTCAGTAATGCATCTACAGAAAGTCTTGTCACCTTCTTTTACTGTTTGTGCTAGTGTTTCCTCAGTTTGGGCTTTTGCCTGCATTACTGCCTTCCCTGCTTCCCTTAGGGAAGTTTGGTATCACCTCCTATCTTCATCCCTTCGTTCCTTATATTTCCTGAAGGCCAGCCTTTTGACTCTGTCCTTTTCTGCTACTGTTTTTGAGAACCAAAGTGGTTTCCTTCTTCTTTGCACTTCCTTTTCTCTCTAACACAATGGGATATTGCTTCAAGTATTGCATCCTTCATGCTGCCCACTTTGCTTGTACCCTCACCTGTATTTCTTTTTGCCAGGGCTAGTTTAACTCTCTGTTGGCTATCTTATCAAAGTCAGCTCCTCTGCAGTCCCATATTTTTGTCTTGGATTTGGATGATTTAGTTCTAGTGGCCAAATTGAACCATACCATGTGATGGTCACTGGCCCCCAGGTGACCTTCTACCTGGAGATCTGTGATCCTTTCCCTGTTAGTCAGCACTAGATCTAGGATAGCCCTGTCTCTTGTGGGTTGTTGTACCAGTTGTTTGAGGCTCTCCCCTGCAGGAATCCACCATGTGTCTAGCTCTGGTAGATGTTCCTGCTGGTATTGACTCAATCTGTATCTGGCATGTTGAAGTCTCCCATTATCAGAACCTCCCTTTATCTGTCATGTTTTGTATCTCTTCTAACGGTAATGTGTCTATGTCCTTCCCCTGGTCTGGAGGCCTGTAGACAACCCAAGTTCATATGGCTGTCCCATTTCCTGTTTCCAGGGTGACCCACAGTACTTCTGGCTCCTTATGTGTATTCTGAATTTCTGTAGCTTTGATATTTTCATTGACATACAGGGCCCTCCACCCTCCTTTTGCACCTCGGTCTCTTGTGAACAGTACTAGCCAGGTACTGAAGTCTCCCAAGTGTGGTTAATGGTAAACCATCTCGCTAATTACTACTATGTCCAGTTTAGCCTCTGTCATTATTGCCTGCAGGTCTACGATCTTGTTTTCCAGACTGTGAGCATTTGTGTACATGATTTTCCATTGGAGATTTCGGTGTGTTAGTTGTTGGGTGAGGTCTGAGTTTCCCATATGTGTCGTCGGGAGTCGGACCTTTTCCTTACCTGGTGGTGCAAATGAACTACAAACATGCTGAACTCCTGTTTGACCACTAGCTGAGGGGAAGGTGTTCTTCCCATTCAATGTATAGGGTGCTGCACCCTCTTATTTGCTAGTTTAAATATTCTGCAAAGACGTCAAACTTCTGCCCCAATGCACTGACTCCTCCTTAGTCAGATGCAGTCCATCAAATTTAAAGAACTTTGCTCACAAAACTGTTGCCAGTTTCCTACAAATGTGTCCTTTCTCCTGGCACCAGCCCTTGAGCCACATGTTTAGCTCCCATCTCCCTTCTCTGATCTTCCATCCATCCATCTGCCCCTCTCCCAGACTGGTAGGATCTCAGAGAAGGAGATGCCAGATAAAATGGATTAATAGTTTGTCACCCAGCCTGCTCAGGTGTTCCTTGGTCTCCACAACTGACGGCTGGCGAGATCGATAGTCCCTATGTGTACCAGGATGACAATGTTTTCTCCTGCTTCCTGAACAGTTTTAACAATGTGGTCAGTGTCTCCATGCTGATGTACTTGGGAGACATCTGACCATACCCTGGCTGGAGATAGGTATCACCTCCCAAATCATGGAGTCTCCTATGATCAGAAGTGTTTTGGATTTCCTTTTTGCTTTTTGTTTTGGTTCCTGTTTTGGAAGAGTTTTGCTATACTAGCTCTGTGCTGCAGTGTCCTGCTCTGCAGTGTCCTCTGCCCCTTTGTTTGATTTGGAGACCTACCTACCTGTTTGTAGTTTTGATATGGTTTTTGGAGGTAATATGTTGGAGAGCACCGGAGGATGGGGCACCATTTGCCTCTCCTAACCACCTGCCAACCTCCTCAGACCAACTACCTCATGCGGTTGAGGTGCTTCTGTTGAATGTTGGAAAATGGCGGTGGTTCTTATAATATATTTCCACTTGAATATGCAATTTGAGGTGCACAATCTCTGCCCATGCTGCCTGGAGCTGAGCCCTTAGATCATCAATGGCTCAATATGTAGGACAGTGTCCTAAATCCTGTAAAACTACCCTTCTAAAGTGATCTGAGTACCTGCAGTTAATGATATCCATTCCAGATAAGTTGCTGGGTTTATAACCTGGTCAGAGTAATTGAAGGAAGAAAATGAAAACAAAAGTTTAATTTTGTGTTTTGTTTGTTTTTGTATAACTTGTTAACAAGTTAAATTATTAGTGCCCTGTAAATGAGGTCCCTGTGTGGATACCCCTCTGATCCGCCTTCCTGCTTGACACAGGAAATGTCACGACTGTGGTACCCTATAAAGGAGTGTAGTGTGGGATGGTTGGGGATGGGGTGTGTCTGGGCCCTTCCCTGCCGAAAAGAAGAACCACAGACAAAAGAAACAAGGAGGTGCGCAGAAACCATCAATCAGCAACAAATGCAGTAGCCCTGAAAGCTTATCTTAATGATAGCTAAAACTGTAAATCCTGTAAAGCACCACCTGTAATAATTTCACAGAAGATATACTCTGTAAGAAACACTTTGCTACAGAGAAAAATAAAGCAGTAACAGAAGATATAGCTTGCAAAAGACAATTTGAATCAGAAGATTACAGCAGTACTCTGTTAGCACACACCTGTAGGCACATTCCTGTAATAATGCAGCAGAAGGTATACCCAGCAACAACAATTTGAATCAGAGAAAATAAAGCAATATAATGTTAGCAACAAACAGTAATGATACACCTACAATCGCCCGCTCAAAACCGCACTGAGTCAGCTATTTAATATGTGTAGCTGTGCTTGTCCAGAGGGGATCTAGCACACCATACCCTTACAAAACTCCCTGAGTGGCTCTTCAACAAACTAACTGACAACACTCTGAGTGGCTCCACACCCAAACTTATCACCAGCTGTGCCCCTTACCACCAATATTATTCACTTCTTCTGTCTCTTTTCTAGACTACCTGTCTGCACTACCAATGTATGCTTTATCTCTCAATCTGTTCCCAACTACTGTACTAGCTTGTAATACCAAACCTGTAACTGTCCTATTGTAACAAAGATAAAACTGTCATAAATCTACCTAGATCGGTGACCGTAATGATGTAAAAGCTCTAACTGCAATGTGTAACTAAATGTTGTACTGTATGTGTCCTCTTGTGATGAGGTACTCTTTGAAACGAGCCTCTGGCTCAAAGGTTGTAAACTGATGTATAAACAAATAAAATAAAATAAATGATCTATGTGAGTACAAAATAAAATAACAACACACAGTAAATCTGCCTAGCCAAAAGAAGCCTTAGTCCTTTCCCTTGCTCTGATAAGGTTCTTTGCTCTGTCCTTTCAAGCAACCAAACCCTGGCTCATACTTTTTGCCCTGCACTGGACTCCTCAATAATCTAACATCCTTCTTTAAGTATTGGTACTAGTACATCACACAGTGCTCCATATGCAGTCTCACCAATGACCTGTACAAGGGCAGGATCATCTCCTCCTCCTCAAGGTGATTCCCCTAGCAATACACCTCAGTATCTTGTTGGCCTTTTGCTGCTCCTGCACTGCACTGAGTGGTTCATCTGCCCTGTTATTATAATCCCAAGATCTTTCTCCTCCTCCTCCTCTGTAGTGTTAATGTACCCTCCCAACTGGTAACATCTTCTTGGGTTCCTTGCTCCAAAGTGCATGACCTTCCACTTCTTAGCATTGAACCCCAGCTTCCATGTGCCAGACCAGTCCTTGAGTTTAGCCAGATCATCCTGCAGCCCTTGCCACCCTGCTGCATCATCCACCACTGCACCGATCTTGGTGTCATCCACAGAAAGACTAATTTTGCTCTTAATGCCATGCGATATGTCAGCGATAGAATATGCAAAACAACACCGGCCCAGTATTGAGCCCTGCAGTACCCCTGGCTTTGTTGCAACCCTTGGAGAAGAGAGTCTCTCCCACCACTACCCTCTGTTGTCTTCCTTGCAGCCAGTTCCTGATCCAGTTCACCATCTTTGTCCCAGCTCCCTGGTGTCCCAACTTGCTAATCAGCCTCCCATGTGGCACTGAATTGAATGCCTTGCTGAAATTCAGATACAGGGCATCCACCGCATGATCCTTGTCAAGTTCACTAGTCACCTAGTCATAATAGTCATCGGTTTGTCTGGCAGGATTTGCCAGAGACAAAGCCATGTTACTTCACATCCCAGAGTCCATTACCATCCAGTAAGGTTACCAACTTCCTAAGAATTGCCTCCATTAACTTCCCACTATGGATGTGAGTCTTACCAGTTTATAGTTGCCTGGCTCATCTTTGGGTCTATTTTTGTGAAGGGGCACCACGTGAGTCATCTTCCAGTCATGGGATGCACACCCTGTTTCCAGAGGTACTGAACAAGTCTGCCAATGGCTCTGCCAGGACCTCTGCCAATTTCTTCAGTACCAGGGTGTACTCCATCTGATCCTGGCACCATCCACCCTCAGTGCTCTTAAACTTTCTAGTACCCTGTCCAGTGTGATTTCCCATCTGTTACTCCCTCCCACCATGAGCCTAAACTCCCTAACCCCTGAGGCAGTGACCCATCCTTCTCCTTGGTAAAAACAGAAGTATTCAGTTAGCGCCCACCTGTTCTGCTCCTTTCTCTGCCAGACCCATCCTTCCTGATCCTTACTATCTGATCTTTGAAGATCCTCTTCTCCCTTTGTACCTGAAGAAGTCCTTTTCCCATCCTTGATGCCCTGTGCCAGACTAAGCTCTCTGGAGGCCTCGCTGCTCTTATTGCTCTGGTCTCTCCATTGATATTGTAGGTACTCTCTGTCCTCCTCACTGTCTGGACCTCTTAAATTTCCAAACATTACCCATTTTCCCTCATCTTTTCCAACACCTTCCTGCTCAACCAACTTGGATTCTTGGCCCTAGCCTTTTGCTTTGTCTTTGGTACAGGATCTAGTGGAATCCGTGAGCCCTAGCCTGATAGCCTCGCATTTCTGCTTAGCATCCAAGTCTGGGTGGATACTAGCTAGGTGCTTGGCCACTATTTCCCATTCTTCCAAAGTCAACCTGCCTGAGTCTGATATCCTGGTCTCTGATCCCCCAGCCTCCTTACCCATGCTGAGTGAAAATCACACTGTGTGGTGGTCACACCCTGCAAGCGGATCCTCCACCCCAAGCTCTGACAAACTCCCCATTAGACAGCACGAGGTCCAGAGTGTTGCCCAACCTGGCTGGTTCATTTATCATCTGTAGCAAGAAGCTGTCCTGGAAAACCTCAAGGAAGACCTGTTCCCTAAGCACTAAGGTGGTTGGGGTGCTTCAATCCATGCCTGGCAGATTGAAATACCCCACAACCACTGTGTTACCATTCCTACTAACCCTATCTATCTGCTCTGCTAAGTCTCTAAGTCCTCTGCCTGTGATGGTGGCCTATACACCATCCCCATCCTAAGTGGTCTGTTCCTTTAGTCTTGGAACTGCATCCATAATGCCTCTGATCCACCTCCACTCTACTCCCAGGGACAACTTATCCTCCTTCACATACATTGCCACACCAACCCTTTCCCTTTTTCCCTGTCCCTGTGGTATATCCTGTACCCCGGGATCACCAGGTCCTAGTCCTGGTATTGGCTCCATGTTTCAGTAACAGAAGCCATGTTCACCTCCCCTCTGCCATGGAGAGCCTGCAATTTGACCATTTTGCTCCTCAAGCTCCTTGCATTCAAGGTGGCTACCTCCAGTATGTGGCCTCCATATCCCCCATGAGCACTTTTAATAACAGTACTGTTTGAATCTGCCTTGATCTTCCTTTACTGGTATGGGGTAAGCCTGTTCAGCTTCCCGTCCTGAAGACCTTGTTGGAATTCCATTTTGTGGTAAGTCAATCTAAATTGCTAGAGAGAAAGATTTATTCTGTGTGTAATCTACTGTTCAAAACAATTTTCTTTCCATTTCTGTATAATTACCATTCCATACAGTGCTGCTGTACTATCCTGTAGTATCTGTGTAAGTATCTTGAAATATTACAAATATAAGTTTTATGTAGTCCACATTTCTGTGACTGAATCCTTTGGAGTACAAATAACTAATTTATAACTGACAATGACTGTATTTCCACCACTGAGGAGAAGGTTATGTTACCATTATCTGTTTCTAAAGTAAGATGTTCTCAGCTGTGATAGAGTGATGGGTCATGAGACCTTGAGCAAGAAACATTGTACTGTGTTAGTAGTGGCTCTGAGGGACAATGACCTGCAGCTCCCCAAAAGAGTGTCTAAGCTGAGTGGTGATAGCTACTGAGCTATTGAGAAAGTTGGTAACAGTGATACAGGCTGAAACTGGGAAAGACCAGTTTGCCGTAACTGGGAAGTACATTCCAGTCTTGGAGTGCTGGTATGTGACATTGTTGGCCACCATCATTGTACTACCCAGTTGGCTGTCTGAGCTCATTCCTGAACTCACATCATTGGCAAGGACATACAACATGCTCTCTGCTGAGCCAAGGGTTGGCCCTACACCACATTTTTCATAACTTTGTTTTGGACATTTTGACCCCCATGTCTTTTTAACATAATCTTTTATGCCCCCTTTCTGAATATGACAGGTGTCATTTATAAAATACTGATTGAAATGTCATTTTGTACCACAAGTCTGAAAAATGCTTAGGCAGGATTTGAAAGATGACACCTGTCATGTTCATGAAAGGTTGTGAAAAAATGGCTGTTGAAATGTGGGTTCAAAATATTGCAAATTACTAAAGTTTTGCATGAACATTGAAAATGTCAATGTACTCTATAGCTTTTCTTGTTTTTAAGATTTTGGCCCTAAATTGTCAATGTAGTCTTTTATAACCCCACTTCAGTTACCTGGGAAGTGACATTTTCAAATCCTTCCCAAAAGGTGACTGTAAAATTGCTTTTTGCCAGATTTTATCAATTTCACCTACCTTGTTCAGGAGGTTGGGTTCCAAAAGGCTGTTGAAGTTTGGTGAACAAATATTGAAAATAACAAAGTTATGGAGAGCATTGGAATATTTCAGTGTCTACTCATAACTTTGTTGTTTTACCATATTTGTTCACCAAATGTTCAACATAGTCTTCTTAGGTATGCCCTGTGTGTGGCGACACCATTACAGTGAACACATCGATACGGCAACATCCACAGTTCGCTGTAATGGTCCACCCAAGACCCCGCGCCTGTTCCCGGTTCTGCACCCTCCCCAAATCAACTCTGACTCAGAGGATAATCTATAAGTTAAGGGGTGCTGGGGCAGAGGCTCCACATGGGGAGGTTTGGGGCAAAGGCCCCGATGGAAAATGAACTGGTCTCTTTTGGATTTATGTTAACTGCAATTAGTGGTCAACATAAATCCATCACTGTGATGTTGGTTGACAAAATAGTTGTTGAACCGCATCATAGATTTGTCTTCTTATAGCCCCACCTCATGAACTGGGTAGGCATACATTTTCAAAACCCTTCCAAAGGGGCTTCAGCAGAATGACTTTGAAATCACCTCTCGAGCTGAATTTGAAAAAATTTCACCCAAGTTGTTGATAAGGTGGGTTCAAAATGCTGTGTTGAAAGGTTAGTAAAAAATTTAATAAATGACAAAGTTATAAGTAAAAGTTCAAAATGCATAGAAACTAGACTGGCTACATTTACCTTGTTTCATCAGTTCTTGGTCAGCATTGGAGAAGAAGGCATGATTTGCAGCAGGGCAGTGGAGGAACATTTTGAGGTGAGTGAGGGTGTGGGGATGGAATGGTGGGTATTGAGTGGGGACCGAGGTGGGGTGGGTGGCAGGTTGTGGGTCACGTCAGCTACAAAATACATTGATGGATGGTTTGCTGCTTTTCAAGGTAAAACAAGAAAAAGGACTAAGAGGTACCATTTTTATTTATTACAGCAAGGGTGAGGAAGAGGAGTGGGGTGAGCATGATACCTGTCTGCTGCTTGCCGAGTGGCTTCATGCAGTTGAAAGGATCTTCCACTCTCTGATAGGAACAGCTTGCTCCTTTCAACTACAAGTCATGTATGCTGCGAGCACAGAGACAGCCATGATCAGCCTAACTGATCATTGAGCTGTCACTGTCTGCGCCCACTGCAACCTGAGCTGCATTGGACCCGACAGTGACACATCTCTGAAAGATTGAAATCTCATTCTTACAACAAAATGAAACATAGAAACATAGAATTTGATGGCAGATCAGGATCGCTGGCCCACTTAGTCTGCCCATTTCCTCACTTCCAACGGATAAGCTGCAGATCCTAGTTAACCAACAGCTTACTTCCTCCTATCCCCCACTAGAATTGCCTTATGTCTGTCCCATGCATTCTTGAATTCCCCACTGTTTTTGAATCTACGACCTCCTCAGAAAGGCTGTTCCATGCATCTACAGCCCTCTCTGTGAAGAAATGCTTCTCACATTACCTCTGAGACGTCCCCATCTATCTTCAAATTGTGCCCCTTGTTCTTGCACATCTCTTTTCTGAAAGATGCTACCCTCTTGGACCTGGTTGATTCCCTTGAGGTATTTGAAAGTTTATATCATGTCCCCCTCTCCTCCTTTCCTCAAGGATATACATCTTAAGCTCCTTTAGTCTTTCTTCATATGTCTTCTGGTGCAGACCCTGTACCATTTTGATTGCCCTCCTCTGGACAGCCCACCCTGTCTATGTCTTTGTGGAGATGGGGTCTCCAGAACTGTACATAGTACTCAGATGTGGTCTTACAAACTGTCTGTACAGAGGGCCAACAACTTTTTTCTACTGGTGATGCTCTGCCTATGCATCCCAGTATCCCCCAACCCTCCTTACTGCCTTCTCACATTGCTGGCCCACCTTTAGGTCATCTGATATGACTACCCCCAGGTCCCTTTCCATTTTGTTGTTGTCAGTATCTCACCCCACACTGTGTACTCTTCCCTGGGTTTTATTTCCCAGGTGCATTACTTGCACTTCTTTGCATTGAATCTAAGCTGCCATACATTTGACCATTCCTCCAACCTTGCCAAGTCCCTTTTCATCCTTTCCACCCCACCTTGCATATCAACCCTGTTGCAGATCTTTGTGTCATCTGCAAAGAGACATACTTTCCTTCTAGTTCCTCTGCAATGTCACTTATAAAGGCATTAAAAATGACCAGCCCCAGTACTGAACCCTGCGGTACCCCACTAGTAACCCCCTTTCTTCACTGTGGACTCCTTTACTATTACCTACTGTGTCCTGTTGTCCAGCCATTGTTTTATTCCAGGCTACCACCCTGGGACCCACTCCCAGGCTGGCTAATTTGTTTGTTAATCTTTTGTGTGGACTGTGTCAAATGCCTTGCTAAAGTCTAGGTAGGCCATGTCCACAGCCCCTCCTGGTCTACTGCTTTGGTTACCCAGTCAAAGAAATCAATTAGATTTGTCTGACATTACTTTCTGCTGTGAATCCATGCTGCCTTGGGTCCTGTGCCCCATGGGCCTCTAGGTACTCAATATTCTTCCTTCAGAAGTGATTCCATCATTTTCCCTACCACTGAGTTCAAACTGACAGGTCTGTAGTTTCCTGCCTTGGTCTTGCTCCCACGTTTGTGAAGGTGAATCACATCTACCCTCCTCCAGTCCTCAGGTACCACATCATCCTCCCATGATTTATTAAAAAGAGTAGTCAGTGGTGTTACTAGTTCTTCCCTTAGTTCTTTAAAATTCTGAGGTGAATCCCATCAGGCCCCATTGCTTTATCCACCTTCAGTTTTAAGAGTTCTTTCAGAACCCTTTCTTCTGTGAAAGAACTAATATCAACCCTCCATCCAGAGTGCTTCTATTGAATGGATTAGGTATCTCCCCTGCTTTTCCATTGTGAATACTGAGCAGAAGTATTCATTCAGTATCCCTGCTTTTTCACTGTCTCTCTCTGCCCAACCACCTTCCTCTTTATTCAGCATCAGTATCCCTGCCTTAGTCTTTCTTTGCTCCCTAATGTACCTATAAAAGGTTTTATCCCTTTCTTAACTGAGTTGGCTATCTTTTCCTCGGTTTGAGCCTTTACTGTTCTGACTGCCTTCCCTGCTTCCTTCTGCTTTAACTGGTATAGTTCTCTATCCTGCTCCTTCTGTGTTTCCTTATACTTCCTGAAAGCTATCTCTTTCTCCCTTACCTTCCCCACCACTTCTTTTGAGAACCATAGTGTTTTTTCTTTCATTTTGATTTGTTTATTTGCTTCACACAAAGGCTTGTTCTCTCTGTGATGGCGGTTTGATGTTTCCCCATTGTTACTCCACCCCACCTTCATGCCTATTTGCTACTGCTTTTCTGAGGCAGCCCTCATTTTGACAAAATCAGCACTCCTGAAGTCCAGCACCTTCACTTTTGTAAGGCTTGACTCTACAGCTAAGTTTATCATGAACCACACTGTTTGATGGACGCTTGTTCTCAGGTGGCTACCAACATCAAGATCGGAGATCCTCTCTCCATCTCCATTTGATAGTACCAGGTCTAAGATTGCTCCCTCCTGAGTGGGTTCCAAAACTAGGTGTCTGAGGCATGCCCCCTGTAGGGCATAGAGAATTGCCCTGCTCTTGATGTGGCTGCAGCAAAGGTGCTCCAGTTAACATCTGGCATATTCAGGTCCCCCATCAGCAATATCTCCCTTTCTGAGCCATCCCAAGGATGCCTTCTATCATTTCCTTGTCCATTTCCTCACCCTGAGATGGGGATCTGTATACAACCTCTGTGCAGATTGTGGTGCCATTTCCAGTTGCTGGAGATGACCCACAGTGCCTCTCTCCTCCCTGTTTACTCTGTTGCTTTGATCCCTTCCTTTACATAGAGAGCTACTCCTCCTCCTCTTCTTCCCTCCTGTCCCTCCTGTAGATTGTGTATCCTGATATGTTGACATCCCAGTCGTGGTTCTCTGTGTACCATGTTTCTGTGACTGCCACGATATCCAGGCATCCCTCTTCCATCAAGGCCGCCATTCGGGAGCTTTTACCTAGTCTATGGGCATTGGTACTCATTAACCATCATTTTTATTGCTTTATTTCTTTTGCCTCATCCCTATCATTACTGCCTTGCCTTTTTCTCCATTTACCCCTGCCCTTCTCCCTATCAACTGCTCTATCTTGGTGTTTACCTCACTAACTTCCATTGATTTTTGTTTGGGAGGGGCTAGGATTTCCTTCCTTTTCAGTGCTTCCCACCTTGGCTAGTTTAAATGCTTGCCAGTGAAGCATTTAAACTATCACCTAGGATCCTGGTTCCCTCCAGGAAGATGCAGACCATCGTGCCTGTATAGGCCTGCATCCCTCCAGCTGGAGCCCCAGTCCCCAATGAAGTTTAATCCCTGAGCTCTGCACCAGGTTTTCAACCAGTCATTGAATTCCATGGTGCGGAGTAACCTAGCATCATCCATGTCATAGACAGGTAGCACTTCCAAGAAAGTTAGGACCCTCCCCAACTCCACAGACTCCTGTTGCACTCTGATCCCAGTCTCAGCCAGGTCAGCTGGGTGGCATCCACACTACACCTCTTTTAATCCTCACCCATTGCTGATTGAACTGCTATTATCCTGCTGCTTGCTCTACCATCATGCAAGAATGTGCCATTGTAACTAAACTGGCTTACCTGTTTAACTGTTGTAATCACATATGCTTGCTAACTATGTAACCCATACTGTATGCTGTAACCAAAGTCTGTTATGTATTTGTCCTCAATGATAAGGTACCTTTGGAAATGATCCTCTGGCTCAAAGGTTATAAACCGATGTACAAATAAATAAATATTTGTGCCTAGATGGATAATGACATCCAACTCACTCCCCTTGCAGCTGCTCCACAATCCTGAGGATTCATTTCCTGTCCCTCAAGTAGTAAAAAGAACCTAAATGCTGTTCCCAATTTCCTGTTGGCCATGTAGTGACAGCATGTAGGACTGTGATTATCTTTATTTCTGTCCTTATTTTAGAGTACTTGCAGTTGATTTAGGAGAAAAATATACAAGCTGAATGTACTGGCTGTCTGAACCAAACCTAGCTGCACAGTACTAACCAGAACTTCATCAAAATAGTTGTTCTTTTCACTTCTTCTTGGAACTGCCAGTATTAGTACATGCAAAAGCTGGGAGACAGCAGCACCATCTCTGGGAGCAGGAGCAGACAGGCACAAAGTAAACCAGATGTATTCAAGGAATTACAACTTTCCAGAGTGCTACCATCCAATATGAAATGCACATGTGGGCAGGCAATGTGAACTTGACTGGGGTGCAAATCAGGCAAACCTGATGAAGAATGGATGTTGCTTTCTAGTTTGCCTCATGCTGATGTTGGGCAAAATGTAACAGGAGGAATGACTCCAGCTATCAGAAGGTGCACATTTATTAAGGTTTACAATACTGAAGTCTAGAAGACAATGCAGTTGGGCCTGGGTCGAGCGATGATGAATCCTGCTGTTTTGTAATGACCTCCTCCAGATGATGACATCACTGAGCCTTGCACAAGTTGCTGCATCTGCAACTCATCACCACAGCCACACCTTGGACCTGGTATTCTCACCGGGCTTGCAGTCACTGACCTCCAAGATTGAGCGAGTCACTTGGTCCCATCATTGCATTGTTACATGAGATCCCTGCACCTTAATTGGTACCCCAGAGTACACTGGATATTAGCATTTATGTATATGTTATAGTAACATATAGGCTAAGGGCATCTACTGTATAAGAGTAGGTGTCAGGATGTAAGCATATAATTGTTATATGCTTTACTTTCTAATATACACATGTATTTATTGCTTGCAAGATGTTAGGACACCTGTGTCCTTGTAATGATTATGATATATGAGTTGGCATTGCCATCTTCTGATGATTTGTATTACTACATGACTATGTACAAAACTGTACCTCTTTGTTTCCACAAAGTGATGACTATAATAAAATTGTATATAATGTTATCTAGGACTGTTAGAGCCACCTCTAATTTAGCCAATAGGGTTGATCTCTGTAACTAGAAATGTTTCTATCTTACAGTAACCATGGTAATTACCTTAGGTATATAATGTAAGACATTACGTTTTCTACCTCAGATGCCCCAGGAGACACGGAGTTCCTTGAGGTACAGGGAATGCTTAGCATTGTCTCCCAATTCCTAATGGTAAGAACTGCTTAAGGCAACTGTGATTTTCCTTTTGGTAGTAATAAACAAGCTTTATTACTCTCATGCAATGTGTCTGTGATTCCTTGAATTCCCATTACTGTCAAGGACCTGCAGTGAGGTTTAGACCTCCTGACAATTGGCGACCTCTGCAGGCAATATTTGAGTTTGCAAAGATTTCACTTGCTGCTACAACTTTCCCTTCCCAGCGGGGACAGTAGATGTGCATTCCCACATCACTGCTCCCATTTTCACCACTTTGTAACCACTTGCAAAGTCTGGCTGCTTATTGGATATGGTCGATGCTGGCTCACCTCACCCCATGGCAGTTTTGAATTGCAAGCTTACAAGTGCACAGCAGCCCGCCTGTGAATAAGTGCACCTTTGTGGATCGATGCACAACACGGCGCCTTGTCACAGTTTGATTTTCAATCCTTCCAACAAAATGGCCACCGTGATCAAATATCTGCGCAGAACTGAGACTTGATGTATCGAACTTCCTTGCCTCCCATGGAGGATGGGCTGACTTTGAGTGGGACACAAGTCAATCTGACAACCCCGCACTGGGGATTTCAAACTAGTACTCAGAGATGAGACAAACAGCCAGAAAGCGAGAAGCTAAAGGGCTATTGGTTGCTGCCTCTACACTGCTTAGGAAGCCTCCAAAGTGAGGTTTTGAACCATTAAACTGCAAATCTCATCCCTTAAGCAGGAGATGGGATTGTAGGAAACTGAATGTATAAGACAAGAGCAGGATTTGGAGCCTGAGCTCCAAACTCTGTGGAATGAAAAGGATTCCTTTGCATCATTCTGCACAGGCAAATGAGCAGGAACTTTGTATGTTGAAGTAGGAGTATGAAAGTTTGAGACAGGAAAAGGACAGGCTTTGCAAATGAATGACCTGTTAAGTAGAACAAATGATCAGATGAGTGAGGAGTTGGGAGAGTTACAGGATGAGATAAACCAGGTACATAATGACTTAGGAGTAGTTACTAGGGACAATCGCGAATTGAGTGCCATGTATAGAGTGTTACAGAAGCAGATGCAGGATGATGAGGATAAGAATGTTGCAAAAGTTAGTCATGAGGGTGTGAATATAAAATGGTGAAACTGCGCATCAGCGGAGCGGTGCTGGCTGGTCATGTCAAGATGATGTCTGGTGTATCCCTGCCTTGTTGAAGTCATCTGAGGAGGAGGAGTCAGATGATGACATTTCCCAGTACAACTCCCAGTCACACCCCTACTATGGCCCAGTAACCCCACCCTACCATCCACAACATGGCAGACCCCATCACATTACCCCATGTCCCTATCATCAATGGCATGATGATCATCATGGGTGATGCCAACATGATGACCCCATGATGGGGGAGCAGACCAAGGCCTAGTTTCAGTGGCACCACTGCTTGCCATTATTAATGTGGATGATAAGCAGGAGATAGAAAATGATTGAGACTGCCTTAGGCAATGTAACCATCCCTGAGAGAAACAAACGGGTTCTCTGGACCCAGATTAACCAGCTGCTACAGGAGGCTGCTACCAAGGAGGAATGGTTAGTACTGTGGCTGAAGTCACAGCTCAGGCAGCCCTGCAGGGCACCCAAGGTAATCTATCTCAATTGATATTCCCAACAATCCCTACAAATGGCCCACTCTGTTCAGCAACTAGCTGACAGCATTGGTCAGATGAGCCCGTCCGACAACCCTAGTTGCCACTTGGAGAAGGTGCATGCTAAATCTGAAATTCTTAGTCTTGTTGCAGACTACCAGGTCCAGATCCTATGCCAGACTATCGATCTTGGCCTATGAAAAACTCCCTGATGCTGTCTGCCAGGATGGCCACACCACCTTTGATGAAGTAGCATCTGAACTCATCACTGCACACAGTCCAGGTGTGGTAGGAGTGATGCTCACATACCCTGTGAAACAGAATGCAAAGGAAAGTCCAGTGACCTTCCACAGAGGCTGTGGATGGCTTACCTATCAGGAAAGCACCTCACAGGAGAAGCTGCAGATGTGGACCTCATCAAATACAAAAATCTGTTCCTTCAGAGCAAGAACCCTACAGTGCAAGAGGAGGTAGAGCCAACCACCTATCCAAACATGGAAAGGTTTGCTGATATTCTTCGGAAAACAGAGACAGTTTATCAACTCTACATTTATGATTCATGCTCCAGCTTCAAGAAGGTAGCTGCCATGGAAGCCATTCTGGAGGCCATGATGCACTACACGGTGGATCGGCAGGCCCAAGAGAAACAGCCCTCCCCACAGATAACCAACACCCCCAGCAGGCCCAACAACAATCCTGGGGTGGGAACAGGAACTACCATAAAATAAGAAACACCACAAAAACAGTAGGGTAAGCAACAGAGACCGGGCCCTCATATAGGAAATAGCTGATGAGAACTGGAGTCTCTGAGATCTCCTTGGGAAAGTGCACTCGTAGCAGATGCTGTTCCAGCACGGGCCTTGCTGTAATACAACCAGGAGAGCAGGCCTCCACAGGCCATGGGGATATGGGAAGTCCAGGCTGTCAGGTCCCTCCAGGCCTGAACCCGAACCAATTCCCTATATAGCATCAGTACAACATGGTGAGATGGTTCAGGAACCGGCCCAGACTCTCTTTCAAGAACTTTCACATGCTTCCACTGGTACAGACTGACAATTACAAGCCCCAGTCCATATTGTAAACAATCTGGTCTTGGATACAAATGGAAAGCCCTGCACAGAGGCTGAGGTTGGGGGCCGCCTACTGACAGTAGTACTGGATGCAGGCGTGGCTGTGTCTGTATTACAGGATGACAACCCAGACAGATCACCTTGGTCTACCAGATGGAGGACCAACATATCTGGTGTAGATGGAACTACACTACCTGCATACTGCTCCCTGCCACTACCTGTGACACTGGGACACCTGAAGGCATATCACACCTTTCAGCTGATGGCACTGCATGATCACCCTAGTATAATTGGAATTGACTGCTTGGCACTGCATGGCTGTGTGGTAGACTTAGCCAACATGTTACTGATACAAATTCAGGGACAATATCACAGCATTATGATCCCTGACTCACATGCGGTTGCAACAATTTCTGCAAATAATAAAGAGTATGACATCATAGATTTCTTTAAGAACCATGAGCTTTTTCAAAGCTCCTTCCATTCTACATAGGCATCTGGAGGCATTTGCCACCAATAAGCATGACTGTGGCAGGATGCACACTGCCACTAGTGACAGGCCAGCACATGAGAGGCAATGGCAATACCCCTTCCAACCTGAGGCCTTGCCTTCTCTTAGGAAATGATTAAATCACTCCTCAAGCAAGGGGTAATAGGCATGTTTTCCACTGTGAATTCCCCAGTGTGGCCTGTGAAAAAACATGGTGCCTGAGACTTACTATTGACTACAGGAGACTAAATCAGGTCACCCCAGTTGTGCCCCAACTGTGGCATCAGCACCAAACATGCTACACTACTGACCCCTGACTAGCAATGGTTTAGTGCCCTGTACATCTCCAATGGTTTTGGTCATTGCCACTGGTCCCCAAAGTCAATATAAGTTTGCCTTCACCTTTGAGGGCAGGCAGTACATGTGGGCCTGCTTACCACAGGGTTCCATATAGCCCCTCCTGTTCCATCTGCACATGATGGATGCCCTTGAGGTTTTCTACACCCCAGTGCCTCTTGCAGTATGTGGACAGGTCTCAAATGTAACCCAGCAAAAGCACAACTATGTCAGAAAGAGGTACTCTTTCTGGGCCTGAGATAACAGATCAAGGCCAAAGCCCTATGTGGAAGAAGATACAGGGATTGCAAGATCTGCCACTGCCCATGAGCGTGGCCACCCTTAGAAGGTTTCTAGGTATGGTAAACTATTCTAGAGATTTTATTTGTGATTTTGCTCAGAATGCCACCCTCTGTATGAACTACTGAAAAGTATGTCCCTGGATTTGGGGCTCCCAGTCACACCCAAGCTGTGATGTCACTGAAACAGCCCCTGACCTCAGCTCCAGCTTTGGTTAACCCCAATCCAGCCCTGCCATTCCATCTGGAATCTGCCACTTTGGACATTGTTATGTCTGCAGTGTTGGCCCAGAAGGTCCATGGCATCCTGAGACCATTGCATATGCATCACAGCTCTTGACCGCAGTGGAACAGAAGTACCACCTTCGTGAAAGGAACCTTCTGGTCACCTACTGCACTGTCAAGCACTTTCTGCATATCATTGGGTACTTCCGATTATCAATACAAACCATACCCCAACAACCTTTTGCATCAGATAGAGTGAGGATGGGTCAGTCTCCAATACCAGACTGACACACTGGTCCCTCCTTCTCCAGGACAAAGACATCAAGGTCCACCCTGCTAAAATGCCATCCATGCTGGTGCATGGCCTCCTTTCCAAGGAGAACCCAGTGACTGTAAACTGCAGCCACCTGATCTACCAGATCCAGGATTTTTCCTTCCTGCTACACCACAACTGCTTGAGAACACCCACTGTATCATGTCTTCACAGATGGATCAGCTTCCTATTATCAGGGAGAACAGAAAGCAGGAATGGGCATATTTGTAGTTTATCCTTTTTAACACTGTTAAGATTTCTAAACATTGCAGTGTGGCATCATCACAGTATGTGAGATGGCAGCAGTGGCCTGTGCCTCAAATTCATCCTCATGGAACCGAGGATGCCATCATTTTCACAGACTGTAACTGGATTTGTTGTTCTCTTACAGAAGTCCCTCCTTTCTGGCAGAAAAACTCCTTTATCTCTTCTGATGGCACCCGGTGAAACACAAGTAACTGGTAATATACATTCATTCTCTGGCACAGAAATTTGCACAGACTCTATGTACACAAGGTTAAGGCCCACTCTATACATGATCCCTATCATGCCTTCAATGACACTGCTGACACCCTTGCCAAGGAAGGAGCCCGAGGGAGGACACCTGGATGGTGGACCATCCAGAGGCCAGAGCAGCTGTGCACATCGCAGCAGTCAAGAAGAAACCTGAACCCTTTTCTCCTTGGATTTGTCAAAAGCACAGCATGCAGACACTGAGCATCAAAGATGTGTTTAGATTTCTGGACAAAGGTACCGAGAAGAACCTATCTACCCATAACTCCTACTGGAGGCATGAAGGTAAGTTACACCTGTCCCCAGATGACAAGCTCATTTGATATCAACCAGATGACACCCCACCAAATTATGGGTAGTCCCTCATCATCTCAGATCTGAATTTCTGCACCAAGTGCATGAAACCTCCACTGGTCGACACCATGGAGTGGAAAACACACTCCAAGGCTCAAGACCACCGCCTGGTGGCCTGGTGTCACCAAGGATGTTAAACAGTACATAGACAACTGCCTTGTTTGTGTGCAAAACAGCCCTATCCCTACCAAACAAAATGCCAAACTACTACCACAAAGGCATTCTGGCCCTTGGAAGGCCTTACAGATTGATTTTATTTGTCCCTAACCAATACCAGTAGAACCAAAAAAAATACACCCATGTGGTCACTGATCTTTTCTCTAAGTGGGTTGAAGCTTTCTTACTAAGACATGTATTGCAAAACCACTGCCAAAATCCGGTGGAACAGATTTTCTCCAGGTGGGGCCTACCTCTCAAGGTAAACTCTGACAAAGGAACCAGTTTTACAGGTGAGTTGATGTAAGAAGCCTTGAACTCCTTGGAGTTCATCAGAAGTTCCACATACCATACCACCTGCAATCATCAGGTCAAGTAGAGAGGGTTAACAGATGGATTAACAAATGCTTTCCAGATTCATTGAGGACAATCCCAAGGATTGGGATTCCCTACTGTCGTTACTCCTTATGGCAATTAGCATACCTCAGTCACCACCCAGTTGACACCCTTGAGGTGATGACTGGCAGAAGTATGAGATTGCCTGAACACCTGTTGTTTGATCTGCATACCACACTGCAGATCATGTTTCTGTGGATCAATATGTGGAAAAATTGAGAAAAGACCTAATACACACTCATTTGTATGCTGCAAACTGCATAGGCAAGGCCCAGCAACAGTCCAAAATTCAGTTTGACAAACACACACAAGAAGTGGATTGGCAAGTTGGATATCAGGTAATGGTTCTCAGATTTGTGCATCCAACACATTCTTTCTCCAATAAGTGTGAAGGACCCTATCCAATTATCGACAAGCTCAGTCCAGCAGTCTATCAAGTTAGACCTCATGCAAAACAACAAATTGACTGACAAATGTTACATGCAAACCAGTTGAAACTGGATTAAGGAGTATAATTACTTTTCTCACTCCATTGGGCAGAATAGTACTAATCTGCTAATCTTTGATTTTCCCTTTTAGATACACTGACAAGAAGGTTATCTTGTTCCATGTTCTCCTCATCTCAGGAGTTATCCCTGCATCCAAGGCATGGTAAAGCACATCCTTCCTCACCTGATCCACCTGCAACCCCCAGAGGGGTCTCCATCAATATTCCTGACAATTTGACTACTGATCAGGAAGGTTTAGTTGCCTACCTCACTACCTCGGTTTTGCTCCTGATAAATCACGCTACAAATTAAATGGCAAACCAAGTCTCAGGACAAATACTCCCCATGGCCAAACTCTCCAAGGGAACTTTCCATGGATGGCAAATGCAAAATTATCCCCAAATGGTACTTTGTCCTTGCACCAGACCACTCTTAGACTTTCTGGTTTATACAATATCACTTCATATTGTGATTCACTGTCTGAAGATTCTGCCAGGAAATTTTGTGCTGTACACAACATGGCCTCAGCTGCCATGTGTTTATCTGTGTTACCTCCTTGCTGAGAAATGACTTTTGGAATGTCCAAACAAACCCTGGTCCTCATAGTGGTCTCACAGTCACTGTTTTACCTGGCTCATTGATTAACTACTTACAATATATGCATATACCTGTCTTGTTTAACTTGACTTACTGGAATATGACAGAATTTGGTATGTGTCATACTACTAACACATCATTGTTTTATAGTACTTTGTTACTTGATAGCTTAGCAGCTTTTCAGATTCGTAATCAAGACCCTATTTCCGGGTACATACCACCGAGCATAGAGGCAATTTTAGAAGAAAATCTAAAACAGATGATCAAAATCATAAAATAAATATACGTGACACATTTGATGTCACTGGTGCCTGAACACCATCACTGGTGTGTTTGGTACTCAATGTCTATCTGGAATAAAGTGAACATTGTTATTACCTAAGCACATTCACAGGTTTGAAATTGGTATGATTAATGACATTATACCCCATTATTGCATGGTGTAGATGGCCTTAGTCAGGAAGAAAGGTATACTGTGTATAATATGCACAATATTGCTAAGGCATTTGCAGATTCTAAAGATAAGATGGACGCCCTTATTGCACGAACAATGAGGAAGCAGATAAACAATACATTGCCCATGAAAATTATGCTCCACCTATGGATCATATATTATCACTATCATCAACAATCTCTTCCATGATCTGGAATCTGGAAGAATCCCTGATATCATACATGATAGACGATTCTCTAAATGGTATTGTCCTCAGTGCAAATCCCTGTGTTGCCATGTATGTTGCAGTCCCTTACTATTCCTATTGCCACTGCTAGGAATTTAGGATTTGTGACCAGGCACCCTAATACTGGTCCTTTAATTCTAAGAAATGTTCAATTAAGGATACTATGTTTATGTCTTTTACTGATTCTTTACCATGTTTTGATCCTACTAGAGCTATGTTTGATAAACTAGCATCCATTACACTCCATTGGGCACCTTGATGGCGACATCTACCGAAAAGTCTTAACTTGCCTCCTCTACTGCTTTTCCATTCTCTTCTGGATGGTGGGGCTCCACACACGGATTGCTGTGTGAAGAAAGGCATATTTATTTGTGTCGATGTGACGATTTGATGTTATTAAACCTGTACGCTGGCTATTCCCAGACAGTATCAACTGGTCCTTTCCCATGGATGATGACATCACCACCAATGGCACAGAATACCAGGACTCAACATCTGCTCCAGATGCTTCTCTGTACCAGTCCTATCGGAAGGCAGTTCACCGCCTGTCAACACAGATTTCCAAACAGACTTATACTTCGTGAGTACAACTACAAAACTGGAGACTGCCTACTGTTAAAATGCAATATAATTTGATGGTGAATTTTGTGTGGTAACTAATTTCAAACAGTTTACTACTAAGAAAAGACATGCACTATTACTGATTCTAACTTTTGCTTCATCCCGCATCAGCTACTATTATTGGGCACGCAGTTATTACCCCTGTTCCCCTTGTGGAGCCTGATATCATTGATGGTAACCCTGATTATTTGCTTACTCTCTCAGTGTACTTATCCTATTTTAATGTACACATTGATCCTTTGACTTTGACTTTAAAGTCTTTTTAGACAGGAAGGACACCCATCTCATCCACAACAGCAATAATATTTCCAAAGCAAATGAAGCAGTATTTGACCTAATTAATGATGGTGATTTTAATAGTGCACTTACTAACACTTGTTTAGAGATTACCTTTAAAGGTTTTGTTATTATACAATCATTTTGATATTTTTCCTTATCATTGTGCCCTGCTGCCTCTGGCACACACTCCGCCAACACTGTGAGCAGCTGGAGTTCCTTTACAAGGCTCATGTGTCGGGTCTGTAAATGACACCTGCTCCCTCTCCACTTCCTTACTGTTGCTTGTGTTGCCCTTTGAGGCAACAAGGGGGAATGTTACTGAGGTCCCTGCACCCCAATTGGTACCCCCCAGAGATACACCACAGACAGCTGGTATTTATGTATGTGTTATACTAACATATAGGGTTAGGGCATCTACTGTATAAGAGTAGATATCGGATACATATGCATGTAATTGCTATATGCTTTACTTTCTATATACACATGTATTTCTTGCTTGTAAGACGTTAGGACACCTGTGTCCTTGTAATAATATGATATATGAGTCACATTACCATCTTCTGTTGATTTGTATTACTACAGGGCTATGTACAACCTGTACCTCTTGTTTCCACAAAGTGATGACTATAACAAAATTGTATAATGTTATCTAGGGCTGAGGAGCCACCTCTAATTTAGCCAATAGGGCTCATCTCTGTAACTAGAAATGTTTCTATCTTACAGTAACCATGGAAATTATCTAAGTTATATAATGTAAGACATTACGGCCCAGATATTCAAACTGCACTCAAAAGCAGCGCAACAGCAGGAGCAAGTATAAACCAGTTACAAGAATAAAAGAACAGGTGCGATATTCAAACATGGAGCAGAGCAAATTGTGCAAGCAAGGCAACCAACGCCTGAATATCGCGGATACTGCGCCATCGCGCAACCAGGAAGAAGAAGCTGAGCCAAATGTTGCGCTATGGAGCAACCAGGAAGCTCAGCTGAGCAATCCAGAGCTGCCATAGTGCAAGCACAGCCCCCCAGAGCAATGGAACTGCACATCCAGGAGGCAGGCTGGGGCTCACCACCAGCCATGCCACACATGGGCACAGGAACACACTGCAGAACCCACACACACCTGCACACCCCAAGAATAGCATCACTGGGGTGGGACAGATGATCTACTTGCCCATGGGGAAAAGCCAACAAAGCATAGCAGAGCCATGACACCCCAGCACAACCACTGGCAGGCGGAGAGTGCCCACCAGGGGTTGACAACCACAGTGCACATCAGCCCCTGTGACGCACAGCACACCCTGCACTGTGACCCAAGACACCACCCATGTGCAGTGACTGGCACTGCAGGAAACCATGCAGTCCCCCAGCACTCATCAGCCCCTGCAACACAGAAGCCTACAAGCCAGACACACCCTGTGCACCCAGCAGTGGGTGGCAGCAGATGGCAAGACAAACCAAAGGCACTGCCATGCTGGAGATACCTCCCATGCACACACATGCACACACACACACACACACATACCCAGGACAATACCAGCCCAGATGGCATGTACACCCCTGCAACTGAGCACCCATAGCCAGCTGCAAATCAGAGACCAACACAGTATTCATATCAAAATAGAAATGTATATTTAAAAGACTAATCACAAAACCAAGTGAAACTATGTACAAGTGGGGGACAGGTAAAAGGCAGGGTGTTCAAGGGGAGGAATAAAACTTGGAGAGGGAAGGCAGGGTGATAGGGATGGGAGAAGTGGGAAGGAATGGGCTATGGCCCAGCTGGCTGCTGGTCCTCCCTGCTGGCGCCCCTCCTGTGCCTCCTTCACGATCACCATGGCGCTGTATGGCCTGCAGGATCTCCTGGTTCTGAAGTGCAACCTGGGTGAGGCGCCAAAGATCCTGGGACATCCTCCTGAGTACCTCGAGGCCCAGGAAATGGGAACACAGTCAATGGCTGAGACTGACCACAACCCTGAACACCACCCAACCTGCAAGCCATATAGCCCAATGTCCCACACCTGTGATGGCATACACCCCACCACAGTGAACATACACATGGCCATCACAAACTGGCGGCACCAGCTATGTGCACCACTGGCCACACACACTGCCCACGCCCATCACAGTACAAACAAGGCTGGCAAGTGACGTGGCAACGTGGTGGATGCCAGTTACACAGCTATGTGCCCAGTGCATGCCTGACCACCAGTGACGATACACAGACGTGCTGTGATACTGCACAGTGATGCATGTTACCTGTGTCGTGCCTACATACATAGATGCATAGACAGTGTCGCCGGATAAGGGCCTATGGCAAACCCAGTCTGTCCATATGAGTTTGTAAGTTCACGTTGTTTCCTAGAAGTCTGTTGCCCTTACCCTGATCTCCAGAATTCCTTCATGTCTGTCTCCTGCAGTCTGAAATCCGTGATTGTGTCAGCCCCTCACCACGTCCCTCTGGCAGGGTGTTCCACCTGTCCACCACCCGCTCTGTAAAGACAGTCCATCACCATGTGTCCTCTGAATCGTCTCCCTCCAACGTCATCCAATGCACTCTAGTCCTGGAACATCTTTTCACTTCAAAAGTGTGTCCTGCACCCTGATCCTCCTGTAAGATGCTTGTATGTCTCATCATATCCCCTCTCCCCCCCTCCCTCCAGGAGTACATGTTCAGTTCCTTCAACCTGTCATCATAGGACCCGTGATGCAAGTCATGCACCATCTTTGTTGCCTCCTCTGAACCTTCCCTGGCCACTCTACGTCCCCACGTAGGTATGGTCTCCGGAAATGTACACTGTACTCCAGGTGGGGCCTCACTAGTGTCTTGTATAGTGGAATTATGACTCCCTTCCTGCATGGTTGTATGTGCAGGGCTAGTGGACTTCCCCAGCATGCAATAGCATCCATGAAGTCATGATACTCACATTGCTCAAGCAGCTCTGTCTGCCGCTGTTGCCCCTGCTGCTGCTTGCCGGCTGCTGCTGCTGCCCTCTCTGGGTGCCGAATCCTGCTGCCACGGGGCCCTGGCATGGCCCTCCTCATCCTGGCCCTGCATCCTCAGATCCCGCCTGTGGGAGACATATGTTGAGACAAACATCAGCGTGACTCAAAAGCAGAGTGCCCTCGCCCCAGTGAGAGTGCCCACCCACACAGCCATAACCATCTATCGCACAGCTGCACACAGTGACATAGCCAACCGTGTCCAAGCTGTCACCTATGCACAGCCACACAAGCACACACACCCCTACAGAGAATATAGGTGCATAGATGGTACACTCACCTGGCCTAGGCACCATGCTCCACCTGGCACGTGCCCGCAGCCTGGCCAACAAGTTCTACTCCTCCGGCGGAGGTCACCGTACCGGTGCCGGCACTGCTCAGCAGACCGGCCCCATCCAGTGACCTCCACCAGGTCAGTGGCCACTTGCTGCCACACGCGCATCCTAGGCGTGGGTGAGGGGCCTCCACCATAGAGTGCCTCACAGTGGGGCTCCACCAGGCCACCAGGTTGGCCACCTCCAGTGGGCTCCAACTCACTGCCCTCCTTCTAGCCATCTCAGCCAGTTTACAGCAGGCAATATGGCGCCCGCTGCACTGTAACCCCACGTGGAGATGTTGCACAATAGACCACCACAGGCTCCAATCGCTGTTCGAACAGCGCCCGTCTTCACATAGCGCTGTCACCAGACAGTGCAATAGAACGTAAAAATGGCATGCGAACAGCGTCAGGGGCAAGGCATACACAAGGTCATGGCAACGAGCGCAAGGCTACGCACAGCGCCGTCGGATGTATAGGCATCCTGCGGACTGCTAAGCTGTTACCAGTGCCACAGTGGACTATTGCGCAGTAGTGCCACAGCGCCATATAGTGCCCAGTGCTGTAGCGCCACTGGCACAATGGTGGCCATGGCCTGAATTGCCTATCGTGCTCAGCAGGTCTGCAGCATGATGATGCATCGTATTAAGCTGTCTGGGCATGTGCAATGCAGTGTAGCATGCGGGCACAAATCTGCGCCATTGGCCAAGCCGCCCTTCCAGATAGCGCAATGCGCAACCGCGATATTCAGCTGACATATGCAAATCATTCGATCAGCCATTCAAAGGTGCAGTGGCACGATTAGCATGTCATTAAAGTTGCACCACCTCATTTGTATGTGTTGCGCTATAAAAGCGCGACAGTGGGTTGTGCTGGCCAGATTTTTTACTGCAGGTGAGAGGTGAGTTACATGCTGTGTGATGCTCAGGACAATGCTCATGGGCAGGGGTGCCGGAGGATGATAAAGGCTGAGGGGCTGAGCATGAAAGGGCACTTGAAAGGGACAAAGGCACCCTTTCTATCAGTATCTGCCATACGGAGAAGAAGCGTGGGGGCTTCCGCGCCGGCAGACCTATGCTCATGGGGAAATGCTGTCAACTGCACGGTGACAGGTGTCCACTTCCACCCATACAGATCACCATGACTGACCAGAGCCAAGCTGAGGGTGAGGATGGTGGGCGAGGAGGAGGCCGAACTTCACAGCGGCAGAGACGGAGGCTCCTTCCAGGCCTACCTGGAGGATGAGCCACTATTGAGTGGACGGAGGGCACCCTCAGGAACGCCAGCTGCATGGGAGGGGGTAGCTCACCATCAACCTGCACAGAAGCCACCAGTGCTCCGTGCAGGAATGCAAGAAGAAATGGGGAGGACCACAGGAGGCTGAAGGAGAGGTGGCAGCCTTCAGGGCTGACGATGCTGGCACTGGTGGGGGCCCACCGGTGGTGTTGCAGCTGACCCCAACGGAGGAGACACTGGTCACAGCCATGCAGCTGAGTGCCATTGCGGGCGCACCAGGCGGAGGACTCCAGACAGGTGGGAAGCCCATCACTGCACGGTATGACATGGTGGTGGTGTTGGGGGCTGTTGTTCACATGCACTCACATGTACTCTTTCTGTTACAGATCCTGTCTGTCTTCAGGAGACGGTGGTGGTGGTGGGTCCAGACAGTGATGCAGACCTGCTGGACGTGGAGGAGGGACCATCCACCTCTGCCACCAGCCAGCAGGCACTGCAGCAGCATGCACGCTGGGCCAACAACTCTGGTGTCAGTGATACGGTGCGGGGGTGCACAGCCTGTGTCTCAGCAGTCCGGCATGCAGGTATGCCAGCATGCTGTGCCTATGGCAGTGGCACGTACCTGCACCATTGATGATAGCAGGCCTGCAATGGGCAGTGATAGGTGTGTGTCCCATGACGGACACATGGCAGGCCAGCACGTGCCCCTGGGCCTTCCTGGTTCACATCTGTGTACCAGCATGCTGGCACAGTCCCAGGCTGTGCCTGTCAGCACCGGTGGGCAGCACTGGTGGCTGTGCAGGTGTCCAGCACTGTTGCCAGCACAGAGGTGGAACAGGTGGACCTGGGGCTCAGCAGTTGGAGGGGCGGCAGCAGCAGTCAAACACCAGGTCTGGGGTACAGTGTCAAGCAGTGGCACATGTCCAACGCCCTTGATCCGCCTATACCTGGTCCTGGGTGAACAGCGCCACCTTCAGGGTGCGTGCACGGACCGCCCACACCCTGGGGGTCACGATGCCATTGGGGCACAGTACCCATTGACGCTGACACCCGCCTGCTGCAGGAATCAGTACAGCTGCAGGGGCGGGTTGCAAGGTCCGTGGAGGCACTGTCTGTGTCTGTGGAGCGGCACAGCAGGAGTGTGCTGGGACCCAGCCAAGCTGGTCCTTATGCAGACGGATGTGACCGCCGCCATTGACAGGCTGACCCAGGCAGTGGTCTCTGTCGCTGACGATAGGCACACTGTCAGGTGCCCCTGTACCGCACACCCCACACAGTGCGCCTCCACTCCCCGCTCCGCGGCGCGACACCAGGCCTGTCGGCGCCGGGTTCTGCTGTGGGCATCCCGAGCACCCCTGGTGCACATTTGTTCGGCATGATGCAGACCCCTGTGTGTGCAAGGTCGCGTTTGGCGCAGTGGGACCCCTGGTGGTGCAACAGTGCCACCCCATGTGGCCCCTGCTCAGCCTGCCACTGCTGGGCCATAGGTGGGCCGCCCACGCATCCGTAGGTGGCCGTGGGACAGTGCTACATGACTGAGCTGTTCCTCAGTGCGGGCCCTGTCTGGTGCTGCCCTGTGTGCAATGTGTGTCATGGTGGGCAGTGCACTGCTGGGTGCTCTGCTCACCACACTGACACACGGACCACCTGCACTCTCCCAACTGCTGTCCACAGGTGCGTGTGCATGATGATGCCTGCATTGCATTGTACACCAAGGTGCAAGGGTGCCCAGGTCCTGACACGTGCTTGGACAGTACAGGTGGTGGGGGTGGTCGGTGGTGCTGTGTGTTGGCAATGTCATTTCCGCGAGTGCTGTGTTTCTGCCCATGTACGCTGCCTGGTGTGTGTGTGTTCATATGAGTGCTCACCCTCCCTGATGGTGTGTTTGTATGCCTGGAACCTTCAACTCCCTGACCTTCATGCAAGGTGTGTTCCTGTGTGCCTGTGGCTTGCGCATGGACAGTGTTGCCTGCACATGTCCCTTGACTTACCTGTGTTGGGCGTGAGTGCTCTTCTGCAATGGTGTCCGGTGCAGCTGGGCCTGCCAGGTCAGTCGGGGTCCCTCCATCCTAGGGGCTGCTCATCACCAACATCACCGGCGCCACTGGCGTCCCCATTGCTGTCCCCTCTTCGACCTGTCACGGCTATCCCATGGTCTTTGGCCATGTTGTGCAGGATCAACAGGCCAGGAATATCCCACAGACCTTTTGGGGCTGTACTGTAGGGCACCCCGGAGGTGTCTAGGCATCAGAAGCGTGCCTTGAGCATCCTAAACACCCGCTCTATGATGTTCGTGTTGCGGCATGTGCCTCATTGAAGCATAGCTGCGCTGGGGTCGTGGGCGCCGATGCGGTGTGAGCAGCCAGGGACGGAGTGGGTATCCACAGTCACCTGTGTGGAGATAGTGAGAGCAGTGTCATGTCAGGTCCATATTGCCCATATCCTGTGTGCCACTACCATGGCACCTGTGTCATTCCCACCCTTGCCCAGAGTTTGCATTCCATACATGTGTACTCACCCACTAGATGACCCGTGGGGATGTCCCCACTCGAATCGATGGCACAGTGCAGACTGGTGCCATATGAAGGCATCATGTGCTCCACCAGGGTGTGTGGCACAGACATTGATAATGCGCCCAGTGGCATCACACACCACCTGGCAGTTGACACTGGAAAACCCCTTTGGTTCCAACATGCCTGGCCGTCGGGGCCAGGTGGCGTGTGAATGGCCACATGGGTGCAGTCTATGGCCCCTAGCATGCCAGGCATACGTGCTACCCTGTGGATCTCCTGCATGTTTGCTGTACGCCTGCCGTGCTGGGGAAATGGATGTACTCAGCAGCATGAGGCAGCAGTGCGCTTGAGGAATTGGGTGAGGATGCGTGACGTGGCCGACTGTGTAATGCCTGTGGTGTCCCCTGTCGGCCTCTGGAAGGTGCCCGTGGTGAGCAGGAACATGCAGGCTGTCACCTTGGTCTCCACAGACAGGCGTGACTCCTTTGTGAGGGTGCCTGCATCACATCACTGCACAGCTCACAGAGCCGCCTCAGTATTGCCCTGTTCAGGCGGTACCGGCCACGATCTCGACGTCTGTGTACAGCTCGAAGCTGAGGCGGGCACGATACCACCTGTCGGGCACACCGCCCGGGCCCTCCACAGCCACGCCCCCTGCAGCATGGTGTCTCACCCTCATTACAGCTTCCATGTGGAAGCTGGCACTGTCCATCTCCCTGGCTTCTGCCCCCGGCTGCTGTTCCTGTGTTACCCCCGCTGCCCCACTGCTGCTTCCACTGCACCAGGCACCCCCACTGGCCTCTCTGTCCTCCTGGACCCACTGTCCCTGTCTGCCCTTCCAGCTTCTGTTTCTATCTCTCTGTCTCTGTCTCTCTCCCCAGTTTGTGGCCTGCTAGGGTTCTTGCGCCACTTCCTTGTGCCTTTTTATTTTGGCTCAATTCCGCTACTTCGCAACTTCGGCTGAGCCACTCTTGCGCTTGCACAAGTGTTCGAATATCGCATTGCGACTTTATGCATGGACCCGCCTTCGGTTGCGCATGCCTTCATTTCCATTGCGCTGTTGCTCAGCATGTTTTCAGTGGCGCAACTGGCCCCTTCTGAATATCGCAGAATGGCGCATTTTTGGAGTTGCGACGCAACCCTGTTGCGCATGGCACAACCCTTTGAATATCTGGGCCTATGTCTTCTACCCGAGACCCTGGGAGACATGGAGATTCTCGAGGTACAGGGAACACTTAGCATTGGCTCCCATTCATGGTAAGAACTGCTTAGGACAACTGTGATTTTCCTTTTGGTAGTATAAACAAGCTTTATTACCATTATGCAACGTGTCTGTGATTCCTTGCATGCCCATTATTGCCAAGAACCTGAGGTGAGGTTTAGACCTCCTGACAGCATGGTGGAGCTCTTGTTTGGGGCCTCCCCAAGTAGCCCCTCCCTGTCAAGATGGTCTGCTATCACCCATTACTGGGGTAGTCCCCAGAGGGACTTTGGCAGTAATTGACTCTTCTGGTGTGAGTGCTGCATGTACGAATGGCATGAGTGAGGTGGAGGTGGTGGCCTATAGTCAGGCTGTCTCTGAGATGCTCAATGCAATCACACTGATCCATATATGACCCAGGTCTTCTCATGAGACCCCATAGTTTGATGGGGCTCTTAAGGAGATGAAGACCAGTGGTTGGAAGTTGGAGTATTGCTGGCAGAGATCCTGGTCCATGGAGGACAAACTGGCTTTGAGGAATCACTATGATGATTTCCAAAGGTCAATTGACCATAAGAAGACAGAATTCTGTCCAGGGAGATTGGAACAGGGAAGAACAGGCCAGCTCAGTTCTTTTGGACAGTGGTCAGGCTGCTTCATCCACTCGGTCTACAGCTGAAAAGGGCATTTTCAACCACACAATGTGAAGAGTTTGCTCTGTTCTTCTCTGACAGGGTGTCCTCCCTTCAGCCTGGGATCTCCACAGTGGGGCATAATTTGTCCCATGGTGGAGGTAGAGGAACAAGGGCACTCCATTTGTCTTGGAGGAATTTCAGCCAGTGGAGGTGGCTGAAGTCATTGAGGTATTTTCGAGCTGCTACCCACCTTTCATGAACTGGATCCTGGCCCAATATATCTATTAGTAGGATGCATCGAGACTATTGGTCCAGTGTTCTCCAGGATAGTTCAGTGTGCGATTTCGGAGGGTTCTTTGCTGAAGCACTGAAGGAAGTGCTGGTGAGGTCTTTCTTGAAGAAACCATCACTTGACCCTGACATTCTGGTATATTGTAGACTATCCCCAACCTCCCATTTTAGGGAAGGTTGTTGAGAAAATAGTGGCACTACAGCTCGAGGCATAGCTTGTGGCCTTTCACATCTATCAGCCATTACAGTCCTGGTTTAGGGCTAGGCATAGTACTGAGACAACACTGGTTAGGGTACAAAATGATCTCCTCAGGGCAAGGGATAGAGCAGATAATTCAATTCTCATTCTCCTCAATTTCTCATCAGCATTTGACACCGTGGACCACATCGTGGTGTTACATACTGTAGTTACAGTACATAGTGGTTGTCAGTAGAAAAGGACCTCCTGGTCCATCCATTCTGTTCTTGTTACAATTCATTCTTACTTGCTTACTTCAGATCCTGCCCCCATGTGACTTTACTTCCCCTTTCCTGACTTCGCAAGTCCTCTGTGCCTATCCATGCATGTTTGAATGCTCTCACGTGCTTGCCCCACCACTTCCACTAGCAGCTTGTTCCAAAGTTCCAACCCTTTCTATGAAGAGTACTTCTTACTTTCCCTGAGTCTGCCTCCTTCCAGCCTCATATCATAACCCCGTGTTCTTGTGCATTTCCTTTTCTGTAGTATGCCACCCATCTCTACTTTATTTATCCCTTGACATACTTGGATGCCTCTATCATGTCCCCCACCTCTAACTGCCAGTGAGTACATATGAAACTCCTGAGCCTCTCCTCATAGTTTTTCTGATGCATGCCCTGGACCATTTTGGTAGCCCTTCTCTGCACTGCCTCTACCTGTTCAATGTGTTTTCTGAGATGGGGCCTCCAGAACTGAACACAGTACTAAGATGAGGCCTCACCGGTGACCTATACAGGGGCATATACTTCTCTTTCTACTCATTATTCCCTCCCTATGCAAACCAGCATCCTATTCACCTTTCCCACTGCCCTTCCACACTTAGTTGCCACTTTGAGGTCCTTATGATGACTACCAGGTCCCTTCCTGATTAGCTGATTCCACCTCCTCTTCCCCAAGTTGGTACATTGCCCTTGGGTTATTGCACCCTATATGCATATTTTACTCATTTTAGCATTAAATCCCAGCTGCCATACCCTTGACCATTCCTCCAGTCTTTCTAAGTCCCTTCTCACTTTAGCTACTCTCTCTTGTGTGTTGACCCTGATCCAGATCTTTGTATCATCAGCAAACAGGCATATCTTCCTTTCAGATTCTCTGCTATGTGACTAATGAATACATTAAACAGTAATGACCCCAGAACTGACCCTGTGGTACCCCACTCATCATCTCTCCATCTCTGCTCTAACCTCATTTACTACTACATGCTGGCTCCTGCTGCTCAGACAGTTTTGCACCCAATCTACCACTTTTGTTCCCACCCCAGGCTCCTCAACTTGTTTACTAATCTTTTGTGAGGACAGTGTCAAAGGCCTTCCTAAAATCCAGGTAGTCCACATTCATGGCACCCCTAATCCACCACCCTTGTCACCCAGTCAAAGAACTCAATCATGTTTGTCTGGCATGATGCCCCAGTGAAACTATACTATCTTTGATTGTGCAACCCATTCCCAGACAGGTACTCAGCCATAATTTCTTTTATTAATGTCACCATAGGCTGCCTGACCACTGCCGTTAGGCTTACTGGTCTATAGTTCCCTTCCTCCATACGTCTGTCCTCCTCCAGTCTCCTGGAACCACCCCTGTTTCAAGGATTGATTGAACAGTGCTACCAGGGAGCAGACAGTTCTCTCCCTCAGTTCTTTTAGAATCCTTGGGTGCACCCTGTCAGGTCCCTTTGCTTTATCCACTCTTATTTTCTCAAGTTCTTGGCATACCTCTCCTCTTTAAATGTGCTTATGTCTACCTCCTGTATGGTGTTACCGTTATCCTTTATTTATGGGCCATTTCCTACTCCTTTTTTGTGAACACTAACAAAAATACCTATTCAGTATGTCTGCCTTCTTCTTGTCATCCTCCACACTTTCACTCTACTCCACCTTAATTCTAACTATTCCTGCTTTGATTTTTCTTCTTTCGCTAATGTATCTGTAGAATATTTTGTTCTCCTGCCTTATTGCCTTTGCTATGTTCTCCTCTGTGTGTGCTTTTGCTTCCTAACTGCTTTTGCAGCCTCCCTCAGTTTGTTCTGATATTCCTCCCTGTTTTAGCACCTTAGAGAGTATTGTGGACTCACTGGATCTGTCGTCAACTGGTTTGAGTCCTATCTCTTGAACAGGAGGCAAGGTGGTGATGGGGAATTCTCCACCTCCCGAAGCCCTGTCATGTGGAGTTCCTCAGAGCTCAATCCTGTTGCCAGTGTTCTTCATGTTATACATGCTGCATCCTGGGAAGTTCAGCAGAGTTACAGTCTGGGTTGTCACTGTTATGCAGATGACACCCCAGCTGTATATGTTGTTTGGCCCCAGAAAGAATAGCGCTGTTGAAATGCTGAACAAGTGCCTGGCTAAGATCCAGGGATGGATGTCCTCTAACTGGCTGAGGCTTAACCCTGACAAAATGGAGGTGCTGGTGATTGAGCCTGGTCATGGGAGTAATGAGGATGCCTCAGGGTGACAACAGGATTGGTCCTGGGGTCCACCACATTGAAGGCACCCTCTTTGGTGAGAAATCTGGGTTTCATCCTCAATGACAGGCTGACACTTGATGCCTGGGTGTCGTCTGTTGTCAAAGTGTCTTTTACCATAAGGAAGGTTGCCTGGATTAAACTCTTAATTCTGCTCAAAGACCTGCTCTCACTGGTACATGCCTTTGTTACATCCAGGCTGGACTACTGCAATGCTCTGTACTTCAGGGTCAATGGATGGATCCTTTGCTAACTGCAGCTGGTGCAGAATGCAGTGGAAAGGTTGATGACAGGCCTGCTCAGGTCTTGTCATGTGACCTCAGTCCTGCAAGGTCTGCATTGGCTGCATGTCAGGTGGAGGATCATCTTCACGGTGGGCTTGCTCACTTATAAGGCCCTATACAGTTTGGGCCTGGCTATCTATCTGACCTTACTCCTGCCATCCCTGTCGTCCCTCTGTTCTTCCACGAGGGACTCCTAGCAGTTCTGAGAGCCAGGCTGAAAACCTCTGGTGACCGCTTGTTTGAAGTGGTCAGCCTGGCACTCTGGAACTTATTTCCAGATCTCTGAGGTAGACCCATCAGTGTGGATGCATTTAAGACAGGTCTGAAATTCTTCTGTTTAAAAAAGCATATCGTGAAAATTGATGGTTTTAAATTAGGACATATTATTTTAGTTATTAATTTACTGTATTTTATAACTTGAATGTTTGAATGTTTTACCTGCTTACTCCATGTATTTCTCTGAAAGGCGCCCAGAGCCCTGGATTGGGGCCCCTATAAATAAATGATTACTACTTACTTATTAACACATAATCTCAATAAAAATTTATTCAATAGCAATATATCATTTCAGATTTTTATTAGCAAATTATTTTTACTGAAAGAATCCAAACATGATTTTTGCTATAGAATATTGCCTTCCAGGGCCAGCTATTCAAAACTTTGCCTGGTGGATAAAACAATTGCATGCCATTAATTCTGATTGTGCCAATGCACAATATTAGAAGGTGCATATAGTGCGGCAAAATGGACTGCATGTGCACAACACAATAATGCATGCACTGGGCAAAGGGAGGTGCATGAATATGAATACAGGCACTATGCTATATTCAGCATGTTAGTGCTGTGCAAAGTGACTTTCGTGACCCCAATGTGCTATGTATATACCGAGCTATATCTGAGACAGGCAAAGCCTAGAGAGGGTGGGTGAAGGCACAGCAGTCAAAGACAAAATGGCGAATATAACAGCACATGCTGATTCTCATGGAAGAGGCCCTGCAGGAGGGAGAGGCCACATACCCACCCCAGTCCCTCCCATGGCCACAGAGGCAATACACTCTGCACAGATGGTACTGGCCATGAGTCTCATTCGAGACCCTACCAATTACCAACTTGTTGGCTGGTACCATCTCAATAGGGCCATGCTAAGGCAGCTGTGCACTCCAGCATTAGCAGCTGTGCAGTGACACCAGTGCAGCCATGCCATGACAGTAGATCAGAAGGGACAGTTGCAATTTGCTTTCTAGCCACAGGGTCGTTCCAGACACTGGTGGGAGATACCAGCAGTATGTCTTGGTCTGCCACCTCTTGCCTGCTGACCCAGTTGCTAGATGGCCTGCTGCCACCCACTGGTGAGTTCATCATATTCCCCAGTACAGCAGTAGAGCACACAGAAACAATACAGCAGTTCTTTAGGTTGCACACCTGCCTGCAGTACTTGGTGCCATTGACTGCACCCATGTTGCCATCTGGGCACCCACAGATGGGGTGGATGAGTGCCGCAATAGGAAGGGCGACTACTCCATCAATTGTGAGGTGGTGTGTGATACAACCGGTGTAACCAATGTCTAGGATGGTACCCTGGCGAGTGCCCATGGCACCTTCATATGGCACAACTCCACACTATGCCAAATCTTTGAAGGTGGCCATATACCCAGTGGGCACCCTGTTGGTGAGTATGCACAGAACACTGCCCACACAAACCCCAGGGACATACAGCAGTACCACAGCAGACACATGCTTCACTGAGGGAAAGGTGGGCAGGGAATGGTGGACAGGTGCACAGGATACAACACAGCTCATAGGTTATTGATGTTATGTGGGCAGCTACAATGTGAAGAGGTGCTAACAGATGTGTGTTACCTTACGGAGACAGGTCATATTCCTTGTGCCCCTGACTCCTCACACCTGTCCTCCACCCCCATCTGTGGCAGAGAACAGATACAATGTGGCACAACTGTGACATGTAATCTTGTTGAGCAAGTCTTTGGCATGCTGGAAATATGATTCTGGTGACTGGACCATTCAGGTGGTGCCCTACAATATACCCCTTAGAAGGCCTGTGGCATATTCCTAGCTTGTTGTATGCTACACAATATGGTGCTCGGCTGTGGAATAGGCCTGCCAGTCAAAGAGGAACAGAGTCACAGAGACATGGAGCCAGAGATCCTGAGGATGCTGGAGCAGCTCATCAAGCATGACCCCTGCATGCCAGGACGGCACTGGAATGCAGAGAAAACATCATAAGAAGTCTCTTCTGTAGGAGCAGGTGGGTGGAAAGAACAAAGGACACAGTTGTTTGAGCAAAACTTTAATGTGAAACACACAAAAAACAAAGCACACAGTGGTAGTTAATAAACTGTGCAGAAACAGAAAGGGATGCTGGCAGGGTGGCCAGGGGAAGGGTGGTGGGAAGCACACTACAGCAAAACAGTGGCAGGTAACAATGTATGGGGTGCTGGGGATGTGTGGAATATGGAGGAGAGCCATTCCTCTCATGTTTGCCTGTGGTCATTGTGAGTACATACCAGTGGCTGCTGCATGCCCTGTTGGTGGGTAGCATGGTCTGAGGGAGGGAAAGGCTGACACCTGGGGTGACAGAGTCATCCTTCCTCATGCATGACCAGCCCAGATGTTGGAGGATGGATTTGGAAGTTGTGCCCAGGTGTGCATGGTGTTGCACAGCCCTGGGGGTCCACAGGCATACCATCAGATCCTCACCTGCCACTGCAGGGCATTAATGTTTGCCATGGTGTCCCTGTGGAACCAAGGCTGTGCACACTGGAAGCAGTAGGGCTGTGAGCTTGGCACAGACTGCCATGCATTCTGGCTGTCCTCTCCCACAGTGAAGTCACCAATGGCAGTGTGGAGGATCTCAAAATGCAAGCCTCACAGTTGTCTGCCTGCTGCCCAGCCCTCTGCAGATCAGCATGCAAGAGGTCCCAAAGGCTGATCTGGTCCTCATGCAAGGTATGCATGAAGGGGGCAAGCTCATGGGATGTGGCAGTCTTGGACTCCATTGCTGACTGCAGCAGCTGCCTGGAGTCTAGTGCAGCCTACATTCAGGGGGCCCCGGCCTTTGGAACATGACCTGGTAGCCCCTGCTGGCCCTGGAGGGCAACACGCAAGGGGTGGATAGGGGAGGTGGCAGGGCTCAGTGGCTGTGGGTGGCCATGCAGGCTGGTTGTGGGATGGCAGAGGTGCTGCCATGCCACACAACCCTCACTGGGGTGCCAGGCAAGTGGTGTGTAGTGGTGGTGGTGGTGGTGACATCACTGGCAGTGGAGGTGGTGGTGAGAGGCCCAGCGGATGGGATGTCATACATAGCAGTGCCATGGACAGGAGCATGGGGTGCATCTGTACATTGAGGGCTGCCACATGTCCACTGCTATACACCACGGGGGCTGGGTGTAGTGACAGCTCCACCAGCAATGCAGCTGGCAACAGGTACTGCATGGTGGTCAGATAGTTGTTGTCATCACTGTCATCTGTGTCCTCAATGATGTAGTAGACTGGTCTGTATGGCTGGCTTGGTGGTACTTGCCATATTCTAGCCAGATGGCTCAGCTACATCGTCCCCTTCAGATAGAACATCTAGCACCGTGGAGAGAGAACAAACTGTCAGTGTCACACACAATACGCAATACACAATGCACGTTGTTGGAGGTGCATGCATGCCCCAGCTTATGGTGCCTTATATCACCCAGCATCAGCATGCAACAGGTGGCAACATGTCTAACTCACCTGGCCCTCAGTGGTCACACAGTCACCTAATAAGGGTGGATCATGCAAGCATGACAGTGCTCTTGACCATGTATCCCACACATGCCACACATGCACAGAGGCAGTCACAGTGCAGGCCACAACACCACACATAGCCCAACACACCCAGCATGTTTCTGCATGCAACAGCACCCGTGGTCAGTGAATAACAAAACAATACAGACACACACTATGTGCATGAACACACTCCAGTGGAAAACTGGAAGTCCAGAAAATCCCTTTTTCCTTTTTGTTGTTTTCAAAATGGTCCAGAAACATTCCAAACATGAATAATACAATAAGAAACAAGTCTTGGATCAAAGGTTGTTTTTTAAAAGTGCATGTTTATTTTTCATCTGCCATAAATTATTTTTTCTGCTCCAATTTTTGAGACTATACAACATCTCTTCATCAATGATTTGGCTGAAAATATTAATATAAAACTAAAATCTGATGCAATTTATCTCCTCAGACTTTATATACACATTATCAATTCCAGGTTGTAATATGGAGTACATAATTCCACATTTCCTTCGTTTATCAACAGTTTATGCACTTTTACTTGTAGCTTTTCTCTTTCATGTTCAATTATTTCAAATAATCTGTGTTTACAGAAACTAAAAATTATTATTTATGTTTGTGTAGGCTGAAACTGGTAGGGAGATTCAGGAGGGAGCTGAGGAAGCATTTCTTGACTGGAAAGGGTGATGGTGGCTTGAAATGCATTGCCTGAGGAGGTGATCTCACTGGTTTCAGTGGGGAGTTTTAAGAAGGGATGGGATAGGTTCATGGGCAAGGCACAAGTAGGGAGAGAACTGACCAGGGTGGGCAAATCTGGTGGTAGGAGTGGAAAGGGAGTGGATGAGATGGATCTCGAGGTCTGATTCTGCTGGCATTGTGGTATGTTTGTATGTTCATATGTTTCTAGTGTGTTATAATCACTTACTTCTACATAGATGTGATACAAAAGGAATTAGTTCAATTCAGCTTTATTTATCATACTTAGTAATAATGCTTAGGCTATCATATTTTCTCCACCGTGCAATACATGATTTCTTTATATTTAACATCAGTACTATCTTTACCACTAAATAATGCAGTATAAAAGTTACTTTTCCATCAAAAACACAACACAATCCATATGTATCATAAGTTGTTATCTATAATGCAGCATGAAATATACCTTATTCAAAAAAGACATTACCCATTTCTATCTAAAACCAAGATGTTGGAACCTGTGCTCTATTTCACAGAAATCTGCATGGAAACATTCCACATGCTTTTACATCACAACGATAAGCTATATCCTTTTCATCTATTAGGATCTTTCAGTCAGTGTCAACAGTTCTGTGCTCACCTTATTGAAAGCAGTTTGTTACTTCCTCAAGTTGTTTTCTTTTGAATGCCTATAAACAAACAAATTCTGGTCAAACCCGCAATGGCAGCTAATGCATTAATAGGATAACAGATGTATTTATTTAAAAGGTTTTATGAGGCAAGACATTCTGAACAAGTAATAGCTTCTTTCAGATTCACTAAGGGTTACTCTGTGTTTATTTATTCTGAAATGTTTAACCAGAAAAGCCATACTGAGCCAAAATAGTTCATTTCTGGTGCATCCTGGAGGGAAGGAAATAGACACTACAATATCGAATTCAGAATCAAATAAAACTTCATAGAGCCAAGTCTGTACGTAAAACTGAAACACTTAAGGCAATACCAAACATTTTTTTTTTCATTTACACACGACTTGTTTAGTAGTCATATATGTAATCATATGCATACATAGAAAATACTTAAACACGGATATATTTTGCTTTTAACACTTGGGTTAGAGAAAGGAGCAAAAGAGCAGTGATGTCCATAACTAGCTCCTATCATTTACCCATAAAACATAAATTGCTATTAAGAGAGAGAATGAATGTGTCTAGGTTGTTTTAAAGAATTGTTTGGGGTCCCTGATAACCTTTGGTTTTGGAAGTGAATTCCATTGTTTAATCACCCTTTGTGAAAAGATGTAAGCCCTTTGGTAATAGCAACCTTCCTTCTCTCAAGTTTCAGAGCGTGTCCGCTGGTGTCAATGTTTATTTCTGTAAAAGCAAGGCCCGTTTCTGTCATGAGATGTTTGTTCCTAACCATCTTCATCATTAATAAAAGCTCACCTGTACTCTTCTTGTTTTAAGTGATGAAAGTCTTAATTTTATGTTTGCTTGCGCCATGTGTAAGAAACATTATGCGCGGCAGCTTAGGAGAGAAGGGTTGTGGAGGTGCGGCATTCTGGCAGCCAATGGGGCACTGCATTTGGGGGCTTGGCACTGGTGGGACCAATGCAGGCCCATGTCTTGAAGACACTGGTTCTGCACAAAGTGCCACAAAGTTGAAAGGTTTTGCCACTGCAATCAGGCACTGCCTTGTCATTGCATCATCAGACATTCCGCTGCAATGAGGAGCAACCCGTCATTGCAGGGACGGTGCCTGCCGTGGTGCCTCCACTAGTTCATTTACAGATGGGGGATCCACTCCCCGTTGGCATGCTGTGACCCCTCCCATTTGTTTGTGTGCCAAGGGGTGCCCATTCTCCCTCAACATCATGATCCCCAACCATCTTTCTTTGCCGATGGGGCCAAATCCCATTGGATCCAGTCCACACCCTTCCCAGTAAATTTGACGATGGGGAGCCCACTCCCGCTCTCATAATGTCCCACCCCAAAAATTGTTATGTGCCCAGGGGTGCCCAATCCCCTTAGCTCCCCCCACTCAGTATGTGCCAATAGAGTGCCCAATTCCCCATCGGCTACAGTACCCCCAAAAAAACACTTGGATTGGCATGCTGGGGGCCACCCAGCATGCCAAAGTCTGGAAAAAAAAAGTCCTGCAATGTTTTTTCTTCCTTTAACCTGTAAAGCAGAAAATGGTCCCTCGTAGGAGTCCACTGGCCTCCCCAACCTGTGCCCACTCTTGTGCACCTGCCTCCCCAAACCCCTCACCCCATACTGACTTCCAGAGACCAGCGTGACAATCTTCGTTGGACGGGAACACGCCTGCATTCTTCAAAGTCGACTCACGAACTGAAGAAATGCTGGTTAGCTGTATAATGGCATAAATAGGGTTTTTTCAACTTTGGTGCATAACTCGGCATTTTGGGGAATTTTGGCACCAAATCTTAAACACGGGGTGCTTGGGACCCCTCCACATGAATTCAGTCACTGTCATTATGTTATTCAGTCCCAAAGGTGATTTCAATCACTATAAGAAATCACCTTCGGATGGAGTAATGAAACAACAGTGCCACTGTTCATGAGGTGGGCTCTCAGAAAGGCCTATGTTGCAAATTTGGTGAACAAAATAAAAAAATGACTGTATTACTGAGCGCGCATTGCACAGTCTCCATGCACACTAGTAACTTTGCAAATTTATAATATTTTCAGTCCAGATTTTCAACATTAGCATTTTTCCACACCTCCTTATGAACAGTATAGCTGTCATTTTGTACATCCTGGCCAAAATGTGTTTTGCACTTCGGCTCAGAATAGCGTGGTCGCTGTGGGAAATCAGTTTTGAGATAGATTGAGAAAATGACAGTGACACTGTTCATGAGCTGAGGTCCTTTAATGTCTATGTTGAAAATTTGTGATGAAAGTCCATAAAGTGACTGTGTTACAAGTGTGTTGCACAGTTTCCATGCACCCTTGCAACTTTACAAATTTGTAATGTTTTCAAGCCAGATTTTCAACACTGCCATTTTTTCATAAGAGCCTATAACACAAGATGGGGGCCAGAATGGGGCAAGTGCCACATGTCAATAGGGCAGGCATCTTTGGAAGAGTGGTGGGGTGTACAGGGTGTGGGCACGCCATGATCCTGGCATGGGCTTGGAGGATGGGGGTATGTATGGTCTGTAGGCTACTGGCTAGTTTGAGGGAGCAACTGTGGAGGTTAGGAGGAATCTAAGTGGCAGGGCAGATGAGTATGGTAGGCATCCTGGCTGAGGGAAACAGGGATGGCAAGGGGACAGAGGAAGAACAACTAGGGACTGAAACTGACCCCAGTATCAGAGGCACTGGCAGAAAAGAGAGGACAAGGAGGGGTGCCAGAGGTGAGGGGTGGGGCCTCCTGTTGGGGAGGAAGAGACCACAAGGAGTACTAGGGAGAGAGCAGATAGCTGTGGTTAGGGAGGAAGCAGGGATGGGACCTGGGGTGGCACAGAGGGAAAAAGTAATAAGGGGAACTGATAGGGGAAGAGATGTAGGAGGGTATCGACCAGGAATAGATTTGATTCTCTGTTATGGGAGAGAGGGGAGCAGGAACATACTGAAGGGGAGGACAAGTGGGGCATGAGAGGGATGGCAACAGCTAAGGGAAGAGATAGCGAGGATGAAAGGGTAGAAGGTGGGCTAGTAAGGAAGGAGGGGTGGTGACTGCAGGAGAGAAGGCCATGGGAAGGGGAAGGATAGAGCAGCATCATTATCGGGTAGAAGAGAATAGGGCTCTAAATTGCCACAACAGCGGGGATAGGAGAGGGTTGGAAATCAGCAGGAGAGGAGGAACGTCGACATGGGAAGCCCAGTAGGAAGTAGTCAGGCTGGGAAGGGGTTCAGGGGATGGGAGGAATAAGGCAGAGAAAGGGTGGGGCAGAAGTAGGGGTACAGATACAGAAGTCACAGAGGGTGCAGCTGGTGGGGATAAGGGGCAGAAAGATTGAATACTGGGGTGGTGCAAGGGGCATTAGAAGGAAAGGGCTAGGGATGGGGTGCTCATCCTAGAGATTGTATATGAAAGGGTGAATAGGGTGGAGGAAGGCACAGCCATATTTAGTGTTGAAGCTATCCCCAGGTTGACTACAGGAGGGGCAGGGCAGGCACTGCTCAAGTGTGCAATGAGGGGAGGAGAACCTCATTTACTGTTCTATGTGGATACAAATGACTTGGCAGGGAGACTGTAGAAGTAGTGAGGGGAGGTTCGAGTAGTTGGGCAGCAAGCAAAGTTAGGGAGTGGCGGAAGTTGGTGGCATTCTCGGGTTACTCCCTGTACCATGTGCAAGCATAGGGAGAAAGGGTAGGAATGAGGAGTTCAACAAGGGCTGCACCAAAAATTACTGGTCAGTGACTAACTGGGGTAGGGTCTGGGGTAATAGTGACTTGTATGCGGGGATGGAGTAGACTTGAGCAGAAAGGAGGGAGTATTAAAGGCAGGATTAGATGGGTATATCTCTCTAAGGTGGATTTAAACTAGTGAGGGGTAGCCAAATGACTGAGATTAGTAGAAAGGTTGGGACAGGGAAGGCTAATGATCTCACCACCTAGATATAGGTAAAGGCAGAGACCTAGTAACCCTGGGAGGAGGTGGGCAGAGTGGTCTGAGTGCAATACAGAAGGCACCACCACTCAGTAAGAATAAGGAGGAGAAAGGGTGTAGACTACCAGGAGGAGGGACACATGCTAAGGAGGAGAAGAGTGAGGAGGAGAAGCACTGGTGGAAGGTGGTTTCTCTCAATGCAAGAAGCCTGAGAACAAAACTGCAGAGCTCAGGTGCTCCTTTCAGAGGAAGGTGGACACTGCTGGTAGAGACAGAGACTTGGGTCACAGAGTACCATGATTGGGGCTTGGCAATCCCAGAATACATGATATACAGGAGGGACTGGGGTTAGAAGCAGGGGGTTGTACTCTATGTGAGGGAAGGATTAAATGCATAAGGGATGAGGAGAAGAGGAGAGGAGAGGGCAGAGATGCTTGGGTGCAGCTCCTGCACTCAAGGGCAGAAAGCTGAGGCTGAGAGTGAGCAGACCACCAGCCCAATCTGAGGAACTGGATGGAAGTTGGCAGAGTAGATAAGGATGGTGTGTGTAGAAGGGGGCTGTGGAGATAGTGGGGATTTAACCTACCACAGGTTGACTGAAGCACCCTGTCACTAGCAGTACCAGGGAGCAGGTGTTCCTTGATGCATTCCAAGATGGCCTTCTAACACAATTGGTAAGTGGGCCTACAAGGCTTGGTAGCACTCTGGACCTAGTACTGGCAAATGGGGAGGTGGTGAGGGAGGTAAGAGTGGAGGACCCACTAGCAGGTAGTGACCACCAAACAGTGTGGCTTCTGTGAGGAAAAGGAGGGAGGGGGACATGATAGAAACTTTCAAGTACCTCAAGGGAATCAACAAAGTCCAAGAGGTAGCATCTTTCAGAAAAGAGATTGCAAAACAAGGGGCACAATTTGAAGATAGAGGGAGATGGCTCAGAGGTAATGTGGAGGAAGTATTCTTCACAGAGAGGGTTGTGGATACATGGAACAGCCTTCCTGAGGAGGCCATAGAGTCAAAAACAGTGGGGAATTCAAGAATGCATGGGACAGACATAAGGCAATTCTGGGGGTAGGAGGAAGGAAGCTGTTGGTTAACTAGGATTTGCAGCTTATCCATTAGGTAGGGAAATGGGCAGACTAGGTGGGCCAAGAGATCCTTATCTGCCATCAAATTCTATGTTTCTATGTTGTCGCTGGGCAGGGAGACAGGAGGCATGGTCACTAAGGTGGTGGACTTTATTATGGTGGACTTTGGGGATGGGAGCAATACTGCAAGAGAGACTCCAGGATATAATGCCGGGATGGATGCAGAACAAAGTGGGGAGTCATAAAGACTGGGCAAACAAAGGCCACAGTAGCCTGCACCAGGGCCAGGAGTAAGAAAAGCAGAGGCAAGAAACTCTGCTGGCTGAACAAGAAGTGCTGCAAGGGGTGAGGGCAAAGACAGCTGCATACCAGAAGTACAGGAGAACAGGAAGGCAGAGGATAAGGAGGCTTTGGGAGTTGGTCATGGGAGGTTACAGGAGGTGAAAAAAGCTAAGACCTCCAGGCAATTAAGTTCCACACAGGGCACAAAAGGAGGGGCAAAATGACTTTTTAGGTATGTCAGGAAAAGAGGAAGTGCAAGGAACATATTGTGAGAAAGCAGGGAGGGGATTGGCTGGAAAAGGGGAGGAGCAAGTGGAAATTCTAAATGAGTACTTCTGCTCTGTTTTCAGTAAGAAGAGGATAGCACACTACCAGAATGGTCTAGGTAGTGGGGAAAGGGGGAGGAGGTGACGGACAAAGTGATCACAGGAAGTAGGGTGCTAGAGGGTCTGAGGACAGTAAGGTGGACAAGGCACCAAGTCCCAATGCCATCCACCCCAGGGAGATGAGGGAGATGGCAGAGGTGTTGGCTGAGCCACTGACAGATTTGTTCAACACCTCCCTGAAACGGAGTGTGTGTCCCAGGACTGGAGGGGAGCCCATGTGGTGCACATACACAAGAGTGGCCCTAGGAGGATCCAGGAAATTATCGGCCGGTAAGTCTCACATCCATAGAAACATAGAAACATAGACTTTGACGGCAGATAAGGACCACTGGCCCACCTAGTCTGCCCATTTCCTTACCTAGAGGATAAGCTGCTATTTAACCAACAGCCTATTTCTTTCTACCTCCCACAAAAATTGCCTTATGTCTGTCCCATGCATTCTTGAATTCTCCCACAGTTTTAGACCTCACAACCTCCTCAGGAAGGCTGTTCCATGCATCCATCACCCTCTCTGTGAAAAAATACTTCCTCACATTGCCCTGACCATCCCCCTCTATCTTCAGATTGTGTCCCTTGTTCTTGCACATCTCTTTTCTGAAAGATGCTACCCTCTTGGATTTTGTTGATTCCACTGAGGTACTTAAACATTTCTATCACGTCCCTCCCTCCTTTTTCTCAAGGGTATACATGTTAAGCTCCTTTAGTCTCTTGTCATACGGCTTCTTTTCAGACCCTGCACCATTTTAGTTGCCCTCCTCTGAACTGCCTCCATCCTGTCTATGTCCTTGCGGAGATGGGGTCTCCAGAACTGGACGAGTACTCCAGATTGGGTCTTACCAACTGTCTGTACAGGGGATAACAACTTCTTGTTTTCTGCTGGTGATGCCTCTCCCTATATATCCCAGTATCCCCCAGCCCTCCCTACTGTCTTCTCACATTGCTTGCCAACCTTAAAGTCATCTGATATGATTACCCCAGGTCCCTTTCCATTTTGTTGTTGTTACTACCTCCTCCCATTGTGTAATCTTCCCTGGGTTTTGTTTCCCAGGTGCATTATTTTGCACTTCTTTGCATTGAATCCAAGTTGCCATATTTCTGACCATTCCTCCTACCTTGCCAAGTCCCTTCTCATCCATTCCACCTCCCTGTGTATCAACCCTGTTGCAGATCTTTGTGTCATCTGCAAATAGGCATACTTTTCCTTCCTGTCCCTCTGCAATATCACTTACAAAGACATCAAAAGGACTGGACCCAGTACTGAACCCTGCATTCCCACTAGTAACCCCTCTTTCTTCAGAGTGGACTCCATTTACAATTAACTTCTGTGTCCTGCTGTCCAGCCAATGTTTTACCCAGGCTACCACCTTGGGACCCACTCCCAGGTTGGTTAATTTGACTATTAATCTTTGTGTGGGACTGTGTCAAATCGCTGCTAAAGTCTAGGTAGGCCATGTCCATAGCCCTCACTGGTTTACTACTTTGGTTACCCAGTCAAATAAATCAATTAGATTTGTCTGACATGACCTTCCTGCTCTGAACCCATGCTGCCTTGGGTCCTGTGCCTCATTGGCCTCTAGGTACTCAACAATTCTTTCCTTCAGAAGTGATTCCATCACTTTCCCTACAGGGGCAAACTGACAGGTCTGTAGTTTCCTGCTCTGTCTTGGTCCCACTTATGTGAACAGGAATCACATCTGCCTTCCTCTAGTCCTCAGGTACCACATCATCCTCCCATGATTTGCTAAAAGGTAGTCAGTGGTGTCACTAGTTCTCTGCTTAATTCTTGTAGAATTCTGGAATTAATTCCATCTGGCCCCATTGCTTTGTCCACCTCCAGTTTTAGGAGTTCTTTCAGAACCCTTTCTTCTGTGAAAGGACTGGGATCAACCCTCTATCCAGGGTGCTTCTGTTAACTGGATTAGGCACTCCTCCACCCTCCTCTTTTGTGAATACTAAACAGAAGTATTCATTTGGTATCCCTACTTTTCACTGTCCTCTCTGCCCACCCACTGTCCATTCTATTCAGCTTCACTATCCCTCCATTTGTCTTTCTACACTAGCTGATATACCAATAAAATGATTTATCCCTTTCTTAACCGATTGGCTATCTTTTCCTCAGTTTGGGCCTTTGCTATTCTGACTTCCCTCCTTGCTTCCTTCTGCCTTAACTGGTACAGTTCTCTGTCCTGCTCCTTCTGTGTTTCCTTATGCTTCCTAAATGTTATCTTATTCTCCTAACCTTCACCACCACCTCTTTTGAGAACCATAGTGGCTTTTTCTTTCATTTTGATTTGTTTATTTGCTTCACACAAAGGCTTGTTGCCTCTGTGATGGCAGTTTTGATATTTCCCCATTGTTGCTCCACTCCTTCTAGCCAGTTTGCTAGTGCTTTTCTAAGGCACTCTCCCATCTTGCCAAAGTCAGCCTCCTGAAATCCAGAACCCTCACTTTTGTATGACTTGACTCTGTAGCTGAGTTTATCGTGAACCACACTGTTTGGTGGTCACTTGTTCCCAAATGGCTACCCACTTCTAGATCTGAGATCCTCTCACTGTCCCCATTTGAGAGGATGAGGTCTAAGATGCTCCCTCATGGTGGGTTCCGAAACTAGCTGTCTAATGCCTGCCACCTGAAGGGCATCGAGAATGGCCCTGCTTTTGGATGTGGCTGCAGCAAAGGTGCTCCAGTTAACATCTGGCATGTTAGGTCCCCATCAACAGTATTTCCCTTTCTGCCATCCTAAGTATGCCTTCTATCATATCCTTATCCATTCCCTCCCCTGACCTGGGGTTCTGTATACAATCCCTGTGTGGATTGTGGTGCCATTCCAGTCTCTAAGGTGACCCACAGTGCCTCCTCTCTCCTGTTTACTCTTTTGTTCAGTTGCTTTTATCCCTTCCTTACATAGAGAGCTACTCCACCCCTTCTCCCCTCTCTGTCTCTCTCCTGTAGGTTGTGTACCCTAGTATGTTAACATCCCAGACATGGTTCTCTGTGTACTATGTTTCTGTGACTGCTACAATATCCAGGCATCCCTCTTCCATCAAGGCCACCAGTTCAGGGAGCTTGTTGCCCAGACCATGGGCATTGGTACTCATTAAACTCTGTTTCTTGATGGCCTTACCCTTTTGTCCATCCCTGTCCTTATTGCATTTGTCACATTCTCCATTTACCCTGCACTTCTCCTATCGACATCTGCATGTTGGTGTCTACCTCATAGTACCCTGATTTTGGGGGCTAGGATTTCCCTGCTCCCTCTCAGTGCCTCCCCTTGGCTAGTTTAAATGCTTGCTATTAAAGCATTTAAACCTATCACCTAGGATCCTGTTTCCCTCCTGGACAGATGGATTTGGAGGCAGTATAGAGCAGTGGTTTAAGGCTCTGAGCTACAAATCTGGAGACCTGGGTTTGAACCCCACAGCCCCATTGCATACTGTGTGACCCTGAGCAAGTCACTTAACTTCCTGTGCTCCCAGGTCACACCTGTAAACAAGTTTTCAGCTAGTGTGCTACTCCTGGTTAAACAATTACAAGAAAGAAAATGATTCAGGCCATGAAGCCAGTATAGGCCTGCATCCCTCCAGGTGGACCCCCAGTCCCCAATGAAACCAAATCCCTGAGCTCTGTACCAGTTTTCAACTACTGATTGAATCCCATGACATGGAGCACCCTAGCCTCACCCATGCCATAGACAGGCAGTACCTCCGAAGGTTACTGTGCGTGTTATTTGTCTAAGGCACCTCTCCATCTCCACAAACACTTGCACTGCTCTGATCCCTTTCTTAGCCAGGTAATTTGTCCCTAGGTGGACAATGACATCCAGCTTCCTCCCTGTGCAGCTGCTCCTGTGATCCTGAGGATTCGCTCCTGTCCCTCAAGCCATGGCACCAGGCAGGCACCTTACTTCCTCTCCTTCCTCCCCAATTCCACCTTCCTAACAATGGAGTCCACCACCAGGAGTTGTTTTCTTACCCTGTGGGGTCCCATGTCACCCTTCTGTGGGTCTCCTTTGTGGAGGGTCCCAGCATCCTCCTTGGTCTCCACTGTGGGTGTCTCCATAAAGGAACCATACTTTTCCAGAACAACATAGAAATTGTGGAGCAGTACAACTGAGGGATGCCTCTGTTCCACCACCCTCACCATCCCTGAGCCCACTGTGGTCCAACCACTCCTCTTTCTTGGCAACCTCTGAGGCAATGACAGTGACCCTGGTGGTCCCTGGGTGGGAGAAGAGGTCCTCAAATCCTGGCCAACTCAGCCTGGAGATGAGCAGCCTCCTCCCTCAGCCCAGAGAAGTGCCTGCAAATGGGACAACACTGCATCCTCCAGAATGTCTTCGAAGACTGCTACACAGCCACTGCACTCACCACTCCCATCATGTCTTATTTCTGACCCCTAATTGTTGTTTGGAATACTTACTCTTTCCTCTGTTTGTTTATTTCTTTTTCTGTCCCTACTTACTGCCTCTGTGCCCTTTTAACTCCTGATCTTCCTGTTCTGAGACAAGAAGTTCCTATATTTCTCAGTAGTCTCCTTACTTGCTCAGAGTCAGACCTCCAGCAGCTGGGGGATGGAGGCTACTCTTGCCCTTCTAGGGTGATGAGATCCATAGTGGGTAGCTATGGAGCCAATACTGAAGAGAGGCTGGTGGCATTCCTAGACAGTAATGGTCTCCAAGATGGCCAGCAACATGGGTTCATCTCAGGGAGGTCTTGTCAAACCAACCTAACAGAGTATTGTGACTGGGTGACAAGGAAGTTGGACAAAGGCCATGTGTACATGTCCTGTACTTGATCTTCAGTAAGACCTTTGATACAGTGCCTCATGGGAGACTGGGGGAAGCTGATAGCAGTGGGGGTGGGGAAAAGCTGACTAAATGGATAGAGAACTGGTTACAGGGGAGGAGGCAGAGGGTGGTGGTGGTGGGAGAGCTCTTGACGCAAAGCAGTGACAAGAAGGTGCCATGGGTCAGTGCTGAGCCTGGTGCTATTTGGGTCTTTATCTTCGATATAGCACATGGAGTGGGGAACAGGGTTAGTCTGTTCACACATTATACCAACTTGGGTGTGGTGGTGGACGAAGAGGACAGATGGGAAAAACTGCAGGGGACTAACCAAACTAGAGACATGGTCAGTATAGTGGCAGCTAAGTTCAATGCAACAAAGTTTAAAGGGATACATTTCAGGGCTAAGAACCAGAAGAGCGACTATTGGTTGGGGATCAGAGGGAGCAGAAGGACCTAGGAGTCTTGGTAACTGGGAGCATGAACAACTCAGCCCACTGCACAAAAGCAGCAGTGAAGGCAAACAGGATGCTGGGGTGCATCACAGGGTTCTCATCCAGACACAGGGATGTGATCCTACCTCTCTACAGATCATTGGCCAGACCACACCTAGAGTACTATGTACAATACTGGAGGCCATACCTGAGGAGAGATATAAAGTTACTGGAGGGATGCAAAGGAGGGCAACAAAAATGTTAAAGGGATGGAAGGAAAGAAATATGTATGAAAATGTTAGACTGAAGGACCTGAACATGTACACTCTGGAGGGAGGAGGATAGGGGAATATGATCAAGTGTTTAAATACCTGAGGGTAACTAAACCTAGCACTGAGGAGGAATTTAAATTGAGGAGTGGAAGAGAGACAAGTGGGCATGAACTAAGGTTGAAAGGGGAACATTTCAAGAGGGAAAAGAGGAGGCACTACTTCTCTGAGAGGGTAGTGTCTAGTTTGAATGTGCTGCCAGAGGGTGTGGTAACATGTAGGACAGTCAAAAGCTTTAAGGAGAGTGGGATAAAGCAAGAGGAAGAGTCAGGGCAGGGGCTGGGACAAGCGGGGAGGAACTGAGGGGAGGAGGCTGGGGCAGCTGCAATCTAGGGTGCTAGCTGCACTCGGGCAGACTTACATAGACTGATTGGTGTGTTCTGCTGGCAGATTCGTATGCTTGTATGTAAAATCAGTGACTGTTCATGAGCAGAGGTCCTAAAATGCCTATGTTGAAAATTTGGTGACAAATATCCATAAAATGACTGTGTTACAAGTGTGTGTGATGCAGTTTCCACACACCTCATAACTCTGCAAATGTGTAGTATTTTCACTCCAGATTTTAACATTGCCATTTTAAGAGCTCCTTATGAAAGTACAGCTGTCATTTTAGCATCCTGCGAAATAAGCCTTTATACATCTGGCGCAGAATACCATGGTTGCTGTGGGAAGTCAATGTTCAGGACAGATTAAGAAAATCATAGCGACAGTGTTCATGAGCAGAGGTTACAAAATGCCTATGTTGAAAATCTGGTGAAATAATTCCACTAAATTACTGTGTTACATGCATGCATTACGCAGTTTCCACGTACACACAGAGGTTTGAGCATTTTAATACTTTCACTACAGATTTTCTACATTGCATCTCTTCACACCTCCCTATGAATGGTACAGCTGTCATTCTTCATTCTTCACCTCCTACCAGATCTGTGTTTTCATACATCTGGTGCACAATGGCATAGTTGTTGTGGAAACTCAAATTTCAGAACACATTGACAAAATCAGAGTGCAACTGTTCATGAGAAGAAGTCCCAAATGCTTTCATGAGGTGGGCCACAAAATGCTCATGCTGAACATTTGTACTGCAAATACCAACACATGCCAGGTCATTACAGTTTCTAACCATAACGTCCCACCCTGTACAGACTGACAGGCATCACGGGTGTGCCTTTGGATTACCGACTGTAATGCTCATGCCATTCCAACCTCACCCCCAACCCTGCAGCCACTGACAGGCATTGACCTGTGCCTTGGACTCTTCAGACCCATAGTTCATCCCATTCTATACTACACCCATTTCAGTGTATGTTCTTATGTAGTGGGGTGACTGTAAAGCTAGAACACCCCAAGGCACACCCAACACTGTCAGTGTCTGCAGGATAGGGTAAAGTGAAATGACATAAACGTTATAGGCAACAAACCCAATGCATACCCCAATGCCTGTCTGTCTCTGCAGGGTGGAGGTGGGGTTGGCGTGAACTTCAGTACTGCACTGCCACATTCTCTCTGTGTAACTCCTCACCCCTGCCTTTTTGTCAAAATGACAGGTGGCATGCTGTTGGCGCTAGCAGCAATACCTGAGTGGGGACCTGGGTTCGGGAGGATGAGGTTACTCAGCACAGGGGACCTAGGTTTGGCTACTTTGCACAGGGGCACACAAGTAAATCTGAACACAGGAAGGAATAACTGTAATGTCCATAACCAGGAATGGGATTTTACAGTGTGGCTTTTATTCACAACTAGCTGAACACAACAAAGCATAGATGGATCCCCATGGGGCTACATTTACTGGTAATGCAGATTAGAGACTACAAGGCAGTCCACTTGAAGAATGAACCAATTCTACTGTTTTCAGGCTTTGGACCCACCAGGCACACAGCCGGACTTGCATGCGCTTTGGGTACACAGCCCAACTGGCCAGCTCCCTGCCGACCACTTGAATAACGGTCCATTGGAAGAATTAACCCTTTTTCTTGTTGTGGCTCCCCCACCACTCAGAGTCTGTGACTCCTAGAGATTTCCTTCTTACTTCTTCTGACTCCCATCTCACAAAGAAATTTTCTTTACCCTTGTTGTGGCTCCCACACAACTTAAGTCTCAAACTCCTAGAGAGATTTTCCATTTGCGACCCATGTCTGGGTACTTCCCTCATCACTGGCAAGCGCATGAGGCAAGTAGCAATCACAGAAGAAATCTGTAGGGGTGGACCTGGTTACTAAAGATGGGGTGTGTTCCCACCTCCAGCTTCCACAGCCCATACCCGGCCATTTCTCTGGAAAAACTGAAACTTCTGAATGTAGATTAAATGGTGGATGAACTGTGGCCCCTCTACCATATTACTTGAATTCACACAGCACTCTAGCTTTTGACACTACTCGATTTGTTTGTCCTAGTCCTATAGGCCTCCCAAATAGTAGTTCAATTCCTAGATTTCTTCACATATCCCAGGCTGAAGAAACACATTTTGCCCTCTCATATTAGAGTAAACACTCACCCTTTTGTTGCAGGTGCCCCACAGGCAAATTTCAACTCTTCCCACTTTTCAAACACAGACTGAAACTGAAATAGGCAGCTTTCTTTCTTCTGCAGAATTTAGGGATTGCCCCTGGAATCTACATGGGGATCTTTACTCCCCGGAGGAAAGGGACACTGAGACCAACAGCGGTCTCCACCACTTGAAGGCAAACTGGAGACTGACCTTCTTGGTTGAAAGCAAACAGGAGACTGACCTTCTCTTACTGAAGGCAAACAGGAACTGACTTCTTTGAAAACTCCCAACGTTCATGCCTAACTCCCTCTGCTGCAGATTCCAATGTGGCTTATGCAGCTGTGACAGTTCTTTGGTGATGTCATCTCTCAGTCTCAGCTGAGACTGAGAACAGAGTGAGACAGTGTGAAACCCATTTAACTGGAGTTTCACAAGCTGCCTTCCCTGCCTACCACTAGGTCTTACTGGGATTCTAGTAACCCGGGTAACAAGGGTTATATCTGCATCTGTCTAACTGCTGCATTTCCAATGCTAATACCAGCAAGCAAACATTTGGCATTGACAAATGCTTGTTTTAGTCTCTCGTCATCACCTAGAGTTTTATATCCTTGGATGTATTTAGTAACTTTTTGTATTTTTATATCGTGTAATGTCATCTTTTACAGCTGCTAGGCAGACCAACATGACTGTTTAAACAGTATTACTAATGGTGTGTTTATTGAAGTAAACATTTGGGTCTTTGAAATGAGTTTTAACATTTAGGCCCAGATATTCAAAAGAGTTGCGCCATGCAACCATCCTACATTGCGCCATTCTGCGATATTCAGCAGGAGGCAGTTACCCACTGACAACAGGTTTTGCAACAGCGCAATGCAAATGAATGCATGCTCATCAGGAGGGAGGAACCATGCATAAACTGCTCAACCCGATATTCAGTCGGATTTGTGCAGAGATGATACATCGCACCAACCCCAACCTAGCCTGCACACAACCTAGGCAAAAAAAGGATCAAGTTGAGGGCCACCCACAGGTGAGCTGCTGTATTGCAGGGCACAGCACAGCAGCTGCCACCTGGCTGGCCCCAACTCCAGTACCTGTGCCCCCCACCAGCCCAATCACGGGCAGTATGTAAAACCAACACCCCACACATCTCGATGCCCGATCGCGGGCAGAAAGTAACATGAACCCCCGCCCACATCTCCCGATGCCCAATCGCGAACGAAAGTAACATGAACCCCCACCCACATCTCCGATGCCCGATCGTGGGCAGAAAGTAACATGAACCCCCGCCCACACATCTCCGATGCCCGATCGCGGGCAGAAAGTAACATGAACCCCCGCCCACATCTCCCGATGCCCGATCACGGGCAGAGCATTATATCCAACCCCAGTGTCCGATCGTGGGCAGAATGTAAAAGCCCACCCGAATATCTCCCTGGTGGTCCAGTGGACCATATTGCCGATCGCGGGCAGAATGTCAGAGATTACAACCCCCAAACATCTCCCTGGTGTCTAGTATCCCCCACCCACCCGCAGCCCCTCCACCGCTCCCTCCTGGCAGCGGCGGGTGGCAGCATCCACCACCTGCGCCCACCGACTGACTGTCTGGTAGGCTGAATGAACATCATTCACAAATCTGGACTGTCATGTACCGTATGGGCTGCACGCCCATTGGCTGTAGCTCTGCACCAATGGGCGTGCAGCCCTACTGGACAGTCAGTCGGCAGGCGGCGGCGGCAGGCAGGTGGGATGCTGCCCACCCGCCGGCTGCCAGGGGGCGGGGTGGAGGGGCTTCGTGGGTGGGTGGGGGACACTAGACACCAGGGAGATGTTTGGGGGTTGTAACTTGACATTCTGCCCGTGATTAAGCATTATGGTCCACTGGACCATCAGGAGATATTCGGCTGGGGGCTTTACATTCTGCCCGTGATCGGGCACTGGGGGTTGATACACACTCTGCCCACGATCGGGCATTGGGAGATGAGGGCGGGGGTTCATGTTACTTTCTGCCCTTGTCGGGCATTGGGAGAATAATGTAGGCGGGGAGTTCATGTTACTTTCTGCTCTGATCGGGCATCGGAGATGTGGGGCGGGGGGTTCATAGTTACTTCTGCCCGCAATCGGGCTTGGGAGATGTGTGTGGGGAATGTTACACAGATACTGCCCGCGATCGGGCTGCAGTGTGCATCAGTCCCCAACGGCCTGCTGCTCGGCAGGGCGACCAGGTGCAAGTCCTCGGGGATCGGCACACCTACATGCTAATGGCATGCAAATGGGAGCCATAAATAGATGCAAATGGCCCCTCTGCACTTGCATAAATTATGGCCCCATTTGCATGTCACCTTTTGAATATCAGAAATTTGCACATGGCGTAATGGTACTTGCACCACCACAAGTTTAATGCTCAACTCTGGCAACTTGCGGTGGGCATAGGTCCTTTGAATATCACCCGGCTACACCCCTGTAGCTATTTTGAGCAGCGCAGGGGCTTGCACCCTCAGAATGGTGCAGTTGAATATCTGGGCCTCAGTGTACTATTATTAAGGAAAACACTGCTTACCTGCCATTGTTCTGTCACTTGTGCCACTGCACCGACTGGCAGTTCTATATGAAGAAAATACATTTTTCTAACTTAATTTAGATAGATATTTATGGTATAAAAGTGCTTGCAGGCTTTCATTTTGTAAGGCCATCAACAGCAATCTCTTGGCCTGTTGTATGCTAATAAGCTCCTGCTGAGACTACAGGATTATATAAGAACATCCCAGATGAAGGAGCGAGCAGCTCCTACGAGATGGCAGCTGGCGACCTTAGAAAATGAAGTTTACAAATGATATGTTTTAAACTACCTAAATGAGGTTAGAAAAGTTGTTTTTATGTAGAACAGTTAATCGTGGACATAGGAACTAGCAGAGACGGCTGGCAGGTAAACCATGTTTTCCTTCAAGGCTCATTCACTACTAAATTCCCCAGACTTAGTCAGGGTGGGGGCCGTTTAAAACCATATGCAGATGCTGCATAAAACTTAAACAGTGATCGCATCGATGCTGACAACATGGACAGATCACTGTAACGTCCTCTCAGGACACTGGCACTCTTTCCCTAGTTCTGCACCTTTCTGAATAACTCCAACTCAGAGTTGAGTTGATAATTCTAAATTGGGGGCTTGTGGAGGCAGAGCCCCACATGGGAGAGTTCAGGGCAAAGCCCCTGAAAAAACAAACTGTTCACTGGACAGCTTTATGCTGACTGCAGTTGTACTCGATATAAAGTCATCACCGTAACATTGTTTGATTAAATAGCTGTTGAACAGCATTACAGATCTTTTGAAATAAATCATGCAGTCAAAATATAGGGCATTGGAAATAACAATAACTTAAAGATAACCTGCTGCTGATTCTGACCCGCATACATTATTTGGTTCTCTGAAACAACCTTATGCTGATGCCTGAGTGTATCTCCTGTCACTTGACTGGAACGCATTTTATAAACAACATGTTCGTCAGCTTATTAGCTTTATTTGAAAGAGACCTTGGCTGTTACTTATATAAAAGTACCAATGTGGTATCAAGTAAATACCAAAATGAATTATAAAGTGGTAGACAAAGTGGTACAATACCTTTTCTTGGATAAAAGTAGTAAGTTTAAGTTTATGTTTTTGGGCACGCTCCAGGGCCTGCTTCAAGTGAAAGTATTTTGCATTTTTAGCTTGTCCTGCACTAGCTAATAACTCTGTTTAATGAGCTAAGGAAAATGACATTTCTTTCTTCATGGCTGGTTACTAACATTTGAGAATGTATGTTTTCTGAGCAGCAGCATTTCCAATTCTATAACAGACCACGGCAAATTTCCTTTGTCCAGAAATGTTTTATTTATTTCGTTTTTGTTGACCGGGTAAGTGCACTAGACAAATCCTGCCTATTTTCAGGCATGACCCAGTGGAGGATACAGATGAATGCCAACTGACCTTGAACCAGATTAAGCTGTTGGTGGTATTTTTAGTGAATGAGGGAAATTTGGCCAGGGCACGAGGAAATTCCCTACTCTTCACTTCAGAGGGACTGCTGCTCTGTTTCAGAGTAGTGGTCAGTTGTGGGATGGAGGGTGAGGAGGATGGACATCTGGTGCAGTTGGAGTTTTATCCCTGGCCTCAGTTGCTGCTTTACCAAGGGACACATTTCAGAATGCTGAGGAAATATTGGTTGTCTGTGTGGAGGAGAAGTCTGCTCGAGGCAGACAGAGTTGTGCCTTTACCGATAGTCACAGAGGGCTTACCTTCTCGGAAATGGCTGATTCATGTGTTTCCTCACTGCATGCAGTATCCACCACTATGGCTGTCGTCCTGTGCCTGTACTGTCTGGTACTAGTGGAGGTAGCAGCTGTCCCTACCTCTCTCCGTGGAGTCTGCTTTGACATCTGCTGTCAAGCCTGTGTTAGAGTTTGGCTGCCAGTGATGCATTCTATGATGATGACAGAGAGAATGCAGAAGTCCTTGTTCAGAGTGGAGCCGGCCATGGTGAATGGTTGAGGCAGTGGTGAAGGAGGAATCATTGAGACAAGCTGGCTGGATTCAAACCCTACATGGGGCCTGGGTGCCTGATTCAACTTGGTAGTCCTTTTCTGAGGAGAACACTCCGGTGCAAGGTACTGTGCAGCTAGGCATGGGGAGGGAGCAGCCTGTTCTTTCCTCGATCAATGGGATGGGAGTTATGGTGGCTGAACTTGACATGGTGTATAACCTTCTTACTGAAACTGATCAAACTGACTGTACTGTGCACTGGGACCGATCTTCACACCCACCTTCTCCACATCGAGAGTGCCATAGAACTGGACCCAGATATTTGGATTTCTTTAAAAATAAGAAAATGGAGCAAGCCCCTAGGCATAATGCTGTCAAGCTGTACAGAGGGTCTACGGAGCATCCTGACAGGCTTTATGTTGTTAAACATCTTTTAAAAAGTTCTATGGGATTTCAAGCTGCTGATATTTTGCTCTCATTAATGTCAGGGAGGACTCCTTTGATATCAATTTTAGGACTTTTGCTGGGCTTGATTCTTTTGGAGAAAGTATGAAATGCATAAAACATTGCCTTTATGGTCTCCTTTGGGGCCATCCCCTTACTAAACCCTGTATAAATCAGTGGTTGTTATGTTTTGAATGAGGGTGAACATTGGTAATATTTACTACTGGATGGAACAGAAATGTCAGGTTATGGGGCCTGCTTAAGCTATCATTGATAGTGAAGGGATTTGGAATGGTAGCTGGAGGTTTAAAGTCAAATTACATTTAGTTGGAAATGATGTGCAGCATATTGCCAATAGTTTTTGGGAGGAAGGATAGAGGGTAGTTTTTACCCAGGGCAACCAAAAGCTTGCTATAAATGTGGTAGTCCCAGACATCTTAGCAGCACTTGTGACAGGGTTATTTGTGCTTTATATGGAGAATATGATCATCCAGCTCAGTTTGCAGGAATGTGTTCAAATGTAATCTTTGTATTGAGATTGGCCATGCTTATCATCAGTGTTCTTGGGCAGGCCAGAATCGAACTGGCAGCCTTAATCAGGAGAATTTGGTCTCTGAGGCCCAAAAAGATACAGGCAGGCCAGACCAGAACCTGGCCCTGATGAGGCTTCTGGGTCCTTCTCTGTGGATTTCACCCAGGCTACTGCTTCCTCAGCTGGCCCTGCTGCTTTGGAAGCCTCCCGGTTTCTCGTGTTGCTCACTCTCCCACTGTTTCAGTTACTGTTTGAGAGGGTGATGTGGGGCAGATGCCACCCCCAGGTGGAAGCTGATTTTCTTCCTCAAAAACAGGTGACTAGATGTTCCCTGAAACCCAAGGTCCTAGTTGGCCCTATTCTCACACAAAATTCCTTTCAGGTGCTTCAGGAGCAGGAAGGGGTTTGAGTCTGATGTCTCATCCTTATCTGGTATGGTTTCCGAAATGGGAATGATGAGGATACTCCTCAGAGTGTTCCAACTTCTAAGAAAAGGTAGGTAGAAAGAGAAAAAGATAAGGAGGAGGGTTGAAAAAGTTCTGTGTTTTTTTTTGTTAAATTTTTCTTATAAACCTGTACATTTTTTGAAATTTAAGTTTATTGAGTTTTCAAGTACAAAAGTACAAAAAGAGAATGTACAAGGAAAAAACCAACACCACCAACACAACAGGCCCAGTCAATACAACAGGAATATACACGGAACATACCCACCCTCCCCAAAACCTGCCCCCCAGACCTCCCCAACTATCACTCCAAATCCTCCCAACTAACCCCCACCACATATACTGTAACATAATCCAAAAATATCTAAGGTACCAACCCAGCAACATCCCTCCACCTCCCTCACCCACCCTATAAAGGTGTGCATTCTCAATAATGAAAGCAGTCTGGATGTATCAAGTGTCTATCCATGACAATTAAGTCCTCTATATTAATAAAGATAATACATACATAATTACGCTGCAAAAGCTGTGCAGACTACGGGATCGAGTCAAAGCAACTAGTGAAAACATAAAGCCTGCAGCTTACCCCACCTCTTCGAAACAAGTCCACCCGATAATGCAGACTGGCAATTAAGCTCTCCGACTGAAGTAAGACATTAAGCTCAGTTAGCCAATCAGCATAAGTCAGGCCATCTGATCAGTCCAGTGTCTAAGGACCAGCTTCTTGACCGCCATAGATACCAGAACCATGTGAAAGCGAAGCTCCACACTATCAATACAGGAGTAATCCCCAGGATGCAAATATCAGGGGTAAAGAAATTCGACAAACCCAGAAGGGGTCTAGATTATCCTGGATGAGGACCACAAGGGAGCAACCTTGGTACAGGCCCAGAACACATGAGAGGTTCCCTTCATCCTGCGAACACCTAGAACAAGTAGGGTGGGGAAGTTTTTAAGTTTACAAAGCTTAACTGGAGTGTAGTATAAGTTATTTAAAATGTAATATTGAGTTAACTTTAATCTATCCTGAGAATAGTACCTATGGAGATCCTTCCATATATGGGGCCAATTAAGAGAGGCATTGGGGAGCAGTGAAGACCAAACATCGGAGCCAGCCACGGCCTCAGGAAACTTATAGTTTAAAAGGAAGGAATAAATTAAAGAGCTAGGCGTGCGCTGAGAAGCAAGATTAATGATTTGAAGGAGAGAAGGGTAGACCAGAGAGTCTTTAGCAGACGTACCAAATTTCTGAACAAGAAGATGTCTTAATTGGTACACTTTGAAAATCTCTCTCCTGGGGATGTCGAATTTGGCAAGTATATCACCAGAAGAAAGAAGGGATTCCTGATTGTATAGCTGCTCCAGTCTGACCTCCTAAGCTGTGGAAGCCAGTCAGGATTGATCCAAGATTACCCAACTTGAGATTGGGATTAAGAGTACCGACTGACCAAGATCCGACACGACGGAGATATTAGCGATTATAGACATTGGTTCAATGTTTTAAGGATGCCAAAATTGTACTGTCCGTCAGCCAGCGTTCAACTGTTACTGGAGAAATAAAAATACAGCACAAGTATCAAGTTTTGATCCTGAAAGACAAGAGCTCTAACTGAAGCCATGACGGACATGGTAAGCAGGGTCTGTAAAAAGCCACCTCCCAAGCTTAGAGAGGTGCGCTGCCCAGTGATAAAACACGAGATTAGGGAGCTGAAGCCCACCTTTTCTTTAGGAAGGGACAACTTGACATATGAACGCCTTACACCTTTCCCACGCCAGATAAAATTGAGAACATAATGTGAAATTGTTGAAGGTATGTGATGGGCAACCATAAATTTAATAAATTAAGGGGTAAAAATCCGGGGAAGGATATTCATTTTAATAATATTGATCCTGCCCAAAGAGAAATGGGGAGGGAGGACCACTGTTGTAAATCCTGATGGACAAGATTTTTAATGTTGTCTAAACTGAGCTTCCTCAAAGAGAGGTTCCAGTCATAAAATGAATCCCAAATACTTAATAGATCTGGGGCCCACCTCAGTCTGATATAAATAAGGTCCTGCTTGCTAGTATGGACATTTAATGGGAAGATTTCAGACTTGAGATGTTCAATTTATACTGGGAAAAGTTTCCAAACTGCTTAATAATATCAATACGCCACTTTTAGGGATTCAGCGGGTATTCTAAATGCAGAAGAATATCATCTGCATAGCAGAGAGCACCAGTTCCTGCTGCAATAACCTACAGCCCGTGACATACGGGAAGACTTGAGTTTAATAAGGAGGGCTCCAAATATAGATTAAACAGTAAGGGCGAAAGGGCAACCCTGCCTGGTACCAGTATATAAACGAAAAGAGAAGAAAAACCCGTTACAATAGATTTTGGCTGTGGGAGTACTGTAAAGAATCTGAATCCACTTTATGAACGGTCCTGGAAATCCATTCTCTCCATTACCGTCAAAGGAAGGTCCAGTCCACAGAATCAAAAGCCTTCTCGCATCCAGTGAGACCAGAGCCGCAGGGTAAAGGTGAATGGGCAGATTGGGTAATATGAGATAAAGTCCTTAAGTGGTCCCTGGAGGACCTACCAGACACAAAACCTACTTGTTCGGGGCTAAGTAAACCATTCCAGACTTTCTTAACTCTTTCAGCTAGAATCTTGGCAAGATCTTAATGTCATAGTTCTGGAGGAAATGGGCCGATAATTACTGGGTCCGTCAGGATCCTGTCCGATTTGGAATCAAGCAATTGTAGCCTCAAACAAAGTAGGGTCTACATCAATAGCAAGGAGAGATAATCATATAGTTTAAGAAGCACAGGTGCTAGCTCTTTAGAAAAACCTTATAGAAGTTAGCAGGAACCCATCAGGCCCTGGTGCCTTATCGAGTCAGAGAAGTAATAACTCCTCTATTTCCCCAGAGTGATAGGAGCTGTCAGAATTTGGTGGTGAGACGGTAAAGACAGGGATTTCGATGTCCCCTAAATATGTAATAATATTCGAATGGAAACAGGCACAGGGGCTTACTATAGAGATCCATGTAATCATTTTCAAAGATACGGGCAATGCCTCTAGGGAAGTTTCAAGCGGGCGGTTGGGGAGACTAAGGATGGAATTAATCTAGAGGCTTCCATCAACCTCAAACATAGAGCCAAAAGCTTCCGGCCTTTTCCCTTGGTCTAGGTATTTAGCCTGGGTTCTCACAATACAGTACTCCATCTTTTCTTTCAAGAGATCCATATAGTCACTCTTGGCCGCTAGGAGAGTTTTGAGGAACTTAACGAAGAAGTTAAAGAATAGTCTGCCTCTAGCTCTCTAATTTTATTCAGTAAGAGAAGAGATTTGAAAACCTCTCCTTCTTCCTAAGCGGAGGCCATCTTTATTAACTCACCGTAAGATAACATTTCAATGCACACCAAATTATGTCGTTCTCGTTGTAGAATCAAGGTTGTCCGTGAGAAGAGAAATCAATGACCTGTCTGGCGACACCAAGTGGGAATCTTTAAGCAATTGGGTATTTAGCCTCCATACGGTGTCCCGACAGAACTCGGGATCCAAAAGAGTTTGACCCAAACTATGGCGTGGTCCGACAATATGATGGGATCAATGCCAGATTGAAGAAGGCTTGGAAGGAAGAATTGGCTAGATTAACACATAATCCAATCTTGACTTAGAACAATGTGGCTGGAGACAAAGGAAAAGGCTCGAAAGGAGGGTTTAGCAGTCTCCAGGGGTCACATAACCCCAACATGGATAGGAAGTCCTGAAGAGCTCTTTTGGGCGGAGTAGAGGCGATTATCACTAGGCTCCTATCTAGTGTAGAAGAAAGGGGAAGATTCAGTCCCCATAAACCTGTACATGTCTTCTTTTCGTTTGGTTTCCCTTAATGTTTGTAGCATTAAGTCTTTTCAAAAGCAAATAGCCTTATTGGAATTGTTTCGAGCTGCCCATTTGATGCTTTTACTTATTCAGGAAACTAGATTTACTTCCTTACAGGATATTGTCCAAGTTAAAAACATTGGCCTTGGGGCCTTCTTTTGGTACTTTGGGAAGATGTAGCAGATGGTCTTGGGATTCTTTTTCAGTCTCCCTACATTCAGGTTCAGAAGGTGTTTGATATTTTGCCAGGAAGAGCTTTACTGTTAGATTGTGTGTATGAAGGTTTCTCTTACGTATCATTAACAACTATGCTCCCAAAGTAAGAAGGCTAGAATAGAATTGTTTACCCTTATTAAACCTTTTTATTTTCTTCTAGAATGTTATTTTGGGGGTGACATGAACTGTAGCTTAGATGTTACTACGGGATAGCGTTCAGCAAAAGTATATTGTGATTCCCATGCATTACATAATATCATTCATACTGCAGATTTGGTGGATGCCTATAGGGCTTTGCATAAGGATGGGATTTACCTACCAGCATAGTGCATATAGTACCCTATTGATTATATTTTACCTCTCGTCAGCTAACGGTTCAGGGTTTTGGGTTACAGTTTTGTGCATTTTCTGATCATTGTATTCTAAAGTGTGATATTCAATGTTCAACCCCCCCCTTTTCCATGGATGCCTAGGTGCTGGAAATTGAATTATGTTGTTTTAGATGATCCAGTTGTTAAAACTAAAGTAAAATTGTTCTTTGAGTTTTGGGGTTCTGTGGCTGTTCTTTATGACTCCTGCTACTCTTGGTGGCGGGATACTAAAATGGATTTAAAACTTTTTCCTTGATTTGGGAAATCTAAAGGCAATAAGGATTATTTGGGGTATCTAGTTTTAGAGACCACTTTTATCATCTCCTACCTCTCCCTACTATGCAGATTGTAGGATGAAAGCACAGCTGGATATGGTTAAGCAGAAAGTGAGGGATTATCACTATCAGTGCGCTGCTTTTGTATATGCTACTGTGAAAGGGTCAATGGGATGCTACAGAGACCCCCTTTCTAAACTCCTTCAAAGTCTGTTGCAACAGCATACATTCTTATTTCTTTCTTTTTCTAAGTCCCTGGTTTCCCCATCAGACAGGAAGGGCACCTATCTGATGTCCTATCTATCCCTGAACTGCTTGTGGTCTCAAATCTAAATTCCAGATCCTTGAACATATTGCTCCTCGATCGTGCGCACACTTGCCTCTTGGCGGTCGTGCACACTAAACTGTGTGAGCGTGCGACTATACGCACCTAGTGCTATTAAGCTTGATAAAACATTTCTTTTCCTTTAAAATTGCTGTGAGGTTTAAATACATGTCTTTAGGCTGTTTGAGCCTTGTTTTGTTGAAAGAAATGAACCTTGCACAGCCTTGTAAACAGTTGTAATGCGCTCAAGTGAAGAAGTAGTTTCAGATAGCAGCCATAGAGATTATGTAAAACAAAAAAACTACAAAAGTCCTGATAAAGCCTGTACAATGCTGAGACAAACTAATTTAGGAATAAGGCTTTAAATGTCCCTGGAAAGAGTCTAAGTTAAAAGGAAACAACATAAGAAATGGCATTTATCTTTGTAGCATAAGTTTTGCAACAGACAGATGCTTTAGCACAACATTTCCTTTGAGAAGCCTCATTTTGTTAATGTTTGTTTTGTAAGATGTTTTAAACCATGTATATTAAGCCTAGGTTGTTGGAATTCAGTGAGAGAACCTTTATTAAGTAAATAGAAATATATTTACCCTTATGTTTGAACACTGAACCTAGACTGGTGTTTGTCCTGAGTGCCCTCTGATTCTCTTTAGCTTCTGCTTCATTCTCTATAGAGCCGGCCGCCATTTTACATCATCTTTATAGGCAGAGGCTAAGGGAAGAGTCAGTAGGACACTGGGACAACCCATTCTTTGCTATTTTTGTTTATATGATGTTAAAACACAACTGAACTAACCAGAAACATTATATTATTGTATTGAATATGCCTGATATTATATAACTGGTTATATGTGCCTGAATTAAAAAGTTTTGTTAATAAAAATACAAAAGGGGAGGCGACTTCCATCATGTGACCAGCTAGCACTATAGAAGAAGGACATCTTCTGTTAAATGATCAGATCATCTAGGGATCAGCAAGGAGCTGACCCATACCCGACACTAGTACCTCCTAGTGGTGAAAACTTGGTATTGCAGAATTATAGTTTCAGTTTGGATTTTTTCCTTTTTATTGTCCTTGTTGACAAGTTCACTTAATTTACTTATTTGAATGCTGAATAAAAGCTACTTTTGGTTCTTCATCCTGGTGTCCTTGTGTGTGAATCCCACTAACCTCTTACAGCTACTTTTAAATTTGGTACTACTAAATCTCCTTTTTCAGATCCACTTGAAGCATGTAAAACAAAATTGTCTAATAAAAATATGACTGGTCTTTTGGATCACTCTGGTCAAGTGCGTATGTCACATGCTGAGATGTTGGATGTTATGGTAGAATATATTCAGAATTCTCTGGGACAGGAGCTTGTCCCTACTGTGGCTTGGGATTCATTAATAAATTGCTCCTTGCCTCTCTTATCCCCTGAAGTTATGGCAGATATTGATGGTCCAGTTACTTTGACTGAGGTATTGAGGTTATTTCTCACTTACGTTCAGGTGTGTCCCCGGAGAAGATGGACTGACAAATGAGTTCTTTAAAACTTTAAAGGAGTTAGTGGTCTCCCTTTTAGTGGAAGTATTTAACAAATTTTGATGGCCGTGAAGGTTCCAGATTTTTCCTCAGCTATGGTGGTTTATATTTATAAAACTGGTGATGACTAGATTTGGGTAACTGGAGGCTGATTAGCCTTTTGAACACTGATTATAAAATCCTTTCACAGATTTTGTGTCATCAGTTGCAGAAGGCTGCATCTGAGTTAATTCACCCTGTCCAAACATGTTCCATCCCTGGAGGAACATTCAACAGAACCTCCAATTACTGAGGGATGTTTGGGAGTTTGGAAGGCAGAGGAAGTTTGGGGTTTCTGATCACTTTGGACCAGAAAAAGCATTTGATAATGTGTCTCATTCCTTTTATGTTTGCTTGCATGCATGTGCAAGAAACATAGTGCCTTCATCAGAGATTTTGGAGGTGTGTCACCTCCTCCTCCAGATCAGGCACTGTGCTGGCAGGCGCGACCCCTGTAAGCCAATGCATTTTGGAGCTGTGCCTGACACGCTCCAGAATGCAGTGGCATACAGTTGAAAGGGGAGCTAGCGAGTGAGCAGCAATAGAGCTGCTCTCCGCAGCTCCCCCAGCCACAGGCGTGCCGCCCCCGCAGTGGCGATAGAGCCGGCGGGTGCCCAATCCCGTCAGCTGAACTATCTGTCTCCCTCCTCTCCCAATAGTTGCTGCCACGCTGGGAGCCCACCCCAGCGTGGCAATCCATCATGTTGCCGATGGGGTGCCCAATCCCCTTCGGCTGAATCACCCCCTCCCAAAGTCCTTGTGCCACGCTGGGGCCCACCCCAGCGTGGGCAAACGGTCCCATTTTTTTTTTTTTTTGCCGACGGGGTGCCCAATCCCCGTTATGAACGCCCCAGTCCTTGTGCCATGCTGGGAGCCCACCCCAGCATGGCAAGCAGTCCCACGACGTCTTTTTTGTTCTAACCTGTAAAAAAAATGGTCCCGCTGCACGCCTCCCGAACCCCCTCCCACAACCCACACCCACCCACTGCGCACCCAGCCTCCCCACACCCCCTCTCCCCATACTTACCTCTCTGGACTCTGGCACGACGATCTTCGTGGACCGAGAACATGTCTGCACTCTTCAAAGCCGACCGCGAACTGAGCAAATGCCGGTAAGCTGTATAATGGGCTAGATAGGAGGGTTCAACTTTATTGCATATCTCGGGCATTTTGGGAATTTTTGCACAATTTTCAACATGGGGTTTTGGGACCCCTTCTCATGAATGATGTCACTGTCATGATGTTATTCGGGCCTGAAGGGTGATTTTTGCGCAGTGACTGCGCGGTGACTGTGAAATCACCCTTCGGACTGAATACCACCATGACAGTGAACCATTCATGAGAAGGGGCCCAAACCTCCATGTTGAAAATTTGGTGCCAAAATTCCAAAATGACTGTTTAACAAGCTGCATTGTGCAGTTCCTACGCAGGCTCGTAAGTTCGTAAAATTTCAATATTTTCACTCCAGATTTTCAACATTGCCATTTCACCACACTGTCTTATGAGTAGTACAGTTGTCATTTTTCACATCTCACCCAAAATGTGTTTCCACCCTTGTAGTGCAGAATGGTGCAGTCGGTGTGTGAAATCAATGTACAGGACAAATTAAGAAAATCACAGTGACACTGTTCATGAGCAGAGATCTTAAAATGGCAATGTTGAAAATTTGGTAACAGAATTCCTAAAATGACTGTTTTATGAGTGTGCATTGAACAGTTCCCACACACACTGTAGGTTTGCGATTTTCAATATTTCCACTCCAGATTTCCAACATTGCCATTTTCCACACCTACTTATGAGCAGTACAGCTGTCATTTTTCACATCCTGCCCAAAAGTGTTTCCATCCATGTGGCGCACAATGGCACAGTCGGTGTACAAACTCAATGTATGGGACACATTAACAAAACCACAGTGACACTGTTCATGAGCAGAGGTCTTAAAATTACTATGTTGAAAACTTGGTGAAAAAATGCCTAAAATGACTTTTTATGAGCGTCGTTACACAGTACCTATGCATGCTCGTTAGTTTGCTAATTTAATATTTTCACTCTAGATTTTCAACATGTCCATTTTATTAAACTTCCTTATGAACAGTACAGCTGCAATTTCTCATATGTCACCCAAAATGTGTTATCAGACATGTAGCGCACAATGGTGCTGTTGGTGTGTGAAAGCAATGTTTAGGACAGATTAAGAAAATCACAGTTACACTGTTTATGAGCAGAGGTCTTAAAATGGCTATGTTGAAAATTTGATGACAAAAGTCCATAAAATGACTGTGTTATGAGTGAGCATTGTGTAGTTTCCACGCATCCTCGTTAGTTCATGACTTTGTAATATTTCCAGTCCAGATTTTCACTAGTGGCATTTTCAACACTTCCTTATGAACAGTACAGCTGCCATTTTCACAACATGGCCGAAATGTGTTTTCACACTTTCAGTGCAGAGATGCGTGGTTGCTGTGGGAAATCATTGTTTGGCACAGATAAAGAAAATCACAGTGACACTGTTCATGATCGGAGGCACCAAAATGCCTGAGTTGACAGTTTGCTATAAAATATCCCCAACCTACCTATATAGAAGGTGTGTGTGTGCACAGTTTTTATGTACGCGTGACTTCACCATTTTTTAAATATTTTTACTACACATTTGCAACATAGCCATTTTTTACACCTCCCATGAAAGAGTACAGCTGCCATTTTTACAGCCTGTTCGAATATTTTTGCACCTGTGGTGCTAAATCCTGTAGTCACTGTGCATAAGCAGCTTCGGCTACCACACTCATATTCCCCTGTTCATGAGGTGGGGTCACAAAACAAACATGTTGAAGATTTGGAGTTAAAATCCCAATGAATGCCTGAGGTGTTAGACTTTTCAACTAAATCACTCAACCCTATAGAGAATGACAGGAATCAGGGGTGTGACTTGGGATTCTTGCCTGTGATGCTCATACCATTCCACACCCTGCAGTCACTGAGAGGCATCGAGGTATGCCTTGGACTCTTCGACCCCAAACTTCACCCCATTCTCCTATATCGCACCCATCTCACCATATTTCCTAATGAAATGGGGTGTGCATAAGGGCCAAAGACCCAAGGAACACGTCACACTTGTCAGTCTCTGCAGAGTGGGGTGTGGTGAAATGGCGTGGCTGCTATGCCTGATGACCCAAATGCACACCCCAGTGCATGTCACTCTCTGCAGGGTGGTGGTGGGTTGGCTTCAGTTCAATACTTCACTGCCATTCCTATTACGCAGCTCTGTAACTTCTACACTACCACTGCCAATGCCAGTAAGCAAACATTCAGCATTGACAAATGCTTGTTATTTAAAGTTTTACAGGTCTATGGTATCCCTTCATCTATGATTAGGTGGATTCACATTTTATATCAGAGGGCAATGGCCATTCCTGTGGTGGGTAGTCTGTTTGGGTCTCCAGGTTCTATGGGGGGCAGGCAGGGTTGTCCCCTTAGTCCCCTTCTTTATATGTTTTGCTTGGACCCTATGATTAGAGTTATTCTGAATGATTCTTTGATTATGGGTTTACCCATAGTCCAGAGGCTTTACCTGATAAAATTATGGCATATGCGGATGATATTTGTCTGTTGATTGCTTCTGTTCAGGCTGGAGTATATGCCTTAAAGGTATTGGATTCCTTTTCGGGATTACTGGGGCAGGTTTCAACCACCAAAAAGCAAGGCCCTACAGCTTGGGGATGGGGATCCAGTACGTTCAGTAAGTACTGTTCAGGTCTCTCCACATTTCATTTCAATTTGGGGTCTTAAGTTTGGAGAACAGGATATGGCACAGGTAAATTGAGAAGATAGGCTGCAAATTGGTGAGGCAAAGGTTTCACACTGGGAGTCGGGGGATGGGGAAGAAGAAACAGGTTGGTATTGTTAAACAATTTCTCATCCGTTTTTATATACTGCTCACATTTTTCCTTTACCTACTAACCTCGAGACTAGGTGGTTTAGCTGTTTTTTCCAGATGGTATGGAGCAGTAGGTTGAACCCAGTGACATGGGATTTCACTTATCATAAAGTTTCACTGGGGGATTGAGCATGTTAAATCCTGTGGTGTTTTTTCAATCCTTTGTATTTGTTCTTCCTTTTCTAGGTCAGTGGGACTTCCCACTCAGTGGGCAGAATGGACTTTGTGTTTATTTCAATTTTTTTTCAAAATGGGAGGTAATTTTCCACAGTTTACTGAGTCTTTACAGGTTCCTGAGTTTGCGCTTCCTATGTTAAAGAGAGTCAAAAGGTGGAACCTTAGTAAGTTGAGATTACTTCCATGCAGAGAAAATCTATTTATGGTCTTGTGATGAATAGACATCATGCTATGTGGGTTGATTTTCTATGATGCCTCCCTACTAAACTTCAGTTTGCTTTGAACATCCTTAAAGATGGGGATCCCTGATTATATTTGGGATGTTCAGTGGCTGTGCTATCATGGGAAATTGTGGGTGAAAGGTAATTGGAAGCATAAACCCATGACTGACAGGTTGTGCTTAAGATTGTCATGTATTGGCATGGAAGAATCACAGGTACATTTTTTATTCTGTGTCCTTATATTAAACAGTTTTGGCTTGATTTGGCCTTAAGTTGGCATTTTTCTCCTTACAGCATATTCCATATGAATGTTTGATACTGGGGATTATTCTGGTATTTATTCTAGGTATCATTCACTACACACTAAATGTACTTTTTGCCTATATTAAATATTATCTTTGGCAGGCATGTTGTCAATTCTATTTACAACATGTGAATACTCTAATGTGGTTTTGATTAAAGAGATTATGGAAGCTTTGAAGCAATTTAAAATGAAGGAGTACAGGGTATGTGACAGAGGAAATTTTAGTCTTTTGGCAACATGTTTTTGGTTGTAGTGCTTTTTGCTTTTGTTTTATTTCCTTCTTATGTGACTTTATAGATTATGTGTGTGATACTGTATGTTTTTCTTTGGTTGTAAATATGATGTTGTGTATTTTGCAATAAAAAATTCCCTGCTCTGTAGGCAGGTGGCGCTGTCTGTCTGTCTGCAGAGATGGAGGACCTCAGTCTGGAGGAGGTAGTGGAGGAGGATGGATGTGGATATAGAGCTCAGCAGCTTGCTGCAGTACCTGCTATGTTGGAAGGAGAAGGTCAGCTTGTAAGTGGTGACCAAGCAGTGGTTTTGGATTCATCTGTTTCTACAATGCTAATGGAAACAGAGATGTCTGCAGAATTGCAACTACAGAAGGAATTGGATAGAAACAAAGCTCAACTATTAGGCTTGATAAATATAGCTGAAAGAGACTTTCACACCTGTCAGCAGAAGCTGGAAGCGGAATGGAATAAAAGGAAACATTCTATGGCAAGTCCGTCTCAGGATGGGAGCAAGAAATTATCTTTTACACCTTCTATGGAAGCACAATCTAAGGGTGAAGTGTTGCCTATGCTATCAGTGGTTTCTTCAGTAGGAACATGTCTGGTCTCTGAATGGACTCCAGGAATGGCTTTACAGCAAGCAGAATGGCTTTGGGAGGCAGGTCAGTGGGTTCCGGATCCGCAAATCCCATTGCCAGGTTTTTCGGCTGCAGTCGGACTGTCTGAGTTGGGTGTGTGGTGGATTTTTGTGCTTGGAGCCTTCTATTGGTGAAAGGCCTCTGTCAAGTCCCATTGTGATTATATGTCGACTAGGGCAGGTAGGAGAATTGAAGGTTCAGCCTGGCGTGGTGGACCGGGCTTTGTTATGTAATGACTCTGCAGTTTCGGATATTGTTCTGGACTTACAAACTGAGGCTTCGGAGAGACGATATACAGAAGGTGAGTTATGCAAGTCGACCCAGTCGACACCTGTAGAGAAACTTGTACTGAGTCTGTTCAAGAAAATGGTGACTCTTCTGCCAATATAGATTCTGGGCTGAAAACTTATGCTGGCTTATTTCGAAGCCTGTTGAGCGGCTAAGCACCGATTTTGGTCAGACTCCACTACAAGTGTAAAGCCCCTATAGTTCTATCCAATATCACCGGTGGTTTAGTAGTGCCCCACCACCAACTGAGCCCCTGCCCTGTTCCCTGCCAGTCAGCTGGTGGGTGGCAGCACCCACACGCCTGCCACCCAGCTGCCCGCTGAGTGACATCTCAGTAGGGCTGCACGCCCATTAGTTCACAGCATGAGCCAATGAGCATGCAGCCCTACCATACTACACATGTAGTATGGTAGAGAACTTCATGCCTATTGGCACATGCTGTCAGCAATGGCATACAGCCCTACCAAGTGTATATTCGTGGTGAGCGGTGGCAGGCGGGTGGGTGTTGCCACCGCCATTGATCGGGGAGCGGGGTGGGTCTCAGTGGGGTGTGGAGGTACCAATAGACCACCAGAGATATTGGAGGTTTTGTTTTACACATGCCCACGATTAAGCACATAGCGTTCACTGGACCACCAGGGATATTGGACGATGTATATTTGACAGATGCCCGCGATGGGCAGAGAGCGTCCACTGGACCACCAGAGATATAGGATGGGACTTTTTAAACATTTGCCCATGATAGGGCATGGGGGTGCTGCCAGGTACAGCCAGAACTTGGGTGGCCACCCACAGGTGGCAGCTGCCGTGTTGTGTCCTGCAATGTGGCAGCACACCTGTAGGTGGCCATCAGTTGTTCCTTTTATTTGGGCTTAACTTTTGTGCTGGCACAGGTAGGGGTTGCGCATGCATGGCTTTGCACATCCCGGGGCAATATCGGGCTGTGCGGGTTATGTATGGGCACACCAGCCCCTGTGCCTGCGCCACATTACTGATGCGCATAGGGATTTATGCCGCATACTTTTCCCTTTTGACTGTCACTTAGGCGTGACAAGTGGGCTGCGCATGGCACAACACTGTTGCGCCATGCGCGCAACCTTTTGAATATCTGGGTCTCTGAGGTTTGGAAGGATTTCCTGGTGATTCCTATAACCAAACCAACTATCAAAACTGTGACTATTCTTTTTCATAACATGGGTGTTAATGTGGCTAATATTTTATTTTGGTCAGAAAAAAGATGTTCAGTATATGGTCACCCAAAACCCATAATTGATGAGAATGGTTGCTGGACAGGGGCTGGACTATAAGGGTTCAACTAAATCAGACAGAGGAGGGTATCCAACATCTTCCAAGTTCATTATTTTGGGAGTGATAGGGGCATACTGTTTTATACAGGCCAGCCAAGAGCTGTTATAGATGTGGGTCATTGCAGCATTTGAATACCACATGTGATCAAGTTAAATGTTTTCAGTGTGGTATGTTGGGACATAGAGCAGTCCATTGTGTGGCTCCTTCTGTGTCATCTATGTGGGAAGAAGGTCACTCAGATGCTGAATGTTCATGGGCTACCCATGATAATGATGCTTCTTCAGATCAAGAGTATTTTTATATAGGGCTAGAACCCCCAGGAATCTGATTCAGGAAGTGTTGACAGGGGTAGATGCCATGGGAGAGGGAGGGAAGAGGTACAAGGAGTGTAAAGATAGGTCCTCAATAGTTTCATCCTTGGAGGAAGCCAATCCTAATTTTCAGGATGACATAGAAGTTGTTTCCTCCCTCAGACTGTGGTAGACGGTGGGGAACAAGAAATTCCTTTGTAACTCCATTTGGTTCTCCATTAAGGAAAGCAGAGGGTTTTCCATCTGTTTCTTTAGATAATGAACACATTTCTATATCTTCAGGAATGAATGTGCCCCATTTGAAGGGAAAGGTTAATGTTTCTCCTTTTTGGGGGGAGAGCAGAAGGCCTTAGGATACAAGGAGTACCTCTGTCTCCTTTACCATTAACAAATCGTTTTGCTCTCCTTTCGTCATGGTGGGGGGGAATGGAGCAGGAGACTCCTTTGGTTGATGTTGAATTATCCCAGGAATCTGTGGAAAGGGTAACACCAGGTATACAACTGCCCCATGGAAAACTCAGATGTTACTAAGCGAAGTTACTAGATCCAGTGGGAAAATTATAAAACTCCTTCCCTGATTTTTCTCCTCTACGGGTTGAAAGCCTAAATGTAAACAGTATTAAATCATTATCTAAGCAACTAGCCTTTTTGGTGTATTGTCTCATTTAAAATTTGATATGTATCTATTACAGGATACTAGGTTGAATACTTCAAATGAGGTATTTCAGGCAACGCGTGATTGGGTATGGGGCAGTTCCTATTGGTCAATGGGAAAGGACATTTGCATTGGGACAGGGATTTGTTTTTTAACTTTAGATGTGCAAGTTTTACTAATAGTTGATATTGATCCTGGGAGACTTTTTGTTCAATATAGTACTTCATGGTCTACAATGCGGATTGATTTCCTTTATGGCCCTCAATTAAAAGCTTCAAGAATTGCTTTACTAAAACAAATACAACCTTTTTATATACAAGTCATCAAATTTTTTCTGTGGAGATTTCAACATTAATTTACATCAGATGACTGAAATGGGTAAACTATACTGTGATAGGGTTTTTTAAAAACAGTTTTGGCACAAGCTAATTTAGTAGATGCTCATGCATTAGGGGTTTGAAAGCAAAGTCAACTTTTTCTAAAGGTTTATTGAAATCAAGAATTGATTTTATTTTTATACATAAATCCTTGATGATACATAAGCTAACACATTTACTGATCATTCTTTAATAGGTGTTAGTATAGAAAACCCCCTAGACGAAAATGAGGCCCTGGGGCGTGGCGGTTTAATTCTTTCCTTTTAATATTACCGATTTAGAATCTGATTTAAATATTGTAATTCAAGACAAACTTACTACAATAGAGTTATTTGATAATGTGGGAAATGGTGGGTAGATTTTAAGAATTGTCTGATAGGGTATTTTCAGATATTGGATAAATTACAAACTAAAACATAGCTGGAGGAATATTATGGATATAGACATACACTATGCCTATTACTGTCCCTACAAGAGGAAGGGGAAGAAGGTTTGACTGAGGAGATTTCACAGGTTAAAGGTTTAATGAGTCATTATCAGTATATTAGAATGTCTTCATTATGTAAGAACAGTCATTTGGAACTCAGGGAAAATTGCCTTTGTTAATCCATTTATGGCATGTAAAGATCAGATAGAGAAACCTTTTTGAATATTTGTTCTTGCACATCTCTTTTCTGAAAGATGCTACCCTCTTGGACTTCGTTGATTCCTTGAGGTATTTGAAAGTTTCTATTATGTCCCCCTCTCCCTCCTTTCTTCAAGGTTATCGTCTTAATCTCCTTTAGTCTTTCATCATATGTCTTCTGGTACAGACTCTGCACCATTTTGGTTGCCCTCTTCTGGACAGCCTCAACCCTGTCTATGTCTTTGAGGAGATGAAGTCTTCAGAACTGTACACAGAACTCCAGATGTGGTCTTACCAAATGTCTATACAAAGGGACAACAACTTCCTGTTTTCTACTGGTGATGCCTCTCCCTATGCATCCCATTATCCCCCAGCCCTCCTTACTGCCTTCTCACATTGCTGGCCTACCTTTAGGTCATCTGATATAACTACCCTCTGGTTCCTTTCCATTTTGTTGTTGTCAGTATCGCACATACCATTGTGTACTTTCTCCTGGGTTTTTGTTTCCCAGGTGCATTACTCTGCACTTCTTTGCATTGAATCTAAGCTGCCATACATCTGACCATTCCTCCAGCCTTGCCAAGCCCTTTTCATCCTTTCCACCCCACCTTGCGTATCAACCCTGTTGTAGATTATTGTGTCATCTGCAAGAGACATATCTTCCCTCAGTCCCTCTGCAATGTCACTTATAAAGACATTAAAAGGACTGACCCCAGTACTGAACCCTGCAGTACCCCACTAGTAACCCTCCTTTCTTCACTGTGGACTCGATTTTCTATTACCCACTGTGTCCTGTTGCCCAGCCAGTGTTTTACAGGCTACCACCCTGGGACCCACTCCCAGGCTGCCTAATTTGTTTATTAATATTTTATGTGGGACTGTGTCAAATGCCTTACTAAAGTCTAGGTAGGCCATGTCCACAACCCCTCCCTGGTCTACTATTGGTCTACTACTTTGGTCACCCAGTCAAAGAAATCAATTAGATTTGTCTGACATGACCTTCCTGCTGTGAATCCACTAGCCTCTAGGTACTCAACAGTTCTTTCCTTCAAGTGATTCCATCATTTTCCCTACCACTGAGGTCAAACTGACAGGTTTGTAGTTTTCTGCCTCTGTCTTGCTCCCAATTTTGTGAAGGGAATCACATCCACCGTCCTCCAGTCCTCAGGTACCACACCACCCTCCATGACTTATTAAAAGGGTAGTCAGTGGTGTTACTAGTTCTTCCTTTAGTTCTTTTAAAATTCTAGGATGAATCCCATCAGGCCCCATTGCTTTATCCACTTGAGTTTTAGAGTTATTTCGAACCCTTTCTTCTGTTAAAGGACTAATATCAAACCCCTATCCAGAGTACTTCTACTGACTGGATTAGGTATCTCCCTGCTTTTCTATCGTGAATATTGTGCAGAAGTATTTGTTCAGTATCCCTGCTTTTCACTGTCACTCTCTGCCCAACCACCTTCTTCTTTATTCAGCCTCAGTATCCCTGCCTTAGTCTTTCTTTGCTCCTAATGTACCTATCAAAGGTTTTATCCCCTTCTTAACCAAGTTGGCTATCTTTTTCCTTGGTTTGGGCCTTTGCTACTCTGACTTTCTTCCCACTTCCTTCTGCTTTAACTGGTACAGTTCTCTGTCCTGCTCCTTCTGTGTTTCCTTATACTTCCTGAATGCTATATTTTTCTCCCTTACATTCCCGCCACTTCTTTTGAGAACCTTAGTGTTTTTTTTTTGTTTTGATTTGTTTATTTGCTTCACACAAAGCCTTATTGCCTCTGTGATGGCGGTTTTGATGTTTCCCATTGTTGCTCCACCCACCTTCTTGCCTGTTTGCTAATGCTTTTCTGAGGTACTCTGCCATTTTGACAAAATAAGCCCTCCTGAAGTCCAGTACCTTCACTTTGTATGGCTTGACTCTACAGCTAAGTTTATCATGAACCACACTGTTTGGTGGCAGCTTGTTCCCAGATGGATACCCACTTCAAGATCGGAGCTCCTCTCACCATCCCCATTTGAGAGTACTAGGTCTAAGTTTGCTCCTCCTGAATGGGTTCTGAAACTAGCTGTCTGAGGCATGCCTCCTGTAGGGCACGAGAATGGCCCTGCTCTTGGATGGGCTGCAGCAAAGGTGCTCCAGTTAACATCTAGCGTATTCAGGTCCTCATCAGCAATATTCCCTTTCTCTGCCATCCCAAGAATGCCTTCTATCATTTCCTTGTCCATTTCCTCCCTGAGACAGTGGTCTATATACAACCCCTGTGTGGATTGTGGTGCCATTTCAGTCTCCAGGGTGACCCACAGTGTCTCCTCTCCTTATTTACCCTTTAGTTTCATTATTTTGATCCCTTCCTTTACATGAGAGCTAATCCTCCTCTTCCTCTTCTACCCTCTCTGTCTCTCCTGTAGATTGTGCACCCTGGTATGTTGACATCCCAGTTATGGTTCTCTGTATACCATGTTTCTGTGACAGCCACAATATCCAGACATCCCTCTTACATCAAGGCCACCATTTCAGGGAGCTTTTTACCTAGACTATGGGCATTGGTATTCATTATCCTCCATTTTTATGGCTTTTATTTATTTTTGCTCCATCTCTGTCCTTACTGTCTTTGTCTTTTTCTCCATTTACCCCTGCCCTTCTCCCTTTAGACTGCTCTATCTTGGCGTTTACCTCACTAACTACCCTGATTTTTGGGGAGGCTAGGATTTCCTTCTCCTTTTCAGTGCCTCCCCTTGGCTAGTTTAAATGCTTGTCAATGAAGCATTTAAACCTATCATCTAGGATCCTGGTTCCCTCCTGGATAGATGCAGACCATCAGGCCTGTACAGGACTGCATCCCTCCAGGTGGAGCCCCAGTCCCTAATGAAGCCAAATCCCTGAGCTCTGCACCAGTTTTCAACCAGTCATCATCAACTCCTCAATTCACTCCCTCATAACAGCACAGCTGTGTTGCATTCCACATCCTGGTAACAATACAGCTGTGCATTTTGTATAATATTGGTCCTTATTTTGTGAGAATAAGGGGTGGTGGCAGTTTTGTGACCAGGGTGGTGTAATTTACATTGTGTTGGGCCAGCTGTGGCTCTTGGCTGGAGGGAGACTATTGCTTTTTGGACCTGAGAAAAAGGTTAATTGTGCTACTGCATTTTAACTCTGCACTTCCAATTAGTTGTATTTCATTAGAAGCTATGCAGGTATCACTGGAATCATGGCCAACACATATCATAGATGGAGGAAGTTGAGAATAAGGAGTGACATCCCATAGCCTACAAAACTGTAAGCTGATATTGAAAGATGAATCTTTTCTTCCAGTAATATTGGACCTCTCCTTTAGAGGTGGAGGCAACTAGGTTTATCTCACTACTACCAATTTCTATCACCACAGGGCATATGCCCTTTGACATATTAAAGTTAAAATTTAGTCTTCGTCAATCAGATCAGTTCCACTATTTTCAAGTTCAGAACCATATCTTAAGAAGCACATACATACAACCAATTTTATTGATTCCGGCACCAGGAGTATTGCAATTCTTTATAACAGCCTTGCAAGAGACACATGAGGGCCATCTGTTTGGAAACTTGTACAAGGCTGTTAGAGAGAGGTACCGGAAACTACAACATCTATAATGAATGAATGGAATTAAGATCTCGATTTAGAAATCCCATGGGATTTCTAGTTGGAAACAAATTTGATAGCAGTTAAGAACACTTCATCCCCCATGTGGGGAATTTGCATGGAAATGCAGGATCAGGTATTTTCATTCCCCAGGCCCTCAGTAAATATTAACTGGAGAGGTGCAGCAGGTGTTGGCACAATTGTGGTGTCAATACGCCTCACTGGGTCATATCTTCTGGTCATGCCCATACGTGATGCCATTTTGGTTGGCAGTTCAGACTGAACTCATGAAGTGCCTAGCTGAAACCATCAAATTAACAGCAGAACAGGTTCTATTTGATGTTTATCCGCTCACTCTCCACCCTAGACACACACTCTTCTTCCAATATTTTACTTAGCAGTCAAGAAAGCTCTCACCAGACATTGAATGACTAATGTAATACCATCTATTATAGACTGGAGATCAATTATGAAGCAAATATACTATACAGAAACCATCAACTCAGAGTCCAACACAGGGGACCAAATGGTTCTATGTGATAGCAGCGACTGCCAAAAGGTGAGCCATGTAGTTGTGGCGTCAGAGCGGCAAAAACATTTTTGCCGCTCTGACATCCTCAGAGCATGGAAGAATGGTGCTGGGAACTTACATTTCATGCTTTCTGTGGGGGTTGTGCCCCCACACCCCAACCAAAGGATTCTCAACCTTGAGGGGGCACATCATGGGCAGTCCGAAAGCATGGAAAATAACGTTTTGGCCAGGTACAATAAAATTGCTCCAGTGCCTGGACCCAAACCCAATACCACATCCACCACAACTGCAGACCAATCGCTGACACCATGGCACAACTGGGCAAACCACTGCAGTGCCACCCCTACAGCCCCTCCACCCCTCCCAACCTTTGCTTGCCTTGCTTGCTGCCCCGCACATGTGCATATAGCGGTGTCACTGGATTCTCCCACCCCTCATGCAGTCACCCTACCCTCCCCATTGCCATTTGGGCTTTTGCCCATAACGCATAACCATTTCAGATGGGCCTGAGTCAGATGCCCACATCACAGGCTGCTGACCAAATCATATGAGGAAATGGCAAATCTGGTTATTATACTAGGCATCAATTGATCTGGATTTCTCCCTTTAATAAAAGAAGTAATATATGGGAACAATAGATAAGAAAGAAAATGTATTATCCCTTCTTATAGACCAGGGAGAGGAGGGAGGGTCAAAACAACAAACAAGAAAAGAAAGCTGAAATATGATTCCTGTGGAATGAGACTCCAGGAGTTGAAGACACTCTAAAAGTAAAGGCAACTATAAGCAACCCTATTGACAACAAATATGCATTTTGTGATTCCATCCAGGGCAAGAAATATGTATATGAATTAAGTATTCTCCTTTTTGAAAGGTAATATATAAAGGTAATGTTGCATAAGTTAATAGAAAACAAACACAAATGTATGACCAGTACAGAGAAATGTGTGTTAAAACTAACAATAAAAATAAAATTAAAAAAAGAATCTATACAGGCAAATTCATAAAGCAAGACCAAAATTTCCTCAAAAGGACAACCACTAACTATATCCATAGCGCCATGTATAACATCGAACAACTAAGTAAACAGCTGCAGTCATGTAGTACTGTGTGTGTGTAGTATCGATCAATTTTCCTTTGAATTGCAACTGACCTTGCACATTTTACAAATCAGGGCTCTTCTAATGTTCAGATGTCTTTGGGTTCCTGTTCAGTATGCCTCAGTGTTGGAATCCAACCGCAGACAGAGGTTTGCTACTGAGCAAATGGCACTGCAAGATTTCCACAATTGCTCATTTTTCTCCCCATTGTTTCCGTGTCCTTACTTTTACATTGTTGACAATAACTGAAACAGAACTGATTTTCTCAGTGATCATACTAGCACTGATGTTGTTTCTGACATCACCCTCTCACATAATAAATCTTTCTACATTGTCGTCGCGGAAGAAAAATAAATAACATGGGATGAGGAGCCTGCATCCATACAAGCTACCACTGACAATAACTTTGTTTTCTTACTTGGGTCAGTTGATGCCAGTTCTCTCCCCTACCACTGTGCAAATGTGGTCTCTCCCAGAACTGTGTAACACAGCATCCAGTGTATCATTCTCCTTCCATTTCTGCTCATAGAAACAATAAAAGGTGTAAATACAACTATTTTTTCTATCAGCAAGGGATGGGAGTGACACTCAGTGCCCACCTCTCCATCAGTGATGGAGCAGCACTCTGCAGCCTTACTTTCTATCCTCCCCATTGTACCATGTCTTTCATCACATTTTGCTCTAAACATCCCCAAAATGCTCTTCTCCCCAGTTGCTGCATAACAGCAATGGAGTGGCACTGTAGGCACTACTTCCCCTTCCACCCATGCAGCAGCTGTGCTGGATGGCGCTACATCTGGTTTCATTCAATGTCTCTTGCATTGAAACTTCCTCAGAACCCTTATTGTCAAAGTTATGAATTTATAACATGCTTAAAATTCAGAGTATACAAAATGTGTGCTATATAAATGTGCTCAATGTTTTGCTCAGCAATTATTTGTTATTTGGCAAACATTTAACCATGTAGTTTTTTTTAGCAATAATGCCTGTTCAAATAACCTTTGTGAGCAATTTAAGAACTTCACCATCAACAAAATGTGCAGTGGCATGTATTTTGTAACTATTGCTAACTTCCATTTCCAAAGAAAAGCCACGCTCTACATATTATACCTATAAGAAATAAATGTATATGCTGGGAAATACAGGTTTGACTTTACCACGATGATAGGGTTCAAACATTATTAAATGTTTAACGCTGCTGTGGAGCACTTACGTGATCAGGATGACATTAAAGCCAAGGGATTAATTGCATCTGATTTTGAGAACCAACTTGGCTCATGGTTGGGGCTTAATTTAAACATCCAGGCATTCAGTTAATTTGTGACTCAGTCAGATTAATGGTGGAGGGGATTAAAATATACCGTACTGGCAAACAATATTAGATGCATACTATAGTCTTCAGCTAAACATGTGCAATATTAATATAAGGTACAACACCGGAAAAACTAATAGTTTAAGGAAAAGGCAGGTAACAATAAGCAATAATGCATTTTGCCAGAATCCATAAAACCACAAAACAGTATTTAGGAAAGTAAATCGTGCAACTGAGCCAGGATTTTAAGCTGTCTGTTTCAAGAAGTGTGCAAATTTCATAAACTGCAGCATTAAATTCTACCTTTTCACAGAAACTAGCATATATCGATTTTATCTGCTGTTTTTTATTTTCATTTTATTACATAGCAATAGCTCATATCCATTTTACAGTTTTAGGTCATCCCATATAGGGTCACCATTCTTACAGGAAATATCGTTATACTTCTTGATCCAATACTAAACAATGGAGTTCCTGCAAGAGGAGCATGGGAAGTGGAGGGTATCTTTTTTCCAAAGGTGTTGGATTTGAAACACTTACTTAAAATTTGGAGTACACTAACTGTATGCTATGTTGAAAAGAGCTGGGCACCACAGCAAACTGACAACTGACTTCAAGTTAGTCACAGCAAAACATTTTATTATACAGTTTTTGTTAGCAATAATGCATGTCTGATATCCTTAGATTCACTTTTCATGTGTTTAGGATTACCTCAGATATTTTAAACAGCTTTTAATACTGTTTTTTCATTCATGACAGATAAATTTTTCCGTAATAGTACATTTTAATGTTTCTTAACTTGAGGTTTCATTTTGACTGTACAGCTCATACTGTGGTTGCCTTCGTATGGTAGAGAGCATGTTTCTGACAGTAAATGGCAGGCACCACACTAAGGAGTTTAATGTTACGATGGTGAGCGTGGTAATAAAGAATACATTCTGTAAACTATAAAACCAAATATGTCAGTTCAAGAATATAACAAAATTAAAAGAATACAGGTATATTTGTTTTATTGCTATAAATGCATTATTGCACAATTATTGTACAAATACATTACTGCTGCTAGTTCTTTGTTGACAGAGAATCCTTTTCCTATAACCATGTGACTATTATGTGTTGATGTCAGAGTACTAGAAATTCCCATCAGAGCTGTGTGTCTACCCACTCTATATATATTTTACACACTCTATATATATTTTACATGGCAATTTATATTTCATGGCCTGCTTAAAAAGAAATTGTATTTATTTTTTAATATAGTAGAACATTACACATTAAGGATAGGAGAGAGGTTGAGAAAACAATGGCGGCTATATGTGGGATGCCTGTGTGAGCTGTCTGAGAGAGAGCTTAGAGATTTCACAGCTATTCCTGTCTTGGATTTTTGGTTTTGGTTTTATTTTTAGCTCTTTAGTTAGCTTACAGTTATGTTTAGTTAGGGCTTATAGTGAGTAAGATAGAAAGGCATAACATTTTTTGGGGTGTTAGTTGAGGCGTTTGGTGTTCTGTACCATTAGTCGTTATAACGTCAGGCAACTTAGTCCTAGCAGTGTCAATGATCACTAGTAAACTCCCTTGAATCCAGAGTGAGGTGGACTTGAGTGAGCTTGTGGTACCTGGATTAATCACTGTCCAACAACTGTGGATAAATGAACCGGCTGGTGGCGTGGTAAGAGCAAGACTGGAGCTGCTACAGCCTGTAGTTTTCCATCTGCCCATAGTCCTTCTGCTCTCTGCCTGGGTTTTTGTTTGGGGCCTGTTGGAGCAGTATCCAGAGTGGAGGTGGAATCGAGGGAGGAGTGTGGTGTCTGGACTAGCCACTTTATTGATTATAGCACATTAACAAACTAGCTGGTCAGCATGGCGAGAGCACAACTGGAGTAACTATTGCCAGTGGATGTTCTATATTTGCTCACAGTCTCTCTGCAGTCCTTTCACTCAGGTACTAGCTTCTCTTACCCTTGGAGTGATGACTGGTGGGTTCAGATTTTTGGGCTTCCTAGGGGGACAGTGGCTGGGGTCTAACTGAAGGGTTGACTAGGTAGCTGTGTGCTAGGCAAGGATTTTGGCCATTGGTGGGCAACTGCCCCTGACCTGGGTGGTCCATGTCAGCCTTGACTGTAGTCAACCATCATTCTGTGGGAGGGACAGCAGCAGTGCCATTTGGGTTTGAGACTACAGCTCATCTAGTGGGTTGTTGCCTGAACAGACCTGAGTCCAGAAAAGCATCAGAGGGCACAGATCAGTGGGTTGTGTTCCTCTGAGGGTCTAGATTTACTAGTTTTGGGCTGGATGGTTTTGGCCCCAGGGGTGTTATCTGATGGTCTTAAGGCTATGGATGTGTATGCTGGAGGAAGAATTCTGTGGTGACTGAACAATCTGTTTTGTTTTAGGCAGTCCATCAGTGGCATCTCAGTTCAGGGTAGAACTCAGGCTTGATGGTTGGGATTTGGGGTTAGTGAGAGTACCACTGTTGGTAGAGTACAGCTGTTAGTGTGAGTGCCACCAAGCGACTGTTGTATTACTTCAACTCTGTGTTGCTGCTAATGGGACAAGAAGAGCAACTCTGTCAGTGACTATACAACTGAGTGAGGATGAGAGTCTCACTTGGCTTAAAACAACTTCCTCAGAAGTTTTATTTGTGTTTCTTTACCTGGACATTAATCTTGCATCAGACTTTCCAAAGCACTTTATTTAATTTATTTATTATTATTTGATACTGTGTGTTGATTTCTTGAGTTGAGGGTGTATTGTGGGTTGATTTGTAAGTGGGTTGGAAAATATTACGGTGAGTGAGTGAATTTAGTGGTTTAGCTATGCTGCTCTTATAGCTTTAGAGAATGTGCTGGGAAGGTTTAAAAATGGTGAGGCAGTATTCCCCACTAGGCTCAGGAATTTGCATAACTTTGAGTATCCCTGTCTACCATCAGAGACCTATATAAGGTGTCAAGCTCTAGGAGTAGCTAGGAGGCGAAGGAGAAGGGGAAGAACAGTGCCTGGTGAGGGAAGGAAAGGAAGGGAGGCAGATTGAGTGTAATGGGGAGCAGGAGATGACTGGGGTGAAATGGAAGCAGAACAGAGATATTCTCTGTCTTGTCCTCATACCCAAGGGCTCCACAATAAGTGGGCAGGAGCTGAGGTCTTCTTGACAACCCATTCTACTCAGGTGTGTTATGTAATACCAGATCTACTAAGAACTAAGATAACTATTATAGCTGTTCTTGCTGGAAGGCTAGATCTGGCATGTATCACTGAGACCTGGCTGGATGAAAATGCAGGACTTGTATTGGTTTCTGCTGTTCCAGCTGGGTTCTCAGTGATACACTGGCCGAGGTTGGATCATAGGGTTGAGGTGTAGCCATTATATTTAAAGATGGAACTGGGCCTTGTGGATGTGCCAGTGGGGCTCACCAGATCCTTCAAGTGTATCAAAGAGGGTGTAGATTATAAGATTCTCCTCATCTACTTCCACCAGGTGATGGTGGAGAATTCCTCAGGAGATAGAGGACTTTGTCATAGACATGGTGCTGAGGTCCCCAGATGGATAGTTCTGGGGACTTCAATGCCTGGGTCAATGGTGAACTCTTGTAATTTGGTCAAAATCTCCTCCAGCTAATGATGATGTTGGGCCTCACACAGGTGGTTACCTCCGCTACCCATATAGGGCATCACTCGCTGGATCTGGTGTTCCTCCTGGGTATGGAGATCATTGATTTTGGGGTGGAACCACTCAGTTGGCCTGACCATCACACCATAATGTTCAGTTCTGGGGCTCCCTCAAGGGGTCTGCCCCTAAAATGGTTCAGTACTGCCCTTTAAGGGGGGTCCTCAGATGGTCTATTGGTGGTGCTGGATCTATTGGGACTGTCGGGTGAATGCATAAATCTGGGGGATCTTGTATTGGCCTATAATAAGGTGGTGGGAGATGCCCTGGACAAGATTGCTCCTGTTTGTGTTTGACCACTCACTCTTTGCCCAAAAACCCCTTGGTTTGATGGCTCATGAAGTTGAGATGAGTTGGTTGAAGGATGGAGACAGCATGGCGGAGGTCCAGCCTGGATGCTGACAGGCTTAGATTGATGGAACATTATAAGAGCTATCAATCAGAAATTACCTGTAAGAAGGCAGAATTCTTGTCCAGGGAGATTTCTGCTGCATGAGGATTGACTGATTCAGCTGTTTTGGACTGTTAACAAACAGATTTTGTAATCTGTCTTCAGCCTGGGAAGCTTTTTCTCAGGCTAATTGTGAGGAGTTTGCTCAATTCTTTGCTGATGAGGCTGTCAGCATGAGATCCAGTATCAGCCCAGCTCCCCATGAAGGACTGTGGAGGTCGGTGGGAGGTGGTGAACACTCGGTTTGTCTGGATGGACTTTAGCCAGCTGGAATTCATGAACATTGTGAAGATCGTCCAGACTTTGTGCCCAACTAGTTGTAGTTTGCATCCAGACCCTAAACCCCTATTGTTTGTGTAAATGTTATCGACTGTGACCCCCTTGTTTTACAAATCTCAGTTAAAGAGCTGGTGCCTAACTGTCTGCTTCCTGCCCTCTGATTTGGCCCTCTTTTAGTAAATTACAGCTCTTTGCCTGTGTGCTAATTTTATTTTCACTCCCACCACTTCAGAATGCTTTTAATCCCTGTCCAGTCCCTTTTTCAAAAGCATCCTTGTAGCCCACTGTGGTTGCGCCTCCTGCACCTGGACACACACTACACAACTCTGTCGGTGTCAAGAAGCCTGCTGCCACGGCCCCGGAAACAAGCATCAGGTATGGCCTATGCAGCCCTGGCCTCCATGGCAGCTGCTTTTGCTGTCAGATTTTTCAAAAATCAGCACCTGTCCCTGGAAAAATCCTCATTGAGTTGCTCCTGAACAGGAGCATCCTGATTGACTGCCGGTGGGCTGGCATGTTGCTCTCCGATACGGACTCAGTGCTTAGATATTAAGCCAGTGAATTAATTTGGGCTGCCTTTGTTCAAACAATCTGGAACTGGCAAAGAAGTATATTTGTTTTTATTCTCCCTCCTATAGCTCAGCTGAATCCCTGCACTTACAGGGATCCTGTCTCCCTGCTAGCGTCAATTTTCAGTTTCAGTGTGCCAAGTAGTTCCACACAGCTTCCGCTCTTCAGTGTTTTCCATGTGCCACTGTTTAGAGTCATCTTTAGTAATATGTTTAACTTGGTATCTCAGTTGCTGTGTCTGAGATTATTAGAGTACAGGATTTACAGGATTTTAGAATTTCAGGATTTCTTTGCTGAAGTCTCCATAGCCAGTTGATTTGTTGTATTTGAATCCAGTGCAGCTACCAATTTAATTTCTCCCTTTGTTTCACCCCCAGACTGTGATCTCCTTGTTTTACAAATCTTAGTTACAGAGCTGGCGCCTAGCTGTCTGCTTCCTGCCCTCTGATTTAGCACTGTTTTAGTAAATTGCAACTCTTTGTGTGCTAATTTTATTTTCACTCCCACCACTTCAGAGTGCTATTTAGTCCTGTCGTGTCCCTCTTTCAACAAACATCCTTGTAGCCCACTGGGCTACCTACCACCATCTGCAGTTCACCTCATGCATGCCTGGACACCACTCTGCACCTCTCTTGGTGCCAGAAGCCTGCTGACACAGGCCCCCTGGACACAAGCATCAGTCGACCTATATACAGCCCTGGCCTCCATTGCTGCTGCTTCTACTGACAAATTTTTTGTCCACCCTCTCCATCCCAGGCTTCCTTTAAATACACTTAAGCTCCTTCCTCCCCACCCTGTCCTTCCCCAATTGGCTCCCAGTAGTAGAGTTCAGGAGCTTGAAGCTATCTGTACCCCTGCCCCCTTTGTTGATCTCCCTCTCCTTCTATCTCTCCCTCTCTCTTAATCTATTAAAGCTTCCCCACTAGTCTGCTGTTATCACCTAGCACTGCTCATGCACAAGTGTACTAGACCTGCCTTTTGGACTCCAAATTTTTCACCTCCTCTTTACCAGTGTCTGCTGTCACCATGAACCTGCCCTGGCTCACACTGTTTGCGATCTCCTAGTACCTGCCCTGGTCAAGCTCTCAGCATGACCTTGGATAGTGTGGTGCCTGTTAAAATCAGCCCCATTGTCTCTGTCTAGCTGCCCACCCTCTCTCCCTTCCTGTTACTCTGATCCTCCTTATTACTGCACCTTCCCACACCCCCATTACCTACACAATTATTTTTGAACAAGTATTTTCCCTAAACACCACTTCTCTTATTTTCCCTTAGGCTAGCCCCAGTTCGGGCATTCCATGCTCAGCAGCTATGGCTGGAGCGCCGCCAGTCCTCCTCACTCTGTTGCCTGCCGGCAAGCCTGCAAGTCAAGCTAGCCCCAGGTCGGGCAACCCGCTCAGTGCACGGCTGGAACCGACACCAGTCGCACCTCGCTTTGTTGCCCACTGGCAAGCCTTCAATCGGGCTAGCCCCAGGTCGGGCATCCCATGATCAGTGGTCGCAGCTGGAAGTGCTGCTGGTCACCCTTGCTCTGTTGCCCACCAGCAAGCCTCCAAATCAGGCTAACCCAGGTCAGGCATCCCATGCTCAACAGCCATGGCTGGAAACACCGCCGGTCCTCCTCGCTCTGTTGCCCACCAGCAAGCCTCCAAATTGGCTAGCCCCAGGTCAGGCAACCCGCTCAGTGGCCATGGCTGGAACCACCACAAGTCGCACCTCACTCTGTTGCCCACCAGCAAGCCTCCAAGTTGGGTAAGAAGCTCACTGTCCCTGGAAGTGCTTTCAGGGACTCGATTGGCCTCAGCTTGGACTGGCTGCTCCCGATTAGGTATAGCTCTTATGGCTTTCCGCTGATTGGCTGCAGCTCTCCTGGGACTCCTACTTGAATTTATGACTGCTTTTCTGCCTTTGTGAACTCTACTAGGGTTTTATTTGGCCCTCTCCCCCACCCCTCCTACCTTAATTACATACTAACATACTATTTGCCAGCAGATTAGGCCTTATGGTCTATAGAGTCTGCTCGAACCTCGGATCCCTAGTTGGGTGCAGGCCCCTCCCCATGAAACCCCTATCTTCCATCCTCCCTGGGACAGGCCATCATCTAATACATCCACTTTCTTTGTCAGTCCCACCTTTCTTGAAGCCCTCCACTGTGGGTCTCTGAACCAGCTCACCAGGCAGTGCATTCCAGGGTCCACCACCCTCTCAGTGAAAAACCTCCTCCTCTTCCCCTCACCCTTCCACCTTCCAACTTCAAACCATGCCCTCTGGTGATACCTCCGTGCTTTAGTCTAAAGATCCCCTCCATGTTTACCTATTTATTCCTTGAGGTACTTGAGACCTCAATCATGTCCCCCTGTCTCCCTCTCCTCCAATAAAAACAGGCAGAGCCCCTCAAGTCTGTCCTCAGTGCATCAAATCCCTAGCCCTTGTCTCATCTTAGTTGCTCTCCTCTGTACCCTCTCCATGAGCTGTATGTCCCTCTTCAAGTGTGGTCTCCAGTACTGTACGCAGTACTCAAGGTCTGATCAAACCAGTCCATTGTACAGCAGCAGAATCATTCCTTGCTCCTAGAAGTGATCCCCCTACGATGCATCCCAACATCCTGTTTGCCTTGCTAGCCACTCTCCTGCACTGCTCAGAGTTATTCATACATGCATCCACCATGACCCCTAGGTCTTTTCCCCTATTAGGGCCTCCAGTGCCTCCCTCCCAGGGTGTAACTGTGTTTAGGGTTTCCCTACCAAGATGTAACACCTTGCACTTGGTGATACTGAAATTTAATTTCCATGTGTGAGCCCAGCTTTCCAGGGTGTCCAGGTCCTTGCAGGGCCACCCTCCCTCTTCTCCCTCAACTACTGCTCCCATCTTAGAGTCATCAGTGAAAAGACTCATTTCACACCCTATACCCTCCCTGATGTCCGATATGTATGCATTAAACAAGATCGGACCCAGGACCGAGCCCTCGGGTACCCATACCAACCTCTCTAGGGTTGAGAGCTCCCCACAGACCACTACTCTCTGGGTGCATCCAGCTAGCCAGTTTTCAACCCATCTGACCATCAAAGGCCTACCCTAACCCCATCAGTTTCTCCACCAGACCATTGTGAGGACAGAATCAAACGCCTTGCTGAAGTCCAAGAATAATACATCCTCAGGCTTTCTCCTGTCCAGTTCTGATGTTACCCATTCTTAGAACTCCACAAGATTGGTTTGACATGATCTACCTGGCACAAACCCATGTTGCCGACTATCCAGACCTCCCACCTCCTCCAAGTACACCCCCAATTGTTCCTTTAGTATACTCTCATTACTTTTCCCACCACTGAGGTCAAACTGATGGGTCTATAATTACCTGGTACCTCCCTTCACCCCCCTTTATGGATTGGCACACATGTGCCTCTCGCCAATCCCAAGGTACCCTCCTGTCTCAAGTGACCTGTTGAAGAGCTCCACCAGGGTGCAGCCAGTATGTCCATCAATTCCCATAGTACTCTCAGATGAATGCCATCTGGCCAAGGAGATTTGTCTTTCTTTAAGGCCTTGAGCTAACCACACCCTTTTGGCAGAGATAGCATAATCCATCCCCTCCACCTTACTGGCCTTTTATCCTTATCCTGATGTGACACCCCTGGGGTACCTCTCCTCCCTCTTGCTCCATTTCTGTTGCTCCCCTGATCCCACCCCTGCCACTTCTATCCCCTTTGTGCCTTGCTTTGTACATATCCCATCCCCTCCCTAGTGAACACAGAGGCAAAGTTCTCGTTAAATACCTCTGCCTGGTCCCTCGCCTCTTCCACCCACCCTCCTTCTTATCTCAATCTGCTGAGATGGCCCTTAGTTTTTCCACTCCCCAATGTATCAGAAGAACCCCTTTCCCCCTCCATGTATCCCTGTGCCAGCTGTTGCTCTTTACTGGACTTTGCTCCCCTCACCTTCTGGGTAACTTTTCTAGATGCAAGATGGTACATTTCCTTATCCCTATCCCTCTTGTTGTTTTATATTTTTTGTAGGCCCTCCTTCTTTTCTCTGACCGCTACCTGAACCTCACTGGACCACCAGCATGGTTTATGTGACCTTGCTCCTTCGTTTCACCTTAGCGCAGGTCCTGACTGTCTCATGAAGTCCCGTTTTATGACCTCCCATCTCCTTTCCACACTTGTCATTGATGTAATCTCCTTCAAGTGATCCTTGAGAATATTTCCCATGCCCACAAAGTCTGCCCTCCCTGAGTCCACTGTGTCCTAGATCTCCCCCTCCCCCATGCTTATTTGAAACCAGACAGTATTGTGGTCGCTCCCAGTCAAGGGATCCTCTACAACCAGGTCCCTTACCAGATCCCATCTGCCAGAACCATGTCCAGGACATGCCCCTCCCTTTGGGCTCCATCACATGCTGTGTTAGAACACATCCTGGAAGCTATCCAGCAGCCTCTGTCCTTGGCCACCTTAGAGGACATGGTTCCCCAGTTTGTACCTGACATATTAAGGTCCCCTACCAACACCACTCCTTCCTCTTTTGGGCCACACTGGGCAATGATGTTGTCCAGCAAACCATCCTCAGAACATCACCCATCCGGGGGCCTGTATACTACACCCAGCTTGACCTTATCTCCTGCTGGGGATCATAAGGTGACCCATAAGGCCTCGATGTTTCCCTCTGCCTCTTCTACCCTAGCAATTTCTATGTCATCTCTAATGAACATAGCCACTCCCCCTCTGCCCTCCTTTCTATCCTTCCTAAGCATAGTGTACCCCTGTACATTTAGGTCCCAGTCATGGTTTTGTTGGCCCACATCTCCGTGACTGCTGCCCATCCACCCCCTCGAACAGCATGGCCTGGAACTCTGGCAACTTGTTTCAAGCTCCTGGCATTTACTAACCTCAACCCCACCCCTTATCCTGATCCCCTTTGTCGAACCCCACCCAGGTTCCTTATACTTCCATCCTCCTCTGCTCCTCCTGAAACCTCCACCCCAGTCTGTTTCCCCTCCCCCTTGGGTTTGAAGCTACTCCCTCATCTGGAGGACAGGGCTTCTGGTCATCCCTTCCCTTATCCCTTCCCCCTCACAAGTTTAAACCCCACCTTTCTTGAATGTAGTCAGCCATCTCCTGTTTAAGGACTTCCTTCCCTAATGGGGCAAGATGAAGCCTGTCCTTGGCATACAGTCCCGTATCCTCCCAAACTCCTTTCCAGTTCCCTAACACCCCAGCCCTCTCTTCACCCACTTCCTGAGCCAGTCATTAACCTCTGTGATCTTCATTTTTTCTCCACTGAGGCCTTGGTACTGGCAATATCTCCGAAAAGGAAATGTTGCATCCATTATCCTGACAGACTCTGGCAAGTTCTTGGAACCTTGCTTGGATTTCCAAAATGCTATTTCCTCTAGATCGTTAGTTCCCAAGTGCACCAGGAAATCCAGTTTCCTCCATAATCCCTAGCCAGTTTGTACACCATGAACTTTGCTCTGTGCACTGTCAGCCCAGAGATACTCACTACCTTCACCTGGCTATGGCATCACCCCTGTCCCTCCACTGGATACCCTAATCATCGAGTCTCGAATAACAGAACCTTAACACCGCCATCATCCTTATGGTTACCTCCACTATGTACTCTCAGACCCCCACCCCCTTTATTCGTGATCTCAATTCCATGGGTCTTCCTGCCTTATTAGAGACCCCCTTGTCACCCTTCCCTTTCTGCCTCCCTCGTTATTTTGCCCACTTAAATCAGACCCCTCTGGATAGGTGTCCCCTTTAACTCTCTCTTATCCTAACCATTTATCCTGGCACTGATGGTTTCCCCTTCTCCCACCCTGCCATCCTCCTCGCTTGTAATAGTACCCTACCTCCAGAGGCCTCTGTGGGTCCTCTTTAGCTAAGCCCCATCCTTGGTACTGACCCCCCAGCTGAAGGGGCTCCCTCCCCACCTCCTTGTCTCCCAGTTTCTCTCCAGTCATGCTCTCCTCCCTCATGTCTGCAACATGTTGCATCTCCCCATCTGCTTAACATTTATGTTTCCCCTTCTCCCTCTGGGACTATTTCTATCCTTTCCATTGCCAGTCTGTGATGTCCTATGGGTATCCGACTCCGTCCCCGGCCTCTGTATCAGTTTCCTCATTACCACCAACACCTTCCTCCTCTCTAGGTTGCTTAGTAACTCAAATTTATTGTGACACACTATGTCAGCCTTCATCAAGTAACCTGAGTTTCCCCTGACTGCACCTCTAAACTGCCCCTCTTCCTCCCCTCTTGTCCTGTTCTCCTTAGGAGCTCCTTCCCACAGTCTGCTGTTTTAGGCTTCCCACAACAGCCCCTCCTGACTCTTCCCTCCACTCTCTTTGTATTCAGACTGTTCAACCAGTATGCTTTCCTAAGGCATCAACATCCCTATCTAAGGGTCCTCTGTCCCTAATATCCCCTCCTGCTTGCTGTAACATAACGTCCTGTAATTTCAGGCGTTGCCCCAGCCTCCCTCAGCCCCACCCTTCTGCTGCCCATATCCACACCCTTATCCTTGGACACCCCCCAGCTCCCCCAGCTTACTCCTTAACCAATATACCTCACTCCTGATACAAGATAACTGTCTACAGAGTGGGCAGCCTCCTCTCTCAGGCCCAATTGAGAATTATTGCCATCCCACAGCCTGTGCAGCCTCAGCCCTTCAGAAGATGCCTGCCATGGTGGAATATGGCCACCCTGTTTGTCCCCTCTGTTTATAATGGCACACACCCCTTTTCTCAGTCCCTTCCCCTGGAATACAGTTACTCTCTCTCTACTGACTGCAGTTATTTACAAACAATTTCAATCTCACCAATAATGTTCCCAAGTCTCACAAACACATACAGTCCAGTGTGTGTCCAGCCCCACTAACAGTGTGTGTATGCAGACATCGGGTACCATATGATGTCACAGGCCCACCAGTTCCTGTTGCTTCAAATTTCAGTCCCAAACAGAAATACACAACCCTTCAATCCCAACCCCAGTGGCTTTTCAGTATTTACAATATCACAGCCCAAGTAACAGTTCTAACTCAAAGTAGTAATTTTAACACACAGAACTAATTTCACATACAAAACTATTCAAATATTTCAGTTAAAACAGAATATAAACCCAGACCCTGTCCTTACCAGCCTCCTGCTTATGTTCCCAAGTGAACAATGAAAGACAAGGTGATTCTTGTTAATTTCCCTCCCCTAACACCTGGCAAACATCACATTTAGATTTCACTCTAATTACCACATAAACAAGTGTTCCCAAGCCCAAAAGTTACAATATCACAGCCCAAGTAACAGTTCTAACTCAAAGTAGTAATTTTTAACACACTGAACTAATTTCACATACAAAACTATTCAAATATTTCAGCTAAACAGAATATAAACCCAGACCTCTGTCCTTACCAGCCTCCTGCTTATGTTCCCAAGTGAGCAACTGGACAATTAAATATGCCTTAGCTCCTACCCCTGCCCCAAACCTCTTCACGATTGGCCCAGCGTTCTGCCTATTGGCCCCTCCTTCAACACCAAATCTCTACCCATTTGGTCTTGACACCAAACCAGAGAGAGATCTAGCTGGCCCTCATTGCTCAGTATTCCTCAATTAGTGTATTGTCACTCCTGCCCTCCCTCCCCTTCCACCTCATAGGCCCTAAGTTGCCTTGTTCAAAGTATACGTAGATTCCACTAGTGCACACCTCATCTCTGAAGGAATGTGGCCTTTACTGCTCATAGGTCTTATGGCCAATTTTATGCCTTTTTGCTAGCTTCCCTGCATAGGGACCCATCCTTCATTTGGGAATGCCTTACTATGTAATGATGTCCCCTTTACTGATTCTTTCATGTCCTCATAGTTGGCCTATCCTTTTCTGCTGCCATGACACATTGGGACTTCATCACAGATGTTTAATATGTGCATTGGACTTAGCAAATCCCAACAGCTACACCTTCCCCCATGGCACCAGGTCAGGTGCTTCTACATGCAGCCTTGGGGCACTTGGCATCGCTTAAACTACACTATGCCTTGCCCACTAATCAGAACAAATGGGTTTGGGCACGATTCATTAAGCTTGTGCTGAAAGCCCTTAAAATAATACTATTCATGCTTCTGCTCTGTTCAGGCAGCGTCAAACTGAACCGAGCCCCCCACCTATTTCTGCTCCTTGCAGCCTTATCAACCTAAAAGGTCTAAGTATCCTCCATATTAATGTGTGCAGCCTCCTAAGTAAGTTAGATGCCATTCAGGCTTGGATTACACACATGAAACCTGACATCCTGGTGGTTTCTGAGACCTGGCTCAAGCCACTACCCTGGACTCTGAGGTCAACTTACCTAAATACACTATCTTTCATGCAGACAGACAGACTAGAGGTGGGGGTTGCCATCTATGTACTGAAAAAATATAAAGTTTCTATTAACGATGCCTCATCATTGCAGAAAGACTTTGAAAGCCTCTCAATCAAGTGCAACTCTCAACCTCTGACCTATAAGGCCCTACACAATCAGAGACCTGCTTACCTGAAAGATCTCCTCTGTTCCTTCTCTGTTCCCCAACTCTCTCTGATCCACTGATGAGGGATTGTTAGAGATTCCAAGGGTTCACTTAAAACTTCATGGGCCAGATCTTTTAGCTTCATGGCACCAGCCCTGTGGACCCCTCTACCTCATCAGGTGTGAAATTGCCCGACTGTCCAGAGTTTTAAAGGAGCTTTGAAACCTACCTTTTAGTAAAGCTTATAAAGATTTTTGAATATTTTAATGTTGGTCTAACTATTTATTGTTTTATCTTATATTGTACAGGCCTTGTTTTAAGAAAGGTGCCTGATATAAAAAGAGTGATTGGATTGGATTTGAACCACCTTGGCCTTGCACATCATAGGATGCTACAGGTCTCTCTCTGCAGGGTTTCAACTGTTAAGTCACCTTTCCCACTCTCTTAGTGGTGCTGCAGTCAGAAGTCATCATCCTGAGTGATGGGAACCTAAATTGGCATTCGTACTCCTCCAAATGCTTAAAAACTCTATGTGACTTATTCGGACTTACTCAAATTGTCTCAGAAGTGACCCATCAAATAAAAGAACCCAAATTAAAGCTCCATACAAGACATTATTCTAGTAAACAAGCTGCACCTCTTTTCTCATTCTGGAGACTTCTTCACTGATCTCAGTGACCACTGCTTTATTGCTTGCATAAGAGTTGCACCCAAGCCTATTTTTAATTCCAGGTTTACAATCAGGAGATGTTTTGTAATTTAGTGCCACAAGCCTTCCATTCAGACTTTCAAAACACCTTGCTATTGCAGGACTTTACCTAGCCAAGACAGTAGAGACAGCATATGAGACCTTCCATACTATTGTCCGTGGAGCTATTGACAGACATGCCCCTTGATCAAAGCATGTACCAAGAAAAGACTCTTCCTTGGTTTACATGTCTACTGAAGTCAGCTTTGCTCAACAGGGACAAGCTCTGGAAGAAAGCATGTAAATCAAAGCTTCCGTCTGATTGGGCTGATTTTAGGGCAGCAGAAACCTCTGCACAAAGCTTGTCAGAAACACTAAAGCTAACTACTCCAGTCAACTCTGGACTCCTCCACCAAGGACCCTGACAAATTGAGGCAAACCTTAAAGATATTCAAGCACATGCTTCATCAGATTCTCTCCCTACCAAAATCTTATACGAAGGATCCCTCATTACCAAGAAGGCAGAAATCCTTGACTGCTTTAATAATCATTTTATTACGCATGGTATGGTTTTGACATTTCACCTGCAAATATCCTACTTACCCAGTTCTTATCACAAGGACCAGCAAGCTCCTCCCCTGTGCACAGTACTCCTGTAATGAGTTTCTCCTTCCAACTAGTAACTTACAAGGAAGTGGATGACCTGCTCCTTTAGCTGGATGCCAGAAAAAGCACAGAGAGGACCTCATTGGCCCTTTTTCCTAAAGCTCGGTCACCAAGTGCTGGCAGCTCCATTAACACACCTCTTTAAAATGTCCCTCAGCTTGGGTAAATTCCATTCTGTCTGGGAAGCTGCCCAAGTTTACCACTCTTCAAATCAAGAGACCCCAAAGACCCAAATAACTACAGGCCAATCTCCTTACTCCCCACCCTGTCAAAACTGTTGGAGAAATTAGTGAATTGCCAACTTAGAAACTACATTGATGCCTCAGATCTGCTAAACCCTGTGCAAACAGGCTTTAGGTTATGCATAGCACAATCACAGCTCTGGCAAAAGTCACAAACAACTGGCAGAGAGCTCATGACTAAGGCTAAAGAAAATCACGCAAAATTGTCGTTACTGCATCTGCACGGGCAAAAATGCCAGTTTTCACGGTAAAATTTAAGGCAGCATATGCATGGATTTATGTGTACTATCATCGGACCCGATTAAATGAATCTCATAAACTTGTATTCTAAAATGTAACAGCAGGAGCAGTACTGTATGTTGCAGGTCGATGGCAGACTTGGTTCCCTGTACGGTATTTGTACAAATCTTACTATGTTTTGATTCACTGTGTTGGCTTGCTACAAAACAGAGGTTAAGTACCAGAGTCGCTGATGCGCAGATCTGTGATGGCAAAGTGCTTTAATGTACGGCTTTTCTAAGAACATAAGAAAATCGGTCACCGGCATTAAAGTCATAGCGATCTCCATTGGTATATTTTCTGGAAAAAAAATGCTATCATGGCACTCTGTTTATACTAGTAGGCGTAATAATGGCGTGAACGTTCTCCACCAGGCTCACTAGCTGCTATGTCTACTGGTATAAACAGAGTGCCAAGGATAGCATTTATTTTAGAAAATATACTGATGGAGATCACTATGACTTTAATGATTCATTATTAATGCTGTAAGAAAATCACGGCAAAAACCATAAATTAGTCATTTTAATAGAAACATAGAAACATAGTTGATGGCAGATAAGGACCGCAAGGCCCATCCAGTCTGCCCATTTCTTTTCTACCTTATAAATGTGCCATCGGCCTTTGCTCTGTCAGTGACCTATCTATTCATAGTCATTTGTATTGCTCCTTATGCCTATCCATGCCTGTTTGAAGCCCTGCACTGTATTCATAGCCACCACTTCTTGTGGTAAGCCATTCCATGCATCCATCACCCTTTCTGTGAAAAAGAATTTCCTCACATTCCCCTTAATCGGCCTCCCCTAATCTCATGCTGTGTCTTGTCCTGCTATTTTTCTTATATTTAAACATGTTAGACTCTTTCACCTTGTTTATGCCCTTAAGGTGTTTGAATGCCTTGATCATATCACCTCTCTCCTCCTTTGCTCAAGGGTATACATATTGAGCTCCGTTAATCTGTCCTCATATGTCTTCTGATGCAGTCCGTGAATTTTCACGGAACAGCTTGAAAATCACGGAGATTAGAAATCCATGCGTGCCGTGATTTTCTTACAGCCTTACTCATGACTTAAAGAATCATGTATGCACAGTATTCCTTGACTGAAGCAAAGCCTTCAATACCGTCGACCATGCATTGCGCTTAGATACTCTCCACAACATTGGTCTGGATGCACCTTCCCTAAAATAGTTCTCATGCTACCTGGCAAAGCAGATGCAGCAAGTAAAAGCAGTAGATCTCTCCACTCTAAAACAGATTAGCAGAGGCATACCTCTAGGCTCCAACTTGGAGACCTTACTTTTCTCACTTTACATCTACATCGACCATGGAATCAAACTTTCTAGTGTACATCTTTTGTGGATGACACAGTACTTTACACTGCCAGGCCTACCCCTGAAAGTGCCTGCTCAGACTTGCAAGCAGATTTCTTATGCTGCAACAAAACTTCTTGAGTCAAAAGCTCCTACTGAATACCAAAACGACCAAGGCTATGCTGTTATCCCCAGTGACCAAGTCCATAAACTCCTTAAGCAAGACAATATTTCCACTATCACCACTCTGCTTGGCAAGTCACTTGACTATGTGACCAAGTTCAAGTACCTAGGTTTGTGGATTGACAACAGACTTTCTTTTGCTGATCATATAGATGAGCTCTCAAAAACTTAGACAGAGGCTTGACTTTTTTAGAATCGAGCATCTGCTTACCCAGGAGGCCAGAAAAGCTTAGTACAAACCACATTCCTAACTATCTTGGACTATGCAGACTTCCTGTATGGCCAAGTCCCAAAAAGTCCTATCTAAGCTTGACACCCTTCATCATAGGGCCTTACATTTCATCTCAGGTGCGGCATATAGCACCCATCACTGTGTACACTATTCCATGGTAGGATGGACCTCACTTATGTTCAGGAGGCAAAGGAATGCTATACTATGGACCTATAGATCAATATCCAAGATGCTACCCTCCTACATTTCTGACTGTCTGCCTCCCACACCTTGCATAAACTATGCCTTGAGAAGCCGTCAGACATCTCACTAGCTGTGTCTAAAGTCTTTTCCCATTTTGGCAGAGCCTCCTTCAGCTGTGTGCTGCCCCAGCAGTGGAACAACATCCAGAAATCCATAAAATCGGTGCATCCTATTGGTTTTGTGGAATTCAAATCACTTATTCGAGATACTTCTTGGAGCCTTGTCAATGCCCTCCCTGTCGCTAAACTGTAGCCATACATTGCTATTCTTACAGTCAAACCTCTACACTTTCTATCCTTTCATTAGAATGACCTAAGCCATGTTTCTGGATTCATCCTTGCTTTCTACTTGCTGCTGAGCCCCAACTTGCAGTGTCACTAGCATTAACTCTGCTCTACTAGAGGTATCAGTGTCTAAAATCACTGGCCCAGCACATTGGTGCTCACTTGCTTCCACCTCCCTGCTGTGCAGTTTACTGGGATGAGGCTTCACCTTATGACTGGGCCTCACTGATTATCAGTGTACCTTGTTTTTTATTGCTATGTATTGTATTACTATGCCCATTTGTGCTATATGTTATGTTGTGCTACTGTATTATTTATTCTGTACCTACCAGGCCCTCCTTGAAAATGAGCTTGCTCAATGGAGTTTCACCTGGCTAAATAAAGATTGATTGGTTGGTTGATTGATTGATTGATTGATCTGCCTGATCCTAGCTGAAATTGTCTGGAGTTCCTTGGATAGGGGTCTTTTCTGATTCACTCAAGGAGGCAGTCATATGACCACTCCTTAAGAAACCCTCCTTGGATCTAGACTGTACAGCTAACTACCATCCTGTCTCTAACCTGCCCTTAGTGGGTAAGGTTATTGAGCAGGTGGTTGGGTTGCAACTGGATGATTACCTTGTGACCTACAATGTCTATGAAGCTCTTTAGTCTGGATTTAGGAAGAGACATAGCACTGACACTGCACTTAACATACTAACATACTAAGAAGCCAGCAGATTAGGCCCTATGGTTTATTGAGTCTGCTCGATGATCAGTGCCTTCCCAAGGCACCATTTTTAGCCCTGCTCACTTGTCCATGTATTGAATGACCTCCTAATTAAGAGAGAGCGAAAGGTTTGTGCCATCTTGGTCCTTCTTGATCTCTCTGCAGCGCTTGACACTGTGGACCATGGTGTGCTTTTGGAGTGTCTGCACCTTCTTTGTGGGTTGTCAGGTACAGTCCTTGAATGGTTTTGATCCTTCCTCATGGACTGGTCTCAGAGGGTGGTCACTGGAATTTTTTCCTCTGACACCCTCCCCTGTCCTGCAGGGTTCTGCAGGGCTCCATATTAGCTCCCATGTTGCTTGCAGTGTATATGCTGCCATTGGGAGATATCATCAGGTGATACAGTGTGAGTTTTCACCGTTGTGCAGATGATATTCAACTGTATATATCCTTTCTACCCAGATGGGTTAATGCAGTCTCTGTGCTAAACTGTCTCACTGAGATTAAGGACTGGATGAGAACCAGCTGGCTGAGACTGAATCCAAACAAGACCCAAGTGTTGGTTATGGACCCAGGTCATCCGGGGGTGGGTTTGGGGCTGGACAGGCATCAGGCTCATGGCTTGATGGTGTTCAGCTCACCACTCAGATCAGGTGCGTAAGCTGGGTGTTATTTTGATGATGACCCGACCTTGAAATCTCAGGTATCAGCTGTAGTTAAAGCCTCTTTTACCATCTGAGGAATATCACCCTGATGAAACACCTGATTCTTCTGGATGACCTTCCAACATTGGTCCACGCCTTCATCACCACTCACCTTGACTACTGCAATGCCCTCTACCTAGGGCTTCCTGGGGTTGATATCTGCTGCCTTCAGCTAGTGAAGAATGCTGCGGCCAGGCTTTTGACCGGTACATCAAAGGCCAGTCATATTACACCTGTGCTGCCTGGACTGCACTGGCTGCATGTTCAGTGGTGGAACTTTATGGTTGACTTGCTAACCTTTAAAGCCCTATACAAACAGGGACCTGGCTACCTGCAAGATCTCCTGACTCCCTACTGCCCTGACCTCTCCAATCTGCTGGCTGAGGGATTACTAGAAATTCTCAGGATTTGTTTGAAAACATCTGGTGCTCATGCTTTTCTTTTACTGCAACTACCCTGTGGAATTCTCTATCTCATCAGTTAAGAGAATGTCTGACCTTCAATAGATTCAAAGTGGAGCTGAAAACATATCTTTTTAACTTAGCCTACCCAGAATTGTAAATTTATTGGTATAGCTATTGTTTTAACTTAGAATTCTATATTTATATATTGTATTTTATATGTGAAGTGCCTTGGCTTTAGAAAGGCGTTATATAAATAAAGATTTACTTACTTATTTACTAGGAGTGACACTGGATGACAAAACAGTATATTTTCCTCTATACATAACTCACATTTAATAACCTCCTTAAGGTCAGTTAAGGAATGTGCAGTGCCAGTTTTTAGTGAGGTGTAGGAAATCTCTGCAAGTCACTGTAAACAGCCAGGAAATCTAGCAGCAGATGAGATCTACTACCCACTGGTATTATTGAGAGCCTACCCTCACCAGACTCATAGCTTTCCAGAAAGGCTGACTAGACTGTCTGTGTTTGGGGATTTTGATTCATATTAGTCATATAGTACAATGGTCATACCTGTAAATAATCGGAAGGATCTGTAACCCCCTAAAAATGGGGGTTCCTGGAAAGTCTTCCTTGGGTGTGCCAAATTCCACTGCCAGGGTGGTGTTTTGTGTCTTAGCAGGTTTAAAATGTTTGCATATGAGCCCAGTTAGCCTCCATGCCTGTCTCTTATAGAGATGCCTATTTCTTGTGGTTTATAATTAATCTGGGTGAGGACAGAGTATTTCTGGGCTTGAGTCCAGCCCAAGCTGCATGCAACCGCTTCTTTCTGCAGTCAGCAGTGTGCAGAGAGAGCCCATGGGACTCTATGATTGTTTGTTAATCATCTGTACTAAATGGAAATGATACTGTGGTTTGTCTAATCTGTCTTTCTTTGCAGCATGGACATTTTTGTTAAGTGCCACCATTTTGGTTCTGGACTGCCTATCTGCACCAATCAGCACATCTGGGGCTAAAATGGAGCCTTGTGGGAGTAAAATTCAGTAGGAATTGTAGTTTTTACAGTTTGGCACCTAAATGGATCTGGAGGGGAGCTCTAGCTGTGACAGACAGGAGGATCCACAAATCCAACCTTTGGATCAGGGGAAAAGTCCTGTGCTGCCAGCCACAGAGGGACAGAAAAGAGCTGGAGTGGAAAGAGTGAACAGCTCGAGAGATTAGGGCAGCTGCTCCTGCGTAGTGCACAGGAGAAATTGGTGGGAAGGCTGTGTCTGGTCTACCTACTACCATCTTCCCTAGTGAGGGACTTTAGCCTTCAGTAGTTCACACTGCTCCAAAAGTATTGTGACAGAATCACTGAATTGTGACTACATTTCGCCTGGAGAGGACCAAAGACTTGTGGTTACGTGATCGTCCTGTCAAGACTTTCAAAACTACTGCAAAGCATTCGGTTTGTGCAGAGACACCGTAAACTGCACCCAGACTGTCATCCGAATCTGTGGTAATTCTCTACCTTTACTATAAGTGTGCTGGTTGTGGAGTGTGGTGGTGATTTGGTTCCCACCTTGCCTAATGCATCACGTCATGTAAACAGACTGTATCCAAATTGTTGACTCAGTCTAGGCCTTGTCAATCTGGCCCAGGCAATCGCTCATGCCACAGAGAAACAACCAGCAAGAGACCTACCAGGGATCCGCTCCCTGCTCAACAACAACAGATGGGAACTACACCATGGTGCTTCATGTGGGCTCCGCTTCTGGCCATCCAGCTCTTCATCTGGTGGTCTCCATTTCATCCATCCTGCATTCTGTACTGGGTAGCGTGAGTAAACACCAGGGTAACTCCCTGCAACAAAGCTCAAATCAAAGCGTGTCAACTGATTAAATAATTGTTGCTAATCTTTTCAGACTGAGTCATCCAGCTCCAGATTACAAATTAAGAGTTAAAGTGCATGTTGTGTTTTCTTCCTTCCAAAGTGCCCCAACTAGCTGCAACATCGGCCTACCCTGGGCAACGCTTCAGGCTAGCCTGTAGTTCCAACTGGGTACCCAGAGTGTGTGTGACTGTACATGGACCTATGAGTGCATGCCTTATACCTGAATCAATCAGATCTAGAATCAGCCTCTAGATTACTGCCAATCCCTTGTTCATATCCCCTAATAAATCAGATCTAAATCTTTTGCATTTAAACTGGTGGTGGTGTACTTCAGTACTGAAAGCTCTGTGATATTGTCATTTACTGTTACAGGCCTTGTTTACAGGGGTCTTTAGGATGTTCCAGACAATCCAGCCCTAGTGGTAAGTGGTTATCAGGGATTCACTGCATATTGCAAGGTGTATTGGTGTAGAGTAACTGCAAGCATAGTCAGACCACTAGGGGAGCCAGAGGGGGGTATCAGTGTCCCAGAGGGCTGTACCCAAGGCAGTCATGTGGCCAGCAACCCTGTCCTCTGGGTGGAGGTACCCATTCAGAGAGCCAGGCCCCTCAACCTGCAGGCCACAGTGCAGGCAGGGGTAGTATCCTTGGGGATAGCACCACCTAGGGGTTACATCTTGGAGGCACTGCTGAGATTTGTGTCCCTAGTGATCAGAAGGAGTTACTGTAGCCCTTACTTAGAGTTAATGCTGAAAATGGAATCACTGGTCATGCCCAAGATTAAGATCACTCCCAGAAGTTGGTGACACACTGTATGATGGGGTGGAGTGGAGTGAAGCCGAAGGGTGGACCCTCAGCAGGTCATCTTTTGATGGATATCCCTTTGGGGATGCCTAATACCACTATAGTTGAGACTGTTGAAAAGTAAAATGTTTGGGGAAGGCTGAAGTGAAAGGAGGGACTCGGATTTTTCATCAAACTGTGGCCCTCTTGTCCTGTAGCCTCTCCACTGACCCCAAGAGGGTACCTCCCACCCTTTTCCTGAGGGTTCCCAGAATGGGTGGTAGGTCATTCATTTGCATAGTTACCTGTCTGCCCTGGGGTTCTCCCAGGTAGAGGGGTTTGAGAATAAGCTGCCATATAGTCTATAGACCACCAGCCCAGGAGGAAGAAACAGATAGGAGTTGATGCTAGCCATCCAGAGGATGGCAGACAAGGGTGAGGTAGTACTGGTTGGAGACTTCAATATTCCAGACGTTGACTGGAGCATCCCAGCAGCAGCATCAACTAGGAGCAGATTTATCCTGGCCTCCCTTCAGGGTGCCTTCCTCAAGCAACTGGTCATGGAACCAACTCAGCAGAAGGCAATACTGGACCTTGTGCTCACAAACAGGGACAGTGTGATGGGGTAAGAGTGGGGAGCACCTGGGGAACAGTGACCACCAGTCACTGTGGTTTGAAATCACAGAAAGAGCAGAACCAAACCACACAAAAACACGTATCCTGGATTTTAGGGGGCAAACTTTGAGAAAATGGGGAGATACTTGAAAGAGGCATTAAGGGGAATGGGGCAGGAATCAAGGGTTGAGGAACAGTGGGAAGTATTTAAAATGGGGATTACAAGAGCAACAGAATTATGTATTAAGTAGGTTAGCAAGAGGAAAGGAAGAGGAGACCATTATGGTTTTCCAAAGAGGTAGCAAAGAAAGTGAAAGCCAAAAGATTGCATTCAGGCAATACAAAAAGACACAGGCAGAAGGGGATAGGGAGAAGTACCAGGAGAAGCAAAGGGAGGCAGGGAGGTCAGTAAGGGAAGCCAAAGCTCAGACAGAAGAACACATTGCAAAATCAGTGGGTAGAGGGACAAAACCTTTACAGGTACATAAGTGAAAAAGAAAGGCAAATGGAGGGATAGTGAGACTGAAGGGGAGGATAGGGGCTGTGGAGGATGACAACAGTAAAGCTGACATATTGAACAGGTGTTTCTGCTCAGTCTTTACAGAGGAAGAGGATGGTAATGGGTCTGAATGGAGTACAAGGGGTGAGAATGGTGCAGAATGGATACAAGTCCCTTTACACGAGAAAGGGTCCTGAAGGAACTGGAAGTAATAAGAGTTGATAAAGCAATGGGGCCAGATGGAGGTGCACCCAGGGTCCTTAAAGAACTAAGAGAGGTGGTGGCTGAACCTCTGGCTATCCTGTTTAGCTGATCACTAGAAACAGGGAGGTACCCAAAGACTGAAGGATAGCAGATGTAGTCCTCTTATGCAAAAGTGGGAACAAAGAGGAAGCAGGGAACTACAGACCAGTCAGCCTCACCTCGGTAGTGGGAAGATCATGGAAGCACTACTGAAGGAGAGATTGGTGGAACATCTGGTTGTCAATGGACTACAGGACCCAAGGCAGCATGGTTTCACCAGGGAAGGTCATGTCAGACCAACCTCATTGATTTTTGACTGGGTGACTAGGGAGGTGGATCGGGAGGGCAGTGGACATGGCCTATCTGGACTTCAGCAAGGTCTTTGACACTGTGCCACATAGAAGACTATTGCACAAACTGGGGAATATGGGTGTGGGCAGGACAGTAGTGTGGTGGGTAGGTAACTGGCTGGGCAGCAGGACACAGAGGGTGGTGGAATGGCTGTCACTCCACAGAGGGAAGAGTGACCAGTGGGGCACCACAGGGATCAGTGCTGGGACGGTACTATTCAATATCTTCATCAGTGACATTAGCAGGACCTAGAAGGCAGAATTTCACTGTTCACTGATGACACAAAGCTCTGTAACAGAGTAGACGCACCAGAGGGTGTAGACAGAATGAGAAGGGACCTGCAGAAACTTGAAGAATGGTCAGGGGTTTGGCAGTTGAAATTCAATGCAAGGAAGTGCAAGATAATGCATATGGGTACAAAAACCCTGGCACAATATATCAGTTGGGGTGAGGATATAGCATGCACCAAGCAGGAAATGGATCTTGGAGTTATCATCTCTGATGACCTCAAGGCAGGGAAACAGTGTGACAAGGCAGCAGGTAAAGCAAATAGGATGCTGGGATGCATAGGCAGGGCATCACCAGCTGGAAAAGGGAGGTCATAATTCCACCATACATGACACTAGTGAGGCCGCACCTGGAGTACACAGTGCAGTTCTGGAGACCTTACCTCACGTAAGGACATAGACAGGGTAGAGAAGGTTCAGAGGAGGGCAATGAAGATGGTGCATGGATTGCATCACAAGTCCTATGAGGACAGGTTGAAGGCACTGAACATGTACTCCCTGGAGGAGAGGAGGAGAGAGGATATGATAGAGACATACAAGTATCTTACAGGGAGGAACAAGGTGCAGGAATGCACTATTTTAAGTGAAAAAGATGTTCCAGGACTAGAGGACATGGGATGAAGTTGGAGGGAGGACGATTCAGAGGAAATGTGAGGAAGAATTTCTTCACAGAATGGGTGGTGGACAAGTGGAACACCCTGCCAGAGGAAGTGGTGGGGACTGAAACAATCACAGGATTTAAGAATGCATGGGATAGACATAAAGGAATTCTGGAGGTCAGGGTAAGGCAACAGACTTCCTGGAAAACATAAACTGAACTACAAACTTAAATGGGCAGACTGGGTGGGCCATAGGCCCTTATCTGCCTGACACGGTCTATGTATCTATGTATGTATCTATGTTCAGAATGCTAGCCACTGAAGGGCAGTCTGTTAAAGAGTTGGTGAAGATGTTAGATCTATCTGAAGATGCATCCCCTGTACAATCCCTGTTAGCCTCCCCAGCCACCCCTACAGTATCCCCAGTGGTGGCCTCACCAACAGTGATACCCTCAGTGCACTTAGATTCCTATCGTAGGCATAGACTCTTCTCAGGCATGGTCCCACTGCCTGTGAGGAAGGATGACCTAGAGACATGGATGGACTACACTACCCCCTTGATTCAGGAGTGGCAGTGCTCTGAGGGTGGAAAAAGAAAGAGGCTCATGGAGAGTCTGAGGGCCCTGCACTGGAAGTTATCCGTTCCTTCAGCTTTGAATGGGGTGTTTGGCAGCACGGAGTCAGGAGACGACCTAATGTGGAAGCTAAGTTCACTAAGCAGTGGAAGAATGAAAAGTTGTCAGTGTTCATTACTCGAATTGAACAAGCTCTGCAGTGGGCCCATAGAAGAGGGGTGTACCTGCCAGTGAGCTAAACTGTGTTTGACTAGAGCATATTCTGAAGTCTGTCAGTTATTCCAGTTTGATGCTGTTAAAACTGAAATTGCATGACTGGAAGGCTAATCCACCAGAGTACTGCTACCTCATGAAAGAGATCCGAGAAACAGAGAATGATGAAGAAGGGTGGGAGTCCTATGCTGGGTTGCCCGACTGGCCAGATTCTTAAGAGAGACAGTGAACTGCAGGACAAATCTGAACTGCAACAGATGAGAGAATTAATACAAGAACTGAAAGACATGAGAACTAACCAGCAAATTCATGAGGGAACCAAGGCTGCCCCTTTTCCCATACCGCCTTTGGATCCTAAGACCGAGGTACCTACTAGGGAGTGGAGGTCCATGCCATTTCTCCAACACTTGGACTGAGAGGGGCATAATGGAAGAGGTACATGAATTGAGTACACTAGTAGGGATGTGGTTCATACCACTCAAGTGACCGACTCATGGAGGGGCTCAGAGAGTAGAGAGGGGAGTCTTGAGCCCAAGAGAGCATTCAAAATCCACCAAGTCAAGTAAGGCCTGGACCTGGGTTCTCTCCCCTGGAGACTATAAGAACCAATTTTCTGCTATCACTGCAGAGAGGATGGGCATACACTACCCAATTGTAATATCAAAACAAAATGGTTATATTAAATGCACGCTGAAAATAGAAAATAGAGTTAAAATCTACGTTTCGACTTTTAGGTCTTCTTCAGAAATATCTAAAAGAGAAAAACAAGTTAGTATAGAGGAGAGGTAAAATGAGAGAGATATATATGTGGAGAAAGAAGAAGGGGAGGCTATGGGAAAGATAAAACATAATGGGAGAGAAAGAGCTGGGAAGTTCCCAGGTAGAGACTGATTAACAGGGCCTTGTAAGAAGGCTGAAAGGTGACAAATGTGTGAGAAGGAGACAGAAATGGAGACATATGGTGAAATGAAAATAAATCAGTACAAAACAAATTGACTTGAGGGAAAAAAAGGAGGCTGAAAGATGTTAGTGGAAAATAAGTCTATCATTTAAACCAGAGGGCTGCTGGGAGCCAAGGCAGATGATCAGCTTGGCTTCCATGTTTTTCTATGGTTAGGATCCCGGAAGCCCTGCTGAAGGACACAAACAGAAAGGTCATTGACATTGTGGTCCCTGGAGATAAAGTGGGATACAATGGGTTTAGTAGTTTCACCATTCCTGACCGCTCTGTAATGTTCCCTGAAACGTTCAGCAAGACGCCACCAGTTTCTCCAATGTAAATAGCTGAACACCTCCTGCAAAGAATACAGTACACTACATTAGTGGAGGTGCATGAGAACTCCTTGGTGATGTGAAAAACACCTGTAGTTCCCCAATCTCAGTTACACTGGAAATAAATTTGCACGTAGCAGCGAGCCCTGTTGCAAGGTTTGGTACCTGGGGAGGAACTGTTAGGAGTGGGTAGGCTGCTTTTTACCAGGAGATTGCGCAGGTTAGGTGGCCAGTGGTAGGAGGCAATAGGTGGTTCTGTAAAGGAAGCACCAATGTTAGGGTCAGTTTGTAAAATGGGAAAGTTACTAGTGATGATCCTGTGAAGAGAAGGTGTGCTCTGATGGAAAGGAAGAACTAGTGGAATTCGCCGTTGTTCTTGTGTGACAGTATCCCTCCTGCGGGGTCAAGGTTACGGGGCATGTTACTGACCTGGGAGAGTGCTCTGTCCACTGTGCTTTTAGGGTATCCCTGTTGATAAAAAAACTATGCATTATTTGGGTCTGCTCAGCAAAATCATCCTCTTCACTGCATAATCTGCTAAGTCTAAGAAACTGTGAATAAGGCAGGCCATTCTTGACATGTTTAGGATGGAAGGAGCTATGGAGGAGGAAACTGTGAGAGTCAGTGGGTTTGTAATAGACTGATGTCTTCAGACCAGTGTTCTGGACTGAGAGCTGGATATCCAGGAAAGGCAGTAGGAGGGTACTTCAACAGTGTACTGAAGGGAAGGATGGGCCAATTGTAATATGCCTGAGAATCTGAGGAAGATTACCACATGATTATTGGCATGGATCTGGCAGTGTACCACTAGAACTCAAGCTGGGCCACCCAAGAAGTCATATGCTGCGAAAATGGCTGTGAGACAGACCCACCTCTCCCTGCCAGACTGGTCCGAGGTTATGGGTCTGTCAATGAAGACTACTGTGATGGTGAATGGTGTTTCAGCTAGGGCAATACTCGACAGTGGCTCCCAAGTGACTATTATGTTTCAGGACTGGTACACCAAACACTTGCCTGATGTGCCATTGCAACCCTTGGAAGGCCTACATGTGTGTGGATTTAGTGAGAGGTTATACCTGGGGTATATCTGGGTCTGTTTGTCCTTTCCTATCACTGTAGCAGGAGTAGATGAACAAGTAGAGACACTGGCCTAGTGTGTCCCCACGGGTTGTACAATGGAGTCCCCTTGCTCATTGGGATCAGCGCATATATGTTGGGAAGGCTAGCCTAGTTATGCCAAGAGAAGCAGGGACAGTGGACCGACTGGGCCTTGCAGATTCCAACTTTGGCACAGTGAGTTTATGAATTGCAAACTCGAACTCAGGATATGGACTAAGATGAGCCAATGGGAATAGTATGGAAGAAAGACCTGAATCTTTGCTGTTGCCCCAAATACCCAGTATACTGTCCAAGTAGAAGTTCACCTTCAAAGGGATGTAAAAACAAAATACTAATGCTGGATGCTCCAGGAGGGAACATTGCCAGAGGGGCTGATGGTCAAACCAAGCATATTACCTGCCAGAGCCAATGCCTATGATTGAAGGGTCATGGTCCAAATCCAGAATGTGTCTGATCGAGAGCTCCATGTGAACCGAGGGTACACGCTAGCCACTGTCCATTGTGCAGACACTGCAGTGTTGCCCAGCAAGAAGCCAAGGGCTAAAGGTGAGGAGGTAACTCTGGATCTATTTGACTTTGAAAGCCCTACTGCCTGCCCAATGGAAAAGTCATATCAGTCAGAAACTTGTCGGAGGGACCAAGTATTCTTGTTAAAAGAATGGGATGGGGTGTGTACAAGGTGCTGAGCATACCATCAGACTTCATTATGACCGCCTTTTCAGGAGCACTCTCGGTGCCTGGCACCTCTGAATATAGATGGCATCTGAAGACATCTTCAGGAGATGCTAGCTACGGGCATTATTCAAGAGTCCCAGAGCCCCTATGCTTCCCTTTATTGCGGTGGTGCGTAGGAAGAATGGGTCCGTCCGAATGTGTGTTGATTATTGAACTTTGGATCTGTGGTCTGTGCCTGACCAATAAACTATTTTTTTTTTTGAAATTTGAATTTTATTGTTATTAAAGATATAAAAGGAAAAGACAGTATCCAAACATATCTGGAAAAACATTCAGGACATAAACATGTAAACAACAAACATAGAAACAAAACTCCTGTCCTCCTTAGAGGTGAATCCCAAAAATATACAATAAAAATACAAAAGGTATTCACCCAACCCCCAAGGAAACCCATATGAAATATGCGACAACATAAACTGTGGCACCTCCCAACACCCCTTCCTCAACCCAAACCCCCTCCCTCCCAGGGTGCACCCACCATGAATTAATACAGTAGTAGAATGAAGATCTACTGACAATAACTCAAAGCATAGACACAAACAGACATAGGTATAGGTATCTCAGGAAAATAAAGAAAAACCCGGTTATAATAGGCTAACAGAGAAAGTGAGGACATTGATGTATGTGGACATAGGGACTCAGGTTACAATAAAGGAAAACCAATTTACTTCAGACAAAGAGCCTGTAGTTTACCCCATCTCCTGTGAAACAGATCCAACTGCCTCTAAGGCTAGCAGTAAGCTTTTCGGATTGGAGATACGATAATAATTCAGTTAACCAGTCAACCAATGATAGGGCCAATTGATCAGTCCAATGTCTTAACACCATTTTTTAACAGTCATAGCCACCTATAGCCATGTGATATCTCGTTCAACATTGTCGACCACGAAAAATCCCCAAGGACACACACCTCAGGACTGAAAAAGCCAGACAGACCTAATAGAGGATTGAGATAGCTTTTAATCTGAGACCACAATGGGGCCACTTTGGGACAGTCCCAAAATACATGAACAATATCTCCATCCCCATGCAAACACCTGAAACAGGTAGAATGGGGAACCCTCCCAAATTGAGATAGCTTAGCTGGGGTGTAATACAGATTATTAACAATGTAGTACCGAGTTAACCTGAACCTGTCCTGGGTATGGTATCTGTGAAGGTCCTTCCAGACCAGTCAGAAGAAAACCGGACAAGAGATGGTTCCAAACATCCGAACCAGCCACACCACCAGATGAGTTATAATCCAGAAGAAAAGAGTATATCAAAGAGACCGAGTGAGACTGAGAAGCAAGTCTAACCACTTCAGAAAGAAAAGGGCAACCACGGACTCCCCAGGGAAGAGCCAAATCTCTGCTTGATTAAGTGCCTCAGTTAGTAAACCTTGAAAATGGATCGACTAGGAATATGGAACTTCCCAAGAATATCACCAGAAGAGAAGGGAATTATCATTAAAGAAGTTCCCAGACTGGCCTCCTTGATTTGCGGCAGCCATTCAGGACCAATCCATGAATCACCTAATTTAATATTGGGATTAGCAACAACCGCTGCCCCAACCGACACAGGAAACTTGGAATGCCTCAAACATTACAAAGAACTGCAATAGCAGTTCTAATGACGTTATCTGGGATCCATTTAGCAAGCAAGTTCGGGGTAGATAAAAGAGAGCATGCTTATCAAATTTGATTGCAGCAAGGAAAATGCTCTAACTGAAGCCAGATAGGCAGGACACATCTGGTTCAGCAGAAAACCACCTACCCAACCTAGAAAGATGGGCAGCCCAGTAGTACAACAGGAGATTGGGCAATCTGAGACCTCTCGATCCTTAGAAAGAGATAGTTTACCGTATGAACGCCTAACTGCCTTCTTGGACCAGATGAATTGAGAGAACAGTGTGTGAAACTGCTGACTATAGGAAACAGGCAGCTTAAGATTAACCAGATTCAATGGATAGAACACTCTGGGACTGACCAATACACTATGCCCCAAATACAGGATGCCCTGGATTGCTTGAATGGGAGTGAATGGTTCTCCTTACTCAACTTATGGTGGATATTATCAGATTCCAATCGCCCAAAGGACCATGCCTTCATCTGTCCTTTGGGTTTTATGAATTTTTGAGGATGTCTCAGGATTTGGCGGTCCACCACTTTCCAGTGGCTGATGGAGTGAGCAATGAGAGACATGAATCTGTTGGAGTGTCTGGTGTATTTGGATAACATCATTGTGTTTGGGCGCACATTAGAGGAGCATGAAAACAGGCTGTTCAAAGTCCTTGATTGACTGGAGGAGTTCAGTTTGAAACTGTACATCAATAAGTGCCAATTCTTCCAAACCTCAGTCAAATATGTGGGGCATACAGAGTCGGCCAATGAAATACAGACCAATCCCAGTAAGGTAGAATCATTGACCACCTGGCCTCAGCCAACCAATCTCAAAGAACTCCAATGGTTCCTGGGGTTCTGTGGGTACTACAGGCACTTTATTAAAGACTACTACAAAGTAATCCACTCCATCCTCAATCTTACCCAGGGTATCCTCCTACTAACTGACGATATAAAAAGGTTCCATTAGAGAAGATGAGTAGGTGTATTTCAGGACAGGAGGCGTCTGAGGTCCGGTGGACCCAAGAGTGAGAAACTGCCTTCTATGAGATTATCCATCAGCTCACTCATGACCCTGTGCTGGCTTATATGCTGACCCTGCCAAGCCCTACATCCTCCACACTGATGCTAGCCTGTAGGGACTGGGGCTGTGTTGCACCAAAACTATGAAGAGGGACTAAGGCCTGTAGCTTTGCCAGCTGCAGCTTGACTCCATCCAAGAAAAATTATCCAGTTCACAAGCTGGAATTTCTTGCCCTCAAGTGGGCGACAGTTGATCAATTTCATGAATACCTTTATGGGACAAAAATACTAGTGATGGCAGACAACAATCCTTAACTTATGTTCAGACTTCAGCGAGTTGGATGCCACGGGCACGTGGCTTTCTGCTCTGTCTACGTATGATTATGTGATGGAATACTAGCCTGGACTTAACCATACTGATGCTAATGCTCTCTTGAGACAGCCACCCCTCTCTGAGAAATGGGTGAGGCTGTCCGAGCCTGCCATTAAAGTGATGTGCAGAAGTTTGACAAAGATGAGCAGCTAGCAGCAGAAACAGTAGATTGTTTAGTAGACTGTCTGGGGACCTCTGACACCTGCCTGCCAGTGGCTCACTGCCACTTCTCTGCCCTAGACATCAGTGTTCTGCCACAATTTGACAGTGACAGCATCCAATGGGATCAGTCCCAAGACCCTATGATCCTGCCTGCACTTAACGCCTTCCGTTCAGGAAAGATGTATCAAAGATCATGCTCCACTGATTTAAGAACAGCATTGTTACCTAAAGAAGGCCCTCAATTAAGATTGCAAGACCAGTTATACAGAGAGACAATAGATCATCGTGGTCAGGCAGACAAGCAACAGTTAGTACTGCCCATGGCCTTTCAGCAATTGATAGTGGGGTCCCTTCACAACCATATGAGGCATCTCAGTATTGACTGGACTCTCAACTTGGTACGATCTTGTTTCTGTTGGCCAAAATGGGGTTGACGAGAAAACCATATCAAGACCTGCAGTTGCTGCCTTCAATGAAAACTCTGCCTCAGAAGGCCGCATCTTAGTCAATATATCTACCAGCACTCCCATGGAGTTAGTGTGTTTAGACACTCTATGCTTAGAGTCAGATCAAAGAACATCAGCAATGGGTAGTAGTGACTGATCATTTTACCATGTATGCAAAGCATTTCCAACAAAGGATCAGAAGGCTTTCACAGTGGCTAAGGTGTTGGTAGAGAAGTTGTTTGTGCATTATGGTTCCCCACAATGCATACACTCTGATTAAGGGAGGGATATTGAAAGTAGACTCATCAAGGAATGCTTTCATTATGGGGGTGCAAAATCCAGAACCACACCTATCACCCTCAGGGGGACTCACAGCCTGAACGGTTTAATCGAACGCTCTTGGATATGTTGGCCATGCTCCTTCCCCAAAGACAAACATAGATGGAGTCAGCAGATCAGTACCCTAGTGCATGCTTACAATTGTACAAGGAGTGATGCTACCAGGTTCTCTCCTTATCACCTTATTTTTGGAAGAGAAACCCAGTCACCAGTAGATGTCTGTTTTGGGGTCTCACAGGATGGGGTCCAAGCTGAGAATCACCTACAGTATGTGCAGAAGTTGAGAGACCAACTAAATCACACATATCAACTGGACCAGACAATGGCCACAAAATGAAATTTAGCCAGCAAGGAGAGGTATGATTGGCGATAAAAGCTCAGGAGTTACAACCAGGTAATAGAGTGTTATTGCACAATTTAAGATTGCATGGGGAAACACAAGATTGCTGACAGGTGGCATAATCTTGCTTGCCCTTGCAGACTCACCACTGCCTGTTGTACTAAACAGTAGACTGGTCATCCCTCTCCATGAGGAGGCAATAAATGACCTCATGTGGCTCTTCCAGGCTATATCTAACAAGCTACCACCCTATACCTGTAACCTATTTGTACTCTCCAATGGCACCTATAGCCTAAGGAATGCCTCGCTTATCCTACTTAAATCACCATGGAACAGGATCAGCCTTGGCTCAACTGCTATTATCTCCTTTCTACCGATGCTATGGAGTAACACGCAAAAGCACTTTAACTCTCCCTGCTGCCTAGCCCCTACATGTTCAGACAGCTGCTCTATAGATGCCTAAAAAGGTGTGTGATTGCTACGGGTAAACACTACTTACTCGGACTGAACAAGCCACCAACTCTGGATTCACTGGCCTTCTTATTCCCCCATCGGCTGGCATCCCACCAGGGTACTACCACCCACTACTTCCTCTCCTCCCTCCCTGAGCTATCTCCCTTGGGGACTCCACTTTATTAAACTGCCCTCCTCCCTCTCCTTCATGTGTCCTGTTACCACCTTTGCCCCCTGACCATCACTGTCTCCTCCTCTCCTCCCTCAATACTCTAATGAGTTCAACTAGCATACGCTGAATTGCTTTTGTATTTATTTGTTTCCAACAAGCCTTGCGCCATGCCAACTGACCCTGTATTTTATAACAACCTGTATTACTGTCTAGTGTACCATGAACTGTTATGTTATTGTGTATGAATTTGTCCTATGTGTCCAGGACCATCTTGAAATGAGCTTGCTCAACTATGTAATTTGCCTGGTTAAATAAAGTTTGATTGATTAATTAATCTTCCTCATGTGGTGGTCAGTAAGTTGGATGAATTGCCCATCTACAAAATGTGTCCAGAGAATGATCCCTGGACTCTTAAAATCATGCACTGGAATCATCTGCTCCCCATCAGAAACCAGGGTGGCTGCATGAAAGAGGCATAGCCAACTCTCCCCAGCTATTCCAGAGATTGAGTTCTCCCCACAACAGGTCCCTGTGACAGCAATGGTCCCTCTGAATTTGACAGTGATAAAGGTGAGGCTCCCTACTTCCCTCTTATGAATTGAGCAGTTGTTCCTAGGGACCTCAATGTATAATTATGGGAAGGAGGCTTCACTTCATGAACTGTCCCAGGTGCCAGCCTCTCTGGAACCAGAACCCCATGAAAGTGAGGAGCCCAGTGGTGTCTCTGAAATTACAGAGTCTTTGTGTTTAGCAGAGTTGTTTGAACTGCTCAAGAGGAGTTGATCGAGGTGGACACCCTGGTGACATACCACTGTGCTGAAGCTCATGAAAGTAGTGAATGTTCTAATTCAGTTCTCCTGAATCCCACTGGTTTGAGTTCCCTTCAGAGGAACAATCAGCCTTTGCCGGACAGTGATGACACACCTAGTGTTATGGTGATGAAAGTTCTAAATCACAAAAGGAATCATACACCCCTCTGGACACTTCCTCCAGTGCAGGAGAGCTCTCATCTCCAAAAGGATGGCAGCATCAAAGTTAACCCCCCAAACATCTATACCTATTCCCTGAGGAAGTCTGGGTGGCTGTCAGCGGTGGTACATCTTAGTTATATCACAAGGAGCTCACTGCCTAAATTGGGTTTGTCTGCTAATTCTAGATTGTTGGTCTTTCCGTAGACCATGGTGTTCCTATTCCAGTACGGCCTAAATTAGCTGATAGGAAAGGGTCCCCAACTATATTGTTTAAAGTGCAGGAAACAATTACCTGAATAAGTACTGTATAGTAACTGAATCAGAATACAATGATCATTGAAATGATGGAACATAGGTGTGCACGTGCTGCTGATATAACAGATGTATGTAATTGTCTGCATTTAGTATCTTTTAGTAAGAAATGGTAAAGTAATAGGCTACGTTAAACTGATGCTTCAGATTTATTTTCTTCATGTAAGACCATGGTCATAGTATGTATAATTTGTACAAGTAGCATATTCTTAATGGAAAGGTGATTATCTAAATTTTCGTAGTGGCATAGACTTGGCGTGGATGCCAAGTTCTTTCCAGGCAGGAGGGTGTAACCCTGGGGTTCCTGGAAAGTCTTCCTTGGTGAGACTAAATGCCCACCGCCAGGGTGGTGTTCTGTGTTTTACTACATAGATACATAGATACATTGACAGTGTTGGCAGATAAGGGCCAATGGCCCACCTAGTCTGCCCATTTGAGTTTGTAACTTCAGTTTATGTTTTCCTAGAACTCTGTTGCCCTCACCTCTGACCTCCAGAATTCCTTTATGTCTATCCCATGCATTCTTAAATCCCGTGATTGTTTCAGCCCCACCACTTCCTCAGGCAGGGTGTTCCACTTGTCCACCACCCGTTCTGTGAAGAAATTCTTCCTCACATTTCCTCTGAATTGTCCTCCCTCCAACTTCATCCCATGCCTTCCAGTCCTGGAACATCTTTTTCACTTAAAAATAGTGTATTCTTGCACCCTATTCCTCCCTGTAAGGTACTTGTATGTCTCTATCATGTCCCCTCTGCCTCCTCTCCTCCAGGGAGTACATATTCAATTCCTTCAACCTGTCTTCATAGGACTTGTGGTGCAATCCATGTACCATCTTTGTTGCCCTCCTCTGAACCTTCTCTACCCGTTGATGTCCTTACGAGGTAAGGTCTCCAGAACTGTACACTGTACCCAGGTGGGGCCTCACTAGTGCTTTGTATAGTGGAATCATGACCTCCTTTCCTGCTGGTGATGCCTCTGCCTATGCATCCCAGCATCCTATTTGCTTTATCTGCTGCCTTATCACACTGTTTCCCTACCTTGAGGTCATCAGAGATGATAACCCCAAGATCCATTTCTGCTTGGTGCATGCTATATCCTCACCCCCAACTGATATATTGTGCCAGGGTTTTGTGCCTCATATGCATTATCTTGCACTTTTGCATTGAATTTTGACTGCCAAACCCCTGACCATTCTTCAAGTTTCTGCAGGTCCCTTCTCATTCTGTCTACACCCCTGGTGTGTCTACTCTGTTACAGAGCTTTGTGTCATCGGTAAACAGTGAAATTCTGCCTTCTAGGTCCTGTCCAATGTCACTCATGAAGACGTTGAATAAGACCGTCCCAGCACTGATCCCTGAGGTACCCCACTGGTCACTCTCCCTTCTGTGGAGTGATAGCCATTTACCACCACCCTCTGCCCTGCCACCCAGCCAGTTACCAAACCACCACACTACTGTCCTGCCCACACCCATATTCCCTAGTTTGTGTAATAGTCTTCTATGTGGCACAGTGTCAAAGGCCCTGCTGAAGTCCAGATAGGCCATGTCCACTGCCCTCCCTGATCTACCTCCCTAGTCACCCAGTCAAAAAATTAAATGAGGCTATTCTGACATTACCTCCCCTGGTGAAACCGTGCTGCCTTGGTGCCTGCAGTCCATTGACAACCAGATGTTCCACCAATCTCTCCTTCAGTAGTGCTTCCATGATCTTCCCCACTACTGAGGTGAGGCTGACTGATCTGTAGTTCCCCACTTCCTCTTTGTTCCCACTTTTGTATAAGGGGACTACATCTGCTGTCCTCTAGTCTTTGGGTACCTCCCTGTTTCTAGTGATCGGCTAAACAGGATAGCCAGAGGTTCAGCCACCACCTCTCTGAGTTCTTTAAGGACCCTGGGTGCACCCTATCTGGACCCATTGCTTTATCAACTCTTATTACTTCCAGTTCCTTCAGGACCCTTTCGTGTTAAGGGACTTGTGTCCATTTCTGCACCATTCTCACCCCTTGTACTCCTTCACACACATTACCGTTCTCTTCTCAGTTAAGACTGAGCAGAAATACCTGCTCAGTATGTCAGCTTTACTGTTGTCATCCTCCACGTGGCCCCCATCCTCCTACTTCAGTCTCACTATCCCTCTCTTGTTTTCTTTTTTCACTTAGTAGGTTTAAAAGTGTTTGCATGTGAGTGCCCAGTTGGCCTCTGTGCCTGTCTCTTTAAGAGTTGCCTATTTTTGTGGTTTACAACTAATCTGGGTCAGGACCGAGCATTTCCAGACTTGAGCCCCACCGGACTGCATGCAGCTGCTTCTTTCTGCCGTCAACAGTTGCAGAAAGAGCCCCATGGGACTCTATGATTGTTTGTTGATCATCTGTAGTAAATGAAAATGATATTGTGGTTTTCTAATCTGCCTTTTTTGCAGCATGGTCATTTTAGATAATTTGTGGAATATGGTAAACAGGCTGATAGGTAGGTTTATAATGCTAAGCACAACAAGTACACCTGGGCCATCTAGAGGCTAAGGCTGAGTATTAAAATACACCCTGACTCCTCATGGGGTAATGTCCAGAACTTGGTACAATTTAAAGGAACTGAACGAGAAGACACAATCCCCCATCCCAACTTGTTGTCAATGGCTCCATTACCACAGACCCCAAACCATCGCCAACAGCCTCAACATCACCTTCACCAACCTCAGCTCAGTCCTACCTAGCAACTTCATTGACCTAGTCCCTCTGTTCCCACCATCCAGTCTTCACCACCCCACTTCTACCCTGGACCATAACCCTGCAAGAAGCCAGGCTGTACTCACTAAAGTCCTCAACAGCACCAGGCCCAGCAGCGACCTCCTGGACACTAGGCTACTTCAGTGAGTGTTGGATGCAATATTCGTCCCCCTCACCCACCTGTTTAACCACTTCCACTGCCTAGGTCAGTTTCCTCTTGCCTGGAAAACAGCACCGTCACCCCTGTTCACAAAGGTGGGGACCTCCTGCCTCCTGTAATTATCGACCAATTTCATCCTCCCCTGCTTTCAAGGTGCTGGAAAAAATTGTGGCTGACCAGCTTTCTGACTACCTTACCAAGCACAACACCATGTGCAGGGAGCAACATGGCTTCCACACAGAATACAGCACTACCAATGCCCTTCTAGAGTTCTCAAACTTCCTGCACACAGCCCTGAACACTGGGTACCTGGCTGGAGCTGTCTTTATTGACCTTTCCAAGGCCTTTGATATGGTCTGCCACCACCACCAGCTCAACTCCTGTGAAATATCAGACTCTCCCAAGGGCCCCTCTCCTGGTTTGACAGGTACCTGTCCTCCAGATCCCAGTGCATGAAAGTCAATGGCATCCTAGCTATAGTAACACCCAGCTTGTCCACTCCGGAATCCCTAAAGCTCCATATTAGGCCCACTTATCTTTAGCCTCCACTTAAACACGCCTCCCAATGTCTACGTGGAAAAATTCTTCTCTATGCAGATGATGTTGTCCTCCTCTCCTCGCACCCCACCATACTGCCCTCACAGAACATCCTCCAGCACTCTTTCACCAAGGCCAAGCAATGGTTCACTGGCCACAAATTGGTCATCAACCTGAACAAAACAAAATCTATGCTCTTGCCCACCATCAGAATAAGACCAGAGATACCCCTCTTCCAGATCCTCCCAGCATCCAGGTCCCACTGAACAAGTGACTATGTACAAATACCTGGGTGTCACCTTTGACCCTGCCCTCACCTTCCACAACCATATCGCTGCCCTCTCATTCATCACAATCCTACAGATCGTCCTCCTCTACCACCACAGGGACAGCCTGCCCCTGATGTGCTTCCTTTGCAATCACCTCATTAGTTCTCTCCTGGTAGACTATGGATAGAGATGGTTGAAGTGGCCCCAATTTACTCAGCAGTGAATTGCGGTTGTAAGCGAATTTGCTGAGTGCTCCGCACACAAAGCGGAGTACTTCGCATTATAATGGGTAATGTGAAGTCCATTGAAAACAATGAGCTTAGCCTTTGTTTTCAAGCTCCAAAGGCAAATTTTGCAGGTATTCATAGGATTTCAGGTCACATGGGCTCTAGATTGTTCTGCACAGCTTCAGTTCGGGTAGTGTGTGTAGGAAGCTGTAGGAGACAGTCTGCTCTGAGAGCCTCTGTGATTCAAACCTTCTGAAAGCTATTAAAAAGCCTTTTTGAGTAATTTTTGCTGAAACTTTAGTTCATCGATTGTAGCAAACCTTTCAGTGCTCATATCACCGAGCGTTTATTGTTTGTGTGTGGATTTTAAATGTTAATGTATGACATTTTGTTTGTGTACTGAGAGACAGTGGATGTGTGCTTTGGGGAGGGATGTATCTGTGATGTAGATAGATTAACTTGGAGAAAAGACAGTTCTTTCTGTTTTGGTGATATTTTTCTTGTATAATTGTGTTAATGTACACACAGTAAATATTTTCAGTAATTTTGTCAATTTTTGTTGATTGTTGTGGTGCAGCAGTGCACAATTTCAGTTTGTTGAAAATATGTGGTTATATTACTGAAGTTTTCAATTTGCTACGTAATACTTAGAGTGGATGTGAGTATGTGTGTGACACGTCATCAAATCAGACACCTTTATTGTGCCACATAGTAATTTCAGCAATGTGAACATGCTATCCACTGCAGCTGTGTGATTTTTACTTCTTTGTGGTATTTTACTGAAACTAGTACTAGTGACTGTTACTGAGCAGTGCAGTACACTGCCCCCCGCGCCCACCCACCAGCATAGAAACAGAGAAACATAGATTTTGACAGCAGATAAGGACTGCTTGGCCCACCCAGTCTGCCCATTTCCTACCTGTTGGATAAGTTGCAGATCCTAGCTAACCAGCAGCCTACTTCTTACCCCCACCCCTAGAATTGCATATTATGACTGTCCCATGCATGCTTGAATTCCACCACTGTTTTTGACTCACAGCCTCCTCCAGAAGGCCATTCCATGCATCCACAACCCTCTCTGTGAAAAATACTTCTCAATTAGTTTCTGAGCCACCCCCCTTCTATCTTCAAGGGGGCGGCTCAGGCAAAGGTATTCTTTCCAGATTTGTATTTCTGATGGTGAGCACTGTTAGGTGTTGTGCCAAGGCTCTGTATCTCCTCAGTGCCCAGTGCAATCTTAATCTGTCTGTGCATTTGCATCTCTTTAGGGTCCATCTCCATCTGTAATTTAAGTCACAGTTGTTTCTTTGGCTTCCCATCAGAGCACTGGACAGGTGTGGTCCATACTTCTGCATGAACATTATACTCATTAATATATGTTTTAAGTCAGGACCATCATCACGAGTCACTCATGATACAAATCATGTTCTTCATCGTCACAGTCACAAATGCAGTCACAAATTACGATTCACGATCACAACACGAATCAAACATTCATTTTTACTAGTTACTTGGATGTATTGTAAGCTTGTTTTGTAGTATCTCTCCAGGCTTCACCACCCCACCATTGTACTCATTAATAAGCATTTTAAGTCAGGATTTTGTGTACAGCTCATTGGGAAGTACAGGTGTAGGCATTCTCATTCCCAATAAAGTTCCATATTGGTTATTTAACAACGCTACACCGAATCATGTTCTTCATCATCACGGTCACAAATGTAATCACAATCATGACTCACGATCATGTCATGAATCACAACATTCATTTTTACTAGTTACTTAGATGTATTGTAAGCCTGTTTTGTAGTATCTCTCCAGGCTTCACCACCCCACCACTGTACTCATTAATAAGAGTTTTTAAATTGGGAGTTTTATGATACAGGTCCTGCTCATCAGGGAAGTACAGCCATAGGCATTTGCATTCCTTCCTGTACAGCATGTGAGTTACAGTACTGTAAGTAGTGATGGGCTAAGTGGCCTCAATTTGTACCGTGAAGTGATTCATGCAGTAATGCAGAATCTGTGGAGTACTCCACAATGTGAAGTGAAGTACTTTGCTTCATAATGAAGGACACAAAGTCCACTGAAACAAATTACTTGTGTTATTCCGCCTTCTCCAAATCACTTCTCCACCAATTTTAAGGTGAAGTACATTGAAATGAATGTAATTTGCTCAGTTTGCCTTGTAATTGAGCCCCAATTGAAATTCTGCAGTGATTCATGGGATTGCAGGTCACATGTGCTCTAGATTGTTCTGCACAGCCTTAGTTCTGGCCTGGTAGTGTGTGTGTAGTGGTAGCTGGAGACAATTTGTTCTCAGAATTCTGCGATTCAAACCTCTAAAAGCTGTTTCAAATGCCATTTTGAGTCTTTTTTTGCTCAGAATTTAGTACACCCGATTGTAGGAAACCTTCCTGTGCTCATATCGTCGAGTGTTTATTGTTGTGTGTGGATTTTGAATGTTAATTTAGAACAGTCAGTCTGTGTACTGTGACGTGTGATTTTGGGTAGGGGTATATTTGTGGTGTAGGTACATTAACTGGGAGAAAAGGCAGTCTTTCTGTTTTGGTTATATTTTTCTTGTATAACTGGGTTAATGTACACAGTAATTAATATTTTCAGTAATTTTAACATTTTTGCTAATTGTTGTGGTGCAGCAGTGTATAATTTGTCTGTTTAAAACATTTGGCTATATTACTAAAGGTTTTCAATTTGCTCGCATTACTTGTAGTATGTGTGTGCAATGCGTGCACTAAATCAGACACCTTTATTGTACCACAGAGTAATTTCAGCAGTTAAACCTGCTATCCACCGCAGCTGCATGAATTTTTATGTTTGCTTGCACGATGTGCAAGAAACATAATGCCATCATCTGAGTTTTTCAGAAGTGTCAACATCTTCCAATTCAGTCAGTGTGTTTGCAGCGTGGTCACAGTTCTCCAATCACTGCTGAAGCTGTCTATGACAGCAGTTGAAAATGCAGTGGCATACAGTTGAAAAGAGGGAGCTACGATTCAGTGAGCAGCTCCCCACACACACACAGATCAACTGTGTCAGTTGCCTGATAGGATGGTGTAGTCTTGTTCAGCTTAGAGAGACAACGTTTCATCATTACTTTATAAACTGTTCCCTGCCAAAGCAGGGACCACCAAAATGTGTGGGTGCCTAACAGTCCTTACACACGCCAGCTCTCCAAAGCACACCTTCATGGACTCCATGGGTTCTAATCCTCCAGAAAAAAATACCTCAAGTGTCTCATCAGTTAGTGGTTATATCTTAACTGATGATCAAAAAGTATGAAAAGATTTGCCGCTGAGTAATGTAAATGCCAATCCACCTAAGCACCTTTAGGCTGCAAACAGAATTTAAATGTATAGGGATTCTGGACCGTGTATCACCCTTGGCACAGCAATGGTTAATAAGTGTAAGCACATTCTCAGGACATTGTTTCACTTGCTCCTCTCCCCACTACGATCCTGGTCACCTGAAATAAACCTGACATTTTAGGGTCTGTTTTACATCTTGGCTCAGTTAGGCAATCAATGCTGTAAGAACATAAACGGACATATAAATGGGAACTATAAGAACATGGTCACCTGAAATAAACCTGACATTTTAGTATCTGTTTTACATCTTGGCTCAGTTAGGCAATCAATGCTGTAAGAACATAAATGGACATATAAATGGGGACTATAAGAACATGCCGTGGGTGCTTGTGCCTTAGTGTAGCTGTGCAACATCAGCCTGAAGCTCAGGTAGGGCTTACTGTCTACCACTTTGTTCACCCCCATGTACCTGTACCATTTCACATCCTCCCTTCCCTTAGTCCAGCTGTGCTACATCAGCCTGAAGCTCTGGATAGGCTTACTGTCTACCACTTTGTTCACCCCCATGTATCGGCTGTGCTACATCAGCCTGAAGCTCTGGTAGGCTTACTGTCTACCACTTTGTTCACCCCCCATGTACCTGCACCATTTCACATCCTCCCTTAATCTACAGTGAGTGGATCCTCATTCATACATCACATATGCACGCACAAAAAAAAAACGGTCTTCAAAAATTAGGATATATTTATTATGTTTGTTATGTTTGCTTGCATGCATGTGCAAGAAACATAATGCCATCATCCGAGATTTTAGAGGTGTGTCACCCGTTCTTCCAATTCAATTAGTGTGTTGGCAGGCATGGCCCCGTAAGTTTCCATGATGGAGCTGTCTATATAGGCTCCAAATGCAGTGGCATACAGTTCAAAGGGGAGCTACGCTCAGTGAGCAGCGATAAGATATTGCTTGGTCATGTGCAGCTCCCCCACACACACACACAGCAGGCGTGAGCCCCCGGTAGCCAATGGGGTGCCAATCCCCGTCGGCTGTGCTGTGCTCCCCACCCCCAAAGCCTTCCAATGCCACGCTGGGTGCCCACCCCAGCGTAGCACCTCATGATATAGGGGTGCCCAACTCTGTCGGCTCCACTGTCTTCACCTCCCGAGTACTGGGTGCCATGCTGGGAGCCCACCCCAGCGTGGCAATTGATGTTTTGGGTGACAGGGTGCCTAATCCCCAACGGCTGAATTCCCCCAACGTCTCTTGTGCCATGCTGGGAGCCCACCCCAGCATGGCAAATGTCCCGCAGTCATTGGAAACAAAAAGAACACCTGTAAAGTAAAATGGTCCCACGTAGTCTTCCTGGCCCCTCTCACAACCCGCACCCACCCACTGCGCACCCTGCCTCCCCACACACCCCCACCCTATACTTACTCCGGCCTCAGCGAGATGATCTTCGTGGACCGGGAACACGCCTGCACTCTTCAAAGCCGATCATGAATGGAGGAAATGCCAGTAAGCTGTATAATGGGCTAGATAGGGGTTTTCAGCTTTGTTGCATATCTCAGGCATTTCTTGGAATTTTGCACCAAATTTTCAACATGGGGTTTTGGGACCCTTCTCATCAATGATGTCACTGTCATGGATGTTATTTGGGCCTAAAGGGTGATTTCACAGTCACTGTGCAAAATCACCTTTTGGGACCAATTAACCAAATGACACTGCCAGTGTTCATAAGGTGGGCTCTCAAGAAGCTTATTTTGAAAATTTGGTGGAAAAATTCCAAAACTACTGTTTTATAAGTGTGCATTGCGTAGTTCCTACACACGTCAGAATTCACAAATTTTCAATATTTTCATTCCAGATTTTCAACATTGCCATTTTGTCACACCTTCTTATAAGTAGTACAGATGTCATTTTTCACATCTCACCCAAAGCGTGTTTCACCAGTAGCGCATACTAGCAGAAGTCAGTGTGCTAAATCAATGTATGGGACAAATTAAGAAAACTCACAGTGACACTGTTCATGAGCAGAGGTCTTAAAATGGCTATGTTGAAAATTTGGTGAAACAATTCCAAAACTGACTGTTTCTACGTAGCGTTGTGCAGTTCCTACATACTCGTAAGTTTTGAATTTTCAATATTTACATTCAAATTTTCAACATTGCCATTTTACCACACCTCCTTATGAGCAGTACAGCTGTCATTTTTCACATCTTGCTCAAAATGTGCTTCCCCCATGTAGCACACAATGGTGCTGTAGATGTGTGAAAGCAATGTTTGGGACATATTAAGAAAATCACAGTTACACTGTTCATGAGCAGAGGTCTTAAAATTGCTATGTTGAAAATTCGGTGACAAAAGTCCATAAAATGACTGTGTTATGAGGAGCATTGCGCAGCTTCCACGCACCGTAAGTTCATGACTTTGTAATATTTAAGTCCAGATTTTCACCAGTGGCATTTTTCCACACTGCCTTATTTACAGTACAGCTGTCATTTTCACAACATGGTCAAGTGTGTTTTCACACTTTAGCCCAGAGATGCGTGGTCGCTGTGGAAAATTATTGTTCGGACAGATAAAGAAAATCACAGTGACACTGTTCATGATCGGAGGCACCAAAATGCCTGAGTTGACAATCTGCTGTAAAAATCCCCAACCGAATTATATTATGGATGTGTGCACAGTTTCTATGTACGCCATGACTTCACCATTTTTTAAATATTTTACTGCAGATTTACAACATTGCCATTTTTAACACCTCCCCATGAACAGTACAGCTGTCATTTTTTACATCCTGTTCGAATGTTTTTGCACCTGTGGTGCTAAATGCCGTAGTCGCTGTGCATAAGCAGCTTTCGCTAAGAAACTGATATTCCCCCTGTTCATGAGGTGGGGTCACAAAAAAACATGTTGAACATTTGGAGTGAAAATACCAATGAATGCCTGAGGTATTAGGGTTTCCAACCATAACGCCCAACCCTGTAGAGAATGACAGGCATCAGGGCTGTGACTTGGGATTCTTGCCTGTGATGCTCATACCATTCCACACCCTGCACCCAGTGAGAAGCACTGAGGTATGCCTTGGACTCTCTCGACCCCAAAGTTCACCCCATTCTCCTATATCGCACCATCCCACTGTATTTCCTAATGGAATGGGTGTGCATAAGGACCAAAGACCCCAGCACACCGTGACACTTGTCAGTGTCTACAGAGTGGGTGCACTGAAATGGTGTGGCCGTTATGGCTGATGACCCAAAGGCACACCCCAATGCCTGTCACTTCTGCAGGGTGGTGGTGGGGTTGACTTCAGTTCAATACTTCACTGCCATTCCTATTACACAGCTCTGTAACTTCTACACTACCACTGCCAATGCCAGCAAGCAAACATTCGGCATTGACAAATGCTTGTTTATACTGCTTTGTGGTATCTTTACTGGTAGTGGATTGTTACTGCCGTGCACTAATCCCCAACTGACAAAATGTATTCTTTTCCAGATTTGGATTTGTGACTTGTGAGCACTGGTTATGTGTTGTTGTGCCTTTATGCCTGCATCCCTTGAGTGTGCAGCGCAATCTTGATCTGTCTGTGCATTTGCAGAACACCATTAATTCTGGGAGACTGCATTTTTGTTACACTCTCATTTCACTTCATCAGCACTGGGGAATTTTCTGGACACAAGACAGTAGCACTTTGGGGATGCACAATAATTCTGATGACTCAGTGTGTGACAACTGCATGTGACTGAGTGCGCCATTAATTCTGGGAGACTTTGCATTACTTGTTATGCTCTCATTTCACTTCGTCAGTACTGGGAGTTTTCTGGACACAAGACAGTAGCACTTTGGGGATGCACAATAATTCTGATGACTCTGTGTGTGACAACTGCACATGTGACTGAGTGCTATTAATTATGGGAGACTTTGCATTACTTGTTATGTTTCTCATTTCACTTCGTCAGCACTGGGAGTTTTCTGGACACGAGACAGTAGCACTTTGAGGATGCACATTAATTCTGGTAACTGTGTGGGTGGGTGCTGCCAATATTGTTGTCACTTCACCTTACTTAATTTAAGGAGGAATGACAATGCAAAGTAATAATAACAAGATGAAATGAGCCTTCATATGGGTCACTTCATGTAGCTAAGCACCAACGCGGGTGGCCACTTTGTGTTCAGTTCGCCACCGGATTTTAAATTGCTGCATCTCTAACTATGGCTTCCCAATTTATGCTGCTGCTGACAAAACTGCCATCAACAAAGTGCAACTGTCCATTAACAAGGTCTGCAGACTCCTGTTAGATACAGACAGGCATACCCACACCTACTCTCTACTCACTTGCCAACATCTTCAACTTCAAAGAGAGGTTCCTCTACCAGTCCTGCTGTTGCAAAGAAAATCCTCCCAGGGGTGGCCTCCTCCTCAGTGTTGCCTGCCCTGTAGTATCTACCCGCAGTACCTGCAAACCCACCCTCACGGTACCCAGAGTCAAGACCTCGCTCACACAGCGGTCCTTCCACTATAGGACTCCACTATGGTACAACTCCTTCTGGCTACTATTACCAGTCTCCAGAATAGGCCCATTTAAAATTACGCTCAGAATCCATCTCTTTGCCTCACGCTGCTGCAACTGTTGATAGACCAAGGCCTCCCACACTCTTTCTCCAGCCACCCACAGCTCCTCCCGATGATGTCCCTTGGACAGCTAACCATCACCCCTGCAGAGTGTCTATTTCACCACTACCGCCTATAACCCCCAGCAAAATTCCCACTATTTTATCAAGTACCTTACCTGTCTACCCTCTCTTGCTTCCACTCTGGACAATACCTCAGTCACTCTATATGGCAACCTGCCATACCCTTTCTACATGTTTCCTGCTCATGTACCTATGTAACCATATGAAGCTATGTTATTATATTACTCTGTAACTATATGGTGCCCTGTTTGTATGTAATCTGTACTTTGTCTGATGAGGAGCCTAAGGAAATGAGTCCTTGACTCAAAGGATTTTAATTTCAATTTGTATAAATAAATAAATACATTTTGTTATGTACCACCATTTTGGTTCTGGACTGCCTATCTATACCAATCAGCACCTTTGGGGCTCAAATGGAGCCTGACTTCAGGGGCCTTGTGGAAGTAAAATTCAGTAGGAATTGTAGTTTTACAGTTTGGCACCTAAATGGATCTGGAGGGGGAACTCTAGATGTGACAGATAGGTGGATCCACAAATCCAACCTTTGGATCAGGGGAAAGTCCCGTGCTGCCAGCCACAGAGGGTCAGAAGACAGTTGTAGTGGAAAGAGTGAACAGCTCAAGAGATTCAGGCAGTTGCTCCTGTGCAGTGCATGGAAGAAATCGTCGGAAGGTTGTGTGTGGCCTACCTGCTACTATTTTTCCTAGTGAGGGAACTTTATCTTTCAGTAGTTCGGACTGCTCCAAAAATATTGTGATGGAATCCCTGAATTGTGACTACATTTGGCCTGAAGAGGACTTCAGACTTATGCTTACATGATCGGCCTGTCAGGACTTCCAAAATGACTGCAGAGCATACGGTTTGCACAGAGACACTGTAAATTGCAACTGGACCGATATCCGAATCGGTGGTAATTCCCCACCTTTACTATAAGTGTGCTGATTGTGGAGTGTGGGTTGTGAATTGGTTCCCACCTTGCCTAATGCATCAGGCTTGCTGGAAGCTGTATCCAGCACATAAATGGACTATATCTGAATTGTTCACCCAGTCTGGCTTTGCCAACCTGGCCCAGGCAATCACTCATGCTGCAAAGAAACAACTGACGAGAGACCCACCAGGATCTGACTCCTGCTCAACAACAACAGACGGGAAGAACACCATGGTGCTCCTGTAGGGCCCTGCTTTTCTCTGGCCATCCAGCTCTTCATCCAAGGTCTCCATTTCATCCATCCTGCATTCTGTACTGGGTAACGTGAGTAAACACCAGGGTAGCTCCCTGCAACAAAGCTCAAATCAAAGTGTGTCAACTGATTTAATGATTGTTGCTAATCTTTTCGGACTGAGCCATCTCGCCCAGATTGCAAATTAAGTGTTAAAGTGAATGTTGTGTTTTCTTCCTGCCAAAGTGCCCCGACCAACTGCAATGCCGGCTACCCCAGGCAACACTTCAGGCTAGTCTGTAGTTCCAACTGAGTACCCAGAGTGTGTGTGACTGTATTACAGGGACCTTGAGTGCATGCCTTATACCTGAATCCATCAGATCTAGAATCAGCCTCTAGATTACTGCCAATCCCTTGCTCACATCCCCTAATAAATCAGATCTTAATCTTTTGCATCTAAACTGTGGTGGTGTACCTCTATACTGAAAGCTCTATGATATTGCTGTTTACTATTATATAGTCAGACCACTAGAGGAGCTGGAGGGGGTATCAGTGTCCCAGAGGGCTGTACCCAAGGCAGTCACGCGCCAACAACCCTGTCCTCTGGGGAGGCACCCGCTCAAGAGCCAGGCCCCTCAACCTGCAGGCCACAGTGCAGGCAGGGGTAGCTACCTTGGGATAGCGCCACCTAGGGTTAGAGATCTAAGATCTTTCATCCTGGTATTAACTTTTTAAGACCACTAGTCAATTGAAACAGCATCTGAGGAATCGAACAGATCCCTGTTTAAATTCATTTTCATTAGACCAAATAAAACTGCAAGCAAATAAAAACAAACACCTAAGGGAAAGCTGAGGTCTTTCCTCCTCTGCCTGCAATGACAGATGTGAGCTGATCCAAGAGTGTTCAGTGGCAGTGGAAGGGTTAAATCCCACCAGAGCTAACCATAAGAAACTTTATCCAGTTACCAAAGACTAAAAAATGTTTTTAGAGGCAGCCGAGTGGCCATGCTTGGCTGAAACAATTAATCAATCGAATTTTTCCCTGACTGACAACATGTGGCAAAGCCTGCTATCTCCCGCATTTAATTTAGTCACAATATCTGTTATAAACCCCCACCCCCACACACACCCCCAAGATTCAAATTCATTCTGATAAAATCAGCACTTAGCAATGAAAGAAAGTGTTGTTTGCAAATAATCTACTAAGAAATAAATCTTAATGTGTCTCTGAGCAAGGGTGTCAACAGACAAATCTCAACAATTACTGTTCAAATTAGGAAATAAGCATTTGTCAATGCTGAATGTTTGCTTGCTGGCATTGGCAGTGGTAGTGCAGAAGTTACAGAGCTGCATAATAGGAATGGCAGTGAAGATTTGAACTGAAGCCAACCCCACCATCACCCTGCAGACACTGACAGGCATTGGCTGTGCCTTTGGGTCATCAAGCATAACGGTCATGCCATTTCACCACACCCTACCCTGCAGACACCGACAAGTGTCACGGTGTGCCTTGGGGTCTTTGGATCTTATGTTCACCCCATTCCATCAGGAAATATGGTGAGATGGGTGCAGTATAGGAGAATGGGGTGAACTTTGGGACCTAAGAGTCCAAGGCACACCTCAATGTCTCTCACTAGCTGCAGGGTGTGGGTGGGGTGGAATAGTATAAGCATTACAGGTGACAATCCCAAGTCACACCCTGATGCCTATCAGTTTCTACAGGGTGGGACATTATGGTCAGAAACCCTAATGCCTCAGGCGTTAGTTGAGTATTTTCACCCAAATTTTCAACATGGTTTTTGTGACCCCACCTCATGAACAGTGGCAATATCAGTTTGTTAGCTGAAAGCTCATTTTGCACAGCGACTCGCCATTTGACACCACAGGTGTGAAAACACATTTCTAACAGGATGTGAAAATTACAGCTGTACTGTTCATGGGGAAGTGCAAAAATGGCAATGTTGAAAATCTGCAGTGAAAATATTAAAAACTGGTGAAGTCACGAGCGCTGAGAAACTGCACAACGCACGCCTGTAATGTAATTAGTTTGGGATTTTTACAGCAGATTGTCAACACAGGCATTTTGGGACCTCTGCTCATGGATAGTGTTACTGTGTTTTTCTTAATCTGTCCTGAATAGTGATTTCCCACAGTGACCACGCATTTCGCGCTGGAAGTGCAAAACACATTTCGGTCATGGTGTGAAAATGACAGCTGTAATGGGTTCATAAGGAAGTGTGGAAAATGCCAGTGGTGAAAATCTGGACTGAAAATAAATTCAAATTCATGAACTTATGAGGGTGCATGGAAATTGTGCAATGCTCGTCAGTAACACAGTCATTTTATGGACTTCTGTCACCAAATTTTTACATAGCCATTTTAAGACCTCTGCTCATGAACAGTGTCACTGTGATTTTCTTAATCTGTCCCAGACTTTGATTTCACACAACGACTGTGCCATTGTGCGCCACATACACGGAAACACATTTTGGATGAGAGGTGAAAAATGACAGCTGTACTGCTCATAAGGAGGCGTGGTAAAATGGCAATGTTGAAAATCTGGAGTGTAAATATTACAAATTTGCAAACTTACGACTGTGCGTAGGAACTGAACAATACTGCGCTTGTAAATCAGTCATTCTTGAAATTTTATCACCAAATTTTCAACATAGGGTTTTAGGGCCTACACTCATGAACTGTGACACTGTCGTTTCATTAAATCAGTCCCTAAAGGTGGTTCCACGCAGTGACCATGAAATCACCTTTGGGGCTGATTAACACCATGACAGTACCAGAATTCATGAGGAGGGTCCTAAAACCCAATGTTGAAAATTTGGTGCCAAAATTCCAAAAATGCCTGAGACATGCATCAAAGTTGAAAACCTATTTATTCCATTATACAGCTTTCTTCAGTTCAAGGGTCGGCTTTGAAGAGTGCAGATGTGTTCCCGGTCCATCAAGATTGTCACACCAGCTCCGGAGGTAAGTATGGGGGTGAAGTGGGGGTGGGAGGTGGATGCACAGAGGATGGGCACTAGTTGGGGGCAAGACAATCAAGACGGACTGTTTTTCTTTTCAGGTGTTTTTCTTTTTAGAAAGATGACATGGGACTTGTACCACACTGGCGTGGGCTCCCAGCTTGGCAGCTGGAAGTTTTTGGGGGATCAGTGAAGCCAACAGGGGATTGGCCTCCCCATCAGCCATACAGTGTGTGCCACGCTGGGGTGGGCTCCCAGTGTGGCGACTGGAGAATCTGTTTTCTTTTGGGGGTTTAATTGAGCTGACGAGTTGGGCACCTTGTTGCCATTCTATTTATGCCACACTGGGGTGGGCTCCAGTGTGGCACCTAGAACTCTGGGGCGAGAGCCAACAGGGATTGGGCACCTCCATCAGCTATTCTGTGTGTGATGGTGGGGGCGCATGAGCATGCTGGGGTGGGCTCCCAGTGTGGCACCTAGAACTCTGGGGGAGTGCAGAGCCGACATGGGATTGGGCACCCTCATCAGCCATACTGTGTGTGGTGGGGCATGAGCACACTGGGGTGGGCTCCCAGCCTGCTACTTGAGTGTTTGGGGAGGGGAAGAGTAGAACAAAGAAAGCTGTCTATGACAGCTGTTCAGGGTGCAGTGCTGCTGTAGGCACTTTGCATACTGCTGACGGCAGTATGTAAATTGCCTACACGTTGCAACTGCTAATTGCAGAAGTTTTTCACTTTCAATTGTATGCCACTGCATTCGAACAGCTGTCATAGACAGCTTGACATTCATTGGCTGCAGGCAGCCACTGCAAAAGGGAGCAGGGCATTGGAAGTGGGGAGGCACACCTACGAAAACTCATATAGGTAGCACTATGTTTCTTGCACATGCATGCAAGAAAACATAAAAGGCAAAACAAAATCAGAAAAGAAAAGCTAGCATAACAAAAGACAGAAAAGGCTTCACGGTACTGCATTGGAGCTGTATGGTTCTGTATTATGATTTTTTTGTATTTATTAAAACCAATAAACCTGTTTAACTACAAAATAAACATTTTATACTAGTATGATTCGGTTTTCAGTGTTGGGAGGATCAGAATCTGAAGCTGGTACCTTCATGGTCATCCATTTAAACAGATGAGTTCAAATATTTTAGGACCATGAATCTGAACAGATTCCCTGTTTACATAAATTTTCATTGGACCAAACACGGTTGCAAACAGAAAATAAATAAGCATTTGTCAATGCTGAATGTTGACTTGCTGGCACTGGCATTGGTAGTGCAGGAGTTAGAGAGATGCACAATAGGATTAGCAGTGAAGTAGTGAACTGACTCCGACCCCAGCCCCACCATGCAGACGGTGACATTCACTTGGGTGTGCCTTTGGGTCACTATAATGCTCATGCCATTTCACCTCACCCCTACCCCACAGAGACTGACAAGTGCCCAATGTGCCTTGGGGTCTTCAGGACTTACGCTCACCCCAGTCCATAATGGAATATACTAACATGGGTGCAGTGTAGGAGAATGGGGTGAATGTTGGGTGGAAGAGTCTAAGCCACATCTTGACACCTGTCGCTGGCTGCAGGGTGGGGGGTGGAATGGCGTGATCATTTCAGCCGACAATGCTAACTCACAGCCCTGATGCCTGTCATTCTGTACAGGGTGGGACACTGGGTTGGAAACCCTAATGCTGAGAGCATTTGTTGGTATTTTCACTCCAAATTTTCAACGTGGGCCATTTGTGACCCCACCTGATGCACAGTGGCACTATGAGTTTGTTTGCAGGAAGGTGATTTTGTACAGTGACTGTGCATTTTGGTGGCACTGGTGCAGAAACACAGTTCGGGCAGGATGTGAAAAATGACAGCTGCACTGTTCATGGGGAGGTGTAAAAATGGCATTGCTAAAATCTGGAGTGAAAATATGGAAAATTGGTGACATCACGAGCATGCTTAGAAATTCGCAATGCACAGCCATAACACAATTATTTGGGGATTTGTTTAACCAAATTTTCAACGTAGGCATTTTGGAACTCTAGTCATGAACAGTGTCACTGTGATTTTGTTAATCTGGCCCGAACATTGATTTTCCACAGCTACCACGCCATTGTGTGACACGTGCAAAATGCATTTCAGGCAGGATGTGAAAAATGACAGCAGTACCATTCATAAGGAGGTGTACAAAATGACAGTGGTGAAAATCTGGAGTGAAAATATGAAAATTGATGACGCCATGAGCTGCAGTATAGAAACTGTGCAATGCACGCCTGTAATGCAATTATTTAGGTATTTGTTTTGCCAGATTTTCAGCATAGGCATTTAGGACCTCCACTCATGAACAGTCTCACTGTGATTTTGTTAATGTGTCCAGAACACTGATTTTGCACCACAGTCATGCCATTGTGTGCTCACATGCGTGAAACACATTTTGCCCTATATGTTATATGCTATACTGTTAATAGAGGTGTGGAAAATGCCAATGTTGAAAATCTGGAGTGAAAATATTACAAATTCACAAGTTAAGAGCATGCATGGAAACTGCTAATGCACACTCATGAAACAGTCATTTTGGATTTTGTTCACCAAATTTGCAACTTAGGCTTTTGAGAGCCCACCTCATGAACAGTGGCACTGTGGTTTCATTAATCAGTCCGAAAGGTGATTTTGCACAGTGGTCACAAAATCATGTTTGGAACTGAATAATACCATGACAGTGATTGAATTCATGAGGAGGGGTCCCAGTAACCCATGTTGAAAATTTGGTGCCAAATCCCCAAATGCGCGAGATATGCTCAAAGTTGAAAAAAACCTATTTATGCCATTATACAGTTTCGGCATTTCTTCAGTTCGAGGTTGGCTTTGAAGAGTGCAGACATGTTCTCGGTCCACGAAGATCGTTGCGTTGACTCTGGAGGTAAGTATGGGGTGGGGAGGTGGGGTACACAGATGGTGGAGTGCGGGTTGAGGGAGGGCACTGGAACACTTGAGGGACCGTTTTCTTGTTTTACACAAAATAAATGGACAACGTGGGTCGGTTTTCTTTTTCGCAGCTGTGCTTGGTACACTGTGGTGAGCTCCCAGTGTACCACCTGCATTTGTGGGGAGGAGGACCAAAGCTGATGGGGACTGGGTCCCCATCGGCACAGAAACATTAGGCGCATGATGCCAAGGGGATTGGGCACCCCTCGGCACACAATTGAAATGGGAGTGGGGCATCATGCTGACAGAGTGGGCTCCCCATTGGCAAATGAACTGGGTCAGGGCATGCTGACAGGGATTGGGCACCCTGAAGTCGGCATTGTGCAGGAGGTCCACCATGTTTATTGAAATACAGGAAGGCACATTGGGAGGCGTTATTGTGCCACTGCAGGATGAGCTTGCCTCTCATTGCAGTAACACTTTTCTTAGATGTGGTGACCACTTTACATATTGCTGGTGTCAGCGCCTGGATGCTGACTTATTGGGGAATAGGGACGCACCTACTGATGCATGCCCTGCATTCGTCCATGGTGACCACTGTGACAGAAATGGGAAGGAAAGAGTTAATGGTTTGGATTCTGTAGATGCCTTATTTTTTAGCAGTGTGGAAAAATACACTGAGGCTGAAATCCTCCAGCAGCAACCAAGCTTGTGGAATTCCTAGCTGCTAGATAAGAGCTGGGTCATAAATCTCAGTGGACATCTCCAGACACACACAGACCTTGCAGACACGGACACAGGGCAGTTTGAATGGATTGGATCATTCAAATATAACCTTAAGGTGAAAAGGGAATATAATTGGTCACCAATAGGTGTTCACTCTGATTGGGACAATTAAATACATACATGTTAGGTGGTTGGTGCATTTAAGGGAGAATAGGAATGACCGAGTCTCCATAGACTATATAAGCTTCTGTAAGACAGAGAACTCTCTCTTGCCTTGGGAAGCTGTGAGGAAACATAAGCTTGGAGCCTACCTGGTATGTTTGTGGGAGCTGGCAGTTAGACCAGGGTCCAGTGTCTCTTGTAAGGACAGGGAAGGGTAAGTTTAGTGATAGTATATTTCAGTAATAGCCTTCTTCTTTTGCCATCTGTTGTTTAAAAAATTTGTTTACTTTTCCTGTATAAGTGTTATTCTCTTGTGTTGTAAATACATTTCCTGTAAATGCTCATTGCACTTTCTGTTAAGTAAAACTATTTATTTGCTCAACAGTTGTGACTCTGATGTCATTTTTCTAAGGTAAGATTTGGTTTTCCACTGGCTAAGGTAAACTCTGTGTAGCATCCGCCACCTGAAAGAGACACACTACCAGACTTTAACTTGTGCAATTGCCGTGTGATTATTCAAGTTTGCACACTTGAAAGAGGTGCCGGAAGGAAAGTCCGGCTGGTGGCAGCGAATACCGAGGACACACACCTCTCTAAAAGCTGTTTCATCCCAGAGGAGAGGTGGGTTGTCACAACCACCCTCCAAATCTACTTCTACCACAAGAATGTTGGCTGGCGCTAGCGCCAATAAAAAAACAGAAACATAGAAACATAGAATTTGACGGCAGATAAGGACCACTTGGCCCACCCAGCCTGCCCATTTCCCTGCCTACTGGATAAGCTGCAGATCCTAGTTAACCAGCAGCCTACTTTTCCTACCCCCATCCCTAGAATTGCCTTATGACTGTCCCATGCATGCTTGAATTCCACCACTGTTTTTGACTCCACGACCTCCTCCAGAGCCGTTCCATGCATCCACAACCCTCTCTGTGAAAAAATGCTTCCTTAAATTACCTCTGAGCCCCCCATCTTCAAATTGTGCCCCTTGTTCTTGCACACCTAGAGAAAGCTGAGATCTGCTCCTTGCTCTGTCTGCTTTGGCAGGTGATACAAGAGTGTTCTGTGGCAGCAGAAGGGTTAAATCCCACCAGATTTAATAATATGAAACATGTTTTTGGAGAATAAAATATATTATATCGCATTTTGGTCAAAATCTCCTCCAGCTGGTGGTGACACTGGGCCTATCACAGGTAGTTACCTCCTCAACCCATGTAGGGTGTCATTCGTTGGACCTGATCTTTCTTCTGGGTATGGATTGCTGATATGGGGTGGTACCGGTCAGCTGGTCTGACCACCACACCATAAGGTTCAGCTTCAGGGTCCCCTTAATAGGTCTGCCCTACAGAGTTGGTTCAGTACCGCCTTTAAGAGGATTAACCCCAATGACCTACTGGCGGTACTGGACCTCTCGGGCTTGTCAAGTGAATGCATGAGTCCAGATGATCTTGTTCTAGCCTATAATAATGCTGTTGGAGATGCTCTGGACAAGATTGCTCCTGTTCGTATTCGACCTCTCACCCTTAAGCCCAATGAGCCTGTGGTTTGATGGCTCCTTGAAGGAGACAAAGCGAGGTTGGTTGAAGGATGGAGAGAGTTTGGCAGATGTCCAGCTGTGATGATGACAGGCTTAGATTGATGGCACATTATGATAGCTATCAATCAGAAATCACCCATAAGAAGGCAGAATTTCTGTCCAGGGAGATTTCTGCTGCACATAATTGACTGGCTCAGCCTTTCCGGACTGTCGACAGACTGTGCAATCAATCTGTCTCCAGCCCAGAGAAGCTTTTCTTAGCTAAGATGCGAGGAGTTTGCTTGATTCTTTGCAGATAAGATTGCCAGCATCAGGTCTGGCATCGGTTCATCCTCTGCTATGAGTGATTGCAGTGGTCGATGGGAAGTGACTGGCACTTTGTCTGTCTGGTCAGATTTTCACCAGCTGGAGTTCAATGACACTGTGAAGATCATCCAAACATTGCGTCCAACCAGTTGTAGTTTGGATCCGGGCCCTACACCTTTGGTGGGTTGTGTAGATGTTATCTGCCCAATCCTTGCTGACATTGTCTGGAAGTCCTTGGAGAGGAGTCTTCCTGACTCCCTTAAGGAGGCGTTGTTTGACCACTCCTTAAGAAATCCTCCTTGGATCCAGACTGTCTAGCTAATTACCAACCTATTTCTAACTTGCCATCTGTTGGTAAAGTTATTTATAAAGGTGGTTGCACTGCAGTTGGATGATCATCTTATAACTTACATGTCTATGACACTCTCCAATCCAGTTTTAGGGGAAGCATAGCATGGAGACTGCCCTTGTCCAGGTGTTGAATGACCTCCTAATGGCTAGAGATCGAAAGGCATGTACCATTCTGGTCCTTCTCAATCTCTCTGCTGCATTTGATGCATGTAGACCATGGTGTGCTATTGGAGCGCCTCGATTTTTATGTGGACTGTCTGGTACAGTCTTAAATTGTTCCATTCATACCTCACAGGCAGGTCTCAGAGAGTGGCCATTGGAATTTATTCCTCTGGCTCTCCTCCCTGCCTTGTGGTGTCCTGCAGGGTTCTGTATTAGCCTCCATGTTATTTGCACTGTATATGCTGCCATTGGGAGTTTCATCAGGCGATATAGTCTGAGTTTTCACTGCTATGCAGATGATACTCAGCTGTATATGTCCTTTCTGCCTGGACAGAATGATGCAGTCTCCATGCTGAATAGTTGCCTTGCCAAGATCAGATCTTGGATGAGTTCCAGCTGGTTGAGACTGAATCCAGACAAGACTGAAGTGTTGGTTGTGATCCAGGTCGTCCAAGGGCAGGTTTGGGGTTGGACAACCATCAGGTTTATTACTTTGTGGTGTGCCACTCACCACCTCAGACCAGGTGCGTAACCTGGGTGTTATTTTGACGATGGCTTGACCTTAAAATCTCAGGTGTCAGCTGTTGTCAAATCCTCTTTTATCATCTGAGGAATATTGTTCAGGTGAAACATCTGGCTCCCTCGGATGATCTTCCAACACTAGTTCACGCCTTTATTCGACCCATCTTGACTACTGTAATTCTCTCTACCTAGGGCTTCCAGGTATTGATATCCGCTGCTTGCAGCTGGTGCAGAACACGGCAGCCATGCTTTTGACTGGGACATCTAGGACCAGTCATATTGTCTACAAGTTGCTCTGCGAGCTGCACTAGCTGTCTATTCAGTGGCAGATCACCTTTAAGGTTGGCTTGCTAACCCTTAAAGCCCTACATGATCAGGGACCCAGCTACCTGCAAGATCTCCTGGCACTTTACAGCCCCCGTCCTCTCCTTTCAACCAATGAGGATTGCTAGAGATTCTCAGGGTATGATTAAAGATGTCTGGTTCGTGCCTTTGCTTTTCAGCTCCGACCCTATGGAATTCTCTACCTCGTCGGTTGAGAGAATGCTCAGCCGATCAGTAGATTTAAAACTGAGCTTAAAGCTTATTTATTTGATCTGGCCTTCCCTAGTGATGGATAATGCAAATTCTCTGTTTTAAATGTTATTTATATTAGCTGTTTCTGCTTTTATGTTAAGTGCCTTGGTTTTGAAAGGTGCTATAAAAGTAAAGTTGAATTGACTTGCATTGTACCTGTATGTTTTTATAGAGTGTGCATCTCAATGATCCTTGCTTTTCTAACCTAGTCTAACCTATTTTGTGAAGCTACTGTATCCTTTCCCTAACGAGTGCTATGTGACTGTCTTAATTTATACTCAGTCTGCCTTTGTTGTTCTTGTGCAAACAATTGTTATGTCAGTAGTTTATTATCCAGTTATCCTGGAAATTGTACTGGAAATTGTTTTAACCTTTGTCAATGTAATTGAAATTGCTTAGTATTCTTTGGCTAGATATTCAGACTGCACCGGCAGTGGCACAAGTCTGGCGCGAGCGTAACAGGCTGCGCGGAGCCAGGACCAGGCGATACTCAATGGTGATGCTCCATGGAACAGCACCATTGAATATGGCAGAGTCGGTGCACAGGCTGGCGATGGCGCAGTGGCACTGCGCTAGCTCAAGCCACAGTTAGGGAACACAGGATGTGCCAGCACAAGTGCAGTTGTGCTAGGTGCATTACCTGCGATATTCAGCCAGGGACATGCAAATGAGGACATAACATGTGCAAGGCGCAAATGGGGAGATTTGCATGTCATTACAGTCCCATTTGTATTTGCTTGCCTTGCGCAGGGCATCCCAGTGACTTGCACCTGGTGCCCTAAGCAGAACTATGTGAGCACAGTGGGGTCCCCACCATGCAGCTGCAATCACAGTAAAATACTGTGGAACAAAGTCCTGGTAGTCCAGTGGTCCCCCTCTTGCTTTCCCAAGACATGTATTTCAGTCATGTCCTCATAGTCTAGTGGTATCCCTCCCTCCCGATTCCCGATCACGGTACATGTCTATTAATCCTTTTCCTGGTAGTCTAGAGGGCCCCTCCTTCCCATTAACCCAATCACAGTACAGCTTCAACATAATTCCCTGGTGATTCAGTGGCACCCCCCACCCTCCACCCTCACAGGACCCATGCCCACCCGCTCCCCCATCATCAGCAGGCAGCTGCAACCGCCATACCACCCGCCCCACCCGCCAAATGACAGGTATAGTATGGGCTTGCAGGGCAGACTATACTAGATAGTCCCAAAATTGTGAATGCAGCCCATACTGTACCTGTCATTCGGTGGCGGTATAGGACAGGTTGCAGCCACCTGCTGATGATGTGGGGTGGATGGGCATGGATCCTGTGTGGGAGGGAGGTGGGATTGCAACTCTACTACTGTGCTCTACTATGATCGGGCAACAGGAGGGAGGGGGTACCACTGACCACCAGGAATGACATTCTACATTTGTCGGGAAACGGGAGAGAGGGGTACCACTAGACTACCAGGGGATGTGGGTGCTTGTGGATGGTGTTCTGGGTGGGCAGGTAGCCACCCAAGGCTGGCGGCTGCTGTGTTGTGCCCTGCAATACAGCAGCCCACCTGTGAGTGGCCGAGAGTTGTGCCACCGATTCACGGGCTCAACTTTGAGCCCCCATGTGGCACAATGCAGGGTTGCACCCAGCATATGTGCTGCACATCCTGGGCTGAATATCGGGATTTTCGCATGTGCATGGGCATGCCCCCTGCATCTGTGCTACATACCATTACATTGCGCCCGGTGGATTTGGAGTTCTGCTCACTGGGAAGCCCTTTCAGTATCCCTCTAGGGTGCAATGTGGGTTGTGCCAGCACAACTCTGTTGCACCAGGCACAACCTCTTTGAATATCCTGGCCAGAATGTATTGCACAACCCCAGGTCACCCCTGAAAAGGAACTGTAAAGTCCAAGCGTGCTCACCCGGTTACCAACATTCGATAAATAAAATTAAATAAATAAATAAATGATCTTCATAATGAGATCAGGAAAGAAATAACTGGGATCTCTGCAACAGCCTGCTCAAACAAGATGCCTTGATCCTGAATTAAAACAATATATACACAGGACAGTTGAGTGACATGGAAAATGCAGCTCCGTGCTTCTCAAGCTCCAAATCCTGGCTGCCCTAAAGGGCCTTTCCATGTATCCGCAAGAACATGTAGCCTCACTCCTCATTTTGTTCACTCCACGCCTTCTAATACGCTCCACCTCCACTATAACAAATATGTCTTTATACAGTATACAATAAAGTCCCTAGTGTAGTTTCACTTAAATGTATCTCCGCGTTATTATAGAGGTAAATCATTTTTCATTCCTTTACTTTTGCTGCTGGGGCTCTGATGAGCTTTGTGGTTGCAGAAAATCATGTTGGTGGCTGTGCATGTCCACAGTGGCCTCATTTGAGTCACATTGCCCAGCTGACCAGTGGCTTAATAGTCAGGAGTAATGTGAAGAGAGGAACAGGCTCAAATCAGTGTAAAATAAGAATGCTTACTGGGAAAATGGCCATGATTTGCTGAATACTAAAGTGATTGACAGGTTGAAGTATATACAAGTGTTTGGGCTGGTGAATGCAAGCAGAAGTAAAGGGCATACTCTCAGACTGAGGGTGGGGCAGAATAAGTGGAAGCATTAGAAAGGATTACTTCACACAATCCTAGGTATGAGTGACCACATTCGGCCTGAAACAAATAATCACAATCTTCCCGGACTTGTATCATATGACTACCAAATCTGAACCAATCTCCTGTTTAAATTCATTTTCATTAGACCAAACACAGTTAAATGCTAAAAAAAAAAAACAGAGAAAGCTGAGGTCTGCTGCCAACCTGTGTCTGCCTTGACAGCTGTGAGCTGATCCAAGAGTGTTCTGTGGAGCAGAAGGGTTAAATCCCAGCAGAACTAACAATATGAAAATGTGTTTTGAGGCAACCAATTGGCCACACTCAGCCTGAAATGATTAATTAATGGAGTATTTCCCTGACTCTCACCACACTGTCTGGCTAGAATTCATTTAGTGGAGATAGTGTTTTAATACATTGACTTAATAACATATTTACAAAATGAGACTCGGCCACTGCTTTCTACAGAAAAGGAATATATTTAGTACGTACAGTAGCCAGGCTGAGGCACATGTAATGTGATTCCTGTGAATGCCGTCAGCCATGAACTGCATGGAAGTCAGGTCAAAGGAGATCTTTGCACTGGAGACTTTATCCTAGTGTGCCTTAGCAACAGGAAGCAAAGGGTTTTGCCAGAAACAAAAGCACAACTCTGTACTGCATGACAGCATCATACTTGGGGGCACTGTATTATGGAGCAGAAATATAATGACAATTGGTGTTAAAATGATTAAATATATGTGTTGTACTGAATTTTATATAAGGGACTGTTTAGTGATGCCTCGTATTTTATTACTGTTTTTAATTCAAATTCTCAACTCTCTTTGTCGAAAGTAATTTTCTCATATGGCAACTGTGGTTTCTGAACAGGAATTGTCATCATATTCCCATATAAGATCTAGGCTAAAGCCTGCTGTGCTATACAGATGCACTTTTCTCAGGGGTTGTTACATACTGTAGACATATAGATGTTGTCAGCAGATAAGGGCCTTGTGGCCCATCCAGTCTGCCCTATCCCTCTTCCTAATGCTTAGGTACCCTAGATGCTACAAGCCCCTCCTTTTGCTCTAGTTGATAATTCCCATGTGCCTATCCAACACATTCTTGAATACCTGAACGTGGTCACCCCCACTACTTCCTGGGGAGACTGTTCCATCTTTCCACCACCTTTTCAGTGAAGTAGAATTTCCTCAAGTCTCATGCTGTGCCCCTTGTTCTGCTATTTCCTTCATATGAAAGATGCTCCTCTCTGGTACCTTGTTAATCTCCTGAAGGTCTCTATCATGTTCCCCCAACCTTTTCTCTAGGGAGTACAAACTGAGAGGTCTGGTCTCCCTCCATATGACTTATGCTGCATCCCGACACCATTTTTGTCATCCTCCTCTGTACCATCTCCATCCTGTCTATGTCTTTTGGAGATGGGGCCTCAGAACTGAACACAGTAGTCCAGATGAGGCCTTACTAGGAGTTGTACAAAGGTACCCCCACTTCCCTCCTTCTACTTGTTATACCCCTCCGATGCACCCTAGCTTTCTGTTAGCCTTTCCAACAGCTTTGTCACATTGTTTAGCCACTCTGAGATTGTCTTCTATGACTACCCTAGATCCCTTTCCTCTGTGGTGGCCTCCAGTGTTATCCATCTAGTTCATACTCAGCCCTGGGATTCCCTCTCCCTAGTGCATAATCTTGCACTTTTCTTGCATTGAAACCCAACTGTCATTCCTTGGACAAGTTTTCTAGCCTCTTCAGATCACTCATTATTATGCTGATCGTGCACATGCAAGAAACACATTGTGGCAGGTTGCCAGAAGCAGATTGTGGAGGCATGGCACTGTTGTGGCCAGTGCCCCACAGCCTTTAAAGGCTTGGCTCACTTTCCCCAGTGGCGTGCACCCTGCTGCTGACACTAGTTCAGACAGTGTGCCACAACCTTAAGAAGTTTTAGCAGCTGCAGTCAGGGGCCACCTCATCATTGCAGCGTCATCCGCTGCAATAAGGGGCGACCCGTCATTGCAGGGCCCCTTACATTCCCTGCCTGTTTGCTGAAGGGGTCCCCAATCCTACCTCAGCATCATGTCCCCTCCCTGTCTTTTTGCCAGCAGGATACCCAATCCCCATCTGCATATCCCCCATGAGTTCTTGTATGTTTGAGGGTGCCCAATCCTGCTGGCTCATGAGACCCCCCATACCAGTATGTGCGACAGGGTGCCCAATCCCGTCAGCATAATGTCACCTCTCGACTTGGGTTGTGTGTGCTGATGGGGTGCCCAATCCTATCAGCTGCAACTTTCCCCAAAAAACAGTCCATTGGCACACTGGAGCCCACCCAGCGTGCTCCATCCCATGAAAAAAAGCCACACAATGTTTTTATTTTTTCCCCCTGTGAAAAGGAAATGGTCCCTTGCCAGACTCCTACCCCCTCCCGCAACTCATGTCCACCCACTTGCACCCTGCCTCCCACCCTGAGCCCATACTTTCCTCCAGAGCTCACAGCGGCAGATCTTTGGAGGACCAGGAACATGTCTGCACTCTTCAAAGCTGACCACAAACTGAGGAAATGCCGGTAAGCTGTATAATGGAATAAATAGGATTTTTCAACTCTGATGCATATCTCAGTCATTTTGGAATTTTTGCACCAAATTTTCAACATGGGGTTTTGGGACCCCTCCTCATGAATTCTGCCACTATCATGGCATTAATCGGCCCGAAGGTGATCTCGTGACTGTTGCATGGAATCACCTTTCAGGACTGATCAATGAAATAACAGTGCCAACTCTAAAAAGCCTATGTTGCAAATTTGGTGGGAAAATCCCAAAATGATTGTTTTAGAGTGTGCATTCGGAGTTGCTAGCACGCCGTGCCTTTGCAAATTTGCAATATTTTCAAGCCAGATTTTCAACATTGGCATTTTCCACACTTCCTGTGAACAGTACAGCTGTCATTTTCATATGCTGGCGAAATATGTTTTCGCACTTCGGCAAGAATACATGATCGCATAATGAAATCAGTGTTCTGGACACATTATGAAAATGACAGTGACACTGTTCATGAGCAGAGGTCCTAAAAGCCTATGTTGAAAATTTGGTGCCGATATCCATAAAATAACTGTAGTTATGAAAAGGTACAGTTTGCACTATCGCTCATAAATTCTAAATGTAAGGATATTTTCACCCAGATTTTCAACATTGCCATTGTTCTCCACCTCCTTATGAACAGTATAGCTATTATTTTTCAGATCCTGGCGAAGCGATGTTTCACTTCCGGTGCAGAATAGTGCGGTCACTGTGGGAAATCCATGTTCAGGACAAATTGAAAATGACAGTGACACTGTTCATTAGCAGAGGTGCTAAAATGCCTATGTTGAAAATCTGGTGACGAACGTCCATAAAATGAGTGGTGTTACTGAGCTGCAATATGTAGTTTCAAGCATGCTCGCACCTTCACAACTTTGCAATATTTTCACCCAGATTTTCAACAGTGCAATTTTTGACACCTCCTTATGAACAGTGCAGCTGTCATTTTTCACATCCTGGCTGAAATGTGTTTCTGCTCTTCCGTGCACAATGGCGTGGTTCCTGTGGTAAATCAGTGTTCGGGACACATTAAGAAAATCGCACTGACACTGTTCATGAGCAGAGGTCCTAAAATGCCTATGTTACAAATTTTGTGATGAAACTCCATAAAATGACTGTGTTACGAGCGTGCATTGTGCAGTTTCCATGCACCCTTGTAATGTCGCAAATTAGTAATATTTTCACACTATATTTTCAACACTGGGATTTTTCCACACCTCCTTATGAACAGTACAGCTGTCATTTTTCACATCCTGGCCAAAATGTGTTTTCACGCTTCCAGTGCAGAATACCCAGTTGCTGATGGAAATCAGTGTTTGGGACAGATTAGGATCAAGCGAGTAAGAAGGGGAGAGGACCTAGCTCAACCGATCTCTCTCGGGACTGCTGCAGATTTCTTTGTGGGCAGAAAAGGAGCCAACGCAGGCAGGATCCCAGTATAAAAGGGCAGCATGCAGAGCTGGGAGACACAGAATGAGCGAGTGAGGAAAGGGGAGTGAGTGAGTTCAACTGAGCTCTTTTGTGACTGCTGTGGATTTCTTTGTGGGCTGAAAAGGCAGCAACACACACAGGGGCCCAGTACAAAGGGCAGCCTGCAGCGGTGGAAGAAAGCATAGCGAGCGACTGAGAGAGGGAGAGTGAGCGAGCTCAATGGAGCTCTATTGTAACTGCTGCGGATTTCTTTATAGGCAGAAAATGGCAGCAATGCATGCAGGAGTCCCATTCAAAGGACAGCCTGCAGCACTGGCAGAAATGGAATGAGTGAGTGAAACAGGGAAATGAGTGAGGTCAACGGAGCTCTGTCAAGTGCTACAGATTTCTTTGTGGGCAGAAAAGATGCCAGCAGAGGAAGGAACTCAGTTCAAAAGGATAGTCTGCAGTGCCAGGAAAACAGAATGAGCATGTAAGACAGGTGGAGTGAGGGACCTTAATGGAGCTCTGTCGGAGTGCTGAAGATTTCTTTGTAGGCAGAAAAAGGTGCCAATAGAGGCAGGGAGCCCACTACAAAAGAGCAGCCTGCAGCACCAGGAGAAACAGAATGAGCGAGTGAGACAGGGGAGTGAGCAACCTCAATGGAGCTCTATTGTTACTGCTGTGGATTTCTTTGTGGGCAGCAAAAGGTGACAATGCAGGCAGAAGCCCAGTACAAAGGCCAGACTGCAGCGCTGGCAGAAATAGAATGAGCAAGTGAGGGAGGGGAGTGAGCGAGCTCAACGGAGAATCTATCATGACTGCTGCAGATTTCTTTGTGGGCAGGAAAGGCACAGTGCAGGCAGGAACCCAGTACAAAGGGCAGCCTGCAGTGGCAGGAGACACAGAACAAGTGAGTGATGGAGGGGTGGGTGAATTCACTGGAGCTTTGTTGGGACTGCTGCAGATATCTTTGCGGGCAGAAAAAGGCAGCAATGCACACAGAGACCTAGTACAAAGAGCAGCCTGCAGTGGCGGGAGAAACAGAATGAATGAGTGAGGGGGGAGAATGAGCTCAATGTAGCTCCATCATGACTGCTGTAGATTTCTTTGTGGCAGAAGAAGGCGGCAACACAGGCAGGAGTCCAGTATAAAGGGCAGCCTGCAGTGCCAGCAGAAACAGAACAAGTGAGTGACAGGGGGGTGAGTGAGCTCAACAGAGCTCTGTCAGGACTGCTGCAGATTTCTTTGTGGGCAGAAATAGGTGCCAACAGAGGCAGGAGCCAACTACTGAAACAGCAGCCTGCAGCACCAGGAGAAACAGAATGGCGATCAAGACAGGCGGAGTGAGTGACCTCAGTGGAGCTCTGTTGGGACAGCTGTGGATTTCTTTGTGGGCAAAAAGGTGCCAATGCAGGTAGAAGCCCAGTACAAAGGCCAGCCTGCAGCAATGGGAGACACAGAGCAGTGAGTGAGAGAGAGGAGAGTGAGCAAGCTCACTGGAGTTCTATCATGACTGCTGCAGATTTCTTTGTGGGCAGAAGAAGGCGGCAATGCAGGCAGGAGCCGTCTAAAAGGCAGCATGCAACGCCTGTAGAAACGGAATGATTGAGTTAGACAGGCAGAGTGTGCAACCTCAATGGAGCTCTGTCGGGACAGCTGCAGATTTCTTTGTGGGAAAAAAGGTGCCAATGCAGGCGAAGCCCAGTACAAAGGGCAGCCTGCAGCAGCAGGAGACACAGAACAAGCAAGTGAGGGGGTGAGTGAACTCAACAGGCTCTGTTGGGACTGCTGAAAATTTCTTTGTGGGCAGAAAAAGGCAGTAATGCACACAGTGGCCCAGTACAAGGGCAGCCTGCAGCAGTGGAACAAACAGAACGAGTGAGTGAGAGGAGGAGTGAGCAAGCTCAACAGAATTCTGTCATGGCTGCTGTAGATTTCTTTGTGGGCAGAAGAGGTGCCAGCAGGCAGGAGCCCAGTCCAAAAGGCACCTTGCAATCGGCAGAAACAGAACGAGTGAGTGAGAGAGGGGAGGAGCAAGCTCAAGGGATCTGTGTCAGGACTAATGCAGATTTCTTTGTGGACAGAAAAGCCACCAACAGAGGCAGAAGCCCAGTAGAAAAGACAAGCCTGCAGCACCAGGGGAACCAGAATGAGCGAGCCAGAGAGGGGAGTGATCCACCTCAACGGAGCACTGTCGGCCAGCTGCAGATTTCTTGTGACAGAAAAGTGTGCAGCCACGCAGGCAGGAGCCCAGTACAAAACAGCAGCCTGCAGCACTGGAAGAAACAGAATAAGTGAGTGACAGAGGGCCAGTGAGCGGGCTCAATGGATCCATGCAATCAACATTTGGCATTGACAAATGCTTGTTTTTCTATGCCTTCCTGTGTATCTACCCTGTTACATAGCTTTGTATTATACATGAACAGGCAAACCCTCCCTTCTAGACCCTCTGCAATATAAAGACATTGAAGAGCACTAGTCCCAGCACTGATCCTAGGGTACACCACTTGTTGTCTGTACCTCCTGTGAGCTAACCCCATTTACCACTACTCTTTGTGTTCTGTTACTCAGCCAGTTTCTAACCCATGTGACCACCTCAGTCCCCACACCCAGATTTGCCAGCTTATGGATTAGTCTCCTGTGTGGGACTGTGTTGAAAACCTTCTAAAGTCCAGCTAGGCCAAATCTACCACTCTGCCCTGGTCTATTTCCTTTGTCACCCACTCAAAGAAATCAATCAGGTTGGTCTGGCAAGACCTCCCTGCCATGAATCCATGTTGCCTTGGGTCCATCAACGCCTTGTCTCTAGGTAGTCCACCAGCCTTTCCTTAAGTAGGGTTTCCATCGTTTTACCTACATCAAGGTTGAATAGACTGGGTGGTAGTTTCCTGCCTCCTCCTTGCTTCCACTTTTGTGCAGGGTACCACTTGTGCCCCTCCACTCCTCTGGAGCCACGCCTGTTTCAGTGATCCACTGAACAGCATAGCCAGAGGTTTAGCCAGTTCCTCCCAGAGCTCCTTTAGGATCCTTGGGTGTATCCCATCAGGCCTTATAGCTTTATCCACCCTAAGCTATTCAAGTGCTCTTTTACTCTGTCCCTGAAAAGGTCTAATGTCTACCTCCTATTTGCCCATCTCCATTAAGGGGATCATCCCCATTGTCTTCTTCCATGAATATGGAGCAAGTATTTTGAGGATGGTCATCTTGTCAATGTCTTTCTCCACTACCCTGCCTCCCTCTTCCCTAAGTCTCATAATCCCTCAACCTGTCTTCTTCCTCTCGCTAATATACCTAAAGAATGCCTTCCTCCTTCTTTCACCAATTTAGCTAATTGTCCTCAGTTTCAGCCTTTACTGTCCTTACTGCCCTGTTCACTTCCTTTTTATTTTTCCAAGTGTCTTTGCCTGCCCTCTTTGCTTTGTGTTGCCTTGTACCTCAAACTGTCTTTTTCCTCTTACTAGCTCTGTTACTCCCTCGAGAACCACAGTGGTTCATCTTTCTTTTCTGTTGCCAGGTCCTAGCTCAATGGTTTGCTACCAGGTACAGGGCTTCACTTATCTTATCCACTGTTCCACTACTCCCCTTATGTAATTGGATCCCTGCATAGCCTTTCTGAATTCGTCCTTCATCTTACTGAAGTCTGTACTCCTGAAAGTCCAGGATTCTAGTCCTTGTGTGGCTAGCTTCCTGTGACGTCCTTATAGTGAACCACACAGCTTGATGGTCACTAGCCCCTCTGCATTGTAACTTCTTTATCCTGTCCCCATTGCTTAAGACAAGATTTAGAATTACATTCTCCTTATGAGGCTCCTTGCTAGCTATTATTCATTGCAGGCTCAATGTATTCAGTTTTCATGTAATGTAATTGCAGTGGCCTTTGCTCTTTATATTGTACAACATCTATAAAATATATATTGTAGCCTGTGCTTTTATAGAATGTGCTTCCCAATGATCTTCATAATGAGATCAGGAAATAAATGTTGTTTATTAATTCATTCATTGAAATGTTTACCAGGAAAGGCACAATAAGCAACACATTGCTGATATCCTGAGTGCGTCCGGAAAGGTATTGGAGTATATAAAATCATTACATACAGTAGTCATAGTTCTATGAGCACTAATAGTGGAGTAATTAACAGCATAGATATAAAACAAGTAACAGATAGCATGGTAGTGTTGCATGTGTACACACTATATACAGAATACACAAAGTCTAATGACCAGCTAGTTATATAATAAATTGATAAATGGTATGGAAAGCAGTATATGGACAATGAACAGGAGATGCAAAGTATTAGGTTAGGTGCAGGCCTACAGCGATACACAGCTTAGGCAGTAAGATGCTGGTGACAAAAGCCAGGATACAGTGGCCAGATGGGGAGACAGCAGAGGAAGGGAATAGCTGGGCTGAGTAGAGAATAGAGTAGAATGAGCAGGAGGGTGTCACATTTATTTACCAGGGAAGAGAAATAAGGAGTGCAGAGAGACTAATTATAGGTACAGGTCTGAATTTATAGCACAAGCTAGCTTCCTCTCCATGCTGATGGTTTCACTCTGTGCATGCTGTGAGCTGCTGCTGCTGTCCCTGCCTCACTTCCTGCTTTCACTTGCACTGTGATCATGGTGGTCCTTAGTGGCAGGCACGGGGTGCTACCCAGACCGCTCCTTTAGGAGAGTTCATAGTATCAAAACCCATCCAGCATACACTGTAGCTCACTAGAAGGCTATAAAACACATTGCACAGTAGCATTCTGCCATAGCAGTTTCCTCTGTAACAGTGTACAGGAGCAGGTGTTAAAACTGGGCATGAACTAAAGAGTGGTGCTGCTGCTCACAGGTTATTGTATTAGCACTTGTACATGTACTGTTGAAGGAATGCCTCTGACTGGTTGTTGGTGCACTTGCATAATGTCAGACATCTATTGTCATCTGAAAACAGGAGGCAATTGCGGATCTGCTGGAGAGAACATCGATCACACTTGCATTCTCCAAATTGGGAAAAGAATTAAGCAAGTTGGGACTTTTAGACAGGGGCCCAGATATTCAAACTGCACTCAAAGTAGCGCAACAGCGGGAGCAAGCACCAAACCAGTTGCGCCGTGCGCAGCAGGTGCGATATTCAAACATGGAGCAGAGCAAATTGCGCGAAGCAACCAGCGTCTCAATATCGCACATGCCTAAGCCGCCAGCGCAACCAGGTAGGAAGGCTGAGCCAAAATGCTGCGCTATGGGCGCAGCCATGGAAGCTCAGCTGAGCAGTGCAACTGTCATAAGCGCAAGCACAGCCCCCAGAGCAATGGAACTGCACATCCAGGGAGGCAGGCTGGGGCCCCGCCAGCCATGCCACACATGGGCACAGGAACTCACTGCAGAACCCACACCACACTGGCACACCCCAAGCACAGCATCACTGGGGTGGGACGGATGATCCACGTGCCCATGGGGACAAGCCAACTAAAGCATAGAGAGCCATGACACCCCAGCACAACCACTGGCAGGCAGAGTGTGTGCCACACCCAGGGGTTGACAACCACAGTGCACATCAGTCCCCCATCGCACAGCACAGCGTGCACCGTGCCCTCAAGACACCGCTCATGTGCAGTGACAGGCACTGCAGGAAACACCATGCACCCCGTGCCACACATCAACCCCATGCTGCAGAGAAGCAGACCAGCCAGACCCACCCTGTGCACCCAGCAGTGGGTGGCAGCAGATAGGCAAGAGCAACAGAAAGGCAATGCTATGCTGGTGATACCTCCCCATGGAACACACACACACACACACACACACATATACCCAGGACCATAGTAGCCCAGATGGCATGTACACCTACTGCTGGGCACCCAGAGCCAGTTGCAAGCAGACCTACAACACAGCAGTTGTACCAAAATAGAAATGTATATCTAAATAAAACAGTGAACAACAAAGGTCGAACTATGTACAAGTTGGGGGGGACAGGTAAAAGGCAGGGGTGTTCAAGGGAGGAATAAAACTTGGAGAGGGAAGGCAGGGTGAAAGGATGGGTGAAGGTGAAATGAAAGGTGGGCTACTGCTCAGCTGGCTCCTCTCCTCCTCCTCCTGCTGGCGTCCCTCCTGTGCCTGCGCGCCATTCCCCCTGGCGCTGAGGCTTGCAGGACCTCCTGGTTGTCCAACACCACCTGGGTCAGGTGCCGCAGATCATGCGCCATGCGCCACAGCACACCAAGGCCTAGGAAAATTGGAACACAGTCAATGGCTGAGACTGATCACAACCTGAACACCACCCAACCTGCAACCCATCTAACCCAATGTCCTGCACATGTGATGGCATGCACCCACCCACAGTGAACATGCACATAGCCATCACAAACAGGCGGCACCAGCCATGCGCACACCGCCCACACACTGCCCACATCAAGCACCGCATAAACCACGCTGTCATGTGATGTGGCAACGTAGTGCGATGCCAGTTACACAGCTATGTGCCCAGTGCATGCCTGGACCACCTGTGATGCATACACAGGCGTGTCGTGATGCTGCACTGTGATGCAGGTCCTGTGTCACACCTACATACATGGAGACATAGACAGTGTCGGCAGATAAGGGCCTATGGGACACCCAGTCTGGCCATTTGGCCTTGTACGATCACTCTCTTGTCCTATAAGTCCGTTCCCCTCACCCCTGACCTCCAGAAGTCCCTCATGGCGAACCACGCATACATATATCCGTGACCAAGTCAGCCCCACCACATCCTCTGGCAGGGTGTTCCACTCGTCCACCACCATCATGTGAAGAAACACTTTCTCATGTTCCTCTTAAACAAGCCCCCAACTGCATCCCATGCCCTCTAGTCCTGGAACATCCCTTACGCTTACAAATATTGTTTCCTGCACTCTGTTCCCCCTGTACAATACTTGTATGTCCCCATCATATCCCACACCCTGCTCCCTCCAGGAGTACATGTTCAGTTCCGTCAACCTGTCTGCATAGGACTTGTGATGCAATCCATGCACCATCCATGTCGCCCTCCTGTGAACGCTCTCCACCCAGTCCCTGTCCATACGCAGGTATGTTCTCCGGAACTGTACACTGTACTCAGTGTGGGGACTCACTACTGTTTAGTATAGTGGAACTATGACCTCCCCTTTGGTTGTGTCCAGCATGGTTGGTGGTCCTGCCCCCAGCATGCAATAGCATCCATGACGTAATGATACTCACACTCCTCCAGCAGCTCGGTCTGCCGCTGCTGCTGCTGCTGCTGCCACTGCTGCTGTTGATGCTGCTGTGGCCCGACAGCCTGTGGCACTGGGGCCCTGGCATGGCCCACATCACCATTGTCCGGCGTCCTCACCATCCGGCCTGTGGGAGACATACAGGTGAGACAAACATCAGTGTGACTCAAAAGCAGAGTGCCCCCTGCCCCAGTGAGACTGCCTGCCCACACAGCCATAACCATCCTTCGCACAGCTGCACACACTGACACACCGATGCACAGCCACCCAGGCACACACACACACCCCTACAGAGAATATAGGTGAATAGATGGTACACTCCGTGGCCTAGGCACCAGGCCCCGCCTGGCATGGGAACGCAGCCACGTCAATAGTTCTGGGTCCCTCGGTGGAGATCACTGTACCAGTGCGGCACTGCTCAGCAGACCGGCCCGGCCAGTGACCCCACCAGGTCAGTGGCCACTTGCTGCCACAAATGGGTCCTAGGTCCAGTGAGGGGGCCTCACCATATAGTCCCTCATAGTGGGGCTCCACTGAGGCCACCAGGTTGGCCACTTCAACTGGGCTCCAGGACACACGCCTCCTCCAGCCATGGCCCCAACTTTACAGCAGGCAATGAGCCCGCTGCCGCTGTGACCCCATTGGAGTTGTTGCGCAATAGACCAGCACAGGCTCAATCGCTGTTCACTGGCGCCGTCACTTACATAAGCGCTGTAACCAGACAGCGCAATAGGGACGTACATGGCATGCCCACAGTGCCAGGGGTCAGAGGGCATACACAAGGTCACGGCAATGGCGCAGGCTCGCACAGCGCCATGGGATGTATAGGCATCCTGCGCAACTGCTAAGCATAGCACCAGTGCCACAGTGGACTATCGGCACAGAAGTGCCACAGCGCCATATAGTGCCCAGTGCTGTAGCGCCACTGGCACAATGGTAGCCATGGCCAGAATCGCTTATCGCGGCTCAGCAGGTCTGCAGCGCGATCGACGCATGCGTAACCTGTCGGGCATGCACAATGCAGTGTAGCACACAGCCACAAACATGCCATCGGCTCAGCCGACCTTCCCTATTGCGCTAAGCGCAATACGCGATATTCAGCTGACATATGCAAATCAGTCGATCAGCCATGCAAAGCGCGCAGTGGCGCGATTAGCATGTCATTAAAGTTGCACCACACCCCATTTGCATGTGTTGCGCTATAAAATGTGACACTGGGTTGTGGCGCCAGATTTGGTTATTGCAGGTGAGAGGTGAGTTACATGCTGTGTGATGCTCAGGACAATGCTCATGGGCAGGGGTGCTGGAGGATGTCATAGGTTGAGGGGCTGAGCATGATGAGGCACTTAGGAAGGGCAGAGGCACCCTTTCCATCAGTATCTGCCATGCGGAGAGGAAAGGGGGCTTCTGCCCCCGCTCCAGCCTGCAGCCATGCTCATGGGGAAATGCTGTGGACTGCACAGTGACAGGTGTCCACTTCCACCCATACAGATCACCATGACTGGCGAGAACCAGGCTGAGGCTGTGGACAGCGGGCGTAGGAGGAGGCGAACTTCACCACAGCAGAGACTGGAGGCCCTTCTCCAGGCCTTCCTGGAGGATGAGCCGCTATTGAGTGGGCGGAGGGCACCCCTCAGCAGCGTGCAGCTGCATGGGAGGGGTAGCTCTGGCCGTCAACCTGCACGGAAGCCACCAGCGCTCCGTGCAGGAATGCCGCAAAAGATGGGGACTGACCGCAGGAGGCTGAAGGAGAAGGTGGCAGCCTTCAGGGTGGCATGTGCTGCCACGGTGGGGACCACTGGTGGTGTTGCAGCTGACCCGACTGAGGAGACACTGGTCGCGCCATGCAGCCGAGTGCCATTGCGGGTGTTCCAGGCGGAGGATTCCGACGGCTGGTGAAGCCCATCACTGCACGGTATGACATGGTGATGTTGTGGGGGCTGTTGTTCACATGCACTCACATGTACTCTCTTTCTGTTTCAGATCCTGTTTGTCTGCAGGAGACAGTGGTGGTGGGTGCTGACAGTGAGGCAGACCTGCTGGACCAGGAGAAGGGACCATCCACCTCTGCCAGCAGCCTGCAGGCACTGCAGCAGCAGGCGGCTGGCCCAACAACTCCGCCCGGCAGTGATACACGGTGCAGGGGTGCACAGCCTGTGTCACAGCAGTCTGGCATGCAGGTGTGCCAGCATGCTGTGCCTATGGCAGTGGCACGCACCGGCACTATTGATGATAGCAGGCCTGCAATGGCCAGTGATAGGTTGTGTGTCCCACGAGGGGCGCATGGCAGGCCATCACGTGCCCCTGGCCTGTCCTGCTCCACACCTGTGTACCAGCATGCTGGCACAGTCACAGGCTGGGCCTGTCAGCACGGTGGGGCAGCATCGGTGGCTGAGCAGGTGTCTGGCACTGTGACAGCACAGGGGTGGAACAGGTGGACCTGGGGGCTCAGCAGTTGGAGGCGGCAGCAGTTGCACACCAGGCCTGGGGGACAGCGTCAAGCAGTGGCACTTGTCCACCACCCTAGATCCGCCGTACCTGGTCTGGTGAACAGCGGCCACCCTCAAGGGTGCTGTGTGCCAGGACCATCCACACCCTGGGGGTCACGATGCCATTGGGGCACAGTACCCTTTGGACGTGCACACCCGCCTGCTGCAGGAGTCGGTACAGCTGCAGGGGCGGGTTGCAAGGTCCGTGGAGGCACTGACTGTGTCCGTGGAGCGGCATAGCAGGGAGTGTGCTCGGGACGGGCCGAGATGGTCCATATGCGGACGGATGTGACCGCTGCCATCGACAGGCTGACCCAGGCAGTGGTCTCTGTGGCGACGCATTGACCACACTGTCTGGTGACCCTGTACCACCACCCACACAGTCGCCTCCTCCCTGTTCCTGGCGTCATGTGACACCAGGCCTGTCGACGCCGGTTTCTGCTGTGGGCATCCCGAGCACCCCTGGTGCAAGTTTGTTGGCGGGATGCAGACCCCTGTGCGGGCAAGGTCGCGGTCGCGCACTGGGACCCCTGGTGGTGTACTAGCGCCACCCGATGTGGCCCCTGCACAGCCTGCCAGTGCTGCTAGGCCACGGCGGGCCGCCCACGCATCCATGGTGGCCGTGGGACAGTGCTCCCTGACTGAGCTGTCTCCCAATGCAGGCCCTGTCTGGTGCTGCCCTGTGTGCAATGTGTGTCATGGTGGGCAGTGCACTGCTGGGTGCTCTGCTCACCAAGCTGACACACGGACCACCTGCACACTCTCCCAACTGCTGTCCACAGGTGCGTGTGGATGATGATGCCTGCATTGCACTGTACACCAAGGTGCAAGGTTGCCCAGGTCCTGACACACGTACGTGGACAGTCCAGGTGGTGAGGGTGGTTGGTGGTGCTGTGTGTTGGCGTGTCATTTCCATGCAGTGCTGTGCTGCTGCCCTGTATGCTGCCTGTGTGTGTGTGTGTGTGTGTGTGTGTGTGTGTGTGTGTGTGTCCATGTGAGTGCTCACCCTCTCTGATGGTGTGTTGGTATGCCTGGACCCTTCAACTCCTGACCTTCATGCACGTGTGTTCCCCTGTGTGCCTGTGGTTTGCGCATGGACAGTGTTGCCTGCACATGTCCCCTTGACTTACCTGTGTTGTCGCGTAGTGCTCTTCTGCAATGGTGTCCCGGTGCAGCTGGGCCTGCCGTGTCAGTCGGGGGTCCCTCCGTCCTAGGGGCGGCTCATCACCCACATCACCGGCGCCACTGGCGTCCCATCGCTGTCCCCTCTTGGACCTGAATGGCTATCCATGGTCTTTGGCCATGTTGTGCAGGATGCAACAGGCCAGGAATATCCCACAGGCCTTCTGGGGGCTGTACTGTAGGGCTCCGCCAGGGTGTCCAGGCATCGGGCGTGCCTTGAGTATCCCAAACACCCGCTCTATGATGTTCCATGTTGCGGCGGTGCCTCATTGAAACCGTGCTGCGCTGGGGTGGGTGGGGCCCGGTATGGTGTGAGCAGCCAGGGATGGAGTGGGTATCCACAGTCACCTGTGTGGAGATAGTGGAGATCAGTGTCAGGTCAGGTCCATATTGCCCATATCCTTGTGTGCCACTACCATGGCACCTGTGTCATTCCCACCCTTGCACAGGGTTTGCATTCCATACATGTGTACTCACCCACTAGATGACCCGTGGGGATGTTTCCTCTCGAATCAATGGCACAGTGCAGATTGGTGCCATATGAAGGCATCATGTGCTCCGCAGGGTGTGTGGCACAGACATTGATGATGCGCCCAGTGGCATCACACACCACCTGGCAGTTGACACTCGAGAAGCCCTTTTGGTTGCGTCGGCTTGGCGTCGGGGCCAGGTGGCGTCAGAATGGCCACATGGGTGCAGTCTATGGCCCCTAGCATGCCAGGCATATGTGCTACCCTGGGAACTCCTGCATGTTTGCTATCGCTCTGCCTCGGTGCTGGGGAAATGGATGTACTCCGCGGTGTGAGGCAGCAGTGCCTGAGGAATTGGGTGAGGTTGCGTGGCGTGCCGACTGTGTAATGCCTGTGGTGTCACCTGTCGGCCTCTGGAAGGTGCCCGTGGCGAGCAGGCACATGCAGGCTGTCACCTTGGTCTCCACAGACAGAGCATGACTCCGTTGTGAGGGTGCCTGCATCACATCACTGCACAGCTCACTGAGCCGTCTCAGTATTGCCCTGTTCAGGCGGTACGGGCCACAATCTCGACATCTGTGTACAGCTTGAGCTGATGCAGGCACGATACCGCCTGTTGGGGCGTACCGACCGACGGGCCCCTCGCGGCCACGTCCCCGGCAGCATGCTGTCTCACCCCTCATTACAGCTTCCATGTGGAAGCTGACACTGTCCATCTCCTGGCTCCTGCCCCCAGCTGCTGTTCCTGTGTTACCCCCTGCCCCCAGCTGCTTCCACTGCACCGAGCACCCCCACTGGCCTCTCTGTCCTCCAGGACCCACTGTCCCTCTCTGCCCTTCCTGCTCCTGTCTCTGTCTCTCTCTCTCTCTGTCTCTCTGTCTCTCTCCCTGGTTTGCGGCCTGCTAGAGTTCTTGTGCGCTCCCTTGAGCTCTTTATTTTGGCTCACATCCGGTAAGCGCATCCTCCGGCTGAGCCACTCTTGCGTATTGGCGCAAGTGTTTAGATATCGTGATTGCGACTTTATGGCTGACCCGCCCCTTCGGTTGCGCATGCCTTCATTTCCATTGCGCTGTGGCTCAGCATGTTTTCGGTGGCGCAACTGGACACTTCTGAATATCGCAGAATGGCACATTTTGGAGGTGCGCCGCAGCAACCCTGTTCTAGCGTAAGCGCCAACCTTTGAATATCTGGGCCAGGGGTCTAAATCCAGAAAATCCCCAAAAATCAGTTTGAGAGGTATGATGAGCTGGGAGACAATGGGGTGCGGCCACCCCCCCCCGATCTGTAACTGAGGAAGTGGGCATTGAACTGGGTGTAAACGGGGAATGGGAGGTTGTAGATGTGGGCTGTCCCTGCAGAAAAAAAAATGTTGTTTTCCCAGATCAACCTGCAAACTAGAGGAAGTGACTAATTAATTGAAGGGTACCCAGCAGTCACCTTTTGATGTTTTACTAAGAAGTTCACAGAAGCCAATTAATTATTCAATTTATCCACAGATTGTTAAGGTAGCCAATTCGCAGCCTGCTATCAACCCATCACCAATACAACTCAACATCATTTTAAGTTTTAACGATCAGTCACGAGGAAAAACTGAGTAAACAGCTGAAATTCTCAGAACAAGTAGAAGGGACTGTTTGTTTCTAGGAAACACTGACTGATGTGCTATGGGATTCTGGTGTGACAAACTAGAGAGAGGCATTCCTTGTTTGTATTCATACTGTACATAGGATTGGTTGGCATGACTCAGCTTTACTTTCCAAAATACACTGATGACAGAGGTTATCTGTCTGACCATACAGCCTAGCTGCTCGAAAGGAAAGAACCTCACAGGTTAGCAGGGAAAGCCTGATCAACACAACTTCTTTCTCTTTTTCTTTCTCCTTTCTTTCTTGAAGAATGGCCCACTTCTGGCTTGTTCTCACTGTGCTTGTGGTGATACTTCTATTCTGGAAATGGAGGAGACCTAGAAACTTTCCCCAGGACCCTGGGCTCTGCCTATCCTTGGGAACTTCTTGCAAGTGGATTTTACAAATCCTCTCCCAAAACTCAGAAAGGTATGTACATTAGTGTTGAATTTTTATACTAGGGGTTCTAAGGTCACAGGAGCATTATTTGTATTAACTTGTTTTACCAGGACAAGGCAGCTGAATCGTGATGCTCATTTACAAGGTGATCCTGGGTGGGATTGCCTGAGTTACAGCAAAGGTACAGAGCAGTATACAGAAAAAAGTAGCAGTTGTGGAATTATGACAGATACAAAATAACAAACTCTGGTCAGAGGGCTGCAGCTGATGAATCTGGGTAACAATATTGTAAATTACCAAAGTTACAAGTCTGCATTTATATAAATGTGTTGTTCTGTAATATTAGCGCATCACAATTTCAACATAGCCATGTTGTGACCCTGACCCATAAAGATGGGCAGAAAAAATTTCAACTCCTGGCTTAAAGGTGATTTTATGCAGGGACTGTGAAATCAATTTCAATACTAAAAACACATTTGGGCAGCGGCTGAAAAATGAAAGCTGTCATTTCTCATCTCCTGCTCAAAATCTGTTTTGCATATCAAAGCTTCTGGGGTTCTGTGGGTGCTGACTGAGAGGGAGGGTCAGGTGGGGGTGAAAACAATCAGGGAAGAACACCAGCACAACTCTGGGGATTAGGCACCCCAGTGTCATTTCTATGTTTCTGGGGGAGTGCTGAGAGGAGGGTCAGGTGGGGAATAGCTATTAAAACTAAAATAAATAAAATAGGCAATCATAGCAGAACACAATCCACTCCTCTGTGACCAAGATGGCTGTGCATGCTACTGCACGTATGCGAATTCTAGCACATGTGCAGTAAATATGGAGCCATTTTGGACACAACAGAGTGTGCAGTGTTCCGTCCGGGACCACCAGCGCTGTGAAATAGTACACCATGTGCAGTAACATGCAGCGCCATCATGGATATGACAGAGTGTGCCATGTTCTGCCGTGACTGCTGGCACTGTGAAATAGTGCAATGCTGTAGTCAGTTTAGATAACATGAGCGGACTGCTTCACAGACATGGACATGACTGTGACACAAGTCCAACATGTTGTTCATTCAGGAGGAATGCAGAGTCCTTTTTCTAATCAATCATAAAATGTCTGCAGGACTCTGCCCACTGCAGCCCTTAAAACAGACATATGTCAATGCCGAATGTTGATTGCATTGGTTCGTTGAAGCTTGATCACTGCCCCTGTGTCACTTGCTCTTTCTGTTTTTCCTGGTGCTGCAGGCTGCTCTTTGTAGTGGGCTCCTGCCTGCATTGGTGCATTTTCTGCCACAAAAAATCTGCAGCTGTCCTGACAGAGCTCTATTGAGGTGGGTCACTCCCCTCTCTCACTCGCTCATTCTGTTTCTGCTGGCACTGCAGGCTGCCCTTTGTACTGGCACCCACCTCTGTTGGCGGCTTTTCTGCCCACAAAGACATCTGCAGCAGTCCTGATACAGGTCTGGTTAGCTAGCTCACTCCCTCTCTCTCACTTGCTCATTTCGTTTATGACAGCGCTGCAGGCTAGCCTTTTGTACTGTGCTCCTACTTGCATTGCTGCCTTTTCTGCCTACAAAGCAATCCACAGCAGTCATGACAGAGGTCTGTTAGCTTGCTCACTCCCTCTCTCACTCACTCATTGTGTTTCTCCTGGCATTGCAGGCTGCCATTTTGTACTGGGCTTCTGTCTGCATTGGCACCTTTTCTGCCCACAAAGAAATCTGCAGCTGTCCTGACAGAGCTCCATTGAGTAGCTCTCTCCAGCCATTCTTACTCGCTCATTCTGTTTCTCCTGGTGCTGCAGACTGCTCTTTTTTTAGAGTTTCTGCCTGCATTGACACGTTTGCTGCCTACAAAGAAATCTGCAGCTGTCCTGACAGAGCTCCGTTGAGGTGGGTCCTCCTTCTCTATCACACGCTCATTCTGTTTCTGCTGGTGCTGCGGGCTGCCCTTTTACTGGTCTCCTGCCTCTGTTGGCTGCTTTTTCTGCCCACAGAGAAATCTGACAGTCCTGACACAGGTCAGTTTAGATAGCTCACTCCCACTCTCTCACTCACTTGTTCCGTTTCTGCGGGCGCTGCAGGCTGGCCTTTGTACTGGGCTCCTGTCTGTGTTGCCACCTTTTCTGCCCACAAAGAAATCCACAACAGTTATGATACAGCTCCATTGAGCGCAGCTCACTACCCCTTTCTCACTCGCTCATTGTGTTTCTCCCGGCACTGCAGGCTGCCCATTTGTACTGGGCTTCTGCCTGCGTGGCACCTTCTGCCCACAAAGTTGTCCCAATAGAGCTCTGTTGAGGTTGCCCATCTGCCTGTCTCACTTGCTCATTCTGTTTCTCCGGCTGCTGCAGGCTGCTATTTTGTAGTGGTCTCCTGCCTCTGTTGATGCCATTTTCTGGCCACAAAAATCTGCAGCAGTCCCGACAGAGCTCCATTGAGCTTGATCACTCCCCTCTCTCCTTGCTCATTCCACTTCTGTCTGTGCTGCAGGCTGCCCTTTGTACTGGACCCCTGTGTGCATTGCTGCCTTTTTCTGCCCACAAAGAAATCCGCAGAAGTCCCAACAGAGCTCAGCTGAGCTCACTCACTCCCCCTCCCTCACTCGCTCGTTCTGTGTCTCCCGCTGCTTCAGGCTGCCCTTTTGTGCTGGGTTCCTGCCTGCGTTTCCAGCTTTGTCTGCTCACAAAGTCATGTGCAGCAGTCCTGCCACAGCTCCGTTGAGGTTGCTCCTCCTCCTCTCTTATTCGCTTGTTCTGTTTCTGCCGGTGCTACAGGCTGGCCTGGTACTTGGCTCCTGCCTGCATTGCCACCTTTTCCTGCCCACAAAGAAATCCGCAGCAGTCACAATAGACTTCCGTTGGGCTCGCTCCTCCCCTCTCTCACTCACTCATTGTTTTCTCCCAGCACTGCAGGCTGCCTATTTGTACTGGGCTTCTGCCTGCATTGGCACCTTTCCTGCTCACAAAGAAATCTGCAGCTGTCCTGACAGAGCTCCATTAAGGTTGCTCTACCCCTGTCTCACTCGCTCATTCTGTTTCTCTTGGTGCTGCAGGCTGCCCTTTTGTACTGGGCTTCTGTCTATGTTGGCATTTTTCTGCCCACAAAGAAGTCTGCAGTCCCGACAGGGCTCTATTGGCCTCACTGATTCCCCAAGTCTCACTTGCTCATTCCGCTTCTGCCAGCGCTGCAGGCTGCCTTTTATACTGGGCTCCTGCCTGAGTAGTCGCCATTTCTGCCCACAAAGAAATCTGTAGCAGTCATGATAGAGCTCCATTGAGCTCTCGTCCACCACTCCCCTCTCTCACTCATTCATTCTATTTCTCCTGCCGATGCAGGTTGCCCTTTTGTACTGGGCCCTGCATGTATTGCTGCTTCTTTCTGCCCACAAAGAAATCTGCAGCAGTCTCAACATTGCTCTATTGAGGTCGCCCACTCGCCTTTCTCACTCGCTCATTCTGTTTCTCCTGGCGCTGCAGGCTACCCTTTGTACTGGGCTCCTGCCTGGGTTCCGCCTTCTTCTGGCCACAAAGAAATCTGCAGCAGTCACGATAGCGCCCATTGAGCTTGCTCACTCACTCCCCTCTCTCACTCATTCATTCTGTTTCTCCCACCGCTGCAGGCTGCCCTTTTGTACTGGGCCTCTGTGTGCATTGCTGCCATTTTCAACCCACAAAGAATCCCGCCGAAAGTCCCAAGAGATCTCAGTTGAGCTTTCCTCCCCTCTCTCACTCACTTATTCTGTCTCTCCTGCTGCTGCAGGCTGCCCTTTGTACTGGGTTCCTGCCTGCATTGCCTGCTTTGTTTGCCCACAAAGTCATGTGCAGCAGTCCCGACACAACTCCATTGAGGTCATCCACTCCCTCTCTCACTTGCTTGTTCTGTTTCTGCCAGCGCTGCAGGCTGGCCTGTTGTACTTGGCTCCTGCTTGCATTGCCAGCTTTTCCTGCTCACAAAGGAATCACAGCAGTCATAATAGACCTCCACTGGGCTCCTCACTCCCCTCTCTCACTCCTCGCTAATTGTTTTCTCCCAGTGCTGCAGGTTGCTATTTTGTATGGAGCCTGCCTGCGTTGGCACCTTTCCTGCCCACAAAGAAATCCATAGCTGTCCCAACAGAGCTCTGTTGAGTCACTCACTCCCCTGTCTCACTCACTCATTCTGTTTCTCTTGGCACTGCAGGCTTCTCTTTGTATTGGGCTTCTGCCTCTGTTGGCATTTTTTCTGCCCACAAAGAAATCTGCAGCAGTCCCAACAGAGCTCCATTGGCCTCAATGACTCCCTCCATCTCGCTCCGCTCATTCCGTTTCTGCCAGCGGCTGCAGGCTGCCCTTTGTACTGGGCTCCTGCCTGTGTTGTCACCATTCCTGCCCACAAAGAAATCTGCAGCAGTCATGATGAGACTCCATTGAGCTTGCTCAACTCATTCCCCTCTCTCACTCATTAGTTCTGTTTCTCCCACCACTGCAGGTTGCCCTCTTGTACTGGGCCCCTGCATGTAGTGCTGCCTCTTTCTGCCCACAAAATCTGCAGCAGTCCCAACATAGCTCTGTTGAGCTCACTCCTCCCCTCCCTCACTCACTCATTCTGTGTCTTCCGTTGCTGCAAGCTACCCTCTTGTTCTAGGTTCCTGCCTGCATTGGTGGAGTTTTCTGCCCACAAAGACATCAGCAGCAGTCCTGACACAGCTCCATTGAACTTGCTCACTCCCTCCCCTTTCTCACTCGCTCATTCCATTTCTGCTGGTGTTGCAGGCTGGCCTTTTGTACTGGGCTCCTGCCTGCATTGACGCCTTTTCCTGCCCACAAAGAAATCTGCAGCATTCATGATACACCTCCATTGAGCTTGCTCATTCCCTGTCTCTCACTCACTCGTTGTGTTTCTCCCAGCGCTGCAGGCTGCCCTTTTGTACTGGGCTCCTGCCTGACTTGGCACCTTTCCTGCCCACAAAGAAATCCGCACCTGTCCTGACAGAGCTCTGTTGAGGTCGCTCCTCCCCTGTCTCACTCACTCATTCTGTTTCTCCTGGCTCTGCAGGCTACCCTTTTGTACTGGGCTCCTGCCTCTGTTGGCATCTTTTTCTACCCACAAATAAATCTGCAGCAGTCTCGACAGAGCTCCGTTGGCCTCACTCACTCCTCGTCTCACTCGCTTGTTCCATTTCTGGCAGTGCTGCAGGCTGCCCTTCTGTACTGGGCTCCTGCCTACTTTGCCACCCTCTTCTGCCCACAAAGAAATCTGCAGCAGTCACAATAGAGCTCCATTGAGCTCGTCACCCCCCTCTCACTTGCTCATTCTGTTTCTCCCACCCCTGCATGCATTGCTGCCTTTCCTGCCCACAAAGAAATCTATAGTAGTCCTGACAGAGCTCAGCTGAGCTTGGTCACTCTCCTCCCCATCACTTGATTCTAATCGGTCCAAAACACTGATTTCCGACAGCGACTGCGGTATTCTAGCCGAAGCAAGGAAACACATTTTTGGCCAGGATGTGAAAATGACAATTGTACTGTTCATAAGGAGGTGTGAACAAATGCCAGTGTTGAAAATCTGGTGTGAAAATATTACTTATTTGCAAACTTACAAGGTGCGTGGAAACTGCACAACACACGCTCATAGCACAGTCATTTTATCGAGTTTCATCACATTTTCAACATAGGCATTTTAGGACCTCTGTTCATGAACAGTGTCAATGTAATTTTCTTAATATGACAAAGATGTGAAAAATGAGAGCTGTACTGTTCATAAGGAGGAATGGCAAAATGGCAATGCTGAAAATCTGGAGTGAAAATATTGCAAAGCTGCGAAAAGTGCAGTGTGCATGGAAACTGCACAATGCACATTTGTAACACTCTCATTTTCTGGACTTTCATCATCAAATTTTCAACATAGGCATTTTAGGACCTCTACTAATGAACAGCATCACTGTCATTTTCATAATGTGTCTCGAACACAGATTTCCCACAGTGACCACGCTATTCTGCTCCAGATATGTGAAAACACATTTTGGCCAGTATGTGAAAAATGTCAGCTGTACTGTCCATAAGGAGGTGCAGAAGAATGGCAATGTTGAAAATCTGGAGTGAAAATACTATTAACTCATGAAGTTACAGCATGCATGCAAACTGCTCAACGCATCATAACACAGTCAATTTATGGAGTATCATCATCAAATATTCAACATAGGCATTTTAGGACCTCTGCTTATGAACAGTGTCACTGTCATTTTCTTAATCTGTCCTGAACACTGATTTCCCACAGCGACCACTCTATTCTGTGCTGGATCTGCGAAACACATTTCAGCCAGGATGTGAAAATGACAGCTGTACGGTTCACAAGAAGATCTGAAAAATCTGAATTTTGAAAATCTGGTGTGAAAATATTGCAAACTCGCAAAGTTCGACGTGCATAACAACCGCGCGCAACGCAAGCTCGTAAAACAGTCATTTTTGGATTTTTCCACCAATTTGCAGTATAGGTTTTTTGAGCCCATCATGAACAATGGCTCTGTCATTTGGTTAATCAGTCCCAAAGGGGATTCCATGTAGTGACCGCTAAATCACCTTTCGATCCTGAATAATGCCATGACAGTGCCAGGAATCATGAGGAGGGGTCCCAAAACCATGCTGAAATTTGATGCCAAAATTCTGAGATATGCATCAAAGTTGAAAAACCCTATTTATTCCATTATACAGCTTACTGACATTTACTCAGTTCGCGGTCATCTTTGAAGAGTGCAGGCGTGTTCCTGGTCCACCAAAGATCATCCGCGCTGGACTCTGGAGGTGTATTGGGTGAGGCGGGTGTGGGGAGGTAGGGTGCACAGTGAATGGTTGTAGGTTGTGCGGGGCAGGGAGACCTCTGAGGGACCATTTCCTTTTATAGGTTAAAAGACATTGTGGGACCGTTTTGATTTTACAGGGGCATGTGGCATGCTGGGGTGGGCTCCCAGCATGCCAGCTGAATCTTTGGGGGCAGCTGTAGCTGACGAAGAATTGGGCACCCCTGGGCACACAACAAAGGGGATGACATTATGCCGGCGGGGACTGGACACCCTGTCAGCAGACAACAAAAGCGGGGTTACATGATGCCGATGGGAATGGGCTCCCCATCTGCAACCATAACTCTTGGGGCACTGAAGCTAATGGGGATTGGGGCCACCCATTGGCAAACAAACAAGGTGGGGGCACATGCTGCTGAGGGCGATTGGGTACCTCTCAGCAGGAGGGAGTTAATTTTGTTTGTGAACACAGCAGCAAGCTGCTGCCATGTTCAAAACAATATCAATGCATCAAGGCTCTGCCCTGCAATGACAGGTGGCTCCCTTATTGCAGAGAATGGTTGACACTGCATGACGAGGTGGCCCCTGACTGCAGTGGCTAAAATTTCATGTTGGTGGCACACTGACTGAACTAGTGTCAGCAGCAGCGGCTACAGCATTGGGGAAAGCAGGCCAAGCCTTTAAGGGCTGTAGGGCACTGGCCACAACAGTGCTGTGCCTCCACAACCTGCTTCTGGAGAAAGCTGCCACAATATGTTTCTGTGCATGCGTGCAATCAACGTAATGAAAGACAGTTATACAACAGCCACAATGTACAGTGCACTGTAGTTCAGCTGATTACAAGTTGCATGTGGGAGCTACAATCAGGTTCACTATAGCCAATATTTGGCTACAGCAAGTTTCATAATAGTTAAAGAGCACTGCAAATGCCAGTAGAATTAATTCAAACTGAAAATGGGCTCAGAATGGGGGCATATAAATCATTACTTTACATGCTGTGGTTGTATGGAGTCACCACTTAAAGTAGCCAATCTGTAAGGAACAGAAGTTAGCAATATATTAGTTGCACTTCAAAGCAGGGCAGGACTAGACAAGGTACTGGTGGAGAATAGCATTGAGATGGTTTACACAGCATTAATAGCATAACATTCTGACAGTTAACTTTTCAGCCAGTCAACTGTTACTGAAAAGGACATGATCATTCACTGATGCACTGAATACTGATGAGAACAGACTGCTGCTGCTAGGGGGTGCATGTCTGACATTTGTTATTAGGTGCTGCAGTCCTTTAACTTTTCTTGTTTTGGGGAAAGTGATGCTGGGTGCTGGAAGGGGTAGGTGATCTTTTTCATTGCAGTTAAAGAGCTTCTGACATGTTCAGGAGAACTTTAACAAAACCTAGTATTTAAAAACAATTTATCTTGTATTTCCCATGAGTGCTGCATTCCTCTTCCCATTATTTATTAGTGAGAAATCTGTAAGAAAACAGGTTCTTTGCTACTGAAGAGTTTGTTTATTCCTGCTGCTTTCTACTTACGGAAGTCATAGAGCACTGCATGTGGTGTCTAGTTTCTCCCATGGCAACAGACTGCGATGTCACAACAGAGGATTATGACTTGAAATAGAGAGTAAACTACAGCAGCAGATGGACTGTAAAGGAACTCTAAGGGATAAAGATCATATATGCATGCAAATATCCATTGTAATAAATAAAGGAAGGAGAAACATATAAAATACTGGAATGCAGGCAGAATTGCACCTAATTATTATTTTTCATTTAAAGTTTTATTTTAGGCATGAGTAGCTCTTTAAGGAGTTGCTGCATTTGATGGGTTAGGGATGGGTGGTTACTTTTGGTGGGGAAGGGGACACATTTTATCTTGTTTAGCACTTATTCTGAAACTTTGCCAGGACTGTGACCGGAGGTAGGTGGGAGCTAGTGGATGGCTGGGTTGAGAGAAATGGAATTAAAATATCTGGGAAGGGAGTTGTGGTGGGAGATGTTTGCACAGAAGTGGCAGGTTTGGCTTTAAAAAAGTATGTCAAAGAAACAAGCATTTGTCAATGCCAAATGTTTGCTTGCTGGTATTAGCATTAGAAATGCATGAGTTAGACCGATGCAGAGTAGAAAGTGCAGTGAAGTACTGATGTGACGTAACCCCACCCTGCAGAGATGGACAGGCATTTGGGTGTACCTTTAGGTCATTGCCTATTACGCACCATACTGGCAACCCATGTTGGGGAATGAGCACGGGTCACCGAGGATTGGCAGGTCAGGAGAAGGATCATGTGTCCATTGGACTGCTCTTCTTCTCCAGGAGGGGGTCCGCAACAGTCGGTGCCTGATTTCCCTGGTGGAGGCTGGGGAACAAGTTGCCATGCTGTACTGTGGGGTGCAGTCAGGGGCAGACACCAGGGAGGAAAATGCGGAAGCATGTGTGCTCTCTTTCACTGGCATCCTTGCATGCCATCAACACCTGGGGAGTAACTGCTAAAAATAGAGGAGGGGTGTGTGTCTGGGGCAGAGCAGCTTGATGGCAGTCCACGGGTGCTGGCTCTGGAGTGCACTGAACTGGATCTGTTAAGAGTGGGTGAGTATAGGGCTCCTTGCCATCCTGCTGTGGGGGCAAGCTGCAGGGAAACAGGCATGACCTTGAAGGAGTGCGGACACCTGGACAGCAGCTGAAATTGCTAGGTGGCTGCCAGAATAGGGGAAAAGCAGCACAGGCACACAGAAGGAGGCAAAAGGTATATAGGAAAAGAAAACTGGTACAGGGACTGCAGGAGAAGCCCTACTAGGAAACATGTACATCCTGGAAGAGGAGTGAGTGAAAGGAGACCTGATCAAGACCTAGAAGTACCTCACAGGGGCAAATGAGGTGCAGGAGGAGTCTCTTTAAAATGAGGAAGAGCACCAGGACCAAGGGATGTGCAATGAAGCTGAAGGGGGAGTTTGAGAGATGTGAGGAGATATTCTTTCACTTAAAAGTATACGTAATAGACTGTCAGTGGAAGTAGTGGGGAGCAAACAGTAGGGGGCCTTCAAGCATGTGCAGGATAGTTATAGTGGTATATTAGTAAACAGGCATGGAAGAGTGAGTGAGGGTCTCTGGAAACTATTCAGGCAGGGAACATCAGGCGGATCAGGCTGCCGCCCCTCGTCTGCCAGGTTATCAAAGCAGAGAAATCACAAACTGACTCCACAGAATTCACATGCCTGTACCTTTTCCCTTACTAATGAATTGCACAGCAGTGTGTTGAACTGTGTAATAGTTGTAATGTGCTGTCATGTTACTCGCCCCAAGTGGCCATTGTGAATAAGGTTATGTATAGAACATTTTGACTGCATGTGAATTCTGCAGCTGAGTTACTTCACACCATGATAGTCCACTAGCTAAATTATTCATATAACTGCAAATGTGACATGTTTTACAGAATCAGTTTGATACCTGTATATGTATGAATGTATTCTATAACATGCAAAAATATTGATAACATGTTTTAAAAATCATATAGGTTCTTGGATTTTGAGGAGGATATTGTGCATAAAAAGCCAGTTGAGACATACATTGAGCATTTTACTATACCAAAGTTATCTAAGCTAATTTTGAAGTTCTCCTTGATGTGCACTGTTCAGATTGTATTTTTAAGTTCTGAGTTGACATTTTTGGGAGAGAGAGATAGAGATAGAGACCCAAAAGGCCACAAAGAAAACAAGACTGAAAGATGAGAGGAAAAACAAAAGTTGTTTGGAAACATTAGCAACATAAAAGTATTCTTGAAAAGGGAACATGGCGGTCACCAGACTTGCTAGATTCAGTTCTCTGGTGGCAGAAATCATGATGGAGTAGACAAGGGATAGAAAATCTGCCGGAGAGTGACTGAAGGTTGTGTGGCTGCTGTCCAGGTCCTCACTTTAGGAAGTCCCAACAAAGCCATCCATGTCATCACTTGGCTGGCAAAGCCACCTGCATGGCATCTGGCCAACAGAGCAGGTAACAGCCATCCCCACATCTGGGTGCTGATCAGTGTGCCTGTCACCAGTCCCTAATCGGGTCACACAGTGTGCTGAATTCTGACTATCTGGGATTGAAGCTTCCTGGTTGGGTGGTATCAGACAGTGTGATTAAATTTGTGGCATTGTCAACATCGAGGAAGCACTGACAGTTAATGAATCATCACTGATGTAAAGAAAGCCAAACTGCAGCTTAGGAACATGGGAAATAGTAGTCATAATAAAACAAACATTTGTCAATGCCAAATGTTGTCTCGCTGGCATTGGCATTGGTAGTGCAGGAGTTAGAGATGAATAATAGGAATAACAGTGAAGCATTGAACTGACACCAAGTCCACCCCACCCTGCAGAGACTGACAGGTGTTGAGGTGTACCTCTGGGACATCGGCTATAATACTGGCTCATGCCATTTTACCTCACCCTACCTGTATACACTGACAAGTGTCGTGATGTGCTTTATAGTCTTTGGGCCTTATATACCCCATTCCATAAGGAAATACACTGAGATGGGTGCAGTATAGGAGAATGGGGTGAACTTTGGGATGAACACTCCAAGGCACACCTCAATGCCTGTCACTGGCTGCGAGTAGGGGTGGGGGTGGAATGGTGTGAGCATTACAGCCAATGATCCTAAGTCACACCCTGACACCTGTCAGTCTCTACAGGGTGGGATGTTACAGTTGAAAACCCTAACACAATAGGCGTTTGTTGGTATTTCACTCCAAATTTTGAACGTGGCTTTTGTAGACCACACCTCATGAAGAGTGGCACTTTCAGGTTAGTCGAAGCTAATTTTGCACAGCAACTGCCATTTGGTGCCACAGGTACAAAACAGATTTTGGGCAGGATGTGAAAAATTACAACTGTATTGTTCATGAGGAGGTGAAAAAATGGCAATGTTGGAAATCTGGATTGAAAATGTGAAAAATTGAAGTCATGAGCATGTATAGAAACTGTGCAACGCGTCCATAACCAACTATTTTGGGGATTTTTTTAACCACATTTTCAGCATAGGCATTTGGGATGTCGCCCGTGAACAGCGGCATTGTGATTTTGTTAATATGTCCCAAAGTTGATTTCACACAACAACCAACCCATTGTGCACCACAGGTGCGAAAACATATTTGGGCAGGATATGAAAATGACAGCTGTACTGTTCATAAGGAGGTGTGGAAAATGCCAGTGTTGAAAATATCTGGCATGAGAATATCACAGATTTGCAAAGTTACAAGAGTGCAAGGAAACTGCTCAATGCATACTTGTAAACAGTCATTTCATGGATTTTCATCACCAAATTTTCAACATAGACATTGTAGGACCTCTGCTCATGAACAGTGTCACTGTGATTTTCTTAATCTGTCCCTAAAACTTGATTTCCTACAGTGACTGTGCTATTCTGGACCAGAAGTGTGAAAACACATTTCAACCAGGATACGTAAAATAACAGTTGTACTGTTCATAAGAAGGTGTGGAAAATGACAATGCTGAAAATCTGGAGTGAAAATATTACAAATTCATAAAGTTACGAGGTGCATGGAAACTGCTAACGCATGCTCGTAAAACAGTCATTTTGGATATTTTTCACTAAATTTGCAATATAGGCTTTTGAAAACCCACCTCATGAACAGTGGCACTGTTGTTTAGTTAATCAGTCCTGAAAGGTTATTCTGTGCAGTGACCTCAAAATCACCTTTCAGGACTGAATAATGCCATGACAGTGACTGAATTCATGAGAAGGGGTCCCAGTAACCCATGTTGAAAATTTGGGGCCCAGAATTCCTCAAAATGCCTACAATATGCACCAAAGTTGAAAAAACCCTAGTTATGCCATTATACAGCTTACTAGCATTTCTTCAGTTTGCGGTCAGTTTTGAAGAGTGAAGACATGTTCCTGGTCCACTGAAGATCTCTGCACCATGCTCTGGAGGTAAGTATGGGGTGAGGAGGGTGTGGGGAGGCAGGATGCACAGAGGATGGGTGCAGGTTGGGAGAGGGGTCACTGGACTCAATAGGACTGTTTTCTGTTTTACAGGTTAAAAAGAAAAACATAGCAGGAAGGTTGGCTCTCAGTGAGCCACCTGAGTGTTTTAGGGAGTGCTGTAGCTGAGTGGATTGGGCACCCCTTGACACACAACAAATTGGGGCCATTATGCCGATGGGGAGTGGGCCCCCATCAGCACATTGAACTGGGAATGGGGGACTAAAGCTGACCTGGATTGGGTCCCCTGTTGGCAAAGAAAGACTGTTCTGGGGTGCATGATGCTGAGAGGATTAAACACCCCTTGGCACACAATTGAAATGGGGAAGGGCATTATGCTGACTGTGAGTGGGCTCCCCTGTCGGCACATGAACTGGTCAGGGCATGCCAACAGGGGATTAGGCACCCTGAAGTTGGCATTGTGGCAGGCAGCAGTCACTGCCACAATGTTTATTGTAATACTTCACCAGGAAAGGCACGCGGGAAGCCTGTTCTTGTGCCGCTCGTGATGAGCTTGCCACTCATTACAGCAGCACTTTTCTTAGATATGGTGAACACTTTACATATTGCTGGTGTCAGTGCCTGCATGCTGGCTTATTGGGAAATGAGGGCCTCACCTACTGATGCATGCCCTGCATTCGCCCACAGTGACCACACCTCCAAATCTGCTACTACTGTGAGATGCTGGCTGGTAGCCAAGCACAAGCAAAACAAAAGACCATGTGGGAATTTCATGGTATCCATTTCCACCACCCAGGCAGCTGCAGCACTCAGTATCTAAATAATAATAATGGTAACAGTAGAATACAAATTTGTATTTATATAACACTTTTCATACACATTGCATCTCAAAGTGCTTTGCATCTTAAGGGTCTCTCATTTTGTTTCAGAAGTGCTACAAACATCTATTTTGTACAGATACATTTGTGTAAACCTGTGAAAAGCATCAGTCCTGATGTGAAACAAATCAGGTTGGGTCTCTTCATTCCTGAACTGCACATTTTGTTTGATTTTTGCACCATATGTCATTGCTTTCACAAATGTATTTCTTGGCACAGAATGGATGTTTGCTGCACTTGAAATGAATATGAAATGCATTTAAGAGATGCAGCTTTCAGCGTTGTGCATTAAAAGTGGTGAGTGCTCTGATTTTCTGCCATAGAAATCTTAAAACCAGAAATCTCTTTACCACATGACCTTTTCCCACATGGAAAACATACCATTCCAGGCTGTTTGAAACATTTCCCATAGCTTAACCTCTCCATATTTTAATCATTTCAGTTACTCTTACTGTACTGTCTTGATTGCTGCAATATTCTTTTATACTGAATTGAGGAGAACAGCAGCCTTAGCATAGCTTCCATATGGGAACTGGTAGGGCAGTCTTAGCACAAATTCCATATGGGAACTGGTAGGGCAGCCTTAGCACAGATTCCATATGGGAACTAGATGAGGACAGCCTTCTGCCTTTAGCATAGATTCCTTATGGGAACTGGTAGGGCAGGTGGGACCAGGATGATACAGTAGAGCCTGCTTTTATGGGCAAGTTGTGTAGCATACAATTGGAACACACACTCCAGCTGATGGGAAGGAGAGGGAGGCAGTGGGGCAGACAGCACACAGTAGGTGGGAGCAGGAGGGTTTACTTTAACTCCGGTTGCCAGAACAGAGAATGGAGGCAGCAGGGCAGACAGCACATAGTGGGAGGGAGGAGGAGAGTTTACTTGCACTCGTTGCTGGGATGGGGAATGGAGGCAGTGAGGCAGACAGCACACAGTGGGAGGGAGCAGTAGGGTTTACTTGAACTCTGGTTGCCAGGATAGGAATGGAGGCAGCTAGGTGGACAGCATGCAGTGGGAGGGAGTGAGAGGGTTTACTTACGCTCCTGGTGCCAGAATGGAGAGCAGTGGAACCAGGCAGGCAGCACACAGTGGGAGGTTTACTTACACTGTGGGTGCCTGAACTGGGAATGGAGGGCGGGGTGAACAACAGCATGATGGGAGAGAGTGGGAGGGTTTACTTGCACTCCTGGTGCTGCAATGGAAAATGGGTGGGGAATGGGGCGAACATAAATGGTTCAGCAGACAAGGCACACCACCCTGCAATGATGGAGTGGTCCCTCATTGCAGCAGCTAGTGTCTTTCAGGCATGCCCTGCAATGATGGGGCACTCCCTCATTGCAGCGGCCAATTCTTTCAAGTTTGTGGCATGTTTGCTGAACTAGTGTCATCAGCAATGTGCCACCGCATTGAATAAAGAGGGCCAAGCCTGAAAATGCAGTGGCGGCATTAGTAGCCACAGTGCCACACCTCCATAAGCCACTTATCTCCTAAGCTGCCACATAATGTTTCTTGCACATGCATGCAAGCAAACTATTTTCAAACAATATACAGAACTTACCATTAGGTGGCAGCAGTCAAAAGATATTAATGTCCAAGTCAGCACTATTTTACAATAATTCAGGACAGCAGCATGGAACTTCTAGACAGAATATAAATGTTTCAGATGGGGAAGCTGTGTTGTCCAGCACAACTTCTCCAGTGGTAACAGTTGTCTCTCAAGGGTCTATGAGTGGCTGCTGCCTCTCTTAATACAGGAATGACTTTCATGTGGATTTGTTGGAAGTAGCACTTGAAGGTTAAAAGGTAGTAGAACCAAAATAGTAGGCATGAAAGTGTGCACATTTTCAGAGCTAGTCAGTTGTAACTTATTTTTGAAGTATTTTTCCTTTTACACATTAGAATGTTTTCTCTGTGATTGCATAATGCTGGATGTGTGGAATAGCACTCTGCCTGACTGCTGACTTTTCTAGTTCTGTTCTCCCACTACATCATCAGCACGGTGACCTCAGTGACAGTGACACCGCAGGTGACTGACCTGGCAGTAACTGAGTGGCTCTTCCTGAGCAGCTGTGATGTTGCAGTCAGTGAGGTCACAGTGCTGATGATGTAACTGGAGGAACAGAGCAAGGCATGTCAGCTGCCAGACAGAGTGCTATTCCACACATCACACCTAGGGTCAGATTATAAAGGTCAGAGAATGACGCGGGTACTTGCATCAGAAACAACTGACACAAGGAGCAGATGTGCCAATCCATGCACCAACTCTGATTTTCAAATGGTTCTTGCACCAGAAACGGGTCTGCATGCTCCAGAGTGGCTTGCCCTATGCTTTCACCAAAACAGTGCTGCACCATGTAGGAAGGGAGGCCTGCATCACTAAAATGATGCACCATCCCTTATTTGGGATTTTCAAGGAATGCAAGTTCTGTCCTTGTGCCTAAGATGCCTGTCACTGTTAGACCAGCCAGAGCTGGTCTAAGGGACACTAGAGCATTTAAAGAGACCAACAGTATGTGGTCAGACCCTGACTAGGCTACTGTTAAGGAGCAATATTCTCCTACAGGACTAGTTTAGAACATTTTGAGGCTTAGATTTGTCCATTTCATTTTTTTTTTTACTTCACTTGCATCATTCTCATCCTTTGTATCATTTGTTACTCAGCTTGCACCATTTTGTTACTGTTTGCACCATTTGTTTTATTCAGTTTGCATTATTTTCGCTTCTTGAGTCATTTTGACTGAACTTGCATCATTTTTGGCTCAGTTTGCACCATGGTTTTTACTCCGTTTCTGACATTTTCATTCCCTGAGTCATTTGTTCGACTCAACTTGCACCATTTATTTTGGTACAACTTGCATCATTCTCTTCCCTTATGCCATTTTGTTGACTAGCGGACCTCTTGCATCAATTTGGGAGACTTTATCACAGAAAATGCTTTTCTTGCAAACCATGGTGCACAGTATTTGGTGCACCTAGAGCCAGCTTCAGCTAAGCAGGCAGTTTGACACAGCTTGCATGGATCTAAGGCACCTTTGGGAATCTGGCCCTGTGTTTTATAACTTTTATTTGATTTTAAACATGTATTCCTTACTCATTAACTATAAACTGTAACTGTTACATACAAGAACTCAAAAGTGTAACCATTTTCTAAGTTGGTAATTTGATTATGCAGAAACAAAGTAAAAAGAGAGGAAAACATACTGTATTGGTTACCCTCTTCCCCCCTTAGAATAATGCCTAAGTCAGGAAAAACAACCAGTACATATCACAAGGAGAACGTATAACACAACTTCTAACATCAGGTCAAAATCTTCTTATTAACCAAAGGGAAAGAAAAGTACCTCACAAATAAAGGTAATGGCGGCTGTTTGTAAAAACTAATACTGTATTAATTTCAGGTGGCACACTAGCTCCTTAATCCAATTTGAAACTTTTGTGGATGTCGGTGAATCATTATAGCTAGCCAGGGATTCTTACTGTGACCTCTGTGGTATGTAGCCAGTCCCTGTGATGTTTCTTGTGACTAAACATAGAAACACAGAGGTTGGCAGCAGATAAGGACTGCAAGGCCCACCCAGTCTGGCCATAAAACAGAAAGGGCATGGTGAAACCATGATAACAGGGACTGCATAATTCTGGAGTGTCTTTGATAAGGCAGTATACCAGTGCCTCAGCTGTGTGGAACACAGATTGCCATCAGCAGAATTCATGTAGAATGGCAATTACTCTTCCAAAAATGCTTTTCAGAATTTCAGTTTTAATCCCATGGAATTCTGAAAAGCATTTCTAAGTAAACCATGCACTAATGTTCTGTGGATCACATGCTCCACAGAATGTTCTGGTGGTTTGCAGAAAATGGAATCCACAGTACACTCAAAGTGCGGAATATGATTCTACAGTAAGAGAGCACCAGTCATGCTCATTTTAATTTACTTTGCAATCCCACCCTACTCCCCACACTGGTAGCCTACCTGCACCGCAAATCTATTTTGGAATTGGCCAGCTGTTATTTTGTGAAGGTGAAGGGATCATAACTGAGCACTGACCATGCTATCCCTTCCTGTTCTTGGTCCCTATGAAGTTCAGCTCCACCACTGTGCCATCCCTGTGCTCCAATGTTTTGTGGCATGTAGTTTGTAAAGTGTGTGTGTTTAGCTGATAGCAATGGGGACATCTTTTACTATCCTTTATGTTTTAGAAGGTCACTGGGGTATATAGGTGCCACCCATCAACTAAGAAAAGCCTTCATTGTTGATTGGTGGCAGTGTTGTTCCCCTAGTGACCCTCCAATAGATAAAAAAGTATGTTGTAAAGGTGCCCCCATTGCTATCAGTCTAAACTCAATGTCGCAAAATGTTGGAGTAGGTATCCCATGAGGGCGCGCGGGAAGGGCGCCAGCAGTGACTCGGTCCCCAGCAGAATCCTCACGGTGATGGAAGGGTAGGGCAGCAGGATGGGGAGGTCAATGAGCATAGCGACAAGATGTCGCTATATATGTACATGTGGGGAGGAGAGGAAGCACAGCGAGGATGTGAGGGGTTGTGCCATGGTGGTTGCTGAGCCGACCATGTGGTGAGGTGGATGGGTTGCTGGCACTGGTCAACAAGGTGCGGGGCTCGGGTCCTGGTGCAATTTATTGTACCTAGGCCCAAACATTTATTTTTTATGTTTTCACCACCACCCCAACATGCACCCCCTGAGGTTGAGAATCCTTTAGTATGGGAGAGCGGGGTGAAGCTGTGCGGTGTGGTGTCAGAGTGTCGAACATTTTTTCAGCACTCTAGACTTCTTGATAATGGCTATCACATAGAACCGCTTGGAGTGCAGGAATGACAGAGGGTGGAGCTGGACTTCAGGGACCAGGAAGGAGACGGAACTGGGTAGCCATCTCATGAATGATCCTTTACCCTCACAACATAAAACTGAACATTTTTAAACAGATCTAGTTTAAGTCCTGTGCAGGTAAACTGCCATTTGGAGATTTGAGAAAGAACCAAAATTGGAGCTGTTTAATGTTCTGAAAATAGAACTTTAGAATTCCATTCCATTTTTTTTTTTTGCCCTACTCTGCAGGCATCAGCCCCCTATACCTACCTTGCTCTCTGGTTGTCACCATCCTCCAGCATTAATACTCCCTGGCTTTCCCCCAGGGTGGGGCCATGCACTCACTGTCTGCTCATCTACAATGGGGGTGGTACTAGTGAACCGGCATTGCCTCCCTGGCTTCCCCCAGTGCAGGGCTCTGAGCTCGCAGCAGCCCATGGAGCTGTAATTGAGTTGGTGTGGAGGAGGTGGTGGAGAGCCACGTAGGCCAGGTGCAGGGTGGCACCATCCATTGGGCTCAGGTTTTTTTTCAGTGTGTTTTACATGAGGGATGGGAATGTGCAATGATGTCCAGTGTCCGTCCCACTCCTCCGGCCACTTTCTGATGCGGTTGCTGCAGTACCCCTACCTCTGCCAGGGGTTCATCAAGCACCGGACATCAGTCCAGCCCTCCCTAGAGAAGGAGAGCAGTCCCTGGGACGCTTCGATCCTTCTGCCCTGGTCAGCCCTCTGATGAACAGGGTCCATTCTCGAACCCAGGTTGCTGGCGTGCATAGCAGAAATCCAACTGCTGCACTGGTGGGCCAGCACCGAATTCCATTTCTGATGGAATTCTGCAGAATTAGGTGGCATTTCAGAAATTCCATGGGATTTGGGTGAAATTGGAATTTGAAAATTCAGCACAGCTCACCTGCAACACCTATGAAACCTAAACCCTTTTTGTCATAGACTACGGTCTGGTCATCTATGGTGCTGCTAGCCCACCTCCCTCTGCAGAATATCGGTTGCACTGAATAAGGCCTGCAGGCTGCTAACAGGAGCTGAGCATCTCACCAATATCTGTGACCTCTATGCTCAAATGGGCTAGCTCCAACTCAGTGGGAGGTTACACTTCCAAAACAGCTTGCTAGCCAAAAGGCACTACTTGGTTTTCTTCCCATGGCACAGCAAACCTACTTCAGCCACACAGCAGCAACTCACAATGGACAAGAGTGCCAGCACTCACCTCTGCCATGTTCCTCATCTTTGAGCGATGCAGGGTTAACGCTCCTTGGCTGCAGAGCACCCCTCTGGTTTAATGCCCTCAGCCAGGCAATCTCCACTTAATCTACTCTGGGCCCTTCAAGAGACTACTCGCCAGCAGCTTTCTGCATCCAGCACCTGTGACTGTTCCCATTAGTCCCCTGCCACAGGGCTCTGACCTACCTCTTTGCAGCTCCCAGTAATGGCATGGTCCCATGCCACCTCTACCATCCCCTTCACTTCCTCCCTTCCCCTACTACCTTGCCTCATGGAGGCTCACAACACTGGCATGGCACACGCCTCTATCCACTCCCTCCCTCCCACCATCTCCCTGACAAGGTCCATGACTGCTGCAACTCTCTCTCTCTCACCACCGCCTCCCTCACCCACCAGCATTTTAAATCTCTTCCCTACCTCCTACTATTCTCTCTGCTAACTATTCTGTCCGCTAACACTCTCCCTACCTTCAACTATCCTCTCGGACAACTTATTCTATACACAACTCGAGGGTATCTTACCCTCTATTGTTCTGTCTTGTATGTAAAACCTGCTTGTATAAACCACTGTAAATATTGTACATGTATGTTACTCTATGATGTTTAATCCATTGTTATACTGTCTTCCTCCCCACTGACATGAAACCTTTGTAAAAGAGCTTTCAGCTCAAAGGTGTTTAATTCTAGATCTTAATAAATAAAAACAAGGTTTCCTAAGGTCTGATTGTATACAATTTGGTAGGTTGGGAAGCTTTGGCAGTGTTATGATTCTGCTGAAATGATGCGACTCGTGATCTTTAGGACTTTGAAAACCCTACACAACTTTGTCCTTCAATTCTACCATCTTTACCTCTTCTCCCACCATTAAGATGGGGCTTAAAACCTTTCTTTTTCAGCAAGCTTTTGACCAATTGTTTACTAGCCCAGCACATCTATTTATAGTCTATTAATCAAGATTTTAAGTATGGCTATATTAGTAGGTATTGTTCTAATGTTTATCTGTTTAATATGTAAGCAATAACATACAATGAGGTGTGGGTTACATGCTGATAAGAGCATAGGAATGCACTAAGGCATGAGGTGCTTGTGCCGAGTGTCTTATGCCCTGAGTGTCTTAGCACACAACCTACACCCCAGAGTGTGTTATTGTGCTTATAAAATGGACTGCTAAGCATTTAATGGTTAAAAAAAAAAAAATTAGAGGAGTGAAGAGTATAAAAAACAACAGTTTTAACATTTGAAATAAAAAATAGTTCCCTTAATATGTAGTATGAATAGTATTTCATTGACAGCATGGGATTGTAAGTTCTGAGCCTCCCACCTTGTTCTTTTAGTTGTTTGATTTATTTATTGTGTTTTTAGTGTTGTGCCTGGTTTTAAATGTGATCGATGGTGTTTTTGTTTCAGAGCTTCATTTTGTGAGGTGGATCGTCCAGTGAGGCAAGGGCAGCTCCCCTCCCCCATCACTTGGTCTGCGTTTTGGTGTTTGTGTAATAAATTTCATTTGATTTGTGTTATTTTTCTATTTTTTAACTGTGCTGACTCTTGTGGAGTTATGGTCAGTGTGTGTGTGTGTGTTTGTGTATGTATGTACACATATTGATTTGTTGGCCGTATTCTTCACTTGACCTGAATCAGTGAAGGATCACTTCCATTTTTGTTGATGCGGTTAGACATCGCGGTCAGTAAAAAACATATTTGTGTGAGGAAGGATGTATGGATAAGAGATTTTTATGTAGATTCAGAATCAGAAGAGTCTGAGTGACAGATGTTTCTGTGGTGTATCATTATCAGGAAGTTGCGAATTTATGGAGAAGTCAACAGTCAGTTTCGGTTTGGTCAGGTGGAAAGAAAGAAAGAAAAAGAGAGTGAGTTTTAAATAAAAGAATGAATGTCCGAATTGTTTTGGGATTCGTCAGGTGTGGGGACAATGCAACATCAGGGAGTGGTTTGCAGGTTAGGGGAACTGTGCACAGTGGTTACACATCTGGTTAGGGTGGCATGGAGCTACAGTTCATTTTTTCACACAGGATGGTGTTGAGGACAGTGATATTTTTATGCGGTGTGTCAGCTTGGCAGAATTAGTGCTGGTTGGCACAATACATGCTGATAAGGACATGGTTAAAACTTGGTTTTAGCCAATCAGCATTGAGAGATTTTGTGCCCATTTATAACAGTGCTTACTGCATGTAAGCATGTATTGTGTTGTGATGTGTATTTATGTTTGAAGTTATTTTATTGTAATGGCAGGGCACCAACCATGTATAAATAAAATATGTCCATCTATCTATCTGTTCCTCTCACAAATTATAATTAAATGGCCTGAATTTAAGGGTTGCAGTAATTTATGTTTGATGTCAAACACTTCCATGACTTCAAATTTGGAAACTCTTTCAGTTTTTGAGAAGTGAAAGTATTATTGGGTTCCAGGTCCTAAATCTGTAATATAATTATTCTAAGAGACTAGTTTTTGAATTTTGATATACAATATTACTGGTAAAATCAATTTTCATTCAGTATAAAACTATCACTTTTGATGTCAATTCTGCCAAATTTACATTAGCTTAATTTCTCTCTTCCTCCTTTTGCATAGGCACAATCACAATTGGAGATGAGGGGTCCAGTCCCTTTCAACTGTTCTACACCCATGTTCTTTTGGGAGTCAAACACTACCTCTCCCAATATTTTACAAAAGTTTACCTTGTTTTGAAGTAAAATACTTCTAGAAAGCAGATAACTGGTACCTTGCCTGGACTATTGCAAATACCATAGGTGTAATATGAAGGTAGTCTGCATGCAGTAGAATACTGAGGTAGTAAAATCCCAAATTCTTCCAAGGGCTGGGAGGCTCTCACCTGTAGAGCTAGAAGATCAGAAAGTTGTGTGTTCTAGCTCCACACAGGTACTAGGGTAATGCACCTACTGACACTGAGTGCTGCACTGTTGAGATGCCATTCAAATTGGGGCATTAAACCAGTGACCCATCTGCCCACTCCTGGTCTCTGTTCAGTGGAATTAACAATCCCATGGGGATTGTTGAAAATGAGGGATCTGTCCACAATGTCATGGTTAACATTCCCTATCAATAAAAAGGCCATGTAACCCACCCTCAGAATGCACCTGGAAATGAACTGTCACAACTCAGTGTTCCTGGTCAACAATTATAAATAGAAAATAAAAATCAAGTAAATACAATTAGTTATTTGTGTTGATTTAATATTATTGTCCAGACACAGCACACTGGGCTAGAGCTCTGTGGTGTGTCCTGATAGAAGAGGGTTAAAGGGAGAAATAGAAAATGGCAGCATCAAAAATCCTCAAAATAACTCCAACTAACTGCAAGGCATGACACTGACAATGGCAGTTCAGAAAGTGCTGTGCAAAATCTAGAGCGATATAATAAAATTATACAATACTGAGGCTAATGGGGCAATACATACTATGGAATCTATGCAGGCCACTGAGTTTCAGTTTTACTGGAAACCCTGGTAAATTTCAAAAATGTGGAATGCCAGCACACTAGTAAAACAACAATTTCACAGACTTCAGCATTTTATACTAGATCGATAATTCTACAGCTTGCATTTTCACATAATTGCTTCCTGTACTATTTTCAGTTTGTTTCATGTAATGCTATGCATACTAAGCCTTCTTTTATTCTGATTATTTGACACACTAAAAGCATGACAGTACAATCCCAGTAAAATCTGGGAGTCAGACTAACAATCACTGGTGCAATTCCTGGAATTCCAAGTCTTGAAAAATCTAATTTCATTACTTTTATCGCTGTAAGTTGGTGTGCCTGGATATGTTTGAAAATGGTGTAAATTGGACAAGGAGGAAGTAAGTTGAATGAAATTGACTTGTATGTTTTGTGAAGAATTTCTCATGAAAAATAATTTTGTGAAGAGACTCCACTTTGCATAGAAACAACAAAATATGTATCACATGTAAGTCAATGGTCTGGCAAAATTAACATTTTCTAACAGTAATTAATATTGTCACATGGAAATCCTTAAAGAAAGATTGCAAATTAATTAGATTATTCTATTTTAATAAGCAATTCTACATGAAAAATGTTTTTTACACAACTGAACATAGCAAAAATGGGCAAATCTTTCCAATGTGTGTTTAAAAAAAAAAGTCATACTAGAAAAGTTCTGCATGATTTTTTTTATGCAAAAAAGGCCCCAGCCCTTTCCAAGCAGGGTAAGTGGGGAGATCAACTGCTTTCTGCTTAGAATGTGCAATGCCTGAGGGAAGGTTGTGTGACATCTGTTGCTGGTGATCTGGGGAAGGAAGTCAAGAAGCCACAGTCCCTAACGTGATGCCACCTCATGGTTGATGGTTTCTGGCATCCCTTTCTTGAGGTAATGTGGAGCCCTGCTCAGGAGTCCACAGCATCACATTGCATGCTGCTGCCTGGGTGATGCCACTCATGGTTGATGGTTTCTGGCATCCCTTTCTTGAAGTAATGTGGAGCCCTGCTCAGAGTCTGCAGTATCTCATTGCATGCTGCTGCCTGAGTGATGCCACCTCATGGTTGATGGTTTCTGGCATCCTTTTCTTGAAGTAATGTGGAGCCTGCTCAGGAGTCTGCAGCATCTCGTTGCATGCTGCTGCCTGGGTGATGCCACCGCATGGTTGATGGTTTCTGGCATCCCTTTCTTGAAGTAATGTGGAGCCCTGCTCAGGAGTCCACAGCATCTCATTGCATGCTGCTGCCTGGGTGATGCCACCTCATGGGCGATGGTTTCTGCATCCCTTTCTTGAGGTAATGTGGAGCCCTGCTCAGGAGTCCACAGCATCTCATTGCATGCTGCTGCCTGGGTGATGCCACCCATGGTTGATGGTTTCTGGCATCCCTTTCTTAAGTAATGGGAGCCCTGCTCAGGAGTCTGCAGCATCGCATTGCACGCTGCTGCCTGGGTGATGCCACCTCATGGTTGATGGTTTCTGGCATCCCTTTCTTGAGGTAATGTGGAGCCCTGCTCAGGAGTCTTTTTGAAATTTAGGTTTATTGGTTTCGTAGACAATCGAACAAAACAAACAGAAAAATATAAACCAATGAGATTAAACCTCCAACCCCCCACAAACAAAATATACAGAGTCCCCCCCTCCCATACCCTCCCACCCAGGGTGCACCTGCAGGTAAATTATAATATAGAACCATGAGAGTCCGGATATCAACATTACGTCACATAGAGATTGGGATCCTAACCAATAGCACAGTTAAATGTAGTGAGAAATAGCATGACCAATGTCCATTATAGTACAGAGTAATAGCCAGACCATCAAGTAATGAATATTATACTATGTGGTATGAGGGTCGAGGATCGGGTCACCAGGCTTAGTCCCTAGAAAGTAGACAAAGGATTGGAGTTACCCCATCTTTGTGGAATAGGTCCAAGCGATTCTTGTAGCTGGCAATCAGGTTCTCTGATTGAAGATACGACATCAACTCCCTTAACCAGTCAGCATATGATAAAACCAGCTGGTCCGCCATATAGTAAAACCAGTTTCTTGACTGCCATGGATATCAGGGCCATATAATATCTGGTTCAACACTGTCTACATGAGAAAATCTCCCAGAACACAAATTTGGGACAAAGAACCTCCTCAGACCCAGAGGGATCCAGCTTTTCCTGGATCAAGGACCACAAAGGGCAACTTTAGGACATGTCCAGAAAATGTGAATTAAGTTGCCTCCCTTGCAAACATCTGAAACAGTCTGGGGTGGGGTTAATTTATGTTGAAAAAGTTTAACAGGGTATAATAGAGATTATTGACAATATTATATTGCACTAACTTGAAACCTATCCTGAGTATAGTACCTATGTAAATTAGGCCAAATATTTCTCCAAAGCGGGGCGTCATCCGGAAGGAGATCGTCCAGACCGGGTTCCCAACCTCCTCCCACAAGTTAAATGTCAGGAGATAAGAATAAATCTGTGAGATTGAATGGGGCTGAGAAGCCATTGTCATAATATTGGAGAGAAAGGGGTGGACCACCGATTGCCTAGACGTCACCCGAACTTACTGCTCACCAGGTACGGAGTTGGTACACCTTAAAACGTCTCTGCTTGCTATACCAAGCTTAGCCAGGATACTGTTAGAATCGAGAGCACGGTTTGGTCAAACAAGTGCTCAACCATAAGATCTTTGAGTTGTGGGAGCCAGTTTAAATTTATCCGGAGTTACCTAATTTGATGTTGGGGTTGAAAGTTATCGGCTGCTCTAAATCTAGATGATTAGAGATCCGAAAAGACTTGAGACACTGGGCCCACACTCTGAGGGGACAATCACTGCATCATCTGGGATCAATTGAGAAAGTGTTTTGGAGTTTGGTAAAATAAGGTTGGGATATCCACTTTAAGTTAGGAAAGAAGGCCTTTTCCAGTTGTAGCCAGATTGGGTAAGGGCAATCTATGTTCGAGAAAACCATTTCCCTAATTTGGACAGGTGCCGCCCAGTTGTATAGTAGGAAATTAGGAGTCTCAGTCCACCTCTCTCTTAGGAAGCGATAGAGTGCCATAAGAACAACGAACCCCTTCCCCGCCAGATAAAAGTAGAGACCAAACTATGCAGCTGTTGAAAGAAGGAAAGGGGACCCAAAGGTTAATAAGGTTTAGTGGGTAGAAGATTCGGGAAGAACGTTCATTTAATAATATTAATTCTGCCCCATAAGGAGATGGGAGCACTGTCCAACGTTGCAGGTCTTGGTTAATCGAGTCTCTAATTCTAATTAGGTTTAATTTTTGAGAAGGAGAGATCAGTAGATAAGTACATCCCCAGATATTTAATTGAGCTGGAGGTCCACCTCATCCCAAAGGAATAAAATCCCATTTGAAAGTATGACAATTCAAAGGAAAGATTTAGCATTTGGAGATATTTAACTTATAGCCAGAAAGAGAGCTGAACTGCTTAATGATACTTAGAACTGCCTCTAGGGAAGCTGCTGGCTCCACCAAGTGCAGTAATATATCATCCGCATATGCCGATAAGACTAGGTCCCGATTTGAAGCCTGATACCCTTGACCAGGGAGGAAGATTTAAGATTAATCAACAAGGGTTCCAGATATAAATTAAACAACAAGGGAGACAGGGGACATCCTTGCCTAGTACCGAAAAAGAGGCGGAAAGAGGGACAGAACCCCATTACAATAAATTTTTGCGGAGGGACTTATAGAATACCTGTATCAAATTCAAGAAAGGAGTTGGAAACCATTTCCTCCATATTATCCATAAGAAGGACCAGTCAACCGGTCAAATGCTTTCTCAGCATCAAGAGAAATTAGGGCGACTGGGTCTGAGGTAATCCGGGCATACTGCGAGATATGGGACAAAGTCCTCAGATGATCGGCACGACCTACCAGGGACAAATCCGGCTTGCTCAGGGCTCAGCAGACCCAACCAAACCATTTTGGTCCTTTCAGCGAGTATTTTAGTCAGAATTTTGATATCATAATTCTGGAGAGAGATGATGGCTAACTAGCGGATCCGAGGTTCTTTATCTGCCTTGGATATTAGGACTATGGTGGCCTCAAATAAAGCAGGATCAAGCTCTGATGAGACCAGAAAATAGTTATATAACTCAAGAAGGATAGGCGCAAGTTCATTGACAAAAGTTTTGTAGAAATTTGCTGGGAATCCATCTGGGCCGGTGTCTTGTCTGAAACCAGTGAGGCTATAACACCTTTTATTTCCTCAATTGAGATAGGAGCTAATAAGCACGCCCTCTGAGATTCGGATATACACGGAACACCAGTTATTCTTACATATTCTCTGATATCCGCTATCGAAGAGGGTGATGAGGGACAGCTATAGAGATTTGAATAATATTCTTGAAACACCTGAGCAATATCTCTGGGCGAAGAGACAGTGTTACCAGATGGAGAGACAGAGAGGAATAATCCTTGAACTCTCAAGAGCGCGAGACATAAAGCTAATAATTTCAGGATTTTAACCCAAATCCAGATATTTAGCCGGGTTTCACCAACAATATTCTGTTTTTCTTTTAAAAATCTGAGTATTCACTCTTGGCCAAGAAAGTTCCTTAAGATCTGAGACTGAGTAAGGCGATGAGTACTTATGGTCTAGCTCCTAATCTTACCAACCAACTCCAGTGACCTGGCTAATCGTGTCTTCTTCCTAAGGGAAGCCATTTTGATAAGATCGCCCTGAGATAACATTTTAGGGCTCCCACATATCATATCTACTATCCTAGGGTGGAGTCCATATTATCAGCCAGGAAAAGGATATTCTGGAACTAATATCAGAGACACATTGGGGTCTTTTAATAGCTGAGTATTTAAACGCCACATGGAGTCAGGAATAGCTAGGGTCAAGAGACAGTTGTATCAGACCAGGGCATGATCCGACACAATGATCGGTTCCAAACCAGACAGAGAGATCTTGGGAGAAGAGAGACTAACTAGAATCATGTCTAATCTTGATTTGGTGCCATGTGACTGAGACTGGAAAGTAAAAGCACGGTGGGAAGGGTTAGCCAGGCACCACGGATCGCCCAAACCTAACAGTGAAACCATTTTACAGAAGGCTTTGTGGGCCGGAGTAGACGTACGCCTATCCTGGGGTTCCCTGTCTAGCTGGGGAAAGGAACGTTCCAATCCCTGCCCAACACAATTTAAGTAGGCAAAAAGTGGACAACTTATCCACCAATGTCATGAAGAATTCAGGGTTCCCTCCCACTGGTCCGTATATTGAGCCAAAAGCCACATTTTCCCCATTCAAATTGCCCTTGACTAAAATGAATCTCCTTCTGGGTCTGAGGGCCACTTCCTTAGTAAACAAAACATGTCTCTTGAAGAATGCCACCCCTTTGCTAAAACAGGAGTTCCGGCTAAATAAAATTGGGAAAACCCTGATCGAGAAAGTAGCCTAACTTCATCATGGCACAAATGTGTTTCTTGCAGAAAAGGATATCAATGTGGAGTAAAGAGCAGTGATTGAAGACCTGTAGATCGTTTGGCCATCCTCAGCCCTCTAATATTCCAGGATGCTACTTTAATTGTATTTCCAGCCATTTTGTGAATATAACAGTACAGTGAGATATCCAGACACAATAAAATTACCTATAAAAGCAGGGTGCACCACATATGTAAGAAGCAAAAACCCAATCTAACATCCCCACCCGCTTCTCAGCAAAGAGCCCCCTTCGAAGAAATTGAGAGTATCATGACTTGGAAAAATAGCAAAACTACAATGTATCCAAAAAGATCACATAACCAGTTCGAGAGGAAGCCCCTTCCTTAACCAACCAAACCCCAATATATCTGCCAACCCTAGATCTTAGCAGTCCAAGAACCCTAAATTTAGCTATAACCAACAAGTTTAGGAGGCTCCAAGATTTCCAGCCCCCAAGTTGTCCACCCTTCTACCAACACACAAAATATGATTGCAGTAGAAACCGAATCCCCATCCTCCCGGTACCCCAAACCCATGAATCCTTGCACAAACTATATACAAAGGAGAGCCAGAGCAAAGATTGACTTGATACAAAAGGATCCAAAATAGCTCCAGCTTCCCCATACCCTGGCGGACTTCCAGCCCCCACCAGTTGATAAGCCAGTCCCTGTAAGGTCTATGGAAATCAAAACCCGTTGCAATAAAAATCCTTCCCATCCCCATAAGGCATACAGCCTGATCCCTGGCACTAGGGCAAAGTCAGCAACCCCCTAAATCGGCTCGCGATTAAGCATCCAGCGAGGCTCCAACAACCTCCCCCCCTGGCTCTCCCAATTCTTGATAAAGCCCTGCGAATAAAGGAGCAAGCATACCCAATCGCAGTAGCAAGGGGAAGATTCACTGGTAAAACATGCTCCTCCTTTTCAGCCGGATAAGCTGCCACATTCCCCGGTATAAAGATCAAGAGGAGCACTCACCTCTCGCAGATTTTCACTGACCATACCGCCTCACAGCAAATCAGGGCTCGGATACTCCACCAAAAGCAACAGGCCTATGATGTCGGAGGGAGCAAGAACCGTGACGGACCAGCCGGTCCCACCGCCCGGAAGTGTCCCCAGGGAACCACTACCACGCAGAGGGATCCGGAAAAGCACCCAGCGCCCAAAAAAAAAAAAAAGCTCCCTAGCCTGCAAGGCAAGCCGCCCTGGACAACCTATTCCACCCGATCCACCAGGTAAGAGACCTACTGGACAGGGGGACTAACAAGTTGGTCTGCAGTCCGAGTTAGCTAAACATGGATTAAAAGCACAGTAAATGGAGGCAGACAAAGATAGGAGAAGGGAAAAGGAGGGACGGGGGAAGGAAGGATAAGGAAAGACAAGGAGGGAAAGTCCAGTAGGACGACAAGCTTGTAAATGCATAAGAAGAGAGTCCTTGTATAGAGTTGCTAGATTCTCAGCAACCAGTCCATCTGGTACAGTTGGTGTCCAGTAAGTAGTTCTCAGCCGAGATTTTAAAAGGTCAGGAAGCTTGATGCGAGGTCTTTCAAGGCCTCCTCCAGTGTGTTGAAGGACGTGGATGATCCGTTTATAGTGACCGAGCATCGAGGATAGACCATTCTAAAGGGTATGGCCGCAATGAGTTTCTGGACCACTCCGTGGTAGGCCGCTCTCTTGATCCTGGTTTCCTTTGGTAAGTCCTGGGATATCCTGAGTTTAGCGAGCCCCACAGTATTTCCTTTAGTTCCCGAGCTTTGCTGTAAACATGTTGGCGCTCGCTATAGCTCAGGAACTTAATAATAATAGGGCGTGGAGAGGCTCGGTGGGGGACGGGTCTTAAGGAGCGGTGGGCTCTTTCTAAATGGTGCTAGCACTGACAGGTGAGGGACCCACAGTCTTAACTAAGAATTTCTGGAGGAACATGAGCAGATCAGGGCCTTCCTAGGCCTCGGTAAGCCCAAAATTAACAAATTGTTCCTCCGATTCCTTCCTTCCAGGTCTTCTGTCTTCTCTTGTAGTTTTTAATCTGCTGCCTGTACCCTTGCAACACCTGGTCTGTTCGGTCCCTCCACTGCTCAGCGAGTAGGCCCTGGCTTCAGCGTCGGCCACCCGAGTAGAGACCGAGACCATGTCATTCCTCAGGATTTAAGTTCTCCACTTAACTCGCCAAGGAGATCCTTCAGGGGGTCAGCTCCTGCAGGAACTTTTCCTAGAGCGGGCTGGGCATCTGGTTTTGTCTGCTCCACGTTCCGCTTTTGGTGTTTTTTGTTTTTAGGCGCTTTCTCAGGTGTTGTAGGCGGATGCTGAACCGTGGCCTGCTTAAGATCAATATCCATCTCGGGACACCCTCGGCTCCTGGATCTCAAAACTTGCCTCCGGGAGTCTCTGCAGGTGTTAGTAAGCAAGACTTTAACTTCAGCGTAAGAGCCCCAAAAACGAGATAAATAGGGAAAGGAGGTGTCCGGAGGGCAGAGCCAAGGCTTTAGCTGTAGTCTAGCTGAGCACCATCACGTGACCCCTGCTCAGGAGTCTGCAGAATTGGCATTACTTGCTGCTGCTCCGGGATGCTCACCCACTCTTGATCATATCTGACATTGCTGATACTTCCCTCCAAGGGCCTGCCACCATGCTAGTTGAATGTTAGATGGTTGCGTGACAGGGGCACCCAGGAGTCATTGCAGAAGCAGGGAACCCAAGTAAGAAGAAGCTATATTGGAGGTGGGTGGAATCTGGGGAAAAAATTGGGAAAAGGAGAAACAGAATTGTTGTTTTTAAAGTCCCACAAATGGCTGACTTTTCGAGCCTTTGAACAGAACTCTTGACTCCTGGTTCCAATTCTGATTTGTTAATCTGATGTTTGTGGACAGACACAAATTCTCTCATGAACTTAACACACATTTTATGTGCACAAGAGCTAAAGTTAGTTGTCATGTACACAATTATCCTCCTGTAGTAACCGGTGACCCTCATTAACTTGTTTTCAAGCTGTATTAAATGTGGTGATAACCATATGTGACATCACGCCTGATTATGGAATTTCAAGTTGACATTTTTTTTACAGCCTTACAGCTAGCACAAACTCACAGTTCAACTTCTGCCCATTGTCACTTGCACTTGCTCTCCACATAGGTAGACGTTTTCACTTTTTTCTTATGCACATTTTCACTAACTCCTGCTCTTGGTTGTGTTGGCACTCACTCTTCAGACAGAAAATCTTTGCACTATTTAATATAAAAAAAATGAGGTGAACGTTGTTTTTTTACATTCCCTCAGTGTGTGAGGACCTCCTAAACCTCTACAAACTTCACTCTTGGGGTTTATGGGTCATCACACCTGGTGTGTAAAAGAAAAACAACAACCTCATAACACATACCCACCTATGCATTATTTTTTAATGTATACTATATGGTTATGTTGTTATATGAAATCCATAGACTGAAACACATTATAGTGGGCTGGCCCAGTGGCACAGAGGGCTAAAGTGCTTAGTGATTCACTTCCTGCCACACCTGCATCCCTGGTTCAGGAATGGAGCAGGATCACTTGGTGGCTGGCCTGGGAGGGAGGGAGGGTTGATCTTTCCTAGGACAGCTCTCTACCCTATGGGGGACTGAGGTGTCCTACTGCTCATCTACAGACTGGAGAAACCAGTGGCAGCACAGTGGGGCCACACAGAGGGGCAGGACCCCACATGCAGGATAGTGGGAGCACCTCCACGTGGGTGGAATGTGCACATCACCTCCGTTGCATATGCAGTGGGTCCAGGGGAAGAAATCAAGAAGAAGAACACGGATGGTGCCTGATCCCTGCAGGTGACCAGGCACCTTCAGGAGAGTCCTGGGGCAAGCACAAATGAAGTAAGATAAGTCCTAGAGAACTCAGGTGATGGGACTGGGGGTCTGTCAGAGAGGGTCAGTCAGGTGAATGGGTGGGAGAAAGTACAAATTAAAAAGTTACACTTTATGGTTAGTCAGGTGAATGGGTGGGAAAGTACAAATTAAAAAAGTTACACTTTATGGTTAGTGTCTACTGTGTATGGATATCCAGACACTAAAAACTCCATTATGCCATAGTACTCATGACAGAACTGTAGTATTGTGACTTTTAAAAGTTGTCATACCATAGTTCTGATGTTACAACTGTCGTACAATGGAAATTAGCTGAATAATTCTATGCATTGTACATTCCAGTGTCAAAACTCCCATTCACTCATCAACTCACAACACCTCAGTAATTGCTATGCGGTATTTTCAAAATCCCATCAGAGAACAAGCTTCAAAAAACAGCAAGAAAACAAGAGTGCAGCCCACAACATCTGCAGACATACACTTAATTACTTCATATTTCTGAAAGGTAGGTAAGCACAAAAACTGGAGGAATAATATTTAGACTGCATTTTTGAACTGCAGGACCCATAAGCTATATAAAATAACTTATGGACAACCAAACACAACTCACCATATGTTTCCAGTCTGTGGTTGAGTTGACAGCATCAATTTTGTGAGCTTTGCTCTTGAGATTTATATGCTACCATCTTGACCCATTGATGGCAACACAGGCTTGTTGAGTATGGCAGCCCATACATTATTCTATATGGTGCACTACAGTTCAATGCTCGTAAATGCTGAAGTAGTGGTCACAAACACTGTTGTACCACAGTCAGTCTTGGAATTACACTTTATGAGCTTTTGGAGCTGGTGGGTCCATAGGTCATATATTTAAATAGCACACCCTCCCATTGTAAGTCAATCGCAGTGATGTGTGAGCTACTGGGGCTCACTTCAGAGTTGTGTGTGTGGGGGTATGAGCCCTGGTAAGGCTCACTGTAATTCCAACACTGCCAGTATAAAATCACATACGTTGCTATAAGACAGATACATTTTCCCAACCTTGTGCCATTTCAGATCCAGCATACTGCTCTGCCCATCCCCAAAACAAAAATGTTGGTGTTTTTACTTGTAACTTTTTTTAAAGAAAACTTCAGCTCCTGGTTACCTGTTAATGATCCACCTTGTGCCCCAAACCATACTTGTAATATATATATATATATATATTTTGTTTTAAATATTGTCATCTTGTTAGAACATTCCACTGTCTGGTGCCAACTCCTCATTGTAACTGCTTCTGTTCCAATTCAGCTCCGATGGAAGCAGAAAAGTTGTAGGAGGAAAACTGGAACAAATCTGTGTTTAAGGAAGATGCTTATGGAAATGTTTCTATTTGTTTTAGGAGTCATACACTATATAACAAGCATTTGTCAATGCCGAATGTTTGCTTACTGGCATTGGCAGTGGTAGTGTATAAGTTACAGAGCTGCATAATAGGAATGGCAGTGAAGTATTGAACTGAAGCCAACCCCCCACCACCCTGCAGATACTGACAGGCATTGGGGTGTGCATTTGGGTCATCAGGCATACTTGTTACGCCATTTTTCACCACACCCTACCTGCAGACACCAACAGGTGTCACGGTGAGCCTTGGGGTCTTTGGCACTTATGTTGACTCCATTCTGTTAGGAAATATGGTGAGATGGGTGCAGTATAGGAGAATGGGGTGAACTTTGAGGCCAAAGAGTCCAAGGCACAACTAGATGCCTCTCACTAGCTGCAGGGTGTGGGTGGGGATGGAATAGTATGAGCATTACAGGCGGCAATCCCAAGTCACACCCCTGAGGCCTGTCCAGTCTCTACAGGAGACACCGCAGACGTTCATTGGTATTTTCGCTCCAAATTTTCAACATTGTTTTTTGTGACCCCACCTTATGAACAGTTTGTTAGCTGAAAGCTGATTTTGCACAGTGATTACGCCATTTGGTGCCACAGTTGTGAAAACACATTTCGAACAGCATGTGAAAATGACAGCTGTACTGTTCATAAGGGAATGTGGAAAATTGCCAGTGGTGGAAATCTGGACTGAAAATATAACAAATTCATGAACTTATGAGGGTGCGTGGAAACTCGCTTAATGCTCGTTCGTAATACAGTCATTTTATGAACTTTTGTCACCAAATTTTAACATAGCCATTTTAAGACCTCTGCTCATGAACAGTGTCATTGTGATTTTCTTAATCTGTCCCAAACATTGATTTCACACACCAACTGCTCCATTGTGCGCTACATGCGCGAAACACATTTTAGGCGAGATATGAAAAATTACAACTAAAATAGTCTCTGTTCATTAGTGTGTTGTGGAGGAGCTGCCAACCATTGAATTATGTAGAGCAGACACTTGGTAAAAAGATATGAGGGAATTATTGTGAAACTATTTACAGGATATTTAAAAAATCCCCTTTTAAAACAGCAATTAAAAGCAGGTGAATTCAGGTAGCTGCTGTACTGTTGCTGTCTTTTGACATGACAACAATGCCTTCACATGTGCGTGCTGATTTCATTTATATATCCTGAATTATCCTAAGTTATTTAATTGTTTTTTTTTGTTTTTTCAAATTCAGTGGCATAGTTGAAACCATTGTCACACAGGCTAGAACATCCTTGTAAGTTTACTCATGTAAGCTTCAGAAGAATACCTTGTTGGGCCAAACACTTAAACACTTTGTTCTTTTGTAACATCCATGTATGTTGGTTCAGTAAAGGCAACAAACCATTTGCTTCAGTATAATTTTTTGAATGCACTGCATTAAAATAGCAATTATATTGTAAGACCCTGGCAAACTACATACAGCAGGGCTCCCACATCTATAGAGAGTCATTTACAGGAAATTGTTCCATTGACTTTCATTGGTTACAGGGCATCAGACATAAGCCCTTTTGCTCAGGATTTCATGACAAGTTGAATTCTTTTGTGGAACAATTGCAGTGACTGAAGTGAATATAGGTTCACTAGGAGGAGTAGTGTGTGTGCGTGTGTGTCTGTGGGAGAGAGAGAGAGAGAGAAAGAGAAGGAAAGAGGGGTGTGAGAGAGAGAGAGAGAGATGTCCATCTCCTTAAAGCATGTATCTCCCTCACCTACATTATGGTGATGTGGGGTGGGTTAGGTGTATTGTTTGTATGAAGAGGAAGAGAGAAATTACATTTTATCTCTCTTCAGATTCGTTAGACACTTGTGGTACATCAAATTGTTACATTCTCAGTGTATATTGACATCAGTACATATCAGGCTATGTGGTCTTAATTCCTTGAGGTTCCTTGACTAGAGTTTTTGTTTGACACTAATATTATCAATTTATATTTAAATTATCATTTATATAGTCCTGAGGTTTTGAAATTTCTTGGGCCTTATATCTAGCTGGAGAGTACAGCTGGGTGACAGATCCAGCTAGGTTTACACATCACACAGTGTGCACTTATGTCTTTAAGACAACTTTACTGGTAAATTCTTGCCAATAGTGCAGACATTGAAACTTCATGAGCCCTTTAACAATCTTAGTTTGTCATTAATCTGGTTGGGGTTGCCTTTCAAGTAATCACATCCTTATACTAACTGTGACACTCATAGCTTGATTTAGGAGTTATCTGCTTCAGCAGTGTTATCTTATGTCAATTAAATATATATCGGTAGGATTCTTTGTATGTGTCTTCCACCAAGCACGTTTAACTCAAGGTTGCTTCTGGCTGAAGGCAGTATAGTACTGTTAAACTTCTCTGAAATCATCGTCTGTTTTTTTTTAAATGAGTATTTTAAACCAATGGGATTTTTTCTGTTTTCTCTGCATTATCTAGCTGTTATAAGTGTTGTATTTTATAAACAACTGCCATGAGCTTCTGAAGAAGGACTGGTTGGTCCAAGCTAGAGCACTTTGTTCTTGTTGTTACATCTATGTTGGTCCATTAAAAGGTAAATAATCATTTGCTTCAGGGCATCAGAGCAATTCTGCTTCATGTGAAATAATGAAATGTATGGGGAGGAAAATTTACACTAGAGTTACAGGAAAATACAAAATCAATGTGGTAGCACTGCTACTGTGTCCTCTAAAGTCCATCATTTGCTTTTTGTTTTACTTTAACGCGCACATGCTAAGGAACATCTTTGGGAGAATGACACTTTGGAGGTGTGCCTGCCTGTGCAATCCCCTGCTCTGTTGAGCAGGCGTGGCGATTCTGCACCAATCACTGCGGTGCTGTGTATGACAGCGGTGGTCTTCTCTTCAAAGAAAACCACCGCTGTGTGCTTGCAGCACATCACCCACCCAAATCTTTGCTGCCACGCTTGGGAGCCCACATTCATTGTGGCAAACATCCACGTCGCTCGCCAATGGGGTGCCCAATCCCCCATCGGCCCACAGCCCCCAGCCATCCTTCTGCCGCTGGGAGCCCACCCCAGCATGGCAAATGTCCTCGTCATCAATTATAGAAAAAGAAAACCTGTAAATTAAAACAGTCCCACGCAGTCTCCCACCCTCCTCCCACAATCCACATCCACCACTGTGCACCTACCTCCCTCACCCCATACTTACCTCCAGAGCTGGGTGCGACAATCATCGCTGGACCAGGAACACATCTGCACTCTTCAAAGCCGACTGTGAACTGAGGAAATGCCGGTAAATTGTATAATGGGCTAGATGGTTTTTTCAACTTTGTTGCATATCTTAGGCATTTTCTTTGAATTTTTGCACCAAATTTTCAGCATGGGATTTTGGGAGCCTTCTCATGAATTCTGTCACTGTGATGGCGTTATTCGGTTCGAAGAGGTGATTTCATGATCACTGTGCGAAATCACCTTTTGGGCCTGATTAATGAAACAAAAGTGCCAGTGTTCATAAGGTGGGCTCTCAAAAGCCTATTTTGAAAATTTGGTGGAAAAATTCCTAAAATTACCGTTTTACAAGCGTGCGCTGAGCAGTTCCTTATGCAGGCTCGTAAGTTCACAAATTTTCAATATTTTCACTCCAGATTTTCAACATTGCCATTTTATTACAAGTCCTTATGAGCAGTACAGCTGTCATTTTCACATCTCACCCAAAATGTGTTTCTGCCCATGTAGCGCACAATGGCGTAGTCAGTGTGTGAACTCAATGTAAGGCACACATTAAGAAAATCAGTGACACTGTTCATTAGCAGAGGTCTTAAAATGGCTATGTTGAAAATTTTGAGAAAATTACTAAATTACTGTTTTCGAGCGTGCATTGCACAGTTCTACATGCGTTCATAAGTTCATGAATTTTCAATATTTTCACTCCAGAGTTTCAACATTGCCATTTTACCATGTCTCCTCATGAGCTGTACAGCTGTCATTTTCACATCCTGCCCAAAACATGTATCTGCCCATATGGCACAATGGCACAGTCAGTGTGTGAACTCAATGTATGGGACACATTAAGAAAATCACAGTGATGCTGTTCATTAGCAGAGGTCTTAAAATGGCTATGTTGAAAATTTGGTGAAAAATTCCTAAAAATGACTGTTTCACGAGTGCATTACATGGTTCCTCATGCGCTTAAAAGTTCACGAATTTTCAATATTTGCACTCCTGTGACTTCAAATATCTAAACAGCACATAGAAGCAAGCAACATTCAGCACTGACAAGTGCTTGTACTTCTTGTCACTGATTTTTTAAGCCATGTCTAGTGCCAAATACCACTGCAAATACCTGCAAGCAAATGTTTGGCATTGACAAATGCTTGTTTTCATAGTGTAATAGACCAACAACATGCCTTTCCCTGATTTGAAAGGAAGTGTGAATTATTAAGTATCTGAATGTGCTAGTGTGAGCTAGCCTTCATGCTTTACTTCAAGAGAAGTGGAGGTGGAGGGTTGAAACAAAGAGAGTGGATGAGGCAATGTGCAGCTATCTGGCACAACTTCTGAAATCCATGTAACTCTTCTCAATTCAGTAAGCACCAGTGGCTTTGTTTGAGAGTTGTGAGGGGGATGAGTGTGGAATGCAGACACATGGCTGACATACAGCATCTTGTTTCTGCAGTCACATAAAATTCAGCTCATGGCAATTCAGAGAAAAAGAATATTTTGAGCTGCATTACCAGACTGTGTGCAGTTTAGTGAATTACCACACAGAGGTATATGACAGCACTAAAGTGCATTAAAGTGCTTCAGTCATGAAAACCTCCCCACTGGCTGCTGCTGAATGCTTAGCAGTATGTTCTCCTTTGTGCATTCTGGTTGTTCTTTGCTTCAGCTGCAGGTAGTACAGCACGCCTAGTTTGTTTGCATAGGTTTTAGCAGTGGGGAGTTCACACTGACAGAGTCTAGTAAAAGAAAGCTTTGGAATTAAACATACAATGAAGTCGGAGTTTTCACATCAAATGCTGAGGTTTTTTGTGGAGGATTAGAACCCATGGAGTCCATGAAGGTGTGTTTTGGACAGCTGGTGTGAGTAAGGACTGTTAGCACCCACACATTTTGGTGGTCCTGCTGTAGCAGGGAACAGTTTATTAAAGTAATGATGTGGCTTGTCTCTCTAAGCTAGACAAGACTATTATTAATTACTGTGCAGGGAAAAATTAATGGAGATAATAAACAAATAAAACAATATATCTAATCCCCCACCAACACCACTCTTTCTATGTATCCTTTCTCAACTTACTACAATGGCCATAACAAAGAGTGGCAGCCAACGCAATGTGCTGTTAGCCCCACAACAACTAAGCATACTGTGTGCATCAGATGCAGAAGATGCACCCATGCCATCTGACCAGGAGGATGCTGGGAGGACACCAATGAAAACACAAAAGATAAGGCACAAACAGATATGCTACCTGCAATCCCAAACCTCCACTGGCAGGATTTAGATACAGCCACTATTCCCCACCAAAATAGTCAACGATGCAGGTACAACTAGTGTAAAACACCATGTGAAATAAAGTCAGGTACCAGCAGGGCCAGAACCCCACTCACCATAGCCAGATTCAGAAACACACTCCAATCTAGAAACAGACCTGGAGGTGGTAATGCAAACACTAATATCTATATGGTGTTTGCCTGATCAGATACAGCCATAAGTCACGAAATACAATGACAAGGGTGGGGTTTGTCACAACAACTCCTACCCCACTACCCAAGCTAATCCCCATATCTTAATGGCACACTGCCCACACATTTGCCTGTTAATAATGCCATGCACCCTTGAGTAGCCTCTACATAGTGGCCACTCACTGGGAAGCTGAGAAAAGTGGTACATGCAAGAATTAAAAATTGCCATAAACATTCTGGAAATTGGGCACTGTCCTGTGCACCACTGCAATTCACAGGGCTAGTTAGAAAAATGGAAATTGCCTCATGAGCTTGGGCAATCAGGTTACCATCTCCTATATCAACAGGCAAGGAGGAACAAAGAGTGGAGCCATGCAAATAGAGGTTCAAGACTCATTCCTTGGACACAAAAACATGTTGAGCATCTCAGCCATACACTTGGCAAGCAGGCTGAATACCACACTAGATTGGCTAAGTCACCAGTTAATACATCTGGGAGACTGGAAGATTCATTCCAACATATTCCAAATGATCAACAGACATTGGGGACCAATAAAAATAAGCTTAATGGCCACCAATAAGAACAATCAGTTCCCCAGATTCTACTCCCTCTTCAAGGATCACAAATCCATGGGAGTGGATGCACTATCAGCTGCATAGTCATTCCAAGTATCCTACATCTTTCCGCCAATGCTACAGGTTCTGAAAAGATATGCAGTACCAGAACCTGGGTAATAATCATCACTCCTCATTGGCTCAGGAGAACATGGTTCACCAAGATTGTGACAATGGCACTAGACCACCATGGATACCACCATTCAGGGACTGGTAAGTCACCTCAGTTCAAACAATCTCAAACTAACAGCATGTCTCCCTGTGACAGGGCTAATACCTGTCACGGAATAATGTTTCATACTTTCTCTTGGTTGCAACCATCTATCTTCTTATCTTCTAGAGCTATCCTTTTATTTTCCTGATAAGGAGGCAGGCCACTTCCTTATCAAGTACCCCCTTTTAAGTCTTCTATATTCTTTGCCCTCTTTTTATTCTCTTCCTTCCATTGAAACATTATTCACAAATTTTCAGCTTAAATCCACCTTATACTGGGTAGAAAAGGGTTATGACTCCCTTAAAATATTTGATGTAGTAGTATAATGCTCTAAATAAAGACATATCCCTGTACTTTTGTGGTAGACTGTGGAGCTTTGCAGTTTATAAGGTTCTTAAGTTGCCAAAGGGGTAATAAAATCTGTTTGGGCTTAGAAACAATGCTGCCAATGGCTTAGCCTGCCAAGTCTGCACTGAAGCCAGCTGTGTAGTTTAAATAAACTTTGTTTCCTCCGTTTTTCATGCTGCAAGTCTGTGCTTCCCAATAAAATGGACCTGGTTGCAGCAGAATGTGAGCAGGCTTAATATCGAGGTGTTGTCCTTGCCGAAGCCCAGGAAACACTGTTAAAACAGGTATAAGCCCCAGTTCCTGTGAGAGTCTGTGCTTCCCAATAAGATGGACCTGGTTGCAGCAGAATGTGAGTAGGCTTAATATCTGGGTATTGTCCTTGCAGGAGGCACTGTTAAAACAAGTATAAGCCCCAGTTCCTGTGAGAGTTTTCTTTGTTTTTCTTTCCTTGGAGGAATATATCAGTAGTGTGGCTCCTACTTTACACTCTGCACTTTGAAATGTCCCCTTCCGTTATGCTACAGTAGTAGAAATTTTATATTCCAAAATAAAGGAATAAATAAATTGTACCTTAAGCTTGGCAGGAAAGATACAAAATGGAAGCTGCTCTGAGGATTAGCTGTGTCATTCTGGCAGGGAACTATAAGGGAATGGTGGCCCCTAGTGGGCTAGATTTATACTGTTGCAAAGTCATGCATGGTGATTGAATATACTTAGGCTTGGTATAATAAAATTGATTACAAAAGGACTTCTGCAATTCATTTACGCATTGTACAGCAATTCATGTGTACTCTAAAATGTTAAGATAAGTTTAAAGAAATTCATTGCTTGTAACATAATGAATCTAAGTCACATGATTCGGGAGGATATAAATGTCCTTTAATAAGCTGCCTTTTTAAAATAAGGTCATTGCTTACTGATCAGTGGTGGAGGAAGGTTCCACTGATGTGAGGATATTCCGTTATGTTTTGCTAGTATTTTATTCTACAAACTGGTGCAAGTGGAAGTGAATGCTGAAGAAGGTGCCAAAGCTAAGACTGTGATTTAAATATATATTTTTTGTTTTGTTTTATAATAAAATTCCACTTAACCAGGTGGGTTGCACCTTATTCTGGAGCGTCTGTCCATCTTTATATCCCACACTGTAACACTTCTGAAAAGGAGAGCCTGAAACCCCATTACCTCAAAATATCAGAGACATTAAAGTTTATTCCACAGATGATAAGAAGAAAGGGGAAAATAAAAAAAAGAAAAGAAAATAAATGAATGCAACCTCTAACATACTTCTCATCCTTCAGCAAGGTCCAGATAAGGGACTATCTCCAGCATCGCTAACAGTGCAAGTGGCAGCAAATGATCCAATCAACATCCTAAGATAAACAATGGCCCTCTCCTGGGACCTCAGCTAATACCCAGGGCAATGACCAACTCACCATCTGAACCTCTAGAGTCACTACCACCAAAGGGCAAACACTTAATCCTTATGGTCACTATATGTTCAGCTAGATGCATAAGCAAACTACAAGCATTTCCCACAGACTGCCTTATCTGGTATTTCATGAGGACAAGATGAACTGAAAGTTGATCCTTCCTTTCTGCCTAAAATATGCACACTTTTTCACACACACAAAATATCAAAATACCGGTCTGTATGCTTGCAGACAAGGTAGATAGGTACCCTCAACATCATCTGCTAGCTGAGGAGATTAATGTAAACTTACATCACAAGAACTGACATATGGCACATATTGGCTTAAGTCTCCCATCACAGAGGTGCAAAAGGCCTCAAATCACACACACACACACACACACACACACACACACACACAAAATCAAGGCCATTCCACCAAAGCAATAGCCACATCATGGGTGGAGAAACATGGTTACAGTAGAAAAATTTGTGCTGCTGCTACATGGGCATTGACACACACATTCACCAAACCCTGCAGGGTAGATGTAGCCCTGGAAGCAAAAACTAACTTACTTAAGTACTGTTGCTGGCTGCAAGGTTGAACATAACATAATGGACTGACTACCCACCTTCTCACTAGGGTACTGCTTTTTACTGAAACCCATGTATAGAGAGGTGTGGAGTGCCTCAGAGATTATCCCCACAATGGTAGTTTACTCACGTGGTAAAGGTGATTGTGGGGTATACATCTCTAAGGCACTCCACAACCCATCCAGGTAGTCAGTCAGAGACAAAGGACTCCAAGATGAGCTTTAACATCAGCATGCTGTATCGGTCAGAAATGTTAGATTTGTATAAATAAAATAAAAGTGGACCCTCAGGGGCCACAGAATTTTAGTAAAACATAACAAATGCCTGTACCATAATTTATTTAACATGCTATGATACATATCTGGAAACATTGTGCTGCCTACTAACAAGTCAAGAGTTATTGGTTACAGATTAGGTACAGGTTTGGAAGAATTTGAACTAATCCTGGAGAGGCAGCATCACAGGGAAAGGGGTCAGACTTCTTTGAAGTCACATGTGCATCAAGCAATCTATCAGGTGGACACAACCCATGTGTAAGGAGGGTGGAGTGCTTCAGAGATGTATACCCCCACAATCACCTTTACCAGGTGAGTAAACTGCCATTAGTCACACGATCCTCTAGTGCTAGAAACTCAGAAGAGCTTGCACCAGGATGGGGTTCCATGGGAAACAGCAATCTGTAAAAGCACAAATACAGGCACTCACCACCACAAATGATGTTTTATGTTAATTGATGATTTATAAATTATGTTTTAAATTGTTTCCACTTGTGGTTGACAGCATCATTTGGGGTGGTGAGTGCCTGGATTTGTTCCTCTAGTGCTGTATCGCCTCCTGCAGACCTGAAGGCTAAAACTGTCGTCTTTCAGCAACATTCTTGTCAGTGTTTATCAGTACAGTACTATGGCAAACAGACCAGTATAAATATTAGAAAGACACCCATTCAGACGAGTGCTTCTACTAAAAGGAGCATACTGTACATTTCAGTCATTCAGTTTACCAATACTAGGGCAAATGGAAAGTCTCATATTTTGTAAGCCCACTACAAGCACATGATTTTAATTTAATGTGCCAAAAAAAATCAGGAAAACAGAAGAAGTACCTTCTTGGTCATTTTCCTGACCTAGTTCAGAGAAGTTTGGTTGGGTGACACTAGGACATCACAAAAAGCTTGAAAAAGGGTCTTCATAAGGAAGTCACTATAAATGCTCCAAAGTAGCAATGCACTTAATACCAAGAGCAACTATTGGACAGGAAACACCAGAGCTTTCACTATATGTTTTCACAAAAACCTGCCAGGTCCATCCACAGCATCAGTTCAGGCCAGCACACAATATTTGATTTTAAACAGGTAGTTATGTCATGATGTACTCCACTCAATATTGTAACCCCAAAAACAACAAAGCCTTAATGTATAGACACATAAACAAAATCAAAGCAGTATTGACTGCTTCTGATCTCTCTACTCCAAGGTCAGCTGTACATTTAACAACTCCTTTGCATAAACTGGAGACATAGCACTCTTCAACAATCTCTTCTCTTTGCCAGCTCCAAAATGTGACTACCTAGCCTACCTGTTAAGGCAAAAAAAAGCTCCTCTTATGCAGTAAATTCAAAGATAATCAAATAAAGGCACATGACAACCCAGTGCCCAGGCAACAATGGCATACCTTATAAAAGGCTATACAACCCTAAATTCAATACTTAAAGTGCTGCCATAGCTTTCAGTCATTCTCCTCGCTGTTTGAGAGCACTCCAAATCCAAGTTTGGTGGCAAGCTCCTGATATACCACTCGGCACTGCCTGCCACGTGTTTGTTCAAACCCCTACCCAAATGTTTTATCCTACACTTTGGTCCTGGGGACACCAGGACACCAACCACACACATGTACTCTTCCTCTTAGAGTTACAGAGACTGAAGCAGACTCCACAAAGTAAGTAACTGCTTGGGGTCTTATAACAGATAAACAGATAATAATGGCTTTTGATCACAAATGATTTATCTGAACTCCAGTTGCCCAGACAGAGAATAGAGGGTGGACAACATGCAGAATGGAGTGGGAGGGTTTATTTGAACTCCAGTTGCGAGACTGGGATGGGGAATGGAAGGAGAGGGGCAGACAGCATGCAGTGGGAAGGAGCTGGAGGGTTTATTTGAATGCCCATTGCCAGGACATTGAATGGAGGGAGTGGGGTGGACACCACACAGTGGGAGGAGCGGAGGGTTTACTTAAACTTTGGTTGCCTGTACTCAGATAGGGAACAGAGGAAGCAGGGTGGACAGCACACAGTGGGAGGGAGAGGGAGGGTTTACTTGAATGGCGGTTGCGGGATCAGAGGGCAGGGGTGGACAGAACACAGTGAGAGGGAGTGGAAGAGTTTACTTGAACTCTGGTTGCCAGGACTGGGATGGGGAATGGAAGGAGCAGGGCAGACAGCATGCAGTTATAGGGAGCAGGAGGGTTTACTTGAATGCGGGACGGTGGACAGCATACAGTTGGAGGGCGGGAGGTTTACTTGAACTCTGGTTGCGGGATGGGGAACCGAGGGAGTGGGGCAGACAGAGTGCAGTGAGAGAGTGGGAGGTTTATTTGAACTCCGGTTGCCAGGACGAGGAATGGAAGGAGTGGGGCAGATGGCATGCAGTAGGATGGAGCAGGAGGGTTTACTTGAACTCTGATTGCGGGACAGAGAATGGAGGGAGAGGGTGGACAGCATGTAGTGGGAGGGAGGGAGGGTTTACTTGAACTCTGGTTGCCAGGAGTGTGGCAGACAGCACACAATGGGAGGTTTACCTACACTGCTGGTGCCTGGACAGGAGTGGGTTTACTTGCACTCCTGGTGCTGGAATGGAGGAAATATTTTGGCAGGTAAGACATGCCCTACAATGACAGGTGCTCCCTCATTGCAGTGGCCAATGTTTTCTAGGCATGCCCTGCAATGACGGTGCTCCCTCATTGCAGCAGCAATTCTTTCAAGTTGGTGGCACACTTGCTGAATTAATGTCATCAGCAGGGTGCCACCACATTAGATAAGAGGGACACACCAGCAAATGCAGTGGCAGTATTGGCAGCCACATTATGTTTCTTGTGTATGCGCAAGCAAACATAAAATCACCTCACAAAGTTGGGGTTATGTCAGAAAATTAAGGTATGCTATACTTATGCAAAATTTCTGACTTTGCAACTACAGTAATTCACTGGTGACGTTTTAATCTGCTGCACTGCCCTTTTGCTGTAAGTGAGGCAAAATGGACCCTACCATCCCCATTTTAATATTATGTTACTAACTTACTAGGCCAGATGTTAAAGGGTCTCAAATTGTACAAGTCCTGGATGCACCAAACAATGATGCATGGGCTTGTTTCATTCTCCCTGATGGCAATCCAGATTTTCCATCCAGTGCACCAATTAGTTAGATCAACTTTTTTGTCTAGCATGAGACAATCCCAGGTACCCTTTTTATGGGGCTTGTGCCAAATATTTGGTGCAAGTTGCTGTAAATCAGGTGACATGTTGCAGCTCGTCTTACTTACTAAAATTGGCCACAATAGATACAAAGGTGTTTGGTGCAGATGCACCAAAAAGAAATAGCCTGACACACAGTTTGATGTGCGCTGCCTTGAAAATACTTACATACTGTGTTAGGCAGTGCATTATTTTGCCACATTTATGTCCTAGGCATAATATCTGATTTCAAATGAAGTTGGGTGGTAGACAACATTTCTTCACATAGATTTGATACAGAGCTCAATGGACAATTGTCCATATAGCCCACCTGAATCTCAGTGTTCATAATCCTGATATTGTTTTTAACACAATAGTCATCTATTGTTTTCTTAAATCTGTCATATTTCTACTACCAATTAATTTTGGGGGAAGGAGTTCCAGAGTGCTACGATCCTTTGATTATACCAGTTTGACCTTTTATTTGTATGACAAACCTCACCTTTTTATGCATCTTATTTTTGTGGGACTGTTGTTAGACTGCAAAATGTGGTTTACATCTTCAGGATAGAAATGAGTTCATGAAAACTGTACATGTACAGGGAAAACAATCTGGAGATGTCTCCAATCTGTAGCTTTTCCTGCTGTCAATGGTTAATTTCTCACACTACATTTCTGCCATTTTTATGTTTGCTTGCACACATGTGCAAAACATAGTGCCATCATCGGAGATTTCAGAGCTGTCCTCCTCCTCCAATTCAGTCAGTGTACTGCTTGGTAGCGGCCTAGCCAATGCATTTTGGAGCTATCTTGACCACATCCAAAATGCAGTGGCATACAGTTGAAAGAGGAGCTATGCTTTAGTGAGCAGCGATAAGATAAGGATGCTCACACACAGCTCCCCCACAGGCGTCGCGCCCACGCATGCACTGTATATCCGACGGGTGCCCAATCCCCACCGGCTGTGCTGCGTTCCCTCACCTCCCCAAAATGCTTACAAAATGCCACGCTGGGTGCCCACCCCAGCATGGCAACTAATCATATAAGCCAACAGGGGACCCAATCCTGCTGGCTGAACGCCCCCTCAACGTTCTTGTGCCATGCTGGGAGCCCACCCCAGCATGGCAAAGTCCCACATCGTCCGCTTTTTTTTCACCTGTGAAGAAAAACGGGTCCCACGGCGAGACCCCCGCCCCTCCCACAACCCACACCCACCCACTGCGCACCCAGCCTCCCACCCCCTCACCCCATACTACTGCCAGACCGCGCGCAACGATCTTCGGTGGACTGGGAATACGCTTGCACTCTTCAAAGGCAGACCGCGAACTGAGGAAATGCCGTATAATGCTGTATAATGGGCTAGATAATGGGGTTTCAACTTTATTGCATATCTCAGGCATTTTTGAATTTTGCAAATTTTCAACATGGCATTTTGGGATGCCTTCTCATGATTGATTTTGCTGTCATGGCATTATTCAGGCCTGAAGAGTGATTTCATGCAGTGACTGCGGTGACTGCAAAATCACCCTTCAGACCTGAATAATGCCATGACAGTGATATCAATCATGAGAAGGGGTCTCAAAACCCCATGTTGAAAATTTGTGCCAAAATTCCAAAATGACTTTTGAGCGTTAAGCGCTAGTGCAGTTCCTACGCAGGCTCATTAGTTCGCAAAATTTTCAATATTTTCATTCCAAATTTTGAACATTGCCATTGTACCACACCTTCTTATGAGTAGTACAGCTGTCATTTTTCACATCTCACCCCAAAGCGTGTTTCACCCATGTAGCGCACAATGGCGCAGTCGGTGTCTTGAAATCAATTACAGGACAAATTAAGAAAATCACAGTGACACTGTTCATGAGCAGAGGTCTTAAAATGGCTATGTTGAGAATTTGGTGAAAAAGTTCCTAAAATGACTTTTCTGACGTCGTTACAGTTCCTATGCATGCTCGTAAGTTTGCAAATTAATATTTTCATTCAGATTTTCAACATGTCCATTTTATTAAACTTCTTATGAACAGTACAGCTGCAATTTTTCATATGTCACCCAAAATGTGTTTTCGCACATGTAGTGCACAATAGTGCTGTTGGTGTGTGAAAGCAATGTTTAGGACAGATTAAGAAAATCACAGTTATGCTGTTCAAGAGAGAGGTCTTAAAATGGCTATGTTGAAAATTTGGTGACAAAGTCCATAAAATGACTGTGTTACTAGTGAGCATTGCACAGTTTCCATGCTCCTCGTAAGTTCATGACTTTGTAATATTTTCAGTCCAGATTTTCACCAGTGGCATTTTCCACACTTCCTTATGAACAGTACAGCTGTCATTTTCACAACATGGCTGAAGTGTGTTTTCACACTTTCAGCGTAGAGATACGTAATTAGCTGTGGGAAATCATTGTTCGGCACAGATAAAGAAAATCACAGTGGCGCTTATTCATGATCGGAGGCACCAAAATGCCTGAGTTGACAATCTGCTGTAAGAAATCCCCAACCTAATTATATTACGGGTGCGTTGGACAGTTTCTATGTACGCTTGTGACTTCACCATTTTTTTTATATTTTTACTACACATTTGCAACATAGCCATTTTACACTCCCATGAAACAGTACAGCTGTCATTTTTACATCCTGTTGGAATATTTTGCACCTGTGGTGCTAAATGCCATAGTCACTGTGCATAAGCAGCTTTCGGCAAACAAACTGATATTCCCCTGTTCATGGGGTGGGGTCACAAAACACACATGTTGAAAATTTGGAGTGAAAATACCAACGAATGCCTGAGGTATTAGGCTTTTCAACTATAACGCCTGACCTATAGAGAATGACAGGCATCAGGGGTGTGACTTGGGATTCTTGCCTGTGATGCTCATACCATTCACACCCTGCAGTCACTGAGGCATCAAGGTATGCCATGGTCTCTTCTGCCCCAAAGTTCACCCCCATTCTCTATACTGCCCATCTCACCATACTTCCTAATGGAATGGGTGTGCATAAGAGCCAAAGATCCTATGCACACTGTGACACTTGTCAGTGTCTGCAGGTGGAGGTGGTGAAATGGCATGGCCATTATGCCTGATGACCCAAAGGCACACCCCAATGCCTGTCCGTATGTGCAGGGTGGTGGCATGGTTGGCTTAGTTCAATACTTCACTGCCATTCCTATTATGCAGCTGTCTAACTCCTACACTACCAATCCCAATGCCAGCAAGCAAACATTCGGCATTGACAAATGCTTATCACATTGCAGTCATTTGAGGAAAACTTAAGACACATTTCTTTATTGTTTATTTGTAATTTCAGGAAAGGTAAGAATACTTCTTGGTATGTTCTGTGTATTTAGAAAGGATAGAGCAGTAGAGAACCAAAGAGACACATCTTACAGAATATGATATGTTACAATGCAATTAAATGAGGAAATAGTATAGCATAGAGTTAAGGCACAACACTATAAACCTGGAACTACCTAGACCTGGATTTGAAAACCACAACTACTACATCCAAACTGTGTGACTTTGAGCAAGTCATTTGACCACACTGTGCTTCTGGATCACACCTAGAAACAAGCTTCAATGAAATGTGCCTTTACTGGCCAAATAAAAAAAAATAAAAATTGTTGAATGCAGTCATCTTGTGAGTAAAGCCAAGTGCATTAAACAAAGATAGTATTATATAACTAAAGGAATCTGAAATTTTAAATACTAAACTATAGCAAAGAAACATTATATTGGGGTCCTATTTTTAAATGAATGCTTCCTGTTGGGGTTCTGTGTTTAAAGGAAGGCTTCCTGTTCATTTTGGTTACCAGAGGAATGATCATTGTTGGGTTGTGTTTTTAAATGAAGGCTTTCTGTTGGGTTCTGTTACTAGAGGAATACTTCATGTAGTGGTTCTGCATTTAAGAAAGACTTCCTGTTGTGCTCTGTTACTAGAGGAATGCCCTCTGTCAATATCTAATTTTAAGGTAAGGATTCATGTTGGGTTCTCTTTTAAAAGGAAGGCTTTCTGTTGGGTTATGTTACTAGAGGAATGCTCCCTGTCAATTTCTAATTTTATAGGAAGGCTTTCTGTTTGGTTCTGTTACTATAGAAATGTTTCTTGTTGGAGTTCTGTGTTTAAAGGAAGGGTTACTGCTGGGTTCTGTTGGCAGATTAATGTTTTTGTTGGAGTTCTGTGTTTAAAGGAAGGCTTCCTGTTGCATTATGTTTCCAGATGAATACTTCATGTTGAGGTTCTCTTTTTAAATAAAGTCATTTGTATGGTTCTGTTACTAGAGGAATGCTTCATATCATGGTTGCGTGTTTAAAGGAAGGCTTCCTGTTAAGTTCTTTTATTTGAGGAATACTCCATATCAGTTTCTAATTTTAAGGAAGGTTTTCTGTTGTGGTTCTGTTACTAGAGGAATTTTCATGTTGGAGTTGTATGCTTAAAGGAAGGCTTTCTGTTGTGGGTTCTGTTACTAGACAACTACTTCATGTTGGGATTCTGTGTTTTAAGAAAGCTTCCTGCTGAAGTCTATTCTAGAGAAATGCTTCATGTTGGGCTCTGTGTTTATAGGAAGGCTTCCTGCCATGTTTCTGTTACTAGAGGAATACTTCATGTTGGGGTTCTGTGTTTGAAGGAAGGCTTCCTGTTTGGTTCTGTTACTAAAGGAATGCTTCCTTTTGGGTTCTGTTCTGGAGGAATGCTTCATGTTGGGGTGCTGTGTTTAAAGGAAGGCTTCCTGCTGTGGTTCTGTTACTAGATGAATGATTCATGTCATGGTTCTGTTTTAAAGGAAGGCTTACTATTGGGTTCTACTTCTGTTACTGGAGTAATGCTCCTTGTAAATTTTGAATTTTAAGGGAAGGCTTTCTGCTGTGGTTTTGTTACTAGATGAATGCTTCATGTTGGGTTTCTGTGTTTAAGAAGGCTTCCTTTTGGGTTCTGTTACTAGAGAATACTTCATCTTGGAGGTTCTGTGTTTAAACTAAGGCTTCTTGTTGGGTTCTGTTACTAGAGGAATACTTCATTTCAGGGTTCTGTGTTTAAAGGAAGGCTTACTGTAGGGTTGTGTTCTAGAGGAATGCTTCATGTTGGAGTTCTGTGTTTAAATGAATGCCTCCTGTTTGATTCTGTTACTAGAGTAATGCTTCATGTCAGAGTTCTGTGTTTAAAGAATGCTTTGTTTTTGTTTTGTTTTTACCAGAGGAATGCTTCATGTTGGGTTCTGTTTTAAATGAATGCCTCCTGATGTGGTTCTGTTACTAGAGGAGTGCATTCCATTGTGGTTCTGTTTGTTTTAAGAATGCATCCTACTGGGGTTATATTACTAGCGGTATTCTTCATTTGGGGCTTCTGTTTTTTAAGAGTGCTTCCTGTCATGGTTCTGTTACTAAAAGCCTGTTTCCTCTTGGGGTTCAGTCAATACAGGGATGTTTGTGTTGTTGCTCCTGTTGGGATTTCAGTACTAGTAAAATTCCTCTTGTTGGGGCTCTGTTACTGGAAAAAATGCTTCTTTCTTGTTTTGTTTTTACTAGAGTAATGCTTCATGTTGGGGTTCTGTTACTGAAAGAATGATACCTGTTAGGTTCTGTTACTACATGAATGTTTCATGTTGGAGTTCTGTTAGTTGAGAAATGTTTATTTTATGATTCTGTTACTAGATGAATGCCTCCTTTTTGGGTTATGTGGCCTAATTGATGTTTTCTGATAACAGAGCAATGCTTACTGTGAGTTCTATTACTAGAAAAATGCTCCCTGTTGTGTTCTGTTACTATAGGTCAGCTTCCTGTTAAGGGTTTATTCTTAGAAAAAATGCATCCTCCTTGCATTCTGTTTCTAGAGGAATGCTTCATGTTGGGGTTCTCTTTCTAGGGAAGGATTCCTGTTGTGGTTCAGTTTTTAAAGGGATGCTTCCTGTTAGGATACGTTTACTAGAAATGCTTCCTGTTGTAGTTCTATGACTGTAAAAATGCTTTTGCTTTAGTTCTGTGACTATAAAAATGCCTTCTGTTGGAGTTCTCCTGCTGTTCTTCCCAGGGTGGAGGGTCAGAGTTGTAGTTGATTGTTTCTGGATGGCATGGTTTACTCCTCCCACCTTCCCCTCACCCACCCATCCCATAGATAACTTCATTTATAGCAGGGGTTCTGACATCACTTCCCCAAAACAGCTAACAACATACACCTGTTCATATCCTTACAGGCACAGCACACCTGAATAGGGGCAGAGACACTCCAAGCTTGCACACACTAAAGAAGAACAAAAAAACAAGAAAAGAAAAACATCCATAACAGGAAGGACACAGACATGTGGGAGTGGTGCAATGTACTGGCTGTGGAGCAGCAGTCTTTCTGGGAGGCATTCTGAAAACTGCATTGCTGCCCCTATTTGCAGGCACCTCTCTGATCTGAGGGAGGAGGTGGATCATCTCCATGCTGCCCTGACAATGATTCAGAAAACCCTGATCCCCGCCCAGGGACCACCCAGGCAGCTGCCACTACCTCAGAGGTTGCCAAGAAAGAGGAATGGTGGGACCATGGTGGACTCAGGGAGGGTGGGGTGGTGGAACAGAGGTGCATCCCTCCAGTTGTGCCTCTCCACAATTAATTTGCCACTCTGGTGAAACATGGTTTCTCTATGGACGCACCCACAGTGGAGACCAAGGAGGATGCTGGGAACCTTCTTAATGGAAACCCACAAGAAACAACTCCTGTTGAGGACTCAATTGTTAGGGTAGATCTGGAGGAGAGAAAGAAAAAGGGAGGTAGGGTGCCTGCCTGATGCCATGGCTTGGAGGAACAGGAAATGAATCCTCAGGATCGTGGGAGCATCTGCAAGGGGAGTGAGCTGGATGTCATTATCCACCTAGGGACAAATGACTTGGATGAAAATTGGATCAGAGCAGTGCAACAGGAGTCTGTGGAGTTGGCGAGGGGCCTTAGACAAGTAGCACACATGGTAAGTTTCTCAGAAGTGCTACCTGTCTATGGCATGGATGAGCTAGGGCACTCCACCATGGGATTCAATGACTGGTTGAAAAAATGGTGCAGAGCTCAGGCATTTGGCTTCATTGTGGACTGGGGCTCACCTGGAGGATTCAGGCCTCTACAGGCATGATGGGCTGCATCTATCCTGGAGGGAACCAGAATCCTAGGTGATATGTTTAAATGCTTCATTGGCAAGCATTTAAACTAGCCAAGGGGAGGTACTGAAAAGGAGAAGGAAATCCTAGCCCCCAAAAGAAATCAAGGTAGTTAGGTAAACACTAAGATAGAGCAGTCAATAGGGATGAGGGCAGGGGTAAATGGAGAAAAGACAAAGACTGTAAGGACAGGGATGGGGCAAAAAGAATAAAGCCAGAAAAAATGGAGGGTAATGAGTACCAATGCCTGTAGTCTAGGTAAAAAGCTCCTGAAATGGTGGCCTTGATGGAAGAGGGATGCCTGGATATCTTGGTACACAGAGAACCAATACTGAGATGTCAACATACCTGGGTATACAATCTACAGGAGAGACAGGGAGGAAAGAAGAGGAGGAGAAGTAGCTCTCCATGTAAGGGAGGGGATCAAAGCAACAGAACTAAAGGGTAAACGGGAGGAGAGGAGGCACTGTGGTCACCCTAGAGACTGGAAATGGCTCCACAATCCACACAGAGGTTGTATACAGACCCCAGCTCAGGGGCAGGAAATGGACAAAGAAATTATAGAAGGCATCCTTGGGATGGCAGAGAAAGGTGAGATATTACTGATGGGGACCTGAATATGCCAGATGTTAACTGGAGCACCTTTGCTGCAGCCACATCCAAGAGCAGGGCCATTCTCAATGCCCTACAGGAGCATGCCTCAGACAGATAGTTTGGAACCCACTCAGGAGGGAGCAATCTTAGACCTGGTACTCTCAAATGGGGACAGAAAGAGGATCTCTGATCTTGAAGTGGATAGCCATCTGGGAACAAGCGACCACCAGTGTGGTTCATGATAAACTTAGCTATAGAGTCAAGCCACGCAAAAGTGAAGGTACTGGACTTCAGGAGGGCTGATTTTGTCAAAATGGGAGAATGCCTAAGAAAGCACTAGCAAGCGGGCAAGAAGGTGGGGTGGAGCAACAATTGGGAAACATCAAAACTGCCATCACAGAGGCAACAAGCCTTTGTGAAGCAAATAAATCAAAATAAAACAAAAAAACACTATGTTTCTCAAAAAGTGGCAGGGAAGGTATGAAAAAAAAGATAGCATTCAGGAAGTATAAAGAAACACAAAGGAGCAGGACAGAGAACTCTACCAGTTAAAGCAGAAGAAAGTGGGAAGGCAGTCAGAATAGAAAGGCCCAAACTGAGGAAAAGATAGCCAACTCAGTTAAGAGGGGCTAAAACCTTTATAGGTACTTTAGGAAGCAAAGAAAGAAGAAGGCTGGGATACTGAGGCTGAATAAAGAGGAAGGTGGATGGTCAGAGGCAACAGTAAAAACAGGGATACATAATGAATATTTCTGCTCAGTATTCACAATGGAAAAGCTGGGGAGAGACCTAATCCAGACAATAGAAGCACTCTGGATAGGGGTGTTGATATTAGTCCTTTCACAAAAGAAAGGGTTCTGAAAGAACTCTAAAACTGAAGGTGGATAAAGCAATGAGGCCTGATGGATTCACCCCAGAATTCTAAAAGAACTAAGGAAAGAACTAGTAACACCACTGATGACCCTTTTAATAAATCATAGGAGGATCATGTGGTACCTGAGGACTGGAGGAAGGTGGATATGATTCCCTTCACAAAAGTGAGAGCAAGACAGAGGCAGGAAAATGCAGACCTGTCAGTTTGACCTCAGTGGTAGGAAAAATGATGGAATCACTTCTGAAAGAAAGAATTGTTGAGTACCTGGAAGCCGGTGAGGCACAGGACCCAAGACAGCATGGATTCACAGTGAGAAGGTCATGTCAAACAAATCTAATTGATTTCTTTGACTGGGAGACAAAGTAATAGACCAGGGAGGGGCTGTGGACATGGTCTACCTAGAATTTAACAAGGCATTTGACACAGTCCCATAAAAGATTAATAAACAAATTAGCCAGCCTGGGAGTGGATCCCAGGGTGGTAGCCTGGTAAAACACAGGCTGGACAACAGGACACAGTGGGTAATAGTAAATGGAGTCTACAGTGAAGAAAGGAGGAGTCTACAGTGAAGAAAAGAAGGTTTACTAGTGGGGTACCATAGGGTTCAGTGCTGGGGCCAGTCTTTTTAATGTCTTTATAAGTGACATTGCAGAGGGACTGGAGGAGCGATATGTCTTTTGCAGATGACACAAAGATCTGCAACAGGGTTGATACACAAGGTGAGGTGGAAAGAATGAAAAGGGACTTGACAAGGTTGGAGGAATGGTCAAATGTATGGCAGCTTAGATTCAGTGCAAGGAAGTGCAAGAAATGCACCAGGAAAACAAAACCTTGGGGAAGAATACACAATGGGAGGGTGAGATACTGACAACAACAAAAATGGAAAGGGACCTGGGGGTAATCATATCAGACAAACTAAAGTTGGGACAGTAATGTGAGAAGGCAGTGAGGAGGCTGGGAGGATACTGGGATGCATAGGGAGAGGCATCACCAGTAGAAAACAAGAGCTGTTGGCCCTCTAGACAGACAGTTGGTAAGACCACATCTGGAGTACTATGTACAGTTTTGGAGACCCCATCTCTGCAAAGACATAGACAGGGTGGAGGCTGTCAGAGGGGCAACCAATATGGTGCAGGGTCTGCACCAGAAGACATATGAAGAAAGACTAAGAAGCTTAAGATGTATAGCCTCGAGGAAAGGGGGCATGATAGAAACTTTCCAATACATAGATACATAGACAGTGTCGGCAGATAAGGGCCTATGGCCCACCCAGTCTCTTGTTGAGCTTGTAAGTTCAGTTTGTTTTCCTAGAAGTCTGTTTCCCTTACCTGACCTCTAGAATTACTTTATGTCTATCCCATGCATTCTTAAATCCCGTGATTGTTTCAGCCCACCACTTCCTCTGGCAGGGTGTTCCACTTGTCCACCACCCGTTCTGTGAAAATTCTTTCTCATGTTTCCTCTAGAATCACCCTCCCTCAAACTTCATCCCATGCCCCTCTAGTCCTGGAACATCTTTTTGCTTAAAAATAGTGTTTTCCTGCACCCTGTTCCTCCCTGTAAGATACTTGTATGTCTCTATCATATCCCTCTCTCCCTCCTCTCCTCCAGGAGTACATGTTCAGTTCCTTCAACCTGTCTTCATAGGACTCGTGATACAATCCATGCACCATCTTTGTTGCCCTCCTCTGAACCTTCTCTACCCTGTCTATGTCCTTACATAGAGTATGGTCTCCAAGAACTGTACACTGTACTCGGTGGGGCCTCACTAGTGTCTTGTATAGCGGATTATGACCTCCCTTTTCCTGCTGGTGATGCCCCTGCCTATACATCCCAGCATCCTATTTGCTTTACCTGCTGCCTTGTCACACTGTTTCCCTACCTTGAGGTCATCAGAGATGACAACCCCAAGATCTCTTTCCTGCTTGGTGCATGCTATATCCTCACCCCCAACTGATATATTGTGCAGGGTTTTGTGCCCCATATGCATTATCTTGCACTTCTTTGCATTGAATTTCAACTGCCAAACCCTGACCATTCTTCATGTTTCTGCGAGGTCACTTTTCATTCTGTCTACACCCTCTGGTGTGTCTACTCTATTACAGAGCTTTGTGTCATCAGCGAACAGTGAAATGTTGCCTTCTAGATCCTGCGCAATGTCACTGATGAAGATGTTGAATAGGACTGGTCCCAGCACTGATCCCTGTGGTACCCCACTGGTCACTCTTCCCTCTGTGGGTGAGCCATTTACCACCACCTTCTGTGTCCTGCCACCCAGCCAGTTACCTACCCAACACACTGCTGTCCTGCCCACACCCATATTCCCCAGTTTGTGTAATAGTCTTCTATGTGGCACAGTGTCAAAGGCCTTGCTGAAGTCCAGATAGGCCATGTCCTGCCCTCCCTGATCCACCTCCTAGTCACCCAGTCAAAAAATTCAATGAGGTTGGTCTGGCATGACCTCCCCTGGTGAAACCATGCTGCCTTGGGTCCTGTAGTCCACTGACAACCAGATGTTCACCAATCTCTCCTTCAGTAGTGCTTCCAGATCTTCCCCACTACCGAGGTGAGGCTGACTGGTCTGTAGTTCCCTGCTTCCTCTTTATTCCCACTTTTGTATAAGGGACTACATCTGCTGTCCTCCAGTCTTTGGGTACCTCCCTTGTTTCCAGTGATTGGCTAAACAGGATAGCCAGAGGTTCAGCCACCACCTCTCTTAGTTCTTTAAGGACCCTGAGGCACCCCATCTAGCCCCATTGCTTTATCAACTCTGTACTTCCAGTTCCTTGAGGACCCTTTCTCGTGTAAAGGGACTTGTGTCCATTTCTGCACCATTCTCACCCTTGTACTCCCTTCAGACCCATTACCCCCTCTTCCTCAGTAAAGACTGAGCAGAAATACCTGTTCAGTATGTCATCTTTACTGTTGTCATCCTCCACCGGCTCCCATCCTCCCCTTCAGTCTCACTATCCCTCCCTTTGTCTTTCTTTTTTCACTTATGTACCTATAAAGGTTTGTCCTTTACCCACTGATTTTGCAATGTGTTCTGTCTGAGCTTTGGCTTCCCTTACTGACTTCCCTGCCTCCTTTGCTTCTCTTGGTACTTCTCCCTATCCCCTTCTGCCTGTGTCTTTTTGTATTGCCTGAATGCAATCTTTTTGGCTTTCACTTTCTTTGCTACCTCTTTGGAAAACCATAATGGTCTCCTCTTCCTTTTCCTCTTGCTAACCTGCTTAATGCATAATTCTGTTGTTCTTATAATGCCTCACTGTTCCTCAACCCCTGATTCCTGTCCCATTCCCTTTAATACCTCTTTCAAGTATCTCCCCATTTTCCCAACGTCTGCCCCCTAAAATCCAGGATATGTGTTTTTGTGTGGTTTGGTTCTGCTCTTTCTGTGATTTCAAACCACAATGACTGGTGGTCACTGTTGCCCAGGTGCTCCCCACTGTTACCCCATCACACTGTCCCTGTTTGTGAGCACAAGGTCCAGTATTGCCTTCTGCTGAGTTGGTTCCATGACCAGTTGCAGGAAGGCACCCTGAAGGAGTCTAGGATAAATCTGCTCCTAGTTGATGCTGCTGCTGGGATGCTCCAGTCCCGTCTGGAATATTGAAGTCTCCAACCAGTACTACCTCACCCTTGTCTGCCATCCTTTGGATGGCTAGCATCAACTCTATCTGTTTCTTCCTCCTGTGCTGGTGGTCTATAGACCACACTGTGCAGATGGTTGCCTCAAGGGAATCGACAAAGTCCAAGAGGGTAGAATCTTTCAAAAAGAGATGTGCAAGAACAAGGGACACAATTTGTAGATAGAGTGGGATGGCTCAGAGATAATGTGAAGTATTTCTTCACAAAGAGGGTTGTAGATGCATGGAACAGCCTTCCTGAGGAGGTCGAGTCAAAAACAGTGGGAATTCAAGAATGCATGGGACAGACATAAGGCAGTTCTAGTATGGGATGGGGCAAGTAGGCTGTTGGTTAACTGGATCTGCAGCTTATCCATTAGGTAGGAAATGGGCAGCCTAGATGGGCCAAACAGTCCTTATCTGCTGTCAAATTCTATGTTTCTATGTTCTAGCATTAGACATGGTTCAATATTTCCAGATACTTCAAGATATGTCTAAAAATATTCTCTTTGTTGGTCTTACAGTAGTATCACTGGCATTTTTTTATAATCAATTTGTATTGATTTTTCAAAACAATATTCACAGTTGACAAACATTTCAACAGATAAGAACAAGTGTCAGTGTATCTGACGTTAGACATGCATTTATTATCAGATTAGAGTACATTTTACATTAAGTACAGGAGTCTATGTTTAGCATATTTCTCCCACCCTGGTCAAGTCAGCTTTCTCTGGAAAGTTTCAAAGGGTATGCCTCTCTGCTTGAGGTACTCCATTCAAAGGAAAAATAGGAGACCTTTGGCCATCATGGAGCTACCCATCTCAGCCATCTGTTGGTACTCTTATCTACCAGGCTGGAGATAAGCATCATTTGTTCCATTTCATCATTTCTGTTTAGAACCTGATGCACTATTCTTTCTGTCATGCTACATTTAGTTATACCTACATAGGAAATGCCACAGCCACAAGTGGCAAGGTATACATGCGTGTTCTGTCACAGTTAATGAACTTTCTCTGTTATTAACTCACCAGTAGCTGCATTCACAAAACAGTGTAAAGGGTGTCATGTGTTTGAAATAGGAAATGACCTGCGAATTATATCTGTGAGAAATATAATTATTGGAAAAACCGTCGGAGGAAAATAGAGAGCTGAAACCACTTTTTTTTTTTAAAGTTTGTATACTTAACTGGCAAACCCTGCCAAAGAATCAGCCCCAACCACTCCGATCCCCTCTTTCCCAAAATTACCTCCTTTCCAGGTCAATACCTCTGGTTTGCCCCAGGGCAGTGCTGCTACAAAGAGTACAAACCTGCATGACAATAAGGGAAGATCACTGGTAGGTGCACCTACTGGCATTACCTCCTTAGATTGCCCTGAAGAGAGGGCGTGAAATGGCCCAGAGATGACTGATATCTGAATAGGTCAGTGGTGTCAAAAGTAAAACAGATGATAATGGGGGCCAGGAGAGTGGGTATTCTGTCTGAAAGCCATTATTTTTCTTTTGGACCCCTGGGGGTGGGGACATGCAATAACTTCCAGCATCTGTCCCACCCCTAAGTTAACAGCACTGGCCACAGTGGTACCTCCAGCCTCTGATAGAGGTCTGTAAAGCACTGGACACCTTCCTCCCTCCCCATGGAGAAGGAGAGCCATCCCCAGGATGCTCAATCCTTCTCACCCTGGGCAACCCTCTGTCTCCCAAATCCATCACCAAACCCAGCATGTTGGCACCATCAAGTGGGCCTTGCCACTGCACTGGTGAGCCAGCCTGAAACAGTTCAATACACAGAGAAACTGAAAGAACTAGAACAGTTCAGAGTTCATAAGTGGAAGTTGCTACAGGAGGGTGAGACAAAGGGAAGGGCATACTGACAGAGTGGGTACAATAGATTTAGATGGACATGACCAATGAAAGAGGGATGCAGAGAATGAGCAGGAACTCAACAATGATGAGATGGCAGAAGAATGGTGTAGGTTGCAAGAGGGTTAAAAGAGATGTGAGCATTTTCATACAAGGGAATCAATTGAGGTTAACTAATAGATATACTGCATTGCAAACAGAGGAGGTGATGGGATAGGGTAGAGGGAAGAAACCGTGTAAAATCATGTGACAGGACAGGTTGAAATAGGGGAAAGGGTGAAGAGCTTCGATGGAGCAATGGCTTGGGTGAGGAACCTGGGGCACAGGATGCAGAAGTGGACATTATTGGGCATAGAAATACACAATGAATCTGAAAAAGAAAAAGGGAGGACAGCAAATGAAGATGAAGTTACAGATAAAATACAAGACATGAGGTAATCTGAACAGGAAAGAAAGGGGCAGCAGGATTCAAAGAGAGAACATAATGGAGGAACCACAGGAACCAGTTGAAGGAACAGAAACAAACTGGGAGAGGAAGTAGTTTTAGGGGACTCGATCATTAGGGTTATACAGATACTTACATTTGCAGAAATAGAAGGAAACAATGACAGTAAGTTGTTTGTTAGGGTAAAAATACTGGACTTGGAGGGGTTCATGAAGGGGATATAAATCAGTAACTGTGGTGCACATAGAGATTAATGACATGGGAAGAAGGAAACAGGAAGATATTCAAAATAATTTTGAGGAAGTGGGAAGGAGATTAAAAGAGGGATGTACTGTCATAATATCAAAATACTTCCCACACAGAGGGGAATGGAACAATTACATGAAATCATAGCTTTGAATAGGTAGTCGAGAAGCTGGAGTGATAAAGAAGGGTTGACATTTCAGGAAAACTGGGAGTAATTCATAAATAATCCTAGACTATGGTGAAGGACGAGTTGTGTCTGAACAAGGAAGAGCAAGGCTATTAGGAAACAAAATAGAGAGCTCAGTGGAAATGTTTTAAACTGCTGGGTGGGAAATGGGGCAGGGGATGAACACAGGCGAGATGTTGCCTCAAATAAGAAATGTGAAATGGTAAAGAGAGGGATAATTGACTTTACAAATGCTAGGAATTTGGTTAAAAAAAGAGCCACAGTATAATATGAAAAAGTATGAGTGAAAATATATGCAGTAACAGAGACATGGTGGTGTGAAAATGGTAAGTGGGAGAAGAATATAATAGGATACAATCTGTATAATGGAGAGGAGAGGAGAGGGGAGAGGAAAGGAGGAGGGAGGAGGAGGGGTTTGGCATAATATGTGCTAGATGAGCTAGCAGTGAAAATGGTGGAGCCAAGTTCAGAGTATTACCTGGAACAACTTTGGGTAAGTTTGTACCCAAACAAGGAGAAAAAGATCTTGATAGGACTGGTTTTATAGACCACTCTCACAGAATAGAGAACTGGATGAAAGGATGCTGAACTACTTAAATAGTTTTGATAATTAGAATAGGATAGTACTTATGGGATATTTTAATAGGTATGCCCCTGGACAGTGACACCAACACAGTGACCTATGGCTGTTGACAAAATTGACAGCTTGCCAACAGATCGCTGTGTTGGTGTGCCTGAGACAAGGCACACTGTCTCCTGGTCCTGCACCCCTCCTTGAATCAACTCAGACACCGAGTTGACAGTCTTTAGTAGAGGGGTGTGGGGGCAGAGCCCCAAATGGGAGGGGTTCAGGGTCTTTGCCCCGATTAAAAAAAAAAAAAGGACTGGGAGACATTTAGGATTTATGTCTGCTGCAACCTGCAGTAGACATAAATCCCGTCACTGATGTCAGTCAACAAAGGTGTTGTTGGACCCACATCGTGAGATCCAGTTTAATATCCCAGGTATAAACCTGATAACAAAAAAAAAAGGATGCCATTGGAAAGGAGTTTGTTCAGATAGTGGAGGACTATGGCATGGAACAATCTGCTGAATTAGGGACAAGACAGCAGCAGATTTTGACTTAGTATTGAGCAACATATTGGAGTAAATAGCAAACTGTGAAACAGTAGAACCACTAACTGGGAGTGATCATAAAATAGATCTAAGATACTAGGGATAAACTATCTTACAAAGGTCAAACTAAAATTAAATGATTCAATGTTGCATATTTTGATACAATGAGAGAAAGAACACAGGAAATGGAACTGGGACGCTGAATTGAAGAGAGAAATCACTATATGAAATGTGGAAGGTGCTGGTAAAACAAATTAAGGAATTAATGGCTCAGTACATCCTGGAAAGGACTAAATATAATAAAACTGGAGAACACCAAGATGGCTGGATAAAGGGTAAGGAAGTTAATAAGGAGAAAGTAAAAGGCATACAAGAAAGGCATGTAAGGAGAACAATAAACCGAGTGTGTGAGGATTGTAAGAAAAGGCAAAAGAATGCAAAACACACATAGGGAGGGCTAAAGGAAGTGGGATACTGAGTTGGCAGGTAAGGTGAAGGATTATTACATGGGCTTCTATTACTATGTTAACTACTGTATAACAAGCTTTTGTCAATGCTGAATGTTTGCTTGCTGGTAATAGCATTGATAAAAAGTTAGACAGATGCAGAGTAGGAATGGCAGTGAAGTATTGAACTTCATGCCAAACCATCTCCACCTACTTGAGATGGACAGAGCATTGGGTATGTGTTTGTGTTGTTGCCCATAACGTTTATGCCATTTCACCTCACCTATCCTGCAAACACTGACAGAGTGTCGAGGGGTGTGCCTTGGGGTTCAGCTTTACACAGTCACCCTACTCCCATAAGAACATACGATGAAATGGGTGCAGTATAGAATGGGGTGAACTGTGGGGCCAAAGAGTCGAAGCACAGCTCAATGCCTGTCAGTGGCTGGGGGTGGGGTTGAAATAGCATGAGCATTACAGTCAGCAATCTAAAGGTACACACCTGATGTCCTTCAGTCTGTAAAAGGGTGGGAAGTTATGTTAGAAACCATAACGCCCGGGCATTTGTTGGTATTTGCAGAACAAATGTTCATCATGGCCATTTGTGACCCCCACCTCATGAAAGCATTTGGGATCTCTTCTCAAGAACAGTGGCAGTGTGATTTTTGTCAGCGTGTTCCAAAATTTGAGTTTCCATTGCGACAGTGCTAATGCGCCAGATGCACAAAAACACAGATCAGGCAGGATGTGAAGAATGACAGCTGGTACCATTCATAGGGAGGTGTGAAGAGATGGCAATGTTGAAAATCTTAATGAAAATATTAAAATGCTCAAACTTCCAAGTGTACATGGAAACTGCTCAATGCGTGTGTATAACGCAGTCATTTAGTGGAATTATTTCACCAAATTTTCAACATAGGCATTTGTGACCTCTGCTCATGAACTGTCACTATGATATTCTTAATCCATCCTGAACATTGATTTCCCACAGCAACTGCTGTATTCTGTGACCAGATGTGTAAATGCATATTTGGGCAGAATGTGAAAGATTACAACTGTTCTGATCATAAGGAGATGTAGAAAATTAGCAATGTTGAAAATCTGAAGTGAAAATACTACAACTTGCAAAGTTATAGGGAATGCGTGGAAACTGCACAACATACGCTTGTAACACAGTCATTTATGGACATTTGTCACCAAATTTTCAGCGCAGGAATTTTTAGGACCTCTGCTCATTAACAGCGTCACTGTGATTTTAGATACAAACATACATATGAACATATGAATCTGCCAGTAGAACACACCAATTGGTCTATGTAAGTCTGCCAGTGTGCAGCTAGCACCCTAGATTGCAGCTGCCCCAGCCTCCTCCCCTCAGCTCCTCCCTTTTCCCAGCCCTGCCCCCTACTCTCTTGCTTTATCCTACTCCTCCTTAAAGCTATAGACTGTCCTCGTTACCACCCCTCTGGCAGCACATTCCAACTAGACACCACTCTCTCAGAAGTAAGGTCTCCTCATTTCCCTCTTGAAATGTCCCCTTCAACTTTAGTCCATTCCTCCTCATCTGTCTTCCATTTCACAGTTTAAACACCCCCTCGTTGCTAGATTTGTTACCCACTCAGGTAGTTAAACACTTCAATCATATCCCTCCATCCCTGCTCTCCTCTAGTGTGTACATTTTCAGCTCCTTCAGCCTAACTTCATATTCCTTTCCTTCCATCCCTTTAATGTTTTTGTTGCCCTCCTTTGCACCTCCTCCAGTAACTTTATTCTCTCTTCAGGTATGGCCTCCAGTACTGCACACAGTACTGTAGGTGTAATGTAATCAATGATCTGTAGAGAGGTAGGATTACATCCTTGTGTCTGGATGAAAACCCCTTGCGATGCATCCCAGCATCCTGTTTGCCTTCATTGCTTGCTTTCCTGCACTGGGCCAAGTTGTTCATGCTGCCAGTTACCAGCACCCTTAGGTTCTTCTCCTCCTCTGTGATTCCCAGTCAATAGTCCCTCTTCTGGTTCTTAGCCCTGAAGTGCATCACCTTACACTTCGTTGCATTGAATCCTAGCTGCCCTCCACCACCCATGTCTGTAGTTTTGTTAGGTCCCCCTGCAGTTTTCCCATCTATCCTCTTGGTCACCACTGCCCTCAATTTGGTATAATGTGTGAACAGACTAACTCTTCTCCCCAGTCCATGTGCTATATCATAGATAAAGAGCCCAAATAGCCCCGGGCCCAGCACTGACCCCTGTGGCACCCTGTTGTCACTGATCTTGTTGCCGAGAGCTACCCACCACCACCCTCTGCACTCTCCCTGTAACCAGTTCTCTATCCATTTAGTCAGACAGACCTCCTTCTACCGATAACCCTCCTTCTTGTCACTCTTCTTCTCATTGGCCTGTGTCCCTCCCAGTAGTCCACCCCTTTCTCATCCTTATTCTTACTGGGTGGTGGTGCCTTCTGTATTACCTCAGACTACTCTGCCTGCCCCTGCAGAGAGTCACTATCCTCTGCCTTTACCAATATCTGGGGGATGAGCTCATTAGGCTCCCCTGTCCAGACCTTTCTACCACCTCAGTCTTTTGGACACCCCCACTAGTTTAAATCCACCTTAGTTGAGATATGCCCTTCTAATCCGGCCTTTAATACTCCCCTCCCTTCCTGCTCAAGTGTCCCCTGTCCCTTGTGTATGTCACTATTCACCAGACCCTACTGCAGTTGGTCATTAACCCATCATTTTGGTGTGGCACCAATCCCTTAGCTACTCACTGAACTCCTCGAGCCTACCCTTCCTCCAATGCTTGCACATAGGTATCTGCAGTACCTCAGAGAATGCCACCAACTCCCCACCCTCTCGCACTGCCTGCACAACTACTCAAACCTGCCCTTCACTACTTCCACAGTCCCCCTGCCAAGTCATTTGTACCCACATGCAACACTAAATGGGTTTCTTCCTCCCCCTCACTGCACATTGGTGCAGTTCCTGCTCTGCCCCTCCTGCAGTAAACCTGGGGATAGCTTTAACTTAAATATGGCTGTGCCTTTCCCCTGCCACCTCATCTCACCCTTTGAGTATAGAATCCCCCAGGATGAGTACCCCCATCTCTTACCCCTTCCCTTCTAATGCCCCTTTCACCACCCCAGTATTCATTCTTCCCTGCCAGTTGCTCCATCTGTGACTTCTGTATCTGTACCCTGTGCTTCCTCCTCACCCCTTTTCTCTGCCTTATTTCTCCCATCCCCTTTGAACCCCTTCTCAGCCTGACTGCTTCCTACTGGACTTCCATGTCAACCTCCACTCCTCCCTGCTGATTTCCAACCCCTCTTCTATTCCACTGTTGCGATTTAGAACTCCCATTCTCTTCTACCCGATGGTGATGACCCTCCTATCCTTCCCTTCCTGTAGCCTTCTCTCCTCTAGTCACCACCCCTCCTTTCTTACTAGTCCCCTTCTATCCTTTCATCCTTGCTATCTCTTCCCTACCTGTTGTCATCCCTCTCATGCCCCACTTGTCCTCCCCACTTCAGTATGTTCCTGCTCCCCTCTCTCTCCCATAGCTGAGGTTTGAATCTATTAATGAGTTGATACCCTCCTACATTTCTTCCCTCTATCTGTTCCCTCTCCTATTTGTTCCCCTCCATGCCACCCCTGGTCTCACCCTTGGTCCTTCCCTTCTACTGAGACATGTGCTCTTTCCTCTGGTACTCCTCGTGGTCTATACTCCCCATCAGAGGCCCCCTCACCTCGGGCACCCCTCCCTTCTCCTCTGTTTTTTTGTCAGTGCCTCTGATACTGGGGTTGGTTTCACTCCCTAGTTGTTTTCCTCCATCCCCTCTGCCATCCTCTACCCCCCACAACCAGGATGCTTACCATACTCATCTGCCCTGCCACTTGGACTCCTCCCTAACCTCCACAGTTCCTCCCTCAAACTAACCAGTCATCTACAGACCATACACTCCCCATCCTCCAAGCCCAGTCCAGGATCATGGTGGACCCACACCCTGTACAGCCTACCACCCTTCCAAGGTGCCCGCCCTGTTGACATATGGCACCTGCCCCATTTTAGCCCCATCTTATGTTACAGGCTCTAACTTCCAGGTTCTGTACCCTGCTACAACTGTTTGGCCCCTATTTACTCAAATTCCTGATCCTCTCCCCAACACTTGGCCCTATTACTGCCCCCTAGCCGACAAGGTTAATTCAGTCTCAAATCTCATCTAATAGATGCTGTATTACTGTAGCAATCCTAAAGAAAATTTGTCCATTTTCACCCCTCATACTTTTTGTTCTTAGCTCTCGTGTAATAATAATAATAATATAATCATTTTATTTGTACAGTGCCTTTCCATTTCAAGGCACCTTACAACTTAAAACAATTTGAAACAAACATTAAAATCAAAGTCTTAAAGCATGAATAAAGTAACATAGTCAGAATACAGTTCAATTTTCCACAAAGGTCTTTTGCTAGAAAAGTTTTCACTTAGCCCAGTTATAAATCGTATTGCACTCCAAGTATTACTCAGCTCATTTAGAAATAACAGAACAAATAAATATGTATTATTACAGCAGTCCTAAAGTATCCAATCATTGCTTTGTCTCCACTCCAGAGACACTGCTGTAATATAGGACCACAGAGGACCCTGGGCGGGAAGGTGGGCAACTCTAAAGTCCCAGTAGAGCTCCACTAAGGCTCGCTCACTCCCCTCTCCTTTCGCTCATTCTATTTCTCCCGGTGCTGCAGGCTGCCCTTTTGTACTGGGCTCCTGCTTGCATTTGTGCCTTTCTGACCACAAGAAATCTGTAGCAGTCCCGACAGAGCTCCACTGAGCTTGCTCACTCCACCTCCCTCACTTGCTCATTCTGGTTCTCCTGGCACTGCAGGCTGCCCTTTTGTACTGGGCCTCTGCCTGTGTTGAGCACTTTTCTCCCCACTAAAGAATTTGCAACAGTCCCAGCAGGCTCCATTGAGCTCACTCCTCCCACTCCCTCACTCGCTCGTTATATTTCTCCTGGCACTGGAGGCTGCCCTTTTATACTGGGCTCCTGCCTGCATTGGCACTTTTTTTGCCCACAAAGAAATCCGCAGCAGCCCAACAGAGCTCCATTGAGGCTCAATCCTCCCCTCACTCGTTCGTTCTGTTTCCCCAGCACTGCAGGCTGCTCTTTTGTACTGGGCTCTGCCTGTGTTGGCACCTTTTTCTATCTAGAAATCCGCAGCAGTCCCAACAGAGGCTCTGTTGAGCTCACTCCTCCCCTCTCTCACTCACTTGTTCTGTTTCTCCTGGTGCTGCAGGCTGTCCTTTTGTTCTGGGCCTCTGCCTACATTGACACCTTTTTCTGCCCACAAAGAAATCTGCAGCAGTCCTGACAGAGTTCAGTTGAGCTTGGTCACTCCCACTCTCTCACTCGCTAGATCTTAATCTGTCCCAAATACTGATTTCCCTAACTGACAGTGCTATTCTGCGCTGGAGTGCAAAACGTTCAGCCAGGATGTGAAAAATTGCAGCTATACTGTTAATAAGGAGGTGTGACAAAATGGCAGTGCTGAAAGATCTGGGTGAAAATAGTACAAATTTGCGAGAAGTTACAAGTGTGTGTGGAAACTGGCACGCATGCTTGTAACACAGTCATTTATGGACTCATCACTACATTTTCAACATAGACATTGCAGGACCTCTGCTCATGAACAATGTCCTGTGATTCTCTTGATCTGTCCTGAACACTGATTTCTCACAACACCACCTATTCTGCGCCAGAAGTGCAAAACACATTTGGCCAAGATGTGAAAAATGGCTGCTGTACTGTTCATAAGGTGGAGCAGAAAAATGCCAATGTGGAAAATCTGGGTGAAAATATTGCATATTGGTAAGGTTAGGCGTGCATATCAACTCGCCAATGCAAGCTAGTAAAACAGTCATTTTTGTTTTCCACAAATTTGCAACATATGCTTTTTGAGCCCACCTTATGAACACTGACACTGTTGTTTCATTACTCCTTCGAAAAGATGATTCAGAGCAGTGACTGCAAAATCACCTTTTGGGCCAATAACTCACCATGACAGTGGCTGCATTCATGAGAAGGTCCCAATAACTCCATGTTGAAAATCTAGTGCCCAAATTCCCAAAATGCCTGAGACCTGCACAAAGTTGAAGAAAAACCCTGTTTATGCCATTACATAGAAACATAGAAGCGTAGACTTTGATGGCAGATAAGGACACGCTTGGCCCATCTAGTCTACCTATTTCCCAACCTACAGGAGGCCACAGATCCTAGTTAACCAACAGCCTATTTCTTCCTACCCCATAAGAATTGCCTTATGTCTGTCCGTGCATTCTTGAATTCTCCATAGTTTTAGACCCCTCAACCTCCTCAGAAAGGCTGTTCATGCATCCACTACCCTCTCTGTGAAATAATACTTCCTCACATTGCCCCTGAACCCCCCATCTTTAAATGTGTCCCTTGTTCTTACATGTCTCTTTTTCTGAGAAGATGCTACCCTCTTGGACTTCGTTGATTCCACTAAGGTACTTAAGCGTTTCCATCATGCCCCCCTTCTTTCCTCAAGGGTATACAAATTAGCTCCTTTAGTCTCTCCTCATGGCTTCTCTTGCAGCCCCTGCACCATTTTAGTTGCCCTCCTCTGGACTGCCTCGATCCTTGCAGAGATGGGGTCTTCAGAACTGGACACTGTACTCCTGATGGTGTCTCTCCTACTATCTGTACAGAGGGATAACAACTTCCTGTTTACTGCTACTGATGCCTTTCCCTATGCATCCCAGTATACCTCCAGCCCTCCCTACTGCCTTCTCACATTGCTTGCTAACCTTAAGGTCATCTGATATGATTACCCCAGGTCCCTTTCCTTTTGTTGTTGTTACTACCTCCCCCATTGTGTATTCTTCCTGGGTTCTTGTTTCCCAGGTGCATTATTTTGCACTTCTTTGCATTGAATCCTAGCTGCCATACTTCTGACCATTCCTCCAACCTTGCCAAGTCCTTCTTATCCTTTCCATGCCTCCTTGTGTATCAACCCTGTTGCAGATCTTTGTGTCATCTGCAAAGGCATACTTTCCTTCAGTGCCTCTACAATGTCACTAATGAGACATTAAAAGGACTAGACCCAATACTGAACCCTACGGTGCCCACTAGTAACCCCTCTTTCTTCAGAGTGGACTCCATTTACAATTCCCTTCTGTGTCCTGTTGTCTAGCCAATGTTTTACCCAGGCTACCACCCTGGGACCACTCCCAGACTGGTTAATTTGACTATTAATCTTTTGTGTGGGACTCGTTAAATGCCTTGCTAAAGTCTAGGTAGGCCATGTCCACAGCCCCTCCCTGGTCTACTACTTTGGGCACCCAGTCAAAGAGATCTATTAGATTTGTCTGACGTGACCTTCCTGCTGTGAACCAATGCTGTCTTGGTTCCTGTGCCCCCACTGGCCTCTAGGTACTCAATGATTCTTTCCTTTAAGTGACTCCATCACTTTCCCTATCACAGATGTCAGACTGACAGGTCTGTAGTTCCTACCTCTGTCTTGGTCCCACTTTTGTGAAGGAAATCACATCTGCCTTCCTCCAGTTCTTGGGTACCACCATCCTCCTATGATTTATTAAAAGAATAGCCCCTGATTTCACTAGTTCCTCCCTTAATTCTTTTAGAATTCTGGGGTGAATTCAAATCAGGCCCATTGCTTTGTCCACCTTCAGTTTTAGGGTTCTTGCAGAACCCTTTCTTCTGTGAAAGGACTGGGATCACCCCCCATCCAGAGTGCTTCTGTTAATTGGATTAGTCACCTCCCCTCCTCCACTTCCCTTCCCTTTTGTGCAGAAATATTCAGGCAGTATCCCTGCTTTTTCACTGTCCCCTCTGCCCACCCACTGTTCATTCTATTCAGCCTCCCATCCCCTTAGTCTTTCTCGCTTCGCTGATGTACCTGTAAAGGTTTTATCCCCTTCTTAACTGAGTTGGCTATGTTTTCTCAGTTTGGGCCTTTGCTACTCTGACTTCCCTCCTTGCTTCCTTCTGCCTTAACAGGTACTGCTCTCTGTCCTGCTCCTTCTGTGTTTCCTTATATTTCTGGAATGCTTATCTTTTCTTCCTGACTTTCACTTCCACCTCTTTTGAGACCCATAGTGGCTTTTCTTTCATTTTGATTTGTTTATTTGCTTCAACAAAGGTTTGTTTCTCTGTGATGGCAGTTTTGATCATTATCTACTGTTGCTCCACACCTCCTTCTAGCCTGTTTGTTTGTGCTTTTCTGAGGTACTCTCATCTTGCCAAAGTAAGCCGTCTTGAGTCCAGTACCCTCACTTTTGTATGGCTTGACTCTGTAGCTGAGTTTAGCGTGAACCACACTGTTTGATGGTCACTTGTTTCACATGGCAACCCACTTCTAGATCTGAGATACTCTCCTGCCCCGTTTGAGAGTATGAGGTCTAAGATTGCTCCCTCACGAGTGGGTTCAGAAACTAGCTGTCTGAGGCCTGCCGCCTATAGGGCATCAAGAATGGCCCTGCTCTTAGATGTGGCTGCAGCAAATGTGCTCCAGTTAACATCTGGCATATTCAGATCTCCCATCAACAGTATTTATACAGCTTACTGGCATTTCCTCAGTTCACGGTGAACTTTGAAGAGTGCAGGCGTGTTACTGGTCCACTGAAAGATCATTCACTGGGCTCTGGAGGTAAGTAGGGGTGGGTAGGTTAGGTGTGCCCAGGGTGGGCACAGGTTGGGGAGGGCACAAACAGTGAGAGACCATTTTCTTCTTTTCAGGGTTTTTAAAAATAAAATTGACATCTCAGGATGGTTTTCCTTTTAGTAGGTACTTTTGGCACACTGGATTTGGCTCTCAGTGTGCCACCTGCATGGTTTGGGGTTGGGGACTGGTACCAATGAGAATTGTGCATCCCATTGGCACAAATGGGAGGAAGAGCTGAGGGGTTACAACAAAATGGAGGGCATTATGCCGATAGGAGTGGGCTCTGCCATTAGCAGAGTTTCAGGGGGAGAATACTGAAACCAATGGGATTTAGCCCTGTCAGCAAATTTAATGGGGACTGAAACCGAAGGATTGGGCCCCCATCAGCAAGAAAAACTTGGTGTGGGGTGCATAAAGTCAATGGGATTGGGCACCCCTCAGCAAACAACAAATGGGGAGAGGGTTCCAGTGTGCTGATGGGGAGTGGGCTAGTTAACCAACAGCCTATTTCTTCCTATCTCCCACAAGACTTGACTTATGTCTGTCCCAAGCATTCTTGAATTCCCCACAGTTTTTAACCCCATGACCTCCTCAGCAAGGCCATTCCATATGTCCACCACCCTCTCTGTGAAAAAATACTTCCTCACAATGCCCTGAGCTGGCCCCTCTCTATCTTCAAATTGTGTCCCCTTGTTCTTGCACATCTTTTTTCTGAAAGTTGCTATTCCACTGAGGTACTTAAAAGTTTCTATCATGTCCCCCTTTCCTCAAGGGGATTCATATTACACTCCTTATCTCTCCTTGTATGGCTTCTCTTGCAGAACCTGCACCATTTTAGTTGCCCCCTCTGGACTGCCTCCATCCTGTCTGTCCTTGTGGAGATGGGGTCTCCAGAACTGGATGCAGTACTCAGATGGGGTCTCACCAACAGTCTGCATAGAAGAATAACAACTTCCTGTTTTCTACTGGTGATGCTTCTCTCTATACATCCCAATATCCCCCAGCCATCCCTACTGCCTTCTCACATTGCTTGCTAACCTTTAGGTCATTGGATATGATTACCCCAGGTCCTTTTCCATTTTTGTTGTTGTACTACCTCCCCCTCATTGTGTACTTTACTTCTGGGTTTTTTGTTTCCCAGGTGCATTACTTTGCACTGCTTTGCATGAATCAAGTTGCCATACTTCTGACCATTTCTCCAACCTTGGCAAGTCCTTTTCATCCTTTTCATCCACCTTGTGCATCATCCCTGTTGCAGATCTTTGTAGCGTCTGCAAAGAGGCATACTTTTCCTTTCAGTCCCTCTGCAATGTCACTTATAAATACATTATATAGTTGTCAGTATGTGTGGCTAGAAACATTTCAAACCTCATTAGATTCAGGACAAGTTAAATCAAGTTGGAGAATGGCAACACTTGTTCTAATATATGAATACGGAGGCAAGGGACAATGTAGTACTTACAGACCAAAGACCCTATCCTTGGTCTTGTGCAAGGAATTGGAAAGGATAGTAAAGGAGGAATTGGAAAAATGTATAAATGCTAATGATTTGCAGGATGGTACCCACATGGGTTCACTGGGGAAGGTTAAGTTTGAAAAGTCTGTTGGGTGTTTATAAAAGAGTCAGTGGGGCCCTGGGTAGAGGGATACCTGTAGATGTGATTTTCTTGGATTACAAAAAGGCTCTTGATACTGTAGATCACTTAGCATTTATAGAAAAACTACAGAGTATGGGAATAAATGGAAGGTTGGCTAAATGGATTGAGTTATGGCTAACTGATAGGGAGCAAAGGGTCTCCTTGAGAGAGAAATTGTCAGACTGGATAGGTCTGACAAATGGGAGTGCAAAGGAGTACTGGGACCTTGCCTATTCAAGATATACGTGTCTACCATATATTGGGTGGGGTAGGAAGAAGTAGGCTGCTGGTTAAATAGGATCTGCAGCTTATCCAGTAGGTAGGAAAATGGGCAGACTGGGTGGGCCAAGTGGTCCTTATCTGCTGTCAAGTTCTATGTTTCTATGTTTCTATGTGAAGAAACCATTTGGTTAGCCAGATTTGTTGAAGATTCTAAGTTAGAGTCTAGAGTAAGAAATGATGGAGAGATTGAAACTTAAGGAGAGAACCATAGAGATTGGAGAAATGGGCAGAGTAGGACAGATTGGAATTCAAAAAAGGAAGGTGCAGTGTCATGCACTTGGAGTTTTAATAAAAGGCAAAATACATTAAATGGAAAAGAGCTGGAAGTAACATAGAAAGAAAGGGATCTGGGCATTATTATTACCAAAGATTTATCAATGAAAGGGCATTGGAGTGATACAGCAACAAAATGCTATAACCTACTGGGTTGCATTGGGAGACACAGGCAGATACGACCAGAGTCATGATGCCTCTGTATAAGGCATTTTGAGGCCTCATTTGGAGTATTGTAGTCAGTTTGGGGCACCATATACAAAGGAGGAATTAGCTGTTTGAGGTGTGCAAAGGAGTAGAGGAAAGGGGAGGAGAGAAAGGAAATGAAGATGAAAGGAAAACTGAAAGCAGATACAGACTGTCAAAGGGAGGACAGATTGAGTGATGGAAAAACAGTTAAGGGATACATTGTGGATGTGGATACGTTTACCAGGGTGAGAGAGAGCAGTTAAGTGGGGAATCAGTTAGTACCAAAGGTAAGTAAGAAAGGACGGATGGGGAGCAAGGATGCAGGGGATGGAAGTGTGGCAATAATAGGGATTTCATAATTTGGGGTATTCACTGAGGAAGGAAAGGGACCCAAATGAAGCAGGGAGGTGGTTTGTATGCCAGGGATGACAGTGGGGAAAGTGGGCCCAAGAATAAGGAAATATTAAGGAGGTTGTAGGAGAAAGCGTAATTTAGTTATACATTTGGAATCAATGACCTAGCTGGAGAGGGAGGTGGAAGTAGTGAAAGTAGTTTCAGGAAGTTAGGGAAAATCTGCAGGAGGAAGGAAGTACACTGGCCTTCTCCAGAGGTGATACCAGTACAAGGCCTTTAGCCAGGAAAAAAGAAGAATAGAGGATTTCAATGACTGGCTGAGAAATTGTTCAGGAGAATGTTCATCCATATTTGGACTGGAAGGAGACCTGGTCAAGCAAGAACTCTTTTCACCAAACAGGCTACACTTCAGTAGGGAGGGTTTGAGGGTACTCGGGGACAAACTGAGGGAATGCATAACCACTACATTTAATTTAAACTACTGGGGGCAGTGGGCATGCAGGCCCACTGACTCTGAAGGAGAAGGTCAGTGAACCTCCCCACAGTGATGGAAGAGGTCTGAAAAGAGGAGGAGAAGGGCAAGAACACAGTTAGCAAATGGTGGAGGGTGAGGAGCACATAGCAAGGGTACATGGAGGGGTGCACACAGAGGGATAAATGTGAATAGAAAACTAGAAGAAGAAGGAATGTCAGATTCTAGGTGGAGGTGGTGTCTCTGAATGTCACGAGTCTTGAAAACAAGATGGAAGACCTGCAGGCACTATTAGCGGACAGGAGGTGGACATAGCTGCGGTAACAGAGACTTGGCAACTTCACACCATGACTGGGACCTTGTGATCCCCAGATACAAACTATACAGAAGGGACAGGGTAGTTGGGAAGGTGGCAGTTTATATAAGGGAGAGAACAACATGACGAGGGAGGAGTAGAAGGAAATGGAGGTGGATGCATCATGGGTTCAGTTATGGTCCAATAGAGTAGGAAAGGTGAGTTTGGGGTGGTTTATGGACCACCCAGTCAGGATGAGAGAGGAACAGGGAACTGAGCTCACAAATATTGGAAGCTGCTGGGAAAGGAGAGTAGTAATTTTGGGGACTTCAACCTGCCAAAGGTGCTAGAACATACCATCCATGACATGTGCTATAAGCCAGGTGATCCTGAAGGAATGAAGGCGGGTTCCTGACTCGGGGCATCACTGAACCAACCTGAGGTGAGACAATTCTTGATCTGGTGCTCACAAATGGGGACCATGTAAAGGAAATAACGGTCAGGGAGCCATGGAGAAGTGACCATTCCACAGTGTGGTTCCAGTTGGATATGGGCAGGAAAGCACACCAATTAAGGCCAAAATCTTGGATTTCAGGAGGGCAGACTGTAGGAAAATGGGTGAAGTGCTAAGGAGCATCTGGTGGGAAACATAGCAGATATGGAAGTGGACCAAAGGTGGTCCATCATTAAGGAAGGAATACTGGTTGCCACAGATGAATGCATTAGGCTCAGGGGTAAGAATGCAAGGGCCAAAGTGCCCAACTGGTTCAGTTCTGGGGTTGCCCAGGCAGTAAAGGAAAAGATGTTGGCCTATAAAAATTCAGGAAGACCAAGACAGAGGTGGATAGGGAAAATTACCTAAGGTTGGTTAGTGAGGCAAGTAAGAAAGTCAGGTGAGCAAAGGCACAGAAGGAGCTGCAGATAGGAATTAAAAAGGGGAGAAGGCTTTCTTTCACTATATAAGTGAGAAAAGGGACAAGAAGGAAGAGATTGTTGGAAGCAGAAAAGAGGGTGGGTAGGTGGAGGATAATGGTGGAAAAGCAGAGATACTAAATGTAAACTTCTGTCTTCACCAGGAGAAAGCGGACTAGTGCCTTCAGGAGGGAAAATAGAAGTGGGGAGGAACACAGATGTAGTGATGAGGAGGATAGAGTAAAGTAAGGCCTGCTGGCATTGAAGGTGGACAAATCACAGGCCGGACAGAATGCATCCCAGAGTACTAAAGGAAATGGCTGAGAGCTGGCAGGGCCACTGGCGAACCTATTTAGAGATAGGCATAGTACTGCAGGACTGGAGAATAGTACATGTAATGCCGCTCCAGGAAACTGGTCCCAAGGATGAACCAGGGAATTACAGAACAGTCAGTCTGACCTCCATTATTGGCAAGTTCATGGACACCATACTAAAGAAAGGTTGGTGAAATATCTAGAGGAGTAGGGTTTTCTGGATGTGAGGCAAAGTGGGTTCATGAGGGCAAGATCATGTCAAACAAATCTGATTAACTTCTTTGACTGTCAGTAAGACAGTGGATAGGGACCAAGTGGTAGACATCCTCTATCTTGATTTCAGCAAGGCATTTGACTCTGTGCCCCAGAAAAGGTTGATCAGGAAGTTGGTGGATCTCTGGGTTTGGGAAAAGATGGCCAGATGGGTGGAAAACTGGCTGAAGGACAGAATGCAGAGGTGGTTGTGCAGGGAGTTATCTGGCACAAGGGAGGTAACTAGTGGGGTTCTCAGGGCTCAGTGGTGGGGCGGTGTTGTTCAATTTCTTCATCAATGACATTGGAGATGGCATTAAAGGCAAAATTGCCTATTTGCAGATGACACCAAGCTCTGTGGGACAGTGGACACAGCTGAAGGGATACAGGACCTACAGGAAGTTCTGGAAAAATTAGGCGGGGGCTCCAAAATCTGACAGCTTAGCTTCAATGCCAAGAAATGCAAAGTTATGCACACTGGAGCCAAGAATCCTAGAACAGAGTACTACCTGGCTGGAGTCTGAATATCTGCATCTGAGGAAAAGGACCTGTAGTGATGATCACTAGTGACCTGAAGCACTCCATGCAGTGCAAGAAAACAGCAGCAAAGGCAAACAAGATGCTGGGATGTATATCTAGAGGGATCAGTAGTAGGAGAGAGGAGTTATACTGCCCTTGTACAGGTCACTAGTAAGGCCACATCTAGAGTATGGAGTTCAGTATGGTGCCCACACCTCAAAATGACATTAACCTGCTGGAGAAATTCAGAGGAGGACTACAAGATGATAGCTAGTCAGCAGGTTAAGGCATACGAGGAGAGGTTAAAGGCATGGAACATGTACTCCCTGGAGACAGGAGAGAGAGAGAGAGAGAGGACATGATTGAGACCTTCAAACACTTGAAAGAGATAAATAAGTTTGATAAGGAGAGTTTCTTTAAGCTGGTGGCAACCATAACGAGGGGCACAGTCTTAAGCTGGAGGTGGGAGGTTTAGGATGGAGGTCATGAAGCACTGCTTCACAGATAAGGTGGTGGATACTTGGATGCACTGCCAGAAGAGGTAATCTCATTGAAGACAGTGGGAAGTGTTAGAGGCTTGGATAGGTATGGGGAGGGTAAGGGTTGTGGGCAGGGAGGATGAGAGGGTGGGGGGCAGGAACAGTAGCTCAAGATATGGACCCTGCAACATGAGCAGACTTGATAGACCAAATGGTATTCTCCTGCTGGCTTCACATGTTCATATGTCAGTATGGGGATTGTGGATATGCAGGTTTGGGTTACAAAAAGGTTGGAAAGACTAGGACTTAACCTGCTGGAATATAGGAGGATGAAGGGGATCTATGTTTGGTGTAAGGTGCATTTAAAAATAATGATTTGAGGAGTGCATGCTGATGGCAATGAAAAAGGGACTTTACAATTGGAACTCATAGTCTTAAGCTACCTGGAGAAATTAGCAGAATGAAAAAGAGAGAATGTGGTTCTCAGAGATTGGCCGAATGTTTGGAATAGTCTGCCATTGTAGCTTGTGGGAAGTGGTAGTATGCAGGATTTTAACATAAAACTGGGTAATCATTTAATAAATAGAAATAACAAGGGTTACAATCAATAATGATGAATAAGCAGAAAAGGGCAAGTTGTCCAGAATATATTATGAAACATAGAAACTGGATGCCCGATTTTCACTATTCTGACATCAGCTGCCCTAAATATGAGTTCCTGACATGAGATTTTCCCCAAGCCCAACTGTTTTACATGTTTTGGGGCTTTACCCCCTTAATTAAAAGAAACAAACTCTACCATGGTAAAAATTCTGATATTGAATAACCATGTTTGAGGCACCCAATGTTGGGATTCTAAGATTCTGGGAACTGAGTTTCTATGTTTTAAATGGGTACTGTTGTCTGTCTATGCAAGAAACAACCTAAGAAAACCTATGAAACCTATGTGGTGTGGTAGCACCCCAGTAGTTAGGGATGTATCAGCAGTTCTATGTTAAACCCAATTTTTGCACCTTAATAACTGGCATACTTGATGAAATAGCGGAATTTGTTGTGCACAGTCAGGCTGACAGAGTCTCAAAGCGTGACATGTTTTGTGATGGTATCTTGTTTGTGAGATATGGGTGCTAGAAAACAGAAATAAAACCCCACTTTTCCCTATACTTCACATGCTTTTAGGCTCTCGTCTATAACCCAGACAGTATGTTTTTTTCATGTGATTTTCAGGGATGATGGGGTTTGTGCCAAGGGTGAGCCTTTGGATGGTTTGGTGAAAACATATAATTCCATCTTTGAATTATAACTCTTTTGTGACAACCACTGCACAGGCAGATAAAAAGTGATCAGACTGTTAATATTTGTGATTTACTGTTGGTGGTCAGAGAAATCGTGTTTGTGATGGCAGCCATCTTTTTGTTTTCCATTTGATAAACAGTTCTCTAAAGAAGTACTGCATGGTAATGAATGAACAAGGTGTGTATTTAGGTATCTGTGACATACTTTGTTTGATTTCTGTTTTAAATTTATACATTTACAGGGCAAATATTTGTTTATAAGGCAAGGATTATTTTGCCCATCATTCACTATGTAAAAGTTGTTTAAAAATCCCACTTTTTACAGTCTGGGATTAACTGTTTGATGGAAAAGACTGCAGTCCATTATTCAGTAAATAATATTTTGAACTGTAATAGCTTCCTGGTATCTAGTGGCACCCCCACCCACTGATAGCCATCCCCATAAAAATATGCCCCAAGTGTCTAGTGGCACCCTCATCTCCTATTGCTGCCCCAGTGAATGTATAATGTTACCCTGGTGTCTAGTGCCACGCATACCCTTCTGATTGTCTTCCCCATAATAAAATAGTATTACCCTGGTGTCTAGCAGAACCCCTCACCCACAGATTGCAATCTCCTAAACAAAATAATATGTCCCTGCTAGCTAGTGGCACCCTACCCACCAATCCCCTTCCCATGATAAAATATTATGTCCCTGGTGTCTAGCGACTACTACTACTACTGCCCAATAGCTGTACATGCCTGAAATAAAGAAAATGATCCCTCAATTTTTTTGAATCCTGCAAAAAGAAAATGGTCCCTTACTGATCAAAACCTTCTACCCCCACCACCCGATCAATACCTACCAACACACACCCCCACTACTCCACCACACACCCTCCCTCACCTGAACAGGTCACTGGGTGAAGATCCAGTCTCTGACACATCTTGCTGCTGGAACCACTGACTGTAATATAAAAAACTAAAGTAAATGCAGTTCAATGTATTTCAATGAGGTTTTGAACTTGATTGCATAACTTAGTAATTTTTGCATATTGTGACACCAAATTTTTTAAATGGTCTTTGGGGATCCCATCTCATGAACAATGTCAGTGGAACTAGGTAAATTCCACCTTAAAGGTGATTTCCACGGTCACTTGGAAATCACTTTTGAGCCTATGTTAAAAATATGAGTCAAAATATATAACAAGCATTTGTCAATGCTGAATGTTGTCACGCTGGCATTGGCAGTGGGAGTAGTGTAGCTAGAGATGCATAGTGCTGTGATTTTGTGGTTGTGTCTCAAAGGTGATTCTGCACAGCAAGCATGCTATTGTGCACCACAGCTGCTGAAACATGTTTTGGACAGGCTGTGAAAAATGGCAGCTGGACTGTTGATAAGGAGATGTGCACACATGCCAGTGGTGAAAATGTGGCATGAAAATATTACAGATTGATGAAGTTACAAGGGTCTTGAGGAAACTGTGCAATGCAACACGACACAGTCATTGTATGGAGGTTTGGCACCAAATTTTTTCAACATGGGCATTTTAGGACCTCTGCTCATAACTCACTGTCATTTCCTCAAATTGTCCCAAAACTGATTTCACACATCGGCCATGCAATTATGTGCGGATGTGAAAAACACATTTCAGACAGCTGCAGTGTTCATAGGAGGTATGGAAAAATGCCAAAGATAAAACAGCTGGTGTAAAACTATTACAAATTCACAAAGTCATAGCGTGCGTGCCAGACTGCGCGCCATCGCAGCTAAATCGCAACTCATTTATTGACTTTCATTCCCAAATTTTCAACATAGGCATTTTAGGACATCTGCTAATGAACAGTGCCATTGTCATTTTCATAATGTGTCTCGAACATGGATTTTCCACAGCACTATGTTACTCTGTACTGGAACTGCAAAACAGATTTTGGTAAGGATGTGAAAAATGACAGCTGTACTGTTTATTAGGAGGTGCAGAACAATGGCAGTGTAGAAAACATGGAGTGAGAATATTAGAAGTTTGTGGACATTCAAGTGTGTGCAAACTGCACAATGCATCTTCGTAACAGTCATTTATGGAGTATTGGCACCAGAATTTTAACACAGGCATTTTAGGACCTCTGCTCATGAACAGTGTCACTGTCATTTTAAGTAATGTGTCGAACACTGATTTCGCACAGTGAACACACTATTCTGTGCGAAAGTGCAAAACACATTTTGGCAAGGGATGTGAAAATTGTCAGCTGTACAGTTCACAAGAAGATGTAGTGAAATGCCAAATTTGAGAATCTGGCATGAAAATATTGCGAATCGCTAAGTTACAGGCATGCATTATGCAGTTGCTATGCACCTTGTAAAAACAGTCATTTTATGGAGTATTGTCAACAAATTTTCAACTCAGGCATTTTAGGACCTCTGCACATGAACAGTATCACTGTCATTTTTGTAATGTGTCCCAAACACTGATTTCAAAAGCGATGCTATTCTGCACTGGAAGTGCGAAAACATTTAGGCCAGAATGTGAAAAATGACAGCTTTACAGTTCACAAGAAGGTGTGGTAAAATGCCAATGTTGAGAATCTGGCATGAAAATAGTGCGAATGTGCTAACATATGGGTGTGAGTTGCACAGTTGCTGCATGCTCATAAAACAGTCACTATGGAGTATTGTTACCAAATTTTCAACACGGGTATTTTAGGATCTCTGCTCATGAACAGTGTCACTGTCATTTTAAGTAATGTGTTCAGAATACTGATTTCACACCACAACCACTTTATTTTGCACTGGAAGTGCAAAAACACATTCAACCAAGATGTGAAAAATGGCAGCTGTACAGTTCACAAAAGGGTGTGGTAAAATGCCAATGTTGAGAATCTGGTGTGAAAATATTGCGTGTTGCTAACTTACAAGTGTGCATTGTGCAGTTGCTACACACACTCATAAAACAGTCATATTTTGGATTTTCCCACCAAACTTGCAACATAGGGTTTTGAGACCCCCATGAACAGTGGTACTGTCATTTCATTATGCAGTCCAGAAAGGTGATTCCACGCAGTGACTGCAAAATCACCTTCGGGACCAAAAACACCATGACAGGGCAAGAATTCATGAGAAGGGGTCCCAAAACCCCATGTTGAAAAATTTAGGCCAAAATTCACAAATATGCCTGAGATATGCAGCAAAGTTGCAAAACCCTATCTATTGCATTATACAGCTTACTTGCATTTCCTCAGTTCGTGGTCAGCTTTGAAGAATGCAGATGTGTTCCCAGTCCACCAAAGATCATTGCTGGTCTCGAGGTAAGTATGGTATGGGGGGTGGGGAGGCAGAAACACAGAGGATGGGTGCGGGTGGGAAGAGGGGCACAGAGACTACAAGGGACCGTTTTGTTTTACAAGTTAAAAACAGAAAAAACATTGTGGGACAGTTTTTTGTTTTACAGGGCATTTGGCATGCTGGGGTGGGCTCCCAGCGAGCCACCTAACTGTTGGGAGGAGTCTGTAGCTGACTGAGGATTGGACACCCTTGTCTGCAAACACCACAAGGGATGTTATGCCAATGGGGATTGGGCACCGCCGTCGGCACACAAAGAAGGGTGGGGGGTGCAGAGCCAAGGGGTGGACACCCTCTGGGTATTAAACAATTAGGGGAGTGCTTTATGCCCGACGAGGTGGGGTCCTGCAGCCGGCACATTCACAGGGGCAGGGGGCAGATGACAGGGGATTAGGCACCTGAAGTCAGCAGTTCTATGGCCTGTGTCCCGCCATGTTAAATAATGGCGGTAAGCATGGCAAGAAAAGGACTGCTGCATCTGACGCTTTGCTTGGATTGCAGTGGACCTTTTCTTAGATGTGCTCACCACATTATGTATCAATGGTGTGGTGCTGGCATGCAGGCTGATTGAGAATGACTGGCGCACCTACTGGTGTGTGCCCTGCATTCGCTCAACAGTGGGGCAGCCTCTAAAGTTGCACTGACCCCATGATGTTGGCTCTTTAAGCATGCCAACATAAAATAACAGTTATATGCATCTGTTGAAATTTTGTTACACATGCTCATAACTTTGGAAATTTAAATATTTTGAATCCAAATTTTCAACATAGCCTTTTATGACAGCACCTCATGAATGTCACAGCTGTCATTTTCAAATCCTTCCAAACCGTGTTTAGCACCTGTGGCATGGAATAACATTGTAGTTGTGTGGAATTACATTTTAGCCAGCATTTGAACATTTGCATTACCAGCTGCGTGAGGTAGGGTAACAAGAAGGTTATGCTGACAGTTTGATTACTGTTGTTGTATGCCACACAAGGATATGATTGGACTATCTCAAACAGTAAGGTAATTCTTTGCAAAACCTAGTTAATGTATCAGATAGGGTTCAGAATAAAGTAGGCAAATGTGATGTAGGGTTTCTAACCTAACGCCACTGCCCAGCCCTGAGATGAATGAGGTGTGGAATCTTCCACAGGGTTGTCACCCTAGGATGTGCTCATTCATTGCAGTAGCTCATGCATACAACAGTTAGTGGCCAGCCGTGGTGGTGAGAGGAAGGCTGAGCTGGTCACTGGCTCTGACAGTAGGTCTCTGCTATTTCTGGGTTTTAATGGGGGTTACACTGCTGGGTGGAGGACCACTAGACTACCAGGTTATGCAGTTCAGTGGGGTTGGGGTTGCGATGGGAGGGCACTAGATCACAATAGATATTTTTGGTGTCATTACTGTCAATCAGGGTAGCACACTAAGCTGAAAGCTTGTTGACTGTTGTGACAAGGGAGGACAAGGGAGTTAAGTGATCTGCTCAGGGTCACACAATATACAAGTGGGGGTTGTGGGATTCACACTCGGGTTTCCAGAGGTGCAGCTCAGGGCCTTCAACCACTGTGCTGTACTGCCTCCCACTGCGCATGTACTGCCTCCCACTGCACTGTACTGCCTCCACTGTGCTGTACTGCTCCCACTGCACTGTACTGCCTCCCACTGTGCTGTACTGCCTCCCACTGCACTGTACTGCCTCCCACTGCACTCTATACTGCCTCCCACTGTGCTGTACTGCCTCCCACTGCGCTGTACTGCCTCCCACTGTGTCTGTACTGCCTCCCACTGCACTGTACTGCCTCCCTGTATTGTAGTGGCTGCCAGGGCATGGGATTATGCTGGGGGTGCTAGACTGCCAGGGACTGTATCCCTCATAGGGAACACTGGCCGTGACAGCCCAGAGGGACTACATTCCCACCCAGTGTCCCCAGTTCCATGGCATATGGGGTTGCTGTGGAGCCTAGTATGCCTCTGGCCTTTGTCCTCCCTTCTCCCTTGCCTCATGTCTGTCCCATGCATTCTAGTATCACCCCACTGTTATTGCACCCACAGATGCTGCAGGGCACCAATGTTGGGGGGGGGGTCTGTCCTCCAGGCGTGTATGTCTATAAATCAATATATCTATCTTTATTTAGATATATAGTTATATTGTTCTGTAGTCCATTCTGACCAACAGGGAATGCTGTGGGCATGCCTTTGCCTGCAGTGTCCAGCCTGTACTTCCATTCTGACCAACAGGTGGAGCTGTGTGTTCCATGCAGTAGCACCAGGCAAAACTGCATGGCAGTGTATGCTAAGCAGCACATAATGAGGTGCAAACATGCCTGTTTGCTCATGGATTACCTAGGTAGGCTCATTTGCATGGGAGCTTTGAAAATAGCTCCAGTTTGCCCCAGACCAACCGATTAACACTGGGCTATTGTGTTAACACTGTGCAGAATACATCAGGAGGAAGGAATGCTGTGTGACTGGACTTCTCTACTGGGACTAAAAAGTAGAACTCTTCTACTTGGACCTTTAATTTAGGGTAAAACAAACAAACAAAAAAATAGGTGTGTTTGTCTGAGTTAACTGAACTGAATGGTTATCTGAACAGTTATCTTGGTGTAAATCTCGGGTGACTGAAAGGGCTTGATAGCTGTGCAGTTTGTTACTTGTAGAAGATCTAGTAAGTAGGGGATGGCTTAGCCAGAAGGAAGCTAAATTTAAAGACTGCCTTAGAAAGATTCTTCTAGAAGCTTGGCAGAAGACACCAGGAGGAAGAGTGCTGTGTGACTGGACTTCTTTGCTGGGACTATATTGCTCTTCCTTCCTTCCTTCCCACCCACCCAAAACTAGTTCTACTTTCATAGGCACAGGATTTGACTGACAACAGTAACTTCCTGTTTGGGAGCAGGAGGTGAGTGATCACAGAGCACCAAAGACCCACCATCCTAGAAGGGCAAGAGTAGCTCTCCAGCCCCCTCTAGCTGCTGGAGGTCTGCCTCTGAGCAAGTAAGGGGTCTACTGAGAAATATAGGAACTTCTTGTCTCAGAACAGGAAAATCAGGAGCTTAAAGGCACAGATGCAGAAAGTAAGTAGAGAGAGAAAAAAAGAGGAAAGAGTAAGGATTCCAAACAACAGTTAAGGGCCAGATAAAAGACATTTGGAAGTAGTGCAGTGCAAGTGGCTGTAGAGCAGCAGTCTTCCGGGAGATGTTCAGGAGGATACGGTGTTGTCCCATCTGCAGGCACCTCTCTGGGCTGAGGCGAGGCTGCTCATCTCCAAGCTGAGTTGGCCAGGATTTGTGGGACCTCTTCTTCCATCCAGGTACTACCAGTGCCACTGCCATTGCCTCAGAGGTTGCCAAGAAAGAGGAGCACTTGGAACACAGTGGGCTCAGGGATGGTGAAGGTGGTGGAGCAGAGGCATATCCCTCCAACTGTACCTCTCCACAATTCCTATGCCATTCTGGAAAAGTGTGGTTCCTTTAAGGAGGCATCCACAGTGGAGACCAAGGAGGATGCTGGGAACCTCCTCAAAGGAGACCCACAGGAGGTTGGCATGGGACCCCACAAGAAAAAAACAACTCCTGGTGGGGACTCCAATGTTAGGAAGGTAGAACTGGGAAGGAAGGGAGAGGAGGTAAGGTGCCTGCCTGGCACCGTGGCTTGGAGGAACAGGGAGCAAATCCTATGGATTGCCAGAACAGCTGCACAGGGTGGGACCTGTATGTCATTGTCCACCTAGGGACAAATGACCTGGCTAAGAAAGGGATTAGAGCAGTGCAGGAACAGTTTGTGGTATTGGGAGGGGCCTTAGACAAGTAGCATGCACAGTAATCTTCTCGGAGGTGCTGTCCTTCTATGGCGTGGAGATGCTAGTGTTCAGTACCATGAGATTCAATCAGTGGTTGAAAAACTATTACAGAGCTCATGGATTTGGCTTCATTGGGACTGAGGATCCATCTGGAGTGATGCAAGCCTATACTGGCATGACGGTTGCATCTGTCAGAAGGGAACCAGAATCCTAGGTGATAGGTTTAAATGCTTCATTGGCAAGCATTTAAACTAACCAAGGGAGGCACTGAAAGGAGCAGGGAAATCCTAGCCCCCAAAAAATCATGGTAGTAAGTGCAGTAAACATCACCATAGAGGTGTCACTAGGAGAAGAGCATGGGTAAATGGGGAAAGTGTCAAGGCAAGAAGGACAGAGATGGGGCAAAAGGAGTAAGGCCATCAGGAAATGGAGGGTAATGACTACCGATGCCGTAGGTCTGGGCAACAAGCTCCTCGAACTGGTGGCCTTGATAGAAGAGGGATGCCTGGATATCGTAGCAGTCACAGAAACGTGGTACACAGAGAACCATGACTGGGATGTTAACATACCAGGGTACACATAACCTACAGGAGAGACAGGTAGGAGAGAAAAAGCAGGGAGGAGGAGTTTTCTATGTAAAGGAAGGCATAAAAGCAACTGAACAAAAGAGTAAACAGGGAGGAAAGGAGGTGCTGTGGGTCACCTTAGAGACTGGAAAGGCACCACAATCTGCCCAGGGGTTGTGTACAAACCCCCATGTCAGGGGAGGAATGGACAAGGATATGATAGAAAGCATTCTTAGGATGGCAGAGAAAGGTAGATACAGTTGATGGGAGACCTGAACATGTCAGATGTTAACTGAGTCCATTTGCTGCAGCCACATCCAAGAGCAGGCCATTCTGATGCCCTACAGGTGTCAAGCAGCTAGTTTCAGAACCCACTTATGAGGGAGCAATCTTAAACCTCATATTCTCAAATGGAGGTAGTGAGAGGATCTCAGATCTAGAAGTGGGTTGCCATCTGGAACAAGTGATCATCAAACAGTGTGGTTCATGTTGAACTCAGCTACAGAGTCAAGCCATACAAAAGTGAGGGTACTGGACTTCAAGAGGGTTGACTTGGCCAAGATCTTGGGTGCCTCTAGCAAATAGGCTAGAAGGAGGGTGGAGCAACAATGGGGAATCGTCAAAACTGCCATCACAGAGGCAACAGGCCTTTGTGTGAAGCAAATAAACAAATCAAAATGAAAGTAAAAGCCACTATGGTTCCCAAAAGAGGTCACTGGAAAAGTCAGGGAGAATATGATAGCATTCAGGAAGTATAAGGAAATGCAGAAGGAGCAGGACAGAGAGCTGTACCAGTTAAGGCAGAAGGAAGAAGGGAGGGAAGTCAGAATAGCAAAGGTCCAAGCTGAGGAAAAGATAGCCAACTTGGTTAAGAAGGAGATAAAACATTTTATAGGTACATCAGAGAGCATAGAAAGACAAAGGAGGGATAGAGAGTCTGAATAGAATGGACGGTGGGTAGGCAGAGGGACAGTGAAAAGGCATAGATACTGAATGAATATTTCTGCTCAGTATTCACAAAAGAGGAGGAGAGTGACTAATCCAATTAACAGAAGCACTCTTGATAGGGGTGCCGATCCCAGTCTTTCACAGAAGAAAGGGTTCTGCAAGAACTCCTAAAACTGAAGGTGGGCAAAGTAATGGGGTTGATGGCATTCACCCCAAAATTCTAAAAGAATTAAAGGGGAACTAATGAAACCATTGACTATTCTTTTTAACAAATCATGGGAGGATGGTGTGGTACCCGAGGACTGGAGAAAGGTGGTATCACAAAAGTGGGACCAGGACGAGGCAAGAAATTACAGACCTATCAGTTTGACCTCCGTGGTAAGGAAAGTGATGGGGTCAATTCTGAAAGAAATAATTGATGAGTACCTGAGGCCAGTGGGCCAGGACCCAAGGCAGCATGGGTTCACAGCAGGAAGGTCATGTCAGATGAATTTGATAGATTTCTTTGACTGGGTGACCAAAGCAGTAAACCAGGAGGGGCTATGGACATGGTCTACCTAGACTTTAGCAAGGCATTTAACATAGTCCCACAAAAAGATTAATAGTCAGATTAACCAGCCTGGGAGTGGGTCCCATGGTGGTAGCCTGAGTAAAACATTGGCTGGACAGCAGGACACTGGAGGTAATTGTAAATGGAGCCCACTCTGAAGAAAGAGGGTTACTAGTGGGTACCACAGGATTCAGTACTAGGGCCAGTCCTTTTAATGTCTTTATTGGTGACATTGCAGAGGGACTGGAATGAAAAGTATGCCTCTTTGCAGATGACACAAAGATCTGCAACAGGGTTGATACACAAGGAGGAAGAAAAGGATGAGAGTGGACTTGGCAAGGTTGGAGGGATGGTCAGAGTATGGCAGCTAGGATTCAAAGCAAAGAAGTGCAGAATTATGCACCTGGGAAACAAGAAGCCAGGGAAGATTACACAATGGGGGTAGTAACAACAACAAAAAGGAAAGGGACTTGGGGTAATCATATCAGATGACCTTAAGGTTAGCAAGCAATGTGAGAAGGTAGTAGGGAGAGCTTGGGGTATACTGGGATGCATAGGAGAGGCACCGCCAGCAGAAAACAGGAGTTGTCATCTCTCTATACAGACAGTTGGTGAGACCCCATCTGAGTACTGTGTCCAGCTCTGAAACCTCATCTCCACAATGACATAGACAGAATAGAGGCAGTCCAGAGGCTGGCACTAAAATGGTGCAGGGTCTGCAAGAGAAGCCGTGATGAGGAGGGACTAAAGGAGCTTAATATGTATACCCTGAGAAAAGAAGGGGGACATGATAGAAACTTCTAAGTACCTCAGTGGAATCAGCAAAGTCCAAGAAGGTAGCATCTTTCAGAAAAAGAGACATGCAAAAACAAGGAGACACAATTTAAAGATGGGGGCACTTCAGGGGCAATGTGAAGAAGTATTTTTTACAGAAGGTAGTGGATGCATGGAACAGCCTTCCTGAGGAGGTTGTGGGATCTAAAACTGTGGGAGAATTCAAGAATGCATGGGACAGACATAAAGCAATTCTTGTGGGGGTAGGAAGAAATAAATTGTTGGTTAACTAGGATCTGCGGCCTATCCTGAAGGTAGGAAATGGGCAGACTAGGTGGGCCAAGTGGTCCTTATCTGCCTTCAAAGTCTATGTTTCTATGTTTCTGTGTTTCAATCGAGTTAGACCCTGGCAAGTCTCATTTTAGCATAGCACAGTTCTCTGGCGTGTGGCTTGCATTATTGTTTGCAGTAGATGTGGTACATCTCTGTGAAATCACACACAATGTGCACTACCTGCAACACACTGGCTTGCTCCAGTATCTATTGAACTTGTTGTGGTTTGCACTTCCTGTTGCTATCTTCAGTGCTGTCTTATTCGGGCTTTTTTACCCTGCACTGTCAGCCCACTTTGCCCAGCTTCTTTGACGTGCTATATTCAGCAGGGTTAGCACTGGGCTATTCCTTTTAAATATGGTGGTCTGTGTGGTCCAGGCAATCTTTACACTCTGGCAGTGCTATTTTAGCCCTGGGCAAAGTTTTGAATATCTGAGTCTCAGTGTTGCTGACACATAATCAATGTTTAAGATATGAAGATCAAACACAGACCAGTACTCTGTTCAGATGTTTTCTTTAGCAGTGCCGTGCTATTGAAGTTCTGCAATCTATTTAAAGATCTGATACCAACTAATATCAGTTGTTCTGTTTGCTGAAATTTGGTTACATACTTAGATAATTCATTGTTGTAGCTGTTAACCAAGACCTAACCCCAACTATTTGAGTATGGGTTAGAACATGGGAGAAACATATTGCTTCATTGGAAGCTGATATGCCTTTGCTACTAATGACTATACTGGGCCTTACACAGGTTGTTACCGCCTCATCCAATATAGGGGTCACTCATTGGACCTAGTGTTCCATCTGGTATTGGGGATAATTGACTTGGGGGTGGAACCAGATAGTTGGTCTAACCATCACACCATAGGGTTCAGTTTCATGGCCCTCCTGAATGGACCTGCCCCACTCAGATGGTCTGGTACCGCCCTTTAAGGGATGTTACCCCAGAAGGTCCGATGGTGGTGCTGAATCTATCAGGTTTGTCGAGTGAATGCATGAGTCCAGGGGATCTCACAGTGGCCTATAATAGATCAGTGGAGAGACCCTGGACAAGACTGTCTAGCCTGCTCGACCACTCTCTCATCATCACCAAGGACCACATGGTTTGATGTTTCCTTGAAGAAGTTGAGGAGAGTTGGTCAAAAGCTAGAGACAGCATGGCAGAAGACTGACCTGGATGCCAACAGGCTTAGATTGATAGCCTTTATAATAATCTATCAATCAGAAATCACCTGTAAAAGGCAGAATTCCTGTCAGAGAGATTTTACAGCAAGGAATCAACCAGCTCAGCTCTTCCGGGCTGTGGACAGACTATGCAAACCAGTCAGTCTCTAGCCCAGAAGAGCCTTTTCTCAAGAAAAATGTGAGGAGTTTGCTCAGTTCTTTGCAGATAATGATGCCCGCATCAGGCTAGTATCCACACTGCTGTCACTATGAGGGATTTCTGGGTCAGCAGGAGTGATGAGCACCCTGTCTGGCTGGGCAGACTTTAGCTGGCCTGAATTCATGGACATTGTGCAGATCATCCAAATGTTGCACCCAACCAGTTGTAGTTTGCATCAAGGCCCTACACCCCTATTAGTGGGTTGTGTGAATGTTATCTGCCCGATCCTAGCTAAAATAGTTTGGGGGTCCTTGGAGAGGATATCTTTCCACATCCTTTAAGGAGGTGGTTGTGCGACTACACCTAATAAAACCTCCCTGGACCTAGACATGCTAGCTAACTACAGACCTGCCTCTAACCTTCCTTTCATCAGAAGGTTATTGAGAAAGGTAGTTACGACACAATTGGATGATCACCTTGTGACCCACAATGTCTATGATGCTCTCAGGCTGGATTTCAAAAGAGACACAGTACCAAGACTGCACTTGTTTGGATATCGAATGACCTCCTGATATCAGTGATCAAAGGCAAATACTGTACCAACCTGGTCCTACTAGATTTCTCTGTGGTGTTTGACACCCGTGGACCATAGGGTGCTTTTGGAATGCCTGCAGTGTCTCTATGGACTGTTGGGGACAGTCCTAGAGTGGTTTTGATCTTTCCTCACAGGCAGGTTTCAGAGGGTAGTCACTGGAATTTATTCCTCTGACTCCTTTCCCTGTTCTGTGGGGCTCTGTAGGGCTCCATATTGGCACCCATGTTGTTTGCAGTGTATATGCTGCAATAAAGAGATGTCATTAGGTGATGCAGTTTGTTTTCACTGCTATGCAGATGATACTCAAATGTATCTGTCCTTTCTACCCATGCAATGGGATGTGGCCTCTGTATTTAACAACTGTCTCACCAAGATTAATGACTGGATGAGCACCAACTGGCTGAAACTGAACCAGGACAAAAGTGAGGTGATGATCGTGGATCCTGGTCATCCTTGGTTGGGTTTGGGGCTGGGCACATGTTGGGCATATGGCTCAATGGTATCCAGCTCATGACTGCCATCTGGGTGCATAACTTGGGCATTGTTTTTGATGATGGTTCGACCCTGAAATCTCAGGTGTCTGCTGTTGTCAAATCCTCTTTTACCATCTGAGGAACATTGCCTGAGTGAAGCACCTGGTTCCCCAGATGATCTTCCAACATTGATCCATGCCTTCATCTCCTCCCACCTTGATTACTGCAATGCCCTCTACCTAGAGCATCCTGGGGTTGATATCTGCCACTTGCAGCTAGTGCAGAATGCGGTGGCCAGGCTTCTGACAGGGATCTCTAGGTCCAGTCAAATCACACCAGTGCTGCGCAGACTACACTGACTGCCTATTCAGTGGTGAATCACCTTTAAGATCAGTCTTTGACCTTTAAAGCCCTACACAAACTGGGACCTCACTATCTGCAAGAACTCCTGACTCCCCACCACCCCTACCATCCTCTCCAATCCACTGATGAGGGATTCCTAGAGGTTCCCAGGGTGTTTGAAGACCTCTGAGACACGTGCGTTTTGGTTTCGGACCCTACCCTGTGGAACTCTCTACCTCATTGGTTGAGAGAATGCCTGACTGTTGAGAGGTTTAAATTAGAGCTTAAAACCTACCTATTTCAAAAGCTTTCCCAGATGATTTTAATTAATCATTTTATATTTGTATTTACTAATGTTTTATTACTGTTGTGAAACGCATGGTTTTAAGAAATGCACTATAAAAATAAAGATTACCTTACCTACCTATGCATTCTTATTATTTTCTCTTATTGTAAATAAATATTGTATAATGTTGTAAATGGTTACGTTCTGTTAATTTATCATTTAGTAGCACAGATTAGCAGAGTTATAGGTAAATTATTTATATGTGTTCTTATTTATTTATTTTTAAGATAGCAATGTCCAACATGGTATGGTTCCTAATGTTTAAAACTGTAAGATACACTATTACTTTCAATTATCTGATTGTTTCTGCATTATTTGAATTACCCACAGCAACCCTTAAACTTGACCCATTCATATGGGTTAACCTGTCTCTATGCAACTAATGTAGAAAATGGTATTAACATTTCAAGGCCTACCCAGTCTTAAAAAAAATACCCATGAAATCTAGACAGAACAAATATTAATATGAATAGCTTTAAATCACCTCCTGGAATATTAAAGGATTAAGAGCTCCAATTAAGAGATCCATGTATTAGCACACCTTAATTCTAGAAGTCTGGCTTGGCATAAAAGGCTATTCTCAGCCACTGTTTCCTACATTTGCAGAAAAATGTCTTGAACACATGCTGCACCATTGGAGTGATGCATAACTCACTCTGAGCAAAAGGCAGTGTACTAACAATTGGGAAATGATCATAGTGTGTCAGGAATCGAGCAACAGCAAGCCTGTAGTTTATATAGTACTGTCACTTTTATAACAAAATGGCTCACATTTCCATTAAAAGTCAGCAAATCACAACCTCATGACCAAGTACAGCCCACAAAGGAGTCTCACAGGCAGTAGAGGCAGAGGTGGTAAGAGCCAGAAGTGTGTGCTACTAGCATGGGAGAAAGAAACACCTCAGAGAAGAGGCACAACCAACATATACTTATTACCACAGTGTGCAAGGTCCTGCTGGTACAGGTGGCACTACTGTGTCAAACTATATGGCACTGGCTGCTTGCCTCACTGGGAGTGCTGGTTCTACTGCAACTTTTGCAAATTCTCCTGCTCCACTTAATATTGTCATCCGATGGCACTGAGGGTTGAGGCACAGGACGCCACACCTCATGCTACACCATCGACCTGAGTTCAGGAGCGAGCTCAGGCACTGGTAGTTGGCAGGAGAGGAGGGGATTGAGCATCTGATAGACTGCTCTTCTCTCTCTCTCAGGGGAGGGTTACAGGGCTGTCCAACTTCCCAGTGACCCCTGGTGGGATAAGGAGTGCTGCAAGAAGCAGACAAAAGATGTGGGGAGCTTGGCAGATACTGGTAGGCTGCCATGCACTATGGTGTCATTGCATGCCATGCTCAGGAGGGGAGGAGCACAACAGAACAAGAAAACAACCAGCTTGCAGGGCAGGTGACAGCACCTGGCCCCATGCCCACTGCCAGATCTCACCCACCCAGCCTTCCAGTTCCTCCACCCTGGCCCTTACCTGCAGCTTGTCCAGTCTATAAGACAGCACCCAAGAGGAGGGCTACTGGCCACAGGAGGGAGGGAGAGAGGAGGCTCAGGATGAGGATCTCATGATGAGGAGGGTAGGATCATGCCAGGATTCCTGAGAGGGCCCCACAGGCTGTGACCAGAGGAAAAAGACATAAAATATATATATGTGTGTGTGTGTGTTACCTGCTGCTGTTGCCTGCTGGACCTTTTGTATTATTTCTTCAGCTGTAGAAAAATGGCGCCATTTTCCACATTTGTGAAATTTGTAACTCACCTGTTGTGCAATCTTGTGCACCTGCAGAAATTTAGACTGTAAACATGCTATAATTGCAGTTTTGCATGACTTTTTCTGCATGTGTGGAATTTTGCTCTCCTTGTGAATCTATCTCCACAGCTCTGTCAGAATTACAGACCTAACTCCTCTTAGAAATCAACTATTAATTTATTTAAAAATGACCTAATAGGTTAAATACTGTAATTAGTATATTAATCAGTAAAACCCAAGCTGACTTTGTTGCTGGTGGTTAGACTCGGACAATGTAAGAAGTCTTCTGTCAGTGATTTGGCATGCTCGAAGATAAACAGCCCTATAAGCCTCTTATCACTAGACATGGAAAAGCCATTCAATTCCCTTGAATGGGCATATCTCAAGTCAGTGCTAACTGAATGTGGCTTTGGACCTCATCTACTTACAGTAATCAGATTAATTGCATTTATAATAAATCTACTGCTCCAGTTCTAACTAATGGCATGCAGTCTAAAACATTCTTACTTAAATGGGGCATAAGACAAGTGTGCCTGATATCTCTTACTCCATTTATATTAGTATTCAAACCTGTAATAAGCATTTTAAATGAATTCCCACTGATTGAGAAAGTTAGTATGGAAAGCAGTCCGTACAGTTCTGGCCTATACAGATGATTTACTCCCAACCGTTAGAGACTCTCAAAAATATTTAACCCAGCTGACTAATACCTTGTCAGAACTTTAATCTGTCTCTGGTTTGAGGCTAAATCTGAGTTTTTCTCATAAATAAAACTTGCAAACTAGGGCTGATAAAATATGTGGTATAGAACTCAAACAATCCCCAGAATTTATCTCAGACTTGGGGTTAAGAATAACACCCTTTACTAATAAAACAATCAGTCTTAATTTTGACCCAGTTCTGCAGATGGTGTCTAGTAAATTTAATAAATGGGAAAATGAACTGTCTCAGTTTTAGGAAAAATTAATTAAATGAAATTAAAACTAGCCCCTAAGAAATTCTTTATTGTGAGTATCTTCTGCTCATATATTGAGAAGGCGTGACATACAAAATTGAACAAATTAATAAGAAATGTTATTTGGGACAGCAAGAAACCTAGAATAAGGATGGAAAAGCTTAAATCTACTTGGAAATTTGGTGGATTTGGTCTTCCTGACTTGTCAAAATATCATTTGGCATTCACCATTCAGCAAACTATGAAGTGGTTTGGGAATCAAAATAAGCATACTCCTTTATGGGTCAAATTAGAAAAAACTGTTATGTGGCTTCAGTTACCGGAGATCTCTTCAAACTATTCCTCATAAATTATCCCTCTCATCCTTTTTTATTATGTTATCAAGGCCCTAAAGAAAGTATATAAAGACACTGAATTTAATAACTTCCATTAGATTACAAAACCCTTTGGAATAATAAGTTATTAAAATTTGAGAATAGCACACTACATTACCCCAGATGGAAGAAAGTAGGACTCCAATATTTGGTAAATATCTAAGATAAAGACAAGGAACCTCTGTGTGCAAACATTGAGGCAAGGGTTACCCCAAAGAGCATTGGCCGGAAGCCAAGTTTCAAAGAATACAAATCACACATACCCCAGAATGCAAAGCATTGTGGGCTGTATATGCAAATCACCATAAAATGTTGTGCTGGTTCAGCTTTAAGCAGGAAAGCATGGTGCTGAAAGACCTCTCATACAATCTGCAAAGGGTGTCAGCAGAGAACACAGACACATGTTTCATCCTACCAGGACTCATCAGTGTGCCTTGTTTGTATGACACCCCAGTGGAATGAACCAGCTACTCTATGTTGGTCTATCAGGTTTGGATTGTGGCAAGCCCAATAAAAATAAAAAAACAAGTTAAAAGACAAAGAACCTTAGTGCATAAGCACTGAGGCAAGGATTACCTCAAAGAGCATTGGCCGGAAGCCAAGTTTCAAAGAAATTCAAAATCACACATAACTCCAGCATGCAAAAGCATTATGGGCTATATATGCAAATTACCACAAAATTTCATGCTGGTTCAACTTTAAGCAGGAAAGCATAGTGTTGAAAGATAAAGATAACATCTGCATATTGTCTTTTGTAAATTGAAGGAAATTAAACTCATGATTTTAATTTTGCCAATATATACAGCTATGACAGGTAGTAAACAATGTTTTCAAGACTTTAGAGAGATTTCTGGTAAATCTGACTGGGTAGCATGAATTAAAATTGCTGGGGCAAGGAGGAACCCGGAAAATATATAAATTGAATGACAAATTAAGACTTAGCAGCAAATTAAAATGGGAAATGGAGCTTAAATGTATTATCCCTGAGGAAAACTGGGAAAAATTATGGTGTGCTGCACATGAATCCTGAGACACTAATTGTGAATTCTATACAATTCAAAATCCTTCACTAAAATACTGACTCCTGTTCATTCTGTAAACATTGGCCTAGTTAATGACAAGACATACTGAGGTGCCCAGACAATAATACCCACTTAACACATATGTACTGTGGTCGTGGCCTTGTGTAAAAAGTTTGGCAATAAGTAGCTAAAGTAATCTCCAATACCATTAAACAAGCCAACCCCTTTTCCCTTGCATTTATATTCTAGGTGACTGCTCAGAGATGCAGTAAGTTCCTAGGCTGGAACAATACTGTGTGATGGTCACTAGTTTAGGACCAAAAATACTTACTATCTCTAAGTGGAACACTCCCTAGGGCCTAGTATTCAAGGAGAGTAAAACCTTGCACTGCAGTTTCCGATCGCCCAGGAGTCTGAGGATGCATTATTCAGTCTAATAGCACAACACTGCTATTTGACTGAATATAGAACTATGGAACACAGTGCTAAGTCATGTAGTACTGCCTCAACGCCGATCCCGGTATGCGGTAAGGGTGGATAGCGCCAAGTGCTATCTGCGAGTATGCACAATGAGACCCAATGCAGATGAGCCGTTGGGGATGCAGGGTGCTAAGGTGCCATTGCCATCCCATCATGTGCTCATTTGCAGGCAGGTTAGCACTGCTGATGCCCAGTGCCCAATCCCAGGCGAGGTCAATATCCTTTATGCTAGTAGTCTCCCACTCTCTCTGCTCACTTGCCCATACTGTAATAAAATAAATCCCTGATGCTAGTGGCCCCCATCACCAGCCTGTACTGTAAAGAACAACATCCCTTGTGGTTGTGGTCAGCCTCCCTCTGATCATGATCCATACTGTGATAAAACAAATCCATGGCTCTAGTGGTCCCGTTCCTCTTCCTCTTATTGCCATCCCATAGTACAATGGAAAACATTCCCTGGTGTTCAGTGGTTCCCGGGCACTGATCCACAGTACCGCTGTGAAATGCCATAATCCCTGGCATTTGGTGGCCCAACTACCATGGCATAGAACACCACAACCTAATCACCCTACCAGTCCCTTCAGTGCCACAGGTGCATACAGTGACTGGCATAACCCTCCTCGCACCTCTTTAGCTGTCTGCCATATGTCCAGGCAGGAGTGTGCCTCTTATTAACAGGATATGGTGATGTGATGTGCCCTGTCCTATAAATATGATAACATGCTAAGGAGGTGTGAGGAGGGCTGAACAGGTCACTTTATGTACCTGTGGCACTGAAGAGACTGGTAAGGTGACTGTGGGCATAGGTGTTCAGTGTCAAGGTAGTGGAGGAGTCGCTAGACACCAGGAATTATGGCATTACAAATGGCACCATTGTCTGGGGGGACCACTGGACACCAGGGAGGGTTTTCCATTGTACTACAGGCTGGCAATCAGAGAGAGAGAGAAAGAGAGAGGTGAGGGAACCACTAGCACCAGGGATTTGTTTTATTAAAGTATGGACTGGTAATTGGAAGGAGAAAGGACCACTAATACCAGAGATTTGTTTTATTAAAGTATGGGCTAGAGATCGGAAGGAAGTAGGACCACTAGCATCAGAGAGTCTTCTTATTACAGTATGGGCAGGTGATTGGCGGGTGCATACCATTAGCACTGGGAAACTTTTTATTACAGTATGGAGCCGCAATCTGGGGACCACTAGCACCAAGAAGTTTACAGACTGGTGATCAGTTAGGGGGCTGTCAGGGACCACAGAGGTCTGTTGTACTCCCCAGTGGACTAATAGCAGATAAATGGCTTGCACTACACTAAAGCCATTAAGGTACTACGTAGTGGAGTCAGGGTTTTGGCCTAGCAGTATTTGAGTTGCACAAAAGGCCTCCTTTCTCACAGTGAAAAGCTGCTGAATATGGGGTAGCATGGCTGTTCATGGATATGCCTCCACTTGCCTTCCAGATACATTATGTTTTGTGTGGGGAGCTAACCCTCTTTGCCCAAGCAACAGCCCTTTTGAATATGGGGATACAGGCAAATGCCTGTTAGTGCCCATGCAAACTTGTGAATAGCAGGCACCTGATGTCCACACTATATCATAATGACATGAGTATATGGGAAGGTTAGCTTTAAGTGAAAGGATTATTCATTCTCTGATTTGGAAAGACACAGAATACTTCTCTATATGAAGTCCTTTTTGAATCTCATCTCCCAGAGAAAATGCACATAAATATACATGTCAAAACTTTAGGAACAAATTCTAAAATAAACCTATTAAGGACACTCAATGGATATTCTCTACTGGTATGCATTAGCTCTGCTGTATCAGTTATAGTGTTGTCACATTTATTTTGTAGTTGAATACTATATCTGAGTGCTTTCCAAATTCTGTTTTCTTTTATATAAGTTTCAACAAAAAGTATAATGGGGAAAAAAGAGTGCAGTATCTCCCTCATGCAGCACCACAAAGACAGTATTATGATTTAAACCCTTGTTCCTTGTGTGGAGCTGGAACCAACAACCTCCAGTCTCAACGGTGAGTGTGCAACCTTCTGAGTCACAGACACTGCTTATTTTATTCCTTACTAAGTAAACAGTAAGACATGACAGGGTAAGATGTATCGTTGGGTACCCACACACCAAGGAAGTGATGAGGCCTGACATGACAGGTAGAGGTCTTACAGTCCCAGAAAGTGCAATATCCAGAAATACCCACACTTTGAAGGGTCTTATTGTACTTAGAAATTGGGTTGGACAATTTAGAAAATCTCTAAAAGATAAAAAGACACAAAATGATACAATATTGTTAGAAAATGTGAAATACCACCTGCACAAATGTTTTTACCTGCTGGCCATCTGCCTTTCAAAACATTCAATATAAGGTTTGTTTACCATGAAATTAAAGAATTAAATATTCTGTAGTCTTCCTCTAACAGAGTGATCACCGCTGCCTGCCCCTCACACAAACAGACTGTTAACATGGAATGCATGAATAAAACATTCTGCAGTATTACAATGGCACACACTCACGAAAACACAGACAGGTCTAATAAGAAGCCAGAATTTTTTTGTCAAGCTGGTTAGGCAATCAATCAATCAATCAATCAATCAAGCAATCAATCTTTATTTTACCAGGTGAAACACTATTGAGGTGAACTCATTTACATGGTGGACCTGAACAAGTATACATCATCAATCCAACAATGTAGCTAAGTACATAATGGAAGGATATACAAATAATAGACAGCAGAATACAATGAGGTAGGAGAGACCAGCTAATACAAAATATGAACAGCAACTGAATACAGTAAATGCATACATAATATACACAGCAAATATATACAATATATACAAGAAATCACATGAAAAGGGTAAACAGGGTAAAAAAAAAACAGAATTATATAGGAGAAGAAGTAGGAAGGGCAGCCAATGGGTCACAATTGGTAACACCCAAGCACTCAATACAGGAATTAGGGAAGCAATTGCAGGACTCTTTGAAAGAACGCATGAATAGCATTTTGAATATGGACGATTTTATGGGCAAGGCTAATTTATTTTTTTAAGTTTATTCTGCAGTAGGGGAAGTTCATGACTTACAGATGATCTACCAAAGTGTGATTCAACTTTAGGATGACAAACGATATGTAAGAGAGACTTCTCAGGGGTAGCTACCCATAGAACAAATAGGCAGACAGTCTGACTTGTACTGTGGTAACTTCTTGGTGATTGCTCTATCACGTCCAGAGTGCAACTTGTTTTGCCTTCTAAATTTAAGAGATCAACCTACTAGAAAGGAGTGGAACGATGGTAGGAGTATGGTGCTCCAGTAATAAATCTTATTGCTCGATGATGAAGGGTATTCTTGCTTGGCTAAGGCAGTACTAGGACCCAGACCATATAGGAAATCAGCATAATCCAAAAGCGGTGGTTTGAACCAACCTAGTGAGTAGATGCTTAATCCTGTAGAAAGACCAAGTCTCTATTATAGTTTTTCGATGGTTCTTCAATGTGGTCAGTGGTGAATAGTTTATGGTCAATCTAGAATCCCAGGTGTTTAACTTAAACCTTGAACTCTAAAGATTCACCTAGAAGCATAATAATTTGAGATATAGTACCTAGGGTGTGAGGATTGGTGGCATTAACTAATGGAGAGAAGAACATGGCTTTTGTTTTGGCATTTTAATAGAAGTATTAGGTTCAAGAGGTTTTGCTGCAAATGACTAAAGTCAATTTGAAGATTCTTGCAGGCCAGTTCTGGGGTATGCCTATCAATATAAAGGACAGTATCATCCACAAAAGATGGATGTAGCTGCTTTTATGCCAGAGTTAATATCATTAATGTAAAGTGCAAAGAGCAAGGGTCACAGTATGGTCCCCTGTGGTACACTCTCTGAAGAGGTCTCAGGAAGAAAGGTCACTGTCTGCTTTAACCTACTCATACGACTCAGTAAGATTACTTGTAAACCATTTCAAAATCAAGGAATCTAGACCTATGTTCCAAAAAGTGACCAGAAGCAGGTCATGATCCACCATGTCAAACGCCTTGTAGGTCAAGGAATAGTGCCTTACAGTTTTACAATTTAAGGCATTCTGCCAGTCATTGCGACCTTTACTAGTGTGTATATTGTACTGTGACATGCTCTGAAGCCTAACTGTTAAGGATGAAGCAGATTAAAGGAGTCTAGAATTCTTCTAAGTTGCATATTGACTAATTTCTTGAGTATTTTAGAAATGATAGGAAGCAGAGAAATGGAGCGATGTATTTTTTAGATCGTTAATATCACCGGACTTGAACGAGGATAACATGGGCAATTTCGACAATGGAAGAATACCCTGAGCAAGAGACAAATTGAAAGGATGGGTTATAGGAGCAGCCAGGATATAGTAGCTATGTTTTAAAGTAAGGATCAATATTTTATTTTTGTTTATATATATATATTTATTTGTTCTAAGATTACAAATACCTTTACTAACATACTAAAATGCCAGCAGAATAGGCCTAATGGTCTTTCATGCCTGCTTGTTTGGTCAGCCCCACCCTGGGTGCTGACCTTGCTACCCTACTTCTCTGGCTTCTCCTTCCCAGTTTTGGATATTCTTGCTGCATTGGATTTTGCTTCAAAACCCTTCTCCTGTACCTGTCCCACCCCTCTTGAACCTCTTCACTGTCTTTGCCTCCACCAGCCCCTAGACAGTGCATTCCATGGCTCCACCCACCCTCTCTGTGAAGTAGCACCTCCTCCTTTCTCCCCTGAATCTTTCCCTCCAGCTTCCACCCATGCCCTCTAGTGGCCCCTCCTCCTTCCTTCAAAGCACCCTGACTGTTCCTCCCTATTTACCCTCTTCATGTACCTGAAGACCTCTATCATGTCCCCCAGTCCCTTCTCTCTTCCAATGTGTACATATTTAGCTCTTCGAGCCTTTCCTCATAGGTCCTGTCCCCAAGCCCCAAATCATTTTGGTTGCCCTCCTCTGGACCTCTCCAGGAGGTTAATGTCCCTCTTTAAGTGTGGCCTCCAAAACTGCATGCAGTACTCAAGGTGTGGCCTCACCAAGCAGTTATACAGAGGGGTATCACTTCCTCCTTCTGGAGGTGATCCCCTAGTGATGCATCCCAGCATCCTGTTGGCCTTGGCTGCTGCCTCCTACAAGTCTCAGAGTTGTTCATCTTGACATCTACTACCACCCCAGGTCCCTCTCAGCCACTGAGACTTGTAGCATTCCCCCAGGGTGTACACTTGGCCTGGGTTTCTGGCCCCAGGTGGAGACCTTCTATCCTCCTGCATTGAACCTCAGCTTCCACTTTCTAGACCATCTTTCCAGAGCCTCCAGATCCCCTGTAGGGCCACCCTCCCTCCTCCCCATCCCCACACTTCCCAGTTTTGAGTCATCCGAAAGAGACTCATCTCACTCTTGATTCCTGTCCTTATATCAGAGACGAGGGCGTGGAACAGAGGGCCCAAGGACGGATCCCTGTGGGACCCCACTAATGACCCTCCTTGGGGATGAGACTATCCCACCAACTATGACCTCTGGGTTCGGTCCTGGAGCCAATTGCCTATCCATCTGATCATCTGGTTCCCACCCCATTTCTTCAAGCTTATCCAACAGGCCCACATGAGGAACAGAGTCAAATGCCTTGCTGAAGTCTAGAAAGAGGATGTCCACTGGTCTACCCAGGTCCAAGGCACTCATCACCCAGTCATAGAACTCTACCAGGTTTGTCTGACATGATTTCCAGGATGAATCCATGCTGTCTATCATCCAGGCACCCTGACTTATCCAGGTCCCCTAGCCTCTCCTTGACAAAGCCCTCCATCACCTTGCCCACCACCGATGTCAGGTTGACAGGCCTGTAGTTCCCTGCCTCCTCCTTGATCCCCCATTGGGATAGGCACAATATGAGCCACCTTCCAGTCCTGGGGCACCCACCCTGTCCTCAGAGAGATGGTGAAAAGCTCCACCAGGGGTTTCGCCAGGACATCCGCAAGTTCCTTCAGCACTCTGGGATGTAATTTATCTGGCCCGTGCTTTCTCCATCTTAAGGGAGCGAGGGCTTCCCTCAATCTCTGTTGTGATTTCTACTCCGCTACCTCTTCTCCTGCTTAGCCTCCCCTCCTGCCAGTGAAGCCTCACCTCTCCCCAGACCAGCCGATCGGTAAGGGCCCCATCTCAGTATCTCTGTCTCCTCCCATGTATGATGCAGTACCTCCATTTTCCTTGGTGGAACCTGAGGTGAAGTACTCATTTAATCAATCAATCAATCGATCAAAATCTTTATTTATTCAGGCGGACATCATTGAGCTAAGCTCATTTACAAGATGGACCTGATAGGTCAAGATCAAAATAAGGTACAGTAGCATACATAAACAAATACAGAGAAAAGACAAAGACTTTAATATAAATAAACAGGTACAGTAATAAAAACATATATACAAGCAAGGTAGCTATTGGTTTTGGACCACAAAACAGAATAAATCAGACAGGTTTGACTCCAGTGAAGGTAAGGTATTGGGATTGTGAAACTGGTCAGATGTGTTGTAATTGGATAGTTACTTAAGCAAATAGAGATGGGGGATAAAAAGAAAATGGCAATGGATTGCAGGGGATGTTGTAGCTAAGTTTTAGAAAAAGCATATAAAAGGAGATAGAAAGAAAAGGGGGTAAAGGGTAAGAAGGACTAGGCTTAGTGAAAGCAGTTGCATATCTCAGGAAAGAGACTTGTGAAGAGCTTTTAAAGGATGCTATAGGTATGAAGGTGTTCAATTTTAGGGTCTTCTGCAGAGAATTCCAGGTAGATGCTAAAAAGTAGCTGATTGCAGATCTCCCATGCCGGGTACAGACTTTAGGTATCTTCACAGTATAAGGCTATTGCTTCTTAGGGCATATGACCTAGGTGTAGCCAGAGGAAGCAATCTGAAATATAAGGTGGAAGTTTGTTTGACAGAGCTTTGTAAATCCATAAAGCAGCATTTTTATTCCTCCTAAGGTGTAAGGATGTCCAGCCAACAGCAGTATAGAAACAGTGATGAGTGTTGAAAGGAAGATCTGTGATGAATCTTAGAGCTCTATGGTACAAGGTATCCAGTTTACTTAAATAGGACATAGTACAGTGGCCATATAGGAAATCTGCATAATCGATGAAAGATAGAAATGAGGCCTGTATTAGTCTCTGTTTTGACTCTCTGGTTAGATAGTGTTTGATTCTGAAGAATAGGCCAAGCCTCTGTCTGAGTTTTTCAGGAGCTTCTCAACATGCTGAGTGTAATCAAGTCTGTTATCAATCCATACCCCTAAATATTTGAATTTATCCACATAGTCAAGATTTTCTCCAAGGATGGTGGATAGTTGGGGAAGAGTGTTTGGTGAGAGAGTGGTAGAATATATATTGGTGGAAGAACATAGCCTTTGGCATTTAATAGGAGTTTCTTTTCAAGTAGTTGGTGTTGCAGCAGGGAGAATTCTGATTGTACTAACTCACAGGCCTTTGATGGTGAGGGATTACTGACATACAAGACAGTATCATCAGCAAAAGGTGAACATTAGCATCAGTGAGGTTGGAATCAATGTTGTTGATGTAGATAGCAAAAAGGATAGGGCCCAGGATGGATCCTTGAGGTACCCTCTTAGAAGTGGTTTGAGGAGGACAGGAGCCTTCATTTTTCACCTGCTGTACTCTATCAATGAGGTAACATCTGAACCACCCAAGAGAGGTTGAATCCAGGCCTAAGGAGTGCAGTGAGGAAATTAGCAGCTCATGATCCACGTATCAAAGGCTTTGCTTAGGTCTAGAAATACAGCACAGATGCTTTTTTTTTTGTCTAACTCAGTTTGCCAATCATTTGTTACTTTTGCTAATGCAGAAATGGTACTGTGTCTGGTCCTAAACCCAGATTGAACAGGGTTAAGTACCTTTAGTACCTCAGCCTGCTCCCCCGGTCTTGTGCCCATCTCTCCTCTGATTTAATCCTGCTAATCTGCCCCTTCACCCTTCGTTTTTCCCAATGTATCTAAAGAACCCCTTGTTCCCTCTCCTAATTTCCTCGGCTAGGTTCTGCTCCTTCCTTGCCTTAGCTGCCCTCACCACCCTAGTGGCCCTTCTAGCCATCAGCTTGTACTCCCTCGATCCCTTTCACCTTGAGCACTTGAATTGCTTATAGGCTGCCTTCTTTCCCCACACCACCTCCTTTGAGTTGAGGCTCTTTACAAAGTTTCTACATCACTGGTACAATGGAGACAATTATAAGCAAAGATAACAGTTTATAAAATTAAAAAACACAGTCTTGTAGAGGAAAAAGAACAATAAGGTAAAACTTTGGGGAGGGAAAGGAAAGGAGGAGGGTGAAATCAGGAGACTAAGTGGATGGGAGAAAAGGGTAGGTAGGTGGCGGGAAACAGAGAGAGGAAAGGCGGAAGGCGGGTAAGAATAGAGGTAGTGCAGCCGGGTGGCATTTGTCATGGGCCAGCAGGGAGGTGAAGATAGAGAGGGGTGCTGGCAAAGTGCAGGAGTAGATGTGGATCCAAGGGCATCTTCAAGTATGGAACCAAAGACATGTTTAGCCACAACAGTCACAGAGGTTGGAGGCAGTGAGTGTTAGGTGGGGCCGAGTCTTAAAGGTGCTGAGTGATAGTGAGGATGAGATGTCTCTGGGAAGACTGTTGTACCAAATGGCAGCCTGGTAAGCAAAGGATCTTTGGCCTTGTGTTGAGCGGCAATGCGGGATTTGCAGAAGCTGAGGTTCTGATCCTGGCACGGAGGGTGGATTCTTGGTTGTATGAGGGCACAGACTGGGGTGGGCAAGCCCAGCAAGATTTTCTTAGTAGTAATACAAGTTTGCTGTTTTATTCGATTGGCAAGATTCAGCCATCCAGTTTGAGAATAGAGGTCACAGGTGTGAGTTAGGCATTGGGAGCTAGTGTCAGTTGAAAGGCCTTGTTGAGGGTGGTGGATAAATGTTTGAGTCGGTGGTTGTAGAGGTTATAAATGATAATGCCATATCGATGGATATGATGGAGCTCTGGACAGCGACAGCAAGAGGCTTTGGGTGAAGTATTTCCTATGACGGAATAGCAGGCCCAGCCGGGAGTTAGCAGCTTTGACAACATGGTCGATGTCGGCAGTGTAGGAGAGGTGACGGTCGAGGGTGATCCACAGGTATTTAAAATTTTTGACCTGTTCCAGTGTGGCACCTTGTCTGGTGATAACGGAGAGTTGGAAGTGCTTATGTTTATTATTGAGCTGCTGAAGATCATGGCCTTGTTTTTTTTTTATTAAAAGATCAGTTTGTGCTTTGAACCAATTCTCAACCGAGGAGAAGCCGAGTTGAGATTTTCTTGCAATTTCTTTGGGTCCTGGTATGTGGCAAGGATTATTGCATCATTGGCATACAGGGTGATATGTTCAGTGAAGCAGTCCGTAGGGTGTTAAGGAACATGCTGAAGAGTAGGGGCCCAGAATTTAACCCTGGGTGATTCCAGAGAGGACAGGTTTGGAATCAGAGTGCACATCCCTGATTTTACATGCTGGGAGCGGTTTTCAAGATAGCTTTGAACCAAGAGATTGAATCATTGGAGAGACTAGCATTTTTGTTGGCTCAGCAGGAGGGAGTGGTGGACAGTATTTGGCTTTGGTCAAGTCGATGAAAATAGCACCAGTTAGTTGTCCATTGTCGAGGGAGCTGTGAATGGAGATGGTGACTTAGAGTAAGTCGGAGGATGTACTATGACTTTTCTAAAGCTGTGTTGCTGTTTACACAAAATATTATAATTGTTCAAATGCTCGGTAAGTTGGTCCTACTATACATTCCAGTGCCTTCGACAGGAGACAGAATGGAGATAGGAGGAGAGTTCACATGGTCAGTCTTCTCACAACTTTTGTGAATCTGGGTAACAGTGGCTATTTTCCATTTATCCAGGAATTGGCTAAGGAAAGAGAGATTAAAGATCTTGATGAGGGCCCAATGCCATCAGCTGCTAAGGCCAGAGCTTGAGGTCAAGTGTGTCATTGCTTGTTCTAGATTTGCTGATGGCTTTGGCAACATAGTTTTGGACTTGATGTTTCTTTAGTGCTTTAAAGTAGAAAGGTGGGTGACAGGCATGGGTGGAGGTTGGGGGTGGAAGTTGACGCATCTTGGAAGAAGTCAGAGGGGACAACACTGCTAAGGTCAGTGAAAGTGAAGTTAAAAGTGTTCACAATAGTTTTAGGGTCGAGTGCAGTGTGCCCATTTATGTTGAGTATGTTCGGCAAAGATTTTGACTGCTTCCCAGTGACATCGTTAATGTTTTTCCAGAAATCTCTCCCATTTCCCCAGGAGTCAGTGAGGGCATTTTATAGTAATCAGATTTCTGTTGCCAAATGGATTTGGTGCAGTCATTCCATGCCCATTTATAATTCTGGATGTCAGGTTGCTTACTGAGTTTCTAGCCAGTTCCAGAGGTGGTCCCTGAATTTAAGTTTTTTAGGAGGTCCCTGACAGCCAAGGGTTACTGAGCGATTTCTGAGGGAAATTTATTACAGGCTTCATTGAAAATGTGAATAAATTTCTCCAGTGCAGTATTAGTATCTGTTACCTTGAAGATGGGGACCAGTCCTGCAGACAGAGGTGTGATTTGAGGTGGGGTAGCTGACCACGGATAGGACTCTGCTGGTGATGATTTTGGAAGGGCTTATAGAATTTGTTTGACCAGGTACAGTTGATGGGAGACTGGTCACTGAGTGAGTGAGGAGGACTGAGGTTTTGTGATCCAAGAGGCGTGGTTGGTTAGGATCCAGTTGAGTAGGGCGCAGGTCCCAGTTCTGTAGTTCTTCTGATTGCATAGTCAACCATTTGAGTCAGGTTAGCTGATATAACAGAGTCCTTAAATGACCCACCTTCAGCTGAGAGACAATTAATGTTAAAGTCACCAAGAAGGATGATTTCGAGTCCGCTGGGTGGGATTTCACAAAGTCAAGGACAGCGGTTAGACCAGGTCCCTGTTCCTTAGGAGGTATGTAAACAGTGACAACTGTGAGGGTCTTACTGTGGGCGCCTAATGGAAGTCTGATGGGAAGAATGGTGTTCCTTCCAGGTGTTCCTGGAAGATTGGAATCAATGGTGTCCTCGGAAAGTGTCTTTCACATATGAGACACCCTCCACCTCTTTTGGACTTATGATCAACCTGGAAGATGCTGTAGCCAGGAATGGTGATTGCCTGGTCAGGAATCTTTGAGGTGAGCCAAGTTTCAACTACTGACAGAATGTCTGGGTTATGTTTGGTGGTAAAGGCTTGTAGTGCATCAAGCTTGGAAGTAAACTGCAGATGTTCAGGCACATGATTGAGAGAGTGCCTGTTGGTTTGTTTTGGTTGGAGATGTTTGGTCTGGGGTTAGGGTGAACAGTCCCTGATAGCAGCAGGAGAAGGAGCACAAGTTTCAGGGTGCATAGGTGGAGTTCAGTCAAATAGAGGTCGTTGCTTTTTGAACAGTAGTATGCTGGTGGTAATGTTGAAAATGCAACATTGAAATAGTTGTATATGATGTGGCTAGATGCCTAAGGCTCACATATGAGCAGAGACAGATCAATTTCAGTGGTGTGCCTCCAGTGGGAGGATTTGCCCCATTGCCAAATGATGTAAAATAACCAAATCCACAGGAAAAGACCAGTAACTGTTTGATCTACAGTAACAAGACAACGGATGTATTAAATTCTAGAACATGTGCCTGGAGCATATGCAGGAAGTTAAAACCCTTTGTCAGTGCCTTCCTTTGTTTAAATAGTTGTGAATGGTTCTCAAAGACATGCATATCCCTTTAGCAACAAGGTATATGGAAATGTGGATTCAGTTTGCACTCCCCAGGTCAGAGCTTGTAGAATTTCTTAGCTGTACTTACTTTGATTGTGATGGTTCCAAAAAGTTGATTTATAATGAGAATCCCAATATCTGCTGGTGATGTCTTCCTCTTTCTTAGTCCAGGAAACTTTCATAGATCTCATTTCCAAGAATGGTCTCATTCCTCCAAGCTAAAACACATGAAAATCCACAAAACTAAACTACTGACAGAGACAAACACCCAGCCACACAGCCCAAGTAGGCAGAAATATGGATTACTCTACCGAGTGTTCTAATAAATTTTGGAATTTTGCAATATGATCAGCACCTGTGCTCTTCCTAGTGTCCAGTTCTAATAAAAGATCTTCCACTTGTTTCAGTGAAACAGGACAGACTAAAATGACATTTTGGACAAGGGTGTCAAAGGCTGGACACACTAGGTCCTGAGCACAGAGTTGGGTATCAAGGTTATTGGCAGAAGAGGAATCAAATGCAAGCCCAGCTGTAGCAAAGTGATTGTTGAGGAGGTCAAGAATCATTTGTTTATCTTTAATGTACTGTATGTGCCATCAGAAGCAATTTTAGCCGGTAGAGACTTAGCTGAACTGTGACCCTCACTTTCCTTTATGGTTTTCCAAAATTTATTAGAACACTTGGTAGAGTAATTCAATTTGAAATAGAAGTGTCTGTCTTTTTCTGCTCTGATGAGTTCAGTACATTGATTCCTAACTACCCTAAAGGCTGTTCAGTCAGATGGAAGTTTTGTTTTACAGGCTTTTTTTCAGAGGGAATCCCTGCTAAGTAGGGCAGGCTTCAGGCTGATTGTGAACCAAGGGCATGTTTTTTCATTGTGTGGATTTTAACTAATGGCACATGACAATTTATAGTGCCAAGGACAATATTTTGGAATATCTCATAAGCCTCGTGACAGAGTGGAGGTGAAGTAAAAATCTTGCCAGTTCAAGTACTGAAGATCAGAGAGGAAGGCATGTTGATCAAAGTTTCATCTACCTTTAAAAAGTTATACCTGAGGTGGAAGCTGATTTAGTACAGACTTCATGCAGGTAATGGAGCAATGATGACTGATGTAATTAAAAGAGATGCCTACATGGGTAAGAAGATGGGGGGTTATTCACAAGGATAGGGTCAAGTAAACTACTGTTGGCTGGATTTTTCTTATTAGGATGGGTGGTGTCCATGATGCATTGAGTTAGTCCAAAGGTGTTGCAGATATCTTTTAGAGTTTTTAAGCTAACAGAGAACCAATCAAGGTTGAAGTCACCCATAATGATGACCTCCAAAGAAAGAGTTTCCAATGCATTGCACAGATGGTTCAACATATTGAGCCCCACCGACTGGGGTCTGTAGCTTCCTATAGTACAAAGAGACATAGAGGATGAAAGCTGGACCTTTAAGGTCACACTTTCAAACTCCTTGGCACCATAGTCGAATCAGTAACAGAGGCATTGAATTTGTCATGGATATATATAGCTACCCTCCTATGGAATGTCTGTCAGCTCTGAAGATGTTGTATGATGGGACGTTTATTTTCATTGTCCAGAGTAGAGGTCTAAGCTGGTTTCAGTAACCACCAAGATGCCTGGTTGGTGTGATAAATCCAGGTCTGATAGAGTCAAATTTCCTTAGGAGGCTGCAGGCATTTAGATGAAGAAGACTCATACTCTTAAGTTGGGCCAGATCTGTGGGTGTGGGTGGTGGAAATAGCTGAAGGGGCATGGGTTTAGTTCAACACTGCCTGAGCATAATAATGGCAGAAACAGAAATTTAGTGGACTTAATAGCAGCCTAAGAAGTCAAGTCCATCCTCTTTCATGATGATGGAGGAAGAGGGAGAAGAGTAGCTGAAAGTAGGGCTAGTGGATCCAGTGATGCACATTAAAGTATTTATGCCTCACAGGAAAAGAGATCAGATAGGACAGACAGGGTGAGGTTGGGGAGAGGGCACATGTAGAAAACAGAGTAGAATGAAACTGATGAGGTAGCAAGGTTAGTTCCATAGTGAAGATGAGAGGTTAAATGAGATACAGCTGATTCATTCAGGCTTAAAGTATTAGGTGGGTCCAATGCATGTAATAAACATCCAGATCAAGGGCACAGAAGAACAAACATGCTAGACAACAAAATAATAATAAGAAGGGCTGCATTTTAAGGACCAAGATAAAAATGTCTTGAGGGGAACCAAAACATAAAATGTCTTGAGGGGAAGAAAAGGTCCCTTATAACCACAGAGCAAGGCAGATGTGGTATAACCCTTATGATATCTAATTTCAGGTAGAGCATGCACTAGTAAGATGCAAACTGTAACTGGAAGAAGGGAAGGGCAAAATCCTCTTGTGTCCTAATATCAGGCAGGGTGTATACTACAGGATCACAAAAATGTGTGTGGAAGGAGAGAAAAATTCAAAGGTAGCCTAATGCACCAGAAAGCAGAAGTAAGGAGGTGAGGTGCACTTTTAGTTCTTGATCTCAAACAACACCCACCAACCACAAGACAACTATACAAGACACTAGTGAGGCCGTAACCTGGAGTACAATGTGTGTTCTGGAGACCTTACCTACGTAAGGACATAGACAGGTAGAGAAGGTTCAGAGGAGGGCAACAAAGATGGTGCATGGATTGCATCACAAGTCCTATGAGGACAGGTTGAAGGCACTGAACATGTACTCCCTGGAGGAGAGGAGGGAGAGAGGGATATGATAGAGAGATACAAGTATCTTACTAGGGAGGAACAGGGTGCAGGAATGCACATTTTTAAGTGAAAAGATGTTCCAGGACTAGAGGGCATGGGATGAAGTTGGAGGAGGATGATTCAGAGGAAACGTGAGGAAGAATTTCTTCACAGAACAGGTGGAGGACAAGTGGAACACCCTGCCAGAGGAAGTGGTGGGGGCTGAAACAATCACGGGATTTAAGAATGCATGGGATAGACATAAAGGAATTCTGGAGGTCAGGGTAAGGCAACAGACTTCCTGGAAAACATAAACTGAACTTACAAACTTAAATGGGCAGACTGGTGGGCCATAGGCCCCTTATCTGCCGACACTGTCTATGTATCTATGTATCTATGTAACCAGAGATAGACACTGCTGACGGGTGAGAAACAATGCATTTAAAGAGAGCTGGAGGTGAGGAGGTGGGTGGGAGAAAATTTGAGTTTTCAGTTCCTTAAGGCAAGGCACACCATAAGGCTACAAAAAAGCTGTATTATAGCCGTAGCAAGAAGAGCTTTAGCAGCCTGAAAGGTGAGGGTCCAATCAGCGGGCAGCTCGCCGCGCACGCCAACTGGAAGCTGGTACAGTAAAGCTGCAGCCACCTAGGAGTCCCAGCTGATTCTTGAGTCATACCTGGATTCGGAGCTCGCATTGGGCAGGACAGGTGACACAGCCAGTTGGCTTTTCCAGCCGGATTCACAAGGAGCAGTACAATGACCGTCAAGGGCTAGCCTGGAGGGAGAGAGCAGACAGGCGGATGTTAAGATAAAGGGCAGGGGAAAAAAGAGTAGACAGGAAAGTAAATTGAGGTGGTGGGGCAAGTGAGTACAGACACAGACAAAAGCTAAAGAGGAAGGGAGGGCAGACACACAGAGAGTTGAAAGGGAGTTGTTTGGCTGGCACCAATGACAATTAACCAACAGGATTGACTTTAGCAGCTGTAAAATCCTGAAGGGATAGGAGAAAAAACAGGAGCAGAGCAAAGGTTTCAAAAGTTTAAGTTCAAATTAGCAGCATAATATTCAGAGGGGGTAGAAGGAAAAATAGGAGCAGAGTAAAGGTCTTTGAAGTTTTAGAAAGAGAAAAGACATGAGGAGAAGTTAGAGGCACAGTAACAGTACGTACAATTACACAATCCCCATCAGCTGCTGCTTAAGGTCAGCAGAAAATACAGTCAAATGCACAATCCCCAAAACTACTAGACAATATTTAAACATCTGACTTATCATTCCCTAAATTTGATTATTTTCAGTTCCCAGGGCTAGTCATAAGGCTACAAGAGAAAGCTGTAGCAAGAATAGCTTTAGCAGCATTAAGGTGAGGTCCAATGAGCAGGCAAGCAGTGACTAAGCCAGCCAATTGGAATCTTGTACAGTGAAGCTGCAGCCAATAGGAGTCCCAGATAGAGTCCCAGCCAATTCTTGAAGTTGTACCTGGACTCAGAGCTTGGTGTCGGGCAGGAGGGATAGCATGACTGGATGGCATCTCCAGCCAAAGCCACAAGGAGCAGCGCAATGCCCAGTCAGGAGCTAGCTTGGAGGAGAGGGAGACAGCAGAGAGGCATGTGCTAGGATAAAGGGCAGAGGAACAAAAGAATAGGCAGGAGAGTAAATTGAGGGTGGGGCAAATGAGAACAGACAAAGGCAATAGTTAAAGAGGTGGGGTGAACAGACAGAGAGCTGAAGCGGAGGTCGTTAGGCTACGCCAAGACAATTAACCAATAGGACTGAATTTAGTAGCTGCAAAATGTGGGGGTAGGAGGAAAAATGGAGAGGAGTAAGGTTTCAAAAGTTTTATTTTGAATTAGCAGCTGAATATTCAGAGGGTCGAGGAAGAAAAAAGGAGCAGAGTAAAGGTTTTGAAGTTTTAGAAAGAAAAAAGATGTGAGGAGAACTCAGGGCACATCGCATAGTACATTCAGTTGCTCAATCCCCATAAGTTGCTGGTTAAGTTCAGCATAAAAATACAGCAAAATGCACATTCCCCAGAAACTACTAGATAGTATTTAAATACTTGACTAATCATTCCCAAAATGTTAGTTTTCAGTTCCCCAGGGCAATCCATAAGGCTACCAGATAACACCATAGCAAAGTCATAGCAAGAGGAGCTTTAGCAGTCTGAAAGGCAAAGGTCCAATGAGCAGGCAAGTTGAGACTGCATCTGCCAATTTGAAGCTGGTACAGTGAAGCTGCAGCCAACAGGAGTCCCAGATAGAGTCCTGGCTGATTCTTGAAGTCGTACCTGGATTCAGAGCTTCGCATCAGGCAGGAGAGGTGACACAGCCAGCTGGCTTCTCCATCCAGAGCCACAAGGAGCAGCAGGATGCCTGGTCAAGGGCTAACCTGGATTTGGAGCTTTGGCATTGGGCAGGAGAGGTGGCACAGCCAGCAGGCTTCTCCAGCCAGAAACACAAGGAGCAACAAGACTCGGTCAAGGGTTAACATAGATTTGAAGCTCCAGCATCGGGCAGGAGAAGTGGCGTGGCCCGCTGTCTTCTCCAGCCAGAGCCACAAGGAGCAGTGGGATACCAGGTCAAGGGTTAGCCTGGATTCAGAGCTTTGGCACTGGACAAGAGAGGTGGCATGGCTGGCTCCTTCAGCCAGAGCCACAAGGAGCAGCAGATACCCTGTCAAGGGCTAGCCTGGATTTGGAGCTTTGGCATCAGGCAGGAGATGTGACATAGCCAGCTGCCTTCTCCAGCCGGAGCTGGAAGGAGCAGCAGGATGCCTGATCAAGGGCAAAATATAAGGGGATTTTGCATGGTCATTACAGCAATAACAGAAATGAAAACACTTAGTGCATTATTTTAAACATTTTTATATGAGTAGAGAGGTTATCGTGAGTGGAAATAACATTTAATTATTTATTTTAATGTAAGGAAGTTTTACTTTTGGGCCTAGTTGAAGGTTTTTACTTAAGAGTAAAGGTGGCAGCCATGCTTGTGATGGGAATCAGGAATGGGTTAGTGGCGCATGAATTCAACATGCGATTTGTCAAATTCCAGTAAACATGGTTGGACCTTTCTCATTACAGGGCAGTACTGGCATATAAACATATGCCTATGGGATGGTAACAGTTAATCAGAACACAGCATTTCACCTGTCCATTCTGTAATTATTTCTTCCCCAATGTGTTATGACACATAGAAACATAGACTTTGACAGCAAATAATGATCGCTAGGCCCATCTAGTCTGCCCATTTCCCTACCTACAGGATAGGCCATAGATCCTAGTTAACCAACAGACAATTTCTTCCTACCCCACAAGAATTGTCTTATGTCTGTCCCATGCATTCTTGAATTCTCCCACAGTTTTAGACCCACAACCTCCTCAGGAAGGCTGTTCCATGTATCCACTACCCTCTCTGTGAAATAATACTTCTCACATTGCCCCTGAACCACCCTCATTCTATCTTTAAAATGTGTCCCCTTGTTCTTGCAAGTCTCTTTTCTGAAATATGCTACCCTCTTGGACTTTGTTGATTCCACTGAGGTACTTAAAAGTTTCTATCATGTCCCCACCTCTCCCTCCTTTCCTCAAGGGTTATACACATTAGACACATTTTTATTATGACATCTAATATAAAGTTATAGCACCCAGATTCCTTGTTAAGTACCAAGGTGGTCATGAAACCTGTTTTTAGCTGGAGGAAACTTGTGCTGAGACTGAAAACTAAAATGGTGGTATACTGTTTCTTTTAGAATATTGTATCTCTGACAAAAATACAATTTAGTGGGATGCTGTATCGTTATTTGCCAGCTTGGGCTGCTGACACAGAGCAGACTGACGCAAGTAACCTACAGAAAATAAGATATTTAATACTCAGAGTGGCAAACTAGATAAATATAGGTTCAAGCACTTTGAGTCTTCATTGAGACAGGTCTTTAAATCATGTTACTAAATGTACAAAAATAAATCCTGCTGACTGGTCAGTCTGTGTCTTTACCCATGAGTATATCTCTTAATGTACCCATTGATAAAGTCCCTGCTATTAGTTTTAATTTTATGAAAGGTTTTCATCTTTTAGTTTTTAGATCAATTTTGTTTATTGTAATAATGCACTGCAGGGTATGTGTTGTAAGATTTGCCTGCTTCTCATGTTTTGACACTCAGCTATGCCTCATGCCTCACCACACAAGATGTGAGTATATCCCACAATAACATATACCCTGTTATGCATTCTTATTACAGCTATAGTAGGTGTAACCCTACATACGTCTTGTGAGCACAGTAGAAATGGAAGATTACTGGATACAATACTGATCAGACTTTTAAACAGTGGAGGTGAACAGCAAACACTGCATTCACTGCACTATTTAAAAGACTGACCAATAGAACTACAGCACTGTCTGCCATGTCCAACATGGCTGCCAATTTTCTTCTCATGTCACGATGACTTACTCATGCGCACTAGACTCCAGATACATGGTGGCACAGTCCACCATGATCAAGATAGCCAGCAGGGTTTTCTGTGCATGCACAATGACTCACATGTATATTGAATTCTCTTCATCTTGGAGATGGCGGAATGTGCTGTCAAGCCACTGGAGTCTGTGTGCATGTCTGATTGTCACACGTGCAGAAAACTCCAGTGGTCATCTTGAACACTGCGGATGATGCTGTGTTCCTTAGAAACGTCAATTGCAGCCATACCAGCTCTGGCCAGAGTTTGAAGTAGACAGTGTGGAGAAGCTAGTTAATAAGGATATCACATCTTCTTATGAGCTAAAGGGTTAATAACTCTGAGCAAGTGTTTTTAAGGGCATAACTGAACGGCTTTGTGCATTCCAGCAGGGGCCAACACCTGACCACGAGTTCCTTTAATGCTACTAAACTGAATTTCATCAAGTCAGGTCGTTTCTAAGATCCTAATGCATGAATTGTACAGGTCAGTATTGAAGCCCCTAGTTTTAAGGTGGACTGAGATAAAAGCAGCAAAAAGCTGTGGTGTTATACATGTCAATAAAATGGAATATTGCTAATGTTTTTGAAAATCTGGGAATTAGGTGAAAACTTCACAGGAGTGGTATCCTTATGTTTTGCCCTTCCCAAATTAGGATCTATATCCCAGTGTTATTCTTCAGCTGTATTACTTTTCACTTCAAAGTCATTTCTTGAGACATTCATTAGTTTTGGTTCTGTCTCTGTAAAGTTGGACCCTTATGAAAAGCTCAAGAGAAGGCCAACTTATTTAATATTCATTTTACAATGTTTTCTCCCCAAAAGCACCTGGTCCTGTAGACACTTATGCAAATATTGTAATATTTAAAGAAGAAATAAGTAATAAAATAAAAAATCTAAATGCACACTCTTCCCTGGGATGCAACATGATTACAGGGATTATAAGTTGTCAATAAGACATGACTGGGTGTTGGTAGTACTGAGATACCTGCACATCCAGGAGTGTAGTGAGACATGAGGCTGCAGGCCAATGCCTTCAGCCCTGGGCATGCAGGTATCTCAGCACTACCAACACCTAGTCATGTCTTATTACACTTATAAAATAGGTTTGACTTAAAAAATACAAACATTTTAAATTTACTTAATTTATTCTTCCAAATAATGTTATGCTTGAAAAAATAGTCCCAAACAAAACTTAAAAATAATAAAGCTCAGTAGATCACACAATGCACTGCCACTCCATTATCATACTCATTATGTTTCTATATTTCTGTGTTATATAAATGCTATTATATAGATGGCCATGGATGGCAGCTGTTGTATTTGATTTGTTCCTCACCACCTCCAACCCTGACATGAGACGGACTGTACATCAGCATTAATACCAGCTTGGCACCTAAGAAAGTCTTACTGCAGCTAGGCACCGCTTACTATGCCAGTCTGCTATCATCCTCATTAAAAGAAAAATAAACTATTTGAGCAGTTTCTGAAATAAAGCAACACCAATCTCTCAGAACCTTGATCTTGAATGAACTACCAATTGCTACAGTGACCACTGCATTCCTTATTCTCATTTATTCTTTGTCTGTACAACTGGGCCGTTAAAGAAAAAAACTCTGGTCTGAGCCGATAGGGCTGCATGAGAATAATTTGGGGTAAAATATTTATTAAAATTACCAATGGTACGAGCCTGCATTAGAAATATGTAATGTAGGCTCATAAAGTGTTCTTTGTAATGTTTGTATGCCAAATTTTCACCATAGCCTTTTATGACCTGCTTTATGAAGAAGGGCAGAGCAAATGTTAAAATCCTGCCTGAAAGGTGATCTCACGCACATGCTGAAACATTACCTTCCAGGATATAAAAAAAATTTGGGCAGGATTTGAAAATGAAAGCTGTCACATTCATGAGGTGCTGTAAAGATATGGCCATGTTGCAAATCTGGGTAAAAATATTCAAAATTACCAAAGTTACAAGCCTGCATTCATGAAATTCAACATAGGCTCATAACTTTGTTGTTTTTAATATTTTTACACCAAATTTCAAAAATAGCCTTATTATGACCCTACCTCATTAACAACGGCTGAGAAAATGTTCCATTCCTGCCCAAATGGTGATTTAGCCTTAGGGACAGCAAAATCACCTATCAGTATCTAAAAAAATATTTAGGCCAGGATTTGAAAAGTGACAGCTGTCTTTTTTTTTTTTGAGTCTTTGGAAACTGGGTTAGGCTCACTAGGCAAATGTGCCTTTTTCGGGGCGACCGGGAGCACTGCGGTTAAGTGACTTGCTCAGAGTCACACATTATGCAAGTGGACTTTGTGAGAATCAAACCAAGGTCTGGTCTTCTGGATGTACCAAGCTCATTCACAGCTCATTACTCTAACCTCTAGGCTATACTGCTGGAGGTGCTATAAAGATATGGCTAAGTTGTAAACCTAGGGCAAAAGTATTGAAAATTACCAAAGCTATGAGCTTGCATTCACAAAATTCAATGTAGCTCATAATTTTTTTTAATATTTTACACCACATTTCCAACATAACAATCTGTCGACCATATTTCATGAACAATGGCAGAGATTTTTTTCAACTCCTGCCTGAAAGGTGATTTGCACAGCGACCATGAAATCACCTTTCAGCACAGATTTATCTAATGCCACTTGCATTGTTCTTGAGGTGGTGTCCAAAAAAGGTATGTTGAAAATTTGAGGTACAAATATTGAAAAATGGCCAAGTCATGTTACTAAGTTCAAAAGCACATTGAATACATTGAACTGGTTTCCTCAGTTTCCTCATTTTCTGGTCCAGCATTGAAAAATGAAGTTATGTCTGCAGTCCAGAGAGGATTACTACACTGAACTCCTGATGAGTAGGTAGGGGTTTGGGGTTAGTGGATGGTGGGTGCTGAGTGGGAGGGTCAGGTGGGGGTAACAAATGACTGCAAAAGATATTGATGGATGGTTTCTTTTTCAGGGTTTCAAAATAAAAGACTAAGGCCCAGAGCATGACACTGAGGGATTAGGCAACCCCCAGTGTCACTCTTGTGTTTCTGGGGGTGGGTGCTGAGAGGGTGGGTAGGGTGGGGGTTAAAAATACACAGCCCTGGGAATTGGAAAAGCAAGCAGGCAGGCAAGCAAAGCACTGGCGTATAGCCTATAGGATGCAGGTGAGTAATGAGCTGTGAATGAGCTTGGTACATCCAACAAAGGGTAGAGACCTGGGTTTGATTCCCACAACCTCACTTGTATACTGTGTGATCATTACCGACTCTGAGCAAGTCACAACCACCAGCACCTCAGTATAAAAAGTCCCTTCTTACTTAAGTGCATCCAAGAGTGAAAGCCAAGGCAATAAGTCAAGTTGAGTAACAGTCCACTGCCAGGGAGTTCAGTCCAAGAGACAAGACGGTGGAAGGAGAGCCTGGCCTTGTTGACAAACACACAGGAGCAGAGTGCAAGTCAGTAACCACAGAACCAACCAACAAAATTAGCATAGAGAGAGAAGAATGGGCTTTGCAGGACCCCATTACTTTTATACCTGCCTGATTCTCGCATTCCCCTATAGCTCCATGGTTTGCCTGCTTCATGCATGCAAGTGGCTTGGTCTTCATCGGTGACTCATCCTACTAGGTGGTGTTATACAGCCAGGTCTGTTAAGAACAAGGCTACCATAATAGCAGATCTTGTTGAGACATCAGAACTGACTTGCATTACGGGACCTGGCTGGATGAAAATGAGGGTCCAGTTCTGGCCTCAGCTGTTCCAGCCGAGTACCGGTGATATACCGCCCATGGATAAATCATATGGTGGGGGCGTAGCTGTTTGTTTTCAATCAGAACTAGACCTCACGGAGGTACCAGTGGAGTCCACCAGATCCTTTGAATGTATTGTGGGTATGGGTATGGGGTGCAGAATACTGTTCCCCTACCATCCACTCGGCGATGGGAGCAATTTCTGCAGAAAGTCACAGACTTCATTGTTGATGTGACTGGATCCCCAGATGGTTAATTCTGTGGGATTTCAGTTCCTTAGTCAATGATGAACTCTTGTATTTTGGATAAGGACTTACTCCAACTTATGACATTGTTGGGTCTCACACTGGTGGTTTCCTCTGCAAACCACTTTAGTGGTCATTTATTGACCTGGTGTTCCTCCTGGGGATAGAAATCTCTGACTTGGTGGTGGAACCAGTTAGGTGGTCTGACCATTACTCTGTAAAGTTCAATTTAGTGGCTCCCCTAACAGGCCATCCCTACAGAGATGGTCCAGTACCATCATTTAGGGACTTACCCTAAGGGCTGAACAGTGGTACTGGACCTATTGTGTTTACTGAGTGAATACATGGATCCAGGGAGTCTGGTGCTTGCCTGTAACAGGGTAGTGGCATAGGCAGTTAAGTGCCAATATAGCATGACCACAAATCATAAAGTCATAGTAGCATTACATTATAGTTGCCACATTAGCGTTAGTATTTGTCAGCACTTACATGAAATAGCGTTAAGCAAGCTAGATGGTGAAGGGCAGCATAATATTTATTATTACCTTGCATATTGATGACTGATGTGATTAGACCATGCTCATAACACACAATCTCAGACCACCTCGAGTGGACCCCAAAAACACACATGGACATTATCAGCCACACTGAAACACTGCCTGCCATATTTAAATTCTTAGTTCCTGTCTCATGTGCTTAGATGGAAACATTAGAACACAGCGTTCTGCAATACAAAGGTACTGTTTATTAACAAGCAATTCAAAAATGTATTTCTTATCCAAATGATCAAACGATAAAATCTCTTTATTATCAAAAGGATAAAAAAAATAAATCTAAGTTATTTGTTAAAAAGCACACAGTGCTACTGGATTGGGGCTGGGGCTCACATAACAGAGCAAATAAACAAAACTATATATCATCAAAGAGGAGGAAAAAAGAAATATACTTTTGTTTGTTAAATAGGTCACATTACTATAGGAATGGTGGGCCCACACAACATATTACACAACCAGTATGGCAATAAATCATTTTCAGTTCATGCACAGTTCACAATAGGGTTACTACAGCTGAAGAACACACGCAGCTATAAGGCTGTCAGGTATGCTGTCAGGTAGCAAATATAGCTGCTCGCTATACATTTTGGTGATCTGGGCTGTTAATTACATCCGCTGTCTTGTAATAGCGCTACTATCATTGGCGCTAGTATGGCATAGAAATGAATCATGCTATTTGTGATGTGTTATAGATTGACACTGCAGAGGCCCTGGATTCCATCACTCTTGTTCATGTTCGACCCTCACTTTTCGTCCAAGATTCCCATGGTTTGATGGGACCTTGAAGGAACTGAGGAGAGTGGGTCAAAGGTTAGAGAGACCCCTGGTGGAAATCAGGCTGGAGGTTGATGGAATAAATTGATGGACCATTATTCTGTTCATCAATCAACAATCTCCGTGAAGAAGGCAGAATTCTGCCCAGGGAGACTGCCACCATACAAAACTGACTAGCTCAGCTGTTCCTGACTGTGGACAGATTGTGCAATCCAATCTGCCTTCAGCCTTTTCACAAGAAACATGTGATCGTTTCCTCATTTTTTGCAGACAAGGTTGCCAACACCAGGTCCATGATCTGCATAGCTCCTCTAATGGGCATTGTGGAGGTCGGCAGGAGGTGGTGACTGCTGGTTTGTTTGGTTTGACTTCGACCTGCTGGATATCATGGACATAGTGAGGGATCATCCAGACTCTCGACCGACCAGCTATAGTTTGGACCCGGCCCCAACGCATCTGCTTGTGCGGTGCGTTGATGAAATTGGCCCAGTCCTGTGCAGGTAGTCTGGAGGTCATTGGAGAGGGGGTCTTTCCAGACCTCATAAAGAAGGCCACCCCATGACCTATGACCACTCCTGTAAAGCCCCTCCCTTAACCCGGACTGTCTGATCAACTACAGACTCATCTCTAACCTGCCTTTAGTAGGCAAGGTTATTGAGAAGGTGGCTGCGCTGTAGCTGGATGGTCACTTATCCACCCACAATGTTTATGATACTCCCAGTCTGGATTTAGGAAAGGTATAGCACTGAGACGGCCCTTATTTGGGTCCTAAATGATCTCCTAATAGCGAGAGATCAGAGATCTCATTCCATCTTGGTCCTCCTTCATCAGGGCTTCATTTGGCAACCATGTTGTTTTCAGTGTACATGCTGCCATTTGGAGACACTATTAGATGTGTACGGTCTGAGTTTCACTGCTATGCAGATGATACTCACCTGTACATGTCTTTTGCACCTGAATGAGATGATGTCCTCTTGATGTTTAACAGCTGACTGTCTGAGATCCAGGATTGGATGAGTGCCAGTTGGTTGCGGTTAAACCTAACTAAAGCCCAGGTGTTGGTTTTGGACCCAGATCAGTGGGAAGCGGGTCTGTCAGCTGGATGACCCTCAGGCTTTGGCTTGGGGTCCTCAGCTGAGTGACCTCAGACCAGTACGTAACTTGGGCATTATTTTGATGATGGTTTAACCCTGAAATCTCAGGTGTCTGCCATTGTCAGGACTTCTTTCTAGCATCTGGGGAATATCACCTAGGTGAAACATCTGGTTCCTCCTGATGATCTTCCAACATTGGTTCATGCCTTCATAACCTCCCACCTTGGCTGCTGCAATGACCCTTACCTAGGGCTACTGGGGGTTGCTATCCATCGCTTGCAGCTAGTGCAAAATGTGGCTGCCAGGCTGCTGACTGGCACCTCTCGGGCCAGTCACATTATGCCTGTGCTCCAAGAACTGCCCTGGCTGCCAGTTTAGTGGTGGCTTACCTTCAAGGTCAGTCTTCTGACCTATAAAGCCTACATGAACTGGAACCCTGCTACTTGCAAGATCTTCTGTGTCCCTCCTGCCCTCTCTGCTCCACCGATGAGAGATTGCTAGAGATTCCCAGGGTGCTATTGAAGACATTTGGTGCTCGAGCCTTTGCATTTGCAGCCTGTACCCTGTGGAATTCTCTATTTTGTTGGGTGAGAGACTGCCTGACCATCCAGAGTTTTAAATCAGCTCTTAAAGACCATCTTTTAGCCTGGCATTTCCCAAAGGTTTTAGCTGAATGGTATATTTTAATATGGAGAACATTAAGCATTTTAATGTAGTGATATAAATTTTAATGGATTGCTTAATAATTTATGTTTTAATGGATTGTATATGTGTATGACTGCTGTACAAGCACCTTGATCATTCGAAAGGTGCTTTTTATAAAACACTTGCTTTGGCTTTTCAGTAGATGGGAGGCACCAATGCAGGGGCACATCAAACAAGTCCCTGATCACAAGGAGGTGTCATCTGGGGGTGTCTATGTTAACAGGATGCAGCGTGGCTGGTGAGGAGTGGCAGATTAAAAGCCAGGACAGTCAGTTTTTCGTGGGCACAGAGAGGGAGGGTTTGGTGGGAGGAGGAAAGTAAAAAAAAAAAAATAACTGCACATGCACAGTAGTGTACGAGGGAGGAGTGGAGACGAGGCAGTGACAGGAGTTGTGATCAAGACACTGGGGTACTGGGCACCCCAAGCGTCACTATTATATTTTTGGGTGGTGGGGTGGTGGATGGTAGAGGGAGGGTCCAATGGGGGTTATGCATTTCACTGCTGAAAAGGAAAAAAAAATAGTCTGAGACAGGGTGTTCCAAAGGCGTGGCGGTGACTCTTTTTGTCACTGCAACATGTTGTGCATTCACAAAGGAATACAGAAGTCTTTTCTGAAAGCAAAAGATCTGTAGGGCTCCATCCACTACAACCCTAAAAAATTGCTCTGCAGCTAATTGCAAACCACTGAACAAAGGGAAGTCACGAGGGTCCAAAGGATGAACCTCTGACTGTTGCATTAGTGAATGGGTGGTCATGGTCAAGAAGCCAGCTGCTGTGACAATTTGTAGACCAGTGGCAGGGTGTAGTGGTAAGCACGTGGCCAGTACTGGAGTTGAAAAGCTGTTGGGAGTGTCCACTTTGTGCTAGGTCAAGAGGGCTGTTACGAGAGTGGCTGGGACCATGTGCTGGCTAGATGCGGGTGTGAGGATAAACAAACAGCAGGAGGATGTGAAGGCAGTCGCTTCCAGTTCATGGTACATGTGAAAGACAGCTGCATTGATGTGTGGGTGAGCAGCTCAGAGGATGAGCAAGCCAGACACTGGCAGTGTGAGTAGTTCATCAGGTGGCAGTGCATGTGGGCCAGTGTCCAATAGTGTGAGTAGGCATCGGCGAGGAAGATGTTTAAAAGCAAATGGTTGTAGTAATTATTTATTATTTTTGGAGGGTGTAGGTGTACATTTTATTAGAAGTCCCTTTAGAATTTGTTATGGACAATTGGTGGCACTGGAGATTATCAGTACTTATTGAGTTGTTGTGACTGACTGTAGCTTTCATTTTTTTTTCTTTCTTCTTGAGCTGTGAGAGATCACAAATGCAGAGTGGCTGAAACTTTACACCTCACAGAGAATAGAATCAAGAGGACTATGGCTAGGCAGAGGAGCAGTACGGTGATAAGGCACTCTGTAGAGGAACGTAAAGTAAAATGTTGTCCTGGGTAAGACGTTTAACAGTGTAACTATTTTCTGGTGTCTGTGTCACTGCAGGGTGGTTGTTATAGTTTCCACACAGCTGGTGATGTTATTTGATTTGCTAGCAGTTGAAGGAGTGTTGAGTAGTGATGTGGCAACTGGCAGTCATCAGCAGATAAAGTGGGTGACTGACAGCATTTTTAAAGAAAATTCAGAGTCACTTGGAGGGGCTTACAGTGAGATAGAAACGAGATCTTGGGTCCTTTTTTTTGTTTGGGAACTTTGACTCACCACAACTCGCTCAGTAAGGGATTTTTCATGTTGTATAGTAAGAACTGGGACACGCTGCAAGAATGCATCAAGGGGTTTCCATTTTGCAGTTAATGGTGGTTGCTGTGTCCTGACTGACAGCAAAGCTTTCAACCTTGTGCCTCATCAGGCTGTTATTAAGAATTTAAAACTCTTCAGGCATTGATTAAAAAATATGTTAAATGGAGCTCTGACTGGCTTGATAAACAAATCCCAGAGAGCTGTGATTGATGGACAGTTGTCAGATTAGGGAGTTCATACTATGAGTCATACTAAGGTAAACTAATGCAAACAAGGAATGTAAGGCTGACATGCCTATGTTGCTCAATTAGTAGTATTGCAACACACCCCATTCAATATTTATTAAGTCAATCTGTTCAAATTCAAGTTTTAGTTTTACTACATATAATATCAATTGGTAGTGCATTACGGGGTTTATAATACATTGGTTAAAAAAATATTTTCTTTAGTGGTTCTACAAGCATGTACTGACAACTGTAGCAGATATGAACATATGAAGAAGTCAGCAGAAGAAGGCCAGTTGGACTACAAAGTCTGCTTTATTGCAGGGTCTATAGCTTGAGCTACTGTCCCTGCCTTCCCTCCACTCCTCCCATCCTCATTACCCATGACCTTTACCCTCCCCTATACCTGTCTCCAGCCTCTCTTAAAGCTACCACTGTCTTCAACAAAATTACCTCCTCTGACAGTGCATTCCAAGTGTACACCACCCTCTCTTTGAAGAAATGCTTCTCACCTCCCTTCTATACGCTCATCCTCCAGCTTAAGACTATGCCCCTCATGTTAGGTTTACTCAGCTTAAAGAGACTCTCCTTATCAACCTTATTTATCCCTTTTCAGGTACTTGAAGGTCACAATCATGTCCTCTCTCTCTCTTTCTCCTGTCTTCCAGGAGTACATTTTCAGTGCCCTCAATCTCCTCCATAAGCTTACTCTACTGACCAGCTATCATCTTTGTAGCCTTCCTCTGGACCTTCTCCAGCAGATTAATGTCTTTTTGAGGTGCGAGCATCAGTACTGAACTCCATACTTTGATGCGACCTTACCAGAGACCTTGTACATGGGCAGTATAACCTCTTCTCTCATACTACTGATCCCCAGATATGCATCCCAGCATCTTGTTTGCCTTTGCATGACCTCTTGTATTTATAAAGCTTTATTTAAATAAAAATTTAGCTCAGTCGAGGTTGTGTCTAGTGGTGTGTCTCGAGGTCCATTTTGTGGCCACTTGAATTTCTTATCTTTCTATAAGACCTCACTACCAACCTTAGCAATTGGTCCACTAAATACACAGATGATTCCAAGACTGGGAAACTTGTGATTCTACAGAAGAAGCAAAGAGGCTACAGAAGAACCTGAATCTAGTCTCTAAATCACGGTCCCCTCAGTTCCCTAATCACGGTCCCCTCCCACCTTCGAGGACTACTCTCTCCCAAAAGACATACAGAACCCGGAATCAACTGCAATCCACCTTCTCAAACATCCTAGGATGTTCTCCAACTTCTGACAATCGTTCTTTCAAATTTGCTGCCCCTCACCTATGGAACTCCTTACCACCCAGCTTGACAAACTCAACCACCCTTACCCAGTTCAAAAATGGACTCAGACTATATCTTCTCAACCTTAGTCTCTGTGGTTGTAACTGTTAGCACCTCCATACCTTTTTGTTTGACTGCTGCGCTGCTTGAACAATCCCTGCAATTTGTCTTGGAATCCTAATATGGTCAATCACACGTGAACTGGTTACTTCCTATACACTCCTTCCAATGTTCATTAATGTAAATATTGTACATTTTGTACATAGTGTGTGAATACATGAGCACTGTATGTATATGTGAGTCTGCCTGAGAACAAATTACTACCCGTATAAATATAGCAAATGTAATACTGTGAAACAATTGTAACTAATATAACTACTGTATACTGTATTTAACTGTTTTTTCAATATGTCCTTTTCTGTAACTAACTCCGGGTCGCTCCTGAAAAATGGACCCTCGGTCTCAGTGGGCTCACCCGGTAAACAAAATCTAAATAAATAAAATAAATAAATAAATGGGCCTCTATGTAGGAGATGCATTTTGATCATTACAAGTGCAGTGTCATGCACATAGGATATGAAAAAAAAAAAAAAAAAGCACCTGTACTTTTTGTGTGGAAAGCAACTAATCAAAACTATCAATGAGAAAGATCTTGGGATAACAGTTTCAAATAATTTAAGCAGTACTAAACATATTAATGAAGTAATTAGTAAATCTAACGAAAGTGGAGAGAGTGGTGGGCACATGGAATCACCTTCCTGCAGGTTGTAGGGTCAAAACAGTGGGAGAATTCAAAATGCATGGGGCAGCCATAAGGCACTTATAGTGGGGAGTAGGAGGAAGTAGGCTGTTGGAAAACTAGAAGCTGCAGCTTATCAAGTAGGTAGGAAAATGGTCAGACTGGTTGGGCCAAGTGGTCCTTATCTGCCATCAATGTCTGTGTTTCTATGTTTCTATCATGTGGGCCATACTTAGAAGCACTAGGCTGGACTTGCATCAAGTTCTGCACCATGACACTTATTTTTGGCAGTGCACAACCCCTTCACCACAACTGCAGCCAATGTTACAATCTTGGATGCAGTCACAATTCCACAATTTATGCCAGCTTGCACCAAATATCTGGTGCAAGCTCTGTAAAAAAGCTCAGGATTGCTGCAAGCTAGAGCACAGAAAGTTAGTTTAACTTGCAGCAATTTGCATGAGATAGAAAATCCTGATCACAGTCCGAGAATGCCGCAGGCCCCTGCACCATTTGTTCAATGCAACATGGGCTTGAGGCATTCTTGGAGACTTGAAAATCTGTCCATCAAGTCTAAAGATCCCATGGATTTGCTACTCTTTATAGATCCTACATCTGTCCTCATTTAGATTATTGCTCCCAATTTAGTGTGCTTTCAAAAAATGACATCTTCCAGGTTGAAAGGGTACAAAAAAATGACTAAACACAGGAATGGGTTAAAGGCACTGGATTATTCAGAAAGATTAGAATGTTAAACCTTATGGGCCAGATTTTCAAAGCGTGGTGAGGGGTTTGTGCCAAGCTCTGCACCATGACACCTAGGTTCTTGCAGTGCACCAAACCCATCACCCCAGCTGCACCTGAGTTTACAGTCTTGAAACAGTTATGATAGTTTTCATGATTCCCAGCAGCTTGTGACAAACATCACACACAAGCTCCATAAAACCCCTGGAACTGTTGCAAGTTAGACGAAAAAGCTGCTCTAACCTGAGGTAATAGATAGAAAATCACATTATGTGCCATAAGACCCATGCGTTGTATTATCGGTACACCTGGGCTTGCAGTGATGTTCTGCCATTTGAAAATCCTGCCCTGTGTCTCTTGAGACAAGACACTTAAGAGGAGGCCAGTTATTTATATGGCAGATCATCAAAGACCCTTACCTGATGATAGAACTGAGTCTGAAATTTTAAGCAAAATACTGCAGGTAAGATATCGATAATTCAGTAACTTAAGAATAACATTTTATTTTCACAGAGGATTATTAACGACTCAAATTTCTTAAAATTGAAATCACAAGTTAGAGTAAACAGATTAAAAAAGACTTGTTAGCTGCCAGGATTCTAGACCTGTTAGCAAAACATGACATAGAAGTCCAGGGTATCTCAGAGCCATTTATTCCAAGTCATGTAGAAGAACAGAGTACCTGTGCTGGGAGTTCAGAATCCCACCAAATACCGCAATGTCATCATTGAAACTCTGAGAACAATTGCCTTAAGCAGAATTTTGTATTCTGAGATAACAAATTATGTTACTAAGCAACAAAATTTGCCAAAAGGAAGGAAAGTAAATACAGCAAATCTATTGGTTAGCTAGATGGGCCACCGGAGCACACAACAGTTAGTTTACTTTGATACATAGTGCTAAGAGTACATAGTTGACTTACTACCTTTAGTTACAATTCCATTATTCTTAAAAATAGGCTGATCATTTCATCCTAACAAAAGATGTGGATGGCACACACGCATTGCTGGCGTAAGCATGGTGAATAATTGTCAATAAGCACATCCTATTAAATATCAATAAGTACAGATGTGCTTTATGCTGCTGAGGTGTATACTAGCCTACTTGTGGTTCTCTGGGCAGTGTAGATCTCTATAGTCCTCTCATCATTTCCGGATAAAAGGCAATACCAGTAGGGATAGTGTTGTGATCTACAGTCTCACTGACTAGGTAACATAAAGAAATTTAAACTGAACATGATTTTGTTTAAGTGTCTTGCTAAGGCACCATAAGATAATAGGCAGAAAAAAATCAAGAACACTTGAATAACAACAAAACTATTAAATGTGAGTTCCAACCAAGTGTTGGATAATACTGTACATAATCACCATCATGGAATAAGTCACTTAGAGAATCACCAGCTTTAGTAATTTAATTTCTAAAATGAATGAGATGTGTATCCTATTTAATATTCTATTTAATAAGTGTAAAATATTCAGGGCAAGTGGGTCATTATCACATTAAACACTGGTAGGTACTGCTCAGATAGTCAGGGTCACTAGCAATGTAGTAATGTGGAACAAGTTCTATAACTGTATGGCCAATGACAGTGCTCTCTTCATGTACAAAACAGAAGTTATGCATAGTAGCACCACAGGTGAGAGGTCCACAGCAGACTGTCTCATAGTTGGTTACAGGCACTATTGTCTCATCACTGTTGTAGGTCACTCTAACCTGAGGAAGATGCCACTTTGAGTTGTACTGAGCAGGAGGTATTTGTCATCTAGCTGGTGAGGTGTATATTTATTTCTGCACATGTGTTGCATTTAGCATTGAAGATGATGTGACACTAACAGGAGCAGAAACCTTGTCAAAGAGGTTATTATCAGACATATATGACCAGTTCACAGTCTGGCAAATAACCACACATGGGCATGGGTTACATCAAAAATATCACATTGACACAAATAGTGGTAGCCCAGCATGTACAACAGTTAGTATGTGGAGCTATCCAGGCATCCAGACATGGATGAAATATCAGTGGAGGAGCAAATCGATCTGTTCTCCTAGGACGATGCTCTCAAGAAGGCCCACACAGTGGACTTTAGCCAGCTTATTGAAAATTAAATCCAGAAAAAGGGCAGCACCAGCATCCGTCTCAATTTATGAAAACAACATTTATTGTAGTACATGCCTATAAAGAAGCAGTGGCAATAAAGGCAGACTCACAGCTCCCCAACTGGTTTCGCGTGCATGCACACTTCCTCCCTTGAGGAATTATATATCGTGATTAAATCTGAAATCTTCCCGATTCCAAATCCCAGAAGAGATTGGTGATAGTGTTTATGGCATATGTACCATAAGTGGAAGAGAGAATTTCCTTGCCTATGTGTTTCTCTTGTGCTTCTTTATTATTGTAAAAGATCAATTCACTGATTTTTGTCTTGGGTCTCATTAAACAAACATGCTATATCATGTATGTTATACATTGTAAAGCTTTCCTCCTGGGATAAACCATTAATACCATGGAGCATGTGCTGTATGACATCTTGACTAAATTTTCTATTAAAATATTTTGCAGGATGTTGAATTTTTGCCAGATTGGCTCCATTCCAAATTGTCATGCCTGATCCAAACATACCAGTAATAATGCCAGCAATGCCTGTTATATCTAAAACTCCCAAACTTCTTTTTAGGATGTTTTAGGCAGAACACTCCTAGGAGCACCCACAGTATTGTGCCCAACTATAGGAGTCTTGAGCACATGCTTGATATACTGCCATTAGATTGCGTTGCACAACAGTGTAACATTTGGAAGCGTTTGTCGTGGCACAATGGATGAACTCAGCCATGTTCTAGCATATAAAGTTCAAAATAAAAGGAAAATGCATAAATTGTACATTATTAATGAGTGTCCTAGGGATGGATGTTGTGGCCAGGCCACTGGATGGACCTGGCCCCATTATTGGGCATTGCAAAGGGACATTTGTTGAGGCTGTTATGACTGTAAGAAAAAGCAGCTGTTGCAGTTGATTGATTGAAATAGTTTTGGCACATGGTGGTATTGGAAAATTGGTAACAAAATCTGTGCCCATCATTGCTGTCAAGCTGTGTAGGTCTGTGTGGTGTCAGGTAACTTGACATATGCACAGAGTTCCATTAGGACATACAGAAACATAGAAACATAGAAGTTGACAGCAGATAAGGACCACTTGGCCAATGCAGTCTGCCCATTACCCTGCCTACTGGATAGGCTGCAGATCCTAGTTAACCAGCAGCCTACTTCTTCCTACCCCACCCTAGAATTGCCTTATGACTGTCCCATGCATGTTGAATTCCACCACTGTTTTTGACTCCACGACCTCCTCCAAAAGGCCGCTCCATGCATCCACAACCTCGCTGTGAAAATACTTCCTCAAATTACCTCTGAGCCTCTGCCTTCAAATTATGCCCTTGTTCTTGCATACCCTTTTTTTGAAAGATGCCACCCTCTTGGACTTTGTTGATTCCTTGAGGTACTTGAAAGTTTCTATCATGTCCCCCTCTCCGTCCTTTCCTCAAGGCTATACATGCTAAGCTCCTTAAATTTGTCTTCATATGTCTTCCTGTCAGACCCTGCACCATTTTAGTTGCCCTCCTCTGGACAGCTTCCATTCTGTCTATGTTTTGTGAAGACTGGGTCTCTAGAACTGCATGCAGTACTCCAGATGGGGTCTCACCAGCTGTCTGTGCAGAGGATAATACTTCCTGATTTCTACTGGTGATGCCTCTCCTATGCATCCCAGTATCCCCCCAACCCTCCTTGCTGCCCTCTCACATTGCTTGTCCACCTTTAGGTCATCTGATATGACTACCCCAGGTCCCTTTCTATTTTTGTTGTTGTTAGTATCTCACCCCCATTGTGTACTCTTCCCTGGGTTTTATTTCCCAGGTGCATTACCTTGCACTTCTTCGCATTGAATCTAAGCTGCCATACATTTGACTATTCTTCTAACCTTCAAGTCCCTTCTCATCCTTTCCACCCCACCTTGTGCATCAACTCTGCTGCAGATCTTTGTGTCATCTGCAAAGAGACATACTTTCCTTCAGTCCCTCTGCAATGCAAACATAAAGACATTGAAGAGGACCGATCTAATACTGAACCCTGCGGTACCCCGCACTAGTAACCCCTTTCTTCAGAGTGGACTCCATTTACTATTACCTCTGTGTCCTATTCTCCAGCCAATTCTTTACCCAGGCTGTCATCTTGGGACCCACTCCCAGGCTAGCTAACTTGTATATTAATCTTTTGTGTGGGACTGTGCCAAATGCCTTGCTAAAGTCTAGGTAGGCCATGTCACAGCCCTCCCTGATCTACTACTTTGGTCACCCAGTCAAAGAAATCTATCAGATTTGTCTGGCATGACCTTTCTGCTGTGAATCCATGCTGCCTTGGGTCCTGTGCCCTCTGGCCTCTAGATACTTGACAATTCTTTCCTTCAAAGTGATTCCATCATTTTCCCTACCACTGAGGTTAAGCTAACAGGTCTGTAGTTTCCTGCTTCTGCCTTGCTCCCACTTTTGTGAAGGGAACCACATCTGCCCTCCTCCAGTCCTCGGGTACCACCCATCCTCCCATGATTTGTTAAAGAGGGTAGTCAGTGGTGTCACTAATTCTACCCTTAGTTCTTTTAGATTTCTGGGATGAATCCCATCAGGCCCCATTGCTTTGTCCACCTTCAGTTTTAGAGTTCTTTCAGAACCCTTTCTTCTGTAAATGGGCTGGTATCAACTTCTGTATCCAGAGTGTTTCTACTGTTTGTTTTAGGTACCTCCGCTCTTCATTCGTAAATACTGAGCAAAATATTTGTTTAGTATCTCTGCCTTTTCACAGTCACCCTCTGCCCTCCTCCTCCCCTTTATTAAGCCTCACTATCCCTCCCTTGGTCTTCCTTCACTCCTGATGTACCTATAAAGGTTTTATCCCCCTTCTTAACTGAGTTGGCTATCTTTTCCTCAGTTTGGGCCTTTGTTGTTCTGACTGCCTTCCAGCTTCCTTTTGCTTTAACTGATACAGTTCTCTGTCCTGCTCCTTCTGTGATTCCTTGTACCTCCTGAATGCTTTCTTTTTCTCTTGAACCTTCACTGCCACTTCCTTGAGGACCATAGTGGTTTCTTACATCATTTCGTTTTGTTTATTTGCTTCACAAAGGCTTGTTACCCTGTGATGGCAGTTTTATTATTCCTCATTGTTCTTCCACCCTCCTTCCTGCCCATTTGCTAGTACATTCCTGAGGCACTCACTCACCATCTTGGCAAAGTCAGCCCTTCTAAAGTCCAGTACCTTTGCCTTTGTATGGCTTGACTCTATTGCTGTGTTTATTGTGAACCATACTATTCGATGGTCGCTAGTTCCCAGACAGCTACCCACTTCTACATCTGTGATCCTCTTCATCTTTATTGAGAGAACCAGGTCTAAGAATGCTCCCTCTCGAGTGGGCTCCAATACTAGTTGTCTAAGGCATGCCCTCTGTAGGGCATCTAGAATAACCCACTCTTAAGTGACTGCTGCAACTGCACTCCAGCTAACATCTGGCATATTCAGATCACCCATCAGCAATATCTCCTTTTCTGCCATACTAAGTATACTTTCTATCATTTCCTTGTCCATTTCCTCCCCTGAGAAGAGGTCTGTATACTAACCCTATGCGGATTGTGGTGCCATTGCGGTCTCAAAATTTACCCCAGTATTTCTTCTCCTCCTGTTTTCCCTTTTGTTCTGTTGCTTTGATTCCTTCCCTTATGTAAAAGCTACACCTCCTCCTGTTTTATCCTCTCTGTCCCTCCTGTAGATAGTGTATCCTGGTATGTTTATGTCCCAGTCATGGTTTCGTGAACCATGATTCTGTGACTGTTACTATACCCAGATGTTCCTCCTCCATCAAGGCCACTAACTCAGAAGCTTGTTACTCAGACTATGGGCATTGGTACTCATTGCTTTCCATTTTTTGATAGCTTTACCTTCTGTTGCAGCATCCCTCACTGACCTTTCTACCTCGGTCTTTTTCTCATTTAGTACCCTGTTTTGTAGGGAGGCTGGGATTTTCCTGCTGTATCAGTGCCCCCTGACTAGTTTAAAAGCTTGCCAATGAAGCATTTAAACCCGATTGCTCAAAGACTTGTTCCTTCCTGGACAGATGCAGACCATCCTGCCAGTATAGGCTGGTGTCCCTCCAGGTGGAACCCCAGTCCCAGTGAAGCCAACCCCTGTGCTCCACACCATTTTTCAACCATTCATTAAACTGTATGGTGCAAAGTACCCTCCCCTCACTCATGTCATTGTCAGGCAGCACCTCTGAGAAGGATACCATGTGTGCTACTTGTCTTAGGCCTCTTCCCAATTCTACAAAGTCCTTCTGCACTGCTCTAATTTCATGTTGAGCCAAGTCATTTGTCCCTAAGTGGACAATGACATCCAGCTCAGACTCCCAGGTAGCTGTTCTCATGATCCTGAGGATGCAGTTCCTGTCCCTCAAGCCATGGCACCAGGCAGGCACCTCACTTTAGTTTTCCCTGCTCCTCCCAGTTCTGTCCCCTAATAATTGAGTCCTCCACCGGAGCTGCTTCCTTTTCTTGTGGTGTCCTCTGCCTTCTTCCTGTAGGCCTTCCTTGTGACAGGTGTCCTCAGCCTCCTTAATCTCCTCTGTGGGTGCATCCATGGGAGCTGTGCTCCCAGAATGGTGTATGGATTGTGGAGTGGAACAACTGACTGGGTGTGCCTCTGTTCCACCATCCTCACCTCCCTGAGCCCACTGTGATCCAACTGCTGTGCTTTCTTTGTAACCTCTGAGGTAGTGGTGGTGGCTCTGGTGCTCCCTGGATGGGAGGTTCTCTTCCTACCATCCAGTCTGGCCTGGGGAAGGTTCCTTACTGCTGTCCAGTGTGGCCTGAAGATGGGCAAATTCCTCCCTCAGGGCAGAGTTGCCTGCAAATAGGGCAGCATCTCAGCCTCCAGAAAGACTCCTGGATGACTTCTGCTCCACAGCCATTACATTCACTACTTCCCACATGATTATGTACTTTTTTGTGTGTGCCTGTTTGTTGGGTGTTGGCACAACCTTGAAAAGTTCCTTTAGCAAGGTGGGTGACTGGGTGATTAGGAGTCCTTATCTAGTAGAGTTGCACATTCTTCATTCAATTTGAACAGTAGAATTGTTTGGGGAAACCACCATGGCATTGAGGAGTGCATCCTTCCCTCACCAACAGTCACATGGTGAGGGAATTGAATGGTCACTATTGGATTAGGAGGCAGTGGTGGAAATAGGGATGGACCCCTGTATGGGGCAGGATTCTAGAGTATGGTGCAAGTCACTGCCAAGGTGACTTTCACCAAATGCAGCTGTGACATGGACCCTGTGCCTTATTCTAGAAGGGCAGGATCTCCATGTCTAAGTTCTGTGACTTGCAACATACAGCCAGGTATGCTGAACAGAGGCTGCACCTGGTGAGGACTTCACAAGTCACAACCTCTGTCCCACAAGGTGCAAGTGTCCCCTTCCCTATGCCCAATCTTGGCAGAGCCCCACAGAGCAAGGTGTCTCCAACCCACTGTTGTGACACTAAGGTCCCGTATCTGGAGCACCATGTGACTGTGTACTGTACTACAGTACACTCATTCCGATGTCCGTACCAAATGGTACTATAGGGTGGTTAGTGGCCTCCACCTTCCCAACCAACTTGCAGTGCCAATCCACCCGCTTTTCACCCATCCCCAGATGGTGACTGACACAACCCACCTCTCACTTTCATGGCCAGCCACTGACTGAGTTCCATAGAGGCTACTTACTGTATAGACGCACTCAAAAATGAATGCATATTCATTCATGTTTGACCCACATCTATACAGTAAGCGCTCCTATGGAGACTCAATCAGCTGACCCTGGAGTTGAGAGGTGGGCGTGCCAATTGTTGACTGGGGATGGGTGGGGATGCTGGTGGATTGGCACTGCTGGATAGGGGCCACTAGACTATCAGAGTTGATTGTTTGCCAAGTAATTACTGTGTGTGGCACTGTGTCTCGGGGTCTGGACACATGTGCTGGGATGGACAGTGCTGCCCTGTGGGACCTTTAGTGGTGGTGGGTTCAGGGGTGTGGTGTATGGGCAGCCCTGCAGGTTTTTACTGTTCAGGGGTTCGGGGATGGGGTTGTGCTGCCCTGCAGGGCATGAACTGTTCAGGGGATTTTGGGGCCATGGTGCAAGATGCCCTTTGGGGCACTCCAGGGTATTGTGGGCATGGAGGAGGGCACATGGATTGTGTGCTTGGCTGCTGGTAGGTCTGCAGAACCCCTGGAGGGCATACATACAGTTATGCCTGCTAGATGCTGATTTAACCTGTGTTGACTGTTCTCCTCCAGGGGTTCTTGTAGAATCCCAAAATTGGGGACTTAGTTGCTGCCCTTCCAGAATGAGGGCACAACTGCTGACATAAACCCCTAGTGCCATGTCGCTGGGGATAAAGAGCTTAACTGAGGTATAACTTCACTTTGGTGCTCATGGCCTGCAGCATGTTGCAGGCCACTTTATAGAATACCGCGTATGCATGATGCTGGTGTAACCTGCTACTTGCACCATTCTTTTGGTGCAAGTGCAGTTACACCAGGCATAACTCTTCTAGAATTGGGCCCATAGTCTAGAAGTCTGAGAACTATTTGAAGATATCTTGGGAATGGTCCCTGGTTTTGCTACAGTACAGCCCTCCAGCCTCAGGATTAGAAAATGGATTATTGGTCTCATTTCTGGAAGACAAAGAAAAACTGATGAGAACACAGACCTCCCTCCTTGGCCAGGGAAGGAGAATTAGTTGCCCTTATACAGTTTCAGTTTGTTGATGCTTGATACCACTTGTCTACAGGTTTCTTGTGGTTTGTCACCCATACCTAATAGACAGCATGGCTCAGTTTGTTGATGATGGCATAGGGGCCAGCCCATTTTCAGGGAGTTGTCTCGTGTGCCAAATTTCAGTATCATTACCTAGTCACCAACTTGCCAGTCAACTTCTTTGACATTCTTGTCAAAGTACATTTTAGACTGCTGTTGGGCCTTGCCAACATTTTAGCAGTGAAAATATGGGTTTGGACTAGGCTGTCCCTCAGTTGTTTGACATAAGTTTCAGCCAACACTCTGTCCATGTGGCCGAGGTAGTTAGGTCTACCCACAAATTTTCTGGCAATCTTATCTGTTGGCCAGTCATAACCTTGAAGGGTGTGCCACAGGTTGCATCAGCAAAGGTCCCTCTTATTGCCATTAGTAGTAAGGGCAGTAGAGTCCAATTTTAGCATTTTCGCCTGCAAATTTACACTCCATCACTAATCTGTCTCTTGACTCTCTACCTGTCCAGAAGACTGAGGTGGTAAGCTATGTGAAACTTTGCCTAACTCCAAATAACTGCAAATATTCCTTCATTAGTTCTCCTGTAAAGCTTGTTCCTTTTTGAATCAACCTTGAGTGATCGGCCCCATCTGGTAAATACTTGCTCTATCAGAATGTTTGCAGTGGCTTTTACACTGTTGTTCTGTCATGGAAAGACTTTGACCCATTTGGAAAAGATATCTGTAATCACAAGTGCAAACTTGTTATATTTACTAGCTAAGAGCAAGGGCCAAATAAAGTCGATCTGTATGACATTCTAAGGGCCTGATTTCCATTGTGGAAGTGGTTTGGCATTTTTTTTCCCAGAATGGGCTTGTTCTGGGAAAAGATGATACAGTTGTTCACATAGTGCTGAATGTCTGCATGCAGGCCGTGCCACCAACCTGTAGTTTTCAATCTTTGCACAGTCTTCTGCATCCTAGTGTCCACCTGTAGGGGTGTCATGGACCTGATGATTGAAGTCTGATTGGAGCTCATTAGAGGCTACCCACAATTTTGTGTCCTTGGATTGGTACAAGACCAGCTTCTGGTCTGCAGACAAAAAAAGCTTTTGGAAAATTCTTTGAAGGGTTTGTTTTCAGGCATTACCTTTTCTGTTTCCTGGAAAGGTATTTGTATACCGCTTTTATCTCAGGAATCAACATTTGTGCTATGGCCAGATTCACTGGAGTGACTTTGGCCCACCTGTGAGTGGCCACTTGGTTGTTCCTAATTTGGGGTGGCATTCTTCATACCATTCCCCTGAGTACCATCCTTGGCTAAGATGATGCTCCATCACTGAACTCATGGTATGGTTCAGTCTTAGACTAGGCCTTGACTTTATGTATTTATAGCATGAAGGTAAAATGCTGAACCATGGGATCAATGTATCTGAAACTCTCCCTGTATTTGGTGGGGCAACCTGAAGAAGCATACTCATGTGTCTTCAAGAAGGAATCGCTGTCTGACAGAGTTATACACCAATGATGAGTCAAAGAAAATGATGGTGTCCTCCTCCCTTTTTCCGTGGCTAAGTTCCAAGGCACCAATAGCTGCCAGTTCAGCATGATGGGGCCTATGCACTAACAGCTTCTTGGTGCATGCAGGCATGTGTAGCCTTAGCACATATGGCACCAACTCACCCAGCCATGCATGCCACACACGCAGGCATGCACAAGGCTTGCAGCATGCAGTGAAGCCATTGAGCGGAAAGCACAATCAACACACCACACCATAGGGACACAGGGGCATGGCAGCATAGGAAGCAGAGTAAGCAGCAGCTACACATATGCACAACACAAAATATGGTGAAGCGCTACGTAGGCAAAACTGCGATAGTACACTATGTCCAAGGCGAGCAGTGTGCAGGCACCTGACCCACCCACAAGGTAGCAAGGTGGATGAAGAAGGCAATGTGCCAGACAGGGGCGTGCAATCCACTGCCATGATGAGACAGTGGCAGCAATGGCATGCATGTGCAAGGCACTGGCCTGCAATGCAGTGTCACAGTGGCATGCATAGGATGGCAGCACCACAGCAGCAGGGGCATCCCCACATGCCATGGCACTACACACATGCTGGCCACATACGTGCCAGAGTAAGGGCATCACCACAGCCCGGAGGTATGTACACCACATGGACCACCATCAGAGTCATGCCACCATGTGGTGTAGCAGCTCAGTGGATGGCCATGTAGGGCCCACTCCAGTGGCAGCCAGAACACGCCCTAACACCAGTGACATGACACCCACACTCCCAGAGACAGTGAACAAACAGATGCAGTAAGGAAAACATTAAATAGCACTGCAAAAGTGATAACACAAGGAATCAGTCAGACATCCCCACAGCACTCACAGAGGACCCCATGCCACCCCAGTCCCACACACCCCCTACATGCCAGGCACAATCCCCCCACAGTCCCAGCACAGCTGTGTGCACCAGTCAATTCAGGCCCCAATGGGCCTGTCATGGACCATGTCCATTGCTCAGTGCAGGGTCCTGAGGCATGTCTGTCAGTCACATTGTCATCCTCTACCTCATCATCAGTCCCAGACTGCTCCTCCACTAGCATATGATGGCCAGCATAGTGGAGCATTATCCACCAAACTGGACCCCTGTTGTGCTGCAAGGCAAGAGAAGAGTAACCAGTACACTTGGCTGGTACGCCACGCCCCCTGCAGTACAGGCTACTCACCGTGATGGGACATAGCACTCCCATGCCCTGTAGGCATGGTCCTCATAGAACAGGTCTATCCCTCCCTCTTGAGGAACAGATAGTCTGGCAGACACCGCCTGAAAAGCATCCTCTGGGTTGCCCTAAATGACACGTAGACATTCACCCTGTCTGGCTGGGCCTGCAGGGTGAGTTTGATCCTGGATGGCATCCTTCAGTGGCCCTGTGGAATAGAACCATACAACATCAGCCAGATAGCATGGTGCCCCCCAGGGCACTTGCTATGACCCACAACCCTGTGGGCTGTGCAGTGCACACTCACCATGGCAAAGACCCGGATGGCCCATAAGTCACCATGCTCACAACTGTCTGTGTCATTGGCTTCCAACACACAGAACAGGTGATAAGGAACATGGCTCACCATCTAGCATGTGTCCCGTTACAGTCACACCACTGCTGTCCTGTACAGTGTGTGTGGCTGAGGCAGGTCATTGTGCACACAGCAATGCCCACTTAAAGGCACACAAGCCATGCAGTGGTGGTATAAAGGGACTAGTGTGCACGTTGACCAGTCCATTGGAAGCATGGCCTTTGTATTGAATGTGTCCCAGATCATTGATGCATGTACACTAGATCACTGAGTAGGCAGAACGGTGGTGACAACATGCCCTCAGCCCCAGGTGTTCCACAGCTGGACCAATGCTGCAACATGGCATGACACACACTGCATCTAGAAGTTCCGCTATCATGGAACACAATCATGCAACTGTGAGGCTTTGTCTGTGGTGCAATCACACCAGGACATGATGATCATATGCCATGTACATGGAGACAAAACTGCTCTGTGTCCTGGGCTACTATGCAATGGGATCCTTCCAGAGGGTGACTGGTGACACACATCTTCCTTCTCCATGTCGGGAGCATATTGCCTTCCTGGGCATACTGGTGGACGTCTGGGTGACCAAGAAGACTCTATGCCATGCATGGCATACTGCATGTGTGTCGCACCATCGATGGTACACATTGCAACACTCACACCGGCTGTGCATGAGGAGGCATATTGAAATCACAGGGTAAACCACAGCTTAAACTGCCAGATCATCCGTGAATATAAATGGCATCACAGACATGTTTGCCATGTACCCAGGATCAACATACAACTCCTACATTCTAGACACCCTCAGGCATGAGGGTGCTGCTGCATGATAGATGTCTGAATGGTGGCTGCTCGTGAGTATCACACCACTGCAGGGGCACATACCCCTGATGAATGTCTGTGGTACCACTGACATGTCTATCCCCCATGCAGGTGACAATGGCTGCCCACTGAAAGTGAACCTGATGACACTAATCCACGCTCTAGCCAGTCTGCTGGAGAAGGTGAACAACACAGCACACAGATGGACAAGGGCAGTCATGGAGCAGACCATCAGCCAGCTGAAGATGCAGTTCCAGTGCCTGGACCACACCAGGGGCAGCTTCATGATGTCCCCGGCCAAGGCATGCCACGTGTTCATGATGTGTGCCAATGTTCCACTGCCAAGGCCCTTACCTGATGCCCCTGGGGCAATGGGAAAGATAATGATCTGCCTGCCCATGTGCCAGGGACAGCCAGAAAGTGGATGGCCTGACAGGCACTGGTCAGCAGCATGTTTGGCTACTAGTTATGTGCACACCCCATGGCTGACACCATGCCAGGCAAGGACCTGTGCCACAGCTGTCCAGTGTGGTGCACCTGACCTCTGGGCCACAATGCAGTAAGTGGGGGAGCTGTGCACAATGATGACACCAACCCTGGGTGCAACATGGCATGGGTGATGGGATGTGGGTTTGGCGCCTATGTGTGTGCAAGACATGTAACCCTCAGAAGGTATTATACTGCTTTGGCAGTAGTGTGATAAGTGCATAGCATGTGTGTGTGTGTGTGTGTGTGTGTGTGTGTGCGTGTGCATGCTTGTGCAGGTGGACTCATGATAGTGCATTGTAGCACATGGCTAGCAGGCCCTGTCAGTGTCCAGCTTGCCCAATAGCTATGCAAATGCACTGCTACCTAGCTGCAGTACAGTGGGCTGTGTTTTGGGGCTCTGCTTTGTCCCGTGGCCACCAGAGGCTGGTTATATCCTATGGCAGTGGGCTTGTCATTGTCCAGGCCCTCAGGGTTACTGTCATCACACAGTCTTGTCAGCTTGGCCCTGTCCTCATGCACTAGTGGGGTGATGCTATGAGTGCACCTAGTGTGGTGCCTCAGCCCGAGGTGGGTGCTCAGTGTCTGGCAGGGTGGGTGAGCCAAGGGTTAGGTGGGTGTGGATGTGAGGTGGCAACCACTGCGTGCCTGCATCCATGCTGGCAGATGGGTGTTCCTTGTGCTGATCCACACATGCAAGTGGACACCGTGATAGCTTCTGAATGCCTTCCTGGGTCACTGCACAGCAGAGTATGGCACTGTGTATGTGGCGGCAACCTCAGTCTGGGCTTCCAGGGTGGCTGTGCTGCAGCATTGCTCTGCCAGGCATCATGCTCCAGCCACTGCAGTTGGTAGTACTGTCCCTTCAGGTATGTCTGTGAATTGGCAGCATGGCGACATGGCTAACATCTGTCCCATAGCCCCTCATTGCCACTGTCGCTACTATGGGTAGCGTGTCAGACCATGGGGTGGCCTCTGCGGGCTGTTCCTGCCCTCTGCTGCTGCATGCCATAGCAACCTTAGGCTGGGCTGCTGTTGCTGGTATCCCTGCACAAGTGCCCCATGTGAGCTGGCCAGCAGTTCCCACATCTGCTTCTCTGCTCTTCCTGTTGGCATCCTCCAGTGGCACTGCTGGGCTGTCCTCCTTGTTCCCCAGCTCTGCTACTATGTCAGTCCCTGATCAGCACCTGTTAAGACATAATGGACATGTTAGTGTGCTGTGTGCCTTCACAGGCATTCCCAGGTGCTGGCCCCCAGGCCTGTGCATACCTACCTGTGTGTTCCTGGTGGTGGTCACTGCAGTGGATGGGTGGGGCTCTGCCATAGCCGGTGTGTCCCTGTTGGGCACAACACATCTCTGACTGTCTTGGGCCACCTGTGGGTGCAGTGCAGTGTGTTAGTGTGGTCATACATAGAAGTGTGTCAGCAGATAAGCCTGTGGCCCACCCAGTCTGCCCATTTAAGTTTGTAAGTTCAGTTTATGTTTTCCAGGAAGTCTGTTGCCCCTACCCTGGCATCCAGAATTCTTTATGTCTATCCCATGCATCCTTAAATCCCATGATTGTTTCAGCCCCCACCACTTCCTCTGGCAGGGTGTTCCACTTGTCCACCACCTGTTCTGTGAAGAAATTCTTCCTCACGCTTCCTCTGAATCGCCCCTCCTCCAACTTCATCCCATGCCCCTAGTCTTGAAACATTTTTCACATAAAATAGTGCATTCCTGCACCCTGTCTCCTCCCTTGAAGATACTTGTATGTCTCTCATCATATCCCTCTCTCCTCCCTCTCCTCCAGGGAGTACATGTTCAGTGCCTTCAACCTGCCCTCATAGGACTTGTGATGCAATCCATGCACCATCTTTGTTGCCCTCCTCTGAACCTTCTACCCTGTCTATGTCCTCACGTGAGGTAAGGTCTCCAGAACTGCACAGTGTACTCCAGGTGCGGCCTCACTAGTGTCTTGTATAGTGGAATTATGACCTCCTTTTTCCTGCTGGTGATGCCCCTGCCTATGCATCCCAGCATCCTATTTGCTTTACCTGCTACCTTGTCACACTGTTTCCTGCCTTGAGGTCATCAGAGATGATAACTCCAAGATCCCTTTCCTGCTTGGTGCATGCTATATCCTCACCCCCAACTGATATATTGTGCCAGGGTTTTGTGCCCCATATGCATTATCTTGCACTTCCTTACATTGAATTTCAGCTGCCAAACCCTGAACATTCTTCATGTTTCTGCAGGTCCCTTCTCATTCTGTCTACACCCTCTGGTGTGTCTACTCTGTTACAGAACTTTGTGTCATCAGCGAACAGTGAAATTCTGCCTTCTAGGTCCTACGCAATGTCACTGATGAAGATATTGGAATAGTACCGGTCCCAGCACTGATCCCTGTGGTACTCCACTGGTCACTCTTCCCTCTGTGGAGTGACAGCCATTGACCACCACCCTCTGTGTCCTGCTGCCCAGCCAGTTACCTACCCACTGCACTACTGTCCTGCCCACACCCATATTCCCCAGTTTGTGCAATAGTCTTCTATGTGGCACAGTGTCAGAGGCCTTGCTGAAGTCCAGATAGGCCATGTCCACTGCCTTCCCTGATCCACCTCCTAGTCACCCAGTCAAAACATTCAATGAGGTTGGTCTGACATGACCTTCCCCTGGTGAAACCATGCTGCCTTGGGTCCTGTAGTCCATTGACAACTAGATGTTCCACCAATCTCTCCTTCAGTAGTGCTTCCATGATCTTCCCACTACCGAGGTGAGGCTGACTGGTCTGTAGTTCCCGCTTCCTTTTGTTCCCAGTCTTTGGGTACCTCCTGTTTCTAGTGATCGGCTAAACAGGATAGCAAGAAGTTCAGCCACCACCTCTCTTAGTTCTTTAAGGACCCTGGGGTGCACCCCATCTGGCCCCATTGCTTTATCAACTCTTATTACTTCCAGTTCTTTCAGGACCCTTTCTCGTAAAGGGACTTGTGTCCATTTCTGCACCATCTTCACCCTCGTACCCTTCAGACCCATTACCTTCCTCTTCCTCAGTAAAGACTCGATCAGAAGTACTGGTTCAATATGTCAGCTTTACTGTTGTCATCCTCCACATAGCCCCCATCCTCCCCTTCAGTCTCACTATCCCTCCCTTTGCCTTTCTTTTTCACTTATGTACCTGTAAAGGTTTTGTCCTCTGCCCACTGATTTTGCAATGTGTTCTTCTGTCTGAGCTTTGGCTTCCCTTACTGACCTCCCTGCCTCCCTTTGCTTCTCCTGGTACTTCTCCTATCCCCTTCTGCCTGTGTCTTTTGTATTGCCTGAATGCAATCTTTTGGCTTTCACTTTCTTTGCTACCTCTTTAAAACCATAATGTCTCTCTTCCTTTCCTCTTGTTAACCTGCTTAATACATAATTCTGTTGCTCTTGTAACCTCATTTTAAATATTTCCCACTGTTCCTCAACCCTGATTCCTGTCCCATTCCTCTTAATGCCTCTTCAAGTATCTCCCCATTTTCTCAAAGTTTGCCCCCTAAAATCCAGGATACGTGTTTTTTTGTGGTTAGTTCTGCTCTTTCTGTGATTTCAAACCACAGTGACTGGTGGTCACTGTTCCCCAGGTGCTCCCCCACTTTACTCCCATCACACTGTCCCTGTTTGTGAGCACAAGGTCCAGTATTGCCTTCTGCCGAGTTGGTTCTAGGACCAGTTGCTTGAGGAAGGCACCCTGAAGGGAGTCCAGGATAAATCTGCTCCTAGTTGATGCTGCTGCTGGGATGCTCCAGTCCACATCTGGAATATTGAAGTCTCCAACCAGTACTACTTCACTTTGTCTGCCATCCTCTGGATGGCTAGCATCAGCTCCCTATCTGTTTCTTCCTCCTGGGCTGGTGGTCTATAGACCACACCTGTGCGGATGGCTGGCCCTATTTTCTCTCCCAGCTTAACCCACAGTATCTCTCCCATTTTGTTCCTCCTGATCTCTGTGGCCCTTATGTCATTTTTCACATACAGTGCCACTCCTCCTCCTTCCTGCCTGCCCTGTCTCTTCTGAATATGTTGTAGCCAGGTATGGCCAACTCCAGTCATGGTTATCATTACACCAGGCTTCAGTGATGGCCACAATGTCCAGGTCTGACTGCACCATGACAGCCTCCAGATCATCCATCTTGTTGCTAAGGCTCCTGGCATTTGCACACATGACTTTCCATGATTTGACCTCCCTAGACTGTTTCACTGTTCTACTCCAGCCCCTTCCTTGGTTTGTCCTTTATCCCTGGTTCACCTTGCTGTCTGCCCATGTCATGGTCATGTACCATGCATCTTGGCAGTGCAGTGTGCTATGCCTGGCTACTGTTTCTTACTTGCCATGGTGTCCACCCCTCCACCATGCCATGGATGGTGACATCTGTTAATGTCTGAGCGATGAGATGCTCTAGCAACATTAGCTGACTGTTGGTGGCTGGCGAGTCCCCACCTGTGCCACATCATTCCCTGTTGCTGTGATGTGTTTCTCTTCACTACCACCTACATGTCCCACCACTTGTGGTTGATTGTGTCAGCGCCCATGCCTCAGACCTGCAGTGTTCACAGAGGCCTGGATGTCTAGCCAGATCTGTGCCTTGACCATAATGTGTTCAGTGCCTCGGCACTGTACAGGTGGTTGTAGTGTTGCTTTATGTTGATGACAATTGGGCACCTGTCTGCTGCTGAAGTTGGTCTCTGAGCAACCATCACCTCATCTGCCACCATGTCCATGCCAACTTTCACCAATGACTCCATGCTCCTCAGCCACATCTCATGGTGGTGCTCTTCTGCATCAACTTTCTGATCTGACATTGCTTCCTCTGCATTCTGTCACGGGATTAACAGCACTGCCACTGCACAGGGGTGTGCCATCTCCTTTCAAGTTGGGTTTAAGGGCGGTCCCCATATTTTGACTCTGCTCCTTTGCCTGTGTGGTTCATTGCACACTGTTACTTGGCATGCCCTGTGTGTATGGTCGTCATGAATGCTGCATGGCACTGGGGTCATGTGTGCTACATAACTGTGCACTGTGCCTACACTGTTTTGCATCATATTTCCACACGTTAGTGCACAGAGCTCATTGTAAGGATTTGATACTGCATTGTTTGGATACCTCAGTGTTAGCACCGTAGGAACAAATTATAGTATCCTAAACCCTGCCACTCCTGTCCCTTAAAGTAGGACAAAGATTCATCTGTAAAGATGCTGTGTAAAGTGTCATCTGTTAGGGCTTCTGGAGTGACTGAGTAGAAAGGTCTGGTTGTAGTAAAGTGGGAGGTTTTATGCCACACCATTAGGATCTCATTGGTAAAGTAGTCCATGTGCCAAAATGGATACCATTTTCATAGAATGTACAGTGATGTATCAATCTTGTAGTAGGGGGACCAATGAGTGGGTCTGGTGTTGAAGATGTTACCATCCTTGATACAATCTGATAATAGAAAATTGGTGTGGGTGTGATTGGTGGACAGTACAATGGGAGAGAAGCCCACAATGTATTTAGACTATTTTATGGCCCAGAATGTGGCAAGAAGATTCCTCTCACATAGAGAGTTCTGTTCCACTGGTATGAGAACTTGAGAGGCATAGCAATGGGCCTATATTTGCCATTGGCTTGTTGGGCCAGTACTGAGGACATGGCAGTGTTGGAGGTAACAGTTTCCAATGGAATGACTGCCTGGGTTGATGCTGACCAGAGCTGAGCTGAGGCTAGGGCCTGTTTAAGTGAGGTGACAGCTGCTGTATGTTCTGGTCCCATGTCCAGAGAACATCCTTTTAGTAGCTCATATAAAGGTGCAGCCTTCTGTGCAAAATTACAGATAAAATCTCTGGAGTAGTTTACCATACCCAAGAAGCATCTCAGGGTTAAAATACTAATTGGTAAGGGTGAGCCTTGAATGCTTTGAACTTAGTTCAGGTGGGACTTTAGCTTTCTGCTGTAATGCGAGGCCTAGAACAAGCTAGCCAGTTAGCAAAGCTATACCTTGGCAGGGTTACATTTGAGACCTGCCTTCTGCAAGAGTGCTAGGAGTTCCTCCAGAAATTGCAGATGTACCTATTGCCTTGTAGTAGCCAAAAGAAGATCATTCACATATTGCAATAGGCAATGAGGACAGGAGAAGCCTGTACAGCATCCCTCATGTGGACGTGGAAGAGGGAGGGCTATTATGAAATCCCTGTAGGAGGCAATTCCACATGTACTGACATCCTTCAAAGGTGAAGGCAAACTTGTATTGGCTCTCAGGGGCCAATGGCAATGATCAAAAGGTAGGAAGCTCAGCAGCCTTCTCAGAAGTACTCCTAGTACCCAGAGCAAGTGCTGTGAGAAAATGAGAATTTAGGAGTTGAACACTTGACTGGGAGCCTGGTGTCAAAAAAGAGGTGCAAGAACAAGGGGCACAATCTGAAGATAGAGGGGGCGCTCAGACGTAATTTAAGGAAGTATTTTTCACAGCAAGGGTGTAGATGCATGGAACGCCTCCGAAGGAGGTTGTGGAGTCAAAACAGTGGTGAAATTCAAGCATGCATGGGACAGTCATAAGGCAATTCTAGGGGTGGGGGTAGGAAGAAGTAGGCTGCTGGTTAACTAGGATCTGCAGCTTATCCGTTAGGTAGGGAAATGGGCAGAATGGGTGGGCCAAGTGGTCCTTATCTGCCGCAAATTCTATGTTTCTGTGTTTCTATGTTTCTAAAGGGTACAGGCTGGTGGAGGGATAATAGCGTCCTTTTGCTGTGGATAGGTTACACTTGAGCAAGTTGGGACAAGCGATTAAAACAGAAGCTGGGAAATACATAGCAATCAGTGTGGATTTAAACTAGGTGTTGGGAGAGGCAAGTGGGCAGAAGTCAAGCAGGGTCTCCATACCGGGAGCCAAACAAGTTTACCCCCATACCAGTAGAGATAGAATTAGGAAGTGTTCATACAGGGTGGTTATAAATGGTGTTCAAGGGAAGGGTAGGAAGGAAACATATTGTAGTGGGTAGTCTCCTTGAACTCAAGGAGTCTGGGGAACAAATTCGCTGAGTTGTAGGCTCTCATGGTAGAGGGGAGGTAGACATAGCTGCCATCACTGAAACATGGACCACACAATACCAGGACTGGGACCTGATGATCCCAAGGTACAGGATATTCTACAGGGATAGGGATAGAGAGAAAGGGAAGGGGTGGTGATTTAGTGAGGGACAGGATCAGGTGTGCCAGGGAAGGGGGTAGGAGGGTCAAGCAGAGGAATTATGGATGCAATTCCATGATTCCAAGAACAGAACATTTGAGATTGGAGTGGTGTACAGGCCACCATTTCAGGCAGAGAACGTGGAGAGAGAGCTAGTGAAGCAGGTAAGGAGGGTCAGTGGCAAGGGTAACATAGTGATTGTGGTGGATTTCAATCTTCCAGGAGGAATTATATCACCCCAGCCACCTTGAATACAAGGGAGCAGGTCCTCTTGGAGGCCTTCCAGGACAGCTTCCTGGTACAGATGATTAATGAGTCAACTAGGCCGGGCAGCACTCTGGACCCTCGTATCTAATGGGGAGTTTGTAAGAGGGTTGAGGCTGCAGGAGCCATTGGCAGGGGAGAGACTACCACTAAGTGTGGTTCAAACTCAGCATGGGCGAGGAAGCTATAGGAACAGGAACCAGGGTGTTGGACTTCAGGCTGACTTTGGGATGATGGGGGAGTGGCAGGGCACCTGGCCAGAAGCCATCTTCACATGGATGCTAACCAGAAATGGAAGGTCATCTAGCTAGGGATAGTGGAGACCACTTGAACTTGTACCATACAAACATACCAATGTGCCAGCAGAAGATTCCCCCCACCATTTATCTACATCTGCCAGAGTGTGGAGCTAGTATACCTAGTTTGCAACTGCCCCATCACCCCTTTTTCATTACACTGTTGCCCTCACCTCCCTTCACCCTCATTATCCTCTGCTCCTGTCCCATGCACTTTGAATGCTGTGATTTACATGGCACCACCCATTCTGGTAGTGCGTTCTATTTTGCTACCACCTTTCTTTGAAATAGTGTCTCATTTCCTCCTAAACCTTCCCTCTATTCTTAGCCCATACAAAAAGACAAAGCAAAAAGGCTAGGGCCAAAGAAACCAAGCTGATTGAACAGGAAGGTCATGGAAAAGGTGAGAGGCAAAAAGGGTAGCCTTCAGAGATTCAATAGATCTGAGAGGGAACAGGATGAAGAGAAGTACCTGAAGAATTCAAATGAGGTCACCAGAGTAGTCAGAGTTGCCAAGGCTTTCAGAGAGCTTAGGCTGGCAGAGGCATTAAGGATGGGGAAAAAGACTTTCTAAGGTACATAAGGAGAGGAGGATTAGCAAAGATCAAATAGTAAGGATCAGAAAGGATAGGGTGGAAGAGAAAGGTGCAGAGCAGGTAGAAACACTAAATAAATACTTTGTATTGCATTAAGGAGAGCAGGACACCGCTTCAGGCATGGGGAGGTAGGTACAGGAGAGGAGATAACAGATAGGAAATTACTGCTGGTAGGGTACTAGAAGGTTTAAGGGCATTGAGGGTGATAAGGCATCACGACAAGATGGCATACACCCCAGGGTACTGGAAAGAACTGGCGAGTCCTGGTGGAGTTGTCATTGGCAGACCTGTTCAATATCCCCCTGGATACAGGGAACATACCACAGATTGGAGGATGGAGCACATGGTGCCCTTCACAGATGTGGTCTCAAGGATGAACTGGCAACATAGATGAGTAAGCCTCAATCCATTTGGGAAACTGTAATGGTGACAATTTTAAGGAGATGTTGGAAACCTTCTGGAAGATAATGGACTCCAGGACGGAAAGCAACATGGGTTTGTCTCTGGTAGATCCTGCCAGACCAGCCTGGTTGACTATTATGACAGGGTGACTAAACAACTGGGCAGAGGCCATGCAGTGGATGTCCTGTATCTGGACTTCAGCAAGGCTTTTGAACCAGTGTCACAGAGGAGGATGGTTAGTAAGCTTGAATTACCTGGGGGCAGGGACAAAGATGATGAACTAGATTGAGAACCGGTTCTCAGGAGGCAACAGGGGTGGTGGGAGGGAATGCTCAACTCCAAGGAACGTGATCAAGCAAGGTACCGTAGGGGTCTGTACTCGTCTGATATGGTTTGTATTCCATAGCAGACATCTCACATGGTATTGAGAACAAGATCAGTCTGTTTACAGATGACACCAAAATTGGAGAGGTGAAAGATGACACAGTAGGGTGGCAGGGGTTGCAGAAGAATTTGGCTAAATTGGAGGATTGGTCGCTCAGTTGGCAGTTGAGGTTCAATGCTAAGAAGTCTAAATTATACCCTTTGGGGCAAGGAACCAGGGATTTATGTCATTAGGGTGAAAGGTGAGTCTACATCACTGAAAAATCGTGTTTCATATGTACACCCTCCGTGCACAAAAACACTGCTGGGACGTAGATTTTAAATGTCCATCTGGGGGTTATGCCCCCTGCACCCCCTACTAAAGGATTCTTAACTCCAGGGGTGCATGCCAGGAGGGGTGCAAAGCCTGGACAAAAAGGGATTTGGAGCCGGGGCACAAAGATGTAGGAGTGCCCAAACCCAGAACCCTCACAGTTTTTGGCTGACACCCACCCACCACTCTATGGGGTCAGTTAGCAGCCCCATGCCAACCACGCCAGGCCAACCCTCCCTCCTTCCATCATGCTCCTCCATGTATACATATAGTGCTGTCCTGTTGCTGTATGTGCCCACCACCTCTATCTGGTTTACCTTCTTCAGCAATGGCCCTGTTGATGCGCCAGGATTGAGTCACTGCTATTGCAAGTCCTCAATTGCTGACACCCATGTCATGCACTACCAGAACCCAAGGAGGTGTTATTGTTTTGGGATGATACAGTTAGCCTCTACTGAGGAGGAGAAGGATCTTTATGTGATAACATGGCAAATGAACAACTCAGCACAGTGCAGGAAGGCAGCAGCTAAGCAAACAGGTTGCTGTGGTATTAGCAAAAGAATCACATCCAGGAGAATGGAGGTGATCCTGCCTCTGTACAGGTCATCGATAAGACCACACCTGAGTACTCATGCAGTACTGGTACCTATACTTGAAGAAGTATGTTAGATAACTGGAGAGGGTAAAGCACAGAGTGACAATGATGACTGAGGATTGGAAGGCAAACCTTATGAGGGAAGGTTAAGGGAGCTTAACATGTACTCCTGGAGGAAAGGAGGGATAAGGCGATATGATTGAGACCTTTAAATACATGAAGAATGTAAACAGGACTGGAATGGAGGGGTTATTTAGTTGGGGTGGGAGAAACAAAGGAGGGCATTGTCTGCTATTGAAGGGGAGATTCAGGAGAGAAATGAACAGGCACTTTTTCACAAAAAGGTGGTGTCTGTGTGGAACACTGTGCCTGAGGAGGTGGTATCCTCTAAGACAGTGGGCAGTTTGAAAAGGGATGGGACAAGGTGAGGGAGGGTCACTGTGATGGGGATGGGAGGGAGGGGCAGCTGCGTGTAAGGGATGCTAGCTGTGCATTTGAGCAGACTTGATAGACTGCATGACCTCTATCTGCTGGCAGTTTCATATGTTCATGTGAAAACCCATTGGAGATGTCCACAGTGCTGACCCATTTATGTTTAGGTTTAAGGAGCTTTAGTACATCTGGGGCATATGATACATTGGATACACAGCTTGGGGTAGCTTGTTTGAGCTTCTGTAGTCAATGGTCAGTCTCCAATTATTGTTGGGCTTTTTCATGGACTAAATTTGAGAATTAACTATAGGCACACAGAGGCCAGATGACTCATTGGTGATGGCCTCTACTGGAAAAGGATATTGCCTTTCACTTTGGGGATCTCCACTGTAAATCTGGATAAGAGTATTCATTCTGCCACAGTCATGTTTGTTTTTGTGAAGGCCTGCTGGTGCTCGTCCAAAATAGGCCTCGGTTTTGGAAAAAGAGCATATTGTTTGAACATGCTGATAATGTCATACTCCACGCCATTTCCTTTACTACCAACATGACATGCATTTGAAATGAGAAGCAGCCCACCCATGTTGGTCACCTGGAGTAGTAGCCTATTGACTACATCCACTCGCATCCATGCTGGGCCAGAAAATCCATACCCAGAATGCTTGGGTGATTACATAGGACCATCAGATCAAAACTGGCTTCCTTCAAGGCACCAATGGTAATAGGTATCCATTTGGACCAACAGACTATAACTATGGTGCCTTCAAAGGCCTGTGCAGAAGTAGCTAGGATCATCTTGATGTAACACTGAAACTGCAGCACCCGTGTCCAGAAGTAGTTCACGCTGATGGTCCCCTACCAGCACATCTACACATGGGAGTGCTGAGTCATCAGTAATTAAAACAGAGAAGATGTGAACTGGGACCTGACACCATCAGTCCAATTTGTTTTGTTCTTGCAAAGTCTCATAGGGTGAAGGGCCCACCTCATGAAACATGAGTGTGACTTCAGAGAATGGGAACTTTGAGTGTCCATCCCAATTAGAGTCTTCTCTAAAGGGGAGCAGATGGAATAGCTACTATGCTTTTGCAGGGCCTGTGATGTGAACATTTGAATACTGTTTTAAACTCACAAAGCTGTTCAACTTTTCTGCCAAATGCTTGTATGAGGGTCCAGAGTGATTCCATTTGTAACTATCCCTTTGATTCCCCTTTGGTTCAGTTGGTTTGACTTTGGTTGCTGTTGTTGTTGTTGTTGTACCCTCCTCAGTTCTGGTAGGAGGATTTATCCTGTTAGGAGTTGTTTAACTTCCTTCCACCATGTACTGAGTGAAGGAATCCATGCCACTTTGGACAGCAGCAACCTTCGCTTGGTGCCTGAACCCAGGTCTTTGTATAGATCTAGTGGGCTTGCTCAACCCATTTCTCTGACGCTGTGGAAGTGATCATGGTTATGGAACTCTGCAACCTCCATTTTCTCCGCAGGAGCAGCTGGAGTTTTGTCACAAATAAGCACTTAACATCAAGTGAATACTTGTCCAGATTTTCACCAGCTAACTGTTTACCTACACTATACACAAGGCAGAGATGACTCTTGTATTGGGTTGGGGTTTCATTATGTAACCACATTGGGATTGTGTGCCTCCATGAAGTGAGCAGCAACTTTGTCAAGCAATGAACGCATTTCAAATGGTTTCTGGCAACATTACTTACAAAGTGGGCTCCACAGTCTGTTTTAACACTTGTACATGGTTCTCAGGTGCCAGACTGAGCATTTAACACTGGTTTTGTACTTTCTTCAAATGATGGCTAAGGTTATTGGTCAGTGCCATGTTACCAATTTTGTTCACAATATTGTGGATGGCTTGGCAGGCTGCAGCTTACTGGAGCTTGATGTCCTTGTGGCATCTATGCAACCATGGTTCTGGCAACCACCCCAACAGTGGAGGTGGCCACGCCCTGAATCAGCATCTGTTGTTCCATTTCCATCTTGAAAATTTGGCTCGCAGCTTGTGTTACTACTTCGGCTTGTGCATTGGTGACCTTAGCTTTGAGATCTCTCTTTGCAATAAGGTCCTCTACTTCCTCCTTGTCCTTCTTATTCAAGGTGGCAACCAGTGGGTTAGGCCTCAACCCTCCAGTGTCCAAGGTGCACCCATCGGGCTAAAAGCCATCACTGGTCATCCACCGTGACGCCAACAAATGGTGAGGAATATGACATAGCACTACATGGCCTCTAATGATTGCCAGCTGCTGACATATCACTGCTTCTTAATTCTGCATGTCATATAATTCTTTTACCTTCAAATTGCTTTACTAACATGTCTTGAATAGCTATACATGCGGTGCTCACTTTCCAATGCATTCTGGTATCTTTCACACTCTTGCTCCAACTCCTCAATCTCACCTTTCAATGCCTCATTCATATTTGTAAGTAAGTAATTCAACTTAACACATACCGCTTATCCTGATGTACCATTTCATTGTCCGCCTGCAACCTAACAATCTTCCTGTCATTTTCCTGTGCAGAGCATGCAAGTTCACTCTGGATCTCACTCCAAGCTTTTCAGTTAGCTGCTCCAAATCCTCCTTTGCTCACCTGCCTCTCTTGACTTGGAACCCAAGATACTGGAACATATTGCTGTACACCAGAATAGTGGAGGATATACGTGCTGTCAAGACAGTGAGGAATATCGCCAGCGACATGTCTTAATGTTTTGCTGAGTCTCCACCCCCGCACACCTGTTACAAGAGGCTGCACCCCTGAATTCCCCAAGTTAAATACTCAACCTCAAGGGTAGGGTTGAAATATATATCACACAAAGTGTGAAATAAAAATAAAAAATGTCCATTCATCTGGGGCCAGGATTCAAACCCGGTCAACAGACACACTACTTCCACTGCTGCCTACAGCTCATCCTATGAAGCCACTTCATCTCTTATCATCTCCCAGGCAACAATGACAGGGTGCACAACCATGCTTACATAATTTTGCAGTTTTGTACCCTGTCACTATATCCACCTACGCTGTCTGTGCTGCGTGGGTTTGATCTGCACTGCATTGTACATGGCATATTGACCAGGTACTGAAGCCTAACTCCTTTTCAGAGCTAGGACCTCCATTTCCAGTGCTTGAACCTTTATATATGGCAGCAAATAAAACAAAACACATTTTAGGTAATGTTCTTTGTTGCAGACTTTTGCTTGTGAGTACAGTTTGATGACATACTGTACTGAATTAGCCTGCCTGGGACTTTGCTTCCAGCGAAAACGATCCCAACCTCCATGGGAAGTCAGGAAATTTAAGACATCCATGTTGAGTTTAGAATTAATGGCCATTAATGGCCATAGTTTGGAGTTTCTGTCTATCTGCACTAACTGCCGATCTGGAGCATGCCAGTTTGCCCAGGCCCCAGCAGCTAGACAGCTACAAGCTTGACGTGGCACTCCTACAGATACTGCCACTAGCCAAAGAAACAAGGGTGGAGGCACTGCACCTGAATAATCCCAATCCCATTCACCATGATATGTAGTGTACTGGTTTGGTTCTGTCCAAACAGGTCCTGCCGAGGCACCACTTTGTTAGCTGGCTAGATTGTAGAACTGTTGGCAAAACACAGCGAGAAACCCAGGATATCACAGAGCTATTTATTCCAAGCCTTAGAAGAACAGTGCACCAACGCTGGGAGTTTGGAAACCCTCTGAACACTGCAATGGCATCATCGAAACTCTGAGAACAATCGCCTTACACAGAGTCTTGTAGTCAGGGATAGCAAAAGTATGTTACTACAATTAACTCTGCCTGAAAGACAGGAAAGTAAATACAATATTTCTATTAGCTAGCTTGGGTCCGGGCTTCAGACTCAACAATTAGTTTTGCACATACACAGTGATAGTTACCTTTAGGACCAGGAGTGCAATGACTATGGTGAGTTTTAAACAGGTTTTGAAATCCTTCCTGTGGGAAAAGGCTTCTGGTTTTACTGTTCATTTATTTGTTTTGTGATTTTATAATATTGATTTCTGTATTTCTATCTTATTTATTTCATTGAATGTGCCTTGATATTTGAAAGGTGCAAATTAAATAAAAATATTATTAATATTATTAGTTACAATGCCATTTTTTTATAAAAATATACTGATTATTGCATCATAACAACGCTGAAGATGTACACTAGCATTACGTAAGCATGGTGAGTAATAGTCCCTAAGCACATTCTAGTAAATATGAATAAATAGAGCCATACCTTTTTCTGCAGTGTGCATGCTAGCCTATCTGTGGGACTGTGGTTGTGGGTCTACAGACCCGGACAAGCATAATACTATCTCAGGCAGAGTTTTCAGTATGATGGCTCCTGAGAGAGAGCGTTTATGATCCTTTGCCTACTGTTCTTTTATGTGTCTCCCTTAGTATGAACTTTTCTATTGTCCCTCTTACTCCTACTCCTACTCTTTTATAGGGTCATTGTACCTGTGAGTGATGTTTTCCACTATTAGAGGTCACATTATAGCTCCTATAGCTACTATCTGAGCTGGCTTTGTAGGGGTGGACACTTGTAGCTTTCTCAATATACGTCCAAATTGTGCAAGCAACAGGTAATTGAAAGTGATGGCAAAGCACCATGTTACTTAACCATAGACAGTGTATTTGTGTATCTACTTGAACAATAATGCACGGCAGGGTGTCTGCTGTTGGATTTACCCATACCTCATGTGATGAGGCATGGGACATAGTCAAGTATCAAAACATAAAAGCAGGCAAATGCAGCAACACATACTATGGAGTGCATTAGTGCAATAAAAATGGATAAAAAAGATGGAAAATCCTACTTATAGTGGTATATGGATGCTGCAAATCTGCTATTTCATATTTACAGAAATGAACTCCTCTGAGAGCGGCATTGTCTGCATGCAGTTCAGGTAACTTAAAGCAGATGCAACGGAAGAAGACTAGTCTCTGTTGGCCACAATGTTCTAGCGTGAACACAGAGGGTCTGCTCCACAAAAGATGGTCATGTTCTACCATAGCAGAAGGGAGGCTGGCAAAGACTGAGGAGGGCGATTCTGATAAATATATTTTGTTTTATTTCTAGTTGGCTAAAAGGTATGGGAATGTCTTCAGCATCTACTTGGGCAACAATCCAGCAGTGGTGCTACATGGATTTCAAGCTGTGAAGGAAGCCCTGGTGAACTATGGTGCTGAGTTTTCTGACAGGCCTGAAGACCCCATGTTTATGGCAATCCTTAATAATAAAGGTAATACAGAACTACCAGATTAATTTGACATGTTTCTTGTAACTCCAGGGCAATTTTCCTGTGTTTTCTATATATTTCAGAAATGTGTCTTCCATAGGAAATAATGTAGTTTCCCATTTAACTAATGCATGTTTATGGGAACACTTTTCTTGCACAAATTCCAAACAGCATGCTCAAAGCATTTATGTTACTCCACACTGAATCTACATTTCTTCTAAGGGTGCTGCTAGGTTGTGACAAACAACATACCATCCGAAGATACTAGTGCACCCTCCCCACATAGCATAGAATAACATATTTAAACTTCCTCTGCCAAAGTTGGCTATATTTACTCAAGCTCCATGTGAGGAGGGTCCTCTTAGTTTCAGGCTGGAATTCCAATTTGAGTAGCTAAATCACCAACGTCAAGTTGGGACCCTTGATTAGTCCCTAACTCAATGGCTACTGACTCCTTGTATACTGTGCTCCCAGCAAGGATTTTACACAGGTGTTTAATTTTCCAGTGCCTCAGTGGCTGCTAATTGACTCACTTTTATACTGTGCTCCCAACAAGGCTATTACACACGTGTTTTAAAGAAAGCATAGCAAAGGAGCACCACAACAGCTGTTTATTGGTGCAAACAAAGCACCACAGGAGTGAATATAAATTAGATGAGAAGCAATGATTATGGCTGCAACTCTATATTGTAACAGCGCAGGTCTGAGATACATTCTAAAACTCATTATTCAGTTGTAATGCGAAAATCAGGAAAGTCTTTTATTACAATTACAAAATTACATTTGCTCTCTGGTAGTGCATGCATGGGATATCAGCACTTCTGGTTTGCATGGCACTTGCTTCATTCTTTTATTTTAGTGATAACATTCAGTTATCCAGAGTACACAGACAAATAACCAGGTCATGTGGGTGATTAAATGCCAAGGCTAAAGGCTAAGGTATTTAAGTCAGCCACAGAAGCTGCTTATTCTGAATATAAGCTGGTTAACTGAATGTTGTTATAATTATATGACTAGGATTTTTGAAACTTGATTTTAAAAGCTCTGGTAGTTTAAATGGACTGAGCCAGTGATGCCTTTATTTCCTTTTTCTCTGCACTAGATTAAGATAAATTATTGTGGGTGTGTCTTAAATGTGGATAAATGTTATCTGGGTGTGTTCTAAAGGACGAGGAAGTTTTGCTTGCCTTTGCTGTGGCTTCTGCTGGTCCTGGTGACAGAGTTGATTGTTAGTGTTAGTCGCTACATGTTCTGAGCATAGTCATAGAAAACAATTATATTTTACCAATTATTTTTTTTCTAAAATGGTGACTAATCTTATAGGAATAATTATATGAAATGTTTTCATGTGGCACAATAAAACTACCCATGTGATATTCATGCTACAAGCATGGTTTAAATATTAAATTGAAAGTGATTGCTTCCATGTGGCATGCATGCAACAAGCAAGTTTGGAAAGCATACTTTTATGTTAAACTGGAACAGACTGCATGCATGTGGCACTCGTGCAAAAATCAATTGGTCACTGATAACTGCACACATAAAAGTTAAATGGTTTTCTCACAGTATGCAAGCAGAGGTTGGTGAGATTCACACACCCAGGTCTTCAGGTCTGGTTTGTGGTTCAGTGTGGCTCATTTGTACTTCAATACAAGTCTGCATACATCTGCACACATGCAGCATGCTTATAGCCACTGATATACTTTTTCAGTTTTCTTGTCCTCCCCTCATCTCAGCTGCACAGCTGAACTGTAGCACACATACCAATGGAAACACATTTGGTTCTTCCCACACCCAATACACACACATTTACCCACAAAAGTACTTAGTTACTTCTGTCTGGCCTGTACTCCTAATATTTTCTTTCCATAATTTTGAATGCTTCCATACAAACAGACTTTAATTAATTTATTCATTACAAATCGGGTTTCCAACCTTTGAGTCAGAGACTCATTAACAAAGCACTATCACAGAGGGAGCAGACATCACAACAGTTATTACAGTGCAGATTAAACAGAGGATAACATTACAAGTGCAGTAACAGGAACATTTAACATTGATACGCTTAGGTTACATAGTGTAGTAGTTTGTATGTTACTTAGGTTACATAATGTTACAAAATTGTGAGTTACATTCATGGATATAGTAGGTCCTCAGAGAAGACAGTGGGTTACATCCCTGTTTGGACCTAGTAGGAAAGGGCAAACTCAAAAGTAGCAATAACTCGACACCCACCCACACTGCCAGCCCCTCCTATGCACACACACTGTAGTGGATGCAACCACTCTGCTACAGACAACTCAGCAAGTATAGATATAAGTCAAGAGTCTCTTACCTGAGTACTAGAGAGCCAGAGGAAGGAGTCTTTGAGAGATGATGTCCATGGGTTAGAGTGCTGAGGCATACCCCTTTAAAATGAATGGAATTATTTTTTATTACTATTTTATACACTATAATGGTGAGTTAGAGAATAATGAAGGCCACTGTTCTCAAACAAGGCTTTTGTTAGTTAGTGGTGGCTTCCATTAATCTCCAATTTTCCATCAATAATGAATAAAACAGTAATAATACCCTGTATGGATCATCCTCCTGCACTTCCCTTGCTCTATGTCATAATATGCCTGAACGTGAGGAAATGGAGGTCAGGTTCACTGGGGAGGTGGGCATAAACCTCACTATAGTAGGGCTCAAACAGCCTGTGCATACCATAACACTCATCTGTCCCTGAATGTAAGGGACATCCTTCATTTACCCCTGAAAACTGCTCTGCCCTCACCCATCCCTCATGGAAACCATACTGTTCACACAGAGGATGTCCTGTAAATTTAGACTTAATGACAGGGATGCCATTCCCAATTTCAGCAGGGGGAGCTAACAATTAGTGGACCCCAGTTGTTGGCCACCAGGTGTCAAGCTCTGGAATGTCTTGAACATCTCTGAAAGGTAAAACTTATTTGTTGTGACTGAAAAGTGATATGCAAATCAGGAACAATTCAAATGTATAAGATTCCACTGTCTATATCCCAGAGCAGTGTATAAGATTTGAGCTTAAACCCACTCAGTTACTAATCAGTGTTTTTTCTGATTAAAATTCTGACTCCTTCCCCTCCAAACATTTTTATACACTCAACTCCCCAAAACAACTTTGCCCTAATTCTCTCCTCAACTCCATTCCATTTAATACCCAGCTCAGTATGGTTTGTGGAGCCACCCTAAAGGCACAGCAACATGAAACACACATTGATATTTAAGTCCTTCCTCTTTCCTAATCTCACTGTAAAAAATATGTATATTTATGTTTACTTACCTGGCCATCTGACCTGAACCTTTTGAAATTCAACAGTTTAAAACTACACAAATGAAGCTATACTATACAAAATGATAACAAAGCAATTTTTTCTAAAATCAATGAATACTTAAAAACATAAACTGGGAATCTAGTCTTCTTAATTGTACAACACAACAAGCTTGGAACTTTTTAAACATATTGTACATTATTTGAAAATACCTTTATTCCATCTAAGAGGAAATTTAATAATAAAGGAAAAATGTCCCTTGGTCAACAAGACAATTAAAAATCAGATTGAAATACAACTTTTAGGAAACTTAAGAATAGTTCTGTTCCATTTAAACTACTCTATTACATAAATATAGACTATCTGTAAAAACTAAAAACATTCTATTAAACTGGCAAAAAATAAGCTACAATTTAAACTAGCTCACACAGAAGACTGTCACAAATCTCTTTTCTACTATATAAATAGTAAAAAAGGTGTATCAAGGACCGTTAGTCCCATTATAACCAATGGTTCTTCTCTATCTGATATAGAAACCTAATCTCTTTAATAAGTACTTTGGTTCTGTCTTCTCAAAATCACCTTTTAGTACATTTAAAGTTCACCGTAGATTATCATAGGTTCTATCCAACTGACATATACAGGCTATCAAATAACTAAAAAAAATACTAATCCAGGCCCAGATGGTATTCATCCATGGTTTCTGATCAAAACTCTATGAATATTTCTATACCTTTGTCAGTTGTTTTCAATAAACTTACAAGAAAGTATTGTACCAAATGATTGGCGACAGCAATAGTTACTTCCATATTTAAAAAGGCAATAGAGGTTCTGTACAAAATTATCATCCAATTAGCCTGACCTCAGTGGCTGGTAAATTAATGGAATGAGTAATGAAGTCTCTAATAGATCAAGATTGTAAAAGTTAGGAATTTATTATTCAAATCAGCATGGGTTTACTCCCAAGTATTCCTGCACTACCAATCTGATATCTTTTACAATAATATAAGTGCTCTACTAGATGTGGGTATCCCTACTGATGTAATTCTTTTGGACTTTAGTAGAGCTGATAAAGTCTCACATGAAAACTGATTACAAAATGCACAATCTAGGTTTGTCACCTGATATTGTCAACTGGACTTTAAACTGGTTGACAAATCATTGTCAGAGAGTCATAATTAATGATTTCTTGTCTGATTCGGTAGTGTGACAAGTGATGTACCACAGGGTCAGTCTTGGGACCAACAGTTTAATCTTTTACCAGTGATTTACAAACAGGGCCAAATAACTTCATGGTTAAATTTGCAGACTATACTAAATTGGGGCAAGGTTAATAATCAAGAAAATATTTCTGCATTAAAGAAGGATTTGGAAAAATTAACACTTTGGGCAAATGAAAATCATATGCAGTTTAATCAAGACAAATGTTTAATAGTGCATTTTGTGTAAATCTAAAACTGATATATTATATAAATGGACTACCACTTCACTCATCAAATTGTGAAAAAGATTTAGGGATATATGTTAATAGTAAACTTACATCAAATGATCACTGTGTTAGAACTGCTTGCATGACCAACAGACTTTTGAGGCAAATAAATGCACTTTGTTAATCGCACTGAACAATGCCTTATTCCATTGTATAGGGCATACATTAGACGTATCAGACTATGGCTCCCTTTCTGGAATCCAAACCAAAACAAGACATAGCAATTCTTGAACAGGTTCAAAGGAGAGTAACTAGAATGATTGCAAAATTAACAAACTTGGATTACCAGAACAGATTAAAAGCTACTGGTCTCTTCTCTCTTCAGACTAGAAGATTAAGAGATGTTATGCTTATGGGTTTTAATTTAATAAATTCACCAGATCTAAAGGAAAAATGGCCTAACACTGTCCAAAAGGAGACATGTTCTGAGACTGCATAATAAACAGCTTGAAGTAAAAACTTATAAAACCAGCAAAGGGAAACTTTTTCCAATAAGAGCATCCATTGTATGAAACATTTTGCCACAAGAATTGGTAGAGGCAACTAGTGCCACTGTCTTTAAAAACAAATTAGATGTTTGGTTGAGGGATAATAGATAAATAATGTCCCACATAGTGTGAGGGAACAGTCTTGATGGACTCTGGCCTTCTTCTATTCTTTCATACCAAGTAATAAGACCAAATAACCTGTGGCCACAACCAGTGTGCCACAAGCCCAGTTTTCAGTTATCTGCTCCTCCGCCCTTCTGCCGGAAGCTGGATGATAGAATTGCCTATCCCAGCTCCCCAATGTGGTGTGTGACCAAGTCGCCTCACCAACTGAACCCACCCAACCTGTGTTGCTTGCTTCTTTTGGCTGTTGCCATGACTGCTGCCACACTGCACTGGTCAAGGCCTTTGAAGCCACCCACACCACTGTCACTGCTGCTGCATGGCCTCGCTTGCTGTCTTGGGGTGCCTGCACTGTTATTTTGGGAGGCGAGCCTAGTAGACTAAGTAGCCTAGTCTCGAGTTAGCTTCTAGCTCACCCTCCCAGCCCCTTCAGCCACCAAGAGAGATGGATTTAGTTTTTCTTCTGGGGATTGAGGTCTCTGATTTGGTGGTGGAACCTGTCAGTTGGTCCGATCACTACACCGTGAGCTTCAATTTTGTGCTCCCTTCTCGTAGGTCTACCCCTGTGGAGATGGTTTGACACTGCCCTTTATGGGATGTGTGCCCTGAAGACCTGATGGTGGTGTTGAACCTCTCAGAGTTTCCGACTGCCAGCTTGGGTCCGAGGCTATGGTTTTGGCTTATAACCAGGCCATTTCCTTGGCTCTGGACTCAATTGCTCCCATCTGTGTTCATCCCCTCTCTTGTCCTCGGGCCCTATGGTTTGATACGTTCTTGAGGAGTTGCAACATGTGGGACGATGGTTAGAGTATCATTGAGGAAATTTACTCTGGATGCTGACGCCTTAGTTTGGAGGAGCATTATCAGTTTCTACCAATCAGAGATCTCCCATAAGAAGGCAGAATTCCTGTCCAGGGAGATCTCTGTTGCTCAGAATCAATCGGCTCAGCTCTTCAGAACTGTGACAGGCTGTGCAACCCAGCCTGTCTCCAGCTCCACGAGCCTTTTCACAAAAGGAGTGTGATGAGATCGCCAATTTTTCATGAATAAGGTAGCCAACACCAGATCCGAGATCCGGCCCAACACTCTAAGGGGAAGTTTTGGTCGACATTTGATCATGGAATCCTCCATCTCCTGGTGTTCCTTTGACCTGCCACCGCTCAGTGATATATATCGGATCATCCAGGGATGGACCTATGTGCTGTAGTTTAGATCCAGGTCCTACCTCCCTAATCTTGGATTGTGTTGAGATCGTTGGCCCATTTCTGGTTCAAATAATCTGGTGCTCCCTAGAATTGGGTGAGTTTCCTAGCTCCCTAAAGGAAGCTGTGGTGACTCTTTGAAAAAGGCTTCTTTGGACCCAGATGTTTTTCCAACTACAGATCGATTCTAACCTTCCCTTTATTGGGAAGGTTATTGAGAAGGTAGTGGCAAACCAGCTGGAGGACCATTTGACCATCCATAATATCTATGAACCTCTCCAATCTGGTTTTCGTAAGAGGCATAGTACAGAGACTGCCCTGGTTCGGTGCTCAATGATCTCCTGATGGCGAAATCTGAGGAACCGCCTATCTTGGTCCTCCTTGATCTCTCTTCAGCCTTTGACACTGTAGACCATGGGCTTTTGCTCAAACGTTTGAAGTCCATCTGTGGACTGTCTTGTACAGTGCTCAGATGGTTTTCATCTTTTCTATCTGGGAGAATGCAGAGAGTTGTGTCGAGGATTTTTTCTCTGACCCTTTCCCTCTGCAATGTGGTGTCCCCAGATCTTGGTGCTTTCCTCCATGTTGTTTGCAGTGTATATGCTGCCCTCAGAGACATTGTAAGAAGGTATGGGCTGAGGTTTCACTGCTATGCTGTTGATACCCAGCTCTACCTGTCTTTGCCCCAGACCAGGTTAGTGCTCTTCGGTATTTAATAGCTGCCTCACTGAAATCCAGGACTGGATGAATGTGAGCTGGTTAAAGTTGAACACCGGTAAGACTGAGGTTATGGTCGTGGACCCGGTCGTGGGACAGGGGTTGGGTCTGGTCAGCCTTCTGGCATATTGCTGGGGGATCCGATCCTTACCTCTGAATGAGTGCGTAACCTGGGAGTGGTACTTGACGGCTGACTCTTCATCATCAGGTGTCAGCAGTCATTAGGCCACATTCTACCATCTCAGGAACATTGTCAGGGTGAAACACCTTGTTCCATCCAGTGATTTACCCGTGTTGGGCCATGCTGACATCTCGCCTGGACTATTGCAACTCCCTTTACTTGGGGCTTCCTAGGTTGATATCCACTGCTTGCAGCTAGTGCAGAACGCTGCTGAAGGTTAATGACAGGGTGACTAGAAGGACATATTACCCTGTGCTGCGTGATCTGCACTGGCTGCCTATACAGTGGCGGATCACCTTTAAAGTAGGTCTTTGACCTCAAACCCTGCACGAACTTGGCCCTGACTACTTGAAAGAGCTTCTGATTCCTTACTGCCCTGTGCAACAGGTCTGTTCAGCCGATGAGGGGTTGCTAGAGGTTCCGAGGGTTATATTGAAGTCTTCTGGGGCTAGGGCCTTGGTTCATGGCCCCAACCCTCTGGAACTCTCTGCCTTGCCAGTTCAGAGAATGCATGACCGTTGAAGCTTTTAATTGGGATTTTAAGACATTTTTTGTGAGCAAGGCCTTTGTGGATTGATGCTGTTATGAATTGTTGATTTTACATGCATGTTTTGATTTTATGATTTATCTGTACAGTGCCTTATGCCTGAAAGACGCTAAATAAAGTTTGTTTTTTTTTTTATGGAGATTCACTAAGAGTAGACCAAGAAAAATATGTCACCACAACAGTGCTGCTGAGCATTCAGTGTTCACCAACTCCACCAAGCTGTAGTATGCTGCCTGTCGACTCTGTGGTGGGAAAGACAGTGTCCCACCTATGTGACTCATGTGTTTGCTTGGCTGGAGTTCCTCCATGTCATGTGATGGTGCCAGCGCTAATTGGTGGAGAGTGGACAACACAATACAGACACAGTCAAGACAGGAGTGCACCTGCAGCATGAACACAACATAGGCTGGGGGCACTTATTGTGCAAAATATTAAATCCAAATTTAATGCCATTATTGCCATGCCATAATAACAACCTATGCACAAATATGGGTGGGGCAACTGCCCTCTGCCTCACCTAAATGTCACCCCTATTTTATGGTAGAAATGCATTCTCAGGGCTAACACCAGTACAAGTAAATATAATGGTTTCTACTGTGGTCTGAGGTACCTGTAGTATATCTCAATGGTTCAGGATGTGTCCTGATCATTGTAAGGGTTCGTGTCCCTCATTGTCCATAATTCTGAGTGTCCATGTCCCTGATTTCAGAGACAAATGTGAGGTATGATGCATGCTTCTAAGACACTACTCAGCTCAAAGAGTGCAGAGTATGGCCATAGTGCATATGTTTCATACAGAATGACAAAGAGAGAGTAAGTTAGCCATAGCAGTATGGAGAAACACATTTGTAGCACTAAATGTGTATAAGGGGATTTGCATGGCCCAAAACAAAAGGTCAGGCTTCACAACACAAAGGTCCCCTCACACACCTGGAATAGGGGATGTTGGCTGACTATATCCTAGGCATTTAATACAGTAAGGAAACAATACTTTACAAATGAATTGTAATTCAATGACAAAAATCAAAAGCCATTAAACAACTTACAAAAGGATCAGAATTAATGAGTTTACCTAATTTTAATGGGAAATCAATTAAAATGTATGTTAATGGCTCTAATTGCTAGCGATGGTATGAGGAATACAAACTGATGTGTTTTAGTATGTGATTTGCACCAGTGTAGTTGCTGCACACATGGCACGTGTGCAACATGTGAACCTCATATGATTTTTACATGATGTTCACAAATAGGTTCACTTTGTGTATGCGAACTGCATGTAAACATTGCACAAATAAACACATGGCATCCATTCTACATGTATGCAGCACACTTATATTTCTGTAAGGGTACTAGGAACAGTTTCATGACCACCCACTTTGTTTGGTGGCATGGTTGCCACCTACAAAGTTCATGACATATGTGCATCTTGTACTGTGTAGTAACTCTTTCTGCTCCAGACTGCTGCAGTAAAGAAAAGACTATGGAGGTGTTTTGAGTACCGTCTCCTTTCAGTAAACTGTTCTGGCACACAGAGGGCACACACTAATGCTTTCAGAAAATGTGACTGGCATAATGTACTATTTGGCAATTGTCATGAAAATAAATTTTCTTGTTGCTGTACTGTATTTGCTGCTAGAATTGGGTGAGACCATGAAAGAGAAAAGAATGCTAAAATAAATAGTTATGTATGTGCAGCAAAAACATTTAGTTATGTCAGGTTAGGCTCAAGGAGGAGAGAAATACAAAATGTAAGAAAAAGAGGAAATGTGAACAAGTATTACCCCACAATATTTTTATTTCTCACATTGACAAAGGACTATGTGTGTGGATGTTTATCATCCAGTTCCTCAAAAGTGTATGTAGCATGTGTGACTTGTATGCCAGTCTGAAAGGATTTGGTCTATGAATCAAATTAATGAACAGTCTCTTTGTTTTTGTCCTGAAAGAAACTACTTTTGTTTTATTGGTTCTGACAAAGCAGTTTAGTCATCATGTCATGTCGGGAAATGGAACAAACGCAGAATGCAGAGAAGGAATATGACAGACTCTGAAAATGATTTGGTGTGTGTGTGTGTGCATTTGTGTGCATGGGTGTGCATTTGTGTGACTGTGTATGCAAGTGTCACTGGCAAACTATATGAGAGATTGCGGAGTTGTGAACTGAATATTCCTGCCCACTGTCAGCTTGTCTATAGTTGAGACTTTGGTCTCTTACGTGTATGATATGTTTGGTTTTCTCTCAGTTTCCCCAAGCTATACCATTTTCTGGATAATAAAGAGCTGCAAGGGTGACTGCATTATTGACCTCCCATTAAGTACTTGCTATTCTCCCAATCAGTGCCACCCTATCACACACACATGGTGCCTATGCCTCTGCAGAGCAAAATCAAACAAGTCATACAACAAAGAGATAACCAGCTGTACTGAGGACAAGCTGACAGTGGTCATGAACTTATTATATATTCAGTCTGCAACTCTCCCAATCGCTCATGTTTTTTGTCATGAAACACACACATACCATTTATCAGCTTCTGCAAGATTCATTTTCCACAGTCTCCATTTCTCCACATTTCCCTAGTTAGAATCAGTAAAACAAAAAATAGAGAATGCTTATTAATTTAATTCATAGACCAAATCCTTCTGATTGGCACATCAGCCACCCTCGCTACCACACAAAATTTACGAACTGGATCCAGAACTTCCTGACAAACATAGCCCTTTGTAAGCATGTGAATTAAAAGATTAGAGTGTTAATACTTGCTCACATTTTCTTGCTTCTTAATGTTTATAGCTCTCTTTCTCTCTTTCCTTGAACCTCGTACAAACTGTTAATATCTCTTTAAGAATATAATCTGACACAACTAAATGCTTTTGCTGGGCACAACATAACCGTTGATTTGTAATACTTTTTCTCTTTTGCAGTCTTACCCAATTCCAGCAGCAAATGCAACACACCAGCAAGAAGTTATTTTATGACAATTGCCAAATAGTACTGCACATTGTGTCTGTCACATTTTCTGAAAGTATTGTTAGCAGTGTGTTCTCTCTGTGTGCCACAAAAGATTATTGAAAGGGAGTTGCAATTCCAAACACCTGCATAGTCCATTCTGTATTGCAGCTGTCTGGAGCAGAAAGGGATGACAATTACAGTACAACAGACTTACATTGAAAACTTCATATGTGGGACTGGAAACCTAGGTAACCAAACAAAATGGATGGCCATGAACCTGTTCCACAGTAGCTACCATTTTGGAAAAAAAGAAAGAATAGGAACATATACCATATTATTTCACAAATATAGGCAGTACATATACTGTACAACTAGCACTTCACTGACTGATTCCATTGCCAGAATAAGCAACAGTCACAGCAAAGGTGAATAAAAGTTCTTGGCCCCTTTAAGTGTGAAAAACTATCATTGGTGGGGGTAAGCAAGCAATAAGATATGACAGGGTGTGCATTATTGTAATATAAATACTGGTGACTCCATTATGACAATGTTTTGAGCCCTTTCAAAAGCTGTAATAACTGACAAAAGACTTAATAACTGGTTATTATGGCTTCCGATAGCTTGCGCTCCACTGTTGGGCTGGCAGTATACTCTAGAGGTTAGAGTAACAAGCTGTGAAGACATTGGTGCATCCAGCAGACCTAGGTTTGATTCTCACATTTTCCACTTGCATACTGTGCGACTTGAGCAAGTCACTTAACCACCCAGTGCTCCTAGGTCACCCCTGAAGACAGGCACTTGTACCTAGTGGGCCTTACTTGGTTACCAAAAAAAACTGTTGCAAGATAGCAATTAGAAGCCATGCTACAAGCCCCTGATAGAGTTTAAGCAGTTAACATTTACCATGGTGATGAGAGGAATCTGAACCAATACTGAAGATAGAAACAACTAAACCTTATCACAGTTGTCATGGGATCCCTGAAATCACCACACCACACCCATTCTTAATGGCTCAACCATCTGGAGTTTATTTGGGTAGAAACCCCATTTCCACATCACATAATTTTATATTCATATTTTCATGATAATTTTATTTACATTGTCCTTGGTCCCATTGCCCAACATATAACATTATTCACCACTGATACAATTTTAGGCCTGGACCTACCAATCCATTCTTCATGTAACCCAGGTATGGGTACCAGGTGCCCACCCTTCAGTGTCTTCTTCTGGGTTCAGGTGTCCCCACCTGACCCCTCCAGCCCGGCCTCCTTTAAGGTGATTACCCCATAGGGAGCCCACCCCAGCCTAGCTGTACCCTCCTATGGCTCGGTCCTTTCTAAACCTTTTTCACTAGCCCACATTGACACACCCATGGCCCTATTGGGCTTCCCATTAAAACTAACCCATAGGCCCTTATACCTCTGGCAGCTCTCCACAGCCTCCCAGATAGCACCTGTGAAAGCTGCTTTCCCAATTCTGAAAGGTGTACCCCATGCTCCCTGTACCAACCTGGGGTGTCGTACAGATTAATACCTGGGAATGTATCCCTCCTGTCTGTCTTGCCCAGTCCACTAACCTCCAGTTCAATCTCTTCTGGGCCTTGTTAACCACCAACAGGTTCCTGGCCCCTCCAGCTCCTCCACTGGACCATCTCTGACCAAGCTTATTTGCACTCTTGGCCATCTGGCTTTTATCATTGCAAAGTCCTTCCAGATCATGTGGACCAAATCCACCCATAGCAACTTGCCCAAGTCATTGCCCCAGATGTACCATGATCATGTCTGGTATCATCTCGGATCTGCTCTCTTCTTCCAGAAGAGGCAGAAAACCCATCCACTTCAGGCCCCAATGGCCCATCCATACGATCTTGGATCGGTCTGGATCCTCATGCTCCAACGGCTGACCCCCGCTGTGGTGTGCGGCCCATTCCTCTGCACAGTGGACAAAAGAGAGCCCCACAATCCACACCACTTTGTGATGGCCAGCCCCATAAAACAAAACATGAATAATGTTAGCAGTCATGGTCTAATGTACCTTTGTATGCTTGAGATGATCACCTGCCCACTCTGAATTTCGCTTCTGTCCCCTGCCACCTTTGAAACAGCTCCTATGCAAAAGAGTGATGCAAAACATCAGGTTCTTTCCCAAGAAAGACATTGCTTTCTTTAGTACTGCTGCACCTCCGCAGCCATGACCAGGTCATCACCACCACTGTGACGGAAGAACACACCTCTCCTGGCAGCCGCTCAACCCAATATCTGTCCAAAGTGGCAGCCAGCAAACTCCCTTCCTTTTAAGAGATCGAACTCCATCCCCACCACTTGATCTGTTTTGGGCATCTCAGCCAAATTGTGGCTGCAGAGGCTGACTCGGGTGATGCCCCCACCTGTAGACCCCACCATGACCCTTTCTGATTGTATTACTATCTCCCAACCCAGAAAGCCCTTCTGCATTTCCCTAAAGATGGACTCAAAAAGTCGCCCTTCTTGGGCCAAGTAACAGACGTGACGGCAGAACTACCACCAGCCTTTCCAGTAATTCCACCCCATGGGCCTGCACCCATCTGACTTGTGCCCCTGTGGCCTCAGCCACCCTTGATGCATGCGCTGGACTGCTGGCACCCAGTTTGGGGCCCCCACCCTTTGACTGGCAAATCAACCCAGTGCTGGGCAGATAGATGCCCATAATAGCCCCTGACATGCTTCCCTCCCATTTCAGCAAATGTACCTCATAACCTGGGCCTCTGTTAATGGGCCACTTACCTCCAGCCTGAGACCCTCCGAAAAACCTTGAAGCTCCACCATGTTGCCTCATAGGGTGTCAGTGTGTTTGGTGCCCAGGCGCCCAAAACAGTAGCTGGGCTCCTTCCATCTAATTTCCACAGCTCTTGCAGTACCCAGGTTCTCTGAACTGCTGCTGCTGGTGCTAGCTCACAGAACCTGTCCAACTGAAAATGTGAAAGGCTGTCAGCAATGTCATTCTTTGCTCCCTCCACATGCCTAGCTTTAAAGGTCAAGTTAAGCCACAGACCTTTCCAAATCAACTGCCTGGCGACTCCCAGGACTACCTCTGTGGACCCGGACTGCTTGTTCAAAATGGCCACCACTACCATGTTATCACAATCAAACATGATTTTCTTGTTCTGCAGCTTGTGTCCCCAAACCCAAGGGCTACCCAAATCAGGAAAGCTTCCAGGAAAGTAATGTCTCTGGTTAGCCCCTGCTCTACTCACCTAGGGTGCCATGGCTCAGAGATCCATTCCTCTTAAAAGTAGGCCCCTATTCTCTGACCATTGAGCTCAGCTCACTCCACCCAAGCACCCCTCCAAAGGTGGTGCCATTGAACCCTCTAGAACACCTCCCAGGCCAATAGGTCCTCTAAGACCCACAATTATATTGACCCTGTGATGAAGGAGTTTGGCCTTCAAGAGGTTCTAGTTAGGCATCTGGTGAAGACCTTGCCCAGAGTTATTGCTCAGCAGGCAAAATTCATGTGCCTCAGGACCTACTGGGCTAACCTGAGTTGCGATGCTGTCACTCTTTCAGTTTTAGCAGGAGTTCCACAGCTTGGCCACATTGTCCGGTGGCAAGTGAAAACAGTGTTAGTCCAAGTCCAGCTCGATGCCGAGGTAGTCCAGCTGCAGAGCAGGGCCAACTGTTTTGTCCTTCACTAGGGGAACTCCCACCCTCCCACATACGGACTCAAAGCAGCCAGCATCTGACTGATGCCTGCCTTATTCTCCCCTATGAACAGGAAATTGTCCAAGTAATGGACTGATGCTCCTGCCCCATGACTTGTGGTAAAACCCATTGCAGCCCTGTACTGAGGGTTTCAAATGTGGCACAGGGCACCGAGCAAACCATGGGCATGGCCTTGTCAAAGTGATACTTCCCTGGAACTGGAACCCCAGCAGCTCCCAGTCCTCCTCACTAACCAGCAGGAATTGAAATGCTGATTTGGTATCTGTTTTCACCATTCACACACTCCCTGGTTCTAATCAAATCCACTGCCTTATCCAGAGTATTGTATGAAACTGCACAGTGTTTCAATGTGATGGCATCATTGACTGAACTCTTAAGGTAGGAGAGGTGGTGGATAAGGGAATTCCCCAGGTGCCTCCTTAGGTACAATCCCCAGCAGAGACCCCTGCAGGTTCTCATAAGGGGTCTGCAAAAGGCCCTCTATCCTCCTAGCCTCCTTCTTCTTCTTTATCTTCTTCTCCACCACTTCCTCCTTGCCCTTCATTGATGCCAGGTTTTTGGCCTGCATTGCCTTTCTTTCCCTGAGAAATATAAATTAAAGCCATTCCAAAACTCTCCTCAGCATCCTTCCGCTACCTTGTCAGGATAACTGTGGGTCCACTTCTAATCACTTCCACCTTGATCGGCATTCGAGCCTGGGGTAATCCTTTCCCTCATGTGCTTGCTCATGATCACCTCCCTGCACTCCCATCCCACTCTGCCACCTGTAACTGCCTTATATAGTTGTTGTGGTGAGAAAACACTCCCAGCTATTATATAAAATAAAACATGAGGTGGTGTGTTTAACACACATCCTCAGTGTTCGCCTTGGGGTTTATAGTAGATCCAATGCATTGGGGGCGGGGTAACATTTTGATAAGCCGCCACCCCATGCATTATTCTATATGTAATAACTGGGTACAGTGAAACTGGTTATAATTCACTGTTGTATCCTACAGGCTATAATGGCAAATAAACGTCAACTTTTACTATGAAAAGTAAAATGACAGCTCATGTTTACTCTGTCACTTGGCTGTATCCAGAATGGTTGCAGTGTTGCTGACAAAAATCACTATCCAACAATTACATAAAACAATACATGGGAAGAGCGAGAACTTGAATGTTATGTATAACCCCCTGTTAATTGGAGTTACTAGAATCCCAGTAAGACCTAGTGGTAGGCAGGGAAGGCAGCTTGAAACTCCATTTAAATGTATTTCACACTGTCTCACTCTGTTCTCAGTCTCAGCTGAGACTGAGGGATGACATCACCATAAAACTCTCACAACTGCATGAGCCACACTAGAATCTGCAGTTGGGAGTTACGATATATATGTTGGGATTTTGAAGAGAGTATGTGCAGTCTTGAAGATAGAAGCAGCACAGCAGTCTGTGGACAGGCTCTCTGAACCTAAAGCTCTGATATAGAGCTACTGTAGGGGAGGTGTGTGTTTCCACCAAAGAGGAACACATTAGCTGTTTCTGAAGTGGTGGAGACCACTGTTACTGGTCCCTGTGCCCCATCCCTGAGGGATAGGGGTGGAAAGGTTGCCTGTCATTCCAGGGCAACCCTCCTGGTTCCAGCTAGGGAAGAAGCTGCCATATTTCAAGTTGTGCTGCAGCACCAGAAGCTGTGGGAAAGAAATTCCTGTGAGGAATCGCATGTGGGGCACCTGCAACCAAAGGGTGAGTTCGCTCTGACATAGGGCCTATGTTTTTACCTGAACTGTTATAAAGTGGGAATTGGACTGCTTAATCACTGGGGGCCTAGAGCAATGGGCTAAGCTGAGTAAAAGTATGTTCAAGTCCAGTACAATGGGAAAGCAAGACAAGCAGAGGAAATGTGACATAAATTTAGCCTTAATCTACATTGCCAAGCTTTACAGAATGAGATGTTTAATGTCCAGAGATATGGCGGTTATGAATTGTGGAAGCGAGAGGTGAGAGACCCCCCATCAGTAGTAACCAAATTCACTCTCACGGATTTGCTCTGTGGCACTTTTACTTTCTCTCAGGTACTTGGCCAGTGCCTGAGGAAAGTACCCAGATGTGGGATTAAAAGGAAGTTTCCTTATGGAACTGAAGGCTCTTAGCTGGTTTAGGGAGCCACCAGAAAATGTTTCCATGACAAATGGAAGGTGTTTGAGTGGCGCAGGGGAGCGAGACAGGGAAATCCTAGAATAGTGTACTAGTTCAGGCTGTGTACCCAAAGCAGCATGCATGTCCGGGCTGTGTGCCCAGTGGGTTCAGAGCCTGAGAGCTGGAGTGTTGAGGAAGTGTTCTGATTCTTTAATTTGCATTACCAGAAGTGTAGCCCCGCTGGGTGTCAGTCTATGCTTTGTTTGTTCTGCTTGGATGTGAATAAAGCCACACTTTAAAATCCCATTCCTGGTATTGGACATTACAGATATTGTTTCCTGTGTTTGGATTTACTTGGGTGCCCCTGTGCAGAGTAGCCAAACCTAGTCCTTGTGCTCAGTAACCTATTCCTCCCTGAACCCAGTCCCCACCTGATACTGCTGTCAGATTCAAACAGGATACCACCTGTCGCTTGCAAAAGGCGGGGGTGGGGGTTACATATGCCCACCCTAATTGTGGGATGCTTTGATAAGCTCTTCAGGCTTCACCCTTGGGATCATGCAGGATCCTCACCTTGGCTGTGCATACAGTTCTCATTATGCATTCTTCCCCATGCATTATTATATGTATCCTCAACCCATCCAAGGGTAAGTCCTCTGATGGGCTGGACATGAAACTCTTCTACCTATCTGCTCCTGCCATTGTGTCACCACTAGCTGACCTTCTAAACTTATCATTTGGCTCTGTAACTGTTCCTACAGAGTGGAAACATGCCACTGTCCTACCCCTGCCAAAAGGGGGTCACCCCACCACCACGGCCAACTACTGCCCTATCTCTCTTCCCTGCCCTCGCAAAACTCCAGGAACACCTCATGTTCTCTCAACTTTCCAACTTCTCCTCTGAATCCAACTTCTTTACTCCCTACCAGTCTGGATTTAGGAAGAACCACTCAACCGTTATTTCACAATTAAGACTCTCTGACGCCATCCTTTCTGGGATAGACAAAGTGTAATCACCTCAGCCATCTTTTCAACTTAGCCAAATCATTTGACACCATCTCCCATCTTCTGTTGATAGCCTGCTGCTCTGTAGCTGGTCTATCAGCCTGCCACCAACTGGTTTAGAACCTACCTCTTAGGCAGAACTCAATCGGTAAGCATTGCTGATTCCACCTCCCTCCGCTCCCTATAGATACTTCTGTACCTCAGGGATCTGTCTTGGTCCTATTCTTTTTCCATCCTTCTCAATGACCTGCCACCAATCTGTTCATCTTCTTCCATTCACATGTATGCAGATGACACAGTCCTATTTACCTCTGGCTGGACCTCTGAGGAGGTTGCCACCAGCCTTCAGGCTGATTCCAATAAAGTTCAGCTCTGGTTTGGCTCCCACCAGCTTTCCCTCAATTCCAAAAGACAGTCTGCATGACCTTCGGCACCAGGCAGAGCCTCTTCAGGCTCACCACCTCCAAAACTTCCACACCCTTGACGGGACAGTCCTTGAGGATGCAACTATTTTAGGTACCTAGGATCTGGCTTGACCAACACCTGTCTTTCTCTGCCCATGTGGATGCTATCCTGAAAAACTGTGCCCCAAGTTTGGTGCTCTTTACAGGAACCGCAGTAGCCTCCACTACATGTAAGATGCAAAATTGTGCAGAAAATGACCTTACCTACTTTCAATAACTGTGATGTAGTCCACAGTGCCACTCCCAAGGAACTTCTTTAAACATTATGGTTCCACCTGGGCTCACGTAACTGTGTTTTGTCACATCTCTCACCTATTCTCTATGTGTTTTATACTATCGCCTTCTTTCCTCGTCCTATTGTTTTTTCGTCTGTCTTTCTTGACATTTCAATAGACAGAATGTTTACCATGGAATACAGGAATTCATAATTCAGCACAATTCCACAGGTAGAATGTTCCTTTTTCAACATATTGTATACACAGATGAATGCTTTCTGGAAGCCAGACCCTCAGTTGTGTCTGTGGCAGAGTAAAGAGCAGAGATTTCTGTTGTAGGCAGGTAAAGATAGGAGAGAACTTTATTATGGTCACAAAATAACACTAGCAGTGGAACTCTGAATGGTACTTCATTTTTTATCGTTGCTTGTGTGTAAGGAGAGCGTGATGATCAGTGAAACAGTTAAAGAGCAGCTGACACCTTTGAAGAAAATGTTGGAAAACACAGGGCCTGGTTTTAGATGGGCCATAGATTGACACAGGGGACTGCGTCCAGCAGTCAGATGCAAGGGTGACTTGCGACAATCTTTGTGGCATTTACGGTTTCCAATGGAACCAGCCACAAACCCTGATGCAGATCCCTTGTGTTAAGTGCAGCAAGTTAGACCAGCTGCCCCTTGGTCTAACTTTTGCACCAGTGGGGAGCCTTTCTGTGGGATGTGCCCAAAGATTTGGTGCAAGCTGCAGTACAGGGTGTAAATGTTGCAACTGCACCAAACGTTATAAAACTGGGTGCAGTTTCTGCAGATGCACTTGGTGCAGTAGTGCCAAACATCGACTGATGCATGACTTGGCACATGCCCTGCACCAACCTTTAAAATCAGGCCCATCATATTTAGGCACACTTTTGCTTCTGTTCAATACATCTTCTCTAGATTTATCTTCTCTATTGTTTATTATAGAATAAATCCCCACAAAGAAGCTCTTTATCGCTGAAAGTTCCTCTCTGTCTATAGCTTATTCCCTACTTGAAATGGTAATGCTCGGTTGTGACACCACAGTCTCTGTTGACATGGGAATAACAGTGATGTCACAAGCAGAGTATAATGACAGTAGAAGGAAAAGAAGCAAAAGGAGCTGATGAACCATCAAGGAACAACTATCCTGTTTTCAGGTCTATGACCTCATTAATAAATAATGGGGTAAGAAATACAAATCTTATGAGAAATGCAAACTGCATTGTGTCCAAATATTATGTTTTTCAAAGTTCTTCTCAAGGCCAGTGGCTTTTTAATTTGTTTTGCTTTTTATTTAGGGTAGTTGTATTCTTCGGCCTAGTAGGTTTTAGTAAGTAAATGTGACACCAATGTTTGAGATGGCGGGTTAGTTCTTGGTGTCGGGGATTAACATGTACCTTGCTTACATCTGAACTGTGACTGAGGAAGGTGCCCCTTCAGCACGACACCCTGACAGCTTAAACATGAAAAAGACCATTACAGCGACAGTCGTTGTAATGGTTCTTTTGTGTTTCACTTTCCCCAGTGTTCTACCCCTCCCCAGACCAACTCAGACTGGAGATGATAATCCTAAAGTCTGGGAGGTGCAGGGCCAGAGCCCCACATGTGGAAGCAGCCCCAACAGAAAACACTCAGACATCGGGTGGCACAATACCTACTTTGGTATTGTGCTGTTGCTGTATTGGGGGTTGGCATTTGCACTGTTGACCTCCCTTGGTGCTTCCAACTGAGGAATGAGGATCAGTGCTGGTACTCTAGTTCCAGCTGCTGTGCTGCTCAATATACATGAACAGCTCATTCCCGTTCCAGAGAGATGCAATTCAGTTTACATGTGCATCTCGGGAATACAGGCAATGGGTGCACTATTAATATAAGCATGCTCCATGTATGCTGTTGTGAGTTGGCAAGGGAGGACTGAGATAAAGTGCATGCTCCAGGAATGATCAGGCAACTGATGACTCCAGGACTAATCAAGCACCTGATACTGTTTACTTGGGAAGCACATTTGGATTCTCCAGGCATCCATTTCTGTGAACTGCATACTTTCAGCTTGGTTTCAAAAGCAATTTGATTAGTGCACCAGTCAGGTTTACATGTATCAATAAACTTTAGTTATTTAATTCCTGTTTCTTTCAGTGCTTCAACTAGGTTACAATGCACATGCAAACAGGACAGCTGTGATGTGGTGGCCAACAAGTCTGCTCAGGTTTAAGACCAGGATGACTGTGCTTTATGCTGCACTAATGCATTGTCACCTGACTGGTTTTACCCAATTTAGTTCCATTGATTTTCAGACCCATTTTATAATGTTTCAATAATAAACCCTAGATAGAAATGTGAATGGACTCCTACATAGGTTTGTACTGAATAGAGATGGTGGGTGCAGTCCAGTCTATTCCATTATTTTGCAGTATAGTTTAATGGTTGACTTTCTCCCTCCACAGGTATTGTCTCCGCTCCCTATGGGCAGCACTGGAAAGAACAGAGGAGGTTCTCCCTCACATTGCTGAGAAACTTTGGTCTGGGTAGAACATCCATGGAAACAAGGATCCTTGAACAGACAAAATATTTAGTGAAATATTTTAAAGAAAATGAAGGTAAGATTGCTCGGCCCTCCCAAACACACACACACACACACAATGAGGGCATGTGCACAGTAGTGCTCAGTGTTAGGTACCTTCACAGAACAGATTTGACACAAGTGGATAGGTATTTATATATTATTGTTTCTTTATATTTATGTATATTTGTGTTCATGGGACTGATTATCAGCATTTGGATTAACCAAGATTAAGAGAAGTCAAGGGGAAGGAGGAAACTGGATAACACCCTATCTAGGGGTACCAGTGATATGAACAACTCCATGTGAGCAACTCAATGTGAGCGACTGTAAAGCAGCTTCTCTGAAAGAACAGTGAGGGAATTACAGCAAAAGTAAAGGATAGCTACAGATTGAATAGCTAGGGAGAGGTATTACATGAAGGATAGAAAGTGTGTTTGGGAGGGCTACTTCCAGCTGGATATCTAACATGGTGGGTTAGGTGTTGGTCTGCAATGCTGGTGGACCAGGGTTCAGGACTGGAGTGGTGCCTCTGTTTTTGTGGGTTTTAGCATGTCTAGTTTATATTTTTGTTATTTTTAGATATTACATTAGCCTCATGATTGTTTCCTCCCAATGTTCTCCCTTGTGGACAGCCCCCATGGTGTAGAGCTTATCCTGTAATTTCCTTTCCCCAGTGTCATGCACCCCTGGAGTTGATTATATTAACTATGGGGATGCAGGGGGCAATGTCCCCACAAAGGTTTCCCTCATGCAAGATTGGCAGACATGCAGGGAAGAGCATATTGTGCGGATTTGTGCCTCCCAAAAGAGCTCTCACCCCTTCAGTATCTTTTCTTCTTCAGTGGGCTAGCAAAACTCAAGTCTGGATACAACGGCACTTGAACTCCTTCTGAAAGTAGAACCCTTTTCTGTCTGGCCAGCATCAGAATGAGATCTCTGGATCTAACACCATCAAGGACTGCCACTATTGCTCTAGTGGCTTGCCAACCCTCAAAGCAACCCAGTAAGCCTTTTGAATTTTTATTTGTGTATCAATGTAGGGTTGTCCCAACTGCTGTTCCAGCCACTCCAAAAGGAATAAAATTAAGTGATCCCTGTCGCTGCGTTCTGGGATCCCAATAATGTGAAGGTTTGCGGCCCTGGCTTGATTTTCAAGCATTTCAAGTTGGCTCCTCAGGTGCATGTTTTCACCAGGGTGGCCTGGTCCCCATGGCTGCTTCTGCTCCATTCTGTGATTCCAACACTGCAGTCTTTACCCCTTAACCTCCATTTCGAGCACATTGACCCTATTCGTTAAAAGTCAAATTTTTCTGAGAGTCCACTACTGAGCTAATAAGTCAATTAATTTTATGGCTCAAAGCTTGTAAGGTCTCTTTCTCAGTTGTGTCTTCTTCTGCAACATTCTGGCCTTGAACAGACCTCTTGGCAGGGGGTCCGGGGATTTCTGTTCTTGTTCCTACATGCATTGCTTTTTCTTTCTAGTGGTTACCCATTATTGATCTCAAAAGTTTCTGGTTTCTGATCGTGTATTCTTTGTTTGTCAAGACCACCTAAAATTAGCATTTTATATCTTTTAAACTTTATTTTGATTAGAGCTGTATTACTACTTATTACTTACTTGGTATGAAAGAACAGAAGAAGGCCAGAGTCCATCAAGACTGTTCCTCACACTATGTGGGACATTATTTATCTATTATCCCTTAACCAAACATCTAATTTGTTTTCAAAGACAGTGGCACTAGTTGCCGCTACCAATTCTTGTGGCAAGCTGTTCCATACAATGGATGCTCTTATTGGAAAAGTTTCCCTTTGCTGGTTTTATAAGTTTTTACTTCAAGCTGTTTATTATGCAGTCTCAGAACATGTCTCCTGTTGGAGAGTGTTAGACCACATTTTTCCTTTAGATCTGGTGAATTTATTAAATTAAAAACCATAAGCATATCATCTCTTAATCGTGTAGTCTGAAGAGAGAAGAGACCAGTAGCTTTAATCTGTTCTGATAATCCAACTTTGTTGATCTTGGAATCATTCTAGTTACTCTTTTTAACCTGTTCAAGAATTGCTATGTCTTTTTTGGTTTAGATTCCAGAAAGGAGCCATAGTCTAGATATGGTCTAATGTATGCTCTATACAATGGAATAAGGCATTGTTCAGTGCGATTAACAAAGTGCATTTTATTTGCCTCAAAAGTCTGTTGGTCATGCAAACAGTTCTAACACAGTGATCATTTGGTGTAAGTTTATTATTAACATGTATCCCTAAATCTTTTTCACAATTTGATGAGTGAAGTGGTAGTCCATTCATATAATTTGGATTATTTACACCAAAATGAGCTACTGAACATTTGTCTTGATTAGACTGCATATGATTTTCATTTGCCCAAAGTGTTAATTTTTCCAAATCCTTCTTTAATGCAGAAATATTTTCTTGATTATTAACCTTGCCCTCCAATTTAGTATTGTCTGCAAATTTAACTATGAAGTTATTTGGTCCTGTTTGTAAATCACTGATAAAGAGATTAAACAATGTTGGTCCTAAGACCAACCCCTGTGGTATACCACTTGTCACACTACCTGAATCAGACAAGATATCATTAATTTGACTCTCTGAGAATGATTTGTCAACCAGTTTAAAGTCCAGTTGACAATATCAGGTGACAAACCTAGATTGTGCATTTTAGTAATGAGTTTTTCATGTGGACTTTATCAAAAGCTCTACTAAAGTCCAAAAGAATTGCATCAGTAGGATACCCACATCTAGTAGAGTACTTATATTCTTGTAAAAGATATCAGGTTGGTGGTGCAGGAATACTTGGGAGTAAACCCATGTGGATTTAAATCATAAATTCTAATTTATTACAATCTTGATCTATTAGAGACTTCTTTACTCATTCCATTAATTTACCAGCCACTGAGGTCATGCTAATTGGATGATAATTTTGCACAGAACCTCTATTGCCTTTTTAAATATGGGAGTAACTATTGCTGAACACCAATCATTTGGTACAATGCTTTCTTGTAAGGATTTGTTGAAGATAATTGACAAAAGTATAGAAATATTTATAGTAGTTTCAATCAGAAATCATGGATGAATACCGCCTGGGTCTGGACTAGTAATTTTTTTAGTTTTTAGTTTTTAATAGCCTGTATACTGTCAGTTGGATAGAACCTATGATAATCAACATGGTGAACTTTAAATGTGCTAATAGGTGATTTTCTAGAGAAGACAGAACAAAAGTACTTATTAAAGAGATTCAAGGTTTCTATATCAGATAGAGAAGAGCCATTGGTTATTGGTTATACACCTTTTTACTATTTATATAGGAGAAAATAGATTTCTGACAGTCTTTTGTGTGAGTTAGTTTAAATTCTAGCTTATTTTTGCCAATTTAATAGAATTTGTTAAGTTTTTCACAGATAGTCTGTATGTATGTAATAGAGTAGTTTTAAATGGAACAGAACTATTCTTAGGTTTCCTAAAAGTTTAATTTTTATTTTAATCTGATTTTTAATTGTCATGTTGAACCAAGGATGAATTTTTCCTTTATTATTAAATATTCTCTTAGGTAGAATAACGGTATTTTCCAAATAGTGTACAATGTTTTAAAAAGTCCCAAGCTTGTTGTGTTGTACAATTAAGAAGATTAGATTCCCAGTTTGTTTTTAAGTGTTCATTGATTTTAGAAAATGTGCTTTATTATAATTTTTGTACAGTATAACTTCCTTTGTGTAGTTTTAAACTGTTGATTTTCAAAAGAATAGATGAATGATCGCTGGTCCCAAGTGGATCCCAAATTTGTAAATTGCTGGTTTGTTGTCTATGTTAGTAAATAATAGATCCAAAATATTAGGACCTCTAGTGGTTCAGTAACAAGTTGTTGTAATCCAATACTAACTACCACATTTATTAGTCCTTTCTCAGCATAAGACTGTCCTGAGAATGAGTCCCAGTTAGTATGAGGGAGGTTAAAGTCACCAAATATTACAGTATCTTGAGATTCTGAAAATGTGTATTTTATTTTAAACATATCAGTTGTGTAATCTGAATTTGCAGATGGAGATTGATAGACGTTACCTATAGTTATATAGGACTGCTCCTTCAATAAGATTTTAACTCATATACTTTCCAAAGGAAAGGAGAACACATTCAAAGAAGGAATATCATTTGTATGTACATTCAAACTCCACTGCCTTGCTTATCTAATCTGTTTTTATGATATAACTTATAACCTGGAATTTTTCTGGACCAATTTCAGATGATCGCCTTGCTCTGGCTCTCTAGCACCTCTCCATACAAATACATTTATGACTAACCAGCAGAAAATAACATCTTTAATTATTCTCTTTATTCAATTTTAGTATAACACTTAAACATATAACAATAACAAAAATAGTATACAGAGGTGAGCTATAAGGATTAGTTACAGCAGAACATTAGAAAATATATAAGTGTGGCAGAGAGATATTACATTACTTAAGATGTCAGCTTTTCTAAAATGGAGTCCATATCTTTTGAATTGATCAAATTTGTCCAATGGAGAGTAACTTGTGTGTTCATTTTGAGCCAGTGTGCCCATATTATGTCACCAGTCCCCTGTTAGAGGGGTTCATTATTTTTCCAATTGCAAAGAAAGAGTTTCTTTAACCAGGATGCTGCTAGTAAATCCAAGTCTTTTGATAGAGTGTTGTAGATGGAACTTTTGTAATATTATCTAGAATCCAAAGATCTGGTTCAAATGGAATACTTAAAGAAGTGGTGTCTGAGCAAGTGGCACTAATTGAATTACGGGACATAAAAAAGCAAATGACGAGGGAAGCATTAGGAGAGTTATGTATCCACAATAGCCCATCTTTCAGTAAGTCCATGGATCCAAGTCTTGCAGGGCTGTAATAACAGTAATGCAATATTTTAATTAGAATTACACAACATTGTATTTCCTTGCAGGGATGTGTGTAGTACACTGTAGAGCATAATTTAGACCAGGTTTCAGAGGATAAGGATATATTTAGGTTAGATTCACAGTTTTCTTTTGGCGTCAGAGAATCGAGACTCATCAGCATTAGTCAAATACTGTATCGATATATAAGACTAGAAACTTTAGTGAGGATAATCATGTTAAGAAAATGGTTCCATTTGATGTGTGTGTTTGGGAGTGGAGTGGGGATTTGGAATGCAATAATTAGTACAGAATATGTTTGGAAAGCTTTCCCTAATTTGCAAGTGGCAACATAACTCAAAGCTGGTGGATGTCAAATGTGTTCTGATTTGATCAATTGAGAGTAATAGGCCAGACTGGTCATTTACTAGATCTTCAATCATTACAATAGAAGCATTTTGTCATAAGTCTATGTTATTCATAATAGCTTCAAGATTTAGAACTGGGTTTTCCAAAAGTGGCATCAATTTATTTGTAATGAAGTCCCACTTATAAATTTCCTTTAGTTCTCTAATTATTCCAATGGATTCTTTCAAATAGGGATGGTATGACAAATACCCACGTGTCAGAATATACAGAAATTCTAAAATTCTGTGAAGAGTCAAGATTTGATGTTCTGTTGAGGCTCACGTGAAAATTATAATTGTTTGTTTTGTTTTTGTTGAATTTTGTTGACCCAGTAAGCCCACTGGCCTAGAAGTCCCTTTTCAGGGTGATGGGGGATACAGATGGTAAGCAACTGAAATTGAACCAGATTAAGCTTGTAGGTGGTATTTTTAGTGAATTGTATCTGTAACTCTGCCTTATTGTACTCATGCCTGTTTTTTTCTTTGTTAAACTGTATGTCAAATGTTTACAAAAAGTGCTTATGTTATCATCCCTGTATGTACCTCATATGTATTATGACATGGAACATTTGGAGTGAGTTGCTGACTCAAAGGTTGTAATTGCTCAAATAAATAAATACATTTAGAAGGAAACAGAATCCAGACTGTTTAAAAAAAGGTAGATGACATCACTACCAGTGAGGTATTCCTATTCCACCAGAATTCCAAGGCATTCTAAGTTTGGCTAAACAAAGTCTTGAAGGTTTGTGGCCCTTTATAACTTTGAAAATATGTGGCCAAGACTCTTAAAGAGTTAATGTGAAGGAAAATTATTATAGGAGCATGGTAGCATCCCTGTAGTTAAGGTTGAATAGAGTGTTTAATGCTAAACCACTAACTTTGCACCTTTATAGCTTTGCTCCTGTTCAGTGGAATTTCACATAATTTTACAGGTGCAGTTGGGGTGGGGGTAGTGCAAGGTCTCTTGATTTTTCAAGTTTTGTTATGGCAGATATTCAGATTCTGAGATCTGGCTAATGCAAAATGGGAAAATCAGGGTTCTTGTTAGGTTTTTTTTTTTGCGCTGTCTCCTACAGCCCAGACAGTTTGTAATTTTATTCTGAAATCTCAGGGTAGAAGGGTTTGCCTGAAAAGGTGCCATGTTTTGGAATGCTGAAAAATATTAATGGATTTCTCAGTTATAAGGATCTGAAATTTCAGTTCTGAGAAGTCTCACTAGGGTAATTCATTCATATGTTTGACATGAAACATAATTCAGACTTGTTTTTCTCACAAAGAAGATTCCTCTTCGTGAGCTGAAAGTCTTCTTTCATAAGAAAAAATCTTCTGCATGGCAGCCATCTTATTTTTTAAGAAAACAAAACTCATAAAAATATGCCTAGAGAAAACAAACACATGATTCTAGCTAAATGAACCTGTTTGGTTAGATTCTGGTGTGTGTTTTTAATACATGTTTACTGTTTTTCAATAAAAAGACATTGTACATAATCTCTTACAAAATTCTTACAAAGAGATTTCTATATAGCATGTATTAACATGAAAAGATATAGTACAAACGTATGGAAAATATGCAGGTACCTGAGATGGATATTTGGAAAAATTTAGTACTTGAAGCTATGAGATATGAAAAATATATTATAACTGCAATAATAATATGAAGAAATACTATCAAATTTGGGTCCCTTTGCATGATTCAATAATTAATAGCAAGTTCTGAACAACATTAAGTAATGTAAAGATATTAGTTCTGTCATATTTAATGCAGTGATTGATGGACAATTGCTTGAGGATGAATTATTGTACTTCATATTCTAAATGTAGAATTTATATGCTGCTCTTTGATGAAATTGGGGGTTGGGATAGATTATTATGTATACTGAATCTGTACAGAACTTGACATGGTACAGTATAGGAGAATGGGGTGAGCGTTAGGGTCCATGACCTAAGGCACACCCTGACTCTTGTTGGTGTGGAGGGTGGAGGTGGTGTTGTGATAGTAGGGTTGGATGGGGGGTGGGCTCATGACCCTTTTTTGCCATAAAATGTTTATTGATTTCTTTTGTTTATAAACAATCTGAAACAAAGATTACAACCAATATATAAACAATATGAAATGAAAAGCAGAGTTATATAAGCAAACAAACAAAACAACATTTTAAGCACACTTTTAGAATTCACATCTCTGTACTCAGTGACTGTATCATACTTCAAGAATTTGATAAAATAAATTTCTGAATCTTAATAATTAAATGTTAGCTATAAATAAAAGCATAACGCAATAAAAGTAATGTGTAGTTAACCCTACTGAATTATAACAATTACATATCTCTAATTAGCATGAAATAATAAATCTGCATTTAGGAAAGCACTCAAATAATTGTAAATGTTTCTAGCTGATCTAGCAATAAATAACTTATTCTTTCATTAATTGCTATAGAGGCAATAAAGGAGTACCATTCAAGCAAGGTGGGAACTTGATTTGTTCCCATTTCCTGAGAATTAGCTGCTTAGCCCCTAAGAATGCTGCAAATAACCAATTCATTTGATGTTAAATTATCTTTAAATCTAATTGCTCAATCCCTAGAATAGCAACAGAGGGAAAGTGTGGAATTACAGAGTCCACTATTCTGGAACAGAGACTAACTATATCTTTCCAGAATAAAGTTAATTAAGGACATTCCATAAGATATGCAAAAGATTTGCATGTTTTTCCTGACACCTTCAGCATTGTCCATCACTTGAGTATCTCATACATTCCAGTTGTTTAGATATGTAGTAATAATAATGCAATATTCTGAATTGCAACAATTTACCTCGAATCTCCTGCTTGACTTGATGGCATGCATCCAGACAGAGGCCTAGTCTTTTCTGAGACGTTTATGTCTAGTTCCTCTTCCCATTTAAATTTGGCTGAAAGAGTTGTTATTGTACCATTGTCAACAAAAGTTGATAAATCCACCCCGCACCTTGTTTAAGGCCTGCTAATTTCACTAATTGAGCCCATGTTGCATCTACTTCCCTAGCCACTGCATCTTTAGGGACTATTATTAAGTGCAATTTGAGTCAAGATAAATGCAATAGTTAAAACTCTGCAATCTATGTTTTTCTTTAAGAGCATCAAAAGTGAATATCATGCTAGTGTTTGATCGATAACATCTGAAAGACGAAGTTATACCAAGGCTTGCCCATCCTGGATCATTTAGTGGAACACTGTTATAACAAATGTAATCCCTCACCCCTGCCTTTTTGCCAAAATGACAGGTGGCATGCTGTTGAAGCTGACAGCAGTACCTAGTGGGGACTGGGTTCAGGGAGGATGAGGTTACTCCAGCACAGGGTGACCTAGGTTTGGCTACTCTGTACAAGGGCACCCAAGTAAATCCAAGCACAGGAAGCAATAACTGTAATGTCCAGGACCAGGAATGGGATTCTTCAGTGTGGCTTTTATTCACATACAGTACTAGCTGAACAAAACAAAGCATAGACGGACCCCATGGGGCTACATTTCCTGGTAATGCAGATTAGAGACTACAGAGCACTTTATCACCATTTGCAGCCCTCAGGCTCTGAACCCACTAGGCACACAGCCCGGACTTGCATGCATCTTTAGGGACACAGCCCAATTTGTACATACTTGGCTTTCCACAGGCCTGGCTTCCCCACCGCCACTTGATCCGCAGTCCATTGGAAGAATGAACCAATTATTCTGTCATGGCTCCCCACACCACCTAGAGTCAGTGACTCCTAGAGAGAATTTTTCTTCTTGTGGCTTCCCACACTACTTAGAGTCTCGCGACTCCTAGAAAGAATTTTCCTTGCAATCCCATCGCCTGGGTACTTCCTCAATCACTGGCCAAGTGCATGAGGCAAAGTAGAAACCACAGAAGAAATCCAGAGGTGGACCTGGTCACTAAAGATGGGGGCCCACCCACCTCAGCTCCCACAACCCATACCCAGCTGTTTCTGGGAAAACTGAACCATTCCTTTGCTGAACTTCCAAATGTAGATTAAAGGGTAGATGTCTGTTGCATCTCCTCTACTTATTATTTGCATCACACAACACTCTAGGATTTGACACTACTTTACTTGCTTGGCCCATTTCTCTAGGCTTCCCAAATTGTAGTTAAATCCTAGATTTTCACACAAGTCCCAGGGTGAAAAAACAATTTCCACTTTTAGCCAGAGCAGACACTCATCCTTTAGTTGCAGGTGCCCCACAGATGACTCACAAATCTTCCATTTTCCAAAATAAATGTTGAACTAAACAGGCAGCTTTTCTTCCACTTAGCAGAACTAAGGGATTACCCAGGAATCTGCTAGATCTTTCATCCCCTCCCGGAGGGAGGGGGCACTGAGACCCAACAGCGGTCTCCACCACTTCAGTATAACTTCACTCCTCAAGCCAAACTGCAGACTCTGTCTTCACTTACTGAAGACAAACTGGACACTACCTTTGAAAACTCCCAACGTTCTATCTAACTACCTTTGCAGCAGATTCCAATGTGCTTATGCAGCTGCGAAAGTTCTATTGGTGATGTCATCCCTCAGTCTCAGCTGAGACTGAGAACAGAGTGAGACAGTGTGAAACCCATTTAACTGGAGTTTCACAAGCTGCCTTCCTGCCTACCACTAGGTCTTACTGGGATCTAGTAACCCCGGATAACAAGGAGGTTACACAAATGTTAGGGTTGCCCCAAAGCAATTGATTCATGCCAAGCAGGTTGTTAATTTTAAGATGGTGTATTGTATCTTTTACTACTTTCATTGAATTTGTGATACATAAATGGTCTCTTAGATGGCTAGGAACTGAGAAAGTTAGGAAGTCTGTTAGAGGGATTTGATTCATCAGTATTAACTCTATTTTAACCAAAGTGGTGTGTGTCAGCTTTACTGGATCCACCACAGGTCACTGACAAAATATTTGTCGATGGACCCGACAGTGAAACTGGCAGGTTGACTGAATTTTGTAGTCGACTGCTGGTTTCACAACATGCTAGTGTTTTTTTTGGAGGGGCTTCAAACCCTGAGCCCTGCACCTCCCACTTAGGATTCTCAACTCTGGGTCAAAGCTGATTGGGAGGTGCGACCCTTGACAGACTGTGCCAGGTTCTAGCAGGTTCCTTACAGTGATGTAGCACTGTTGTTGCTGTAGGGGACTCCACTGTTGAAATGTTGAAGTCGTGGCTGCATACCAGCTTTTCTATAGTTATGTAGATGCAATAGAATTTGTTTGAGCAACAATGCTTCATTGTATTTTTCCACTAGGGTAAAGCAAAGCCTCCCTGTGATGGTTTTCTTCGAATTTTATTAAGGAGAATCTTGCTGGTTTAGGACCCTATAAGAAATTCCTAACCATTATGTCCAGGTTTTTTTTCCAATGTGTGGCCTTAAGCTTGTTGGTGTATTTTGAAGTACATAAAAGATATTTGGTGCAGAAATCATCTTAATGGCTTGTGCTTTTCCCTATATAAATACATTTAGTGTATCCCATTTATTGAAGTCTAATTGCAAGCTTTTTAAGATGGGATAAAAGTTATTTTCCAGAAGTTTATCTAATCTGTTAGAAATGTCCAGTCCTAGATATAAGATAGTATATTTAAACAACACCATTCCTATTTCATGTTGTAATAGGTTTAGTATTGAGGGTGGATGGTAAAGAGGCATTATTTGGCTCTTTTCCCAGTTTAGTACAAGACCGAGAATTCTCCAAACTTCACAAGTATGGCTTTGAGTGATTTACAAGATTCCCTTCGATTGTCTACAGTAATAAACAAATCATCAGCAAATGTGAATACTTTATTTTCCATTTTTCCTGCCAATATCCCCCATACTGAAGTGTCAATTTGTATTGTTCTTATTAGTGGTTCAATAGCCAATATAAACAACAATGGAGAAAGTGGTCATCCTTGCCTTGTCCCTCTATATATCACAAATGGGGAGGAAATTAATCCATTTGTAATTAGTGCAGCTGAAGGTTTATCATAAATTATCAAGGCCCAGGTAATACATTCTTCACAGAACCCAAAAGAAGCTAGAACTGCTTTCAGATATGGCCATGTTATGAATCAAATGTCTTGTGCATATCTAAAGAGATTGCCAAAGATGGTATTTTATTCGATGAGATGACCAAATAGCAGAGTGTAATCTTTAAGATTATCTGCACCTGATCATCTTGTGATACATCCAACCTGCTGTCTTCAAATTAGTGATGATAGAAGTGCTTGAACCATATTTGCTAAGATTTTGTTAAAATGTTGTCATCAACATTTAGAAGTGAGATTACCTGTAACTAGCACATTCAAATGTCTTTTCCTTTTGGGTATTAGTGATATTAAAGCTCTGTTCATAGACTGGGAAGTTGTCTTAATTCATAAGCTTCTAAGAGGACTTTATGTAGACATTCCAGAATATCTGGGTTTAAGACTTTCAATAACTTACCTATAAAACCATCAGGGCCTGGTGTTTTGTTATTAGGTAGGGCATTTATTACCTCAGTTATTTCTTTTAAGATGATTATTCCTGCCAGTTTCAAATTCTGTTCCTGACAGTTTCAAGTTCTCTTCTACCCCAACATTAGGTATCTCTAATTTATTTACAAATTTCCTGCATCTAGCCAGCCTGGTGGTGCTAAGGGTTGAGGCACTGGACACCACTCCTCGCATCACACCAGTGACCCAGGTTCAAGAATGAGCCTGGGTCATCAGGGGTCTCAGGAGGACTAGGATTGAGCATCTGCTGACAGCCTCCTAGTCCTGGGGTGGCTAGGAAGTACACCATGCTGTGGCAGCCCTGGGGATGCCTGGAGGCACTGCAGACACAGGTGCTAACAGGGGAGCATGGTGGATGTCTTCACGTAAGTGCATGGATGTCTTTGCATGTCTACATTTCATTGGGGGACCTACTGGAGGAAAAAAGGTCAGGGTGCAACCGAGCAGCTTTTGGCACACCCTGTGATGCTGGGAGGATTGTTGTGGAATTGTGCTGGAGGAGTCTGGAGCTGGCTCAGCTAGGCAGGGCATGGGGAGCCCAGTGAGTCAGCTATGGCGTACTGCACCCCATATCATGCTAGTGAGCCTACTGCTCTTCCGATGGTAAGTTGCCACAGCAGGCATACAAAAACAGTAACCTGATAAAAAAAAAATTCTGCATCTGTGGTATAGTACCAGCTGTGGGGAAGAGTATATTTCTTGAAAATATGCCACCATGGTTTCATTTATTTCCTTAGTTGTATAAACCTTATTTTTTATTTTGTTTTTATACCCTGAATTAGATTCTGTTGTTGCATTTTTTTAATCTAAATGCCAGTAATCTACTAGATTTTTCCCCTGATTCACAATATTTTGTTTTGTTCTAAATAATGCATACTCTACCTTACTTGAGTGTAATTGATTAATCTCGAACTTAGTTAAGGTTAACTCATGTAACAAACTCTGATTAGCACCAGAATTTTGTTTGTAGCTGATTTCTAATTGCATTAGTTTCCTTCTAGCTCACTCAGTTTTTGTGTTTGTCCTTTTTCTTAAGATGCAAAGCTTATGATCCTTCCTCTGATAAATGCTTTGAATGTTTCCCATAAAAATATATTAGACACTTCTCCAGTATCATTACAGTTACAAAATTCAGAGGTTTCATCATGAAGCTACTTCAAAATTCTTTATCTTTGATCAGCATGTTATTAAATTTCCATCTGAAAGATTTAGTATACTCAGCCTGGATTAAGAGCAACACCATAATTAAGGCCTGATCTGCCATATGGATATTGTCTATATGAGTATCTAGTAAAGTCTCAATGAAGTTCTTAGAAAAGAAGATGTAATCTAATCTACTATGTGTTTTATGCCCTGCTGGATAAAAGGTATAATCTCTGCCTTGAGGGTGCATTATGTGCCAAGTATCTTGTTAGGCCATGTATATTTCCTCTGACTGTAATTTTATCCAAAATGGGTTGAATACTTTATTAAAGTCTCCAGTTAAAATAATTTTGTAACCAGTGGCATTGTTTAAATATATTGTTACTTCACTAAAAAGTCTACTTGCTTGGAGCTAGGAGCATAAGTATTACATAATGCTACCATGGTACCATTTAGGGAGCAAGTAACATCTGAAAACATCCCATGTCATCTACAACATCTGAATGTTTGGAAAAGTTTGTGCCCTTTTGATTAAAATAGCGTACCTCTTTGTTTGGAATTAAAGCTATTATGTTCTACTATCCCCACCCATCTGCAATTAGATATGTTTCTTGCAAAAATGCTATATCAGCTTTTTTCCTCTTTAAATATGTTAAGATTTTTTTCTGCTTAATAGGCAAATTAAACCCTTTTACAATCCAAGATCAAATATTACTCAATTGGTTATTGGTCATTCTTGTTATTATTAGATCGTAAAATGTAGGATAAATTCTATAGAGATTAAATTATATACCACAGATCAAAGTGAAGTAAACCTTGTAGGGTTAAGCTAGTCTACATCTCTGTTCAAGAAAAAGAAATAGAATATATGTGGTAACACTTAATACAATGAATATATATATATATATATATATATTTAACAGCAAAGTCAATTGTTTAAAACAAAACCCTCAACTAGCAATTCACTCGCTGAACGAACAGATAAAGAAAGAGATACAAGAAGTAATCAGCTGTATATAGAAAAGTACTAAACAGCACCGTAACTATTAAAATAATTAGTAAGTTAATTAAACGTTATTCAAATGCACAGTACTGTTGTAATAATTGAACCAAGATTGGACTTAGGTAGGATGTTATGTACCCAGGTAGCATTCTTTAATGCAAGACTAAAAGTCCAACGAGCAAAGCTATTTATGCTGAAACAGTCTAGGTAAATGGGTTATCAATTTCAGTCCAGTAAGAAAGCAAACATAAGCAAGCAAGCTGTTTTTTTTTAAATAATTAACTAAGGAATGACATTGGAAATGATCGTAAATGTCAGGCTATCTTAATAATAATAGTAATAATATAGTATATTGCTATTTATCTTTTGTTTTAAAGTAGGACAAGGTATGAATTATACCCACAGGCCCAAACCAAGTTTATTATAAAACAATAGCTTCTTTGATCATGCAGCTATAGGGTTTCAGTGGTAAAGAAGTATTTAATGGCATGCACCCTGAACAATCTCACTGCCATATTAGCCTTAGTGGAAGAGGGAAACAAAACAATCAGGACAAGCAAGAGCAATTCTAAAACAAAAGGCTCCTAAGTCTTTCCTCTGGTAGGCTCATAGACGGTCTCCACACACTCAGATATATTCTTCGGTTTTTGTATACTCCGCTTGCATCTGAGAACTGACAAATGAAAGGCAATTGCTTGTCTCCCTGACATACTTCCCATTAAGACCTAGAGGTAAACTCACACCCTTGAGCTTAGTTTAAGTAAGGTCAGACTGTGTTGTCTGGCAGGAGATCTGTCAAGTCACACAAAGACTCAGACATAGCCAGATAAAATCCTATAGTTACTCATCAACTTTCTGAGCAATTATGTGGGACCCATAATCCAATGCCATCCCTAATGAAAGCAAACAAGGAGTCAGTGTTGTACATTCTCCTCTGTACCTAGAATAACCACAGTCTTCCTTCCATGCAAAGCAAAAATACCCAGAGATAACAGTGTGCAAAATAATCAACATCCAGTGAGAACTGTAACCCAAACCACAATCTAATTATTAAAGAAAGAAAGAGAGGTCCCAAGTTCTTTTCTCTTTTTTTCCTCTGTGCAAATTTATTTTTCCTTATAAATGTAAATTCAGACCTTCACTACGGACATATTTATTATTTTATTCAAAAATGGGCATCCAGAGAAAGCTATAATTAATTTAAATAGTTTTCTGCAATTGGCACTCCCAAAAATGTAATTTTCATCAAATAGATTTAGAATAAATGAAGTCAAAGGTTAAATAATCACACCTCCAAGTTTAGAGCATTGCTAGAAATTCTAAGCCTGATGTCCTTAGTCCAGGTGAACTGAATTTGACAAGCCAACAAAGACATAGCGAGCAATACATTATCATGCATTGTGATATTTCGATCCCCTATGACACAGTACGCTTTTTTTAAAATCCATTTTGTAAAGTGCAAGAATCCAGGCAAAAAGAAAAAGATGCATGTATTTCCCGTTCACGTCAAACCCATATGACCTCTGATCTGTGCAGCTACAGATTTTGTCCCCTACTTTTTGTTCATGTGTAATCTCCATAGCAGCCAGTAATTCAGAGTCAGATGTAAGTTCAGGGAAGGAGATTTTGAGGACATATCCAGTTCAATGGAGCATCGAGTGGAAGAGCGCATTGCAGCAGACACATTTTCTCTCTGGTTTCTTTTCTTCAAGTTCTTTTTCACAGAATTGTAATTTGCCTAGGACAAGATGGAACATTTTGAATATTTTTTGGTTTCCTTGTGATGGCTGACCCTTTGTTTGGCAGGTCAGTGTTGTTTATAGCATTTCAATAAAGATATGAGGTTGGATCAGTAGGCTCTGCAGAGAAGTGTTTAGCACAAGGGTTAAATGGAGGATTTTCCCACTACCTGTATTATTGGGGGCGGTTTGAGAACGATGACCAGCTCAAACATCTATGCATGTTTCATGCATTGTAATGCAGGTCACACATTCTGTTTGAAGAGTACTGGTCTTTGTGTGACAGAACAGTCCTTATTCCCCCTGCTTTGAATGTTAAATGTAAATAGTCCCACACATCTTCAGGTGAATGACATATGATTGTACTGCCCCTGCTTGCTTCATGATCAGTGTTGCTGGGTATTTGAAATAATACTGAATGAGTAATTTTAAAGTTCTTGTTTCACTGTGAAAAAAAACTTTTTCAACTAATGCTCCAGACAAATCTTGGAAAATCATTAGCTCTCTCCATTACATTGTAGAGACCTTTTTCTCTGACTAATTTAAGTATTTGTTCTTTCACAGAAAATCTTAAAAATATGCAACTATGGGTCTGGGTTTATTTTGTTTGATAGCTTATATCCTGTCACTCTGTGAGCTCTTCTGATTTCTAACTGCATGACCATTTGAATTCCAACAGATCTGGTATAAATCTTTGTAGGAATTATATAATACTATTTCCTTTCCACCCTTCTGGTATTCCTAAAGTCTTAGATTATTTCTTCAACCTCTATTTTCTAAGTCATCTACTTTATTAATTAAATAGTCAATTTATTTTGTTTGGTGTGCTGCTAAATCATGAAGATCTTGTACAGTTTTGCTGAGTTTGTCCATATCAGTGTCAATGAGATCTATTCTATTCACTAAGAATGAACTTTGTTTCTCTACTTTTTCTGACAATTTTTAGCAATATTAATTTCAATAGCAAAGTTAGAGAACATTTGTTTTAATTCTTCTATGGCACCTTACTAGCTGGACCTCCATAATTGGGATTCTGTGGTAATTCATAAAGTCCCGAATTGAGTGTCCACTTTTCCAATGGCGGCTTGTCAGCTGGGCTGGCCATAATCTGACAGTTGTTTTTGAAAGGCTGAGTATCAAAATTATGCTGAGGTAAAAACAGATAAAGTGATTCTGACAACTCCTGAAAAATTACTGATTCAATATATTGGTGTGTGCACTACTGTTTTGCATTTTTTCCAATCATTTCTGCAATTTAAACTGCAAAATAAAGTAAAAATAAACCAAACAAGCAGAGCACTTATTCAACCTGCCATCACAGTCAGAGTGGCACACGCTCGGTGCCCATGACCCTAAGGCACACCCTGACGCTTGTTGGTGTTTGGAGGTGGGGTGTTGTTCCAATGGTAGGGTTTGCTGTGGGAGGGTATAACAGTTGTAAACCCTAGCATCCAATTTCCTGACCTGTATCACTTTGGTTGAAGACCTATGTCTAGAATTGTTAATTAACATGTATTTAATAAAGATATTGGTCAGTAAGAGGACCATAGTTTTTTATCTTTGCCTTTTTGGGGATGACCAGTATTAGTGCTTCATCAAAGGAAGGGAGAAGCCTATCTGTGACGGAATTAAATAGATTGTATAATTTGGGAATCAGTATCTCTTTGAATGTTTTATAAAATTCAATACCAATACCATCTGGTCCGGGTGCCTTACCCTGTTTAAATAGTTTAATAGCCTCTTGAATTTAATCTGTGTGATAGTACTGTCTAAAATGTTTTGTTGTTCTGGAGATATATTTGGTATGTTTAAGAATATCGAGTGGTTTATTATAGGATTTTGCATTTTGTATAGTTTTGTATAGTAATTCAGGAATTATTTGTTGATATCAGATTATCTGGTTACTATCAGATCTTAATTCTCAATTTATTTAATTTGTGATATAAGCCTTTCTACTTTTTCTTTCTGTAGCTGATATGCTAAGAATTTACCACTCCAGTCAGATTGGGAATAATATTTAGCTTTGGATATAAAATTATTCTTCCAATTTTGTTCATTAATTATTTCTTTGTATTCATTTTTATATTTTGTTTATGCCTTTAGATTAATATTACTGTTAGTTTTAGAGAGCTTGTATTGCCTATCCAAAATGTTCTTTTCCAATTCATTTAAACTTTCTTTTTGTTTTTTAACCTTTAGCTGAGCTTGCAATAGTTATGCCCTTTATAACTGCTTTATAGGCATCCCAGATGATATTAGTTGACACTTCTTTATCTATGTTATTTTGAAAATATTCTTGTGTTCTTAATTTAAACTTCGGATAGACTTTTGATCTTTTAACAGTAATAGGTCCATTATCCCTGAATGACTAGGAGTGGTATCCCTGAGTGTCAAAGCCATGCATAATGGTGCATGGTCTGTTGGCAGAATTGGTTCATACTTGATTTGTATCACAGCTTGATACTATTTATTTATTTATTTATTTAAATAGTTTCACCAGAAAAGGCACACTGAACAACAAGATGCTTTGTCTCCGTGTGACCTGGGGAGGGTATACAAGGGGTTGCATAACATGCAGGTTATCAACTGAGCAAATAATAGAGACAAACAGCAGCTTATGGATACAATTGCCTTAAACTTCAAGCAACAACACATGGAGTACATTGGCTATTGTAAGGAGCATATAACAATTACCTGACATATAGCAGCAATACAAGAAAATATTTTGCACATAGTAACATGCAGGTATAACCATCAGGAGATATAGAACACATGATGGTGCAGGACAAAAAGGCACAGGACAACGGTGATAGCTTGGGGCTATATGCCAGCATTTATAGCAAAGTTAAGACCATTGGTCAGGCAATGGAAATGGAGCAATTGGCACATGGCTGAATCAGGTACAGGAGCAATTAGTAGTGAGAAAGTTAGTAGGGTGATAGAAAGAGAGTGGGCAGAGGAAGAATGCTGAAATTGAGGTGGAGATCATTCCATAACTTGGTAACTGGTGTGAGAAGGTGGCTTGCTCGGCAGTAGTCTTCCACCTAGGGATTGATAGTTGGCAGTAGTCACAGGATCTAAGATAATGGACAGGGAGGGGCAGCTGAGAGCACAGAGGACAGGTAGGAAGGGATGGTGCCAAGCCATAGGTTAGATACTTATTTAGCACAGTGTGAAATGCAGCATTTTCTGAGGGACAGTAGTGCCAGAGAACTGTAGAGGTAGCAGTGGTGGGTAAGGGTGAGACATCGAGAGCAAAGAAGCAGAAGGCATTAAAAGTGTGTCCAGCTTAGATAGGGTGGATTTAGGGGCTGCACCATAAACAATGTCACAGTAATCAAGAGAGAAGTATCATCTTCTGGACCAGTTCATGTCAGATGGGGAGGAGGCTACTGCAGTTCCTATAAAGTGCGCTGAGCATGGGATAGCCTATTTGAAATAGTTTTTGATGTGGTCTGAGAAGGAAAGATGGCAGTTGAGCCATACCTCAGTAGAGAAAGAGGAGACATCTTGGAGTTTTTGACCATCCGAGTGTGGAAACAGGGAAGGGATGGGAGTCTGGACAGGCGTTGTAGTGTGCAAAAGTCATTGTGTCTGTTTTTTGTTTACATTTAGGGAGAGCTGGTGAGAGCTGAACCCTTGCTGTACTTTTGGCTTGGAGGTTAGTTTGTTCCACTTCAGGGTCGGAGCCTGAGGAGAAGAGGCAGTGTCATCTGCATACATGTGGATTGAAGTAGTAGAGCAGATGAGTGGTAAGTTATTTAGGAATATAGAGAACAGTATGGGTCCCAGAACCAACCCTGGGGACACCTGTAGTTAAAGGAAGGGAGGAGGTAGCATTTGTGACTCTAAAGGACTGGGTTCTGCCAGAGAGGTAAGACCTGAACCAGTCGGGCGCAGCAGAGAGGCCTGATTCAGTGAGACAATGAGCAATATGGGGTGGGAAATGGTGTTGAAGGCTTTGCAAGATTGATAAAGATGGCTGAGGTGATCAGGCCACTGTCCATACCAGTCAGGATGGAGTCGGTGAGCCTAATCAGGAAGGATGCAGGGAGCATCCCTTTCTGAAACCTGACTTGTAGGGTGGGAAGAAATTAGAGTCCGTGAGGAAGGAAGTAGTTGGGTGAGCACAAGGTGCCTTTGTAGTTTGCTAGTACTGGAGGAGGGTGATAGTTGGAGGAGGAAGAGGTACCTCCTTTTGGGAGGGGTGACAGTGGAGTGCTTCCATGCTTGGGGATGGCAGCAAAGGCAAAGGATTGGTTTAAGAGCTTGTGCAAGCAGAGTTGCTATGGCGGTGGCAGAGAGGTAGAGGAGTTTAGGGTCTAAGCCATCTGAGGATTTGCCTTTTGAAGGGTTGAGAGAAAGTAGTGCATCTAGGGCATCTGCTGCAGAGATGTCTTTGAAGGAAAAGGAGCGAGGCTAGTCAGGTTCATTACATCCTAGAGGGTACAATAGGTGCGGGTCTGGCAGGGCAGAGAGGAGAGTGGCAGCACAAGTGGAGAAATATATTGAACTCAGTAGCAACTGCATAGGCTCAGCGAGAATGGAGTTGTTAATATTTAGAATTGGAGTGGGATAGACAGCTGGTGGGGTGAAAAGGGAGTGAATGACCTTCCAGAATTTTGAGGGTTATTTAGGTTGGACTGTAGGGAGCTGCTAAAGTACTCTGCTTTAGCTAGGTGAGTGGCTCTGGTACACTTGTTTCAGAGCATGCGGTATGCGGAGAGATGCTGTGGGAGGCGTGAGGATTTATGCTTCCAGGCTATGTCACGGGCAGTTTGACATGCAGTCAGTTCTTGGGTGATCCATGGCAGATGGTTGCCTCATACCCATGTTCATCGCAGTGAGAACGTTGCCCCAGAACGCTGAGGAAAGTGTGTTTAAAGTGGAGAAAGGCGTCATAATGGAGTCGGTCGAATAGGGGGCAGGGGCCCAGTTTACTAGTGCAAGGTCGTTCTAACACCGCCGAGATTGAGAGATTTAAAGTAGTTTTGGACTAGAAATTTACTGGGGATTTTGAGTGGTGGATTTTGCGACTAAGAAAGTAATGTGGTGGTCACTGAGGGAGTCAGGAAGAATATCGGCATTTATGACCCGTGAAGGTGTATGGTAAGAACCCAGTCGAGAGTGAGTGGTTACAAGATTTTAGGTGAAGCCAGGTGAGTTCAGTAATGATTTGAGAGAGGTTTAGTGCAGCAATTTCAGTCCTAGTTTTGTTGAGGGCAGGAGCTAGCCAGTTGTGGTTTAGATTGTCCATAATATAAAGTTCTCTGTCGGGTGAGGCAGAGATTTCCTTGAGGAGTTAGTGACAGCAGAGATTGTGCCAGGTCGGCAGTATATTCCTGCAATGTAGATTGGTAGCAAGAAGGAGTGTCAGCTGGAGTAAAATGAATTCACAGATTGTAGGTTCAGATTTGGCTAGGATAACCGAGTAGTGCAAGTCGAGTTAATGTAGATGGCAACTTTGCCGCTTTTGTGACTCTGAAAGTGTAGCCTGGGATGGCGACAGAGGAGTTGCCATGTTTTTGTGAGCCAGGTTTTGACAAGGTGAGGATATCTGGAGCATAGTGGCAGCAAGTACCTGGAGGGAGTCAAGTTTATGGACTAGGCTTTATATTTAGGTGCAGGAGGCACAGGCCAAGTGGGAGAGGGTCACCAGGAGAAGTGGGAAGTGTTGGATGTAGGAGGGAGGCTTACAGTGATTGAGAGGAGGTGTGTGGTTAGGGGATGGGGTTTGAGTGGATGTCACCTGTGGCAAGGAGCAGGAGCACAAGAGATAGGTAGTGGGCTAATATATATATACCCTTGAGGAAAGAAGGAGAGGGCGGATGTGATAGAAACTTTTTAGTACCTCATTGGAATCAACAAAGTCCAAGAGGATAGCATCCTTCAGAAAAAGAGACGTGCAAGAACAAGGGGACACAATTTAAAGATGGGGGTGGTTCAGGGGCAATGTGAGAAGTATTATTTCACAGAGAGGTAGTAGATGCATGGAACAGCCTTCCTGAGGAGGTTGTGGGGTCTAACACTGGAAGAATTCAAGAATGCATGGGACAGACATAAGGCAATTCTTGTGGGGGGTAGGAAGAAATAGGCTGTTGGTTAACTAGGGTCTGCGGTCTATCCTGTAGGTAGGAAATGGGCAGACTAGATGGGCCTAGCAGTCCTTATCTGCCATCAAAGTCTGTGTTTCTATGGGTGAATAGCTGTATGTGACTGATGGTGAGTGGACATTTCTTAGTTAGAAGGCTTGGGTGATTATTTGTAGCTGGGCAAGGGAGTAGTTGAAAAGTAAACCAGGAGAGTGATGGGACCTAAGAGAAAAGGGCTGAGAGATGCGATTGACTGAATCCAGGCTTGGGTGAAAGGAGAGTAGATGCCAGAGTGGAGTAGGACCCTGGATCATTTCAAATCTTTAACAAAATTTAAATTATGCTGCATAATAAGAAAATTATATTTATACTGCATATGAATATCTCCAAATAATTATAATTGCTAAATGTTCCATTCTTTTTAGTAAACTAGCAGTTTATTTTCTATTAGTTCCTAGTCTCAGATGTTGTATCTAAATTAGGGTTAATTATTAAGTTAAAATCACCGCTATGAAATATGATTGTGAAAAACCTGGTTTTGCTAGAAAAATTCAGATAAAAAGTCAGTGCTTTGCTGGGTAGAACATGGATGCAGTTGTCATGATCTTACCATATTTTTCAAAGATATGATTATACATTTTCCTCTTGATCAGTATATGTATCTAGTATTTCTGTATTTAAGTTTCTCCAAACTGGGATAACAGTACCTCTAGATTTAGATGTATACAATGAATGTACTGTCACCCTCCCATAATTTATCTACATTCATTGCTTCCTCTTTAATTGAATGAGTCTTTTGTAGGTGTACTATATCATGCTTTTGTTTTAAATATCCTAATACCTTTTTCAGTTTTATAGGGTTACTAAATCCGTTTCTGTTCCATATCTCAAATCTTAGTTCTGCCATCTCATTTAATCTTCTTAACTACTATTCCTGAGGGTGTTATTTTGGATAGTCCCTCCTGTTAACATCAGTTTTAGTTTATTACTTCTGCTGCTCTCTGTATTTAGTTTCTGAAAGCATGTTCGTAACTGCCCCCACACCCTTTTTATAATCATAAGAATACTAAATAGCTTCTATCTCATTTTTGCCCTTCATTCTTTTCAGAATGCTCAGTTAGGACCTACAAAACATTTCACAGATCCAAACACCCTATTATACAGTTGCCAAGTAGGCACTGCCTCCTCCCTTGGTCTGCAGGGATAGAAGTCAGTGCCCCCACCTGGACCAAAAACACCTGTCAAACCATACACAATATTAGTTAGTGTATGTATTTTCTTTAGTTCATCTGATGTGAACCTTTACAGAGGGTCTAGTTATTTCTGATTTATATTAACTTGTACTGGTCTCACAATATTAATATGAGACCTTGACCCATTTTGATCTTTCTGAATGTGTACCCATTTTCAGACTATATAACTGTTAGTGATTCTGCTCTCTGTCTCTGCTTTTGCTTAGTTTGCTTTGTCTGTTTCTTCTACCACTTTTTCAGTAAGTGTTTCTATTCTGTTCTTCAAATTCCCATTATTCAAGTTACTTAGCAGTGTTTTCATGTCTGAGTATGTCTGTTGTCCCTTTACATAACTTTCTGCATTTTTACATTTTCAAGGGTCTGTCCTGATGGAAGATTCTTAGACTAATGGGCAATAGATTTTACATTCTTTCCCATAATAGTGTTTTGAGTGGATTAAACCATTTTCTTTTTTTTTTAATAGATATTTGGTCCCATGTCTGGAAATACTAGGATCTGCTGCTTATTTATATAAAGTCCTTTTCTTCTTGCAAATGTTAGTACTTTTCTCTGTCTTGGAATCTTAGAAATCAGATGTACATCACACGTGGATATTTATGTGTAGTATTAGACATTCTTGATGGTGTTCTGTGTGCTCTGTCTATTTCAGTCTTGATTTCTCCATTACTTCCATTAGCTACTCCTCCAAAAATGATCTATAGTCTTGCCTTCACTTTTTCTAGGATATTTAACAACTTTAAATTCTTTCTGTGAGATCTCTATTCTAGGTCTTCCATTTTATCTTTTATATCCTGAAGTTTTTTAGATTGACCAGAGACTTTTTCTTCTAATTGTGGCACAAAGTCTTCTAACTCTGACATTCTAGTTTCTAATTGTGATATCTTGTCATGTATTGCCTTTAATTCAGTTCAAGTGGTTTTAATTTCTTTGTTAATTTGCTCCATTTCTCTCCCATTCCTGCAAAGCCCATTTTGAGTTCTAAATATAATTGTTTCAAATATTCTTTTATTTCATCTTGTTCCTCTATTTGTTCATCTGAATTATTTCTCTCTTTCTGTTGGTTAACTTATGAACAAATGAGAAAGTAAAACCTTCTGGTATCAACAAGTTACCTTCCCATTCTAAATTATTGGGGCATTCTGTTGTTCTCCAGAGACAGGTTTGTTGTTATTGCTATTATGCTGTTGTTTCAAACTTGCTCACTTTCTACTACTTTTAAGCCCATCTTTGAAATGTTTATGGTGTTAGAATCATACTAACATGCATACTATTTGCCAGCAGATTAGGCTTTATGGTCTATCGAGTCTGCTTGAACCTCAGATCCCTAGTTGGGTGCCGAGGCCCTCTCCCCATTGTGTGTTCCAGAAACTCCTATCCTCCATCCCCACCCCCACCCCCTGGACTGGCCATCATCTGATACATCCACTTTCTGTGTCTGTCCACACCTCTTGAAGTCCTCCACTGTGGATCTCTGAACCAGCTCACCAGGCAGCACATTCATAGGGTCCACCACGCCTCAGTGAAAACCTCCTCCTCTTTTCCCTCACCCTTCCATCTTCCAACTTCAAACCATGCCTCTGGTGATGCTCTCCTGCTTTCCACTGCAGCTCAGTGCTTCAGCTTTTCTTTACATCTTTTATTTTGTGCCCCTTCTTCCTGATCAAAATCACTCATGATTAAATCAACTTTTATTTTTTTATTTGTTTATCACAGCTGCTGTTTCTACACCCTTCTGACAGCCCCTTCTGCCTACCCCCCAGCTCCATCCCAGAGAATTACCAGGGCTTACCTTATGCCCAGCCTGGGTGCAGCATCTGCAGAGACTCGGTGTCATCCTGCCACCAGGGATTTGTCTCCTTGCCCCCTTTTGTACCTGGGCGACCATGCAATGGAAGTGCAGCTGTCTCCACCTCCACAAGGGCAGCCAAGCACCCTGATTGGGTGAGCTCCCTCTAATTGTGCCATTCAGAGCACATACCCCCACCTCAATGAAGGGAGAGCTGTGACACTCAATCTACTTCCCTCGTTAGCCCCCAAGTGACCTGAGTCCATTCTTGAACCTCGTCACTGGCGTGGTGTGAGGTGTGGTGTCCAGGGCCTCAACACTCTGCACCACTGGGCTGCACCTTTTATTATACTTTTAGTAGTCAGCTTATGAATTTTAGGTCTGCTTGTTTCAAGTGTCAAGTCAGGTTGTTTTTTAGTTTTCTCTGGAGCTTTTTGAAAATTATTTCAAGTCTCATTTCTTTTTGCTCATATTTTCACAAAAATCTCTCTTAGTTTAATTTTATTTCAGGTTCTTTTCACTTTGTTATTAGTCAGAGATATTAGTTGCAGCTTTCAATTTAGTTCCAGTCTCACAGCATACAGAGCTGCCTCTATTTAACAATTAGGCAATATACTCACACATGTATATGGTAAGTAGATACAATCTGGTAGCATGACTTAGAGAGCAGTCTATTAGTGACCATTGGTCATGCGTAATGAATTTTCAAGTATTCTGTTTTTTAAAGACTGCCCTCAATTAAAAAGCAAACAATCTGCAGATATGTTTTGCTTTAAGCATGCTTACAGAGCCACCATATTTTTTGTTTGGCATTTAGCTCCTGTGTTGTTACACAATTATTGTATAAGCTTGTTATGTAGCTTTATCTGTTTATGTGGTAAATTAACTGCAATTGTCTAGGACATTTCCTTTTAAAATAGTAGTTTCACTCCATGATTCTTCCAACATAGCCCTCACCATGTCAGTGCATCCACTGGGCTATCCTCCACAGCTTACCTGATCTTGGACCCAAACTGAACATCTGCAGCCTTATGCCCCCACCCATGTTCACAGGAGGATACTGCACAAATGGTGAAATAGAATTATCCATCCAAATGCCGTCAAAAATAAACAACTTTGGGGAAATTCCAGAACATCACTGAAGAACAGCGGGCAAAACTGCATGAGCGCCACCAAAAGCATGCCTCCACTTTTCAGGTCCTAAAAACCATGTCTCAAGGACACAAATCGAATCTGGGTCAGCAAGAAAACAAAGAAATAAAGGAAAGTGAGACAGCTCTCCAGAAAAGACAAGTCTGGCTGTTTGACTGTTATGTTCCAGACCAAGTAGGGAGGTTTAGCCATAGCATGCCAATTCACTCCTCTTGCTGCACACTTCTGAGCACCATCTTACTCTGCTCCCTGGTGTGGTGGCCTGCTTGAGTACCAGATTCTGGTGTTTTATTTTTAAAAGACCCCAAATGGTTTTGGTGCATCCCTAAGATTCTACATGGAAGGCTTAGTGAGTGATTCCAATTTTTCTTTCATGAGTTGAGCTTCTTCTTTCATGGGTCTCATGAAAGAGGAATGCAAGGAAAGAAAATGGTGGGACTTACTTTTTATAGTTGTTTTGTGAGCCAAACTTCTTCTTTTATGAGTCATGAAATAAGAGGGTGGGACTTAGTTTTTATTTATAGTTCTTTTGTGAGTCATGGACAAATTCATGAAAGAGGATCTTCACTCATCCAACAAAGGGTTGGGCTTAGGTTTTTCACTGTTCTTTAATGAGGTCATATGAAAGAATTTTTTTCATGAGATTTCACAAAGAACTGTCTGTGAATAGGACTTTCTTGAACTGTGAAGCCACAGTTGGAGTCATGTGGCCAGCTTCAGTTGGGGTATTGGGGCTATGGGCTTATACTAAAGAACAATATGAAAGAACTACAGTTCTTTTGTATTTTTTTGTGATAACACTGGGACTTTTTGAATATTGAATCTGCAGCTGGAGTCATGCTGCTGGCTTCAGTTGAGAAGTGAGCTGCCGATCCCTGATCTTCTATTTCCTCTCTCTCTCTGTCTATATCTATACCTATATCAGTATTTTGCATAAAACTCCATCAATGCAACATTTATGGTTCAGACTAAAGCAACACAAATAGGAAAATGTGGCTTTAGGATTTCCACTGCCACCCTTCAAACTAATCGGTGCAGTCTTTTGGGGTTCTAAACTGTACTGGGAGGCGGTGGTTTTAGGGTTGGAAACTCTAAATCCACATTTCCCTACTTGAGTGATTTTAGCCTGAACCCTAAATGTTGCATTCATTTTTGCAAAGTATTTCCTTACTTTTGGAGATGTTGACGCTGTCCCTATTCCACTTCTGTGACATCTTCCAGTGGATCTCCATGCATCCCTCAGGAAATGTAGAGTTAAATGACTCCATCACCCTGGATCTCACCCAATCTTATTACTCTGTGACATTGTAGAGTATCATGTGCTGTCCTAACCCTCCCCATGCCTACCCCCACCCAACCATGACCCTGCAGAACAAACCTCCCCAACTCCTGGTTTCCTCTTCCTCCTTTCACCCTTGGGAAGTCCTCAATGCAATCACTGCCCTAAACTAATCCAAATCCAGCCCTGATGGGTTTCAGCCCAAACTGCTACATATATCTGCCACTGTCATAGTCGCCCCATTGACTCACATAGTAAATCTCTCCTCTTCACAGTCACACTTCCAGCAGCCTGGAAATGGGCAAAGATCATCCTCTGTACAAAGGTGGAGATCCTTGCTTACCTGGAAACTACAGGCCCATCTCGATCCTCCGCCTCCCTTGTTAAGGCCCTGGAATCCCCCATACCGTCCAAACCATCAGATTTCCTCCTCAGATAACTCCCTCTGACCCATACAGTCAGGTTTCAGAAAGTACCACTCCACCATCACCTCTCTGCTACGAGTAATCAACTTCTACTCTCAGCCATGGAGCAAAGCCAAACCTCTGTCGCCATCTTTATTGACTTGGCAAAAGCCTTTGACTCCATCTCCCATCCACTGCTACTCCACAAACTCCACTCTCTTGGTATAGCCCAACCTGCTGTTGATTGGTTCTGCTCATACCTCCAAAATAAATTCAGTCAGTTCAAATAGGTGACACCCTTTCCCTCCTCTCCCTATCCTGTCTGGTTTCCCCAAGGCTCCATCCTCAGCCCCATCCTCTTCTCTCTTTTCATAAATGACCTTCCGTCTGCCTGCCTCTACTCAACTATGCATCTTTATGCAGATGACACTATCATCTTTGCCTCTGGCCACTCCCTACGACAACGTCTTTCCCAATCTCCAGGTGGACTTCAACTGTGTCCAGTCCTGGTTCCTAGAAAACTAGCTAAAACTAAATGCAAATAAAACTGTCACCATGGTTTTTGGATCTAGACAGAAGTTAGCCTCCTCTCCACCCCTTGAGATCAACACCCTGGATGGCTCCACCCTAGAATTGGTTCCAGCCTTCAAATACCTGGGTGTCTGGCTGGACAGCCACTTCAGTTTCATTACTCACATTGAGTCTATCTGTGCCAAACTTTGGCCTAAACTCACCATTCTGTATTGACACAAAAGCCAGCTTACCTTCCCACCTTGGTGCAAGCTTGTAAGTAAAACAATGCTGCCAGTGCTGGATTATGCCAATATTGTTTATGGAATGTCCTCAACCTCATCTCTCTCCAAACTAGAAATTCTACTCCACTTTTCTGCCATTTTGCCACTGCCTCCACCCCACGCACTCACCACTGCACCTCTACACCCCACTCTTCCACAGAAGAACCATCCACTGCATCTCCCTCATAGCGAAATACTGGTTCAGCTCCCTCCCTCACCTCACTTCCAGTCTGACCCAAACTCCCTTGATTACACTCTCCAACACAGGGACCTGTGCTCCTTTCACATCCCTCACCAACAAAATGTCTCTGGCAAAGCTGCCTTTTGCACCGACTCCCTACTCTGGAACAGCCTTCCCTTTGACCTGTGCCAGGCCTCCTCTTTTCAGATTTAAAAATCTCCTCAGGCTCCTCACCCCACCCTGCTCCAATTGCCCAAACATATCCCAGAACGCCCCTTAAGCCCCTCCACCTTTAATGATACATTTCCTGCAGCAGGCCTGAACACTATTTCCATATACGGGCAGACTCCATTATGAATGATATAACTTTGTGTACTGTATGAAACATGGCTGTGTACACCATGTCTTTTGAAATTACCTTGTGAAACTCTTTCTACTTCTGTGTATGCTATGTACCCAGGTCATGCCTGAAACGAACTTTGGCTCAGTGTGCCTTTTCCGTTATCAATTTTAATAAATAAACAAATATAATAAATAGCATAATCGTATAATTATTTTCCTGTTGGAGTGCAGCACCTTCAGAGATGAAAATATGTATGTTACTGTGAAAACACACTTGAAAACCCCATTAAAATACATTGAACCATGGTTACTTTATTTTAGCATATTGCAATTGGCACTTCCAGCAGCAAGACATGTCTTTGATTGGGAGGGATCTTTGCCTGTGACCTGTTCAGGTGAGTGGGATTGTACTTGGGGTGAGGGTGCTGAGTGGGAAGTGGGAGTGGGGTCAGATTGATGAGGGGCTGTTTTCTTTTTGGAGGTTTCTTTATTTCAGATTGGGACTGTGACTGGAGAGTGGGGTACCACTAGACATGAGGAAAAACTAAAATTAATGGGGACAGCACTCAAAGGGTACCACTAGACACCAGGAAAATGTAAAATAATTAGGGGAACCATAATTGGAGGTGGGGTGTACCACTAGACACCAGGGAAAGATAAATAAATTATGGGACAATGATCGGAGAGTGGGGGTTGCCACTGGACTCAAGAGAAGACCAAAATCTAATTGGGATGGAGATCAGACGGTGGGTTGCCAATAGGCACCAGGGCAATATTACATACAGAAAAGGTCAGAAAAGGGGAGGGGGGCACCACTAAAGCTAAGCAATATTAATCTCCAAAAGTGCAAAGCAAATTATGACATGTTCCTAATACAGTAAAACCTTGAATATCTGAACTGCCTGGGGACATATGAATAGTTCAGATAATCAAGTGATTCAGATAAATAAGAGTACCATTGAAATGAATGAGTGAAATCGCACGGTTGTCATACAAGGTCATATTTTCCATTTAATCCGTCATGACTGCTGGCAATACCACAGAACATCCAACATTTGTGAAAGCTCATGAGGAATTGAGGAATCAAGGAAGACTTGACATGTAAATTCTTTTTGTGTTTTTTTTAAACAAAGTTATGGAATTTTGCTCTCTTGAGCCACACCACATTGTAAGAGGGCAGAGAGAGAAAGAGACTTTGTGCTTTCCTTTTAAAGTAACCTGTCATAGCTTCTAAATCTGGCAGGAAATCCAGCACCTAGGAAAGCTCATGATGAACTGAGGAATCAAGAAAGCCTCGGCGTGGTGAATTCTTTTATATTTTAACCCAAGTTATGGTGATTCTGTCTCTCTCTCTCTCTCTCTCCTCTCCTTCTCATGAGCTGCACCATGTGGTAAGTGGGCAGAGAGAGACTTTGTGCTTTCCTTTGTACAGTAATCTGTCATGCCTTCAGGTAATCTGGCGCAGCATCTAGCATCTGTGAAAGCTGATATCTAAACGCGTAGACACTACTAGCTGGGAAGTAATTTGTGACTTTTTGTTAAATTTACAGTGATTTTTTTTCTGTCTGATTGGTATGCAGTTCACAACCCATGGCATTAGGGAAGGCATTTGGCATCTGAACTGGTAGGACTACTACTGTATTTAAAATGTACAATACACATCAAAAAACACATCGAAAAAGATGTTTCAGGACTAGAGGGCATGGGATGAAGTTGGAGGGAGGACGATTCAGAGGAAACATGAGAAAGAATTTCTTCACAGAATGGGTGGTGGACAAGTGGAACACCCTGCCAGAGGAAGTGGTGGGAGCTGAAACAATCACGGATTTAAGAATGCATGGGATAGACATAAAGGAATTCTAGAGGTCAGGGTAAGGGAAATAAACTTCTAGGAAAACAAACTGAACTTACAAGCTCAAATGGGCAGACTAGGTGGGCCATAGGCCTTATCTGCCGACACTGTCTATGTATCTATGTATGTATCTATGTATCAACTGAACATCAGCACTACACTACAGTGAAGCATTTTAAATCTGCTGCAACACCTAACACATTAACTCTAATCATCCACTAACAGCTGCTACACTCAGGGCCTGAACTGATTGTTTTAAGGTGCATTGTATTACAGCACTGGACTATAACTGAATGTAATTAATCAATGCTCAGCAGGGACATCTCACCAGTTCAGTTAATCCAGGAGTTGAACAAACAGGGTTCAGATAATCAAGGTTGTAATACCACCATACAACAATTAGCACCTTGCAGCAATAAGGTCCGCCACAAGTGTAGCAGCTGTTAGTGGCTGGTTAGCAGTTAATGGTGGAACCATCAGCAATAAATGCCAAACACCCAAGTATGAGGCTGATTCCAATTTGCACACTGTGTAAGAAAACATGTTTTACTTACTGTTTACTGAATTGTAGTGGAATATATTAGGCTAATTTTGTTGACTTCTAATATTCCATTTCCTGTAACCAGAAATCCCAGAATCCCATGTAACTGACATCAGAGGAGGACTGCAGAGCTAGGAGATTTAATAGCCTACAGTACACATGTTAAAGATAATGTAAGCTAAAGTCAGATGTTTGCTGGTCTTGCTGTGCTCACAGGGCTTAGTACAGTCCTCTGTGACTATATCTAGTCCCAGGAGAATAACAGACTAGCAAGCAGAAAATTACAGTTTATAAAACAAAAACTCTGACATTCACTGTAGGCTATTGAATCTTCCACTGCTGCAGTCCTCCTCTAATTTCAGCTGGAAGGGAGTCAGGGATTTCTGGTTACAGGAAATGTCAGTTTGCAAGTCAATAAAACTAGTCTGATACAGTCTATTACACTACAGTAATCAGCAGGTAAAAAAGGGCTTTTGCTCACAACGTACATTGGGATCAGCTCACACTTGGGTGTAAGTTCTTATTGCTGACCATTCCCTTTAATGTGTTAGGTGTTACAGCAGATTTAAAATGCCTTGCAGTAGTGGGGATGGAGTGGGGCACCCATAGATACCAGGGAAAGAGAAGCTCACTGCTCTCACTGTAGTTGGCAGCACGAAGTTCAAACTGTGCTGCAGAAATCAAGAAAGTCCCACCATTCCCATACAGAGAATGCAGATTAATGGTTCCTCTCACTAAGTTGGGCACCCTGGATTTGGGGTACCCAGAGAAAGTATTAATGGCAATAGTGATAAAACAAAACACAAGAATCTAGTTAAATGGGTCCTGTTCAGTTAGGTTCAGGTGTTTGCTTTTTAATGTTTATGCACTATTACTGTTCGTAAGTTTAAACAGTAAAAACAAAATGGCAGCCATCGCAACTGTTTTCCCCATGACAAATAAATCATGCAGAAAGGCACTAGAGATATTTTTTTACTTTTGCAATATTTGTTTTACCAGTTGCACCAGAATGTTAACTCTAAAATGGATATAACTCTTGAACTCTTAAATATTTTTTCACTAAACCTTCCAAAGGCATACCCTTGACATGGTTCCCTTCAACACTGAAAATGTCATTAAAATATTCTATATGATCCAGGCTATGAGTGACAGCACAAAATTCCCAATGTTAGGTATATGAAAACCAAATGTGTTTTATTTTTTATTTTTGGCACTCCATATCTCAAAAATCGCACAGGATGTCATCATGAAACTTTCCACATCTTGAGATTCTGGCATCCTGCCCATGCACGCCAACATTAGTTCTATTTCATCACAGAATGCAAAAGTTATTAAGGTGTAGTAAATGTGATTTAACATTAAACAGACTTCTCAACCCTAACTATAGAGGTGGGACTGCACTACTATACTATCTATATCTATATCTGTATCTGTTTCTATGTCTATGTCTATAGCTACAGCTATATCTAATATTAATCATTTTATTTATATAGCCTTTCACAATATCAAGGCGCTGAACAGATCAATAAAAACATCAACACACAATATAAACCACAAACTAGAAAAATAATAAAATATGTTCTAAAACATAATAAATTACAATAAAATTTCACACACTAAACAGTGCATTTAACCTTCAAGGAAGGCCATTCTCCAGAGATAGGTTTTCAATTCCTTCTTGAAAATCTCCATGGAGGACCATTCCCTTAACGGCAAGGTAGAGAATTCCAAAGAGTGGGTGCAGCATAAGAAAAAGATCTACTGCCAGAGGAATTCAAACTCACTCTTGGAATCTCTAACACCATGTCAGCTGAGCGGAGTGATCAGCTAGGCAGTAAGACACCAGAAGGTCTTTCAGATAGGATGGACCCTGATCGTGAAGGGCTTTGAAAGTCAGTAAATGACTTTAAAGGTGATCCACCACTGTATTTGGAGCCAGTGCAGCTTGCGTAGCACTGGAGTAATGTGACAGGACCCACTTGTCCAAGTCAAAACCGGGCTGCCGCATTCTGCACAAGTTGTAGGTGGTGAATTTCAACCCCAGAAAGCCTGAAGTAAAGGGCGTTGTAGTAGTCGAGACGTGAGGACACAAAAGTGTGGACCAAAGTTGGCAGAGAGTCAGGCGGAACAAGGTGCTTTACCTGGGCAATATTCCTAAGATGGTAAAGGAAGTCTTGACGATGGCTGACACCTGAGATTGAAAAGTCAGCCTTTCATCAAGAATCACCCCAAGGTTGTGCACCCATTCAGCGGCGGAAGTGACACACCACCGAGAAAAATTCTAGATGGCCAGCACACGACTTCTCAATCTGACCACCTGGGTCCACAATCAAAACCTTAGTTTCTCCAAGTTAAACTTTAGCCAACTAGAATCCATCCAGTCTTGGATCTGCCCCAGACAGCTATTAAATACTGAGAGAGCTCCATCCTGGTCAGGTGCAAAAGACAGGTATAGCTGAGTATCATCTGCATAGCAGTGAAACCTCAGCCCATGCCATCTTATAATGTTTCCAAGGGCAGCATGTACACTGCAAATAACATGGGCAACAGCATGGAACCCTGTGGCACGCCACACAACAAAGAGACTGGGCCAGAGGAAAAAACCCGACACAACTCTTTGTGATCTCTCAGTGAGAATGACTGAACCTTTTAAGAACGGTTCCAGACATTCCACAGATTTGCCCCAGGCATGCTAGCAACACCATGTGAGCCACAGTGTCAAAGCTGAAGAGAGATCAAGGAAAACCAGGATAGAACGCTCCCTAGCTCTCTCACCCTCAGAAGATCATTTAGCACCAACCAGCACTGTCTCGGTATTGTGTCTTTACGGAAACCAGACTGGAAGGACTCATAGATTTTTGGATGGTTAAGTGGTCATCCAGTTGAGCAGCCACGACCTTTTCAATAACTTTCCCAATAAAGGGAAGGTTAGAGATGGGTCAGTAGCTGGAAAACAGTCTGGGTCCAAGGAAGCTTTCTTCAAGAGAGGTGTCACCACCACCTCTTTCAGTGAGCTAAGAAACTCACCCGACTCCAAGGAGCACCAGACAATTTGCACCAATGCTGGACCTATGATGTCTACACAACCCAAAATTAGGGTAGTAGGTCCAGGATCCAAGCCGCAGCTTGTAGGGTGCACACTGTGGATGATCCTCATAATATCCATGAACTCAGGTCGACAAAAGGAACTCCAGGAGAAGCGAGGTCCTGTGCTGTCACACACTCCCACCACATCACCCTTAGAGGTTGCTGGGTGCAAGTCCACCCTGATGTCAGCCACCTCAGTTGCAAAGTATCGAGCAAGTTCATTGCACTCAATTTCGTAAAAGGCTTTCCGAACTTGCAGACAGGCTGGGTTGCACAGTCTGTCTACAGTTTAGAACAGCTGAGCCAGTCAATTCTGAGCAACTGCAATCTCCCTGGACAGGAATTCAGCCTTCTTATGGGTGATTACAAATTGATAACTAGTATAATGTTCAATCAATCTAAGATGGTTAGCATCGAGGGTGGACTTGGCCAGCAACGCCTAACCTTCACCCTTGTCTCTGCATCTCCCTCAGAGTCCCATCAAACCAAGGGGCCCCAGGGTGACGGAAAGAGGGAGCTCACGAACAGGAGCAATAGAATCCAGGGCAACTGCAATGGCCTCATTATAGGCCCATACAAGTGCCTGTGGACCACTGCCCACCAATATGAGGGATGATAGGTCAAGTACCACTGCCAGGCCTTGTGGGGCAATGTTTCATAATGGGCGGTACCTGACCATCTCCACAGGGCTGACCTTCTCAGGGGTGTGAAAATTGAACCTCATGATGTGGTGGTCAGACCAAATGACTGGTTCCACCCCATATCGGATGCATCAATCCCAAAGGGAGACCAAGTTGAGAGAGTGTCCAGATTTATGTGTAGCAGTGAAAACTACCTGAGTGAGGCCCAGAGAAGACATTAGTTGGAGGAAGTGTTTACCAAATTATGAGAGCTTATCTTCGACTCCAGGCATTAAAGTCACCCAGCACCATCAGTCTGGGTGACTCAAACAACATGTCAACGAGGAAGTCTGCCACCTCCTGTAAAAATGTTTCCCATCTCCGGGTGGACGGTAGATGAGAATGATTCAACTCCTACACCTGCTACAACTGTGCACTCAAAGGACTCTGCCTCACCCACTACCACATTCGAGAGGCCCCAATACAGTCTTAAAACAGACTGCAACCCCTGCCCCTGTGGTCTAATCTCGGCAGTGTAACACCGAGTACCCAGCCGGAGTCATGGCCTCCACTATAGGGCCAGAATTTTCATCCAGCCAGATCTTCATGTGATGCAAGCCAGATCAGTTATATAGCAGTTTATTCCTAACAGATCTGCATTGCATAACACCACCAGCTGGACAAACCTCGGAGGTTGTTGGGCCTATCTACCTACTGTAATCAGCAGTGCCTTGGGTATGGAAACCAGACAGGGCGGACCCCACTCTGGATTCCATTTCACCCCAGGGTGCCTTCTGGACTTAATAACCCCAACATGGTGATTCCACCACACCCCACCCCTGTTCACGCACCCCTGCCCCCTCGTCCTCCGCAGGCAATCCCCAATGCCCTACAATGCTGATACATCTCAAACTACAAGGAAGGAGTGCAGAAGGGGTGGAGGGTATGAAGAGAAGAAGGGAGTAACGCACCACTGTGGAGGAGGAAGGCCAGCACATGATGCTGCTAACCAGATTAAACAATAAAAATAAACCCCCAACAAAATTTTTCAAAACAAAATCTACATCCACATTGACATCTGTATCTGCATCTTTATCTGTATCTACAGTATATCTATATCTATATCTGTAGCTGTATCTATATCTCTATATCTACAGTATAGCTATATATGTATCTGTATCTATATATACAGTATATCTATATCTGTGTGTGTATATGTGTGTGTGTGTGTGTGTATATATATATATATATATATATATATATAGTGTATCTGTATCTCTGTCTCTGTCTCTATCTCTGCCTCTATCTCTATCTCTATCTTTATCTCTATATCTCTACCTATATCTCTATCTCTATCTCTATTTCTGTCTCTCTCTCTCTCTCTCTCTACCTCTATGTCTATGTCTATCTCTATCTCCAGATCTATAGCTAGAACTAGATCTAGATCTATATATCTGTATCTATATCTACAGTATATCTATATCTACCTGTATCTGTGTCTCTGTCTCTGTATCCATAGCGTATCTGTATCTATAACTCTATATCTCTGCTTCTACAGTATATCTACGTCTATCTATATATCTCTATCTCTATCTATTGTTTTAATATTTTTTAAGAGGACCACTGTGCCCACCCGTTATTGCTATTTTCTCCCATGGCCCTCCAGGTCACCTGCTCTTCTTACCAATATTTATTTGTACAGTACAAAGTGGATTGTGGTACCCAACCCTGGAACCACTTCTCTTGCCCCATCCCCACCTCCAGGTCACACGTCTTTCCCTTAATATACATGGCAACAATGGGGTGCCCAGCCCGTGCCACTAGAGATCATCTTGACACTGGGGTGCTCAGTCCCAGTGCCACTAGAGATCATCTTGACACTGGGGTGCTCAGTCTCCAGTGCCAGCTTCTGAATAAAGAAAATAAAGTAAAATAAAGAAACCATCCCTTGTTGATCTTTTTATTTTAAACTGAAAATAACAGTCCATCAATAATCTCACCCCCAGACCCCCACCTACCCACCCCACACCCACCCCACTCAGCATCCAGCACTCCACACCACTCAACACACCCTCACTCACCTGATTATGCCCCATGACATAGACCCACTCTGTCTTGCTGCTGGAACCAGTGACTGCAGTATGTGAAAATAAGGTGAGTCAGTTTAATGTAGTTAAATGTGGTTTGATCTTTTATCCATAACTTTGTCATTTTCTTATATGTTTCATGACATTTTCAACATGACCTCTTTGGGACTCCACCTCATGAACAAGGGTAGTGAAATTATTGAAATCCACCCCAAAGGGGATTTCATGGTCACTCTGAAATCACCTTTGGTGGGACTTGGGAAAAATGTATTTTCCCATTGTTCATGAAGTAAGGTGATGATAAGATTATGCTGAAAATCAGGGTAACAATATTTAAAAAACTAAACGTTATGAGCATACATTAAAATGTTTCAATGCACCTCCTAACATTTGTAATTTTAGAATTTTGATATATTTTCAACATTGCCATTTTGTTCACACCACCTCATGAATGTGGCAGATGTTATTTTTAAATACTGTCTGAAATGTGTTTCCACACTTGTGGTGCTAAATGATATTTCAGCCAGGATTTGAACATGTTTACCTACTGAGATCATGAGGATGGTTCATAAGAAGGTTATGTTGAAAAGTGTTGATCAAAATATGAAAACAAAAAGTTATGAAGTAACATTTACATGTTTCTACACACATTCATAACTTTAGTAATGTTGACATCTGTCACTGCACAGAAGTGCAAGGCTTACTGGGACCTGAACTTCCATAGGCAGACATAGTCTTCCTTTAGTGTGGAGCCTGTCTGCATCTATTCAAGCAGAGCCCTTTAGTACCTTCTCAAAAGAAAAGAAGTTCTTTGCAATTACTGTAGCTGTGTCAATGCACCTGTTAGGGTTTAATTTAATGCAAAAGTGTAGACAAATGTTGCATTAGGTTTTCCAACCCTAACTCCCCACCATGCAGAAAAAGAGAAACATTGGGGTTTGAGTCTCTTGAGTCTGATGAATCAGTGATGGGATCTTGCTTGGGGTTTTCAACCTTAATTCTCACCCCTGCCCTGAGCAAAAGGTCAGATGTGATCTCTTTCTTCATGTAGCACCTGCACAGCCCTGTGTGAAGAAAGATATAACACACTTTGTTGGCAGTATGTGGTGAGAAACACTTCTACCTTTAAAGAGTGGATCACTCTGTGACACTGTTTTTAATCTGTACCTTGTGCTTTAAACAGGAGGCTATTGACTGGGGGTGGATCAGTATTAGGTGGACAACCCCAAGGAAGACCCCACCAATGATTCAGCAAGACTGAGATCCAAAACCCCAATGTTTTTTCTTTTCAGTGCATGAGGGTTGGGAACCCAAATGCCACATTTTCCAACTTTTGTTACATTAAGTTGGACACTAACTGGTGCATTAATGCAGTTTTATTGCAAATAATTTACTAACTGGTGCATTAATGCAGTCTTATTGCAAATAATTTAGTATGTTTAGTTCCCCTAAGGAGACCAGCTCCTAGGACTATTAGAGAATTTGTAGATTGGGCATCCATACCACAAAGGGTTAACTTCTGGCTCCTTTAGCAGCTGATCCAGCAGGTCTGAGTCAGTGTTCCAAAGGAGAGTTTAATAGTTATATAATAGTTAAAAGTTATTAATGGTCATTCCTGTGGATATTAAATAGACCACCTAATGCATCTGCCCCTGAACAATTTAGGTGAAGACCATCTTTAGTAAATAGATTATTTTACCAAGATTCATTCCCCACAAATCCATATATGCAAGTCCTCTCTTGGACACCTATTTTGCAGTCTAGCATGGATTCTAGAAGTGGTGTTTTTTCCTGGATGACTCCAACATAGTAGGAGTATCCCTGAAATTATGGCAGTGTCTCCTGAGATTACCTCCACTGTTTCATCACAGATGTCCTTTTCATGATCATATCCTACATTATTTATGCCCATGTGGACTGCTACAATTCCAGGTAATCTCATAGTTCTCAACAAGGAATGCTTTTTAAATAGTTAAATCTTGCTCCTAGGAAACTAGACATTGTACTAGTGAGTTTATTCTTATTGCAAATTATTGAGTCACATCTACTTATGATAACCCAATCACTAGAATTTATTTACATCCATTTGTAGCTTCTGAGTTCAAATCAGTTGCATATACTTGTGCAACCACCCCTGCTACTTTGGACAGTGAGCTACCCCTTGGTATCCTTGACTGAGAACCCAAACTACTTTGGACAATCAGTACCATTCCTCACTGTAATGTATATTAGGCTCATTTTTCTAGAAGTCAGAAAGGGGTGGGGTGTAAAAAGCAAATACCCAGGTCCTGAGGAGAGAACCTTTGCTAGGGCTATGTTAGATCTGTACTTCTGGATGGGGTACCCAGTAATTCCACACAGGAAGCAGTAATATGAATGTTGAAACCAGGTTTGGGTTCTAGAGTGCAACTTTATTCCTAAGAGGGTACTCTAAAGCAAGAGTGAACCCCTAAGGTTTACGCATCATGGCACAAAGGCAATGGCAGAACAGAAAACTGTATCAGACAGAAACTGTATCCCATATAGGGAAGGGAAGGGAAATTGTTTAACCAGGAAAGGCACACTAAGCTGAAGCTTGTTTCCAGGTGTGACCTGGGAGCACAAGGAAGTTGAGTGACTTGCTCAGGGTCACACAGTATGCAAGTGGGGACTGTGAGTTCAAACCCCAGTCTCCAGGTTTGCAGCTCAGAGCCTTAAATGACCTGGCTATACTGCCTCCTTGAATTCTCTTCAGTAGCAGTGGCCTCAGCTGAACACACTTTGTTCTAGTAGCACAGGCCACACCTGAGCACACATTTCCCATATGGCATAGGACTTTAACACTTCAGCAAGTGGCAACTGGCCACGATGGAGCACACTGGTGCTCATAATTAGCATAACCCACACCGGGGTAAACTTCCTCTTCAGGCATTGACCATCATGTCCTGAATAACCAGATGTCCTTACGGAACCTGTAGTGCTGAACTGGTCACTCCAGATGGGAAGCTGTCCACCTTTCGCTTCCACGTCCATACCAGCCATTCTTTCAGAGTTGCACCTCAAAACATCTGGTAAAACATATAGGAATATGCTGCTTGAAATAACTTTCACATCCAGCATATGAAAACACTACTTCTGAGTGCAGAAACTGAAGTCCTGAACAATGTGCATTAGTCTACCTCTGGACCCTGCAATTGTCAGCCAAGCTTTACATTTGAGAACACTTTCAACTTAGAACAGAACTGGTGTATATTTCCCTTTTCAGAGAAACAGCCAAGACAGGTACTTTCCCGGAAGCAAAAGTCAGAATTACTCACAGTTGGAAAACAAAACATGCAGCATGAAAAGGATCTCGATCAAATAGGGGACTGCCCCTCAGATCCATCCTGTAGCAGTCCTTTTCATCCCTCTGGAGATGAAAATCAAAGGAACACGTGCTGTAGACAGTGGTTTCCACCACTTCTCTGGGCAGGCAGATGTCTTTCAGAACTAGGGTGAGAAAATTGACTCTCCTCACAGAGCCCACACTGCAGCTCTCACTCCTCACACTTCAACTGCTTCTGCAAGACTCTCCAATTGAACTGCTGCTGACATGCTAACCTCAAGATTATAAAACTCCCCACTCACAGCCAGCTGCCATGGCTTATGCTACTGTGAGAGTTCTAAATATATCTCTCATCTCAGCTGAGACCAAGTAAGCAGAGAGTGAGTAGGTGAAAAACTCATTTAACCATTTATTCACCAGCTACCTTCCCTACCTAGCAATGACACTGATGAGATTCTAGTTACCCCAGGGGACAGGGTGGTTGCACTCATCCCTGGCTGGGTAAATAACTGTCTGCAGTCATTTCTCTACCCAGCATCAGGCCATCCTACCCTCTATGTTTCCTATGGAAAAGTAGCACTACTCTCCTATACCTTGTGCCAGGCACAGGCAGGCAACACTAAGGGCCCAGAGGCTGATTGATGACACATCAGCACATGTCCTGCAATCTATCTATGGATACTTGGCAGCTCCAAGGAGCTACCTAAAGCATTCCCTAATAGACCAGAGCTGAGGGTCCCTACTGTGGGTCAGGACAATGGCCTGTCTATCCCCAACCCTCTAGGGAAATCTGTGTGACTATGCTGCCCACTGGGGAACTCCCCAACTTCCCAGAGTACCTGTAAGCAAAAAAAGGAAACGCACATTGCAGTGCAATACATCCCCCAATATTTATCCGGAATCCCACACCAGTGAAGAAAAATCATGTTAACACCTGTTAACCACAGACAATCCTAAAAACTCTAAGAAAGGGGAACTCGGCAGAGCCCCATCATCCTCTTTCTTTCTTCCTGAGGGACACCTGCAAGAGAAGAAACACAAAACACATTCTGCATGCCACACAGTGCCCAAACCTCCACCTGAACACTAGAGAACCCCAAAATATTTTTCTATAAAAGTACAAAAGTAAAAATGGAAAGAAGTCATTTATACAACACATTTAGGGGTCGAATGCCCTAAAGAGTCAAAACTAGAGACAATGGGCAAGGTCCATTAAAGAATCTCTCTAGGCCGGAGCCTATGGAAGAACAGTTCTGGGACAGGTCTGGGGCTGTATAGCATTGAAATCCATGGGGAGAGTCTTTGAGAACAGCCATTTCAGTTCTGTTGACAGTCTTCAAGTGTAGAATTTGTTGTGCAAAGTCAGAAAAGAAAACACAAATTTGGTCTTACCAATTCCTTGAAGACTGAAAGCAAAGGATCACCTTACTTGTCTGAGCTGAGGACTTTCTCCTTCAGACCAGGTGGCATTTTGGATACAGCTGGGGGGTCCTCTGGAAAACCAGGTAAGAAACAGGAAACCAGCTTGGTTGATGTCACCTGGAAACCAAATGATGGAACAGAAAATAGATGGCAAGATGTCATCTGTAAAACAAATTATGGAACAGGAAAATAGATGGATTGATGTCATCTGGAAAGCCAGGAGATGGAAATGGGAAAACACTGCTGGGTTGATGAACCTGTATGCACCTGAAGAATCCTGGAATACCAGAAGACCTGCATCTTACTCCATGGATACTGCTGCTGCTGGATGTCAGACAACTGGCCTGTCACTGCTCACTTCCTCTAGGTATGCTGGGCATATTCACAGGAGTGGCACCATTAAGGGTAGTACCACTCAGGGTGTCGGGTGAGCATTTTAACACCATCTGGGTGTTCAAAGTTGATGTTGTGGAGAATCTCTTTCCCTGCCCCATCCACAGTTTGCACAGTGTCCATAAACAGGGTCATGCCCAATTTCTGTAATTTAAGTCGATCACATATGACTGTCCCTGACACATTCTGCTGCACCAGAGTACAAATTGTTGCTTACCTCCTTTCAACAACCAGGATTGCCTGTCCTGTTGGAGTTCCTTACAGACTGTGGGAGGAAGTGCAGGCATTGACTTTCTATAAATGGCATCAGCCCTTCAACATATCAATCTTTCCTCCTTGCTGCTCTTCACATGGTTGCAGCCCATGGCCCTGCTTGGGGTGGCAGTCCTGGTTGAGCCAGTGCTCCATGCTTAAAGAATAAATAACTTGTCCCCAGCCATCTCTGTGAGCAGATTACTGGAGCTGCCTTCTTCTCTCAGTCTGGGTCCTCTGAGGCAACAGCTTGAGGTGACTCTTGGGGTCCTCAACATGAAGATACATACCTTCATCCTCCTCTTCCTTACTCATGATGTGAGCCAAGGGTGAGCAAAGTCCTCACCCGAGACATTCCACTCCTCATTGGGCACTGAGGTAGACACCTTCCTAGTTCAGTTTTTTCTTGCACCTCATCCTCCCCTACTAGGCTAGGACTTGGACCCTCTTTCCATGAGTCCATAGATCCTTCTGTTGCACTCTCCATCTAGGACACTGATGAGGAAACCTCTCTGTTCCTGCCCTTGCAGTAAATAAACATTGCTGTCTCCATCTGTGCCACACTCTGTGGAGCTTCCTCCAATAGGTTCAACCTGGTGCTGCATGCTGCTACATTGAGTCTTCGCTGGTTCTTGTGGGAGACAATCAAATTTGTGATGCCCTTTCTGGCACTGCACCCTTCTCATACTATACTTCACTAAGCAATCTGAACAGTGGGGTATCAGAAAAACATCCCTTCCAGCCTTTATGCACACAATGCACAGTCTCACTGGATAGCTAGGTATTGCTACATCTGGAGGCAACCTTTACCATAGAAAGCTCTCTCTATTTCTCTTAGTGCTGTCACTTCCTCTGTGGTCATATCTCAGGCATGACCCAGATAGCGGAGAGTTCCTGAAGCCATGTCTGAAAGCAAACGCACAAAATGTTGTCGTTTCTGAATCGCTCACTAGTCTCTTTGCTGTCTCATAAAATGGCTCCCTGCTGCTTTGTTTACATTACTGATCCCACCACGTAATGGCGGCAGTAGCTCTCCTCATGCATGAACTCTGTTCACTAACTAAAACTGTGTTTCCAACCTTTTCTGGCTACTGAATTTGCTCAAAGTATAATCAGTTGCACTGCTGGTATCTTTCAGCACATTTATATGATTTTATACTTGACTTTGCAATCAGCATCAGTTCAAAGAACTATTTGCATGTGCTGAAAGTCACTTGCAAGCCCCACAGTATTTCTGTTGCACAGGATCACCTGTTCACTGCATCTTTCCCAATACAATTCACAGTCCCTTTTTTCTTAGAAACATTTATTGTTGCTGAACCCATTTATTGCTCACAGTCTATGCCCTAAATTTGTGTTGCCTTGCTGTTATAATGCACAGTCCTTCTTTGCAAAACAATCACACTGCTTGCACACAGATTCAGCTGGCTAGAAAATCACACACAGCTTGATGCTCAGTTAGCTGGTTTGACTCACTGAATTCAGTAGCTGGCTTCCGCTAATGGAAATTTTCAGCCTGGTGTCAATCCTGAGAAGGCCTCTGGGTGAAACAGGCTGGCAGTCCAGCCAATCATAGCCACAAATGCCACGTTCACTTTCCAGTTCGTTGAGCACAAAATTGCACAGCAAAAGTCTGTTTACAATAGATTAAAATATTTACAGGCCCTCGATGGTTGACCCTGGTCTGACCAGCTTGAATGCCTCCTCTCTCTCTCTCTCTCTCTCTCTCTCTCTCTTCTCTCTCTCCTCCTCCTCAAACACTCAGCTGCACAGAGAAGATGACTAGGAGGGTGGGACTGATTGAAGTCGCACCAATCACTTGACACCATGCAAATGAGCTTCTCTCTCTCTCTTTGCTCACTTTTCCTTCATGGCGATCGTCGAGCAGGATCAAATTTGAACTGCAAACTGTAACTTTTTTCTCTCAGCTGCAATTTCTGCAGTGGGAGAGCCATTTGACCATTTTTTATTCACAGATTCGGCAATTTCTCTAGTGACTCCACCAGTTCCACACAAGGCACATGAAACTTTCAGGGCACATTTCTCAGTTTGTTTACTAAAGTCCACACTACTTTTGGCATTTGAAAATTGCAAGTTAAAAAGTTCTGTAAACATTTTCTGATGCAGATACTAGGACACACACTTCAAGGCTTTACTGTCCATTGCAAGTTGACAAAACACACATGCAGTACTCTGTTCTTTTCTGTACTAGCAGGAACACATGTAGTACATTCAGATGGCACTTTCCTGGCTAGCCATACACTTAGAAAAATCTCTGACTCCCCAAATTAAACAACGTCCTTGGACAAGACCCCATTTTTGGTAACCACCCCCCACTACTTTGCACAATAAGCTACCCCTTGGTACCCTTGACTGATCACACAAACTACTTGAACAATCGGTACCATCCCTAGCTTTGGGAATGTATACCAGACTCTTTATTTCTAGAGGTCAGAAAGGGGTGGGGCAAACTACAAATGACCATTATAACCCAGGTCCTGAGGAGAGAACTTTTGCTAGGGCTATGCTAGATCTGCACTTCTGGAGGGGTACCTAGTAATTCCACACAGGAAGCAGTAACATGAGTGTCCAAACCAGGTTAGGGTTATAGAGTGTGACTTTATTCCAGAGATGGTACACTAAAGCAAGGGTGAACCCCAAGGTTTACATCATGGCACAGTGCAATGGCAGAACAACAGAAAACTATGTCAGGCAGAAACTCTATGTATCCCATGTGTCAGGGACCTTGAATTCTCTTCAGTGACAATGGTCTCTGCTGAGCACTTTCTTCAAGTGGCAGGCCACAACTAAGCACACATTTCCCATGTGGCATAAGACTTTAACATTTCAGCAGTATTGCAACTGGCCATGATGGAGCACATTGGTGCTCATAATTAGCACAACCCACACCAGGGGTAAACGTTCTCTTCAGGCATTGGCCAACATGTCCTGAATAGCCAGGCACCCTTACAGAACATGTAGTGCTGAACTGGTCACCTTCACTTCCACATCCATACCCAGCCATTCTTTTAGAGTTATACCTTAAAATGTCTGGTAAAATATTTTAGGAATATGCATCTTGGAATTACTTTCACATCCAGCATATGAAAGCACTATTTCTGAGTCCAGAAATTAAAGTCCTGAATAATGTACATTAGTCTCCTTCTGGACCCTAGAATTGTCAACCGACTTTAAACTTGTGAATAGTCTCAACTTAGAACAGAACTGGTATGTATTTGCCTTCTTCAAAGAAACACCCATGACAGGTACTATCCCCGGAAGCACAAAGTCAAATTACTCACAGTTGGAAAACAAAACAGGCAACTTCAAAAGGGTCTCGGATCAAATAAGGAATTGCCCTCAGATCCATCCTGTAGCAGTCATTTTCATCCCCTGGGATGAACAATCAGGAACTCCTGCTGTAGACAGTGGTTTCACCCACGCCTCTGGGCAGGCAGATGTCTTTCAGAACCTGGGTGAGAAAACTGGCTCTTCTCACTGAGCCCACACTGCAGCTCTTACTCCTTACACTTCCACAGCTTCTGCAGGACTCTCCACTCAAACTGCTGCTGACAGACTAACCCAAGATTCTAAACCCCCACTCACAGCCAGCTGCCATGGCTTATGCTGCTGTGAGAGTTCTAAAAACATCATCTCTCTCATCTCAGCTGAGACTATGTACACAGAGAGTGAGTAGGTGAAAACCCATGTATCCAGTTATTCACCGGTTGCCTTCCTACCTATCATTGACACTGATAGCATTCTAGTACCCCAGGAGACTGGTGGTTACATTTGGTTTTCTACTGGTGTTTCTGCCTTGGATTGTACTGTAAATCTATGAGATGGGATTTATTTACTTTTGATAGTGCCCTCCTAAGTTTTTTTTTATGACATTAAACCTGGAACCACACCTCACTAGGACACCCTGAGTCTGGTCTACCCTGTTTATTCGACCTCTATTCCTATCAATACATTCTTTGATACTGTACCCATATCTACCTCTCTTCTTTGTTACAATGGTTTCAGTATCTATTTGTTTTTTATTTGCAGTAATATTTTCTTTTCTCACTTACTTGGGCAATTATCATACTCCCACAGTGCAGACCTCAGTAACCTTTTTGTATTTTTTCTGAATTTCTTGCTCAAGCACACAGAATATGTGGGGATTAGGAAGCAGACAGACCCTCAGTCAAACTACGCTATGCCCAATTCCCAATTAGTTCACTCGCACAGAGCCGCTCTTTAAAAACTGCAACCTGGAAGTGTAGCCTGATTAGCTATGCGCGTTCGTACTTAACTAACTGAAGAAAACCACAACTAAAATATAAAATAAGTAGAATTCAGCACACAGCCAGACCTGTGCTGAGGCTGCTGCCCAGAGTATTACAAGTAATTCTCTTCTCCAGGTAGTTTCCTGCTGGTGCTCATTACAACATTATCCAGAACTACCACAGGTAGTTATCTGGGCAATTACCGCACTCCCACAGCCAGACCAAAGTTGGATTTTTTGTATTTTTTCTGGTTTTCTTGCTCAAGCACATAGGAATATATTGGGATTGGGAGTAGACACTCGCTCCACACTGGTCTAGCACAGTTAATAACTGAGTGCTCAGGACTGTTATCCAGAACTACTAGACACAGCTACTCGGTGCCTTTATATTGGACTGAAATCCAGGTTCTAAAAGTGCCACCAATGCCCAAATATTTAGGAAGCAATCAAGGAAGCTGCAATCTAGTGAGGTGAATGCTTTACGCAGATCAGGTGATACTGCATTGACAGGTTTTTTTGTTGTTTTTGATGCACAGATGGCAGTCATTAATCTCTGAACATTATCTACTGCATCTGTTTTTAGGAAATCCAACTTGTTCTTTGCCTATGATTAAAAACAAAATTTTCTGAGGCCTATTTGCTAGAAGTTTCACTCTGATTCTATAGCTGTATTTTAGCAGAGGATTAGGTGATAGTTAATACAGAGCAATTAGTCTTTATTTTTCTTATGTATAACAGATATCCATGGTCATGCATAGAGGGAAGTTAACCCTTTCCCAGTGATTCATTAAATAGTTGCACAGGACAATCCAAGATCCCTGAGCTTAAGGTTTTGTATAGTTCATTATTAAAACCAGCAAAACGGCCTGAAGGGATTTCTGATTATGCCCCAACCACTTGTTTACTGATTCATTTGTTCAAAGTCAATTTATCCCAGATGAGATAATAAAAAGTTTTATCTTGAAAAAATAGCTTGTTTTTACTTTTTGGAGTTCTCACTAGAGAACATTTAGACTATAAAAATTAGTTAAACTGATTATTAATCTATTTATTTATTTATTTATTTTTTTAAAGGTTTTACCAGGAAAGACATACTGAACTATAATAGCTAATTTCCAGATGAATCCTGGGGAAAGGAGAAAGGGAAAAGAAGCACAACACAGAATACAGATGAAAATGAAAGTATATAAAACACAAAATCCATACTTAAAACCAAATACATTTAAACTATACAGAACATTTTGTCAGGCAGGCAGAACTAGCCTTCAGATACAGTCAAGTACAAATATCCTATTGCATATACACATATACTGTGTGTGTGTGTGTGTGTGTGTGTGTGTGTGTGTGTATGTATGTATATATATATATATATATATATATACACACACATACATACATAAACACCTATATATATATATATATATATATATATATGTTTATATCATTGACACACACTCTTACTTTAAAACACATAAAAATAAAATGTACATACTTGAGGAATAAATGAGAACTGAGGTGGAAATTAGGGGAGAAGATCTGAAAATTAGAAGAGCCTTCACCCTCCAGAATGAACTACTACGTAAGGGGAACTGTCAGGGTAAAAGCAGAGGATGAGGGATAAAGTGCAGGACAGAATACAGGCAACTGAAAGAATGGGAAGGCTAAGTTAAGGAGAGGGTGGGAGGAATTTGGAAAGAGAGGAGAGAGGGAGGAAGGTATGAGCGTGAGAAGAATAGAATTGAGAGTAGTGAAGTGAAGAAGAGGATTTATTTAGTTTTTGTTGACCGGTAAGTGCACTAGACAAAGTCTGCCTATTTTAAAGCCACGACCAGGGAGGGATACAAATGAATACCAACTGACCTTGAACCAGATTAAGCTGTTGGTGGTATTTTTGTGAATGATGCAGCCTTACCCACAGAGGCAGGACCCAAGAGTATGAACCGTACTCGATGTAAACCTAGCTAGTGATATAGATTATCAGCAAGCCAAGAGAGTGGAAAAAGTGCTAAAGGCTGTACAAACACTACTTAATGTAAACTCAGCTAGTACTATAGGCTAACAGCATGCCAAGGAAAGGGTAGAAGGGAAAGTCATAGAATAGAAACAGAAGAAAGGGCAGAGAGGACAAAATGAAGGAGAGGTGGACCAGGTGCAGTTGCAGGATGGGGAAATGTACTGACAAAGAAGATAGGTCAACAAACGAATACACAGAGCAGAAAGGATATCTAAAGGAGAAAATTCCAAATGTTTTGGAAATGATAGAAGAAGGCTGTTCTCCTGAATTGTAGGTACAGAGAGAGGCAAGAATCTTGCAGAGGAGTTGCAGAAGGAGTAGATGGGGTGTGAGGAAGGAGAGGATGTTGCAGAGGTAGGAGGCAGGTAACCAAACCATAACTTCCCCATTAATATGAACATATGAATGTATGAAATTTGCCAGCAGATAAAGGCCTAGAGGTCTATCAAGTCTGCTCGAATGTGCAGCTAGCACCCTTTATTCTGCAGCTACCCTCCCTTCCATCCTTCCCTACATTAATCTCCCCTTGTCCTGTCCCATCCCTTTTGAAGCAGTCCACTGTTCCACTGCATACCACTTCAGCAGGTAGCATTCCACCCAGCTACTACCCTCTCTGTAAAAGTGTCTCCTTATCTCCTCCTGAACCTTCCTCGCTCCAGTCTCATATCATGGCCCCTGGTGGCCCTCCCTCTTTACTTTGAACAGCCCTTCTATACACATCTTGTTTATTCCTTTCATGTACTTAAAGGTTTCAATAATGTCCCTGGTCCTCCTCTTCTCCAGTGAGTACATGTTCAATTCCCTTTGCCTCCTTTCATATGATAAGTCCCCAGCCCCATGCTCATCTTTATCACCCTGCACTGCACCTCCAGTAACTTAATGTCCCTCTTCAGATACGGGCACCAGTACTGCATGCAGTACTCCAGGTGTGATCCAACCAATGATCTATACAGTGGCAGAATCACCTCCTTCCTCCTCGAGGATATATCCTTGCAATGCAAACCAGCATTTTGTTGGCCTTTGCAGCTGCTTTCCTACATTGTGCCAAGCTGTTCATTGACCCTGTAATGAGCACCCCAGATCCTTCTCCTCCTCTGTCTGGGCCAGCTGCACTCCCCAGCTGGTAACTCCTCCATGGGTTCTTCATACAAAATGCAGCACTTTGCACTTTTTGGCATTAAACCAGTTGCCAGGTGTCTGACCAGGTTTCAAGCTTTGCCAGATCATCCTGCAACCCTGCTATCCCCTAGGTCATCCACCACCACTCCTACCTTGGTTTCATCAGCAAACAGACTAATCTTGCTCCTGATGTCCAATGATATGTCTGCAATGAATATCCCAAACAACACTGGTCCCAACACCGAGCCCTATGGAACACTGCTCATCACTACCCTTGGGTGTGAGCACTCCCCACCACCACCACCCTCTGTTGCCTTCCCTGAAGCCAGTTTCCTATCCATCTCACTAGATTTATACCTGCCCCATGCCTTCTAACTTACTTCCCAGCCTTCCATGTGGCACCAAGTTGAATGCCTTACTGAAGTCCAGATACAGGACATCCACTGCATGGCCCCTGTCCAGTTTCCTAGTTACCCAGTCATACAACTCCACCAGGTTGGTTTGGCAGGATCTGCCACATATGAAGCCATGCTGTCTGCTTTCCTGTAGTCCTTTGGCCTCTAAGAGGGCCACCAGCCTCTCCTTCAGGATAGTCTCCATTAAGCTTACACGATGGATGTGAGGCTCACTGGTCTGTAGTTCCCTGGTTCATCCTTGGGCCCACTCTTGTGGAGGGCACCAACATGAACCATCCTCCAGTCCTGAGGTACACACCCCGAGTGTAGTGAGGCACTAAATAGGTCTGCCAAAGGTCCTGCAAGGACCTCTGCCAGCTCCTTCAGTACCTTGGGGTGTATGCCATCTGGACCTGGTGCCTTGTCCACCCTCAGCACCTTCAAACCCTCCAGAACTCTCCCTCCATGATTTCCCCATCTGTCACCCCTCTTTCTGCCATTCCTCCCATTGGGTCTCAATCCCCTCTTCTCCTTAGTAAATACTGAGCAGAAGTAATTTGAGTGCTTCTGCCTTATGCATCCTGCTTTCACCCCACCCTCCCCTTCTTAGTCCTTACTATGTGGTCCTTACAACTCCTTTTTCTCCCTGATGTACCTAAAGAAGTATTTCTCCCCTTCTTAATGCCTTATGCCAGCCTGAGCACAGTAGATGGATTGGCTCCTCTTACTGCCTGAGTCACCTCCTTCAATTCTGTCAAGTACTCCTCCCTGTTTTCTTGTACCTTCTAAAGGCAGCTTTTTCCTCCTCACCTTTTCCATGACCTCCTTGCTCCAACCAGCTCGGTTTCTTAGCCCTACCTTCTTGCTGTGGGCCTTGCAGCAGGTTTTGGTTGTCTCCACTATCCCAGCTTTATGAGCTCCCATCTCTGGTTAGTGTCTATACTAGGCTGAATTCTGGCCAGGTACTCTTTACCACTTCCCCATCCTCCCAAAGTCTGCCTCCTGAATTCCAGCAGTGTTGTGCCAGATTCCACGCCTTCCTTGCCCATATCTAATGTGAGCCATACTGAGTGGTGATCACTCCTGACACAGTTCTTCCACCGTAATGTCTCTCACAAGTCCCATTTCCCAGCAGAAGGTCAAGGGTATTCCCTAACCTGGTTGGTTAGCTGACCATTTGCAGCAGGAAGCTGTCCTGGAAGGCATCTAGCAGTACCTGCTCCCTTCTGTTCCTGGTCTTTGGGATACTCCAGTCCACTCTGGCATGTTGAAGTACCCCACAATCACCACTACACTTCTCACAGGTCCTCCTGGTCTGTCCCACTAGTTCCTGTCTAACTCCTCCATCTGAGATGGTAACCTGTACATCACTCCCATTCTGAGAATCCTATTCTTGGAATCCTGGATTTACATCAAAGTGACTCCATACTACCCACCTTCCCTTCTTCCCTTACACACTTCAGTCCTTCCTTCACATATAGTGCCACCCCACCTCCTTTCCTAACCACCCTGTCCCTACAAAATGACCTTTACCCTGGTATAGACAGATCCCTTTCATTGTGGGGTGGCCCATGTTTCTGTGATGGCTGCAATGTCCACCTCTCCCTCTGCCATGAACACCTGTGACTCTGCAGTTTTCTCCCAAGGCTCCCTAGCATTAAGGGTAACCACCTTCCACCCTTTCCTACCCCTCCCATCCTGCCTCCTTTCCTAGCATCAATGAGTACTTACCATTTGTCCCCTGTCACTGTTATGGGGTAGCTCATATACCTGTGGTCTCTGCATCCCTCTTGCCCACTTGTCACCCCACTCCTAGTTTAAATTCCCAACTTCCTCTGTACTCATCCATCCTCTGTTTCAACACTTTCTTTACATCTTCATTCAAGTGTAGTCTGTCCTTGGCATAAAGACTACTATCCTCCCATGTCCCTCCCACACCCCAACAGCCCATACCCTTTAGCATAACACTAGGTTCTTAGCCATCCATTAAATTCCTCTATTCTCAGCTTTCTTGTTGTGCTTGCCTTAAGCACTGGAAGTATCTCTGAAAAAGTTACTGATCTTCCTGCCCCTCATATATTTGTCCTAGTTCCACAAACCTCCTCTGGACTATATCTACTGTCATGTCAACCAGGGCATTCGTCCCAAGATACATAATTAAATGAAGCTTGTCCTACTCCTTCTAGCATATTTCAGAACAGATTGTCCCACCCTTTCTGCTGTCATTCCTGGCATGGCCTCACCCAAATGTGACTATGCCTCTCTCCTTGCTACCCCACCTGGCTTCTCTTAGTATTGAGTCCCCAGCACTAGATTCTATCCCTCTTATTTTCTGCTTGCTTCCATTCATCTACATCTCTCATTTATGGCTCCTCTTCTTTCTTCTGCACATTATTTCCCCTTTTGCCCTGTTGCAATTCTCCCAGCAGAACTTCCCTCTGCACTGGTTTGGTCCAGGCATTTATCTATTACTCCTCAATTGCATCATTTTCCTCCTCCTTCTTCCTCTCTAGCAGTGCCAAACTATTTTCTGAAGGTCCTTCACAAATGCCACTCCTCTCTCTTCATAGTAACCTATTCTCTCCTTTCCACTCCATGACTTTTGCCACTTCTTCTCCTCCCCTCATAAGTCCCTATCTCCTCCTTCCATTTTTCTTTTGTCTCCTGACCTGGTTTCTCTGGCAATCGTTCTTCCTGGCCTGGGCCCTTTGTCTCCACTTCCCTTCTTCTGACCCTCTCCTCACCACCATTGGCTCAAATCACCTCCTCTTCTCCCCTTCTCCCTCCCTCCAGTATTGGGCTAAACCCATCCCCAGTCTACCTTGCCTGTTCTAACTCCTCCTGCAGACCCTCAATCTTCTTTCTAAGTTTTCTATGTGCTTGCACACTAAACATCCTCCCACACTCTAGGCAATTTTAGAAAGATTGGTGCACTGCAGTTGTTGCAGCCTACCACCCTACCCATTGCTGTCGTTGCCCACCAGTGACCCCACCCTTCCAGATGAAGGATACAAAACACTCCCCCAAGTTTTCCTCTTCCCCTCTATCAGTGCAAAACATTATTTTCTTAATTTCTCTTACCTCCTTTGTTGTACAAGGTTAGATAGATTGAGCAACTGCTTTTACTTTCCTATCCTTCCTATCCACCCAAAAGAGACTTTAAGTAACTATTGCACAACCCTATTCAAACTCCTACTCCTCCTTTCCACAATGCAAACAGCAATGCAAAGAAGTAACAATGAAAGCTCCTTGATTTGCAGTTACTTCCCTTGCACTGAGATAGCAGTCACCTCTTCAGTTGCTGCTGTTCCTTTCCTGGATATCTACTTCTGCATGACAGGTGCATGTCCTTTGCCTGTTTGAGGAAGTGATGTCAGAACCCTGGTATAAAGGAAATCACAGACCTGGGGTGGGTGGGTGAGGGCTGGGAGGTGGAACCATCCCAAGTCTTCCAGAAACAATCAGGTAGCTGAGGCCTCTGGTCAGATCGTTAGCACCCTTCCTCCACTATGCACTAAACTTTGCAGCTAGTGAAGCTAGCAAAAGGAATCGCAATTCTACTCAAAGCCCCAGAAATAGGTTTGCTACCAAAAGAAACAGGATTCCATTTCAAACAGCTTCACCAACAACACATCAAAATAGGCTTGAATTTAGAAGATATAGGTATCCAATTCAAAGAAACTGCCCGATTAAATCACACCAAATAGGTTGTAAATCAGAAGAAACAGATCTCCACAGACACAGCCTGCTATACAGCAAAACATCAAACAAATGAGCCCACTTATAGCCACCAAAACAGGTTTTAAAATTCAACAGCCCCAAAACAATACCTGGCTAGCCTCTTAGAAGTAGTAAGGAAGAAAATAAATTACCTTCTATCAGGTGAAATCCACAAGAAACAATGTAAAACAGCAAGAAGGAGCTGCTATACTGGAACTGATTTGATCCCTTTCCCTTCTGAGGAACCATGGAAAGGCATCTCTCATTGAGTGACCACTACTTTATTATTATTTGCCATATTAAGCAGTTGAGGGTTGGAGGTTTGGCAGCTGAGGCTGAGACAGCTGCAGTGGCAGTGGCGAGATTAGTGGGTAGCAATGACAATGATAATGTATGAAAATACATGATGTGTTCTACTATGTAGTAAATGTGATGATAAAAAATAAAATGTATTTATTTACAGTATTTATTTAAAATTTGGTAACCAGGAAAAGCATATTGAGCCAAGGCTTTTTCCAGGTGTGACTCAGGAGAAAAGGGATACAGAGTGAAATACATACAGTACAGCATAATTAGAACAAGCAAAACAACTACAAGTTACATAGTTTAAAAGTCAGATAACGGTGGGATCTGAAATACAGTGATTCAAAACAGGTCAGCACTATTCAGATCAATTTTAGCAATCAAAATATTTGCAGAATCATCTGTTGCAATTTGCAAGGGATTCATAGCAGGGATAGTAAACTCAGAATTTGCTGATGCCAAGCGGGAGACTGCTGGAGGGAGGGGAGAAGAGAGCACTGAGTAGAGGGAGTAGCCTGAGCTGAGCTTTGAATGAAAAGAGTGAAGGGAAAGGAAAAGCTCAGAAAGAGCTGATTCCAGAGGAAAGGAATGCAACAGGAGAAGGATGACGGATCCACAATTGAGTGTGGATGTGGCAGAGAGAAGTGGAAATGTCCCTATTTCAAGGAGAAAGCTGAAGGGTTAACTGGTGAGAGGGGCGAGGAAAGGTACTGTGGCAAGTTTCAAACCTGTATTTTGCTATTAATGACACACTGAGGACCATTCTCTTTGAGGTAATGGTAAGAGGAGATAGCAGTGCAGAAAAGAAAGTGACGAGTGGAGCAGTGGTGGTGAAGTGACAAAATAAGTTATAGAGTGTCAATCCTAGAGAGGTCGTGGCTGAGGAAGAGCCTTAGACTACAGTGGCATAGTCTGAAACTGGGAGAATCATTTTGAAAACAGCTTCCAACAGGCTGTCCTTGTGATGATACAGGATAGCCAGTTTAGGCTGGAATTTTGCATATGGACACATCATATGAGGAGAAATCAAGGTGGCTGTGAAGCTAAACACAAAAACTATTTGAAGGTGGAGACCTTAGTAAGGAAGGAGCCATCCAGGATGGAGAAAGGGGGACTGGAGTGTGGTCAATTTCTGTCTAGTTCCAAAAGTAATGGTGACTGTTTTCTTCATGTTAAGTTTAAGTTTGTTTATCTGGAACCATCTCTGAACCGTATTAAAATCCTCCTGAAGGGGGAATGCTTATTGAGGTGGAGAATCCAGAGGTGAAAATGACAGTGCCATCAGCATACATGTGGATATGTGAGTAAGAACAGCCAGAGGAAAGGTCACCACTTTTGTGAACAGGCAGAACCTTGGTGAGTTTCCAGGCTTGTGGACAGTGTCAGTGTGGAGTGGAAGGTCTAGTGTGTTTGTGCTGGGGGGCCTAAAGCAGGGCGAGAGATTTGGAGAAGCCTGGGGTGGAGTTGTCTGAGCTAGTTTGGTCAGTTTTAAAGAGAAAGGTACATAATAATCTTACTTTAAGATATATAATTCTGCATGCATTACAGACATTTAGATGTTTAGTGATGTCATCGACAGTATCTGACTCTTTAGAGTAGAGTTAGGAAGAGATGAATTATATCTATGGTGTAGGGATCAGGAAGAGAATCAGTCATCTCTAAGATGACCACCCACCCCCAACCTTTATTAAATAGTCTTATCGCTCCACCCAGGTGGAAAATATCCACCTCCAAAGGAGCCTCACTCATGATGCACTGTTTTACCTCCCTTGTCCCTAGCTCTGTAACTCACTCTGATTAACCCCTTAGCCATTATCACCATTTTTATTCTTTCTTTTCCCTATCCTAGTGTTGACTTTTATCCTCCGCTCTCGCTCCTCTCAACTTCATATCTTCTCATTGTTTTCTCCTTAACCACCTGTTGCTAAACCCTCTCAGTATTTCTGCACTCGCTACTGCTCTAACTGTACCCTCGTAAGCCTCTAAAATCCTTGCCCTACCACCTGCTTTTCTCATTGCTCACCCACTCTACCTCACCACCTCCTCTCTGAGTACCTTTCTCACACCATTTTGCCTGCTTTCCACCCAACCTAGGGGTAAACTGGCCTCACTTAAACTATGCCCTCTTAGCCTTCTCACCCCTATCCCTACTGACCCTCACCCTCCTTCCCACTATACCAACTCTCCTCCTGCTGCCTACCCTACCACCTCTCTCACCATCATACTCGACCACCCACAATATGGAACCATGGCAAGTCCATCAGAATCCTTAATTAAACATCACTCTGCCAATACCTGTGCACAAAATTCATTATTTCCTACCTAGAATCTATCAAATCAAGATCAATCATTAACTATCACCCTCTACTTGGACCCCAGGAAAACCTAAACGCCTAATAAAGAACAAGCAGAGACTCACTCTAACCTACTATGAGGTACTAATTGTATCACTGAAACTCCTACTCCTTCTACTCCTTATGTCAGGTGGGTGCACCCAAACCCTGGCCCTGTCACACACAAGTTAACAAAACAACGAAGGCTGGCTGTGGACTCTCCATTGTCATCCTAAATATCTGCAGCCTCCTTCCTAAACTGGCATCTCTCCAAACATTCATCAGGCAAAACAATCCCAATATACTAGCCATTGTGGAAACCTGGCTGTCTCCCAGCACCGGATCATGCTGTCTTGCTTGAAGGCTACAATCTTTTCAGACTTGACAGGTCAAGCAAGAAGGGTGGGGCTGTGCTATCTACATAAAGGACAACCTATCCAGTCACCTTGGCAGCTTCACCTCCTCAAATACCCAGGTGCAACTTCTCCCAATCAAATTGCTCCTTGGTGCACAAAATAAAGTACTTACAGTGGCTGCAGTCTATATCCTCAAAAGACTACCACTCCAATCTCAAGTCAGTGCTTGAATTTGTAAGCTTGCAACCACCTGATAATGAACTCTTCCTTCTTGGGGATTTCAGTATTAATTTGCTCACCTCCAACACTGGCTCCTGTAAAGATGACATCTTAGCAGCCAACCTGACTCAGATGGTAACTTCCCAACCCAGAAAAATTACAAAACTGGAACAAGCACCCTCATTGACTGGGTTCTCACTAATCACCCTGACAGGATAAAAACACTAAAGTTTTCACAGACTCTCTGTGACCACTCCCAGTGTCTTGAATCTGGTCTAACAAATTCCTCAAGCCTCCTCCCAAAGTTATTTCAAGCAGAGTACTGCCACAAGAGAATCTCATCAAACTAAAGACCTGTCTCCTGCAACATGACTGGGCACCAGTTTTCGAAATGACTGATGTTAATGCTGCAGTAGAATACTTCATCACAACTTTCAATACTGCATGTGACATTTACCCCCAGTAAAAGGCATAAAATCAAAGCACTCTCAAATCCTTGGATCACTAACAAACTACTTGCCCAGCTGAAGGTTTGGGACAACCTCTGGGCCACAGCCAGGAAACATGCTCCCCACTTGATACCTAAAGTACAAGCAGGCACAAAACAAATGCACTGTGCAAATTAGGCAAATGAAGAGCCTATTTCAAAAATGCCCTTGAATCCACCTGGGCGATGGGGGAGCTTTCTGGGACAATATCCAAATATAATGGGTAAGCAATCAAAATCCTAACCCACCATTATGAATGTTGATGAATCGACCACACTTGACCCAAAGACTATTGCAGATGCTCTAAATAAGACTTTCACAGACCTCAGTGGGATCCTCCCCCAGATTTCTTCTTGGACTCACCTGTGTCCAACCTAGTATCGAAAGTAGTGACAATCCACAATTTTATTTCAAGAAAATCAAAGTGCATGAAGCTTACAAATACATAAAAAGGACTGCTCCAAATCCAGAACAAGTAGTGACACCATAGATCTAAAAATCTTGTCTCTTGCCTTGGACGAAGTGATCCACCTTCTTGCCAAAATTCTTAATCTGTCCCTATGCCAAAGTCAATTTCCCAACAAATGGAAGGCTGCTATAGTCATGCCAGTGCACAAAGGGCAAAGGGGTGAAAGATCCTCAACAGGAAACTATCGACCTATATCAATACTCACCCTCTCCAAAGGTCTTGAATGCATTGTGGCAGACCAACTCACTGACTACCTGGACAAGAACAATCTACTCTGTAATCAACAGCACGGATTTAGGAAAGTGCATAGTACTACAACAGCCTTACTTAACTTCTCTGGAGAAGTCCACTCAGACCTGGACAAAAGGCTATCAAACCGTGTGGTCTTCATTGACCTCAAAAGCTTTCGATACAGTCCATCATGGTCTACTTATCTGTGTATTGACCAGCCTTGGCCTGACTGAAGGATCTAGTGTTTGGGTAAAAGTTACTTGTTAAATCAGTCTCAGGCTGTAAAAATCTCTGGTGTACTCTCTGACTCCAAACATGTCCTCTCGGGTGTACTGCAGGGATCAATTATAGGCCGCCCTCTTTAGCCTGTTCCTCAACCCTCCCAGAATTCTGCCCGGAAAGAATAATCTTATATGCTGATGATGCTATAATTCTCTTCTCACAAAGAACCAAACTCCCTATGCCAGAGCTTACAATCTGCTTTCTCTAGTGTTGAAAGTGGTTCCTGGATAGTAAGCTTGTGCTTAACCACAAAAACAAAAGTCATGCTTTTCACCAATCACCAAACAAAAATAGAAACACTCCACTCACCATAAACACCTCTGCTGGTAATACACTGGACCAAGTAAATACTTTCAAATACCTTGGCATCACGTTTGACCAAGGTCTTACCTTTGCAACCCATATTGACAATACGGTGAAAACAGTGAACCAACATCTAGGAATACTATTTTGAAACCAACAATTCCTTAACCAAGCTGCACTGAGGATTTCTATACAGAGTTCCATAATATCAATCATAGACTATGGCCTCATTATCTATGGCTCAGCCACTACCACAGCACTAAGGCATATCTCAGTCATGCTAAATAAGGCTTGCCAGCTCCTTATGGGGCACAAAGACTGACACACACATGTGAGCTTTACTATGAAACAGGCTGGTTACAACTATCAAGTCACCTTAAATATCTCACCTGCATAATGGCAAAAATCTATTATGAGGCTGACTCCACTATGTATCCAAAACCTACTCTGCCGGAATCATGTCCCGTCCCACCACCAGATCTGAATGCCAACCTTTTCTGGTTCCCAGATATAGGACCGCACAGGGACAAAGGTCATATGCATACAGGGCCCCAACCTGGTACAATGCTCTAAGTCCACCTACTCTATCCTCTACCTCTCTTGAGCTTTCAATCCATGCTGTATGCCCACCTCTCTACCACTAGCAACTGTGACTTCTTTTGATACAGACCTCTCCTCCTCTGATCATTCCCAAACCATTGCCCATCTTCCCTATCTAATGAACCCACACATACCACCAACTACTCCTTTTCTGCCTCCTAACTCACTCTTCTACAACCTCCATTCCTTCCCCTCACACTTGCTCTACTGCCTCACCACTTCTTCTTTTCACTTGCTTGTAGGTCCCCGATTTTACCCCTCTCCATGGAAGCTTTTGGTTTTTCCTAAATTGTTTACTGCCTTGAAACTGTTTAAAGCATATATTCTATGAAACCCTAAACTGTAATGCCTTTTAACTGTGCAAAGCATATTTATTATGTAACTTCTGTTGCTGATAATACTTGTAATGTGGTTTGTCTGTTTGATGTTCTATGTGATGTGGAAGCTTTGTAAAAGAGCCCTGGCTCAAAGGTATTAATTCCTAGACAAATAAACTAAACTAAGAGTAATATGATGGTCACTTACAGTCAGCAGCTAATTGAAAATTTGATGAACAATTCAGGCTGATGGAAACTGGGGCATAATTATTATGTAAGCCTAGTTTTTTCAGTTATATGATCCTGTCAGTATCTACTCTCCCTTGTGAATCTGTGCAATGATCTGTATCATGAAGGGAAGAGAGGCCACAGAGCTTTAAGGCAGGTAAGGAGGATTGGGCAGAAGTCCTGGGCACATTGCTTTTCTGTGCTGAGGACAGCCTTGTAAATGAAATTTTAACTGTGAGAATGTGTATGTGAATAAAATATTTTATGGAATTTAACTTTTATGAGCTTAAAGAGTATCCTCGAGTATCGCGAGGTTTTGAGCACTAGTAATGTTAGAGAGGAGTCCTGGTCCCTGTGGCAATAGCCCTGACCAAAGACTCCAGCAGTTAAGCTGTAAAGCTTCCTTTTCTTGTTCTTTTTAAAACTTATAGTTATCTGTGGGTTATTTCCCTGAATATACCCAGTTTAACTACTTTAAGTAGTTATTACTGTTCCTTGAAGCGGCGATTTTGCAACAGCGGGAGGCTACTTCTGGGTAGCTCAGTGTATAAATACTAGCCCTGCAGTGAGCAGATGCTTTTTCCTGGGCACATTGCTTTTCTGTGCTGAGGACAGCCTTGTAAATGAAATTTTAACTGTGGAGAATGTGTATGTGAATAAAACGCTTTATGGAATTTAACTTTTCTGAGCCTAAGAGTATCCTCACAGTATCGTGAGGTTTTGAGCACTAGCAATGTTAGGAGAGGAGTCCTGGTCCCTGTGGCAACAGCCCGACCAAAGACTCAGCAGTTAAGCTGTAAAGCTTCCTTTCCTTGTTCTTTTTTAAAACTTATAGTTATCTGTGGGGTTATTTCCTGAATATACCCAGTTTAACTACTTTAAACAAGTTATTACTGTTCCTTGAAATGCGTGATTTTGCAACAGCGGAGGCTACTTCTGGGTAGCTCAGTGTATAATACTAGCCCCTGCAGTGAGCAGGCGAGAAAGCGAGCAGGTGATGCACTTGCGCTGCGGAAGACGCACGCTAAGACATCGCTCGCTGCATTAATGCGTCAAGAGTGTAAAGAGTGATTTATACCATTAATAAATCATCCAAATCTGTAAGTAGAATTTAAGTATATGAAATTACTGTAAATTATCATGGCTGACTTAATAGCATTGGAAACTGTATCAGAGGTTATCAAAAACACGGGTGTGTCAGAAATGATCTCTAAAATGATATAATAATAACTCTGATGGGGAAACAGGTCTCAAATGTAATACATGCCAAATGTATGCTCTATTTATAAATCTCCTAAATGTCCCTTGTTTATTTGCGATAAATGTATAAAAAATAGTGTCCTAAGAGAAGATATCGATGATTTCAATAGGAGGTTGTCAGTAATTGAACGCTGCCAAGAAAATCAAAGCCAGTTGACAGCAATTATTAGTCAAACTAATGGAGAAGAAATTGCAGGCACTAATAAATGTGATTCTATTCAAAAATCACCTGGAAATGAGGAACATATGAGAAGAGAAAAGAAATGGGTCACTAAATAATAGCTTAAATAGTGAAGTGGATGAATGGACTACAGTCAAAATGGGCCACAAATCTAAATCTAGAAGGAGAGAAATAGATCATAATATTAGTCTTCTAATAGATTTGATACATTAATTAAATTAGACAAATCTGTCTCTGATATTGAAGGAGAACCCAATGAAATTAGGAGTGTAGAAAGGTATAAATAAAACTTTTAATTTAGATGAAAATCAACCTATTGTAAACAGGTTGCCAATTACAAGTTCTAATTTTAATAATGTAAATCAAAGCGGATTAGGATATGTGTTAGTTGCAACAGAATCTGTTTCAGAAAATGAGGACACAGCAAATGTGGTTGAAAACCCAGATAATGCAGGTAGACAATTTTTGTATTGGGAGATTCAATTGTCAAATATGCTGATAAAATTGTATGTAGATCGGACAAGCATAATATTACATGTTCTTCTTTTAGGGAGCTGGAATTAAGGACATAGATAAAATGTGCCCTGATATTCTGTCAAATTCAGGATCAAATCCCTTTGTCATTCTGCATGTGGGTACAAATGATTTGAAGAAATTTAGTATTGATGAAATTAAGCAAGATTTTATAAATATTAGTAAAACACTGACAAAATTAAATTGTGAAGTGTGTTTCCCAACTTCCCTGTTCCTAGGGCAAATTATTACACAACGTAAGATTAAAGCCAAAATGAATGGCTAAGGAAATGGTCCCTTAAAGAAGGTTATAAAACCATTCCGCATTGGGAAAATTCTGAAAATAATCTGTCACTGTTTAGTTGGGATGGTTTGCATCTAAGTCACCGGGAACTTATAAACTAGGTAGGGTATATGAAAAATTATTTTAGCAAATTTAAACTAATTGCAATGGGGAAGAGGGTCCAAATATGAAGCACTCATATGCTACCAAATCAAATCATGCTTCAGATCCAAGGTATAGTGGTACAAACAAGTTGAAAATTTGGCTAATTAATGCAAGAAGCTTAAATAATAATAAATTAAGTGAACTCAAAATTCGGTGATTCAACAGAAAGTGGATATTATATTGTAACGGAGACCTGGTGGAATGAAAAATAGCTGGTCAAACAACCTACAAGGATTCCAGCTTTATAATGTAAACCGTGCAAATAAAAGAGGTGGAGGAGTATGCTGCTATGTGTCTGAGAAAATATCAAGCCAGGAAATTACAGTTAATAAGCATATGGAGAATGCACCTGAAGTATTATGGTTAAGTTTAGCTTTTTTACATTCTACAAAAATAAATATAGGGGTGTGTTATAGACCACCTAATAGTAATAACTGTTTAAATAATAATCTCTTGGATGAGATTAATAAGATATCCACTTTAGGTGACTTTGTAATTTTGGGGACTTTAACACACCAGGTATTTCATGGACCACTCTAGAAGGAGTACCATTTTGTAAAAGCTTTACTTGACAATATAACCACACAAGGATATTACCAACTAGTTGAAGCACCAACAAGAGGATTAAATATATTGGATCTGGTTATTACAAACTCTAGAGCTAGGATTTGTAATACTGATATCCTTCACATTTAGGAAATAGCGATCATAATATAGTGTAATGTACTATACATGTTGAAAACTTCCAAATTAAAATGGTGCTGTAGCCTTTGATTATAAAAAGACTGATTGGAATAAGATAAAAATGTTTTTGCTAAACTAGTTTGGGGAAGCCTTTTGTAAATTAAGAGTAAACCCTATGTGGGAGGATTTAAAACATAAATTAAAAAATGATTATAACTAAATTGGTTCCTACATGTAGAACATATATAATAGTAAGGGATATATTCTCACTGGCTCACTAAAAACATAAAAACAAATTAGGAAGAAAAATAAAGCATTTAAAAATATAAAATTTGTCCTACTGATATATATCTCAATAAATACAAAAACAACAACGTCTGCTTAAATCTATAATAAAGAAAGGTAAAATAAATTTTGAAAACAAATTAGCTATGAACAAAAATATAAAAGCTTTTTGGATACATTAATAATAACAAACAACATAATAAAAGCATTTCCTTTGTTAGAGTAAATGGAAAAATATAACAAATAGTAAAGAAATAGCAAATAGATTTAATGAGTATTTTGTTACTACATATCAGGTTCCTAATGTTAAAATAAAAATAACACAAGTATAAGAAATCTTGATCCTGTCTATATATGCAAAGAATCAGTGATATCTGAATTGTCCAAAATAAAGCCATCTTCTTCCTCAGGATCTGATAATATTGATTCTATTGTTTGGAAGAACCTAGCGGACATACTAGCAGAGCCTTTGACATTAATATTCAATAAATCTATTACTACTCAGAAATTCCCCATGATTGGAAAAAAGCTGTAGTTATACCCATTTTAAAAAGGAGATAAAGCGTGTCTATCCAACTATAGACCTATTAGTTTGACTCCAGTTTGTTGTAAAGTTCAGAGAGACTGATAAAGATCAGTATTGAAAAGATATGCAAAGATTGAATTTAGAAGATTTTCTCAACACGGTTTTAAGAAAGGACTCTCATGCAACACTAACTTACTGGCCTTTTATAACTTCATTAGTGTAAATCTGGATGATGGCAAACCTATGGATGTTATTTATCTGGATCTTGGAAAGGCATTTGATACGGTACCTCATCATAAGTTAATAAATAAATTGATTAAATTTGGTATAAATAAAACTATAATAATGTGGATTGAAAATTGGTTGTTGGACAGAGTTAAGAGGGTGCGATAAATGGCGACTGTCGGAGGTGGGAGGAGTGGTAAGTGGTGCCCCAGGGCTCTGTGTTGGGACCATTGTTGTTTGGCTTATACATCAGTGACATGAATGTTGTTGTTAAATCCTGTTTAACAAAATTTGCTGATGATACTAAAATAGGTGGGGTAGTAAAAACTATTGGGGATTTTGAAGAACTAACAAATAGCTTGAGATTAGTAGAAGAATGGGGTATTAAAATGATATGAAATTTAATGAACAAAAGTGCTCTGTGATTCATTGTGGAAAAATAACCCATGGTTTTCATACTATTTAAATAATAAGATGTTAAAAAGCAGTAAGTTGGAAAAGATTTAGGTGTTTGGATTGATCCAAAATTGTCTTTTAACATTCACATAGCTAAAATGATAGGTAAATGTAATGGTATTATACACTCAATAAAGAAAGAATTCATCTCAAGAAATAAGGAGTGTTTACTCAAACTTTATAAAGCATATGTTCTTCCTATATTAGATTATGGCTCTCCTATATGGAACCCATATTTAAAGAAAGATATATACAGAGTTGAAAGAGTCCAGGGACGGTTAACTAAATCCATAAAAGGCTTGCAAAATATGGCCTATGAGGATAGATTGGTGGTACTGAACTTGTATCCATTGGAGCTTAGGCAAATCAGAGGTGATTTATTATTTTTGTATCACATCCTGGATGATGTATCATTAATGGAGCAGTGCAGCATTGTTAGGACCCCTAAAACTTGTAATTCAAGATCTCACGATAAACAAATTTTGGTAAATATTTCTAAAACAAATAGACATTTAAATTTTTGTTTCTAGAGTTCCCTCTATATGGAATGCTCTTCCCAAACGAGTAGTAGAAGCAGTTACCTTTAACACCTTCAAAAGTGAGTTGGACGCATATTTGCTTAAAATGTTAAAAATTACATTATGAAATAAACCCACTAGGAGTGGGAGACAATTAAATGGGCCACGGTCTACTTTGTCTAACCCTACCAAGTTACCAAGTCAATCCAAGGCAAGGGGGCTTTGTTAGGGGTAAGAGGGAACAAAGATTAGGTAGGTCTCCTGGGTCCCCTTTCTTGACAAGAGAGGAGGCCCAGGAGGGGGTGGATAACAATAAGAGGGAAAGGAAAGGCAAGGAGGGAAAGATGTTTCATGGGAGCATCTCTAGGACTGCCAAAGAGGAAATGACAGTAGAAAGGGCCAAGTGGTTGACAACCTCTATCTTGATTTCAGCAAGGCCTTTGACTCTGTGCCCTACAAAGACTGATCAGATGGCCAGGTAGGTGGAAAACTGTCTAAGGAATAGAACCCAGAGGTTGGTTTTGGGGAGAGTTATCTGGCACCAGAGGGGTAGCCAGTGGGATCCCACAGTGCTTGGTGTTGGGGCCGGTGTAGTTCAATGTCTTCATCAATGAGTGGGAATGGCATTAAGGGCAAAATGTGTCTATCTGAGGATGATGCCAAGCTCTGTGGGAGAGTAGACACAGCTGAAGGGATACAGGACCTACAGCAAGATCTGGAAAAGTTGAGCAGGTGGTCCAGGATCATTGCCAAGAAATGCAAAGTTATGCACAATGGAGCCAAGAATCCCAAGACAGAATACTACCTGGGTGGAGTCAGAGTATCTGCATCAGAGGAGGAGAAGGACCTGGAAGTGATGATCACTAGTGATCTGAAGCACTCACACAGTGCAAGAAAGCAGCTGCAAGGACAAACAAGATGCTGGGATGCATATCTAGGGGATCAGTAGTAGGACAGAGGAGGTATACAATACTGCCCTTATACAGGTCACTGGTAAGGTCAAGATCTAGAGTATGGAGTTCAGTGCTGGTGCCCACACTCAAAAGGACATTAACCTGCTGGAGAATGTCCAGAGGAGGTTTACAAATATGACAGCCAGTCAGCAAGGCAAGACATACGAGGAGAGGTTGAGGGCACTGAACATGTACTCCCTGGAAGACAGGAAGAGAGAAGAGACATGACTGGGACCTTTAAGTACTTGAAAGGGATAAATAAGGTTGATGAGGAGAGTATCTTTAAACAAAGTGGCAACCATAACATGAGGGGCACAGTCTTAAGCTGGATGGTGGGAGGTTTAGGAGGGAGGTCAGGAAGCAATTCTTCACAGAGAGGGTGGTGGACACTTGGAAAGCACTGCTGGAAGAGGTCATCTTGTTGAAGACAGTGGGCAGCTTTAAGAGAGGCTGAGCTAAGCATAAGGGGAATATTAGGGTCATGGGTGATGAGGCTGGAAGGAATGGGGAGGAGGCCAGGATTATTAGCTCAAGTTGGGGACCCTGCAATACGAACAGACTTGATAGACTAAATGTCCTTCTTCTGCTGGCTACTTTGTATGTTTGTGTGATTTTTTTGTCAGTAAAATGTTATTGGAATCAAACAATAATCAGCATACATTACCAAACCAGTTTTCATTAAGCATAAAATTCCTTGCACTGGATCAGAGGCAGGTGTGGAAAGTGGTGATAAGGAAAGGAGTAGTAAGAGGAAAGGGTTATAGGTGGTAGGGGAGACATCAGGATAAGTAGGCAAATGGGAAGAGTATGTGAGCTTAAGTGAGGGAGGTAAGCAGTACAGGGAAGGGGCTGAAAGCATGGGATATCAAGGGATAAGCAGCAGGAGAGACAGAAAAGAAAGATAGATGGCAAGCTGTGGGGACCAGAAGAGAGGAATAAGGGTGTGTCAGTGAGGGAGAGGTTCAGGAAGTGGGGAGGGATGGCAGGTGCAGAGGATCAGGAGGAAGTACAAGAGGACCCCAGCATCCCACTTGCCCTCCAAACTGCCTGGCTGCACTGCCTGGCCACCTTCAGGTCATCCAACATGATCACCCCCAGGTCTCATTCCTGCTTATTGGTTGTCAGTACCACCACCCCATTATGTCCTCCACCCTTGGGTTTCTGTGCCCCAAGTTCATTATTTTGAACTTTCACACTGAAGTCCAGCTGCTATACCCTTGACCGCACCATGAGTTTTCTCAGGTTGTTGCTTATCCTTTTCACCCCTCGTAGTGTCCACCCTATTGCAGAGTTTGATTTCATCCACAAAGAGGCAGATTCCCCTTCCAACTCCTCTGCAATGTCACTTATAAAGACATTAAAGAGGAATGGTCCCATACTGATCTTTGAGGCACACCACTGGTTACGCTCCCTTCCTCTCAGTGAACTCGATTTTCCACCACCCTCTGCTGCCTATCCTTAATCAGCTTCTTACATAGTTTACCACCTTTCGCCCCACTCCTAAGCTACACAAATTGCTTACTAGTCTTCTGTGTAGAATGCTGTTGAATACCTCACTTAAACCCAGGAAGGCTATGTCCACTGTTCCATCCTGATCTAGTCTCTCGGTCACCCAGTCAAAGAACTCTATCAGATTAATTTTACATGAACCCCACCCCATGAATCCATGCTGTCTCAGGTGTTGTAACCCATTGGGTTCAAGTTACTCCCCACCCATGTCTTTCAGCAGTGATTCCATTTAGATTTCCACTACCAAAGTCAGACTGAATACCTACGATTGCCACCCTCTACCCTGCTACCACTTTTGTGAAGAGGGACTACATCTGCCTTCCTCCAGTACTCTGGGACCACTTCTATTTCAAATGAGCTGTTAAACAAGGCTATCAGAGGTGCAGGCAGTACGTCCCAGAGCTTCATAAGTACCATTAGGTGGACCTCATCTGTACTCATTGTTTAGTCCATTTCAGATTTTGAGTCCTTCAGGCACTGTCCACTGAAACTGGACTAATGTCCACCTCCTCCTCCCTCCCTCCCTCCAATGCTCCTGTTGCATTTGTGTGGCCCTTCCACTCTTTCTCTACTGTGTACACTGAAGAAATGTATTTGTTTAGGATGTCCCTTCCCCTCTGCACATTCCCCATTCCTTCTTATCCTCACAATCCCACCCTGGCCTTACTTTTCCATTTAGATGCCTAAAAATGCCTTGCCCCTTTTGTTGCTGCCTTGACTATTCTCTATTCAGTCTGCACGTTTGTGGTCCTTACTGCTCTCCGCTTCTCTGTTTCCTTGTACACCTGTCTATCCTCCTCCCTCTGCATCTCCTTATACTTTCTGAATTCTACGTTCAACAATCAATCAATTAATTCAGGTTTATTGGATAGCAATTTGAGATAAATAATCTGCTTTACAAATGTGTCCAATCATAGTACAAAACTATAACACTACATGACATACAATTTTATACAAACATACAACTACACATAACAAATAGTAAAAATAACATTGGGATTATCACCAGCAAGCAGTTAAAATTATGTTTATCCATAACTATTCCAATGCTTCGTGATACAGACTATTTAACAAAGCTCTAAATCGCCTCTCAGGTAAAAATGCTTGCACTCTCAATTTTATTGTACAGTATATTGTCCTATGTTCTGGGGACCATGATACCTAATAACCTTTCATCATATTTGGATCTGCATCTCGGAACCTGGAACGTAATCCAAGATGCAGATCTCAAAGAATATTTTTGAAAAACTCTTGATTGAAGTGTACTCAGCAAGAAAGAAGGTAAGATCTGCACAAGAACTTCTACACAAATATATTCCAATGAAAATTCTACAGTCTGTCAGAGAAGTCAGGTCAACAATACTATACAAAGTACACCTATGAGTATTATGAAGCAAATTTGTAATAAACCACAGTGCACTATTATATAATGAACAGAGTGTTCCTAATAAAGTGCTTGTAGCATTTTATAAACAAAATCATCATAATCCAAAGACATAATCAAAACATATCTAACAAATTAAAGGTTTCATTTTTTGTTTTTATAGGAACAAAGGTTTATTTAATTTGTTAGTAGAAAGTGTTAGCGACATCCTAATGTTTAACTATCATCATAATCCAAGACAGGTAAAATTAGGATGTCACTAACAATTTCCTTACTAACAAATTAAACCTTTGTTCCTGAAAAAACAATGAAGCTTTTAATCTTTTAATTTGTTAGATATGTTTTTATATGCATATCAAAAATAATTATCACGTGTCAAGCCCAAGTATTTACAAGAATTAACCGTCAATTATAGCTCCTAAAGTTGGAGCATCTCAGCTTTCACCTTTTCTGTCACTTTTTGAGAACCACAGTGGTCTCTTCTTCCTCTTTCTTTTGCTCACTTGTTTGACTTAGAGGTTTGTTGCCTTCACAGTGGTCCTTATTAGTTTCCCCACTGTTACTCCACCCACACTGCTCATCCCCACCTGTCATGTCACCCCATGAGGCATTCGTCCATCTTTTAAAATCTGCCATCCTGAAGTTCAGGGCCCTTACCTTCGTGAGGTTTGATTCTGCATCTGTCCTTATACTGAACCAAGATAGAGTAACAGCTGCACGCCAAGAGAGTATTAAGAATTGACCAGTAAGTACATTGACTTTTGCTGCCCTGTCTTTATTATAAAAATAATAAACTAAGATGCTGTTGTGAACAGGGCAGCTTGTATAAATGCTGTGCTGTAGGGAGTCCATACCCCAGTGCTTCACCTGAGTAACCTCGTCAGGGACAGAGACTCAGTTGACTGACAGCAATTGTATAGTCAGTAAATGATGGCATCATAGTGACCCACCAAGTGAAATCTACAAAAATGTGACATTGAGTGCCAGATATTAAAGGTTTGCACCTGGTGCAAATCCGTGACACTGGAATAGCATGGATTTGTACCACGCTGTAATATTCAAAACCCCCATTAGTGCTGGTGCTGTGTGGTAGTGCCAAGGCTAAAAAGAATAGTATGCAGGGGGCGGCTTTAGGGGCGCCCATGAATGGTGGCAGCATGGCATATTCAAAGGCATAGGTCTGCGTTACAGGCATTAGTGTGACCTGTAGCATAGCGCTAACTACCACTAACAAAAATCCAGCAGTAATGCAGCAGTGCTCCCTCCACATACACACATCGTGACCCCCAAAGTTGCGGTGAAATACCTAATGTTCCCTGTTAGTCCAGTAGTCCCCCCTGCACAACTCCCTGACCCCATCCCACGATGTAATAATTAATTGTCCCTGGTAGTCCAGTGGTCCCCCACCCCCAATATGACTCCCAACACCTGGAGCCATGATGAAATATATATTTTCCCTGCTAGTCCAGTAGTATCCCCACCCCTAGCACAACTCCCAACACCGGAGCTGCAGTGAAATACATATTTTCCTTAGTAGTTCAGTGGTCCCCCACCCCAGCATGATTCTGAGCCCTGTTTACCATACAAATGTATTTCCCTGGTAGTCTAGTGGTCCCCCTACCCAGCGGTGCAACTCCACTCATCCAAGAAAACTCACAAACAGAGCCGGCGACCAGCTCAGCCCTCCTCTCACCACCACCACAGCCAGCCACTGACTGAGATGCGAATGAGCTCATTTCTCACCTCAGTCGGCCATTGTAGTGAGAGGAGGACTTAGCCAGTTGCTGGCTCTGTTTGTGGAGTTTTCTTCCGATGAGTGGAGGTGTCACTGTTGGTTGGGAGGACCACTAGATTACCAGGGTAAATTAATAAATCACCGAGCCTGCAGTTAGAGTCATGCTGGGGATGAGGGACCACTAGAACACCAGGGAAATCTAATGAATTACCACAGCTACGGGTCGGGGATCATGCTTTGGGGGTGGGGGCACTAGACCATACCTCTCAACCTCCTGCCTCATAAATCAGGGACAAGGCTTAAAATAATCAGGAACCTAGGACCAAACTCAGGGACACATCTTCAAACTTGATGATATCCACTCAGGAAGCTGGTAGAATATGGGCTTAGTGCAAAATGCATTTTCTGAGGAAGAACACCTCTTCAACTTTAATGTTTGACATTATTTGTGCTTCAACTCCCAATGTTTGGTCATGGAAACACAATTTTTAGAAAGGACGGAGTACAACTTTGAGGCAAAATCAGGGACCTCCCTGAAAACCAGGGACAATTGAGAGGTGCACTAGACTACCAGGAAAAATAATGTTATGTGGTGGAACAGGGGTCAGGAGTCATGCTTGGGGCTGAGATGTCCACTAGACTACCAGGGTCACTTGTATGTATCAAGCACACATATGCATGGATGCGTTGTATGCACTCATACATCCTGACTGTCCCTACTATTCAGGGTGTTCCTGATTTAGCCTCCAAATGTTCCTCTCGTCCCTCACAGAAAATGTGTTACTGTGACACAACAGTGGGGATTATTCTCACATATTCATGTCATACATGACTGTTACAGACTGGTTCTGCTTCTGAAACTGCTTCTTAACATAAATCCCTTATTCTATCAGCATTCTGAGTGCATATCTTTTATTTATTTAATTATTTATTTGCTTTTGGTAACCATGTAGGATCATTAGGCATTAGTCCTGCCTATTTTCAAACACAGCCGGGAGAATACAGTAAACAGACATTACATTTGCAAGTACATAGATACCATCAAAACAATCCTCAGCAGCTGGCCCGGTGGCACTGAGGTTGAGGTGCTGGATGCCAGACCTTGCTCCACGCCAGCGACCGGGTTAGGGAGTGGACTTGGCTTGCTGTTGGTCCAGCCGAGGGAGATAGGCTTGAGCACCTGACGATGGCTCGCCTTCTCCGGGAGAGGGAGGGTTCCACAACCCAGCAAGCAGTGACCCCTGGTGGAGGCTGGGGTGTGATGATGCTGGGGTCCCAGTGGCACGATTGGTTGAGGGTGTAGGTCATCAGCCAGTCAGCCAAAGGGGACTATGGGGAGGGATGCTGCTGATGTCTGCACTTGCACCATAATGTATGGGCCTGCAGCATCCCACGGAAGGTGGAAACACCCCCACTAGAGCTAGGAAGATGGAGTGCTGAGCCGAGGTCTCAATGTGCTGCTGCCTGCCCGTGAGGTATTTGAGGCAGGATGGAGGGACCAAGATTAGCAGGTAAGGCATCAGCAGAGGTCAGCTTGATTAGTGTCTCCTGATGCTGCAGCTCCAGTTGGGTCATTAAGTGGGATAAATAGTAATGTAAAAAAAAATCCTCAGCAGTTGTCCACACAGGGTAGCCAAGTCTAACTTATGCGTGAAGGACAATCCATGTAGGAGTGTATGGAGGCGGATTAAAACAATTTAACAAACATAAACGCCAAGTTCAAGATAGTAAGGTCAAGTGTGACAGGTACAGTTACAGGTATCAAGTGCATAGAGGTGATAGAAAAGTGCAGCTTGAAGGCAGAGATAAGTGACCCTTTAAACTAGGGGAAGGAATTCCAGAATTTAGGGTGAAATGAGAAAATGCTTGTTCACCCATTTTAGATGAGCAGAGAGGCATAAAAACTGTGGAATGGTTGAGAACCTAAGAGTTTGGAAGAGACACACCAGGTTTAAGCATGTTAGCAGAGAACTCGAGTGAGGGCATCTTGTCATGGAGTCAATGAAACACCCCAGAGAATAATGTTGATGTGACTTAGAGAAAGCCAGTGAAGGGTCAAGAAGAAGACAATGATACGTGAGGCGAGGGCCGATAATTCAAATCAACAAATGTTGTTATAAGTGGTGTCCCACTGTAGAATACTATCCTTTGTTTGGGAGAGGAGAGAGAGGAATAAGGTACCTGGGCAGTAGCACTCTCAGCCACTGAGATCCTAGCTGCAGGAGTTAGAATTGACGACATGGTAGGCCACTCCAATCCTCATGTTAATGGATTTGCACATCATTTATATGAGCAGAGAAGTCAAGTGAAAGATCAAACATAACCCCTAGGTATTTGAAGTCATCCATGGACAGGACAGCTGTCCCATCATGACACAGCACTTGAAGTTTGGTGGACTTAACTTGACTTTCTAGGGGACCCAAAGAGCATTGTCTGAGTTTTGAAAGGTTAAGAATTAGCAGGTTGCAGGAGAACCAGGACTGAAGTTGTTGAAGGCTGAAGATAGACAACCATTAAGCTCCAAGATGGACGGGAGGTGGACTAAAGGGCCAAGTTGTTTGCATACATAATGGGGTGACAGTGGGGTATAAAAGTAGAGTGTCATTAACATAGATGGAGAAGAGCAAGGGCCCAAGAATAGACCCTCACGGAATGCCACAGGTGATAAGGGCAGGAGCTGAAAATGCTTTGCAGAAAAGAGACTAACTGGGAACAATTGTCAAGGTAACTATGGATCCATGATAATGTCGAATCAGTGGCTCCAAGAGAATGCAGCTTATCCAAGAGCAAGGAATGATTAACAAGGCCAAATGCCTTGGTTAGGTCAATGAACACTGAGCCAGTAAGTAGAGCATTGTCCATGTTGGTCTTAACATCACTGGAGAACAGGGCGAGAGCCATAGTGGTGCTATGACCAGCCCTGAACCCATGCTTAACTGTGGACTGTAGGTTAAAGTTAAGTAAGTGGTCAGCTATCTGCCCTATGGATACGTTTTCCAGTATCTTGCAGACAGTAGGCAGAAGTGCAATTGGACGATAGTTAGTTGGGAATTTGGAGTCACCTTTCTTAAACACAGGAATAATCCTAGTTGATTTCCATACTGAAGGTACTGAAGGGACTGATAGATAGGTTAAAGAGCCGAGTGACTGGGGTGGCTAGAAGTGGGGCAGTGAGTTTGAGGATTCTGGTTCCAGACCATCCAGACCAGCACTGCCATGAGAGAAAATGGTTCTTAATAACCTCAGAACATCCTGATGAGTGACTTGGGAAAATTCCAATGAAGGAGATCCACCCTGATCAGTTGTAGATGGGGGTCATGGCCACAGGTTGCAGGAGGGGGATACAAGGATCCGAGGTAAAGAGGGTGTTGAAGGCATTTGCAATAGTGTAAGGGTTATTGCATAGTGTGTCATTTATAAGCATATCATTTGGTGCTTGTGGCATGCTGTTCCCTAAGATTGAATTGATCTGGGTCCAGTAAGTCTTGGGGTTAGAGGCAGAAAAGTTAAGGAGGTCCTGATAATAGGCACTCTTAGCAGTCCAAACCTCCTCCTTACAGGCATTATGTGTGACATGATACCCTTCTAAGCCTGCTTGAAGACAGGACGATTTCCATTTGGACCAAAGTTTGTCATGTCTCTTGAGCTGTTGCAGAAGCGGATGTTTAAGCCACTTGATCTCTTTCCCTCTGACCCTACACGTCCAAGGCGGAATGTGCTTGTTCTGCTAGTAGAGTTGTGTTGAAATAATCCGCTGTCTTGTTGATGTCAGAAGTAGTAAAGAGGGGTGACCAGTCTACCTATTTTAGGTCAAACAGAATGCTGCTGTATCCAGTAAGGTCAGCAAAGATAAGCACTTTGGGAGTAACCAAGGAAGTAGATGTACTCCGCACAGTGTAGGGCTGGGGAGTGATCACCGATAGTCGGACCGAGGAGTAAGAGTCCTTCCAGTTAGTGAGGATCCAGTCGATCAGCGAACGACTGACACCTCACCGAGACCCTAGTGTGAGAAGTTGAAAAGGTTGGCCTTACTGATCATGGATGCAAGAAGAGGGAGTTGGGACCTAGCCAGTCCAGGTTAAAATCTCTAGGAGGAGCACTTCATTTTTCTTTGATAATGCTGGGATTAGTTCAGCCAGCTCCTCGAGGTTAAGTTTGCTATTACGAGGTGGCAAATATGTGCCGAAGATGTATCGTTTCTTGGCACCACCAAGTGTCAGGAGAGAGTATTACCTCACCATTTTAGAGGTGGCGTTGGCAGAAGAGAAACATTTAAATGAGACTTATAGTATAGTGCAAGTCCACCACCTCTTTTGACGAGGGTCTGTCAGCCCAGTGCAAGTTGTAGCCAGATAGTGTGCAATTTAGGTCAGAGATACCAGGTCTCAACCAGGTTTCAGACAGGACAAGTATATCTGGATTATTAACATGCACCCAAGATTAAATCTCTGCAAAATTAGTCAGGAGACTTCTAATACTGAGATGGGCAAAGGTTTAGCCCAGGGCATGTGACAGAAGATCTGCTGGGCAGGAATCAATTAGGTTTGGTATCCCCACGGTCCAGGATTGGATTCAATGTCCCCAGCTAAGGTAAGAGATAACATGATGACCCATAGTGTGGCAAGTGCAAATGAGCAAGACAGGTTCCTGAGGGAGGTAATCTTTCTGTACACCATGAATCGTAGGGGAACCCTACTGGTTTATAGCTGATGTATACTGGAGGAAATGGTGTGAGGTAACAATTCACAATTATGTTGGAGTAGGTGAAGTTACTAAGTGGCTTTTCAGCTATGTAGGTTTGGAGCATGTAGCTAGAGAGAGGGAGTCAAGTGTAAGTAGGGAAACAAGTATGCAGGGTGCAATACACAAAGGCCACCCAGACATCCTTAAGAAGAGTCAGAGCACTGTCTGGTAATACAATTAGCAATTAGAGCCCAGGATTCAGGAATAATGAGGCTGCATTAAATAAATCATCCAAGAGAGAATTAGGGATGAGGAATTAGTGTAATTAGAGCAGTGCCCCGATCAGCACTTTAGTAATTGAAGAGAAACCAGCTAGTGTGGAGAAGAGTGAATTAGGAGACTAGGTAGACTAGGGCTGGTTGAATGTACCACATCTAGTGGTGACATAAAATAATCTGCAGATGGAAAACTAGTCAGATAGAAAAAGTTACAACACCACGTGGGTATATGAGTCCTATAAGAATAAAGCCAGCTAAGGGTTGGAGGGTATTGGGGGCAGGCGGGAACCAGTGGCGTAGCAACTGCAGGAACCCCTATGTCTGCAGCAGATGAAAAGTGAAAGATTTACTTTTACCTTGCTGCAGCAGCTGCAATCTCAGGCCAGTAAAATCATAAAATTGCTCTATAAATCTCTCTTTGCATTCAAGATGCTGCTTGAATCACCTATGAATCACCAGGCAGTTTCTAGCTTAATAGACGGCATTCAGTTAAATTGGCAAAAAAAAAAAGCAGTGATTTCCTTAACCTAACTGAACTTGGATAAGCAGGTAAAATACTGCTGCTGTAGATTCATATGGTAAATTGTCATTTAAATAGTTTAGTGTGTCCCTGATTATGGGTCTTTGTCCCTGATCCTTTGAAGCCATGTTCCTTCTCAGGAGGCAGGGGTTGTAGGTATGTATGCTTTAACTGTGCCTGCCACCACACAGTTTCTGCTGCTTCCAGCCTGTACTTCTATTCTGACCAACAGGGGATGCTGTGGGCATGTCTTTGCCTGCAGTGTCCTGCCTGTACTTCCATTCTGACCAATAGGTGGTGTATGCGCTCCATGCAGTAGCACCGGCTAACTGCATAGTAATGTATGCTAAGAAGACATAATGAGATGCAAATGTGCCTTGTTTGCCCACAGATTACCTAAGTAGGCTCATTTGCATGGGAGCTTTGAATAAAGCTCCTGTTTACTCAGCTAACCAGGTTGCACTCGGCTAATGTGTTAGCACTGTGCAATCAGGTTAGCCCAGGCAAACCTTTACTTCAGCATAGCACAGTTCTGCAGTGTGTGGCTTGCATTGTTGTTTGCAGTAGATGTCAGACACTCTCGTGCAATCACACATGATGTTCTCCACCTGCAACACTGGCTTGCTCCAAAGTCTAATGAGCTGCAGCTGCAATGTGCACTTCCCTGTTGCTATATTCAGAGCTGTCTTATTCCCGAGCAGTTTTTGCCCTGCACTCCTGGCCCTGTTTGCCAGGCTTCCTTTGCTTGCTATATTCAGCTGGATTGTATTGGGCTGTTCCTTCAATATAGCTTGCTTTGTGCTCCAGGCTAAGTTTACCCATCAGGCAGTGCTAACTAGCCCCTAGCCAAAGTTTTGAATATCTGGCCCTGAAACTTAAAATATTTAAAAATATGATGTTAAGCAGACTGTTACCTAGACTGATTAAATACTGAACCTGACCGTAACATCACGAGAGGAGACTATTTCAAAAGATTATTAATATATTAATACTAGAAGCTTAAAACAAACCCTCCCATGATCACTCTACTCAAAGTAACATCACCAAAATATCCTGGGGACATGCAGGAGCATTCTGTTCCAGTTTCCACTGATAATATAATCTTCCAAAAGTTCAGGCATACATAAATATTTTCTGAAACAAAACGTGAACATATTAATTACAGAAAAAAAATATTTACAATGCCATATATCCATTCCCTGTCAGAAATACAAATCACATACAAGGGGTGGAGGTACCTGCAAGACCTAATAACAAAGGAGGCCTTGAATGAGAGGGCTTTAAGGCCATCCATTTTCTTCATCTGCATCAGTAATCAGTAAACATTGCTTAAAGAGCCACTGACATCTCAAAGAAAACTTTGAAAAACATAATATTTAGGTACGATTTAACTTGCATTCTATATGTATTATATGGATTTCTCCTCCCTTTATTACTGAGAAATTTGCATGAAAATATGCTGTGTTTCTGGTGGGGCAGCTGCAAGTTGTGGCTAGTTGCACAACTGGGCAAGCTTGATAGGCTGTGAGACCTGTTTCTGTTGGAGTTTTGCATGTTCATAAGAGTTCACCTGCCTCTTTAGCTCAATCACTACTTCATGTCATAATCTTCTATTGTGACATCACAATCTGTTGCCATAAGAGTAACTGTGATGTCACAAGCAGAACATATGACCTGAGGATAAGAAAGTAACAGGAATAGATGAACTCTTCAGGAGCAAAGATCCTGTTTTCATGCAGATTACATCAATAATAAATAATGGGGAGGAGAAATATAGTATTAATGTAAAATACAAGCAGAAATGTGTCTAAATATTACCATATATAGCCACAGATAAGGCCATCCACAGATAAGCCAACCCCTGTAAATGCAGTACAGTATATACCAAAAGACACTGACCATTATATGAACAGATGGCAAAATTTAATAAGAATTAGACACCACAAATCAATAATTACACTGAAATATGGCACACAACAGTGTTCTGCCTCCTAGTATAAACTGCCACAGGTTACTGCTTTTGAACTTTTTCTACAGTTTATGGTACATCTGTTTGTCAGCACCGGAGGGTAGGGAGCTTGCAGGGTTGGCAGCCAGAGTTACTGACAAAGGATGGGGCTTTTAGGCCCCATCTGGAGTACTGCGTGCAGTATTGGAGGCCACACCTTCAAAAGGACATTAACCAAATTGAGGCAGTCCAGAGAAGGGCAACCAAAATGGTGCAGGGACTGCATCAGAAGACATATGAGGACAGATTAATGGAGCTCAATATGTATACCCTTGAGCAAAGGAGAGAGAGGTGATATGATCGAGGCATTCAAACACCTTAAGGGCATAAACAAGGTGAAAGAGTCTAACATGTTTAAATATAAGAAAATAGCAGGACAAGAGGACACAGCATGAGATTAGAGGAGGCCGATTAAGAGGAATGTGAGAGAATTCTTTTCTCAGAAAGGGTGGTAGATGCATGGAATGGCTTACCACAAGAAGTGGTGGCTATGAATACAGTGCAGGGCTTCAAACATGCATGGGATAGGCATAAGGGAGCAATACAAATGACTATGAATAGATAGGTCACTGACAAAGGCCAATGGCACATTTATAAGGTAGAAAAGAAATGGGCAGACTGGATGGGCCTTGCAGTCCTTATCTCGTCCAACTTCTATGTTTCTATGTTTTACCTTAAAGCTTGCCCACATGTCCTCCAGCATTACAACATTTCAGCCGTGAGCTCACCTGCCCAGATGCCAAGACACTTCACAACATCGGAGGAAAGGAGGCAGAGATTTGCTTTGTAACATCTTTCTGTGCTGCCCAAATATAAGGTTACAGGTAACTGCTTGAACTTTATTGCAAGTTACATTAGTTTGTCAGCACCAGAGGACAGATGACTCACAGGAGCCGCAACTGGTGTTATTGATGAAGGAGATTGGACTTCCATATTAAAAGCTCATGCCGCATGCCTCTAGAATTGGGAAATTACCAAATGAATACTAACATGGACTAGCTGGGGAACTGATTTATGGAGCCATAATCAGTGAACTGCATAGAAGCAGAGAACCCCAAACTTGAATGGCAGATTTGATACAATAATTTTGACTTATACATGAGTATATATGGCATGTCTTGCTAAAGTTCCCAATGGTGTCAGTTGCTCTGTAAGAAATGGTTTGAGGTTTAAAAATTCTTAAGACACCTTTGGGTGGGCATTCGGGGGTGGAAAGAATAAGCAGAGATCTGAGAAAACTCAAGAAGAAGTCAAGGGTATGGCAACTGGGTTTTAATGAAAAGAATGCAAAACAATGGACTTGGGGCATAGAAACCCAGGAACGGAGTACAAAATGAGTGGAGCATTACTGACAATTACAAGAAGGAAAGAGACCTGAGGTGATCATATTAGATAACCTATGAGTGGCCTGGCAGTGTGATGAGTCAGTCAGCAGGGCTAGTGGGATGCCAGGATGCATAGGAATAGGTGTCATTATCAGAAACAGTGAGGTGGTATTCCTGTATCGATCACTGGTAAGACCCCACTTTGAGTAGTGTGTCCAGTTCTGGAGACCACAACCCAGGAAGGACATAGACAGAATGGAGGCAGTCCAGAGGAGGGCAACTTAAATGTTATGAGGTTTGCATCAAAAGCCTCCAAGGAAAGGCTAATGACCTCGATATGTGCACCTTGGAAGAGGGAGGAAATGGAGGAGACAATAGAGATTTTAAATATCTCTCAGGGGTAAACAAGGTACAGGAGGAAGTATTGTCAGTAAAAAGGTGCTTTAGGGGACATGCTATGAAGCTGGAAGGGGCAGATTCAAGAGGGATTCAAGGAAATACTCCTTCATAGAAAGAGTAATGGATTCCTAGAATAGCATTCCAGTGGAGGTGGTGGTGGTGAAAACAGTAGTGAGGTTCAAGAATGCAATGAAATAAGTTACAAGGGAATCACAGTGGCAAAGAGCAGGGAGGGAGAAAGCTGTAGATCAGGAAGGGTCTGTGGTGAGAATGATGGTAGGAAAATGGCGCATCTAGAATCTCTGTTTCTATGTAGCGGATTCACTTACAAAACTGGAGGCACCCCTGATTTAAAGGAAAAACAAATTAACTCTCCATGTAAAAATCACCACCCAAAAACAGGAGTAGAAGAAACTGTGTATTGTAGGGGTACATGTGGGGCTGGAGGAGAGAATAGGACTGCCTTCCTACAAAATTTGATACATGCCATTCTCAATTATCAGTGGCCATGGGCACTCCAGACTGAAAGAGTCCAAAGATCTTTCTCAGTATGTCCCAAGAGAGGCACCAGAGACCAATACCAACTATTAATTTTCTCCACAAATGAATAAAGAAACAACCCTCCAAATTGCTAGGGAATGGAGAAATTTGGTCGGGGGAAACAGAATTTCTATCTTTAAGGATTATTCAATGGAACTTGTGGGAAGAGGGGAGCAGTTTTGGAAGTAAGAGCAGATGTTGAAAGACTGGGGTGAAATATTTTATGAACTATCTAGCAATCCTGCAAATTAGTGGATGCAGTGCTTTATAGTGATGTAATATGCCAGAACAGGCCTGGCATTTAATTAAATTGCATGGAAACCTGGGCCACCCATTTCCAGGACTGGGAGTTGATGGTCCGGGGTATAGGATGTTCAGAAAGGATATGAACAAGGAGAGGGGTGGTGATCTATGTTCAGGAGGGATAAGGTATGCAAGGGATGGGGACGCCAGGATAGAGGCCCCATGGATGCATTTTCAGGACTCAAAAGGCAGGACACTGAGGGTGGGGGTAGTCTATAGACCACCAGCTCAACTGGAGGACCTGGACAGGGAGTTAGCTGCACAAATCCAAAGGGTCTACAGGAAGGACAACACAGTGGTGGTGAGGGATGTCAACCTACCTGGGGTAGATTGAGTACCCCAACCACCACAAGTGCAAGGGAGCAAGTCCTGTTAGAGGCATTTCAGAGCCAACTCAGATAGGAAATGCTCTGGACCTTGTACTCTCCAATGGGAGATGATAAGGGATCTGCAGTGGAGGACCCACTGGTGGGGAGTGATCACTACTCAGTGTGCTTCACACTCAACATGGGAGAGAAGCTAGGGTACAGGTACCAAGGTGATTGACCTTAGGAGAGTGGACTTAAAAACATAGGGAAATTCTGGTGGGGCACCTGGAGGGATTCAACCAGGCTGGGACACAAGTCAGAAGTGGGATGTCATAACAAAGGGACTAGTGGAGGCTACAGGGCATGTACTGCAACACAGAGCAAGAAAGGAAGGGTAAAGGTACAGTTGGTTGACCAGGAGGTCAGGGAGGGGTGAGGGCCAAAAGGAGGCACCCAGAGGTTCAAAAGTCAGGAGGAGAAGACAAGGATATGTACATGAGGAAATCCAGAGAGGCCACCAAACTAGTCAGAGTAGCCAAGACTTCCAAGGAGCTGGGGCTGGAATGGGTATTAAAAATTAAGAAAAGGATTTCTTCAGGTACATAAGGGAAAGAAGGAACAACAAGGACCAAATAGTGAGGATAAAAAGGATGGGTGGTTGGAGAGAGTTAACTTCTGTTATGTATTCACACAAGAAAAGTGGGTCAGGTACCACAGGAAGGGGTAGAGAAGTGGGGATGACAGAGGTGAGGATTAATGAGGACAGGGTACTGGAAGGACTGAGGGTGGACAAGGCACTGGGCCAAACGCCATTCACCCTAGAGTACTCAAGGAGCTGGCTGATGTTCTGGCATGGCCACTGGCTAACCTGTTCAATACCTCCCTGGACACAGGATGCATACCACAGGACTGGAGAATGGTCCATGTGGTGCCCATCCACAAAGGTGGCCCAAAGGATGAACTGGGAAACCACAGGCCAGTCAGCCTCACATCAGTCATGGGAAGCTCATGGAGACAGTCCTGAAAGAGAGGCTGGTGACCTTTATGGAGGACAATGGAATCCAGGATGAGCATCAGCACGGGTTTGTCTTGGGCAGAACCTGCCTGACCAACCTCATTGAGTACTACAATTGGGTGACAAAGGAACTAGATAAGAGCATGCAGTGTCCTGTATTTGGATTTCAGCAAGGCCTTTGTGCAAGACTTTGTACCTCATGCGAGGCTGGGGAGAATGCTGGAAGCTGTGGGGGCAGGAGTGAAGATGGTGAAATGGATAACTAATTGGCTAAAGGGTAGGCAGCAGAGGGGTGGAAGTGAGAGGGACTCTCAGCACCAATGGCAGTGATGAATGGGGTGCCACAGGAATTGGTGATGAGGCAGGTGTTGTTCGGTTTTTCATAACTGATATCTCACATGGGATCCAAGTAAGATCAGTCTGCTTGCAGACAACACCAAAATAGGGGCAGTGGTTGATGACATTAAAGGACAGAAGGGGCTACAGGACAACCTAGCTGAACTACAGGAATGATTAGAAACCGGCAGCTGGGGTTCAGTACTAAGAAGTACAAAGTAATGCATTGCAGAGCAAAGAACTAGGAACCAGGGCACTATCAGCTGGGAGGGTACAGTTGAGTAGCACTGTGGAAGAAAAGGACCTAGGAGTGCTTATAATGGGGAGCATAAACAACTCTGCTCAGTGTAGGAAGGTGGCAGTAAGGCAACAAGATGCTGGGGTGCATAGTGAGAGGAATCTCCTCCAGAAGTAGGGAGTTAGTCCTCCCTGTACAGGTCACTGGTCAGGCTGCACCTGGAGTACTACATGCAGTTCTTGTGCCCATACCTGAGGAAGGATGTCAGATTGTTGGAGGGGCTGCATACAGCAACAAAGATGATTCAGGGATTGGAGGGCAAACCCTATGAGAAAGGCTGAGTAAGCTGGATTTGTATTCCTTGGAGGACAGGAAGGATAGTGGAGACATGATTGAGACTTTTAAGTACTTGAAAGGGATAAACAAGACTCGAACAGAGTGGATCTTTCAATTAAGAAGAGGAAGGAACATGAGAGGAACAGTCTCAGACTGGAGGGAGGTAAGGAGACAGTTCTTCACTGGAAACTGTGGTAGGCAGGAACACTTACCACAGGAGGTAGTAGTCTGTAAATTGGTGGGCAGTCACGCCCACCCAGTCACTCAGCTTTTTACCTGTCTATTAGCACCTCCATAATGCCTTTAGCCTGGAAAACTGCCCAAATCATACCAGTCTTCAAGAAAGGTGACCCTAAGTTCTGTCCAGTTATCAACCCACTGCACTTCTACCTACACTCGGTAAGACATTGGAAAAACCTATCCACCATCAGATCTCTGCCCACTTATTAAACTTCAATCTTCAGTCACCTGTTGAACATGGTTTCTGGGCTGGTCATGGCACTACTACAGCTCTTACCCTGTTCACTAGTGAGGCTCAGTCTAATATGGACTCTGGCCTACTTACAGGCCCTGTTCATTGACCTAACAAAAGCTTTCAACCTAGTTAACCATCTTCTACTCAAACTCAAATTGAAATCTCTTGGGGCCTCTGGGTCCACCTAATCCTCGATCATTGGTTACCTCTCCAACCGTTCCCAGTCTGTCTCCTTTAATAAAGCTCTTAATCTCCAGCTCCAATCTCCTGTGGCATCCCTCAAGGTTCCATTCTAGGACCACTGTTTTCTCCATTTTGCCAATGATTGTTCCTTTTCCTTCACCGACTGCAACTCCATCATATGCGCCTGATGATTTGGTGCTCTACTCAGCAGCTCATTCTGTAGCCAACCTTAATGTTTGCCTGTCATCAGCATTCCAAATGCTCCAATCCTGGCTCCAATCCAACTCCCTGGTTCTTAATCTACCAAAGACACAGTCCATGCTCTTTGGATTTGCTAGAAAAATCTCCATGCTGTGACCCCTAAGCTTTGCATGTGCTGCTGTGATGGGTCTGCAGTCCAGTCCACGGACTCCTTCAAATATCTAAGAGTGACCCTAGGGTAGCATGAGGTGGGTGCCTGAATCACGGCACTGTCAAAATGGTGATGCGATGTGAGCGAAAGTCCAAAAGGAGAGGAGGCAGGGAGGGCGACGGATGTGTGGGGGTGGGTGACCCTAGCAACAGGATGTCGGTACGTGCACGCATGCACAGAGGTGAGTGAGCATGGCAAGCATGGCCTGGGAGGGAGTGGAGGGATGTATAGGGTGGCACTGCAATCATCTAGCATTGGGGTTGTCCTCCGCTTGCAGTTCTGGGGTTTTCGGTTCGGCTCTGGGTCCGGGTGCTACTGTGCTTTTCTTGCGCCCTGCCTAAAATCTTATTTTTTTTTTACTTTTGAAACCCTCCTGACATGCACCCCCTGGAGTAGAGAATCCTTAAGTAGGGAGTTGGCCGGGGTGAAGCCACCCGGCTGGATGGTTGTGGGGTACAGTCCCCACAGAAAGCAAGGTTGTCAGGTAGTGAATTTGTTTTTGCCGCCTGACATCGCTTCTTCTGTGGCGCCTTTCGCAGTTGCCCAGATCATTAGAACCTGACCCCAGATTCTGCTCTTGATTTCTCATTTATTTGAGGTGTGTACATCTGTCAACATTAGGATTGGCGACACATACAGGGTGTGTCACTCCTAGCTCCTGCTGCTGGGATCTCAGTGGCCAGAGGATTTTGCTTCCCAGGCTTCTGTTCTCCTCCCATCTTCCCCACACAACATTGGTATTCTTCATAAATGGGACACAACCTATAACAACATTTGCAGATTTTCCTGTATGCCCTTGCCTTCCTCACCACTGTCTCCTGTACTCCACCCTAAACTGTCTGTCCCCAAAACATAAACTATACACTCTGGGCTGTTCCACTGACTTCATGACTAGGCCCCTCGACCACAGCAGCACTGGAACTATGCTCACCCGGTGGCTCACTCCTGACTACTGAGATCCTCTAATTCCTCTTCACTTTCCATCGCTCACTGTTCTACAAAATGGGGAACAAGCCTCCTCTCACTTCACTCCCAAATTCTGGAACTCTCTATCTTCTAATCTTAAATGCTCTCATCCCACTACTCCTTCCAGACTGCACTTTTCTCCTACCTACATGCACTTGATTCCTGTGTCTGTAATTAATCCCCCGCCTTTCCTTAAACTAGATTATCATTGTCTTGGTATTTATTAACTACTTTGCCTTGTTTCCCTTGCCTGCTTCCTTCCATCCCTGTGTGGATGGCCACTGTCACATGTATGCTCTGTTTTCCACAACTATCCCTGTGAGGATATCTACTGGTTCTGATTTATTTGCAGTTTATTTTTGTATAACTGTGGGCCTGCTTCCTTCCTTCCCTGCATGGATGGCCACTGTCACAGTATGTTTTGTTTCCACAACAATCCCTGTGAGGATATCTACTGGTTCTGTATTATTTGCTGCTTGTTTTTTGTAAACCCATATGTGTTGTACTCTCCCAAGTCATGCTTGAAAATAGGCAGGGTTTTGCCTAATGCACCTACCTGGTCAACAAAAGCTAATAAATCAATAAATAAATAAGAGGAAATGGGACAGAGTGAAAGTGAGGACAAATCTAAGACAGGAAGGATTGGGAAGGGCAGCTACTAGATGAGGGGCTAGCTGCACAATCGAGATGACTTGACAGACCGTAAGATGTATTTCTGCTGGCATTTTCATATGTTCATAGGTTTGTATGTTTGACATGACTTTCCTGACTTGAATCCATGCTGCCTCAGATCTTGTGCTCTGCTGGTTTCAAGGTGCTCCACTATCCTTTCTTTTAGCAGTGATTCCATCATTTTTCCCACCACCGAGGTCACACTGACAGGTCTGTAGTTCAGAGGTTGATCTTAGCATTCATTTACTAGCCCAGGTACTAATGCAGATTTGCCACAGGCTAGTGCAGAATCTGTTACTTGCCCAGCTGGACTAGTGTAACTCCTCCTGTTGATAACTGCAATTCCATTCTCAACCCGGTATCAAATAAATAAACAAATCCTGTACATATATATAACTGTTATTTAATTTAAAGCCAGGTCCTTTTCATGGAGGTTTAACTACAGTATATGCTGCCTTCGCATTAGTGAAATGAAAAAAATAGATGTCTGTGTGTAGTGCATTTACAAACTGTTTCATTTTATACTATCTACTACTTTTATTTTTTGTTGGTAAAGATCCTAGCATTGTGTGATGAGTGTGTGCCATATAAGAAAGTTAGGCATAGGAGAGTTACTAAGGAATGGATTACCCTTAGCTTGTTAAAGATGTTTGGAATACGGAATAAATTATGGTTCAAATATTGTAAAAATAAAACTGATGTAAACCTTCAAGCCTATAAATATATGCATAATCAATGTAAAAATGAAGTTAATGAGGGCAAAGGTTAACTATTTTAGAGCAAAACTTAGATCTGAACAGGAGCATTCTAGGACTACATGGAATACCCTAAATTCATTATTGGGCAGGGGAAATGTGTTGATCCTATGATTATTGAGTCAGAGGGTCATTTAATTAGTGATCCCTTACAGGTGGCACATTTATTTAGTCTACACTTTTCTAGTCTGGACAAATATAGATCACAGGACCTTCTTAATCTTGGTAACACCAATGTTTTTGAACTAATGCAAGGTGAAGGTAGTGTTGTTCCTAAGTTCTATTTTTGGGCTTTATTGCCTGAAAATGTGTTTTATATTTGTCCAAACTTAGTCCTCATCCCTATATTGGTTCTGATAATGTTGATTTCGGATTCTCAAGAGAGTTGCTTATGTGATGGCTCCACTTGTTTCTAAATTGTTTAATTATTCTCTCTCATTTGGTATTTTTCCACATGTTTGGAAGTGTGCTTTGTTAAGCCTGTCTATAAAGCTGGTGTAAAGACTGATTTAAACAATTATCATCCTATATCACTTCTTGCTTTATTGTCAAAGTCCTAGAAAGGATTGTTAGTGATCAGATTAATGATTTTATGGGAAAATATAATCACTGGACCCCTGCTCAGCATAGCTTTAGAGTAGGTCATGATACTGAAACTGCCTTGGTGAGGTTCACAGGCCGTGCCTGTTCCACCATTGATAGTGGTGGTTTGGAGGCTGTGGCCTTTGTGGACCTCACCAAGACATTTGATCTTGTAGATCATGACCTATTATTCGAATACTGTTGAAGGCTCATTTTCTGATGATGTGATTTTGTGGATTGGACATTATTTAAGAGATAGAACCCAGAGAACCCATATTGGTGATCCATTGTCCCAGGAGAACTTAATAAGATATGGGGTTCTGCAGGGGTCCATTTTAGGACCCCTGTTGTTTTCATTGTTTATTAATGCATTGCCTGAAATATGTAACAATACTGAGATTGTCTTATTTGCAGATTATGGTATTATTTAGTGTTGGTACTGATGTTCAAAAATTACAGGATAATTTTCAGATGGACTTTTAACAATTTATACTCCTGGTTTATTAAACAAACATGAAAACTTAAGTCTATAAAACCAAATTTTTATTTTTTGGTCATAGAAATCATATGGATTATAATTGTGTGCTTAAAGATAATTTTGGTAATATAATAGAAAGGGTTTTACCTTTAAGTATTTGGTATAATATTGGATCAATACTTACATTTTGATCAACACATTGAATTTTTGATTACTTGTACATCAGTGGCTTGGTATGTTGTTTCATGTCAAAAATTTCTTGATAATGAGTCTAGGAATTTATTGGAAAACTTTTTGTTTTCTTTACACAGTTATGGTTCCACTGTTTATTCATGTTCAACTGTTAAAATGTTAAACAAACGTAACAGTACTTATCACAGTATTCTACATTTTGTTACTGGCCTATCTAGGATGACTCATCATTGTACACTTTATGAAGAGTCTGGTTGCTTACCTCTTAGTATTTTCTTTAAACATAGGTCTTTACCCTTTTGCACAAGATTCAATTAGGTTTTGTACCTGATAGTGTTTAGTATTGTCCCAATCTCTGTGCACACTGTTATGACTAGAAACAGTTTAAGTAGGAAGTTTAAGCTACCATTGATTAGATCAAATTTTATGAAGAACTTGATTCATTTTGAATGGTTGATTCAATATAATCAATTGTCTAATGTGATTGTTTGCTGTACTGTGTCAGGTTTTAAAAGTTTGCTTGAACAAAAGTTTTTCTCAGAGACTGTAATTGTTTCTAATGTATTTGCAACACAATGTTTATTGATATATTTATATAATTTTGTTTTGTATATTGTCATTTTATTTATCACTGGACATCTGTGAAAACTGGGCATTTTGCTCACAGATTTTTCAGTATAAAATAAATAAAAAAAATATTTTCTCCTTTTCCTTTCCTTGTTTAGCTCAGTACTCATGGCAGGCAGATTTGTGACTGTGTCCAGAAGCAGCACAGTTCTAGGTTGCCTCCTGTCCAGTTGTAGACTGGATAATCCAGTTTTCAGGGTCTTTAGCTGGTCATGGTTTTGATTAAATGTAGTCCAGTTTTTGTGCCATTCTGAGTGCTCAGGTAGTATTAAAACTGATTGTATCAAATAATTCACTGTTGCATGCATGTCCAGGGCACAAAAAGTTCTGCTGTCACTAGTTATAGGCCTTTGTAAACCAGTCTGTCTAGGAGGTGTAGAGTATGGCGATTAAGACCATTAGCAGTAAATCAACCTAATCTTTTCAACTCTGTATTTTTAAGTATGGTCATTTACTGCCATGCTAGGAAACAGTTTTTATACCTTTATATGCTGCAATGGGTTACTTTTGTTTTCCTATATTCGTATATGTTTTGACCCACTTTTTCAAATTAATTTTCACATTTTTATTGCCTTTGTCACTGTGTTGATTATTTCTCTCCAAAGTCCTCAGCAGCTGCTGCTCATTTTCATACTATCAACCTGAACATTCAGTGGTATTAGTTATACCTTTACAGACCATTGGAATAAATAGCATGGAATGGTGTGTCTGAAATTGTGGAATGTGATGTCTTGTGCCCTGTTTACATAGCAGCAGCAGCAGTTTACTCACCAATCTGTTTCCTTCCTGTTGCTCTGTGACTTAATGCAGTGCTGTTCTATTTACACTCCTGAACTTGATGCACCACAGATCGCTGAGAGGAGTGTCTGGGGCTTCTGGGGAAATGACATCCCTGGTGATTTGTGTCTGGGAAATAGGGTCACAGCAGATTGAGTGTATAGATCTTTCACACTGCAGGGTAATGTGGTCGATCCAGTATGATTAACATGTTTTCCATTGTATTAAAATTCGAGTTGGAGCACACTTAGGGCAATGCGGTGAGAGTCCACACCACTGTCTTTGCAGCACATCAGCTGGCGCATGAGTTGATGTGCTGCAAAGACAGTGGTGTAAATGGGGCCTTAGGCATTTGAAAAGAAACAACAGTAGCTGATGAGGTAAAGGCAACACAATGTAGTACTGAGGATACCACAAGTACTGATAGTTCAATTATCAAAAAGGTGGTCAAAGCATATCAGAATACATGGCTATCATGGAAAGGAAAACTGAGAGTGTTTAACAGAGAGAGCAACAGGTTATGAATGGGCTTTGTACATCCAGCAGATCTGGGTTTAAATTCGCACAGCCTCCACTGGAATAATGTGTGACCCTAAGCAAGTCACTTAACCTCCCTGTGATCCTGGACCACCTCTGTAAATGGGTCTTGTGCCCAATGGGAGTTACCTGGTCTGCAAACAATAAAAATAAATAAATAACAATGTGGATTGATGCTGTTGAATTTATCCTTTCTTTTTGGTGAACATTTTTAATAGAACTGGGATAATCAAGCATTTCTGGATCTGTGGCCATGCTGGAAAAGGGAAGAAAAAGACATACACACTTTTCACAATACAACTTTATTAACTACAAATCAGAAAATACATCAAAGAAGTCAGTAACCCAGCTGACATTAGTAGAAAGCATGCTGGCGAAGACAAACAAATAAATGATCATGAGTACGAAAAGACAAAGAGAAGCCATCAGTTCCAGCAATGTTGGCTAGAAAAATATGACTGGTTGGAGTATGATGGTGAAAAGATGTGATGTTCTGCCATTTATGTTTCAAACATAAAGTACAGTTAGTAAGGCGGCAATAACAGTAATTTTCATTTTGGTAGAGATAGATAACTTATGGCTTGACTCTGTCTTGTCCATAATATCTGTGAAGCTCCTGCTAGGGCAAAGGAAAAGAAGGATGCCAGCACTGCTACTCTAGGGACAAGTAATGCAAAGGGAATGCTGAAGAACAAGAATGAAGCAATGCTTAACCATCTGGATAAACTGTTTGCACATGGTGTGCAATTGCTAAGAAAGGATGTCATTTCACAGACTTTGTGTGGATGTATAGCCTTGATGATGTGAAAGGGCTGAACATCAGTTCAACATATTAGAAGGACAGATATGCCTGCAACTTGATCCACTATGTAGCTGAGGTTGCACACATGGTGCTGCAAGAGAAAATTACAAGAATAAAATTAATTTCAGTCATCAGTGACAGAGCCACTGACTCTTCAGTCACATAAGCTGAGATAGTGCAAGCGGTTTGCAGTTAAAGACACAGTGCAAAATCAGTTGGTAGGTGTCCAGACTGTTGGCAGGGCAAATGCAATTTTATTTGCCTTTTCGTTTAACAAGTCACTGTTAACCATACTGACTGTGGGCTACTGCAAACTTCTGCAGGTTATTGCAATCTCTGGTTTGCTAGCCCAGCTGGCTAGTGCAAAAAAGTTAAGGTTGACCCCTGCTATCGTTACCAGCCTCTTCTCTGTTCCCACTCATGAAGCGGGACTCATCGGCCCTCCTGCAGTCCTCTGGAACCTCCCCATATCCAGTGACCTGTTGAACAGTGATGTCAGTGGTGCAGCCAGTATCCCTTAACTCCTTGAATACTCTCAGGTGTATCCAATCAGGTCCCATTGCATTGTTCACCTTTAGTTTAGTGAGTTCCTTTAGGCATCTCTTCTCTGTTAATAGACTGCTGTCCACCTCCATACCAGTCCTGAGTTTTAGCTGTGGTCCCTCCCTCCTTCCCTTCCTCTGTGAAAACTGAACAGAAACATTTATTCTGGATTGGTGCTTTATCCTGGTCTCCTCCCACTCCTTCCTCCCCTTTAGCCTAACAAACTCCCTCCTCCCATCTCCCTTCATTTGATAATATACCAATAAAAGTCTTGTCCCCTATTTAACCTTTTTTGACATTTTCACCTCTGTTTTCACCTTTGTACCCTGACCACTTTCCTGCCTTCCTTTACTTTTCTAGCTACATTATCCTGTCCTCTTCATTCTGTGACTCTTACATTTCCTGAACACCACTACTTTTGCTTTTTCTTTCACAGCCACTCCCTGCAAGAACTATAGTGGCATTCGTTTCCTCTTTTCCTTTGTCTACTTCCTGAATGCAAAGGTTTGATGCTTCCCATGGTTCCTTATAAATGGGCCCATATTTCCTCTATTCCCTCTTTTCTCTCCCTTGCTAGGGCATCCCTGAGACACAACCACATCTTTGTGAAGTCTGCCCCTTGAAATCCAGAACCCTCACTTTTGTGTGGCATGATCTTGTTTCAGTACTTAAATTGAACCACACTGTGTGATGGTCACTAGACTCCAAGTGGTCACCCACCCTGACACCTGAAGTTCTGTCCCCATTGGTTACAACAAGATCTAAAACTACTCATTTGCATGCCCATTATGGGCTCATTTGCATGGGTACAGCAGCTCCTTATCACCTTTGCACTGTGGAGCACACTACCTGGTGGTCCGGTGGTTCTTCCCACCCACAATCTCCCAGTGCATCTTTTATTTAACTCCTGGTATTACAGTGGTCCTTCACAATCTCCCTGTACATCTTTGTAGTTAACTCCTGACAGATACCTCAGTCTCCCAGTACATCTTTGTAGGTACAGCATATTATGGTGCTTTTGGTGTCTTGTGGTCCACCCCATGAAAAATCCCATGACCCCACCCAACCTGCCCACTCACATCCAACCTCCTCTCAACTCTCCCATTACCCTCATGTCCAGGACTCACATACAATGGAGTATGATGTCTGGCACAGCCCTCCCACCTCCACTGCTGGCTGCCTGTATTATCTGTCAATGAGCATGTGTACTGTAAAGCAGCTGTCTCTACACTATGCACACTCACTGAGTTCACACGATGACTGGCCACAGAAATGAGATCAGGGCTGTGCCAGTCACCATGCCCCACTATACGTGAACACTGGACTACCACTGAGGGGTGTGTGTGAGAGGTTGAGTGTGGTGGTCAGGTGAGGGGCATGTGACTGGTTGGAGAGAACTACTAGACATCAGGAGTTGCATAATATGCTGTACCAGGAGATCTGGGGTGGGGAACCATTGGACAACCAGGAGCTAACTAAAATATATACTGGAAGATCATGGGTGGGAGACCACTGGACACCAGAGATTTCAATATACTGATGTACAGGGATGGGGTGGGGGAACCACATGCCTCAGTGAACTACCCACTGCAAGCTACTTAGACTGCAAGCCCCTGCCTCAGGTATGCCACACTGCTCTGCAAGCGACTGTCTTGGAAGCTCCTACCGCCCATTCTTCTTCTCCCTTCCCTGCCAGCAAGCTGCTTAGACTAGGTAAGCTCTCCAGACCTGACCAGGACTTCTTCTACAGTTCTGATTGAGATTGCCCCTACAGTTTCTCACGATTGCATGAGCCCAAATCTCTCTCTTATGTGTGCTCTGCCTTCACCTGCTATCTGTAGGACAAATGTTTAATTTTTGAACTGTTGTTTCTGATTTCTGGAGTGTGGAAGTATCTATAATTTGGTATAACTGCTTGAACAGGATTTTTGTACTACAGATCTGTTTGCTGTTTCTGATATTTGTGGGGTGGGAGTATCTGCAAATTGGGATTACTGCTACAACAGATGCCTGTACTAATAAGGGATTTATTTTAATTTCTAGAATCTGGATTATTGCACTGTTCATCTGTTAGCTTAGCTGGGGAGCACCGAGGAGGAAAAGGACCTGGGGGTATTGATGACAGTAAGCATGGACAGTACTGCCCCATGCAGGAGGGCAACTGCGAAAGCAAACAGAATGCTATGGTGCATACTATGCTGATTCACATCCAGGCACAGGAAGGTGATTTTGTACTTCACAGGGCACTGGTTAGGTCTCATTGAAATACTGTGTGCAGTTCTGGAGACTGTACCTGAGCTGGGACATCAAGCTGCTGGAAGGAGTGCAGTGAAGGGTGATGAGGATGATTCAGGGATGGAGGAATGGATTATGAGATGAGACTAAAGGAACTGAATATGCACACACTGGAAGAGAGATGGGAGAGGGGGACATGATCGAGACATTCAAGTACCTGAAGGTGTCAACAAAGTAGGGGCAGAGGGGTGTTGTAACCAAGAAGCGGAAGGAGACTATGGGGCATGGGCTAAGAATAGAGGGGAGATTCAGGAGGAGATGAGGAGGCATTACTTCACAGAGAGAGTAGCTGCAAGATGGAACACACTACCAGAAGGGTGATATCATGCAAAAATGTAGCTGGCTTTAAGAACACTTGGAACAGGGTACAGCGGTGGGTAAGGGTGGGCGAGAAGGACAACAATGGGAGGTTAAGGGTTGGGAGGGCAGCTGTCTGCTGGGAGCTAGCTGCACAATTAACAAACTTTGATTGACTGCTAGGTCTGTTCTGCTGGCACCTTCATATGTTTGTATATTCATATATGTATGTTATATTTACTGCAATATTTGCCAAACATTACCCTGCCCAAACTCTGACTTTTCTATCCTTTGCTCTCATCTCCCACTGACTGACTCACTTCTGTTTCTGCATCACTCCTTTCTAAGTTCTCTCTCTGTCCTCCTTCCTACCCCCCAGCTACCAGACAGACCTTAATCTATTATCTGAACCTCTGATTTGTGGTGTCAAGGTTAACTGCCCCTCTCACTCTGTGTTTGGCTGCCTGCCTCTTCCCCTTCTTTATTATTCTTTCCTCTGTCTTTTGTCCCTCTCCACCCCTCTGATTTAGCCCTGACTAGCTTTTGTCTGCCCTTTTAGTCTAACCTTCTGTCTCTTTCTTTCCCCTTTATGTCATCCCTGACCCAGGCACATTGCCCTGCTCTCTAGTGACTGTGTCTGAAGTGCCTGCCACCCACTCTTCCTCTCCCTGCCCACCGGCAATCTGCTCAGACTGAGTGAGCTCTCCAGACCTTGCTGGCTCTCCTCCTAGGGCTCCAATTGGCTAGCACATGAGTCAGCTGTTTCTGATTGGAGTGCATGTATGGCTTCTCCTGATTGGCTAAAGCTCATGAGCCCAAATCTCTCTCTTATGTCTCGCCTGCTATCTGTAGAATGAATTTTCTCCCACCCAGCCTTAATTAAATACATTGTGGCCTCCCTTATCCAGCAATCTTGCATTATTAGCTCACTGCAATGACAAAGTTCTCTGTGAGTTATAGTACTAGACTACCCTACTCTTTCTACTGCAATTGCTGCTCCTGATCCTACTCCCCTGGAGCCTTAGTTATCTTCCCCAGCTTCTCTGTTCCTTCCTAGCTACCCTACTGCTGCTCCACCTGAATGCCTATTCTATTTTGTCTCCTCACAACCCTATCTATGTCTTCTCATCCTACTTATCCCCCATCTATCTAACCACTACTTTTGCTCTCAGATTTTATTTTCCTCTCCTGAGACACTCTTGTGGACACTTACTACTCATTTTCACCCCTTCCATTTAACCCTACTTTTACTCCTGGGTCTTAATTTTTCTCCCTTGTGGCCACATACCTGACTGAAATAACGATGGCTGCCCAGGCTGGATCTTCACTATGTCCTTCCTCATTATTTATTGCTGTGCGGACATGTTCATTGTACTGTCCATAAAGGACCCCCTCAGGACAGCACCCTCCTCCTCTGAGTTATATATGGACTGACTCACTAATCCCTCCTGTACATCCCATGTCTACCTAAGCTAGACCCTGCTCTCATAGGTCTCTGGCTAGAAAGCATTTGCAAGCACCCACCCTGTCCACTACTCTTGCAATTGTACCTTCTTGTACCTCTCTTTGTGCCCACTTATCTGTCCTTCTCCTACTAGTCCTTTCAGGGACATTGCACTTAATCCTGGGCCTCCTGCTTCACTCTTGCCCAAACTCCAACTGTCTCAAACCAGCCCCCTAAGGGCCTGAAGATCTCTCATATGAATATACCTAGCCTTTGCCCTAAAATGGCTGAATTAGAAGCTTGGATTTCTCAGAAGATACCAGACATCCATGCATCACTGAAACATGGCTTAAATCAGCAATAAAACAACATGAAGTGGCTCTACTGGTCTATAACTGTTTTCAGAAAGACAGGCTGTACAAAAGGGGTGTCAAGTTCTTATCTACACCCCTCTGACTTGAACAGCATGGAACTCCCTTAGCCTGTGCCTGGTTCCTAGGTGTTGAAGCCTTATACCTCCTGACTTTGGAGAATGTCACAAAAATAGTCATTGGGTGTGTTTATACAGGTTTCAGCATGGCTCAGTTGGTAGCACATCCACCTCTGGACCAGAAGGTCATGGATTCTCAACACACACTTGGAGATTACTCATACCTAGAATGCTGGCACCCGAGTGCACTATTATGGGGTGCTGTACTGTTGTGGTGTGCCATCCTTCAGATGAGACATTAAACCAAGGTCCTTCTACCCGTCCTGGTGCTGTCCTGGTGGGTGTCTGGGTGGAAGTAAAAGAACCCAGGGCACTCTTTGCAAAGAGTAGGGGTCATTTCCAGTGTCCTGGCCAACATTCTCCTTCCCATAAACTGGTTCATACAATTGTCCAGGCTGTGTGTGGGTGCTGATGTGCAATTGGCCACTACTACACATTCAGTCCTTCACTACCAGTCTAGCATTGCTTGTAAAAGTGCTTTGGGATACACTGTGTATGAAAAGTGCTATATAAATGCTGATTCTTCTTCTTCTATATGCCTCCTCCCATGCTACCACAAGCCTCCCTCCTTATCTCCCTTGACAATCTTCCACATCACTATCTTGTACTTTGTGGTGACTTTAACGTGAACTGGCTTTACCATGCCACCAACAAATTGCACTCATCCTTTACAGACCTTAACCTGACCCATCTTATCCAGGACCCTACGGCATCAATACCAAAATGAGTAAGCACTCGCTGCTTGACTGGTGGTCACCAACTGCCCTCTAAAGACTAAATCGGTGGATGTACTTTTGATTGCATAAGTGATCACTCTCCCATCTACTGTGTTTGGAGGAACAACTGTCCCAACACCCACCCAAGATCACCCTTTTCCTGACATGTCCAGACTGGATACTAGTGACTGCATCAATGTTATCTATAACAGACTGGAGCCCTATTAAAAGTCCTCCTGGCATCAACCTAGCTTTGGATTATTTTGTCTCCATCTTTACCAAAATCATTGATATTCGTGCTCCCCTTAAAAAATGTTGGTTCAAAGGTGTCAAGGCCCCATGGCTTAATAAGGACATTAGATGACGCGTGTCCTCTCATGATTGCACCTAGCGGTATTACGAGAAAGGTGGTCTATCCTCAGACTGCAGCTTTACTTTGCAAACATTCCCTAAACAAAGCTAAGCGACAACATAAAACAATGCAGAGTGAACACCTAGTAACTCCAAATCATTTTGGAGACAGGTCAACTCTTTGATCAAGAGAAAGGCTGCTGAACTCCAGAACTCCTCTCTGCCAAGGCAATTTCCTAATGGACCACCTTTTGATCACAACTGGCTTTAATGAGTTTTTAACTGACCTTGAAAGATACACTTATTCTTTCACAATTCTGCCATGCCCCTCAACCCCAACCACCACAGACCCCTTTCATTTAAAACTGGCCTCCTCAAGGAGGTTCAAGGCTCCTTGCCAACCTAAAAGTTGAGAGTTCACCTGGCTGTGACACTCTAGAGCTCAAGTTCCTCAAGCTAGGTGCTCCTGCCCTCGCTCATCCTGTGCGTGACCTCTTTAATAGGTCCTTCCCATCCTGCATGGTCCCTGACAAGTGGAAAGTAGCAGTGGTCACACCGGTGCATAAGGGCAGGGCACCAATACCATAACAGGAAATAATTGGCCCATATCTATCCTTTGTCCTCTTGGCTAAAATCCAGGAATGCATAGTGTATAGCCAACTTCAAAATTATTTGGAACACCACAATCTACTATCCCCTACCAACATGGATTCAAAAGAATCACAGTACTCTCACCACCTTGATAAAAGTAACCACCAACATATTCCAAGCCCTGGATCATGGTTCTTACATGGGTGCCATCTTTGTTGGCCTTACTAAAGCATTTGACCTGTTGAATCATGGTGTCCTGCTCTAGCAGTTGCATATTCTCAGCTTGATCCTGTAGCACTTGATTGGGTCCACAGCTATCTGACATGCCACTTCCAGAAGGTTAAGTGGGCTGGTTCTCTCTCTAGCCTTAGGCCTAGAGCCCCTCTTTGGATGTATGCCACAGTGACATTTCCTCCAAATCCAAACTGGGCCCTTTCAAATCAAGCTACAGTGATTACTCTCTGCCACTCGCCTCCTGTGACTGTTTCGTTAAACCCTTTTGGCATTCTAAAACCCTAGCACTTGATTACTGTTAAATCTCCTTAGCATCATCTCTGACATACCCTCTCCCTACTACCCTACCCATTCACCTTTCCTCCCTCTACCTAATGCCCCCGTCTGTCTCCAAAGCTTGTTGGCTGATTTCGACTTACCTTATGATTTCACCAGTAACTGACAAAGCTTGTTTTGGCTGATTTTCAGTTTACTGTATGCATTCCTGTGCATGAAACTGTTTAGCTGCTACTCGTTTCTATTCTTTAATTTACTGTGAATGTCAACTATTATTATTTTCTTATTTACAATTATTTTACCATACCCTGTTTAGTCTGTAAACCTGTTGATCTCCTTTTCTATGTATACTGTTTTACCATACTTTTTGTTCTGTTAACCTCTTGTATTATGCTGCTGATGTGGAACCTTGTAAAAGAGCTCTAAGCTCAAAGGTACTTGGTTTACTTGTTAATAAGGACAGAAGAAGGCTACTGCCCATCGAGATTGTCCCCACCACCATGGTGGGAAAAGTTATACCGGGAGTAAGGTATTTGTAATCCGAGATCTAAATAAAATAAACAAATAAAAAATACATATCTCATGGGTACCACAGGGCTCTGTCCTGGTGCAATCTTGTTTCCCTATTCATTAATAACTTATTCAGCAACTGAGGAGGTGCATCGGCACCTCTATGCAGATGATGCTATTATTCTTCGCTCCTCTCCCAACATTCACCAGTTAAACAGTGATGTTGCTGCTGACTTCCTCACCCTGGATGGTTGATTCAGGCTTATTCAACTTGTCCTTAATATGAAAAAACAAAAAGCATGCTTTTCTCTTGACTTCCCTCCTGCCCTAATACACCCCTCCACTCCCCAGCATTGCCTCATCCAATGGAGATGCCATTGCATCTATTCACACTTTAAACATCTGGGTATCACTCTGGATGCCTCCTCTCCATTAATGATCACATCTGCATTACTATCAGAACTCTGAATCAAATGTTTGGGACTTCTTTACCGTACCTTCTCACCTCTGCCTCGTGCCATAAAGTGCCTCCTTGTACCTTCTCCCAAGCCTAACCTATGGAGACCCTCTTCTTCTTTCAGTCAGTACATCCTCCATGTCCCTCCAACTCAAGCCAATCATAGGGTGGGTAGATTCGCTCTTGGGGTCAATGCATGTCATCACCAGTGTGATATCTCTCTCCTCCCTAAGCTGGCTGCCACAAGCTGCAGTATTCCATGCTGTGTTTCCTGCACAAGTTGGTCCACAACTTTAACTCTCCCTCCTCAGTGCCATCATTTGTTTAAGACAACCTCCTTGAGCCCTTAGGTTGGCCACCCTCCCTCCTCCTCAAGTCCAACCTCCATCTTACTTCTGCCTGTAAGGCCTCTCTCATTCCATGATTTCAGACTGGAACTCCCTCCCTCCATCTGTACTATCCTGCTCCTCTCTTCCTGAGTTCCAATCTAAACTTTATTCCACTTTCTTCTCCTCAGCAACCTGTTCCTGTTTCCGCTGACTCCATCTCTAGGTCCTCTTCTACATCCTGTGTTCCTCAACCTTGCTAAACATCAACCTTTGATCTTCTTCATGGTATATATTGAATCAAGCCTGTGAATGTCTTGCTTGGTATTGAGTGCTTTATGTTGCAACCATGCTTGAATCTTTTATTGTATTCTGTTCTATATGTGACTTATGTTTTTCTACTGCATTGTACCTCCTTCTCTTTTACTATTGTGGAACTTGTCTTGTACTTTACATTGTTGCACCTCTGGGTCACCCTGAAAAGGGACTGTAATTATCTCAGTGAACTTACTCGGTTGCAAAATCCAATAAATAAAACAAAAGTGATTTTAAGACAACAGATATACTGGCCCATGGGAGGAAGCTCAGCAAGGGGTGGGTGGCTACAGTACAGCTGGCCTGCCTTCACAGGGTGGTGGTGCGAGCTTAGCATCCTGTTAGGAGATAGTTTTCAGGGGTGATGAGCAGCACTGCTTGGAGTGGCCATTTTCCATTGCTGGAAACCTTTGAAAATGCCACTGCTTTAGTATGCATAGGGGATACACTCATTTGTTGCTTGGAACAAAGCACAGTCCAGCCTCAAACTGCAGAAATTAATCCCCCTGGGCAGCTTCAGAGCCTACTTACCAACAAATTATGTCACTCCTGCACATGCCACTGACCAACTGAGTATGCCTTTGACTAAATTTGTCAAGTACCATGCTTCTGTCCTGTAACAAATGAATATCACTTTATCTCAAGGCTCACTCCCACTATCCACACTTACCCCACCTCACCTCCCTCACCCTGCTCTGTTACACCCTTAAATGATCCGGACTCCACCTCATCACCTTCTTAAATCTTGTTGTTCTGTTTTCTCCTGCCTCACCCTTCCCCAGCCTCCCTGCCTACTCTTAACTATCTGGATTCACCCCAATACCTTCTACTACCTCCACTTCCTCTCCGACCATTTTCTCTACTCCCTGTCTCCTCTGACTACTTCTCATATTCCACACCCACTACCCCTGCTTCTCTCCTCTTCTACTGCTACCCTCTAGCATCCTGTGTATAACAAGCTGTAGGATATGAATAAAAATGCTCCCATGTATTAGCTTGTACTTGTCTATATGATGAACCATTATCCACCTTGCCTATTACATGCTGTACTAAACTGAGTGCCTGTGTCTTCCCATGTATTACAATGTATTTTACCAACACGTTGTACTGCAGTGCTCCGCTGTGTATAGATTTCTATTGTATATACTCTTAACTAATGCACTAACTTGATGTACCACTGTACTGTAATGCCCACTGTGCATTGATCTCTATTGTATATACCTTTTCCCTGTGAGTCCTTTCCTCATGTATTTTCATTGTGCTTATTGCATTTGTCAGTTTTGTTTGTATTGCACTTTGTTCTTACTACTGCTTCAGGACCTCATTGCAAATGAGTGTACTCAATGGAGTATTTTCCTGCCAATAAACTTGAACTTGAACTTGATTTGCATAGGTGCAGTAGTATTTTAGTGGCTGAGAACTGCGGGTTGGGAACATTCCAGGGTCCTCTGAATTTGGTAAATCCTTGCTCTTCACTGTACATGTTAGCTACAAAATGCAGGCTTTATGAAATAGACAAAAATAACCAGAAGTAACCAATAGAGTAAAAGTACCATGATAGATTAGGTAAAGGCATTTTCACATGAGAACTGCAGGTTTCCATAAGATTTTTATATAATATTTAAACTTTATTATTCATTTTATTTTAATCAGAGCAGCAAAGCCAGCCCGACAGCACAGTGGCAGCATGATTGCTTGTGGCACTGAAAACCCATGTTCAGGAGTGAGCGTGGAAGCTCAGAGGGTTGACTGGGGTAGAATGAGCATCTAGACAGCTCTCCTCCTCTTGGGGGAGGTCATGGTTTCCTTGGCTATCAGTGGCACCCAGTGGAGGTTGTTGTGTGTGCAACAGCCAGGGCCACTCTAGAGCTGTGAGGTGGCAGTGGACATCTGTGAGTTGGGTACGGGAGCATGCCCATCCTGTACTGACATCACTGCATGTCCGCACCTCTGAGGACAACACAAAAAAAGAGAAATACCACATTGGCTGGAAGGAAGACATCACTCCTCAGCCCCACCCCACTGGCTGATCTTACCCTCATGGGTCTCGACACCCTCTGTCCTTCACCTCCACCTGCAGATCAATATGATAATGGAATGGAAGCACCGAGAAGCAGAAGGTGGCCCCATCCCAGGGGTGCAAGCTGGGGGTTACCTGCAGGTGATTCACAAGTGAGTTAGAAGACTGGGGTCGCAGGTAGGCAGGGTCTCAGGCAGGACAGGAACAGGCTAGGGACAACAATGGGGCTGCAGTTGACGGTGACTGGAGGAAACAAAATAAAAAAAAAATCTGAGCAGCAAAACAAGAAGAACTTCTAGCTGTGGATTTGAGGTCAAGTTTGCAAAACAGTGTTTTTCATAAACAGATTGCTCAGTTTTGCATGTGGCAGGTGAAGTAGACACATGAGGTGAAATAGATTCTTAAGCCATGTATTGGCAATTTCATTAACAATCGGAGTAAACAATAGTGTATATTTTTAAAATATAGATACATGCAATATTTAGGTTGGTGTGAGTAATGTTGGTATGGGAAATTCAGAACAATGGCGAATAAGGAAGACTTGAATATGTGAAACCCCCTCCTGTGAGGGCGTACCTGGACTGCAATCCTGCTGCCCCACTGAGGCTCCTGCTGGGTGCTGATCTTTGGTGCCTCCTGTGCTCTCCTTGTCAGTGGCTGCAGCTGTGCTACTATGATTCTGGTCCCCAGTTCTGGCAAAGGGGCTGGGAGCTTGGGGATGCCTCTTTTAGTTTTCTGGCACCTTCTGAACTAAGCAATTGACTGCTACTAATGGCACATTAGGTGTAGTACATGCTGCAAGGGCTCCTCCCACTGCTCCCAGCTCTACTCTTCCCCTGCCAGCATGCCTGACCAGGACCTGACACTCAGCTGACTACCACCATCCAGTGGGATGACAACGGGGAGGGCTGCTGCAATACTGAGGGTCAGCACACAGTTGGGGCAGCAGAAATAAATACAAATTAAGACTTTGGGGCACAGGGCTCCAACAGAACATAGCCATGGCCCTCTTGGTGACCCCAACCCTGACAGCTATGCAATCAGAGGATCAGAAAGCCCTAGTAACTACAGCAAGTGATTGTGGGGCAGGTATGATACAGTAAAGACCCTCCCAATTGGACTGATGGTTTAATGAGACAATCAGAGGGCAGGACAGGGTAGAATGACTGATAGACAGCTGTATCTGTCCAATGAGACACTGCATGGAAAAAGAGGTTTCCTGATTCTCAGAGAAGTTGTGGCAGTCAAGAGGAACACTGAGGTATGCAGACCTGCTGCTGGTGGAACCAAGCGAGACATAGCTAGGCCAAGTCATCCTTTGAGCCTCTCTCCAGGGTTTATTTAGTAAACTCTGAGTCTGTGCCAGATGAGCATCTGAAAGAAGAAATTGCTAAGAGTGTGAGCCTGTAGGCCACTGACACATAGGAAAGCTGCTGAGCTGTACCAAATGGAGACACAGACCTGGAACCTAAACAGGTTGCTCCACAGCAGGTAAAAGGCCTGCTAGTCCTTATCTAGTGATGTGGATTGGGGAACATGGAGCCACAGGGCATGTGTCTGAGTACGGGTGTACTCTGGTACATAGGGGAGTCGGATTGTGGGGGTCCTTGGGAAGTGGAGAGCCACTGCATAGTGTTCCCATTGACCCAGAAGGGCTGTGCTGCTGTGGAATGTTCAAGAGGGTCTGAAGATGATGATTGTTGCCTAACCTGCTTCTGTGCACTCATCCTCACCTCAGTTGAACTACTACATCTGTTGGTTTACGTGAGTGCTGACATTACTGGCTGGGTCTTTGTGCTTTTCCAGCTGTGGATTACAGTTTTGGTTTCATGTTTTCTTTGGAATTTCAAGTTATTGGAATTGTACTTGCACACTAAGGCCAATTAGGGGTTACATTGCAAGCTCGTTAACTTTCATTATCATGTGCACCACCAAAAGAACCTGGGCAGTTAACTACCAGGCCTGCACCAGGGCTCTAGTGTAATTCCTGGGGTACCCAGTATCATCTGGTATTTGTGTCATACTGGAAACTGTAGTTTAATTACTGATATCAGTTAAAGAGTTCACTGTATCCTGTGTGGAATAATTCATTTTATTGCCCTTGTTTGGGCTGGTACTTCTTTAAACTGTGTCGTATCTGAGAGGGTGGTAGTGACCAACAGTACAGAGAATCTAACAGTGCATTGCCTTAGGGTGGGAGTGCTCAAGGTGACATGCAACTGTAATTCCTGAGTGGCGCTATCCCTTGGGCTACTACCCCTGTCTGCTTGGCAAGTAACAGGTTAAGGGCCTAGGTTTGATTACAGGTGCCTCCACCCAAAAGTATGGGTTGGTATTGGTCTGACTAACCAGGCCACAGCCCTCTGAGACACTGTGACCCCCTTTTCTTCTCCTAGTGGCCCACACTGTATACAATCCATACCTTCCCAAGGTCCCAGATATACAAAACACATACACATAAGCCTGGCACTTACCCCAGGACTGATTCCTTCAGCTCATCTCTGGGGACCCCTGTAAAATATGGTGATACAGTACAAAAGCAACAATGCAATCCCTTCAACATAAACTGACATCACAGTCAATGTAAATTGCAGAAAAAACAGATCTGATTTATTCGGGGTTTGTAACAAGGAGGAATAATCAGGTTAATTGGCTTAAACACAATAATAATCACACTACTGTGCATGCATTAGAGCCAACTCAGTCACACTCTCTGTGTACCCAGGATGGGGAAAAGGCTAGCCAGGACCGATGCTCAGGGTAGGCTGACAGTGCAGCTGGTTGGGGCCCTGTGATGAAAAAAAAGCGCACGCACAAACACAATTTGTAATCAGGGCCAGAGGGCTCGCTTTGTGAAAAGAAACACAAAACAATCAGATGACACACTTGTGATTTGAGAAGAGTTGCAGGTAGCTACCCTGATAATTACTCATGGTACCCAGGCTGAACACTGGAGGGCTGATGGATGAATGATCTGGATTGCCAGGAGCAGGGCCCACACGAGTTGCTTTGGCACTGTTCTTGTTCAGGCAAAGAGCAGGGCTGATCCCTATGGCTGGTCCCTCATCGATGGATCTTCTCTGTGCAGCAGGGTAGGGAGACAAGGCCCTCGTGGCAGGGCCTGTCTGCAGTAGGCAACAATGGATTCAGTCCAGTTTACTCAGGAAACAGCTTCCAGCCACTAGCACACAGTTCACAGCAAAGTTCGATTCAGTCCCCATTCAGCACAAAGCACATTCATGTGTACAAGCCAGCAACACAGCCAAACTAAAGCGCGATTCTCTTTCAGTACACAGTACATTTATATACCTGAATTCTACCTGTACCAGGCCAAATGCTCCCAGTCATGATCGCAAGTCTCTGCACACACTGGGAGCTTAGAAGTGACTGTAATTCCTGACAGGTCGATCGCTTTCAGCAAACTCTTTGGTCTTCTACAGGGTGAGGCTGGTTATAATTTGGCAGCTTGCTTCATTCTTTGCAAATTTGGATTAAGTCCAAAAGTCCTCTTCCCCTCTCAGGGCAGATAGCAGGCTAGTAGGCCAGGAATCGGCCTTACACAGTTCTGCCACACAGAACTACGCCACAATGGCCGCTCAAACTCTCAGTTCTCCTTCTCTCTCTACCTCCCAAATAGATCTGGCTTGCCAGCAGACAGCTCGAGGATTTCTCCAGAATTTAAAGGGTTCAATTGGCAATTCCTCTGTCAGTCACAACACACTCCCCTGTTGTTGCAAAAGGTGCCAATAGTCCCAAACTACATTTCCCAGAATCTGGCACCACACATATCCACTTAACATGCTCCATTTTAGAGTCCTCACAACTCGATTGGTCCAATTTGGCAGTTCAGGACCAAAATGGTGGAACAAAACAGAAATAGTCCATGCTGCAAGAACAGCAGGTTAGACAAACTTACATTTTCATTACTACGCTAATGGGTCACCAGTAATTAGTCACATCTTTCAGCAGTGCTCCTCTGATCACTTAGCGATGGCAGAAACGGAGTGATTAATCAGCAGCTCGAGCAGGACTTATTATTTATTTATTGAATTATGATGACGGGTAGGCCCACTGGGCCCCAGAGGTCCCTTTTCAGGGGTGACCGGGTGGAGCAACAACTTACAGGTAACAGATCAGTGCAGTCAGGTGATTGTAGTGTTTTTTAACAATAAGACTTCATAGGATTACAGGTGGCAGGTAGTGGAAGACATACAGGCTATAAGGACATAGAAGTTACATAATGAGAACATTTTACACCTCAAGTTTGTGATTAGACTGAGAGTGCTCTGGTAAAGGCAAGCAGTAGCTAAAGACCTAGGTTAGCTTCTTTATGGGTATATTGGAAGGGCTATATTGGGACATAAGTGCACCCCATCTTTGGGGGACGGACTTGAGCAGGAAACACACAGACCCCCCATTTAAACTAATTTATGACTGCAAGCAGGCAACCCTTAAAGAGACAGTACATGGAGGCTTTATAAGCACTCACTGGCAACAACATTTAAATGGCTCTAACCTGAACACCAACCAAGCTCTCTGAGCAATTAGGCAAGCTCTTGGAAGACTTTTCAAGAACCCCCATTTGTAGGAGGTTACACCCTTCCTGGCGTCCGAAAAAGCGTGGCGTCAGCGTCAAGTGGGTACCTTTACAATAATTTCAACTACAAATGACTATATATAATACATTTATATTACTAACATGTATAAAATGTGACGAGCATACCATGAGGCAGCATACTTAACTATTATTATACAAGGAAAATACTACCTAATACATCAGTTCTTATTTGCCTGTGTAAAGTACTGTGAAATACAGAAAATGTGATGGCCTCTAATACCTTAAGCAATGCAATTGGGGGCCCTTCCTAGCAACTAACCTGATGCTGGATGGGACATGGGCACCTCTTATACTACCCCTAACCTGGGGCTAGAACATTTAAGCGTTAGGCTAAATCTGTAAATCGTATATCTCAACAGGAAAATCTGGGTGTCTGAACACCTGAGACAATGCTCCACATAGCTAAGCAAATTCAGTCTCTACAGTCTTTAACGACCTTCCACAGTAGGCCTCATCTCTCACCACTGGCTTCAGTCCTTGTGCTAGAAACTCTGGACTGCCCCTGCCAAGGACGGCTGAACTAGTGGATCTCAAAACCATAGCTAGTCCACTCCCAATAATTGCTCAACTCTTCTGCTTGCTCGCATCAACAAACAAAAGTCAGGTGCATAAATCAAGCACTGTTGCATCTGCAACTGATACATCGCAACCCAGGATCCATGACCGAGGTCAGTAACTGATTCATCAGCATCTGATCCATCCCGTGGATGTTACCTCCCTCGGGTTATCAGCTTCTGCAATACCCCTTCCACCTTCAAAAGGTACTCCGACAACAGCTCCCCGACTGCTGCTGCATGGTGGTAAATCTCCACAACCTCCTTACATCCCAACCCAGGTCAAATACAGCACCAAAGTTTCCAAATACTGTTTAGGAGAAACAGAGGTCTCTTGCTCCTGAAGTATTCACATGACCATGACAGTGCAGGCCCTCTGAGTGGCGCCAGTATGATCTGCCTCTTCTGGTCATCCGTCACTGACCTATCACTTATCATGCATTCAACAAATGTACTTCAAGCCTCCCAGTCTTCCTCCCCACAGAAGTGGGCACAATCGCGAACACACTCTCCATGATTCCCAAAGGCAAAAACTTTTGCCTCCAAATGTTTTCAGTATGATGAAACACTGGTCCTCCGGGCCACTAGAGGTGCTAATCCCAGCAGTGCCTCTAAGATGTAACCCCTAGGTGGTGCTATTCCTTGGGCCACTACCCTGCCTGCTTGACTAGTAACAGGTTAAGGGGCCTAGGTTTGATTACAGGTGCCTCCACCCAAAAGTCTAGGTTGGTATTGGTCTGAATAACCAGGCCACAGCCCTCTGAGAGACTGTGACCCCCTTTTTCTCCTCCTAGTGGCCCACACTGTACACAATATATACCTTCCCAAGGCCATAGATATGCAAAACACATACACATAAGCCTGGCACTTACCCCAGGACTGATTCCTTCAACTTGACTCTGGGGACCCCTGTAAAATAAGGTGATACAGTAAAAAGCAACAATGCAATCCCTTCAACATAAACTGACACCACAGTCAATGTAAACTGTAGAAAAAACAGATCTGATTTATTCAGGAGACTGTAACCAGGAGGGGAATAATCAGGTTAGTGGCTTAAACTCATTAATAATCACACTAATGTGCATGCACTAGAGTCCAACTCAGTCACACTCTCTGGGTACCCAGGTTGGGGAAAAGGCTAGTCAGAAACAATGCCCAGGGTAGGCTGGCAGTGGAGCTGTTTGGAGCCCTGTGATGTAAAAAGAACATGCACCACAAACACAATTTGTAATCAGGAGCCAGAGGGCTCGGTTTGTGAAAAGAAACACAAAACAATCAGATGACACACTTGTGATTTGAGAAGATTTGCAGGTAGCTACCCTGATAATTACTCACGGTACCCAGGCTGAACACCGGAGGCTGATGGATGAACATGCTGGATTGCCAGAAAGACGAGCCCTCATGAGTTGCTTTGGTACTGTTCTTGTTCAGGCAAAGAGCAGGGCTGATCCCTGGCTGGTCCCTCATCGATGGATCTTCTCTGTGCAGCAGGGTAGGGAGACAAGGCCCTTGTGGCAGGGCCTGTCTGCAGTAGGTAACAATGAATTCAGTCCAGTTTTACTCAGGAAACAGCTTCCAGCCACTAGCACACAGTTCACAGCAAAGGGATTTGATTCCAGTCCCCATTCAGCACAAAAGCACATTCATGTACAAGCCAGCAACACACAGCAAAACTAAAGCACGATTCTCTTTCAGTACACAGTACATTTATATACCTGAATTCTACCTGTATAGAAACATAGAAACATAGACTTTGATGGCAGATAAGGACCGCTAGGCCCATCTAGTCTGCCCATTTCACCTACAGGATAGGCCGCAGATCCTAGTTAACCAACAGCCTATATCTTCCTGCCCCCACAAGAATTGCCTTGTCTGTCCCATGCATTCTTGAATTCTCCCACAGTTTTAGACCCCACAACTTCCTCAGGAAGGCTGTTCCATGCATCCACTACCCTCTCTGTGAAATAATACTTCTCCACATTGCCCCTGAACCGCCCTCCTTCTATCTTTAAATTGTGTCCCCTTGTTCTTGCAAGTCTCTTTTCTGAAGGGTATACATATTAAGCTCCTTTAGTCTCTCCTCATATGGCTTCTCTTGCAGACCCTGGACCATTTAGTTGTCCTCCTCTGGACTGCCTCTATCCTGTCTATGTCCTTGCGGAGATGGGGTCTCCAGAACTGGACACAGTATTCCAGATGGGGTCTCACCAACTGTCTGTACAGACGGATAACAACTTCCTGTTTTCTGTTGCTGATGCCTCTCCCTATACATCCCAGTATACCCCGGCCCTCCCTACTGCCTTCTCACATTGCTTGCTAACCTTAAGGTCATCTGATATGATTACCCCAGTTCCCTTTCCTGTTTTGTTGTTGTTACTACCTCCACCCATTACGTATTCTTCCCTGGGTTCTTGTTTCCCAGGTGCATTATTTGCACTTTTTGCATTGAATCCTAGCTGCCACCGTCTGACCATTCCTCCAACCTTGCCAAGTCCCTTTTCATCCTTTCCGCCTCCTTGTATATCAACCCTGTTGCAGTTCTTTGTGTCATCTGCAAAAGGAATACTTTTCCTTCCAGTCCCTCTGCAATGCCACTGATGAAGACATTAAAAGGACTGGACCCAATACTGAACCCTGTGGTACCCCACTAGTAACTGCCCTTTCTTCAGAGTGGACTCCATTTACAATTACCTTCTGTGTCCTGTTGTCCAGCCAATGTTTTACCCAGGCTACCACCCTGGGACCCACTCCCAGGCTGGTTAATTTGACTAATAATCTTTGTGTGGGACTGTGTCAAATGCCTTGTTAAAGTCTAGGTAGGCCATGTCCACAGCCCTCCCTGGTCTACTACTTTGGTCACCCAGTCAAAGAAATCTATTAGATTTGTCTGACATGACCTTCCTGCTGTGAACCCATGCTGCCTTGGATCCTGTGCTCCACTGACCTCTAGGTACTCAACTATTCTTTCCTTCAGAAGTGTCTCCATCACTTTCCCTACCACAGAGGTCAGACTGACAGGTCTGTAATTTCCTGCCTCTGTCTTGGTCCCACTTTGTGAAGGGAATCACATCCACCTTCCTCCAGTCCTCTGGTACCACACCATCCTCCATGATTTATTAAAAGAGTAGCCAGTGGTTTCACTAGTTCCTTCCTTAATTCTTTTAGAATTCTTGGGTGAATTCCATCAGGACCCATTGCTTTGTCCACCTTCAGTTTTAGGAGTTCTTGCAGAACCCTTTCTTCTGTGAAAGGACTAGGATCGACCCCCTATCAAGAGTGCTTCTGTTAATTGGATAAGGCACTTCCTCCTCCTCTTTGAATACTGAGCAGAAATATTAGGTTCCAATATTCCTGCTTTTCACTGTCCCCTCTGCCCACCCACCGTTCATTCTATTCAGCCTCACTATCCCTCCCTTTGTCTTTCTCGCTCGCTGATGTACCTATAAAAGTTTTATCCCCTTCTTAACTGAGTTGGCTATCTTTCCTCAGTTTGGGCCTTTGCTGTTCTGACCTCCGCCCTGCTTCTTTCTGCCTTAACTGGTACAGCTCTGTCCTGCTCCTTCTGTGTTTCCTTATACTTCCGGAATGCTATCTTTTCTTCCTGACTTTCACAGCCACCTCTCTTAAGAACCATAGTGGCTTTTTCTTTAATTTTGATTTGTTTATTTGCTTCACACAAAGGCTTGTTGCCTCTGTGATGGCAGTTTTGATAATTCCCCATTGTTGCTCTACACCTCCTTCTAGCCTGTTGGCTAGTGCTTTCTGAGACACTCTCCCATCTTGCCAAAGTCAGTCCTTCTAAAATCCAGTATCCTCACTTCTCTATGGCTTGACTCTGTAGCTGAGTTTAACGTGAACCACACTGTTTTATGGTCACTTGTCCCCAGATGGCAACCCACTTCTAGATCTGAGATCCTCTCACTGCCCCGTTTGAAGTACGAGGTCTAAGTTGCTCCCTCATGAGTGGATTCGAAACTGTCTTATGCCTGCCACCACCTGTAGGGCATCAAGAATGGCCCTGCTCTTGGATGTGGCTGCAGCAAATGTGCTCCAGTTAACATCTGGCATATTCAGGTCTCCATCAACAGTATCTCCTTTCTCTGCCATTCTAAGAATGCCTTCCATCATATCCTTGTCCATTCATTCCCTGACATGGGGGTCTGTACACAACCCCTGTGCGGATTGTGGTGCCCTTTCCAATCTCCAAGGTGACCCACAGTGCCTCCTCTCCTCCCTGTTTACTCTTTTGTTCAGTTGCTTTTATCCCTTCCTTTACATGAAGCTACTCCTCCCCTCTTCTCCCCTGCCTGTCTCTCCTGTAGGTTATGTACCCTGGTATGTTAACATCCCAGTCATGGTTCTCTGTGTACCATGTTTCTGTGACTGCTACAATATCCAGGCATCCCTCTTCCATTAAGGCCACCAGCTCAGGAGCTTGTTTCCAGACTACGGGCATTGGTTCTCATTACCCTCCATTTCCTGATATTCTTACCCCTTTGCCCCATCCTGTCCTTCTTGCCTTTGTCACTTTCTCTATTTACCCTGCCCTTCTCCCTATCGACACCTCCATGTTGGTGTTTGACACACTTACTACTGTGATTGTTTGGGGGCTAGGATTTTCCTGCTCCTTTCCAGTGCCTCCCTCGGCTAGTTTAAAAGCTTGCCAATGAAGCATTTAAACCTATCACCTAGGATCCTGGTTCCCTCCCGGACAGATGCAGCCCATCATGCCAGTATAGGCTTGCATCACTCCAGGTGGACCCCCAGTCCCCAATGAAGCCAAATCCCTGGGCTCCACACCAGTTTTCAACCACTAGTTAGATCCCATGGTACAGAACACCCTAGCCTCTCTATGCCATAGATGGGTAGCACCTCCGAGAAGGTTACCGTGCGTGCTACTTGACTAAGGCCCTCCCAATTCCACAAACTCATCCTGAACTTCTCTAATCCCTTTCTTAGCCAGGTCATTTGTCCCTAAGTGGACAATGACATCCAGCTCCCTCCCCTGTGCAGCTGTTCTGACAATCCTGAGGATTCGCTCCTGTCCCTCAAGCCATGGTGCCAGGCAGGCCCCACATCCTCTCCCATTCCTTGCTCAGTTCTACCTTCCTAACAATGGAGTCCCCACCAGGAGTTGTTTCCTTCCCTGCAGGGTCCCCTGCCACCCTCCTGTGGGTCTCTTGTGTGGAGGTTCCAGCATCCTCCTTGGTCTCCACTGCAGGTACCTCCATGAGGAACCACACTTTTCCAGAATGGCATAGGAATTGTGGAGAGTACAGCTGGAGGGATGTGCCTCTGTTCCACCACCCTCACCCTCCCTGGGCCCACTGTGGTCCAACCTCTCCTCTTTCTTGGCAACCTCTGAGGCAACAGCAGTGGCACTGGTGGTCCCTGGATGGAAGAGGAGGTCCACAAATCCTGGCCAACTCAGCCTGGAGATGAGCAACCTCCTCCCTCAACCCAGAGAGGTGCCTGCAGATGGGACAGCACTGCATCCTCCAGAACATCTCCCGGAAGACTGCTGCTCCATAGCCACTGCACTACACCACTCCAATCATGTCTTATTTCTGGCCCTTAACTCTTTGCAATCCTTACTCTTTCCTCTGTTTTTCTCTCTCCTTACTTTCTGCCTGTGTGCCCTTTAAGCTCCTGATTGTCCTGTTCTGAGACAAGAATATCCTATATTTCTCAGTAGACCACTTACTTGTTCAGAGGCAGACCTCCAGCAGCTAGAGGGGCGGAGGCTACTCTTGCCCTTCTTGGATAGTCGGTCCTTGGTGGTTCTGTGATCACTCACTTCCTGCCCCTAAACAGGAAGTTTCTGCAGAGTAATTTGCATGGGAGAACTGTGTAAGGCCTGTACAGGCCAAATGCTCCCAGTCACGATCGCAAGTCTCTGCACACACACTGGAGCTCAGAAAGTACAGTAATTCCTGACAGGTCGATCGCTTCAGCAAAATCTTTGGTCTCCTACAGGGTGAGCCTGGTTATAATCACGACATCTTGCTTCATTCTCTGCAAATTCGATTCAGTCCGAAAAATTCCTCTTCCCCTCTCAGGGCAGATAGCAGGCTAGTAGGCCTGGAATCAGGCCTTACACGGTTCTCCGTGCAAATTACTCTGCAGCGTCTGTTCAAAGCTCCTTCTCTCTCAACCTCCCAATCAGATCTGGCTTGCCCAGTGGGTAGCCAGGTTTCCTCAGAATCCAAAACAAAGCCCCTGAATTCTCGCTCACAGAATTTTAGCAGAACTTGCAATCTACCACAGAATTCACTCTTCTTGTTGATTTTTTATTAATATTTCTGTTTTTCCATAGAATCTGGTTCCCTTCCCTCTTTCAATATCCTAAACCCCTGTATGTGCAGAATTGAAGTTATCATTGCTATAACATCATACATTGGCTAATGAAATGGCTGCAATCTGCAACAGAAATGAACAGTCACTTATCTACGCAGCTCCCACATCCAGAGATGGTGGCACAGCACATCAGGAATGGAGATATTTGCTCAACCTGCACTACAGCCTAATACAATTTTCAGTCTTACATTATTGCACTAGGGCCAACTTAAAGAAAACCTTGTCAATAGCACAGACCTGTTAAGTCCATACCTCACTTTGTACAAACCTATTTGTGCCTTTAAGATGTAGAGTTGCCATCTGAAATGAATAACTAGTAAAATTAATTTAACTGTCATTTTAAGAAAAATTAAGTAATTATGTCCAGAAAAATGGAATATAATAATGTAGACCTGTTGAAAGAATAGACCTGTTAAATAAATAATTGCACTGTATGCATTTTGCCAGGGTTATTGATTACATATTGTCATTGGTTGATAGAATCACCTAAAAGTTATGGAGAAATGTTGTGCGCAGGGACAGCTGTTGGGCCAGAAGGTAGCATGCTGGGTTTCCGTGCCAGCAACTCATGTTCAGAGATTAGCTTTTGGAGCTGGTTGTGCAGCACAGGATTGGTGGAATGCATCATTGCTCAGAGCCTGGGAACATATGGTGCAGTGTTTTGTCACATGGTGGGCACATTGTGCTGGTCTGGAAGCTCTATCTCACAATCAGTTCACATGCATGTCATGGTCTGATGGTGTTATGCAGTGTGTCAGGAAAGCAGGTTGACTTTCAGTAGCGACTCTAGCCACAAATGGTTACCAGGGCACAACTGGGGCACAACAGATGGCAGCCAGGGCACTGATATATTGCTACAATGGGGAACACTCTGCACCATATGGGGCACAGCATTTTACGGGGCATGTGCCTGGCAGGCCCTAGTGTAGAGCCGCCACTGTTGACATGAAAATGAGTTTTGCAATAACTCCTCTATTCCATTTCTAATGGGACCTGTATGAATGAGGATGCAAGTTCATGGAAATTAAAACAAATATATATATATATATATATATATATATATATACACACACACATATGGTATCTCTGTCTCTCACCACACACACATTTGTATGTATGTTATAGATTGCATATAAAGATATAAGTGATACACAGTGGAAACCTCATTAATGGGATAGATAGCATGCATATAGAAATACCTTATTTATCACATAAGATCCCGCTGCATATGTCATTTATTTAACAGGCTAGGACCTTAAGGGGAGACATTTGTTTTGCCTTTTAGGCATAAAATTATTTTTATAATTCTGTTATTTTTGAACTAGTGTTTTGCTTTCCACCATCCTGATTGCTATAACCACTGCCATGAAAGTGAAGTCAGGATGACAAGCTATCACTGTGATGTGTAGTATTTATTGGTGTAGAGACTTCTGCAGATACAAACCACCACTGCAGAAATTCTCTGGCAAATGGTAGTCTTACCACAGAACTTGGACCCACTGTGCACAGAAAAGTAGGGACCCTGTCCAAAGGGTCCAATTGGCTAGTTCCTCTGTCAGTCACAACACACTCCTCCTGTTGGTGTAAAAGGTGCCAATAATCCAAAACTACATTTCCCAGAATCCAGCACCACACATATCCACTTAACAGGCTCCATTTAGAGTCCTCACAACCTGATTGGTCCAATTCAGCAGTTCAGGACCAAAATGATGGAGCAAAACAGAAATAGTCCATGCTGCAAGAAAAGCAGGTTGGACAAACTACGTTTTCATTACTACGCTAATGGGTCACCAGTAATGAGTTACATCTTTCGAAGTGCTCTCTCTGCTCACTTAGCGATGGCAGAAATGAGCGATTAGTCAATAGCTTGAGTGGGACTCTAGCAGGAAACACACAGACCTCCCATTTAAACTAATTATGACTGCAAGCAGGCAGCCCTTAAAGAGACAGTGCATGGGAACTTTAAAAGCACTCACTGGCAACAACATTTAGCGGCTCTGACCCGAAACACCAACTGGGCTCTGAGCAATTAGGCGAAGCTCTTGGAAGACTTTTCAGGAACCGCATTTGTAGGGGTCACACAACTGCTTAACCTTTTCTTTTATTCCAGTTGCCAGGCATATGTTCTTAAATAAAAACACTGTTCACTGACTGAATTTTACTTCTGTGTATGCCCTGCTTGTGTAACATGACTGAAGTGTTTATTGGTGAAGGTAACAACTGTATTAGCGGTCCCATCGTGGACCAATTGAGTAAGGGGTGGGTAGGTACTATATCCAAGAGGGATGGTACGGTACACAACATCTGGCCTACTTACTCTTTCTGGGTGGAATCACTGTGCAGTTTATTATTTGTTCTGGGATAAATCCCCTACCACAGGAGCAGGAACAAGCCCAAACTGCTCACCAAGTGGGCCCTGTGCAGTCACCAGGCAAGGGCATGAAACCAGACACAGCTTCCTGAGGGTCACATAAGCACTAACTGCTGTACCGCTAGACTGAAATATATATTATAATACTTTTTAAAAATGTATTATAGGCATACTGCATCTATATAGTCTTGGAGAAATAGTCAGAGATGTATTTAAGGGCACAAAACATTGATTATTGATAATATATGCCTTACCTGATCTTTGGCAAAGGAGTCTACAATAAGCAAACAATAGACCAGAATGAGGTGTGAGTTATGTCCTGATAAGAGCCTGCCCAGGTGTGTTATAAGCCATGAGGCACTTGCACTGAGTGCCTTATGCACCTAGGCATGCTCTTATCAGGACATAATCTACACCTTGGATTGTGTTATTGAGCTTATTAAATCCCCTCAAGTAATTATTGTAAAAAAAAAGGTACAAAAATGTTTAAAAAAAATAAATAAATAAATATATATATATATATATATATATATATATAGATGAAAAAACATTTTAGTATGTGAAATAGTGAAAACTAGTCCCCTTTCATAAGAGTTTCAGCACCACCACCAGCAATGGCAGAAACTGGCAATTTTAATTATTAGTTTTTTTTTAATTGTTATTTGGTTTTAGGAAGATGACATCATCCGATGTGTTGTCTGCATGCGCTTCCATTTTAGAGAGCAAGCATGTCCCTGAGGAGCCACCGTACTGAGGGGTGCTGTCTTCCTGTACTGTGTGAAACTTTGTTTTAGTTTTAGTTTTATCAGTTGGTGGTTTGAAGTCGATTTTGTAACAGGACAGTATTGGGCTTACCTTCTTTATTACTTATGTTGCCTGGAATTGTTAGACCACTGTCCACTTGTCTTGTGTGGAGTGCAAGGTTTTTGTTTTGTTATGATTTTGGCAACAAGACTATGAGGTGGGGTAGGGGTGGAGATAGACTCCCTCCTATATGGCAGAAATGGTGGGCAGTGGGAGTGACAGCTGAGTACAAGAAAAAGGACAAAACCTTTATGGATTTTGAAGCTGCTGTCTCATTGGGTGGATCAGAAGTGAAGGACGCTGCTGGATCTGTAGTGAGATTTTAAACCCGCAGCTCACACACTTTGTTGCCTTCATTGCCATTAAGCAGAGATTAGATTTTACTTTAAAGAAATAAAATATCTGTGTAATTGTCTATATATATCCGATAGTGTGGGTGGGTGTGTGTCTCTGTGGGTTGGGGTTACAACCTATCTAGGCTGCTTACTGTGCCACATCTCCTGGGTCCCTCTGATGCTGGCTGAGGGGCTGTAGTGGGAGAACAGTGGCATGGATTGATTTCTCCCTGTGCTTGGTTGGGATGCCACAAGTAGTGGCATTAAAACATTATCTGCTGATAAGGACACGGCTGGAAAGGGCATCTGGCCAATCAGCATAGTAGATTTATTTTGCCCGTTTATAAACATTTCTAAACAATACAAGCCACCTATATGGAGGAGCAGGGGAAGTGCTGGAGGCAGTGTGGAGCACAGCTTGCCGATAAAGCCCACATCATCTGGCTTTGTCCAGCTTTTACCATATTTTGGAGGGACTTAGAGGAGCATCTGGTGCATATGTTGCATCGTATGTCTTCCCTCACAACTGGTTTAGTGCTCCTTAACCTCCTCCCCAGAGTACTGCGTTTTGTGGGAATTCCAGTATCCTGCTTTTTGTGCTTGTCACAGCCCATAAAACATTCAAACAATGGATAACGAGCAAGCAATAACATATACGATGTATGGGTTATGTCCTGATAAGATCATGCCCAGTGTGTTGTAAGGCATGAGGCACTTGGGTTAGTGGGTTGTTTTCCTCCACTGTGACTGGCTGCACTTGAAAATGAGCCAGTGCAGGTTAGTGTCTTCACAGCAATAAAAATAACAGCAGATCCATTTAAAAGAGAGACATGAAAGCTTAGTGTCCAGTCCTCAACCTAGATTGCAATGATGTTCACACTTCATTGTTCTGAGGAAGCTCGCATCTATTCATAGTCTAGTTTCTTAATTGTTCCTAGTGGAATCTGAAGAATAGCGGCATGCTTGCAGTTAGCCATGGAAAAAGTACCAGTTTGAAGACAGTAGGCAGCAGATCAGTGCAATAGCAGAATGATTAAAGCCACGGTCATTAAACCTGTCTCATTTCTGCATGTGCTATCTTTCTGTTGACCTTTAGTATTGTTATGGACCTTACTGTAGGAGCTGTAATGCCAGCTGGAAAAGCTGCTAGTGCTCTGCATCTTTCCGTTGAGGAACATTGGTGTGTATGCAGTGTTACATCAGTGTGTACATAATGCTAATCAGTGTGTGTACATAATGTTACGTCAGTGTGTAAGCAATGTTAGCTGCAAAATGACTGTGGGGAGCATGTTGCTGTCTGCTGTCATCCATGCAGTCTCAGTGATCAATAGAATGGAAACACACGGTACTGCAGCTCTTGTTCCATTTATTTATTTAGTTTGTTTCTGGTTATCAGATAGGTGTACTGGACAACGTTTGCCTGTATACATGCATATCCCATGCCTATTCATGAGAACTGTAGTCAGCTAATGTTACTGTATTTACTCTCATAAACTTAAAGTGTGTCTTAAAGAATCAGAAGTGCAAACAAATAGCAGGCAGAAAATGCTAATGATTTTAAAAGTAGTTCCTAATTAATTATTTCTGAATTGTTTGTCTTTTCTATGTGCTCATTTGATTATTTTCTACTTAATAGCAGTAGGTGTGATATGAAAAGCAGTGCTTTACCTGGAAGCAAACATATCTAGTTCTATTCTTCTCACTAGAACTAGGTTTTATTTGGCTTCCTCTACTGACTGCCCTGTCGGATGTTACTGCTTGTTCTGAGAGTTCCTGAGGCTGGTTGAGAGACATACGTGCTGCCATTCACTCTATGGCCCTGTGGAGTAGGGGCTGAGAAGCAGGGAGATATTGCCTACAAATATTTAAAAAGTTATGCCACCTTTGCCTTTGTGAAGTTTATCTTCTTTACAGTTGATCTTTTGGCACACCTCTGTTTGGCCCTTGTCCTTGTGTTTGCCCCCGGCAGGAGGAAGGCACGGTGATGGTACTGGAAGGCTCCAATCAGGAGAGCAGGACTGCTGAGCGGAGGAGGAAGGCCGTTCATAGCGGTCAGAAGCTCTGAGGGTCGGGTCACTTTAGAAAAGTTTACCAGTCATCTGAAATGGTCTGGATCTGTTAGAAACTCACTAGCGAAGAGACTGATAAAACATTAACCTGAATTTGTTTTATAGTTTGCATAGTGTTTACACAGTGTTTTCCTTATGATTTGTGCTTCTAATTGTATTTTACAGATGCTTTCTATACTCTGTTATATCTTCACATAGCCTGTGGAGGTTGGATTGCTTCTCTGGACTATTATATATTTAGCAAGTCGGTGGGGGATTTTAAGGATATATTACATCTATTTCTTGTAAAAGTTTTTAATATAAAATTCTGGGCTGTCCACTTTTCATGCCACATTTTAATTAACACACGTGACCCTCCCATATAAAAACACTGATGAGTGCTAATCTGTAGCAGTTGCATTTCTTGTTAAACAAGGGTGGCTGCATCTTATAGCATTACAAGGCTAAGTGCAAAGAGCCAAATTCAGGGAGGTGGGATCTGCACCCTTTTTCTCAGTATGTTTGTAGCGTTTTAGCATTCGAGGGTTCCCTCTCGGTCAATCAGTAACGATAACTTACAACCTTGTGCTAGTTCTGTGCTATGGGCTGAGTTGGCAGATTTGGGTGTCTGGCGTCTGGCATTGTTTTTGCCATTTTTTTTGCCATTTCCACTACTTTTTCAGAGGAAAATTATCTACTGCTACCAAGCTTAATGAGATCAGGAGACCTGGAGTCGAGTTCTAGCCATTGTTATCTTTTTTCTGGCACAGAATTTAATATCAAGTAAGTAAGTATTTTTATTTAGCAACTTATTTTGATAGATTTTATATATTTGATATTTTTTGTTTGTTTGTTTTGAGTGCATTTATTTCTTTTTATTTGCTGTGCTTTTGAATAAAGCTAGTGTCAGCTATTGGTATTCAGTGGGTTCCCTAGGTCTTTTCTGTTAACCAGGTTTTGCTTATTGTTTTAGTAATTCTCTACATTGCACTTTTTTTGTTTTGTTTTTAAACACTGAAGGCTGTTTCTTTCCTTGGTTTTCGCTGGAGTCTTGTGATGAACTAGGGGCTGCTGGATCCAGGAAGGCAGCTGGAAAAGATGGTAGAATAGCTCTAACTCTGACTATATGTCTGTCTGGATTGGAGGAGAGTTCAACATATAACTGCATTTGCTTACTGCCCAACATTGTTTCCCACAAGAAGACTTACATTTTAAAATAGCTGGAACTGGAATAGATTTGGGGGCCTCTTGACCATTTATTCCTGCTAACAGGCTACAAGAGAAGCTGGTTCTTTTTTTTTTATCATTTTACTCTTTGGAAAACTAAGGTGGAAGGTGAAAGGAGGAAGGAGGAAGTTTTGGTCTGGACTTGAAGTGAGGGCTAAAGACTACGACAGTGAACTATGATAACCTGTGTTGATTTAAATCCTTCGTTACCATCGTTACCATCAAATAGTGGAACTTTTTAAATCACTTGGAAGAGGAGACAGGTGGTTTAAAGTAGTTTAAAGTGAACTCTGTTTATTGAACTTGTTGAACTGGTATCAGTCATTGGCAATTACTAGAAAACCAGCCGGCAGGCTCAGATAACCTCTTCTGAGATGATTAGCATCAATGAGACAGAGCTGCAGAAAATCGAAATCCGGCATTGCTCTTTTGAAGTAATCTAAAATCATGGATCATTTGACACTTATCAAGGGTCATGAGAAAATTTCCACTCCCAAATTACAGCATAGTGTAGATTTGACAGATGCATGGACACTCTTTCTTCTGTTATCGGCATTAATACTTCTAGTAAAGCAAGCAATTATTCTAATTACAACAAAGATTTGAAAAGGACACCTTTATTGTATTTTTCTGATATGTCTAATGGCTTAAAAGGCAGTAGTGTTAGGGAAGTGATGTTAATTATGTTAACAAGGGTAGTGAGGCTAATGGTTGTTTAAAGGTTGATAGTATGGAAGCTCCTTTAGATATTTCACTAACAGCCTCAGCATCAGAAAATCTCTTATGAAGTCTATTAGGACCAAGAAGTTCAGGGACTTCAGGAATCAGATTAGGCCTGGATTACATGAGTATGGCCCCTACCCCAATGATCTTTAACAAACTTAAAGCTATTTCAGCAGATCTTCAAACCACAATCAAAGGCCTAAAACTTTAATACACCTCCAGCTTTAAATGATGATCCTGTTGTTTCTCCGGCAGTACCTGGGTTATTGAAAGGGAATTTAGGGTAAAATGCATTCTGAGGATAGTATAATTGATTTTGGTAATAATATCAAATACCCTACATCTTTGAGTAGCAATTTATTACAGATGTTTAAAATTACTTTATCAGCAAATGTACTCATTATGAAACAGCTAGTGACAATCAGAGGAAATGAATTGTCAAAGCTAGTTTATTTAACAATCAGTTTAAGATTGAAGAAATACATGATAAACTTGAAAATATCAATGTACCCTGGAGGAATATGACTCTATTCCTAAACTCAGATGATAGGGGAAGATAAAGGGATATACGGAGCAATTCTTTATATGATAATTCTGGATACACCTAAACCATCAACAAAAGGGAAAAACAAAGACAACCCAAAAGAAGGGAGTATGTTCCCTTAGGTAGTGGGAATAATTTGCGGATATAGGAGATACATACAGGACAGTTTGGTTTATATTAATACAGTAAAGGAGCGCAAACAAGCTGACACAATTGTTGATGGGGAAAAAGATCACTGGCTCTGGAGTATCTGCCAGAATTTTATCTGGATACTGCAAATGCTAATAACAAGTTAGAAGGTAATTTGGAAGCTAATTTGAATAGTCTTAAAAAGAAATTTAGTTTTTGTCTGAATGGTCCTTGGTAAGGAAGGATCTGAATATGATTTTGAACAAAAATGAAGGATGTGCAGTCCAAACAGATAGATATAGTGAACTTAATAAAGCAACACAAAATGAGGTAGACTACCATGGATCAGGAGTAGAGATAATTAGGGTAATAATATCCTCAAATTAATTTTCCAGGATTAGACTAAAAGGGCTTTCCTCCTGGATACAAGACTCTGAGATGGAATTAAAAAGCAACTAATTATGCTTTTAGGATTAACATGGGGGTCCATATGGTAGAAATTGATATACAAAATGTCAAGCTTTATGTTGATACAAATGGAGATTCTGTTTGTAACATTGTTTTATTCTCCCCAAGATTGGCCAATGACATTTGGTGCAGTGGTGATATATTGGCTGCCTTTGGGATAGCTGTACATTTTGAGAACAAGAATTATTTTTTTTACTAAAGAGACATCACACTTGCTAAGTATAGAGCCAAAAAGTCAGGTAGAGTCTGGCTTAGCATTTTGGCCTCTCTGAAATCTATAATGAGACCAATAGGAAACTAAAGGGCATTTTGTGTAATTATTTTAGTAATTTGCTGGGAATACCCTTAGGTAGGGATGGGATTTTGGAAGTGATTAGTCACTTAGATGGAAGTCAGATAGGTCTATTAATTAAGAATTCACAAATGGCTGATTTGATTCAAGCTAAAGAAGGTATTCTGGATAATATGGGTTTATATTTGGTGAGGATGGAGGATATTTGGGTGGACCCTCCACCAAATAAGATGGGAGAGCCTGATGCCCTGGTAAATCATCACTATGAAACATCTAATAAATCTCAAGCCTTGGCTGGTTTTTGATTGACTCAAATTGAGATATGTGATTCCCTTAATAATAGTGATTTTGTGCCTGTTGCAGCAGGGAACTTCTAATTCTCTCATGAAATATTGCTGGATAGTTTTCAGAAGTAGTAGAAGTACTTGGATTAATTATGTTACACAATTTGAAATTTTTCATTTTCAGGAAACTTGGCACAGGATAGATGATTTAATATTAATGGGTATGCAACAATTGCACATCATGGCTACAGGAGGGCTAATTCTGGTAGGAACTGTGCAGGGCTTGCTCTACTTTGTAGAATCTCCTGATTTAATGGTAACTGCTTTGTGTTATACTAAATTTTATTACTGTGCTTATTGAAAAATTGAATCAAAGATGTATTATTATTAATGGTTATATTCCACCACATGGCTCTGTGCACTATATAATGATGGAATGTGGTCTACATTAAAAATGAGATAATTAAATATAAATAGACTTTTCCAAACATAAATATCTTAATGGTTGGTAACTTTAATGCTAGAATAGGCAATTTTGATGGATATACAGATAATTCTAGTTTTGTATTTAATTCTAATCATTCTCCCATAATTCGATCTTCCCAAGATCTGATTGTTAATAAATTGGGCAAGATCCTGATTGAATTAATGTCAGAAATAGATTTATATTCCTTAAATGGCCAGATTTGGGTTGATAAAAATGAGAATTTTACTTATGTTAAAGCTCATCATAAAATATTACTGGATTTGGCCTTGTGGACAAGAGAAATAAAATATTGATCTTCCTTATATAGTTAAACAAGAGCAGAAAGTGACCATTTTCCTTTATTATTATGCACTGAGCAATGGGGAAGAGAGGACAAAAATGTCTTCTGTGTGATTCTTCTGGAATGCAGAGTTAACAAGCATATTAGTTGGGATAGTCATTTAGAGGAAATTGTGAGGAAATAAATCTTAACATATGATAACTTATCGTTTAAAGAAATAGAGTTGATTCAAGATGTAGAGAATATGTGGATATAGTAGAACAACTTTTTAAAGCTTGAGAATAAGGATTTATAAAGATGTGATGTTTCCTGAACAGAAAAGAAATCAAACCTGGTTTGACCATGAATGTGTTCTATTTGAAAATGTCTTAAGGAACTTAATAAGACAAGTGAGAATACAAAAACTCACAGTTATCCAAACAGGTTAAAATAAGAAAAAGGAATATAAACAATTGCTAAGAAATAAGAGAAGGGACTTTCAAAAATGAAATGGGAGCAAATGTTGGATACCATAAAAGGAAGAATGATAAAGGCTTCTGGCAGCTTGTAGCTAAGGGTTCACCAAATAGTAAAGTTAATGCTGATTGTTATATAACAGAGTCATGATGGATAGAGCACTTTGAAAAGATTTTTATGATCCAGTTATTGAGGAATCAGAGATAACTGTGCCCAGTACAAAAGCTCCAATAAAATTGTCATTAAAAGTGTTTATTTTGCAATACATGCTATGAAATCGAATAAGGACCCTGGGATAGATAAAATTCCAGCAGAAGTGTACAAATGTAACACCACCTTTTGGATTAGAATCCTTTGTTTCCTTTTTAACAAATGGCTTGAAACATTTCTTTCCCTCCTTCTTGGAAAGGTGCAGAAATTATACCTATACATAAAAAGGGTGACATTGGAGATCCAGCGATGTGTCATCCTATTAGTTTATTGAATGTTAGTTTCAAAATTGTTTCACATATTATTTGGAACATTTAAAGTTCCAAATACAACTTACAGGAGGATTAAGTATGGTTCAGTTGGGTTTTGTAGAGGAACAGCTACAATAGACAATTGTTATATTCTCAACCCTCTAATTCATAAATATGTCAAAATTAGGAAGCAAAATTATATACAGCAGCCAGATATTCAGACTAAGCCAGGCTGTGGCACAAGCCCAGGTGCAGCTCAATTTGGCTGCGCAGAGGTGTGGACTGAGTGATATTCAATGGAGCTGCACCATGGCTCAGCAGTGTTGAATATCATGCCCTGGCCACCAAGAGTGTACATCGTGCAGTGGCACTGCACCAGCACCAGTGGCCAGGGTGGAGCATGGGGATGCACTAGCACAAGTTCCATTGCACAAGGTGCAGCAACCACAATATTCAAAAGTTGACATGCAAATGGGGCCATAATGTATGCAAGGTACACATGGGGCCATTTGCATGTCATCATGTTCCATTGCATGCAGGTGTGACAATCCCCTGCGACTTGTGCCTGGTGCCCTGCCAGGCAGCAACCATTGAGGGACCAATGCCCCATGCAACCGCGGCACTGCCCACAGCCCGATCACAGGCTGAAGTAGAGATATAATAAAATCCAATATCCTTGGTGGTCAGTGGACCTGACTGCCTGATCACGGGCTGAAGTAGAATTGGAAGAAACCCATCATCCCTGGTGGTCCAGTGGACCCCTCCCCCACCACACTGATCCCACTGCCCTCCCCGGTCAGCAGGCCGACTGACACCATTGATAGGGCTGTACCCATTGGTCACAGTGTGAGCCAATGGGCATGCAGCCATACCATTACTACATTCAGATATGTGAATGGATCCCAATCACATATCTGGAATGTGTAGTATGGCATAGCTACATGCCCATTGGCTCACACTGTGGACAACTGGTGAACAGCCCTACTGACAGTCGTTGGCAGGTGGGGCAGCAGGCAGACAAGTGCTACCACCCACTGCTGACCGGGGGAGGGGTGGGGGTCAGTGGGTGGGGGTCCACTGGACCACCAGGGATGATGGGTTTCTTCTAATTCTACTGAAGCCTGTGATCAGGCAGTCAGGTCCACTGGACCATCAGGGTTATTAAGGATTTTATTATATTCTATTCAAGCCTGCGATCAGGTGGGCAGCAGTCCACTGAACCACCAGGGACATTAGGGATCTTATTTTATTCTACTGAAGCCCATGATCGGGCAGGCAGTGGTCTGTTGGACCACTAGAGATACTAGGGATCTTATTTTATTCTACTGAAGCCTGTGATCAGGCAGTCAGGTCCACTGGACCACCAGGGTTATTAAGGATTTTATTATATTCTACTGAAGCCCACGATCGGGCAGTCAGGTCCACTGGACCACCAGGGTTATTAGGGATCTTATTTTATTCTACTGAAGCCTGTGATAAGGCAGTCAGGTCCACTGGACCACCAGGGTTATTGAGTTTTTATATATTCTACTGAAGCCCATGATCGGGCGGGCAGGTCCACTGGACCACCAGGGTTATTAGGATTTTATTATATTCTACTGAAGCCCACGATCGGGCAGTCAGGTCCACTGGACCACCAGGGTTATTAGGGATTTTATTATATTCTATTCAAGCCTGCGATCAGGTGGGCAGCGGTCCACTGAACTACCAGGGACATTAGGGATCTTATTTTATTCTACTGAAGCCTGCGATCGGGTGGGCAGTGGTCTGCTGGACCACCAGAGATACTAGGGATCTTATTTTATTCTACTGAAGCCTGCGATCGGGCGGCAGGTCCACTGGACCACCAGGGTTATTAGGATTTTATTATATTCTACTGAAGCCCACAATTGGGCAGTCAGGTCCACTGGACCACCAGGGTTATTAGAGTTTTATTATATTCTATTCAAACTCTGATCAGGTGGGCAGCGGTCCACTGAACCACCAGGGACATTAGGGATCTTATTTTATTCTACTGAAGCCTGCGATCGGGCGGGCAGTGGTCTGCTGGACCACCAGAGATACTAGGGATCTTATTTATTCTACCGGAAGCCTGCGCATCGAAATGGCAGGTCCACTGGAACACCAGGGATTTGGGGTTCTCTATTTTACTGATGCCCACAATTGGGCATGGGGACTACCACCATGGAGATGCAGCCGGAGTTGGAGGCCACCACAGGTGGCAGCTGCTGTGTTGTGCCCTGCAATATGGCAGCTCACCTGTGGTGGCCAGCCTTGCTCCTTTTTTTTGGCATAACATTGTGCTGGTGTAGGTAGCGGTTGCGCATGCATGGCTCCACACATCCCGGACTGAATATCGGGCTGTCCAGACTAAGCATGGACATGCCCTCCACCTGTGCCTGCATACATTACTGATGCACTCAAGCGCATTGAGATTTGTGCGGCACACTTTCTCCTTTCGAATATCGCGGTTAAGCAAAGACAGTGGCTGCACATGGTGCAACACTGTTGAGCCATGCTAACCCTTTTGAATATCTGGGTCAGTATTTATTTATCTATTTGCTGCATTTGATATGGTTTGTAGATCTTGATTCTGGAATATTTTATATAACAGAAGAATAGATAATGCCTTAATTTCAGTAATTTCTGCATTATATAATAATACCATGGGCTAAGATTAGATTTGGTATTGCTGGAGAGACAACCTTACCTTTCAATATTAACATGGGTGGAAGACAAGGATGTATTTTAGCTCCCACTTTGTTTAATTTATATATGGACCTTCTTATTAGGGAGTTAGAACAAAGTGATAAAGATGCTCCAAAGGTTGGTTTGAGGCAGACAGCTATCCTAGCATATGCAGATGATTTACTGTTGATCTCTCAAACCAAAATGGTCTTCAAAGGCAATTGAATACACTAGAAGAGGTACCAATTTTTTAAATAAAAATTATCAAAAACCAAAATTTTAACTTTTGGTACTAATTCAGTTGAATCCTTTTAAGTTAGGAGACCAAGAGTAGATGCATTGAAACAATATACATATTTAGGGCTAATGTTTACTAATAACAATATGTGGAAACAGCAAGACAGTGTACTCAGTAAAATTAAAAAAACTATGAGTGCTGAGCAAATTTAATTATTCCTATGAGGCTTTTCATTAAATCCATTACTTAGAACTATTAAAGCTAAATGCTCTTCATGTGAGATGTTTGATAGGGAGCCACAGGTTGCTGTTTGCCATTGATTTTGTTGTTACAAATGCTTCAAGCTGAAATCATCTATTTAAAATCAGTTAGGGCAGATAGCCCAGAAATTGAGGTCCTAGAAGACTACATAGATTTAATGTTTGGCCAGATTACTACTTCTGAGATAGTAAGTCACTCTTCTGTGACTCCTGATAATTTTAATGATGCCATCAATTCCTCAACCCCTTCTACCTGATGAGATGGACAATTGGGCTATAGTCACCAAGCACAAAACAAAACGCAGGGAGGCCAAATATTTCATAGTGCTCTCTTAATTCCTCTATCTAACAGTTATGATAGTTTTTCTGTAGAGAATACTGAACCTTCCCAGGATATTAGACTCCTAATATTTAGGAAAATGTTTTAATTGGTCCCTGCATGAAATAAAAAAAATAAACAGATAAACGCTAAAACTGCAATGCCCATTCAAATCTAGAGATTCTACTTGCTTAAATGAGGATAAATTAATCTCCCAAGCTATAGATCCTACTCCACATAATGATGAACACATTTTTGTCATTGGGGATTCTATTATCAAACATATTGACCATTTAGTGTGCAATGGGACAAACTAAATAGGACATGCTCCAGTTTAAGAAGGGCTTGAATTCCCAATGTTACATCTATAGTGAAAGAAGTACTTAAGGGCTGGGGCTAACCAATGTTTATTATACATGCTGGTACTAATTATATAAATAGAGCTAGCTTGGACAATCTCAAACAAGACATTATAGCACTTAATAATATACTGGCTGAAAAAGACAGTCATGTTTGTTTTCTGAAATACTTCCTGTCCCTAGGACTACTCAACTTATAACCAACAAAATTAAAGCCTTTAATGATTGGCTTAGGAGATAGTGTCTCAATCAGGGAATATTATGCCTTACATATTGGGAGCAATTTTATCAAAAATCACCATTGTTTTGTTGGGATGGATTACACCTCAGCAGAAGGGTAGCTCTCTACTGGGCAAAGTGTAGTTTCAGCTGTCAACAAGCTTTTAAACTAAATGCCTGGGGAGAACTGGATTCTCTCAGGTTATCTAAAAATCCTGATAAGAAATCTGCTTAAAAGTACTTTCTCTGAATGCAAGATCATTCAACCAAGTTAAACTGTCTGAACTAGAAACTAAATGTTTAGGGACGATTATGGACTTATAGCTATTATAAACATGGTGGGATTCCACCTCTGTATGGACTAAGTGTCTTCCTGGTTATAAATTATACCACAGAGATCATGTAGAATGTAGTGGAGGGTATTTGCTTATATGTTAGAGAGGATATAACCTCCTTCCAGTTACCCCAGACCAATGGTCTAGAGACCATATGGGTAAATATCCAGATAAGGGACAACCACAAGTAAAGGTTGACATGTGTTATAGACCCCTTCAGCAAATATGGAATACTCTTCTAAATTACTTGATGAAATTTCAAACATGGCCAATAATGGCAATACCTTAGTTTTGGGAGATTTCGATATGCCTAGTATTGGTTGGAATGTCCTGTCTGGGAAAACCCATGATGAAAAAATATAATTGATTTCTTAATCATGGACCTAGGTCTGGAATAACATGTTACCGAACCTACTTGGGGTGATAATGTATTAGACCTGGTATTATCTAATGTAGGATATAATATATCTAACATTTGCACTGGGGACCCCTGGCAATAGCAATCATTATTCTATCTTGTTTACATTAATAATGAATTCATTACCAAAAGTAGGTTATTGATTATTGAGAAACTATGATAAAGCAAATTTCCATATTGTTAATGATTTTATAGGCAATCTATGTTGGGAAGAATTATTATCTCCTTATTTGTTGAGGAAGCATGGCATTTACTTAAAACAACTATTTATGATCTTGAGGAACTATATGTACCAAATAAGAAGAAATATAACAACAAGGGAAAATTCCATTATGGCTAAATAAGAACATTAAGCATTTAATCGATAAAAAGTAAAGTTATTCTCATTATTAAAAAGAGCAAAGGTACCAATAGAGTTCAATTAGTACTTAAATATAAAACAGTGTTAAAACAGCTAAAACAAGCTATTCTTCAAGCTAAAAAGAAATTGGAGTTTTGTTTGGCACATAGTAAAGATAATAAATCCTTCTATTCCTATCTTAGTAGTAAAAAGATAAAAACAGATATATGGGTCCTATAAAGGTCAACAACTCCTTAAAACTACGGACAAAGAAATTGCAGATGCTTTTAATGAGCAGTTCTGCTTTGTCTTTCATTAAAAGATGACCCCATACTTAAATCACATATAACTATCATCCCTATGGGTTACAATATATCTATTACTGATACGCTTGAAACTTTACAATCTTTAAAAAAAATTCAAGCCCAGGACCTGATAACATACATCCTAGATTTTACTAGAGACTTCTGAAGCTCTGCTATGCCTCTAACTATTATTTTTAATAAATCCTTCAAGAAGGACTTATTCCACATGACAGGCCATTGCTACAGTTTACCTATTTTCAAAAAGGTGATCATTCTAACCCAGAAAATTATCATCCTATAAGTTTAACATCTGTAGTTAGCAAACTAATGCAAACAATTATAAAAAAATTTTTAGAGCAAGAAGTAATTAGTAAGAATCCAAGTGACCATTGACAACATGGTTTTAGGTCTGGGTTCTCTTGCACTACTAATCTGATAGTTTTCTATAACTATGTGAGTAAAGGACTTGATAAGGGGAGCCTGTGGATCTTATCCTTTATCCTTCTTGATTACAGTAGGGCTTTTGATAAAGTCCCCATGGTAAACTTATTGATAAACTGTTAAACTTGGGGATTTCAGGATTTTGGTCAGATGGGTCTCCTGCTGGTTGACCAACAGACAGCAACAAGTTAGGGTAAATGGTATTCTTTCTGATGTGGGTTATGTGACCAGTGGGGTTCCACAGGGTTCAGTCCTCGGACCAACTTCGTTTAACCTTTATATCAGTGATATGATAGTCAGTACTGACAATTTTTATTGAAGTTTGCTGATGATACTAAGTTAGGGGCCCAGTTTCCACTGGCTCTAGTAGATATAAGCTTAGTAGCAACAAAAGCTGTAGAAGAATGGGCAACAAATAATGGAATGAAGTTAAATCCTGACAAATTCACTGCATTACACTATGGCAAAAACAACCTGAGACAGAGTTATATAACTCACCCCTGAAAGTCTCAGTAACAGAGAGGGACTTGGGTATTAGCATAAATGATAGGCTCACCTCCATAGATCCATGTACTAAGATAGCCATAACATCAAACTCGCTCTAGACCAGAATTAAAGAGCATTTGTCTCTTGGACTCAGGAATGCATTATCCCTCTTTTAGGACTTACTGTATGTTAGACCCCATTCCGATTATGGGTCCCCTTTTGGAACCCATACCTGAGACAGGATATTTCTAGAATTGAGAGGATACAAAGGAGGCCAACTAAGTTAGTACATCGACTTGCAAATTATGACTACCATACTCAACTGAATGAAACTGGATTACATTAATTACAAATCAGATGCACCAGAGGTGATCTTTTGTTATTATACAAGATCTTGAACTCTCATGACTTAATGTGTCAACGTGGTTTAAAATTTTGAATAGGAGGAGTTCCACTAGACTACAACAAACAGACTGAGGTTGCCAAAACAAGAACTAATAAAGGACAGAACTATTTCACTATAAGATCTCTGAGATTATGGAACATTTTGCCACAATATTTTGTAGATAATAGCTCAATCCATTCCTTTAAAAAGCTTTGGACCAGTGGTTAGAGTCAAATAGCATTGAGGTTTAATTTTCCACCATACTGGTGAGGACAGTCTCAATGGGCAACAGCCTTTTGTCCCTTATTACCAAGTAAGTAAATGACTTATGCAGTTGAGGTGTGGAAGTCTAAGGATGCTGAAAAACAGTATGTATGGCCCGGTGTATGAGTATTATGGTCTGAATTACAGTTTCCACAATCCTGCGAAGCAATATATCCTATGAGCTGAATTTGGGCTGATAAATGCAAATGCACTTATGGAAGGAAGGAAACTCAATTATTGGTTATATTGTTTAGGAGAGGCACCACAAGTAGAAAACAGGAAGTTGTTATCATTCTGTACAGACAGTTGGTGAGACCCCATCTGAGTACTGCATGCAGTTTTGAAAACCCCATCTCCTCAAGGACATAGACAGGATGGAGGCAGTCCAAACGAGGGCAACTATGTTTGTCCTTATTTCATTGTAAGACATGGAGCCTTTTGCAAATGAGTCCCTGACTCAAAGGGTTGTAATTCCGAAAACTTGTATAAATAAATAAATAAAACTAAAATGGTACATAGTCTGCATCAGAAACTATATGAAGAGACTAAAGAGAGCTTAATATGTATACCCTTGTCAAAAGGAAGGAGAGGGGGACATGGAAACTTTCAAGTACCTCAAGGAATCAACAAAGTCCAAGAAGGTAGCATCTTTCAGAAAAAGAGGTGCAAGAACAAGGGGCACAATTCAAAGATAGAGGAGGATGGCTTTAGGACAGTGTGAGAAATATTTTTCATTGAGAGTGGTGGGCACATAGAACTGCCTTCCTGAGGAGGTTGTGGGGTCAAAAACAGTGGAGGAATTCAAGAATGCATGGGACAGACATAAGGCAATTTTAGGGTTGGGGGTAGGAGGAAGTAGGCTGTTGGTAAACTAGAATCTGCAGCTTATCCATTAGGTAGGGAAATGTGCAGAGTGGGTGGGCCAAGCAATCCTTATCTGCTGTCAAAGTCTACATTTCTATGTTTCTATGTAAAGGAAGACAAAGAGATGAAGAAACTAAGATGGCAAACCTAGCAAAAGATAGTAAAAGTTTATTTAATTATGTTAGTAACCTTAAAGGTAGCCAGAAGGTCAGGCCCTACAAATGGAGTCAAAGATTATTGAAAATGAGCAATAACTGGCCCCAATATTTAATGAGCGTTTATTAGCATTTCCCAAGATAAGCTACCCAATAACTTCAAAATTAATAATGAAAACATCCCAAGGATGATAACACCAGAAACAGAAGACAGTGTAAGGAATAAACTTGAAAAACTAAAGGTGAACAGATCCCTAGGATCAGATATGATACACTTGAGACTTTTAAAAGATTTGGCTAGTGAGCTGTCAGGATCAATTCCACGGATATTAAATGATTCTCTGGAGGAAGCAATAATACTACCTGAATGGAAGAAGTTAACATGACACCAATTTTTTAAAAGGAATCAAGGCATGCAGTTATGAATTACAGAGCAATTAGTCTGACTTCTGTCTTGAGAAAGATTATGGAGGAGTATGTTAAATAACCAATTGAAAACCGCATACATACTGTAGCTGTCCCAGTGGTAGGGAGGGCTGAGGCATTCGTGCCTTACTTCCTGCCATGCTGGTGACCTATGTTCACGGCGCAAGTGGGCCACTGGGATCAGCTAGGGAGGGAGAGGGTCGAGCACTGCCTCCTCTCCTCCCAGGTAGGGAGGACTGGTGCTCCCAAATGACTGTCCCAGTGGAGACTCAAGGGTAGTGGGGTACAATGGGTGCCAGTGGAGAGAAGGAGGAAGGTGCTGTGAGACATCCACTGGCATAAGCATGCCTCCATTTATGTATGTCTGGCATGGCCAACTCAGCAACAGGAATGGGAACAGGGAGAAAATGGAGGAGAAACACCCCAGGCTACAGATGATGACTGACCCTCCACTGTTCTGCACCCAGTGACTGGGCACTGTTGCTGCCCTATAGCAGTGAGCCCAGGCTGAAAGTAAGTCCTGAGATGCCTGGGTGATGGTGCTGTGGGTTTGGTCTGGAAGGGGTCAGCTAGGGAGATAAGGCACATCAATTGTACATGGAAAAAAAAAAAAAAGTACCACATACAAGAAAATGGTTGGGATGATAAACATAACATGGCTTTAAACAAAATAGATCCTGCCTTACAGACTTATTTTATTTATTTATTTATTACATTTTGGTGACGGGTGAGCCACTGGGCCCTGGAGGTCCCTTTTTCAGGGGTGACCCAGAATTTACATAACATAGGATACATCACAATACAGTAAATGTAGAAAATACAGTTATGACACAAGTTATACAGAAGTGTACAGTCAGCTGGTTACATGTGCTGAGATCAGCATTACAGCAGTGCATTTGTATTGATACTAATAAAGAGGTGTGAACCTCAAATGCAGAGACAGGTTATGCACAGTAGGTAGTAACAGACTGTGAAGTTTAGGTATCCATTATGGTTGACTCGTATCTCTAGCAGTTGCATTTGGAGTAGCCATAATATGAGCCTTAAGCCTTGTGTGGAAACTTTTGATGGAGGAGCTTCCTGCACTCTGGGAGGGAGGAGTTCCATAGGGTGGAGTGCCGTGTGAGCGAAAAGACTTACCCCTTCACCTTGGTTCTGACCCTTGGAACAGCTGGAGCATGCAATCCATTGTGCGGAGGAGCTGAGGGTTATTCTTTAGTACAATAAGTCCCAAGAGCCTGGGAGGGGTTGGGCTGATTAATTTAAAGATTTGGCAAAGCAAGGGTACTGGAGATGGACTTCTCAGGAGGCCAATTTAGTTGGGATAAGTGTCACAGTGATGGTTCTGGGGTTTGACTGGGCAGCGAACTGAGCCACCTTATTGTATAGAGCTTGAGTCTATTCATCTCAAGTTTAGCTACTCTCTGGACCACTGGGGCCACATAGGTAATTGTCGGAAGAGGATGCTGGTGGCTATGGAGACCCTTGCTTCAGGTATCAGCTGTTCTTTCAATCGGTAGAGGGTACCTAGTTTTGCATGTATGTTTTAGTAACTTGATCCACGTGGTCCTTGAGGGTGAAGCCCTGGTCAGGGAGAGGGCCAAGGTGTTTTAGTGATGCACAACCTCTAGCCTACTGCCCCGATGAAGAAGTCAGTTGTAGGTGTTGGCTTCTAGCATGTCCAGGGATCTTGGGCCAAACAGCATGGCCTTGGTCTTGTTTGTGTTAAGGACCATTCTGTTGTTGACAAGCCATTGCTTGAGGGAACTCAAGTCTCCTTGTAGCCAGGAGCTGAGGTCTCCCAGATTAGTGAAGGGTCAATAGATGATGGCATCATCCGCGTACTGGACCACAGAACTCCCACCACAGTGGTCGCAGAGTTCGTGATGAAAAGGAAGAAGAGGAGGGGCCAAGGATCAACTCTTGAGGCACTCCCTCTATTAATGGGAGCAGCTCCGATATGGAGTCTTTCCATTTTACCCTCTGTGAGCATCCATTTAAGTAGCTTCGAACCACATAAGGTAATGGCTGTCAAGGTCTACATTGCCCAGCTTAGTCAATAGCAGATTGTGATTGACTAGGTTGAAGGCCTTGGATAGGTTGACAAAGACCGCATCAGTAGAGATCCCCTTATCCAATTCTCTGAGAACATCAGTGGAGAATTTAGTGAGGCAGTGTCCATCCCATGCCTGGTTCTGAAGCCATGCTGGGAAGATGGCAGAAGTTAATGGAACTCTAGGTATTCACAGAGTTGCCAGTAGATCAGCCTCTCTTGCATCTTTGCCAGGGTGCAAAGTAGGAGATAGGCCTGTAATTGCTAGTGGACTCGCTTGGCCTCCCTTGTGGATAGGGACCACGTGAGGCCTGTTATCATTGTTCAGGGACTGTCCCTCTTTTAGTGATTGGTTAAACAGCCAGGTCAGTGGTCTGACTAGGGACTGGGCCTCTTCCTTCAATAGCCTTGGGTGAATCCATCAGGTCCCCGGAACCAGAGGTTTTAAGAGTCGTTAATAATGAGAGAACTTCTTTAGGTTTTACCAGTCTGAGGTGGAAGGTTGGGTGGTCAAGGTTAGGAAGTGACCACCCATTAGGGTCTGGGTGGAGGGAGGTAGTCCAGCCTTCCATAAGAATCAAGGTTCATGAAGTGGTGGTTGAGTGCCATGGCAATGCAGGGGTCTCATTTGTTAGTTGACCATTTACCTTGATGGGGCTATACTCGGTCTTGCCGTTCCCTTTAATAACCCATTTATGTGTGCCCAGAAAAGTCTAGGGTTCCTAGATTCTTTTCTGTGAGTTGCATGACATACTTCCTTTTGGCCATTTTGATGGCCAGCTTACCTGTTTCTGAGAGTTTTGTAGCTCAACAGGTCAGCAGGTAGGGTGGATAGTTTGTATTTTTTCCAAGCTTTGTCCTGGTTTTCATTAGGGATTTCAAGGAGGGTGATCCACTTATAGCAGCTTTCCTTGGTATGGAGTTTCTTCATCGAGGCGAATAGGTCTGCTGTCATATGGAGTGATCATTGTGATCATTGAAAAAAGGCAACAACCCTCGTCCAGTGAGGGAGGAATTTCATTGGGCTCTAGTCTATGCTGCTAGATAGTTGTTCGGGTAATAGATGGGTCTAGTTCCTTGCAGCCAGGATTCGAGGATGGAACCTGGGGCCTATTTTTCCAGATGCAGAATATTGGGAGTGGTCACTCAAGGTGTCTGCTAATGCGCCTGCTGCCTGTATTATCAGGTTTGCTCACTGCACCCAGTCAAAGGTGGAATGGTTACCTGTTTTGTGGTTCAGTCTTGTTGGCCCAGAGATAACCTGCACAAGGTTTGCTTCTTGTACCAGTCCTTTAAGGGAGTGGTTTTCATTTGTGGCCCAATTTAGGTTAAAGTCTCCCAGAATGGGTATCTCAGAGGTGACCTCCTCGGCAGTGTCCTTTAGGAGGATAATTTGCACTGTTTTGAAACAATTAGCTATGCACTTGACAAAGGCCTTCATGTTGACATAGTCTGTCTTGATTATACAAAATTCAAAATTCAGGGTGGGTGCAAGAGATGGATGGACAGTGGATTAATGACCAGAAGATAACGATGTTCAAAGATATAATAAGGAAATGGACATTGTGAGGAATAGCTTTGTCAGGGGATCAGCGCTTATGAAACTGGTAATGCAAATTCCTAGACTGTTGTAAATCAAGGGAACATTATTGCAGCACTAGCTAGGGGCCCCAATGAAAGATTTCAACAGAGCTCTAACAGGTCTAAATATCTAAAGGTACCTGAGAGGCCCCAGACAGACAGGGTAGATAATAACTGACTGGGGCCTTGGAGGATAATTTGCAAAATCCTGTGTAGAGTAACTGGTTAAACCCTAAGTTTATGCTAGCAGACATTTTCAGAACAAAGGGAACCCTCCCACAGGAATGCTGTAAGGTTAATTTATAAAGGTGGGCTGGACTCTCCACCCAACAGGTTGTATGTAGCTAAGCAATTATTGAAAGGTTCAGTGAAGTATTTTTCCTTAGAAATGTTTGCCCTGACACATCTAACTAATTTAAATAATGATGTAAGTTTTAAAACAGTCTCTGGCCTAGACAGGGTCTGGGCCTAGTACCAGACAGTAAAGAATAACCCAGTTGGGATACCCTGTATTGCTGTTCCCATAACCAAACCAGCCGTGAAGCATATAACATTAATGTTCAGAAACGAAGGGGTATGTGGAGGACATCCTCTTCTGGCTGCGCCATAGATGCAAAGTATTGGATTGGCCACCCCATCTTGGATAGCGAGCAGATATGGATTGGGCAGGTGAAGAATAAGAGTTAAGTTATACCCCACAAATATGGTCCTGTACATCTGCTCAGCAGTTTTTTCTAAGAGTAAGGATAGGGGGGTGTTGTTTGGGTCTATGTGATAACAGCGAACACCTAAAGGTGATCGCAGTTATCACTCAGAGTCTCAAACACATTTGAGCACTCTGACAACCCTGGAGCACCAGCACAACAGCACCATGACATATTTTACTACTTTCTGTGGGGGCTGTGCCCACCACACCCCGCATCCCCTACTTAAGGATTCTCAACCCAGGGAGGTGCATGTCGGGGTGAAAAGTAGTAAAATAAAGAGTTGAACCAGGCGCATTAAAAATTGCACCAGCACCCAAACCCAAACCCAGTACCTCAGTCACCCCAGACATTGCCCAATCCCCGACACCATGCTGCAGCTTGACCGATGACTGCAGTGACACCCCTACAGCCTCTCCATCCCCGGCCCATGCTCACTGTGCTCGCTCCTACCCCCATGCATACATATAGCGACATCCTGTTGCCTAGTTCGCCCACACACATCTGGTCACCCGTGCCGTCAGCGGTAGCCGTGAGTGGTTGCAAGAGAAAGGTGTTGCCATAACGGATGCGCCCCTCTCATGCGCCCACTTCACGGCTACCGTGTTGTTCTATATAGGTCAACCAAAGGCATGCTTTAAATGTGGGTCTAGGACTCACTTAAGCTCTGCCTGTGATACCCCCAGTGCAGTCACTGTTTAGACTACAGAAATGTGGCAGCCAAATGTCTCAACTTATTCAAGTATAATCTGTGTGAAAAACAGGGCATGAGTATGGGAAGTGTCCTTGGGCTTCACACAATAGGGAAGACTGTCCTTCACACAAAGGATTGATAAATAAAGCTTAGCAGACGCAGTCCAGAGAGCGGCTGCCCAAGATGCTGCACAAACTGCACATCCTCTGTACAAACCCTAGCACAAGAGGTACCAGAGGAACCACAGAAAATGTCTACAGAGCTACCAGAGCAGGTAGAAAACAAACAGAGATCAGACAGTGCTTCTGACCCCTCAGTTAGCTCCAGCCCAATGGTTACAGCTCTTGAGGATGATACTACTACAGAAATGCCCCCACCCCAAGTCATTCACAATAATTCAAGAAAGTCATAGCAAAAAGTGAAACAGGTTGGGAAGACTATCTCCACAAAAACAAGTACTCCTGCTAAAGGAGGGAAAATAGTAAACAGCCCTGGAAGACTGGTAACAGATATGCAGCACTAACCACTGACACACAAGGGAAGAGTCAGGCTCTTCCTCAGTTGCCTCTACAATTACAGACATGGGGGATAAAGGAACACATCTCTAGATGCACTAGGAGGAGAAGGTTCTGTAAACCATCTTGAGATTTAGAAGGCCATTCCCCACTAAGATCATATGGACTCTCTAAAGATTACCACTATCAATGTAAATGGTGTTAAAGTCATAAACAATGTTTACCTCCTTTAGACTCCTACATTATGGAAATAGTAACATTTACTGTATACAACACAAGACTGAAAACTCAGATGGAGTTACAACAAGCATATCAGATATGGACAATGGGGGCTTCCCCTGTGGATGATATGTGTGATGAAGTGGAAATTTTATTTTGCAACTCAGCCCTCCACGACTCTAGACTTGTTAAGATTCAGCCAGGCAGAGCTTTGCTCTTGGACATAATCTATCACAAGGAATGATTCAGATCAGTGATGGTCTATGCTCCTCAGACCAAGGCACAGAGAGCAGCTCTGTTTAAATCTGCCCAGCCCTACTTACACACACATCTAGACTTGTGATATTGGCTGAGGATTGTAATTGCAGCCTTTCAAGGAGATAGATAGAGGCCTGAGAATGGACAAACTCTATTGTGATACCCAGGCCCTGCAAAACATAATAAACACAGCTAACCATGTTGACACATATAGCAAAACAAATGAGGGAGGACATATTACTTTAGGATCCTTATCTACAAGGACATATTTTATATTTAGTTCCACTACTTTACAGGTTAGGAAAGTTAAATTATAGGCCTGGGAATTTTTGGACCATAGGTCTATATCAGTACAATTTGGTTGGGATTCTTCAGCAAGGTGCAAGAAGAACTTGTGCAGGCTAAACAATAGTATTCTAGAAGATGAGGTACTAAAAAAACCTGGCGAAAAGAATGGAACACCAGATTTTCAGTTATAAACATGTGTGATGACATTTCGACATGATAGGAGGACACTAAACAATCATGGAGTAATTTTTCCAAAACATCTAAAAACAAGGTCAGAAAGGACTATCTAACTTATTTACAGTTAAGGAACTAACTCCAGAAATTGATTTCATGCACAGAACCCAATAAGATGGATTATAGTTCACAGGTTAATGTTTTACAAAAGAGATATTCCAGATGCAGTGCGATAGGACCAAGTCCCTAGAACAAGAATCCAGATTTGGGACCAGTATGAAACAAGCATTTGTCAGTGTTGAATGTTGTCTTGCTGACATTGGCATCAGTTGCACAGGAGTTGAACAGATGCATAACAGGAATGGCAGTGAAGTATGAAAGTGGCGTCAACCCCACATCACCCTACAGAGACTGACAGGCACTGAGGTGTGCCTTTGGGCATCGGCCATACGTTCATGGCATTTCAGCTCACCTACCCTACTGCAGCAGGACAAATATTGCATTGTGCCTTGAGTTCTCTGACCTACGCTCACCCCAATCGGCCATTACGCTCATGGTATTTTACCTCACCTATCCTACCGAACACCCGACAAGTGCTGAGGGTGTGCCTTGGGGTGTTCGGCTTTACAGTCCACCCCATTTCATAAGGACATATGCTGAAATGGGTACAGTATGAGAGAATGGGGTGAACTGTGGGGCCAAAGAGTCCAAGGCATGCCTCGATGCCTGTCAGTGGCTTGAGGGTGGGGAGGGATGGTATGGTGTGAGCATGATAGCCGCAAGGCAAAGGCATACCCTGACACCTGTCAGTCTGTACAGGGTGGGATATCATGGTTAGAAACCCTAATGCCCTAGCTGTTTGTTGGTATTTGCACTACAAATTTGCAACATGGCATTTTGTGACCCCACTCCATGAAAATGTTTGGGACCTCTGCTCATGAATAGTTGCATTGTGATTTTTAATCTGTGCGAACGTTGATTTCTTACAGCGACTACGCCATTCTCGCCAGATGTGGGAAAAGACCATTCGGGCAGGATGTGAAAATGACAGCTGTGTTATTCATAGGTAGTTGTGAAGAGATGGCGGGTTGAAAATCTTGAGTGAAAATATTAAATATGCTCGAATTCTGAACATCGTAGAAACTGCACAATGCACACTTGTAGCACAGTCATTTAGTGGAATTATTTTACCAACTTTTCAACATACACATTTTGGGACCTCTGCTCATAAACACTGTCACTATGATTTTCTTCATCTGTCCTGATTGCTGATTTCACAGCCACCGAGGCCAGCGTCGCCAGTTGTGCGAAACACATTTCGCAGGATGTGAAAATGACAGCTGTACAGTTCATCCAGGAGGTGTGCAAAACTGACAATGTTGTAAATATTGAATGAAAATATTACAAAATCTCGAAGTTACAAGTGCACATGGAAACTGCGCATGCATGCATAAACTGTGCAACGCACGCCATGTAACATACTCAATTTGTGGATTCTTGTCAACAAATTTTCAACATAGGCATTTCAGGACCTCTACTCATGAACAGTGCCACTGTGATTTTCTTAATCTGTCCTGAACACTGATTTCCCACAGCAACTGGGCTATTTTGTGCTGGTAGTGCAAAACACATTTTGGACAGCATGTGAAAAACAACATCTATACTGTTCATAAGGAGGTGTAGAAAATGCCAATGGTGAAAATCTGGAGTAAAAATATTACAGATTGCGAGTTAGGCGTCGTGGAAACTGCACAATGCCGCAAATAAAACAGTTATTTTTCATTTTTCACCAAATTTGAAACATAGGCTTTTTGAGAGTCCACCTCATGAACAGTGGCACTGTCATTTCATTAATCAGTTCGAAGGTGATTTCATGCAGTGATAGCGAAATCACCTTTCGTGACTGAATAACACAATGACAGTGACTGAATTCATGAGGAGGGTCTAATAACCCCATGTTGACAATTTGGTGCCAAAATCCCAAAATGACCAAGATATGTACCAAAGTTGGAAAACTCCTATTTATGCCATTATACAGCTTACGGCATTTCTTCAGTTAGTGGTCGGCTTTGAAAGGTGCAGGCGTATTCCGGTCCACCAAAGATCACTGCGCTAGGCTCTGGAGGTAAGTATGGGGTGAGGGATGTCTGGGAGGCAGGGTGCTCAGAGGGTGGGCGTGAGTTGGGGAGGAGCTGCCAGACTTGACAAGGACCGTTTTCTGGTTTACAGGGTAAATAAACACAACAAAAACCCATTCGCGGAATGGGTTTGTTTTTACATGAAATTGACATGCTGGGGTGGGCTCCCAGCATGCAACCTAACTGTTTGGGGGTTTGTGGCCAATGAGGGATTTGGCACCCTCCAGCCATACAGAGGTGGGGGGTCTCATGAGCCAAGGGGATCGGGCACCCCTGGAACACAAGACATGGCGGGGGTACAGTATGCCAACAGGAATTGGGCACCCCATGGGCAAATTACCTCAAGAGGAGACATGCTGATGGGGATTGGGCACCCCCAGTGAGTAGAAGTGGGGTCGCATGAGCCGAGAGGGATTGGGCACCCTCAGCACACAAGAAATAGGAGAGTACATCATGTTGACGGGATTGGGCACCCCGTCGACCTTCCCAGATAAAGGCAGCAGCTGTCCCTCGGCTTCTCTGGGGACTAAGAAGCTGATAGGGAAGCTGCTGCCATGTTGCTTGTCCAGAGCAGGCAAGCAGTAATTGGCTGCTGCAATCAGGGACGCAGTTACACTCCCTGATTGCAGTGGCTAATCTAGAAGGTTCGGAACATTTTTCAACTGCTGTCATAGACAGCATGCTATGCCATTGGTGCCACAGATCCCAGCCTCAAGAAGCAGTGGCGCATTGGCTGCACCAGGACGCACCTCTGAAATCTGCTTCTCAACTGAAGCAATACATAATATGTTGTCTCGCTGCACATTCAAGACAACATAAAAATGAGTGTGGACCTGTTCAAGGAATGCAAGGATAGAGTAGGCCACAGAATTATTACAGAATTAGGGACAAATACAAGGTTATAGTAACCTCCTCTACAGATATAATAGCAAGGTGATGGAATATGTTAAAATCTTGTTTGATAAAACACCAGAATTTGATTCAAATCAACTCTTTGGGAACAATTAGTACTCCCAAAAGTAGAAGAGACAGAATGCAGGGCCCTGAGTTGCCCCATCACAACTGAGGAGATTAAGATAGCAGTATCAAAACTGAAACTAGACTTTGCCCCAGGAACAGATGGCCTAGGTACAGAATTTTTATAGGACATTTGTAGAAGAACTTGCTCCAGTTTTGGTAACAGTATACAACTGTATGCTGGAGGAGGTATCTTTTCTCTGAGTCAATGAAGCAGGCAGTACTGATTTAATTGTACAAAAAGGGGCAATAGAGACTTAAGAAATTAGAGAACCTTAAGTTTTTAAACACAGATATTTAAATTCTGTCTAAAATATTGTTAGCCAGATTATTAAGTGTTTCTGACAAGTTAATAAGCCCACAACAAACGTGTTCAGTTCCTAATAGATCCCAAAATGATAATTTGTCTATGCTGAGAGAATATTTCAAAAGGCCCAGTGGGGTGGGGGTAGGGAGCAGCTGCAGAGATATGTTTTAAGAATTGACCAGGAGAAGACCTTTAACAGGGTCTCTCATAAGCACCTATTGAAACGCTTAAAGCATATGGGATACCTGGTATGTTTGTTGGATGGATTGAATTAATGTACAAGAGACTTTTTGTTATGCCAAGCATTAATGGGTGGATGGGGAAGCACTTAGAGTACAGATGGGGAATTACATCAGGGATGCCCCATAGTCACTAATATATGTCCTTTATGATGTTTTGTTAAATTCATTATGCAGAACAACGAATCCAGGGTCTAGAAGTGACAGCAGGGACCTGTTAAGATGTTAGTCTATGCTGACGATCCAGTTTAGTTCTAGCTCCTGTCTCAGACACACAGAAACTCTTTGAAACACTGGTAGTACTCTCAAAGAATCCAGGTCAACAATAAATTATACAAAAGCCTAGGGGTCATATTAGAGAGACCCCAATTCGGAGAGTGGCACTCACTAGGAATACCAGTAGAACAAGGTCCCATTACTGTCCTGGGCACTGAATACAGCAATGGGGATATGGCAAAGCAGAACTGGGAAAAGGGTCTGGTTAGAGCCAACAGACTAGTTTCCACATGGAAGGGGCAACAAATAGGAAATAGGAAGAATTATTTTGGTTAAAACCCTACTACTTTCCATTTGCTTGTATATTTGTTACATTTTTTCTTCCCCTCTAGCTCTGCATTCAGCACTTTTAGTGCCTTCTTTCAGGGGCTGCAGGGGAGTAGGTTAAATCTGATTAAGAGGAACATACGTATAGAAGGATTCAGGAAGGGGTCTTGGCAGGATCACCCCAGCAGCCTTTTATTGCAGCATATTCTGTGCTGTGATTTTGGGCAAGCATTGAGGCCTGGGAATAAGATCTGGGTTCCACATGTTATGGATTGGCTATCACTACGCATTGCCACACTGGAGCAACAGGAAGCCCTTAATGTTGAACAAAATCCCCAACCTTCGAGATACAGGTTAGAGCAGATAAAAAGCGTACTAAAATGGAATGTCTCTAGTTCCCAGATGCAAACATCCAATAGGAAAGGGATGTACTCTCATATATTACAGGCGGAGGTTAAGGAAACTAACTTTCCCTGATTGTTCACAAGAAGGTAAGCAGAAAGTTATTAACAGCCTGTCATGCAAAACACTTCAGAGTTTTGTGGGATTTAGTATGGTTAGCGAGCTATGGGCAATTAAATGTTCACCATAACAATTAACACAAGCAGGCAATTAAAGTATTGTCTAAGAATACATGTGTCCAGACACTTGAGACAAAAGCACATTTGTTTCTGAAGTGCACTGCAGTGTGCAGTTTTAGGCCTACTTAGCAGTTTAGTGGAATAAGCCTCTGCTAACTACCTTAATCTACCCAACCTTAATGTGTGGGAATTCTCTGGTGGACAGTAGGCAGTGCCATTCAGAAACTACGATCAATTTGCTCTTATCAGGTACTTTATATGGTAATCTAGATGTGTACAGGTCACTCACCAGAGACCGGTACTGTACATTGCACAGAAATGAAGTAAAATATTCAGACCTCCTTGAAGACTATGGCTCAAAGCAATTTTAAGAAATTTAATTCAGAAAAATATAGACTACTATGGTTGCACTGTGAGAAATGGAAAGACCCACCTTGAAGGGAGGAGGTTACTAGACAACACCATAATAGGTATACTTAAATTGCCTTGTTCAAAGCAGTGTGTACACAATGTTAAATTAATTGGATTTTGTATTTATTTTGTTTTTGGAATTTGTTTTGCTTTGAATTTATGTTTTCTTAGAATGCTGTAAGTAAGTTTCATAATGTAAAATGATGTATTGTATATAATGGCCGGATATTCAGACTGTGCCAGGCTGTGGCACAAGCCTAGGCGCAGCGCAACTTGGTTGCGCGAGGGTGTTGACAGGGCGATATTCAATGGAGCTGCCATGGCACAGCAGCATTGAATATCGCACCCTAACCACCACAGTGTGTGCATGGCACAGTGGCATTGCGCCAAGCGCAAGTAGCCAGACTGGAGCAGTGGGATGCGCTAGCGCAAGTTCCATTGTGCTATGCACAGCAACCCACGATATTCAAAAGTGCACTGCAAATGCGTATAATGCATGCAAGCATAGATGGGGCTATTTGCATGTCATTATGGCCCCATTTGCATGCAGATGTGTCTGATCCCCAGTGACTTGCGCTCTGGCACCCTGCCAGGCTGCAGTTGCCGGGGACCGATGCCCCTACAGCGTGGCAATGTGCCCCACTGCCTGATTGTGGGCATACATTGAAAATGCCATTTGTCCTATATCCCTGGTGGTTCAGTGGACCACTTGCAGCCTGATCACGAGCATCGGTTGCAAAATACATTCATCCAATATCCCTGGTGGTCCAGTGGGACGCTCGCAGCCAGTCGTGGGCTGAAGTTAAAACAATAGAAGTCCAATATCCCTGGTGGTCCAGTGGAATGCTCATAGCCTGATCGCGGGCTGAAGTATATAAAAATATCATCCGATATCCCTGGTGGTCCAGCGGTACCCCCCACCCACCCTCTGACCCCACGCTCTGCTCCCCCTCGGTCAGAGGTGACGGCAGCACCCCACCGCCTGCTGCCCCACCGCCCACCAACTGACACCATAGGTAGGGCTGTATGCCCATTGGTCCACAGCATGAGCCAATGGGCATGCAGCCCGACCTCTCTACAGTCCAGATATCGGGCTGTGGTGGTCCACTGGACCACCAGGATATTGGACTTCTATTATTTTAACTTCACCCTGCGATCGGCTGTGAGTGGGTCCACTGGACCACCAGGATATAGGAATACACTTATTTATACTTATGCCCGTGATCGGCTGCAAGCAGTCCACTGGACCACCAGGATATGGGAATACATGTATTTATACTTATGCCCACAATCGGGCTGCAAGTGGTTCACTGAACTACCAGGTATTTTGAAATGCTTTATGTCAACAGATGCCCATGATTGGGAAATGAGGGGCACCACCACTAAGAGTGCAGCCAGAGCTTGGGTGGCCACCCACAGGTGGCAGCTGCCATGTTGCACCCTACAATACGGCAGCTCACCTGTGGGTGGCCGGCCATTGTTCCTTTTTTTGGGCTCACCTATGTGCAGTGCAAATAGTTTCATTTTATTTTTATACTTGTAAATCCAAATGAGCAAACTGCCCGTTTTCATTGGAGACAAGTTTAAAACTAAAAATACACAAAATATTAACAAAACATAATACAAACAAAACATTCAATCAATAAATACAATACATAAAAATACATCATGTTTCCAAAGATAGCCACTGTTTTAACTGTGTCTTAAAACCCTGACAGGAGTTACTATTAACAACTTCTGAAGATTGCATGTGAACCTGAAAAGAACTATTCTGAAAAATTCCTAGGAATTCTATTAAAAACACTAGGTGCTCTAAATAGAAAAGGATCTTTGCCCAAAGTAGTCTTAAAAATGGTATTTTAAATTTAAAATTGTGCTGGGACCTAGTAAACAACACATTAACTAATCTAGGAAACATTAAAGAAATAAAATAAGGAAAAAATTACATTTAACTTTAAATAAGAAAATGCCCATCTTATAAAGTACTCGATTTTCAAGCGACAAGGAAGATGACTGATTGTACAGATCAGAGCAATGGGTTTGAAAAGGGTAAAGTAGAAGTGCATGCATGGGCTCAGCACATCGGGCTGAATATTGAGATATGTGGAGTATGCATGGTACGCCCCCCCCACCTGCACCTGCATACATTACTGATGCACTCCGGTGCATCAGGATTTTGCCAGGCACAATCCACGTTTGAATATAATGCAGGAGTGCATCAGTGGGTTGGGCATGGCGCAACACTGTTGCGCCATGCAACCCTTCTGAATATCTGGGCCTATGTATATATTTCTGTTATGTAGCCCTTTTTCAATATAAATTCCCTACTCTTTTCGAGAAGTGCCATGGGATCTTTAACATCCACCTAAACTAAAACCAGAACAGGCAAAACATTATTCACCATATTCATTCCATCCATGCACACAAACATAGCCAAGCGAGTTTGCTGATGATACTAAGCTGGAAGCAATTGTTAGCACCAAGATGCATGTCAAAATTACCTCAACAGGACTTACACTGATTTGAAAACTGGGCTAGATCACACAAACTTAGAATTAATGAAGATAAAAGTAAGGTTATGCATTTGGGTGTGAAACCAAACTAGCCAAGTGCAAGATGAACAACAGTGAATTAAATACTACTGAAAGGAGAAGGACCTTGAATCATCATTACCAACAATTCTATCTTTGAGAGGCACACTAGGGAAATGGTCAAAGAGGTAATAAAATCCTTGGCTGCATTTTTAACATGTAAAGAGCAGGGCCACTAGTGTAATGATACCACTCTAAATATCTCTGGTTAGACCCCATTTGAAGTATTGTACTCCATTCTGTTCACCTCAACATATTGGTAGTATCCAACTAGTAAAAGGGTCCAGAAGAAAGACCCTAAAAAATGAATAACCTAAAGGAATCTTCATGTGAGGAGAGATTAGCAAAACATGACATATTCTTGCTTGGAATATAGAAGAATTAGAGGAGATCTATATCTTGTATACAAAGCCTTCAGAGATTGTGAACTATAGAATTCGTTGGCCTAAATATGAAAAAATAATAACTGAAATACTAGACTTCATAAAAACAACTAGGAGGCTAAAGGTTAATTATATAAAACAAACAAGAGGAGGATGGTTGAATCAGAGAATTGTTTCCACATGGAATGCCCTCCCAGACACTGTAATTAATAGTGATACAATGGTATAGGGTGATAACCACACTAATCAGTGCAGAGCAGGAGCACATTACAGGTAGTGCACAGGGAGTAGAGCAACAGGAGAATATCAGCAATGGGATACTATCACTATCCCCTATTGCTCATCGGGAAGGAGGAAATGTATTTAGCCACTGCTGGTCAGGTGCTAGGTCAAGCTACTCCCATGGTGGAGTGGCTATAGTACCCGACTCTACAGTGTATGTTTTGGGGAATTGCGGTTTGATTCCCTGGTAGGGAATCTCATAGAGTTCATTTTTATTTCTTGCACCAGTGTCCACACCCCTTGAAGCTGATTTATATTAGTTCTGGGAGGTCTTGGGGGGTGAGGAGAGTGACGCCTGCAAAGCAAAAGAACAGCTGTTTATCATTGTTGCTTGCTGTTTCCTTCTTCGTGGAGGTCATACAGTATGCTCTGTATCATCTGTGACATTATGACCCCATACCTAATTAATAGAGAAACAATGGATATGTTCAAAAAATGAATAGACACTTTTATGGACAGTACAGTACGCATACCAGGAGATTCCACTGATTTTGATGAGTCACACTTAGCTTACGCTGACTAACTCTGATCCCCATGTATGAAATCTATATAAATCCAATTCCAGGCAGTACACTAGGGCGGAATATTCAAAAGGTTGCATGTTCATTCATATATCTGGTCCTGTGTAGTACAGTATGGTCTGCAAGTGCATAGGTTCACACTGTGGACCAACAGGCGTACAGAGCATAGTGCACTTGTCATTTGGCAGTCGGCTGGGTGGTATGCGGGTGAGGTGCTGCCACCCACCGATGACGGGAGAGGGTGCTGGGAGGCTGGGGTCCTTTGTGGGATAGTGGGAGAGGTACCACTGAACCACCGAGGTGACTTTCTGAAGCTAAGACAGCCAGCGGTCAGGCAGCTGGGGACACATGAGAACTACCAGGGTTTGATTTTCAGTTACAGATGCCTGTGATCAGGCAGTGGGGGACTGCTAGACCACCAGGGTTTGATTTTCAGTTACAGATGCCTGTGATCGGGCAGCAAGGGGACTGCTAGACCACCAGGGTTTGGTCTATTAATGCAGATACCTGCGATCGGGTGTCCAGGACAGGGATGCTACACTAGCCCTCCAGGGAGCCAGCCCCCACCAACTGCAGCATGGCAGGGCACCAGGCGCATTTTGCCAGAGTGCCCAGCTCAATGCATGCAAATGGAGCCATGATGACATGCAAATGGCCCATTTGCACCTTGCATAGATTATGGCCTCATTTGCATGCCCCTGGCTGAATATCTCAGGTGATGCACTTAACACAACTGCACTTGCGCTGGCACATCCCCATTCTCCCTCTCTGTGGATTGCACTGGCACAGTGCCACTGTATCCATGCACTTATGTGTGCGAATCTCCCATATTTCTACAGTGCTGAGCCATGGCACATCACACGTTGAATATCATGAGATCCTGGCCCAGCGCAGCCCAGTTGCACTGCACCCAGGTTTGTGCTAATGCTCAGCGCAGTCTGAATATCCTGCCCTAACTGTTTAGAATCCTGCTTCAACTAGCACATTGCTAATACTGGCAAAAGGATAAGATATTGTTGTGGATCTGTATAGGAAGTTGTTTATCCCATCCCATTATTTGGTATCTATCTACCTTCCTATCCATCTGTCCATTTTGTTTATTTAAAACATTGCACCAGGAAAGACATACTAAGCTGGTATTAACTCATTTTAGATGTGTCCGGGGAGGTAGAAAAGGAGATTGCTGTACAAAACTAAGATGCAATGTTCAGAAAATGCAATAATATGATAATAAATAAAACAAATGAGCAAATCACAGGCAGTTCTTCAGAGTAGAATATAAGCAATTCAATAACTGCAGGAAAAGTACAGGAAGAACAATATGTAGTATCTATTTACCATGGTGGTTTCGCTGGCATTTCTACCTCTGACCGTAACCAGTCAGTGAAAGATTTGGTGAATCAATATTTCTGCTACTCTGCATCATGCTGTTTGAAGTGTTTCACGTTTATGAGGTCAACAATCAGTGCTGGGTATCCTTTCCTGTCCTTGTCTCTGTAAGTGTGTTTGTCATGGAGCATAATGATTCTGATACTAAAATGCAGCCAGGCATCCTCAGACAGTATATTCAATGCCAGATTGTGGAGGTGCTAACACATTGATAATTTAAATATGAAATTTAAAACGGATTACTGTATCTGGTTATTAGTTGTTGAGCTAAACATTATATTTTGTTTGTTTATGCAGGTCATTCATTTGATCCAAGAGGAATTATCCTCAACACCATAGGAAATGTGATGTGTTCCATTTTGTTTGGAAGACGTTTTGACTACAGTGAGAAGACATTAGAAACAATCTTCAAGCTGATCAATGAAATGACAGAGCACATCGGTAGTTTTTGGGAGAGGTAAATGCAGATTTTCTCTTTTCCAGTGTAGTCTTCATGGGTTTAAGTTTTTACACTGTATTTTATTGCTTTTCTAATAAAATATTTAAATACAAAATAGAGCTGAAAACAATCATCATGCAAAGGAAACACAATGTTAAATTAAAGGTAGTACACCCAAAATCCAAACAAAAAAAAACATGTAATTCACATTGCTGTTTTCAGTGTGACTATTTCTGGTGTTCTTTTTCTAGTTTCTGTATGAAGGTTTTCTTTCTGTTTTTATCTGGATGTTTTATGAATGGGGGCAGCATGCAGACTTCTTGTAGGACCCTGCAATTCCCAAGAATATCCCTGAATGCCTCTGGGAATGATGTCAGGGAGAATCATCATGCAGATGGAAGATCTGGAGGCTGTCATGGTGCAGTCAGACCTGGACATTGTGGCCATCACTGAAACCTGGTGTAATGATAACCATGACTGGGAGTTGGCCATACCTGGCTACAACATATTCAGAAGAGACAGAGCAGGCAGGAAGGGAGGAGGAGTGGCACTGTATGAAAATGACATAAGGGCCACAGAGATCCAGGAGGAACAAATGGGGAGAGAGATACTGTGGGTTAAGCTGGAAAGGAAAATGGGGCCAGCCATCCACACAGGTTTGGTCTATAGACCACCAGCCCAGGAGGAAGAAACAGATGGGGAGCTGATCCTAGCCATCCAGAGGATGGCAGACAAGAGTGAGGTAGTACTGGTTGGAGACTTCAATATTCCAGACATGGACTGGAGCATCCCAGCAGCAGCATCAACTAGGAGCAGATTTATCCTGGACTCCTTCAGGGTGCCATCCTCAAGCAACTGGTCATAAGAACCAACTTCGGCAGAAGGCAGTACTGGACCTTGTGCTCTGAAACAGGGACAGTGTGATGGGGGTAAGAGTGGGGAGCACCTGGGGAACAGCGACCACCAGTCACTGTGGTTTGAAATCACAGAAAGAGCAGAAACAAACCACAAACACGATCCTGGATTTTAGGGGGCAAACTTTGGGGAAAATGGGGAGATACTTGAAAGAGGCATTAAGGAATGGGGGCAGAATCAGGGGTTGAGGAACAGTAGGAAGTATTTAAAATGGGGATTACAAGAGCAACAGAATTATGTATTAAGCAGGTTAGCAAGAGGAAAGGAAGAGGAGACCATTATCGTTTTCCAAAGAGGTAGCAAAGAAAGTGAAAGCCAAAAAGATTGCATTCAGGCAATACAAAAAGACACAGTCAGAAGTGGATAGGGAGAAGTACCAGGAGAAGCAAAGGGAGGTGGGGAGGTCAGTAAGGGAAGCCAAAGCTCAGACAGAAGAACACATTGCAAAATCAGTGGGTAGAGGGACAAACCTTTTACAGGTACATAAGGAAAAAGAAAGGCAAAGGAGGGATAGTGAGACTGAAGGGGAGGATGTGGGCTGTGTGAGGATGACAACAGTAAAGGGCATATTGAACAGGTATTTCTGCTCAGTCTTTACTAAGGAAGAGGAGGTGATGGGACTGAATGGAGTACAAAGGGTGAGAATGGTGCAGAAATGGACACAAGTCCCTTTACACGAGAAAGGGTCCTGAAGGAACTGGAAGTAATAAGAGTTGATAAAGCAATGGGGCCAGATGGGGTGCACCAGGGTCCTTAAAGAACCAAGAGAGGTGGTGGCTGAACCTCTTGCTATCCTGTTTAGCCAATCACTAGAAACAGGGAGGTACCCAAAGACTGGAGGATAGCAGATGTAGTCCCCTTATACAAAAGTGGGAACAAAGAGAAGCGGGAACTACAGACCAGTCAGCCTCACCTCAGTAGTGGGGAAGATCATGGAAGCACTACTGAAGGAGAGATTGGTGGAAACATCTGGTTGTCAATGAACCACAAGACCAAGGCAGCATGGTTTCACCAGGAAAGGTCATGTCAGACCAACCTCATTGAATTTTTGACTGGGTGACTAGGAGGTGGATCAGGGAGGGCAGTGGACATGGCCTATCTGGACTTCAGCAAGGCCTTTGACACTGTGCCACATAGAAGACTATTGCAAAAACTGGGGAATATGGGTGTGGGCGGGACAGTAGTGTGGTGGGTAGGTAACTGGCTGGGCGGCAGGACACAGAGGGTGGTGGTAAATGGCTTCACTCCACAGAGGGAAGAGTGACCAGTGGGGTACCACAGGGATCAGTGCTGGGACGGTACTATTCAATATCTTCATCAGTGACATTGCACAGGACCTAGAAGGCAGAATTTCACTGTTCGCTGATGACACAAAGCTCTGTAACAGAGTAGACACACCAGAGGGTGTAGACAGAATGAGAAGGGACCTGCAGAAACTTGAAGAATGGTCAGGGTTTGGCAGTTGAAATTCAATGCAAGGAGTGCAAGATAATGCATATGGGGCACAAAACCCTGGCACAATATATCAGTTGAGGGTGAGGATATAGCATGCACCAAGCAGGAAAGAGATCTTGAGGTATCATCTCTGATGACCTCAAGGCAGGGAAACAGTGTGACAAGGCAGCAGGTAAAGCAAATAGGATGCTGGGATGCATAGGCAGGGGCATCACCAGCAGGAAAAGGGAGGTCATAATTCCGCTATACAAGACACTAGTGGGGCCACACCTGAGTACACTATGCAGTTCTGGAGACCTTACCTATGTAAGGACATAGACAGGGTAGAGAAAGTTCAGAGGAGGGAAAAAGATGGTGCATAGATTGCATCACAAGTCCTATGAGGACAGGTTGAAGGCACTGAACATGTACTCCCTGGAGGAGAGGAGAGAGAGGGATATGATAGAGACATACAAGTATCTTACAGGAGGAACAGGGTGCAGGAATGCACTATTTTAAGCGAAAAAGATGTTCCAGGACTAGAGGGCATGGGATGAAGTTGGAGGAGTACAATTCAGAGAAGCGTGAGGAAGAATTTCTTCACAGAACGGTGGTGGACAAGTGGAACACCCTGCCAGAGGAAGTGGTGGGGCTGAAACAATCACAGGATTTAAAAATGCATGGGATAGACATAAAGGAATTCTGAAGGTCGGGGTAAGGCAACAGACTTCCTGGAAAAACATAAACTGAACTTACAAACTTAAATGGGCAGACTGGTGGGCCATAGGCCCTTATCTGCTGACCTGTCTATGCATCTTTGTATGTATCTATGTATGGTATTTTTCCTTCTATAGGCTAGGTAATATATCAGTACATAATGCTTAATTTGAAAGTCGAAAATCTACACTGGTAAGGCAAAGTGATGGCGGTTTCAGTCAGGGCATGAAATAGAACTGTAATGCAATCATGTTCCAGATGGTTGCTTTACTTTCACTGAGGTATGACCAGGCAAGCTATCTGGACTTATTTTATTGCAGTTAAACTTCAGACTACAGCTGAAACTATTAATTTTCCTGCATTTCTTATCTGGCAGTTGGTTGGTTGAAACTTATGAATTCAGTACATTTGACCTTGACATACCTTTCTTGTGATGGTACTCTGTTGTTTGATCTGTGCTGATTTTTAAAATGCAGTTTAAGCCAATGGGATTTTAACAATTTTTAGCTCATTTTTATGCAAGTTCTGGACTTTAAATGTAACCCCACCCAGGTATCTGTTTCCATCTGACAGCTCTACCAGGTGGGTTGGGTTCAGGGAGAATATGTCACTCTGCACATTGGCTAGGTTTGGCTACCTGCACAGGGCACCCAAGTAACTCCAGACAAAGGAAGCAATAACTGTAATGTTCAATACCAGAAGTGGATTCTAAAGTGTGGCTTTTTATTCACATCCAACAGAATAAACAAAGCATAGATGACCCCATGGAGCTACACTCCTGGTAATACAGATTAAAGGAGACCAGAACACATCCTATTCACTTTAGCCCCAGACTCTGAAACACACTGGGCACACAGCCCGAACTTTATGCTGCTCTGGGTTTTCCCTGGTTCGGCCCCTTGCCAGTCACTTGGACACTTTCTATAGCATGGAAACATTTACTGGTGGCTCCTTAAACCACCTATGAGCACTTCTGCTCAATAAAGGAATATTCCTCATCAATCCCACATCTGGGTACTCTCCTCAGGCACTGGCCAAGCACCTGAGAGAAGCAACAGGTGTCCCAGAGCAAATCCATAGAGGTGAATTTGGTTACTAATGATGGGGGGTCTCCACCTCTCACTCCCATAATTCATACCAGACACTTCTCTGGACTGTAACATCTCATCCTTTAACACACTTTGCTGTGTAGATTCTTTTAAATGTATTTCACATTCAACCTACTGTCTTTACATCCCATTTGTGCTGGACTTAAACTTACTTAAAAAGTGGCCTTGTCCATTACTCGAGACCCCCAACAGAGTTAAACAGTCCAATCCCCATATCTTCCAAACTGTACTTGGCTGTCTTTTCCTGACCCCACAGTAACAGTCCTTTAGTTTCATCTTGATGCAGGTAAAACACATGACCCTTTAGCAGAGCAAACTCACCCTTTGGTTGCAGGTGCCCACAGGTGTTTCCTCCTCAAGGAGCTCTCTTCCAGAGCTTCTGGTGCCTCAGCACAAACTTAAACAATGCAGCTTCTTTCCCTAGCTGAACCAAGGGGTTTGCCCTGGAAGCAGGCTGATTCCTGCCCCAATCTCCACAGGGCTGGGGCCCTGAACCACTGAAAGCAGTTACCACCACTTCAATATGCTTTTCTTGTGTTCCTCTTTAGGTGGAAACACACACCTAAAAAACAAAAGTAGCTGTTTGACAGAGCTTAGAGCTCTGAGGGCCTGCTTACAGCAGCCCTCTTTCAGCCTGCACACTCTGCTGAACCCTTCAGGCTCACTTCAAATTCCCCAACATTCTACTCTAACACTAAACAAAACCTGTCAACTTCTCACTGGAGCACAGCGACGGACCCACACTGACATCTACACAGAAACGGTTGGTTGCATCTTTCCAGTCACCTCATGTATCTCACGGCATGATGGCAAAATAATCAATATTGGGACTCACTTCTCCGTGTATCTGGGACCTTCTCTGCCTGAACAATGGCACTCATACCACCAGAAGATCTGACCACCAACCTTTCCTTGTCCCTAGATGCTGGACTGCTCAGGGACAAAGATCGTTACATACCGTGCCCCTATCTGGTACAATGCCCTTAACCTGCCCTCCATATCCTCCACAACACTGGGAGCTTTCAAATTCATACTTTACACTCACCTCATAGCCTCCAGCTCCTGTGACTGCTTTGACTAAAGTCTCATCCCACTGGTGCACTTCATTTGTTTCACTCAACCACCATGGTCTCCTCTTTGACAAAGACAACCTGAGTACCACTAACCTGGTTCTGTCTGCTCCTAAACTTCTTATTTCTCCCGCTCTTCCCTCCTTGCCCTTGACACTGCCTCCGAGTTCCTTTTTCTTTTCTGTACATAAATGTTACTGTGGCCTTGTTAAATGGCTTACTGATTGTAACACTGTCTACTATGTTTTTGTACTTCATGACGTGGGACCTTTGTAAAAGAGCCTTGGCTCAAAGGTATTAATTCCTAGAACAATAAACTTCAAACTAAACTTCAAACTTCAAACCTCCAACTGCAACATTCCAGTGTGGCTTATGCAGCTGCGACAGTTCTAAATGATGTCATCCCTCAGTCTCAGCTGTGACTGAGAACAGAGTGAGACAGTGTGAAATCCATTTAACTGGAGTTTCACAGGCTACCTTCCTACCTACCACTAGGTCTTACTGGGATTCTAGTAACCCGGGTAACAGGGGGTTACACTCACCCCAGGCCAGGAAAATGACTGTCCACAGTCACTATTAACCCAACCTAGGCCATCCTACTCTATGTGTTACCTACAGAGAGGGATGATCAAGGCCCTCCTACCATGTGCTAGGCACAGGCAGACAACACTCAGGGTCTAGAGGTCTTCGGCTGATGTATCAGCCTCTACTCTACCCACTGACTATGGGTACCTAGTGGCTCCATAGAATTTTCCACAGCATAACCCTAATAAATCAGAACTGCTACCCCTACTGCAGGTCAGGGCCACAGCCTGTCTATCCCCCAGCCCTCTAGGGAAACTCTGTCTACCTCTAACTCAGAATTCCAAAACAAAACAAACTGGGGACCTCCCAGACCCTGGACACCATGCAACCACACACTAGAGCTAATACCATGCACTATGAATTGCTCCCACATTCCCACAACCATACCTGTGGAAGAAAAAGCTACCCACAGTAACAACAACAACAACAACAGTACTTTAAACTCTACACTCTAAGTACTACTGAGGAACTCTGCTGAGTCCCTCCTCCTCTTCTTATGTACTCTCCTCTTCTTATGTACTCTACTCTACTCTTCTTCTCTTCTCTTCTCTTCTCTTCTCTTCTCTTCTCTTCTTTCTTCTATCTTCTTCAGGAATACCTGCAAGAAAGAAAGACAACACACTCTAATCTGCATCCACAGTCTATCTACACCCTGCCATCTAAACACTGGAGAATCCCCAAAAATATTTTTTTTAGAAAAGCAGAAAAACAGTATAAAAATTAGAAAACAGTAGAAAACAATGTCATTATTTACAATACACCATATTTGTGGGATGGAGTGCCCTAAAAGTCCTATCTAGTGACCACAGTGCCCAAGGCAAGTCCATTAAAGAGTCTGTCCTGGCCGGACCTGGTGAAGCACAGTTCTAGCAGGCCAAAGTCCCAAGAGGAGAGTCTTTGAGGACAGTTCAAACATCTGGAGTCTGCTAGTGTAGGGTGTGTACTGCAGTGTCATAAGAATAGGAAAGTCTGGACTTACCAGTCCCTTGTAGAATGAAAATGGCACCCACCTGGTCCTCAGTCAAGACTCTCCTGGCAGCATTCTTCCAATACAGCATTCTTCCAATACAGCTGGCGGACATCTTCCGGGAAGCGACAGGTGGGCACATCTGGAATCTTGGAACAGGAACAAAAGGAAAACAGCTGGTCTGAAGTAATCTGATACCCAGGCGATAAATCAGGATACAGTTGAGCTGGTGTCCTCTCTGGATCTGAAGTCATCTGGTGGGCCAGTTGATGGATTCAGGAAATCTAGTACACTGTAGAACTGATGAATGTGGGACACCCTAGTTCCTGGGCGTCCAGACTGGGGGAACAACATAGGTACAACCAACGGCTGAAGTGGCAGCACTGGTTACCACTGCTCTGCTTTCCATTTGGTCAGGCATGGGCACATTCACAGGAAGGTCTTTGCACTGTGGCCAATAGCACAGCGGATCAGGTGCTTGAATTATCACCCCGCCTGAGTGCTCATAATTCACACTGTGAAAGGTTTCATGTCCCTCTCCATCCAAAATTCGAACAGTGTCCATAAACAGTGTTCTGTCTCTTTTCACTGGCTGTATTTGTCATGAAACATTCTGTTCTTGACATGCTTGTTGGCAACAGGATGTACACATTTCACTGCTTCTTTCCAAATCCAGGACTTCCTGCTTTTTTCAATCTCCTCCCAGATTCTCAGAGAAAAGGTAGGAAAGGACATCCCGTAGATTTCATTTGCTTTTCTGAACCGGTCTTTCCTCTTTACTAGCTTTGGTCAACCTGAGACCTCTGGCCTGGCTGGGTGGCCAGTCCTGGTTCTGCCAGCTACACATTCTTGATTGCACAAAAATGGATCCCTGGCTCTGTTCTTGCACATTCAGGCAGAATCGCCACTGCCTTTCCATGCATTCCTCTGAGGCAAGAGCTTGAGGCTGTGTACCAGTTCCTTTTCACAAGGCCACATAGGTTCCTCTCTTCTTTTCCTCACTGAGAATCTGTGCCCAAAGTGAGCAGTAGTCCTCACTATTGGGAGTGTCCACCTTTACTGGGTGTGGAGGTCAAAACCTTGCATTCAAAGGCCTCCCTCATCTCCTCTTCACCTATGAGACTTGGGCTGGGCCCCTCTCTCCAAGGGTCTACTGATGCTTTTCTTGGAATGCCTCTCTGCGACTCAGACTCTGAAACATCAGCACATTGTTCTGTCTGTAAATCTGCACCCTCTTGCTTTGTGTCGCACTCTGAGAATCCTTCTCCAACAGGCTCCACCTAGTGCTGTGTGCTGCCAACTACAAATTCTTGAAGTTTTGTCCATGGGAGCCAAACAAATCTTGGGCACTTTAAACAAACCATATTTCTTTAGGCACTCAGAACAGTGAGGTACCATGAAAATGTCCCTTCCAGCATTTAAGCACATCAAACATACTTGCACTGGACATCCAGGAATTGCCACATGAGGAGGCAGCTGTCCCCATAGTAACATCTCTCAATGTCCCTTAACTTGTTAACTTCTACTGCTATCACAGCCCGGACATGATCCAGGTAGTGGGCTGGTCTTGAACGCATGACTGCAGAGAAAAACAAACAATGCTCACTGTTATTTCAAGTCCCACATCACTGAAACTGTCTTTCTCTTTCAAAATGGCTCCTCTGTTGCTGTGTTTACGCATTTCCCCACCCTTAAATGGTGGCAGCAGCACTCCTACGCATCAACATTCTGTACTGGGTCAAGCCACTGCGCATCTGATTACACTCTACTGATAACTTTGCACAAACTGCACAAACTTGCACTGTTCTTTGTCTTGCATATTTATATGATTTACCATGGACTTTTCACCTGCTAAAGACATTGCTCTAGCTTACAGTCTCTTAAAGTCTCAATAATTCATAGCACAGGATTGCCTGTAATTCTTGCTGCATGTCTGATGCAACTCACAGTCTCTCTCTTGGCTTTGAAAATTATACTGATGCTGAACCTATAATTATGCTCGCAGTTGATTGCTTAGGAATTCTTGATTTTGCTGGTGAAACTTATCGTAGTCCTTTGCAAAGTGATTACACTGCTACACACAGATTCAGCTGACTTTTGGTGAAATCACACAGTTTAAGCAATTATTTCTGTTAGTATTCACTGTTATCAGTAGCAGTTTGCTGCGATGAAAAAACAGCCTGCAGCAAGTCTTGTAGGCCTCTGGAAAGAAACTGGTTGGCAGTCCTGCCAATTGTCCCTCTTAACACCACACTCACAGTCCAGTCAATCGAGATACGGGTAGAGGCAGATTTAAACAGAAAAGTCAATTTTTAAACTTTTTACAGCGCTTTCAGTCACTGCGGCGCTCCTCCTGGTAAGCCAGTTCACACACTCCACTCACTCTCTCTCGAATGCTGTGCAGTCGTCAAGAGTTGGCTTGGGGTGTGGCTGATTGCAGTTTCACCAATCATTCAACACCATGCAAATGAGCCTATTTTCCTCTTGTGCTCTTCTCTCACAGCGATCATTGAGCAAGCAAATCAAAACTCAAAATCACACTTTTTTTTTTCTTTACTCCATGGTGGGAGCCATTTCAACCATTTTCATGGCCATTAAGCACAACAGGTATCTCAGTTCACACAGAAAGCTTTTCCAACATCTAGGGCACAATTTTCCTTTTGCTACCAACAATTTTCCACACTTTTCTTTGTCACAAGCACTTTTAGAAGCTGGCAAGCGCTGTAAATTGATGCAGGACAAAGGCATACCTCTCAGGCTTTACTGCTCCAAGGACATTTTAATAGCAGCACATGGATAACAGCACACGGTGGCACATTAGTTAACATTGCTACAGCTTTCTGGGCTACCCACTGCCAGATAACCAAAATGCTACCGTTTGCCCAAGCGACCTTTCTTACATTCCTCCCTAAATTCCAAATCCAAATCCTCAGGGTGCCTCCAGTTTTGTAACCCCCACCCAGGTATACCATTTCCATCTGACAGCTCTACCAAGTCGGCTGAGTTCAGGGAGGAATATGTTACTCAACACATTGGCTAGGTTTGGCTACTCTGCACAGTGTGCCCAAGTAACTCAAACAAAAGAAACAACTGTAATGTCCAATACCAGAGTGGGATTCTAAAGTGTGGCTTTTATTCCATCCAACAGAATAAACAAAGCATAGATGGACCCCATGGGGCTACACTCCTGCTAATGCAGATTAAAGGAGACCAGAACACATCCTATTCACTTTAGCCCCAGACTCTGAAACACACTGGGCACACAGCCCGAACTTTATGCTGCTCTGGGTTTTCCCTGGTTCCTTTGCCAGTCACTTGGACACTTTCTATAGCATGGAAACATTTACTGGTGGCTCCCTAAACCACCTATGAGCACTTCTGCTCAATAAAGGAATATTCTCATCAATCCCACACCTGGTACTCTCCTCAGGCACTGGCCAAGTACCTGAGAGAAAGCAACAGGTGTCCCAGAGCAAATCCGTAGAGGTGAATTTGATTACTACTGATTGGGGGTCTCCACCTCTCGCTCCCACAATTCATACCTGGCCATTTCTCTGGACTGTAACACCTCATCCTTTAACACACTTTGCTGTGTAGATTATTTTACATGTATTTCACATTCAGTCTACTGTCTTTACATCCCATTTGTGCTGGACTTGAACATACTTAAAAAGTGGCTTTGTCCATTACTCTAGACCCCAACAGAATTAAGCAGTCCAATCCCCACATCTTCCAAACTGTACTTGACTGCCTTTTCCTAACCCCACAGTAACAGTCCCTTTAGTTTCATCTTAATGCAGGTGAAAACACATGGCCCTTTAGCAGAGTGAACTCACCCTTTGGTTGCAGGTGCTCCACAGGTGTTTCCTCCTCAAGGAACTCTCTTCCAGAGCTTCTGGTGCCTCAGCATGAACTTAAACAAAGGCAGCTTCTTTTCCTAGCCAGACCAAAGGGTTTGCCCCTGAAAGCAGGCTGATTTCTTCACCCCATCCCTCGCAGGGATGGGGGCTCTGAACCATTGAAAGTGTCTCCACCCACTCAATATGTTCTTCTTGTGTTCCTCTTCAGGTGAAAACACACACAAAAACAAAAGTAGCTCTCTTGACAGAGCTTAGAGCTCTGAGGGCCTGCTAACAGCAGAACACCTCTTTAGCCTGCACACATCTAATGAGCTGCTACAGACTCACTTCAAATTCCCCAAAATTTACTCTAACCTCCAACTGCAACATTCCAGTGGCTTATACAGCTGCTACTAGAACAATAAACTTCAAACTAAACTTCAAACTTCAACCTCCAACTGCAACATTCCAGTGTGGCTTATGCAGCTCGACAGTTCTAAATGATGTCATCCCTCAGTCTCAGCTGAAACTGAGAACAGAGTGAGACAGTGTGAAATCCATTTAACTGGAGTTTCACAAGCTGTCTTCTCTGCCTACCACTAGGTCTTACTGGGATTCTAGTAACCCCATGTAACAGGTAGGTTACATAAGAAAGTGCACGTTTTCAAACCGACCGTTATTTTTCTGATGAAGAATTCTATGTAATTGAAAGCTCAAGCTTCTATTTTTTATAACATCTGTTTTGGTCCAATGAAGGTATGAAATCATTTCTTTTTTCTGGATGTTTTGTCACAAGGACCAATACAGCAACATATCTAATTTTCTGTGTTAATCATGGCGCTCACCACATGTAGCATAAAATAAGATATCACAGTTCCTGTACCTTTTGCAGCAGGAATGGAGTTCCTGTACTTTTCCCACTGACACTGGAAGTGGAACTCTTAAACCAGCAATATAATGACAGTTTCTGCACCTGTGACCTGAAATCAGGGTTTCCAAACCAACATTTGACTTGTACTGAAGTGCTATTTTCCTAAAAATATTTCAATATATTTAAGAGAATCTCCTGGTGTCTAAGCAGATAGCTGTGTCTTCACACAGCCATCCTTCAGATTGAGGATCTTCATTCTGCATTTCATATTTGCCAGTGCCTGAGTTCCTGTACTTCTTGTCTACCGCTTGCACCACTGCTTGTCTCATGCCATAAAGTTTTAATTAGTGCATAGGATATACAACCTTCTGGGAACAGGAAACAGAGAGCAGAAAGCCTTGAAAAAACAGAAAACTCTGAAGGTTTTCTGCATTATGTATTCCTGTTCCCAGAGGGATGTACATCCTATACACCAAGGCCAACCCACCCGAAACTGAGGATACTATTTTAGACTGAGCCTGCAAATGATACCAGAAACAAGGATACAATAGCTAAAAGTATCCTGCTCCCCAACCTAACTTGTGCTGCTCCTGTCTTGCACGTATACAACAAAAACAGGAGTTTAGCAGATGCAGACACTCTATAATAAAATAGCCCACTTTGCTGCCTTGTCCCACCCCAGGAGGCACCACTGTGATGTGCAAGCCTCCCTAAAATGACCTTCACTTGACCATTGGACTCAATACCAACTGCTGTGCCATGCTTTCAAACTAATGGGTGACCCTCTGCCTGGTAGTCTTCCCTGCCTACCCGAACCCAAAGGGACTGGCAGAGTGCTCATGATCTCCAGCAGAAACTTACTGGAAGTGCCCAGGACTAGGACAACTGCTGGTAGCAGATCCTTCAGCCACTCTGCACCCTTGCTCTGGAATAAGCTCCTTCTGTCCTGCAGTCAGCCAGCTCCTTGGGCTCTTCCTGCATAGGGCTCCAAGAACAACTGTTAAATAGCATCAAGTGCACCTGCACTTGGAAATGAAAGCTAGGCTAAACAAGAATGTTGCAGGGACAACAGTTAACTCAAACTATATTTATTTATTTATTGAATTTTGTTTACCCAGTAGGCCCACTGGGACTAGAAGTCCCTCTTTCAGGGGCAGCCGGGGAGGGAGGAGGGATACAGATTGTAAGCAGTGGAAATTGAACCAGATTAAACTGTTGGTGGTATTTTTAGTGAATGGGAAATTTGGCCAGGACACTGGGGAAATTCCTACTCTTGTCAGTAGGGGGACCCTGTTGCTGTGGGAAGCAGTCATTCTGTTTCCTGCCATGGAGGGAAAGAGCTTTGCAAGGGGCTCGATAGCCCAGAGCCTTAAAGTACATGCTGTATCCAATTCAGATGGATCTGCTGAAGTGGCGCTGGGATGCACCTGTGAGGTGGCCAGCAAATTGCCCGATTCAGCTGTCCATTGGAAACTTCTGCAGTGATGGGTCTCAGCTTGGCTGAGAAACAGCATCGTTTAGAAGAGGAACTTCTTCGAAAGCGATCTGTTGGCACAGGAGCATAGGAAACTTGCCATGGAGGATGACATGAAGCAGAGGAGATCTACAGGTTCACCAAGTGCTTCTGAGGCAGCAGGGCCCAGCATGCTCCATTCAGCTGCAGAGAGGCTTATTGTGAGTGGCAGTTTGACTTCCCAGGCTTGGGGGACCTTGTGGATGTAACCTGGTCTCTGGAAAGAGAGCTGTGAGCGTCAGGCTGGATTCCAATATCAGGGGCAAAATGGAAGCTGGTTGAAGGAGCTTCAGCTCTTCAGAAGGATGCCCAGATAAGTACAGTGTCCATACCAGTTCTATCTTCTGTTGTTTTGAGTACAGGCTCTTCAGCTTCCCCTATCCCTCAGGCTACTTCTGATCCTGGCCTTCCTTTGGGGGAGTTATTAGATGGGGTGGCTGAAGATGAGGCTTCTTCCTCTGAAATACAGGGGCCAGCTTTAGAGCCCATTGATAAGCCTTCCTATGCTAGCCATTTTCAGCAACCTCTAGAACTGGCTAAGCATGCCCGCCATCCGTTTGCGCTATGTGGGTCCCAGAGATAACCCCCGACAGGCTTTATGTTATGAAGACACTGTTGAAATGTAGTATGGGTTTTCCCTCTGAAGTTTACACTTTGATACGTGTTCCTGGTGAGTTTATTTTTGATATCAGTTTCGCACTCCCTGCATTTTGGAACTATTTTGGAGCCATTATTTAAATCTGAAGACTAATCCTTTATGGTCAGACTTTATCGTGTTGCCTTTTCAAAACAGCCCTTTAGGGTCATAACGATCCTGTTCAGAAATGAAGGGTTAACATTGTAGATATTGTAAATTGGTTGTCTAAAAAATGTGATATCCAGGGAATCCTGTTCATATCCTGGATGCAGAGGGTTTTTGGAATGGGGGTTGGAAATTTAGGGTAAAACTCCATTCCGGATTCTGACTTATTACATCTTCCCAATTGTTTTTCCTGGGTAGAGATAAGGGGTTCCTTTTCACCCAGGTCAACCCAGAATCTGTTTTAAGTGTGGGTCTCGGACTCACATAAGCACCTTGTGTGGAGTGCTTAAATGTTCTTATTAGGAGACCGGTCACCCTAGTGCCCATTGCTTTCAATCTTCTAAATGTAATCTCTGCAGTGAGGTGGGTCACACTTTTGAATCTTGCCCTTGGCTGCTAAAACACAGCCAAGCAGAATTTGGGGTTCAGGATCATTATATCCGGTGGCTGTATGGCTTGGCCTTTCTGCTGGGGGTAGGTTGACAGTGACTGCTCCCCTTGGCTGAGACAACATTGATTGAGGAGCCTGATTTGGTTCCTGATAACATAGATGTATCTACAGTTGGCGCTTCTGAGGTGTCTGATCTAGAAATTGGGGATTACTAGCCTTGCTCCTTTGCCATCTGATTTAGGCCTCGGGTGATAGTTTTATTATGGTAAGTGGAAAGAAGGGAAGCCTGTTAAAGGGAAAAGTAAGTTGGGTAAAAACCACTGTGCCTATTTCAACTTTTCTATAGCTGACCCTAATAATTTTGAAGTTTTGGTGGAAGATCAGAGGTGGTCCAGAAATGGTCCAGCCTTCTGCACCCCCACCTCTACCTGAGCCTCAGGAACCTGCTGAAGCCATTCAGACCCTAGGCCTCAAGATTGCAAAAGTGGTAGGATAACAAGGGTGTCTAGTAAGGTAAAGTGAATTTATCCCTAATGCATTTCATGGCTCCTTTTCACTTTCAGTGGCCACTTAAATGCAAACAGCATTAAATCTCCTGTTAAGCATCAGAGCACTTATTCTCATTTTTACATGAAAATTTGGATTGTGTTTTCCTTCAGGATATTCGTTTGCACTCTCCTGTGGAGTTGAGGCTGCCACTACTGGTTGATTGTGGGGGATTGTTTTTGGTCACTAGGAAGGGATTTGTGTAGTGGGGTTGGGATTTGTTTTTCTCTCTCACATTAAGGTGATTCATCATATAGAAATTCTGACAGGCAGGGCCTTAGTTTTGGATATTAAGTGGGTTTCTCTGCCTTTGCAGTTGCTAAATGTTTATGACTACAATCTAAATTTGATAGGGTGTCTCTTTTAAATCTCTACCCTTTTATGCACCTCTTTTTAATTATTCTTGGTGGGGACTTTAACTCTTCATTACCCTCCCGGTTTCTCCTGTGAGTAGGAAGAAGGTGTATTGTGATGTGGCTAGCTTGTCACAGCCTCTTGTAGATACTGGCCTGGTTGATGCTTTTAGGCCTACTACTGCTGGGTTTGGGAATACCTATTTTGTGGATCCAGAGCTTCCAATTGATTATTTTTCCTTTCTCCTGGGGTTGTTGTGCAATCACAATCTTTACAGGAGGTAGCTACGTCAGATCACAAACTACTTAGATTGGTTTATGTGATGTGCCAGAGGTCCGAAGGGCTGGGTCTTTGAAATTGAACACTGTATTACTAGAAATCCCTTGTGTGGCTGGTGGGCTACATTTCTTTTTTGACAAGGCAGTCAGTTTTGTTCTTATATGATGATTTAATACTTGGTGGAGGATACAAAAGTGAGTAAGAACCTACTTTAAAGTTATAGGTCACTTAAGTGGGAGGTTGCAGTGTGATGGGCTTCAGTATCTCCAAGGCCGGCTTCACTTTTGGTCTGCCTTTGCCAGCATCTGGGATCTGACTGCCTGGATCAAATTAAGGGGTTGAAAGTGGAGTTGCCTAGATTACAGTCTCAGGTTTTGCAGGATATGGAGAGGAAGCATAAATATGGGGTTTGTGGGAAAAGAAGGACACTTTACCCTCGGAAGCTCTGAAACTTGTTAAAGAATCTCTAGGCATGCTGTATTTAAATACTACAGAAGGTGGGCATGTCACAACAACTAATGGCACTTTAGACACTATACATACTTATGCTTCTGCCTCCTTTAGGAGTAGATTGCTTTAAGAAGCTTCTATTTGTGATTGGTTTGTTAGCAGACCAGTCCCTGTCTTGTCTCCTGATGAGCAGGTTAATTTGGTACAGCCTATTACAATGGAAGAGTTACAAACTGTTATTTGGTCTTTAAAGTCAGGCATTACTCCTGGATCTGATGGGTTACCTCATGAAGTTTATAAAATCCTGTGGGAAGTTTTGGGTACTGACTTGTGTCAAGTATTGAATGCTGGGTTGCAGGCTGGGGCTCTTCCTAAGAGCATGTTACAGGTGTATATTCTCTTGCTTTATAAAAATATGGGAGATCGTGGGGATCTAGCTAACTGGAGACCTTTGTCTCTTTAAATAGAGTTATAAGATTCTGATGAAAATCTTATATATTCGATTATAGGGGTTTTAGGTTCTTTACTACATCCATCACAGTTTAGTGGTGTACCTCATCAGAAAGTTCAGGATGCACTGATTCTACTCAGGGAGCTTGTTTCTAAGGGAGCATCTGGGGAAATATTTGGGCATCTGGTTTGTTTAGATCAGGCCAAAGCTTTAGACCAGGTGGAATATATTTATCGTTGGGAGACCTTGTGGGTATAGGTTTTCCTTACAATTTTTGGGCTGGTTACAAACTTGTTATAAGAGCATCACTCTACTGCCGAGCATAAATGGCTGGTTGGGAAGGAAATTGAGGTGCATGGGGAGTTAGGCAGGTGTCCACTTAGCCTCTTGCTTTACGTGCTCTCCTTGGATCCTCTTTGCATGCCTTAAATAGAAAGGAGGATATTATTGGGCTGTCAGTTGGTTGTATGGATCCGCAGATAGTCTCAATAGCATATGTGGATGCCTTAGTTCTGATTTTATCAGATAGGACTTCTGCTGTTGCAGCACAGTTGTTGTTACAATCCTTTTCTCTCATGGCTGGTTCCTCCATCAATAAACTTAAAAGTGGGATATTACCTTTATGGTATGGGGCCACTGATATGCACCGATTTGAGATATGCCTATTGAACCTGGGTATAGGAGGGTTCTTGGGGTTTAATTTGGGGTATGGATGCCCAAAGGCACAATTGGGATAGGCAATTATTGGAGCTCGTAACAGAGTGATGCTCTGGAATAAAAGCCAAATGTAGAAGCTAGCTAATTTGTCTGATTAAAACTTTTTGTTGCCATATTTTTGTTTATAGCTGCAGTTTTCACTTGGTTTCACTTGGTTTCAAAGGACAAAGAAGGCTACTGCCCATCTAGATTGTCCCCACCACATCGGTGGGATAATTATACCTATAGTTGTTAAACTCGAGCCAGCAATCCAGCCCCTTCTTGAAGGCTGTATTGAGCGACTTTCTACTAAGTTTTGTGGGAGGAGATTCCACACTTTGGGGCTCTTACAGTAAAGTAGTTTAACCTTTTTGTTGTTTTAGCTTTAGATACAAATATCTGGTTGTTATGATACCGAGGTGACATCCAACTGGTGGAGAAATGTAAGCCACAGTGGTGCATTAACTCTTGAGAAGTCCGGATTTTGTACAATAGGAGAAGGTCACCTCTAGTACGTCTTGTGTGAGTGAATGTAACCCTGTAACTCTTAATCTTTCCTTGTAGTCAAGTCTTGATACATAAGGGACCATTTTGTGGCCCTTCTCTGCACCCTCTCAACCCCATCAATGTCCTGCCCCAGATAGGGACTCCAGTAGGGGGATCCATAGTCCAAATGGGGTCGGACATAAGCCCCATACAGGGGTTATGCATTCCGCGCCCTAGACACAAACGAATATTGAATCCGAGTGAGCAATGCATTAGATTTCGGCTATCATCCTGCAGTGATCACTAGATGATAATTTGTCATTAGTGATTACCCTGCAATCTCATTCTAATGGCAACACATGAAGGGTAACACCGTTCAGGAAATAGGTCTGTCTAGGGTTATTCTTACGAAGTGTACAGCATGACACTTGTCTGAGTTGAGTGTCATTTTGTTCAAAACCGCCCATTCTTGATGGATTTTAAATTGTTCCTCATGGAATCCCAGTTTATCGATGTAATTACAGGGCCACACAGCTTGGTATCATCAGTGAATTTTGAGAGAACAATTTTGGGGCTAGCCTGCAGATCACTAATAAAGATGTTAAACATTCTTTGGAATCCTCTCTTTATGGTGTGTTTTTTCTTAGTTTATGGGGCAGTAGATTGAACCGGTGAGGAGGGTGTCACCTATTTACCTATTGGTGAAGGGGTTTGGGAATGTTAAATCCGTAGTGTTCCTGCATAGCATTTTATTTTTTATAATTTAGTTCCATTGCTTAGAGGATGTTAAGATCTGGTCCCCGTGGGTGGCTGATAGTATAGATCCCTTCTCAGGCATTGGGATCCTGGTTACTTTATGGCTCATCAGGTTAGGCTATGTACCTTAGCTAGTCATTTCCAAGCAATGTTTCAGAAATTGAAATCCTGGCATGTTGTTAAGAAATCCCTTCTTCTCCAATCATGTCAACAATTTTACTGTACTGTATTACAAGATTTCTTATTGTAGATCACTGAGCTCTGCCTGCTTGGGCTGTGTGTCTGGGTGTTTGTGTTGTCTCTGTCAATAGTTTAGTTTTGTGGATTTTCATGTGTTTTGGCTGGAGGAACTAGACCATTCTTGGATATGTGATCTATGAAAGTTTCCTGGAATAAGAAACTGGAAAACATCACCAGCAGATATTGGGATTCTCATGATAAATCAACTTTTTGGCAGCCATCACAATCAAAGTAAGTACAGCTAGAAATTCTACAAACTCTGACCTGGGAGTGCAAACTGAATCCACATTTCCGTCTGCTTTGCTGCTAAAGGAACTGCATGTCTTTGAGAACCATTCACAACTATTTAAACTAAAGGAAGACCCTGACAAAGGGTTTTAGCTTCCTGCATATGCCCCAGGCCTGTGTTCCTGGAATTTAACACATCCTTTGTCTTGTTACCATAGAGCAAACAGTTTACTGGTTATTTTCCTGTGGATTTGATTATTTTACATCATTTGGCAATGGGGCAAATCCTCCTTGGTGGCATACCACCGAAATTGATCTGTCCCTGCTCATGTGTGAGCCTTGGGCACATCTATCCAAATTGTATACAACTATTCCAATGTTGCATTTTCGACATTACCACCTGGCATACTACTGTTCAAAAAGAAACACAACCTCTCGCTGACTGAACTCTGCCTATGCACCCTGAAACTTGTACCTCCTCCTGCTGCTATCAGGGACTGTTCACCCTAACCCTGGACCAAACACCTCCAACCAAAACAAACCAGCAGACACTCTCAATCATGTGCCTGAACATCTGCAGTTTACTTCTGAAGCTTGATGCACTGCAAGCCTTTACCACCCAACACAACCCGGATATTCTGTCAGTAGTTGAAACTAAGCTCACCCCAAAGATTCCTGACCAGGCAATGACTCTTTCTGGCCACAATGTCTTCTGGGTTGATCGTAAGTCCAAAAGAGGTGGAGAGTATGCCTTATATGTGAAAGACACTTTCTGAGGACACCCCATTGATTCCAATCTTCCAGCAACACCTGCTCAGATTCTTCCCATCAGACTCCTATTAGGCACCCACAATAAGGCCTTCACAGTTGTCACTGTTTACATACCTCCTAAAGAAAAGGGACCTGGTCTAACCGCTGTCCTTGACTTAGTCAAATCCCACCCATCGGACTCTGAAATCATCCTTCTTGGTGACTTTAACATTAATTGGCTCTCAGCTGAATGTGGGTCATTTATGACCTGCTACATCAGCTAACCTGACTCAAATGGTTGACTATGCAAGCAGAAAGAACTACAGAACTGGGACCTGAACCCTACTCGACTGGATCCTAATCAACCACCCCTCTCGGATCACGAAAACCTCAGTCCTCCCTGACTCACTCAGTGACCACGCTCCCATCAGCTGTACCTGGTCAAACAAATTCTATAAGCCCCTCAAAAATCATCACCAGCAGAGTCCTACCCCATGGTCAGCTACCTCACCAAATCACACCTCAGTCTGCAGGACTGGTCCCCATCTTCTAGGCAACAGATACTAATACTGCACTGGAGCAATTTATTAACATTTTCAATGAAGCCTGTAATAAATTGGCCCTCTCAAAAAGCGTAAAGTTAAATCGCTTAATAACCCTTGGCTGTCAGGAGACCTCCTAAAAAACTTAAATCCAGGGACCACCTCTGGGAACAGGCTAGAAACTCTGGTAAGCAACTCGACATCCAGAATTATAAACGGTCACGAACGACGTACCAAATCCATTCAGCAACAAAATCTGACTACTATAAAATGCCCTCACTAACTCCTGGGGAAATGGGACAGATTTCTGGAAAAACATTAAAGATGTCACTGGGAAACAGTCAAAATCTTCACCGAACATACTCAACATAAATGGGCACACTACACTCGACTCTAAAACTATTACGAACACTTTTAACATCACTTTCAATGACAGCAGTGTTCTCCTCTCCGACTTCTTCCAAGACGTGTCAACTCCCATCCCCAACTCTTCCACCCATGCCTGTCACCCACCTTTCTACTTCAAAGCACTAAAGAAACATCAAGTCCGAAACTACATTGCCAAAGCCATCAGCAAATCTAGAACAAGCAATGACACACTTGACCTCAAGCTACTGGCCCTAACGCGCAGTGCTTGGGCCCCTCACCAAGATCTTTAATCTCTCTCTTTCCTCGAGCCAATTCCCAGACAAATGAAAAATGGCCACTGTTACCCCAATTCACAAAAGTGGTGATAAGGCTGACCATGCAAACTTCACGCCCTATCTCCATTCTGCCTCCCCTATCAAAGGCACTGGAATGTATAGTAGCAGACCAACTTACGAGTATCTGGACAATTATAATATTCTCTGTAAACAGCAACATGGCTTTAGAAAAGTTCACAGTACATTCTCTGCCTTACTCAAATTCACCAGCTCCATTCACAGCTCCCTTGACAATGGACAACTAACTGGTGCTATTTTCATCGCACCTGACCAAAGCCTTCGATACTGTCCACCACTCCCTCCTGCTGAGCCAACTAAAAATGCTGGTCTCTCCAATGATTCAATCTCTTGGTTCAAAAGCTATCTTGAAAACCGCACCCAGTGTAAAATTGGAGATGTGCACTCTGATTCCAGACCTGTCCTCTGAGTCCCCAGGGTTCAATACTGGGCTCCCTACATTTCAGCCTGTTCCTTAACACCCTACCAGACTCCTGCACTGAACATATCACCCTGTATGCCGATGATGCAGTAATTCTTGCCACACACCAGGACCCAAAAATTACAAGAAAATCTCCAACTCGGCTTCTCCTTGGTTGAGAATTGGCTCTAAAGCACAAACTTATCCTTAATAAAAAAAAACAAAGGCCATGATCTTCTGCAGCTCCCATAATAAACATAAGCACTTCCAACTCTCCATTATCACCAGACAAGGTGCGCACTGGAACAAGTCAAAACTTTAAATACCTTGGAATCACCCTTGACCCTCACCTCTCCTGCACTGCCAACATTGACCATGTAGCCAAAGCAGCTACTTCCCTGCTAGGCCTGCTATTCCATCATAGGAAACACCTGACACCTGAAGCCCTCACTGTCACTGTCCAGAGCTCCATCATATCCATCATTGATTATGGCATTATCATTTACGGCTCTGCTACAACCACCGCACTCAAATGTGTATCCACCACCCTCAACAAGGCCTGTTGACTTGTCACTGGCTCTCAACGCCTAACTCACACCTGTGACCTCTATTCTCAAACTGGATGGTTGAATCTTGCCAATCAAATAAAACACCAAACTTGTACTACTATAGAAAATCTTGCTGGGCCTTGCCCCAGGTCTGTGCCCTCATACAACCCAGAATCCACACCCGACATACCAAGGTTGAAACCTCAGCTTCTGCAAGTCCTGCATCGCTGCACAACACAAGACCAAAGATCCTTTGTTTACCGGCTACTAGTTGGTATAATGGTCTTCCCAGCAACATCTCATCTTCACTATCGCTCAGCACTTTTAAGACTGGTCTCCGCCTAACACTGACTGCCTCCAACCTCTGTGACTGTTGTGGCTAAACATGTCTTTGGTTCCATAGCTGAAGATGCCCCTTTGGACCCACATCTACTCCTGCACTTTGCCAGCACCCCTTCCTATCTTCACCTCCCCGCTGGCCCATGACAAATGCCACCCGGCTGCACTACCTCTATTCTTACCCGCCTTCCGCCTTTCCTCTCTCAGCCCCCAACCTACCTCCCGTTCACTCCCATCCACTTACTCTCCTGATTTCACCCTCCTCTTTCCCTTTCCCTTCCCCAAAGTTTCACCTTATTGTTCTTTTTCATCTATAAGACTATGTGTTGTTTTTTTTGTTGTTTTAATTTTATAAGCTGTTATCTTTGCTTATGATTGTCTCAATTGTACCAATGATGTGGAACCTTTGTAAAAGAGCCTTGGCTCAAAGGTATTTGTAATCCTAGAACAAATAAATAAATAAATAAAATAAAGATCCCTGGTTTCATGATGTATCTATTTCTGCACAACATTCTAAGCTACAATTATTGGTGCGTAAGAGAGTTTCTAGGCACATGTGGGATTTTTATGGCTTTGTCTTCACAAAAGATTGTAGGTGAAGGGTAACATGAGGCATAAAGAACTCTCAGAGAGGTTTTGTCCCAGGAAGAAACTTGTATGGGGTGGTTGAAACAATGCAACATTTTTTTGAATTGTCCTTTTGTTGTTTTATTCTGGTCCCATTTTCATGTGTGGCCACTGAACCCTTTTCAGGGTTCTTCGCCGAGATTTGGGTGGAAGGGGTCCTTCGGGCTCCTGGGTTATTTATGATGTAGTTACAATTCGCCTGTTAATGGGTCATATTGGTTTCAGCTGTGGCAGGCTTGGTGTAATCTAACACTCAAGCAGCAATTACTATCCAAGTATCAGGTTGTCTTTAACATTCGAAAGCAGTACTTGGTTGGAGACTACAAGAAAGGAAGAAGGGGCATCCTGAACTGTATAAACTATGGTGGAGGAAAATGACCTGGCTTAATACAGGGTAAGGTTGTTGTGGTATGTTCCTGTTCCTCTGTTGGGTCTGGGTCAGGGTAAATACCTAAAGAGAGGATTGGATCCCCTTTGGTTATGATTTTGGGTGATATATACAGTTTTGCATATGATGCTTGTTTGCTCTAATTTAGATTCCTCTGCTCTTTGTGGGGGTATTTAGTAAATTCTGGCTCTATTGAGCTGCTAATACTAAAGATTTGTTGCTGAAGAGCTGCAGCAAATACTTATTTTTGTTTATTATCTACTCTAGCTTATGATTTGTGTGCAGTAATACTATTTTATTTATTTTGCTGATGTATTTTCTTACTCTTTGAGGGGGAGTTGGCATTTGTGTTTTTGTTACTAGACCACTGTTAACTTTTGGACGTATGCTGTAATACTTATTTCTGTTTATTCTTGTTTTATATTTTGATTTGTATGCTGTATCACTATTGTATGTATGGTTTGCTCTCCAGTTATTCTAAAAATTCTCCTACTTTCTCGAGAAGTGCTATGGGATGTTTAACATCTACCTGAACTACCACCAATCCAAGCAGATGGGACCTCTGTTTAATGTATCATCTGAAAGACAGCACCTCAGAAGTGCAGCACCCCCACCCTCATGCTGCACTACAGTGTCAGTACTAGGATATTAACCCAAGTGGTAGATGTGGGAACTGAACCCACAGCCCTCTGATCTCCAGTCTCAGAGACAAGTGTGCAAAATTACTCTGAATATTTATGTGAGGGCTTAACCCACTCTTTGTGCTTCTAATCTCTATATCTATCAATGTTATGCATTAACTGACCTGTACTAAATTACCCCATGCTAGTGTCTAATCATTATGTTCAATGTCCCATATAAATTAAGTTGATTTACCTATACCAAGGCGATGTCTACAGTGCCAACATCCCTGACAGCGACAGACACAATGCCGAGTGTCAGCATTGTACTGTCAGTGATGTGTGTTTTCTTTGGGGAATATGCCCCCAAACCCTGCATGTGGGCAGCTCTGCCAACACCCCACCCCATTTTCTAAATATACAACTCTTAGCCAGAGTTGTCTCAGGGTGGGCAACACACTGGGAGATGCAGTGATGGTGCGCAGTGGGGACCATCACAGCGACCCAACATTTTCTGTCAAATTGTATCGCTGTGATGGTCTTCTTGCTGTGGCAGTCTCGCTGTGTGGTTAGTACACCAATTAAGTTGTTCACCTATAAATGTATAACAGCATGATCTCACGCACTCCTCACACTGTCACATGACCTTACATGTAACGAATTTTGGGTTGCCCTGAAAATGGGATCCTTGGTTTTCTGTGGGCCTACCAGGTTAACAAAATTGAATAAACAAAAATAAAGTAAAACTTTATTGCACTGAGACAAGGACTTTGATCTCTTATTTTCTGCTATGTGTGGCAAGTGCTGTGATTGCTTTCAACAGTTGTAGTATTATCATTCAGCACCCTATATCCTAGTGTGGCTCTGCCTTTGCTGTCATTTCTTATCTGGCTGTTGTACTTGTAAATTGCTTCTCAATGGGCTGCCTTCCTCCTGTCTGCTGTGAGAACCCTCTCTAAGGCCCTCAACCACCCCTGATTTGCTACCCTCCCTCACGGCTGACTTCTTCCTACTAACTGCCATGAAAAGACTTTCTAAGCCCCCAACCAACTTCAACATGCTTCCTCCTCCCTCCCTTCCAACTACCTTCCTACCTTCAAAGGGGAGAGACAGCCCTCTGCAAGTGCCTCAGTGTCCTGCTCCCCCAGCTGACTGCTATTTTCTCTGAAGCATGAGAAATCAAATGCTGGACACCTCTCGACATAAATGTGCCACCACTTTTTAAGCTGCCAGCACTTTCTGTAACTTGTGCATACGTGACATTTTAATTTAGCATGGCATAGTAAACAAACTCTGGCAAGAGCAGGTACAGCTGCAGTTGAGGTCATTGGTGGAACATGACACTCTCCACCATGTCCAAAATGGCTGCCGGAGTTCACTGTGCATGCATGACAACTGGAGTATGCACCGTGGCTCTAGCACTCATCTTGTATGCAGCGAACTGTGCCACCATGTGGTTGGAGTTCAGTGCGCATGCACGAGTCATCGCACATGTGCAGAGAGCTCTGGTGGCCTTCTTGGACATGGCAGACAGTGTTGTGTTCCACTAGTGACCAGTAGACAAAATAGTATGTTGGACTAAAGTGATACCTGTTCACCTCCACTATTTACAAGTCTATTCGTTATCCAGTGAGATCCCTTTACTCTACTATGCTCACAAGATGTCTGAATGGCTACACCAACTACAGCCATAAAGGGGCTGTAGCTTATAGTAAATTGCTCTTCTGAGCATAGTGAGGTTTGTCTGCATTTACAATAAGCAGCATAAGTGCATTTACTGTTGTAACAAAAAATTAAAACCATAATCCCGAGCATGCACTCCAGCATGTGGTAGCATATGATGCAGGCGCACATGCTTGGGATCACCAGCTGAATTTTCTGATACTAATATGCACATTTACACTCCTAGTATAAGCACAGACAAATGTAGCATGCTCAGAAGAGAAATTACTGTAGCATTAGCTCTATTTTACTATGCCTTGAGAACTAAAAACTCATATATGCACAAGTTACAGGAAGTGCAGGTAGCTTTATTGTGGTGGCATGTTCATCTTGTGAGGGGATCCTGTCATGGACACACTAGCCACAAACACATTATAGGAGTAGGAGAGCCTGGCACGGTTGTGCGGATGTCATTATATTGGCAATATAAGATCAAGCAGGGCTGGCAACCAGCTGAATATGGTAATGTAGCAGCAAGCGTGACCTTCTCAACCAGACATAAGACAGAGGTACAACTCATTTCTGTATGCAGTGGGCCACATGAGCAGTGTTCTGTTTTGCAATTTAATTTATTAGAAGAGCATACACATGTCCTTTTAGGTTTACTACTCCTTTAAGTTGCATAGGAACCTCTAACAACTTCAAGATCACCTAATGAAAAGAGGAGAAGGATGTACTATCTATGTCCGGGATGGTCTTGAGGACATGCCCTACAACTACCTTCTACCAATGGCAATGATCAAACACTTGCCATTAAAGTATTTCTGGTGCACACAATAAAACTGTCACCATATTGTCAGTCTATATTCCTCCCAAACAGATGACTGCTGGCTTTGACACTCTCCTTTATTGCCTTGGTAGCCTAAGTCTTAACTCTGAAGGAATAGTGCTCAGTGATTTCAACATCAGTTGGCTTGCCCCAGATGTCACCCCTTCAGGGACACAAAGTCTGCCATTCACCTTGCACAGTTTGTCAAGCTGCCCATAAGGATGAACTATAAAACAGTAGCATTCACCCTACTGAACTGGGTCCTCCAACTGCCCCAACCACATCTCCTGCACCATAGTCCTTCAAGGTGGTCTAGTTACCACTCCCATCCTATTCAACTGGGCCATTTAATTATTCAGGCTCCCCACTAGAATAATCTCCACCGGGTCCTCAACCGAGGTCACCTTGACCTACTGAAATCTGACCTCCAATGTCTAGACTGGTCCCCTGTCTTCTCCTCCTGTGACATCAACACTGCCCTTGAACAATTCATACATCTATTCAACATGGTGTGTGACAAACATGCTCCCTACCGAACAAGGAAAATAAAAGGCTGCAATAATTATTGGATCTCCCAGATTTCATTGAGTTATTAAAAACCAGGGACCACCTGTGGCTCAGGGCGGGACCACAGGAAGCAGGTTGACATTCAGAACTATAAACATGCAAGAAACAAATGCACCAGAGCAATCCGCACTGCAAAAAGTAACTACTACAAGGAATCCCTATCCGCTCTTGAAATGATGGCAGAAAGTTTTGGAGCAACCTCAAAGAAGTTACCAGAAAATCCTGTAAAATACCTTCCTCCATGCTGATCATCAATGGTGTACCTTCCACTGACCCAAGAGACATGGCTAAAGCTTTCAATGACATGTTTACAGACCTGAGCAGTGTCCTCCAGCATGATTACTTCTGTCTGACCATCCTCCAGCATGATTACTTCTATCTGACCAGCCTCCAGCATGATTACTTCTGTCTGACCAGCCTCCAGCATAATTGCTTTTGTCTGACCAGCCTCCAGAGTGATTGCTTCTGTCTGACCAGCATTTCTGATTCCACTTGTTATGCCATTCCACAACCCTCACATCCTTCATTTTACTTCAGAGCATCTCATCCCTGGAAGCCAGAAATACCTCCTCAAGTCTTGGCAGTCACGATCTAGTAGTGATTCCCTAACCTTAAGTTTACGCACTCACTCTTGAGGAGATCCTTATGCCCTTAACTCATATCTTTAACCTGTCTCTTAGGCATTCGAGTTTACAAAATAGTGGAAAGTGGCAGTTGTAACACCTGTGCATTAGAGTGGTGACCGTGCTGTGCATGGGAACTACTGCCTGACATCCATCCTTCCCCACTCTCAAAAGCATTGGAAAGAACAGTTGCTGATCAGCTGATTGAATACCTTGAAAATATCAACTGCAGTGCCCTGAGCAGCACGGGTTTAGCAGCAGGAATAGCACAATAACAGCCATATTAGAATTCACAGGCTTTATTCATCACTCCTTGGATCAAAGGTCACCTTGTCAGTGCAGCCTATATTGACTTAACCAAGGCATTAGACATGGTGAACCATGCCCTTCCAGTTGATCTGCTCTCTGCCTCTGGTCTCTCTGTCAACAATGCGGTGTGGTTTGATAGCTACCTGTGTGACCGTTCACAGCAAGTTAAGACTGGGAACATCCTTTCTGACAGCAGGCCTGTCTGCTCTGATGTCCAAGGCTTCATTCTGGGACCCCTCTCATTTAGTATCTTCCTAAACAAACTTCATCCTGTCTGCCAGGACAATATTTTGTTGTATGCTGATGACACTGTTATCTTCACTAGTGATCCTGACCTAAATCATTGGAGAGGCAGCTCCAGGAAAACTTTGCAGTGGTTGTAAGTAAGGCTGGGGAATACTGGGATGCATAGGGAGAGGCATCAATAGTAGAAAACAGGAAGTTGTTATCCCTCTGTACAGACCATTGGTTAGACCCATCTGGAGTACTGTGTGCAGTTCTGGAGACCCCATCTCTGCAGAGACATAGACAGGATGGAGTCTGTCCAGAGGAGAGCAACAAAAGCAGTGCAGGGTCTGCACCAGAAGACATATGAAGAAAGACTAAAGGAGCTTAATATGTTATCATTGAGGAAAGAAGGAGAGAGGGACATGATAGAAACTTTCAAGTACCTCAAGGGAATCAACAAAGTCCAAGAGGTAGCATCTTTCAGAAAAGAGATGTGCAAGAAAAGGGGCACAATTTGAAGATAGGGGAAAGCTCAGAGGTAATGTGAGGAAGTATTTTTCACAGAGAGGGTTGTGGATGCATGGAACAGCCTCCCTGAGGAGGTTGTGGAGTCAAGAACAGTGGGGGAATTCAAGAGTGAATGGGACAGACATAAGGCAGTCCTAGTGGGGTAGGGAGGAAGTAAGCTGTTGGTTAACTAGGATCTGCAGCTTATCTGTTAGGTAGGTAAATGGGCAGACTAAGTGGGCCAAGCGGTCCTTATCTGCCTTCAGATTCTATGTTTCTAAGCTTATAATGAACTACAAAATTGAAAATAATGTTGTTTTCCAGCCCACAAAGCAAACATAGCTTCCCACCCTTTGTCAATCACCAATGAAGTGGGCACTCTCCTGGAACTAGTTTAGCACTTTAAGTCTCTGGGGTCACGACCGACAGTGGGCTGTCATACGCCACCCATATAGATAACATCACAAAGGCAGTCAATTAGTGTATATGGCTGTAGCCTGAAGCCCTCAAATTAGCCATTCATAGCTCTGTGGTATCACTTATAGACTATGGGCTGTAATCTATGGGTTGGCCACAGAAAGGGCACTCTGCCGCATCACTGTTGCATAACAAAACCTGTTGGCTCCTAAGTGGCTCCACCCATCTGACCCATACCTGTGACATGTATGCCCAGCTGGCTCCTTTCAAGGGAAGGCTAATGTACCAAACATGTGCTTACAAAACAAAATAGACCTTGGAATGATGTCCCTGGGTTCAGGAGCTCCTCATCCTGTTCTCCAATCCCCAAGTGCAAAGAACATCATTTGCCCATTGGGCCCCGCTTTGGTTTAATGCACTGCACATCAACATCTCCTTGGCTCCAATGCAAGGCTCTTTCAAGCATCTGTTCAGGCAGTATCGTATTGCTTCAGCCAACTATGACTATTTCTACTAGGCATCAACAACTTTGACCCCCTCCCCTGGTCTCTGTTACTACTGGTATACCACTCCTCCTTTCTAGCTGTCACCCTTACCTTCCCACCCATCCCCTCATCCCCATTCCCTCACATCCCCTCCTCCTCAAAAGCTATCTGGCCTCATCCCTACCCTTGATCTACCTCTCCCTGTCTCTGCCTCTGTCCTGCTACATTATCCCATACAAAACTTTATTGATTCACTTGGGTAACCCATGGCATACATTGTACAGTGCCATGTTCTGCAACTTGCTTGTCCTTTGTGCTTCTGTGTACACCTTCTTGATATGCTTGTATAACCATGCAGTTTCTTTTACCTTAATGACTTTGCTTTTGTATTCTCTGTCATCTGTCAGTAGTTAGCTTCTATTTTATCTATATTTGTATTTGTATTAATTGATTGTATATTTTAGCCCTAATATGTATTGTTTGCCCCCTTGTATATGTTATTCCTTTGATATGGAACCTAAGTAATGAGCTCTTTAGCTCACAGGTGTTAATCCTAGATATTAATAAATAAATAAATAAAACAACCTGGGAGAAATCATTTAAATTTATGTTTAATATACATGAGAGAAAATAACCCTGAGGCAATATGATCACACATTCGGTCATTTTCAGTGGCAGTGGTTCAGCAGGTTATACACTCACCTCTGAGGCTGAAAGATCGGAAAGTGCAGGTTCTAACCCTATGATAAATTCTGATAAGGACACTGTAGTGCAACATGAGGAGGGTGTTGCACTCCAGAGATACTGTCTTTCAGATAAGACATGAACCGAGGTCCTATCTGTCTTTTCTGGTGGTTGTTAAGCTCAATGTTAAAGATCCCATGGCACTTCTTGAAAAGAGTATAGAATTTTATTAAAACTAAATACAAATATCAATGAATCAATCCTAATTAACATAAAAGACAAACAAAACCCTAAACCTTACCTTGACAATGATGTGCATAATGCAAAACCTCAAAAAAAATAATCCAGTAAACAAACAACGAAACATTCTACTCCTCTAAGAAACAATGCATCACTGCTATGGTTATTGTTGTACACACACTTTCCCAAACTACACCAATGTAAGGCTTTCCAGAACTCATAGACATGTGACAAAGAAAGTCATTTGTTCTTTGGACTTTAAATCCTTCAGAGCTTTCTCTACCATTGCTGTTATTATCAGATACGTGGACCTAACTAGTAGCACTAACTGACATAGGGCCTGCCATAAAGACAACTTAACACAGGTTGATAAATAATCAGGGCAATATTATTATAGAATACTATCTTTTCTTTCTGACTTTCACAGCCACCTCTTTTGAGAATCATAGCGGCTTTTCTTTCATTTTGATTTGTTTATTTGCTTCACACAAAGGCTTGTTGCCTTTGTGATGGCAGTCAATAATTCCTCACTAGCTGCTGGGTGAGGGGCACTGAACCACCAGTGAGGGGCTGTGGTATGTGTGGGAATGTCAGGGATCTGAGTGGGGATTGTTCATATTTACCATACTGGGGACACTTGGGGATCCAGGCGGGGGCATATATCACATTTACACTATGGGTGAACATCAGGGAGTGGGAGGTAAGGCATTCCATACTTGTAGTAACAAATAATAATAATACCAAGGAAGGATGGGAAGTATATAAAAATAATCTTAAAATAGCAAAAAAGCTATAGCCAGTGCCAAAGAGAGTATGAGTATGAAATAGCAACAAAGGTCAGGGATAATTACAAGACCTTTTATGCATACATCAATAGTAAAAAAAGAAAATTAAAACTATAGGACCATTAAAAACTCAGGATGGGAGCATTATAATAGGAAAAAGGCACTTGTGGAGGAATGTAATGTTTACTTTTCATCAGTCTATAACAAAAGTTCCCAAATTTCCGGGGACAGTGAGAAAGCTAAGCAGAGGACCATCTTTAAGGATAGATCCTACTGACGTCCTGACTAGATAAAAGAAGTTAAATCAGAATAAGGCACAGGGACCAGATGGGATTCACCCATGAGTGATAAAATAAATGGCAACATTTTAGTAGGGCCAGTAACACCTTTTCAGGAAAGTATTGATACTTGCGAGGTCCCAGATGCTTGGAGACAAGCTATGATTATATCTATACACAAAAGGTTGTAGGCAGGATGTCTCATATGTTACAGGCCCATTAGTTTGACCTCCGTGCTATGAAAAATTCTAGATAGTATAATCAAGGAATATATAGTTGAGTATATTGAAAATACAGGTAAGATAGACAAGACTCAGCATGGATTTACCAACAGTAGATCGTGTCAGACTAACTTGTTGGAGTTTATAGTAGGGTTAGTAAGGCCATTGATATGGGTGGTTCAGTTGACGTGGAGCTTCCTGGACTTTGTGAAGACCTTTGATAAGGTCCCTCACGGGAGCTTGTTAAATCACTCTATGTGTTAAACTTACCAGTCTGGATACAAAAATGAGTAAAGGCTCGAAACACTGGAAGAGGTCAGAAAGTATGAGTCAAGGTGAATATTCTGGTCATGTAGGGTGGCTAGTGGTGTCCCCAGGGCTCTGTGCTGGGACCATGTTTGTTCAATTTGTAAACCTCATTGATGCAGGTAAAATCAGCAGTCTGGATGTCTAAATTTGCAGATGACACTAGAATTGGGTGTCCTGTGAATAATCTGGAAGAGCAGTTAGTCCTGCAAACCGCATTGAATAGTCTGGACATGTGCCACCAGAAGCAATCCATATTTAACATTGATAAGTGCAATGTTATGCATTTTGGGAAAAAATAACAAATTTCAGTATACCCTGGGTGGGTCCATTCTGAAGAGAAAGATCTAGGGATTATGGTTAACCTTGATTTTAGTTTTAGTTTACAATGCAATACAGTGGTAAAAAAAAGCTAGTGGCATAACAAATTGCATAATGAGACATATTAAAAGTAGGGACAGGCAAGTCATGATGCCCCTGTATAATGCACTGGTGCAGCCACATTTGAGTACTGTGTTCAGTTCTGGGCCCCATATAAGAGAGGTGATGTTGAGCTGGTGGAGAGAGTGCAGAAGAGAGTGACAAAGAGAATTAAGGAGATTGAGGTATGAACTATGAACAGAGACTTCATAATTTGAAACTATATCCCTAGACACCGTAGATTGTGGGGAGATATGTGTTTGATTTACAGTGCTTTGACTGATGCAAACTTGTGGGATCTCTTGGGCCTGGTTAAAGGGACCAAACATATGATACTAGAGCCCACTGTTATCAATTGCCTAAAGAAAGATATAATACAAATAGAAGGAAATATTGGCTAAATAACAGGGTGTCGGAAGTTTGGAACATACTACCAGGAGAGATTGTGGAGAGTAGTACAATGCAGGAATTTAAATCACAGTTAGATAAATATCTCTTAAATAAAATATTAATGGGTATAAGTAAAATGTTACTCACGAGCTCACGGACTAATTGTCTTTATGCTCTGTTTAATCTATGTAATTGTACAGTGTGGGGAACAGGGGATCTGGTTGAAGTCAGCTTGTCATTGTCTCTAGGGCCTTGTGGCAACCCTTTGGTGCACCTTGTGTATGCCACATGGGAGGTGTTGCTGCAAGTGTGGGGACTTAGGTGCTTGGACCCCTCCTGTACCTGAATCAGGTGCAGGGTCCCTGGTGCATGGGGCTTTGGCACCAGCTGCTGTTTGCCACAGCTTGTGCCAAATGTAGACCCTTTGTGAATTGGGTCCCATGTCTCCAGCTTGAGAATGAGACAAGTTTCTTCCAGAAAACTTTTCAGGAAAGTCCTCAAAAGCCTATCATTCCATTGCAAAGGACTGTCCCTTTGTGCTCACTAGATCTTGTTGAATCTGTTCCAAGGTTGTTTACCTCAAACTCTTTAAGACAGTATTTTCAGTTTAACAACACATTGCACACAGAAATTATCTACAGTATGTGGATTTGTCAAGACACCAGCTTTCATTTAAGACCAAACTCTGGCATTTCAGCTCTTAGGCTAATGATACAAAATAGATTTTCAACTATGCATTATCCAGCAGTTGCAAGTCTCAAACTCAACCAGTCAATAGGTCAAGATGTCATTTATGTGCTGTGTAAGTTTAATGCTGGCAGCATGTTGCGTTCTTTAGTAACAAGCGACAGTTTCTTTCAGTAGTAGAACCTGTAGGGGTTCCGTTGAGTCTTTTCTTCGTTCCTCGAAGTAACTAGCAGTACCAGGCTTTACAGTTTGTTTTAACAGTTTAGTATGTAGTTGCTAGGCAACTTTATCAGAAGTCACTTCTCTTGCATGTGGCTGGACACAAGTAGAAACTTAAAACAAGCAAATTTGCAACATAGGCTTTTGAGAGCCCACCTCATGAACACTGCCACTGTCCTTGTGTTAATCGGTCCTGAAACATGATTCCACACAGTGACTGCGAAATCACCTTTCGGGACTGATTAACATCATAACAGTGACAGAATTCATGAGGAGGGGTCCTAAAAACCATGTTGAAAATTTGTGCAAAAATTCAAAAATGCCGAGATATGCATCAAAGTTGAAAAAACCCTATTTATTACATTATACAGCTTACGGCATTTCCTCAGTTCATGGTTGACTTTGAAGAGTGCAGACGTGTTCCGGTTCACAAAGATCATCGTGCTAGGCTCCAGAGGTAAGTATGGGGTAAGGGGATGTGGAGAGGCAGGGTGCACAGTGGGTGGAGTGCGGGTGGTGGGTAGAGAGACTATGAGGGACCGTTTTCTGTGTACAGGTGTAAAAAAACAAAACATTCCAGACAGTTTTCTTTTGTTGCAGGTGTTTTTGGGAGGGATACAGTAGCTGATGGGATTGGGCACCCCATCAGCAAATAGGAGTGGGGACACTAGCTGAGGGGATTGGGCACCTCAGTACAGAAGGAAGAGGGACATCATGACGATGGGGATTGGGCTCCTATCGGCACATTAAAATATGAAAGGGTAATGGATGCCGATAGGGGATTGGGCACCCGTCAGCACATTAAAATATGAAAGGGGTAATGGATGCCCGATAGGGATTGGGCACCTAATAGGAAAACTATGAAGTGAAAGTGCATGCCCCTAAGTCGGCAGTTTACGCCGTGCGCGCCGCCATGTTTGTAGCAGCGTAGTACATAGAAAGGTCCGCTGTGTGTTACGTAGCTTTGCTTGCATTGCAGTGGACCTTTCCTTAGATGTGCTCCCGCATTAGCTGTGCATGGTGTGGTGCTGGCATACTAACTGATTGGGGAATGAGGGCGCACCTACTGGTGCATGCCCTACATTCATAACATTTCAATGCTTCCAAATCTCCACTGCCGCAGAAGATGTTGGTTCATAGAAGTGCGCCAACATGGCAAGGGCCTAACTCTTCCCTGGGTCAAAGGTAATATTTTAAACTGAAAACCACTATTTTTCTCAACTTTGAAAGTCCAAGCAACTTTTAACCACTCTTTAGCAGAAGTTTTTTCAAGCAGTTTATGAAGGCAGATTTTCAAAGTCCAACCAGGTGTCTTGTTTTACCTCAGTTTAATAGTATAATTAAACAACAATAACTGGGGACCCTTTTTTTCCGATATGGAAACCGGTTATAATTTATCGCTATAATTCACAGGTTATAATGGTGAATGTGATGCATAGCCATTCTGCTTGTTGTTATTTGCATTATATTTGTGATATAAATATATGTTCCTTTGAATTTCTGCTAGAAAGTATGGCAGTCAGCTCATGGGATACTGGATTTTTAAAAGAACAAAGTGCTGGCCTTGCTTGTTGTCAGCTAGCTGTAAAGCTGACTTCCTGGGACTATAATAAAACCAGATTGTATAGGTTGTAAACCAGCCACTTGTATAAAGTATTGCTCTGTATGACCTATTAGGAGGAAAGTGACTGCTGGCAGTTACCTATTAAACTTCTCACCACTAAGAGAAACAGCTCAGGAATGTCAGCTGAAGATCAAAGGGGCAATTCTGACTTGCCATAAAACTGTGGCTCACTGATTAAAAAAAGTTTTTGAGAGATGCTTTGCAATATGCAGGTGCATGAGGCTAATTTGGTATACAGGAAATGTGGTGACCTCACAGCCAGCATCACCACTGAGCTGTGACCTCACAGCTGGGTGGGACTCTTCTTCCCTATAGATTGCCAAAGCTGAGAGAAGATTGTGCTTTTTATTTCTGGGCTCCTGAAAGAACACACTCTCAGAGCACTTCTACTAAATTCAGTAATTCAACCACCACTATTTGCTAATTGAAACTAGGGAAGGATTAGATACTCAGTAAGGCGGTTTGTGTATAATAATCCATTTATTTTTATGACTGTACCCTAAATGTTATATGTTCTGTGTTTTGTATTTCATTTACTATTTTAATTTTAGAAACTTTGTTTTCCTTGAAATCCTGCCTGAGGCTTTTCCTCATTTGAGTGTGAATGCTGGGACAGTGTTGATAATTCTGATAGAACTATTAAGCGCTTAGAGTGTGTTACCATATGCACCAAGGTAAAGTACCAAAGTTCAATTGAATCAAAGGGGATTGTGAATCAGGTTGTGTGCCCACTGGGTTACATATTGCACTGCATTTCCCCAAAGAGGTGTGATGTTTGGACCTGTTATGGGTGTGCTAGCAAAAAGGGTTCATATTTGACCCCAGGACTGAAGGGGGTAATTGTTTGGACCCAAAACAGACAGGGGTTACCCTATTTGTCTCCTGTTCACATATTGCACTTCAAGGTTGGGCACTGTGGGAGCAGAGGGCCTGACCACCAGAGTACATTTGTGACAATGAACACATGCAGGGTTTCCCTTGCTTAATGCATACACCTGCCACCCCTCTCCCCTACACAGAGCAGGAAAGCTGGCTGTCTCACTCCAACTTGTCCGTGCGACTCAGCAGTAAGTCAAGGAATAGAAACATGCCTAAGCTGTTGAATGTGTTCAGCAAGCCATGGTAAAACTTAAAAAAAGGTCTCAGCAGTCGCCGGTATTACAGGACACAGACAGCTCTACATTCTGGACGACTGGACCACAGATGGTTTATATTTATATCATTGCTGTGGTGAGAAAAACTCACCAACAAGTATATGAACTAACACATGGGGTGATGTGTTTAACTCAAAATGTTACACACACCCTCAGTGTCTTATGCTTAAAATAAACCCCTTGGCGTCACTCTTGGGGTTTATGTAACATCTAACACCTCGGGGTGTGTAAAATCTCATTATACAATGGCAAGAAAGAATCTTGGACTGTGATTGGTCAGTTTGGGGCTGGACCCATGGTTTTATCCCAACATAATGCCACAGGTCTAGTCTCAGCCTCACTGTGAACCAGTTTACATGCCCACCACCATGATGCCCACTTTGCATCTCCTCTTAAGAAACACAAATATTTTTCCACACTAATAAAACATTCTTTGAAATTATTTTTATTTTATATATAACAAGTCATTGTATAATAGGAATAATGCACTCCAGGGTGTGTGTCGTGCTGGGATAAGACCACGCCTAGGGCATTGGACACACTGACCTCGTGCCCAACCCCCAGTTGTGGTGTTATCCCAGCATGACACACCCCTCATGCATTATTCCTTTATTAAACACACCACCCCATGTATTATTGTATATCTAATGATTATAAATATTATATATATATATATATATATATATATATATCTTTATATAATGAGGCTGAGACATATTCCAGTGAGATAAAACAAGTTATTTTCACACGCAGTGAAATAAATCCTGATGACATCACCAGAGTTAAAATAAATGCTGTTTATTACACCCCAGAAACCTGTGCTAAACCTGCACAAATTGTACATTTTGCAACAACAAGGCCCCATTGTATAAATAGGATACATGATGTGCACTCTTGTGATATGGGAAATATGTTTAGTCCTGTACAAAGACCTCTGAAACCTCACTCATGGCTTCTCCACTCATGAGTATTCAGAGGTCACTCTAGAGGAAACATTGAAAACATAGAATTTGATGGCAGATAAAGACCGCTCGGCCCATATAGTCTGCCCATTTCCCTACCTACTGGATAAGCTGCAGGTCCTAGTTAACCAGCAGCCTACTTCTTCTACCCCCACCCCCTAGAATGACCTTATGACTGTCCTATGCATGCTTGAATCCACCACTGATTTTGACATCCACAACCTCTCTGTGAAAAATACTTCCTTAAATTACCTCTGAGCTGCCCTCCTTCTATCTTCAAATTGTGCTCTCTTGTTCTTTCAAACCTCTTTTTTGAAATATACTACCCTCTTGGACTTTGTTGATTCCTTGAGGTACTTGAATGTTTCTATCATGTCCCCTCTTCCTCCTTTGCTTGAGGCTATACATATTAAGCTCCTTTCATCTCTCTTCATATGTCTTCCGGTGCAGACCCTGTACCATTTTAGTTGCCCTCCTCTGGACAGCTTCCATCTTGTCTATGTCTTTGTGGAGATTGGGTCTCCAGGGCAGCACACAATACTCCAGATGGGGTCTCATCAACTGTCTGTACAGAGGGATAATAACTTCCTGTTTTCTACTGGTGATGTCTCTCCCTCATCCCAGTATTCCCCAGCCCTCCTTGCTGCCCTCTCACATTGCTTGCTCACCTTAGGTCATCTGATATGACTACCCTCGGGTCCCTTTCCATTTTTTTTGTTATTAGTATCTCACCCCCATTGTATATTCTGTCCCTGGGTTTTTGTTTCCCAGGTGCATTATCTTGCACTTCTTAGCATTGAATCTAAGCTGCCATACATTTGACCATTCCTCTAACCTTGCCAAGTCCTTCTCATCCTTTCTACCACCCTGTGCATCAGCTCTGTTGCAGATCTTTGTGTCATCTAGAGACATACTTTCCTTCCAGTCCTCTGCAATGTAACATAAAGACATTGAAGAGGACCGTCCTAATACTGAACTCTGCAGTACCTCACTAGTAACCTCCTTTCTTCTGAGTGGGCTACATTTACTATTACTCTCTGTGTCCTATTCTCCAGCTAATTCTTTACCCAGGCTGTCATCTTGGGACCCACTCCCAGGCTGGCTAACTTGTATATTAATCTTTGCATGGGACTGTGTCAAATGCCTTGCTAAAGTCTAGGTAGGCCATGTCCACAGCCCTCCTGATCTACTACTTTGGTCACCCAGTCAAAGAAATCTATCAGATTCCTCTGGCATGACCTTCCTACTGTGAATCCATGCTGCCTGGGGTCCTGTGCCCCTCTGGCCTCTAGATACTCAACAATTTTTCCTTCAAGTGATTCCATCATTTTCCCTATCACTGAGTTAAACTAACAGGTCTGTAGTTTCCTGCTCCCTTGCTCCCACTTTGTTAAGAGAATCACATCTGCCCTCCTCCAGTCCTTGGTACCACCCATCCTCCCATGATTTGTTAAAAGGGTAGTCAGTGGTGTCACTAATTCTACTTTAGTTCTTTTTAGAATTCTGGGATGAATCCCATCAGGCCCCATTGCTTTGTCCACCTTCAGTTTTAAGAGTTCAGAAGATCAGAAGAAGCCAGAAGGGAAGGAAGGAAACATATTCAATTCAGTGCTTTAGAGTAACTGGTAATTGCCTTTTTCTTTTAAATTTAGAGTGTAGGCTTTTAGTGACACTGTACTTTCTTTGTTGTCTTTACTTATAATTGTTTGGGGCTGTTGAACATTTAAAACATAGTGGTGGTGTAATTCATGCTGCTCTCTAATTGCTGTAAATTTTAGCCCCTCCTCCCTTCCCCCAACTATTAATTATATGCCCTGTTAAATCAGTTGACAGGAGATAAACACAGGTATAGTAAGGGAGTGTGAAGTAGGAGGGCATAAGGGAAAAAGCCCACCCTCTTTGACTCATTTATTTATTTATTGATTTCTTTTTTTTTTAAAGAAAATTATCTGAGGCTCAGTGGCAGGATTTTTAGGACAGTAAATTAATAAAAGGAACTAGGAGAGCTTCAGTAGCAGACAATAGTGGAATTGCAGTATAATGTGAGGTGGTGCAATGCAGTGGCTGTGGGGCAGCCATATTTAGGAAGACCTTCTGGACACTGAGGTGCTGCCCACTCTGCATGCATCTCTCTGGACTGTGGGATGGGGTAGCAGACTCAGAGTGGAAGTAAACTGGGTCAGGAGTACCATCACCCCTATCCAGAGACCACCAGTCCAATGCAACTGCCTCAAAGGATGCAGAGAACAAGGAGCACTTGGATGACAGTGGGCTCAGGGAGGGTTAGAGCAGTCAGGCAGAGACACATCCCAGATCCTATTCCTCAAGAACTCATATGCCACACTGGCAAATGAGGACAACCAAATAGAGGTACCAGAGAAGTGGAAGGAAAGGATATGGAGGTTAGCCAAGGAGGTGACCTCAGTGGGAAAGCAGTGGACCCCAGGGACAAGAAGTGAATCCTGGTGGGGGACTCCATCATAAGAGGATCCAGCTAGGGAACACAGGAGGGGGAGGACAGGGAGGTGAGGTGCCTACCAGGTGCCACAGCATGGAGGATGGAAGGAAGATCCTGGGATCATTGGGAAGGCAAGACAGGAGGGTGAGCTGGATGTCATTATCCACCTAGGTACTAATGACCTGGCAAATGTGGAACCAAAGGAAGTTCAGGAAGAGTTTAGGAAATTGGGGAGGGTCTCAAGCAAGTAGCTACTTCTGTCACTTTCTCAAAGTACTACCTGTGAGAGGCAAGGAGAGTGTGAAAGTGCATGCACCAGGAATGTTAACTCATGGTTGAAGAACTGGTGCTGTGAGGAGGTTTGGATTCATTGGTGACTGGGACCCACCTGGAGGGATGGAGGTTTGTTCAAGCTTGATGGTCTGCATCCATCCTGGAGGGGAATCCAAACACTAATGATAAGTTTAAATGCTACATTGACAAGCATTTAAACTAGCAAAGGGGTGGCAGCCAGCAAGGTGGGTACCTACTTGCTCACCCCCACAGCTAGCAGTGGAACCAGTGAACCAGAGGTGGCTATCTCTGCAAAGCAGTGTGCAGAAGATGGAGATTAGTGCCCAAGAGATGGATAGGCAGAAAGAGTCACAATTCAGCAGAAGGGCAGACAGCAAGGAGAACCAGGATAAAGGACAACCAAAGAAGGGGCTGGAGTAGAACAGTGAAAAGTCTAGGGAGGTCAACTCATGGAAAGCCACGTGTGCAAATGCCAGGAGCCTTAGCAACAAGATGGAAGATCTGAGGCTGTCATGGTGTAGTCAGACCTGGACATTGTGGCCATCACTGAAACCTGGTGTATGATAACCATGACTGGAAGCTAGCCATACCTGGCTACAACATATTCAGAAGAGACAGAGCAGGCAGAAAAGGAGGAGGAGTGGCACTGTATGTGAAAATGACATAAGGGCCACAGAGATCCAAGAGGAACAAAATAGGGAGATATACTGTGGGTAAGCTGGAAAGGAAAATGGGAACATCCATCCACACAGGTGTGGTCTATAGACCACCAGCCCAGGAGGAAGAAACAGATAGGGAGTTGATGCTAGCCATCCAAAGGATGGCAGACAAGGGTGAGGTAGTACTGGTTAGAGACTTCAATATTCCTGACGAGACTGGAGCATCCCAGCAGCAGCATCAACTAGAGCAGATTTATCCTGGACTCCTTCAGGTGCCTTCCTCAAGTAACTGGTCATGGAACCAACTCAGCAGAAGGCAATACTGGACCCTGTGCTCACAAACAGGGACAGTGTGATGGGGTAACAGTGGGGGAGCACTTGGGGAACAGTGACTACTCAGTCATTGTGGTTTGAAATCACAGAAAGAGCAGAACCAAACCACACAAAACATGTATCCTGGATTTTAGGGGGAAGACTTTGGGAAAATGGGGAGATACTTGAAAGAGGCATTAAGGGAATGGGACAGGAATCAGGGGTTGAGGAACAGTGGGCAGTATTTAAAATGGGGATTACAAGAACAACAGAATTATGCATTAGCAGGTTAGCAAAGGAAAAGGAAGAGGAGACCATTATGGTTTTCCAAAGAGGTAGCAAAGAAAGTGAAAGCCAAAAGATTGCATTCAGGCAATACAAAAAGACACAGGCAGAAGGGATAGGGAGAAGTACCAGGAGAAGCAAAGGGAGGCAGGAGGTCAGTAACGGAAGCCAAAGCTCAGACAGAATAACACATTTCAAAATCAGTGGGTAGAGGGACAAAACCTTTACAGGTACATAAGTGAAAAAGAAAGACAAAGGGAGGGATAGTGAGACTGAAGGGGAGGATGGGGACCACGTGGAGGATGACAGCAGTAAAGCTGACATATTGAACAGGTATTTCTGCTCAGTCTTTACTGAGGAAGAAGAGGATAATGGGTCTGAAGGAGTACAAGGGTGGAATGGTGCAGAAATGGACACAAGTCCCTTTACATGAGAAAGGGTCCTGAAGGAACTGGAAGTAATAAGAGTTGATAAAGCAATGGGGCCAGATGGGGTGCACTCCAGGGTCCTTAAAGAACTGAGAGAGGTGGTGGCTGAACCTCTGGCTATCCTGTTTAGCCAATCACTGGAAACAGGGAGGTACCCAAAGACTGGCGGACAGCAGATGTAGTCCCATTATACAAAAGCAGGAACAAAGAGGAAGCAGGGAACTACAGACCAGTCAGCCTCACTTCGGTAGTGGGGAAGATCATGGAAGCACTACTGAAGGAGAGATTGGTGGAACATCTGGTTGTCAATGGACTACAGGACCCAAGGCAGTATGGTTTCACCAGGGGAGGTCATGTCAGACCAACCTAGTTGAATTTTTGACTGGGTGACTAGGGAGGTGGATCAGGAGACAGTGGACATGGCCTCTGGACTTCAGCAAGGCCTTTGACACTGTGCAACATAGAAGATTACACAAACTGGGGAATATGGTGTGGGCAGGACAGTAGTGTGCTGGGTAGGTAACTGGCTGGGTGGCAGGACACAGAGGTGGTGGTAAATGGCTGTCACTCCACAGAGGGAAGAGTGACCAGTGGGTACCACAGGGATCATTGCTGGGACCGGTCCTATTCACCATCTTCATCAGTGACATTGTACAGGACCTAGAAGGCAGACTTTCACTGTTTGTTGATGACACAAAGCTCTGTAACACAGTAGACACACGGAGGGTGTAGACAGAATGAGAAGGGACCTGCAGAAACTTGAAGAATGGTCAGGGTTTGGCAGTTGAAATTCAATGCAAAGAAGTGCAAGATAATGCATATGGGGGATTAAAACCCTGGCACAATATATCAGTTGGGGGTAAGGATATAGTATGTACCAAGCAGGAAAGGGATCTTGGGGTTATCATCTCTGATGACCTCAAGGTAGAAACAGTGTAACAAGGCAGCAGGTAAAGCAAATAGGATGCTGGGTGCATAGGCAGGGCATCACCAGCAAGAAAAGGGAGGTCATAATCTGCTATACAAAACACTAGTGAGGCTCCACCTGGAGTACAGTGTATACAGTTCTGGAGACATACCCACAGAAGGACATAGACAGGGTAGAGAAGGTTCAGAGGAGGGCAACAAAGATGGTGCATGGATTGCATCACAAGTCCTATGAAGACAGGTTGAAGGAACTGAACATGTACTCCTGGAGGAGAGGAGGGAGGGATTTGATAGAAACACACATGTATCTCACAGGGAGGAACAGGGTGCAGGAATACACTATTTTAAGCAAAAGATGTTCCAGGACTAGGGGCATGGGATGAAGTTGGAGGAGGACAATTCAGAGGAAACGTGAGGAAGAATTTCTTCACAGAATGGGTGGTGGACAAGTGGAACACCCTGCCAGAGGAAGTGGTGGGGGCTGAAACAATCATGGGATTCAAGAATGCATGGGATAGACATAAAGGAATTCTGGAGGTCAGGGTAAGGGGCAACAGACTTCTAGGAAAACATAAACTGAACTTACAAGCTCAAATGGGCAGACTGGGTGGGCCATAGGCCCTTATCTGCCAACACTGTCTATGTAGTTCTTTCAGAACCCTTTCTTCTGTAAATGGGCTGGTATCAACTTCTGCATCCAGAGTGTTTCTACTGTTTGTTTTATGTACCTCCCTCTTCATTTGTAAATACTGAGCAAAAATATTTGTTTAGTATCTCTGCCTTTTCACAGTCTCCTCTGCCCACCCTCCTCCCTTTATTAAGCCTTACTATCCCTCCCTTGGTCTTCCTTTGCTCCCTGATGTACCTATAAAAGGTTTTATCCCCTTCTTAACTGAGTTGGCTATCTTTTCCTTGGTTTGGCCTTTGCTTGTTCTGACTGCCTTCCCAGATTCCTTTTGATTTAACTAATACAGTTCTCTGTCCTGCTCCTTCTGTGATTCCTGCTTGTACTTCCTGAATGCTTTCTCTTTTGAACCTTCACTGCCACTTCCTTTGAGAACCATAGTGGTTTCTTACTCGTTCGCTTTTGTTGATTTGCTTCACACAAAGGCTTGTTACCTCTGTGATGGCAGTTTTATTATTCCCCATTGTTCTTCCACCCTCCTTCCTGCCCATTTGCTAGTGCATTCCTTAGCACTCACTCATTTTGGCAAAGTCAGCCCTCCTAAAGTCCAGTACTTTTGCCTTTGTATGGCTTGACTCTATTGCTGTGGGGTCACAACTAAAATCATCAATGGGAACAGGAGAGAACTGCCACCTGCCTGCCTGCTGAAGCTAAAGAAGAAAATTAAAGTTATTGGAATGAAAATAAGAAATGAAAATATTTTCATATCACACTCGTGCCAATCGTGTATCCCATATATATATATATATAGCAAAACAAAATGGTTATATTAAACGTACACTGAAAATAGAAAATAGACTTAAAATCTAAGTTTAGACCTTAGGTCTTCTTCAGGAAATATCTAAAGAGAAAAAAACAAGTTAGTGTAGAGTAAAGTAATATATAAATATATATATATATATATATATATATATATATATATATATATGTGGAGAAAGAAGAAGGGGAGGCTAAGGAGAAGAAGTGATAAATGGTAAGATTAAGAGAACTGTCAGAAACAAAAAGGTGATGATGGAAAGATAAAACATAATGGGAGAGAAAGAGCTGTGGAAGTTCCCAGGTGGAGACTAATTAACAGGGCCTTGTAAGAAGGCTGAAAGGTGACAAATGTGTGAGAGGAGACAGAAATGGAGACATATGGTGAAAATGAAAAATAAATCAGTACAAAAACAAATTGACTTTTGGAAAAAAAGGGATGGCTGAAAGATGTTAGTGGAAAATAAGTCTATCATCAATATATATATATATATATATATTTATATATATTTATAAAATGTAAGAGACAAATTGAGTAATCTGATTGGATATTTATAGTGCAATATGAGACAATGTTGCAATATGAATAACTAGTCCTAGTAAAACAACTGGATAACAGAACACCCATGGGTCATATATTCATTTTAAACATTCCAGTCAGAATGTTTCAAAACATTGCCATCGCCATTTTTGAGCCCACTTACCCTATAAGAAAATAACTTTAATTTTCTTCTTTAGCTTAGCAGGCAGGCAAGCTGCAGTCTCTCCTGTTGCCATTGATGATTTTAGTTATGACCTCACACACGCACTCCAAAACAGCAGGAAGAAAATGTTTTTCTATTTTAATTTTCTTATGAAATGTGCAGACACCAGCCCTCTTGACTTGGAATGAACATGTCCCTAATCAGCCACCATGCAAACCAGTTTCCTGTTTGGGTTTCAAACCTCTAATTTCTGCCCTAGTCTGTAGTTGCAATGGTGCAAAAACTGCTGCAGTGCTCCCCAGCATTAGTTCAGGAGTGCTCTGGAGAGCAAAGATGTGAGTGACTCCACCCAAAGAGCAAGAACTGGGAAACAATGCAGCAGGATCGTGAAACTCCCAACATGTCGGAGGGTTTACAGTATATGGACTTTCTGTATCTTAATTTGAGTGAGTCGGGCAAATGCAGGGGAGTCAAGTGGCTGGACTTCTCAGTTGTTTATGAGCCATGACTACAAACATTTGAGTAAATTAGAACACTCAGGTGATTAAAAAAAGAGGAAAATAAAAGGTAGCCTGAAATCTCAGCTCTCGACTGTCCCTGTTTAGGAGGGACTTCCTTTATTTTAGCTGTCAAAATTGTTCTGTTCCTCATAACAAAAGGTGCTGCCCACAGAGGGCATTCTGTAAGTTCAGATTTAAAAGCAGGAATTCTTAATATTCTTACACGTTAAATCAAAAATCAAGTTTGCACAAGAATTACAGGCAATGGTTTCCATGGTGTGATGAGCTCCTTTGAAGATGTGCTGTTCATAAGTGGTATGAGCCTGATAATTACTGCTTGGGTGAGCAGGGAAGACACACATACATATCAAACAAAACAAAACCATAACTAAATGTAAGCACTATTAATGTTATTATTATCATTACTTTTACTAATTTAATCTAACCAGTTGGCGGAGGGACTATTTTACATAAAAACGCATTAATTTACATTTGTACTTATTTAAAAATGTGTATTCAAATAAAACAACTGTTTCTAAAAATAAAGAGCCATTTTATAAGCGCAATAAGACACTCCGTGGTTGTGCATTATGTTGTGATAACCTCACCCTGGGGCAACCACCACTCGGCCTTCGCTCTGCCTAACTACGCCCCTAGAGTGCTAGCGTTATCAAATGTAATGCATACCCATCATGTCTTATTGCTTACATATATATATATATATATAGATAGATATCGATATATCTATATCTATATATATATATATATATATATATATATATATATGTGTATCTTACCAGTTTAGGATTTGTCACTACATTACCTCCTTTTTGAATTAAATGTATTTGAAATAACACATTTTATAATTCAAAACTTTACTCCTACTATATGGCTATGTAGTTTAAGCATAACAGGGAAAATGAATCACATAGCATAATATTGCATCATCATGTGGAATTTATGACATTATCTGATGTGACATCGCTCAGATGTGATACCATCAGAGATGTGCATTTAACACAGAAATATGTACAGTGCTACATGAATAAACATGATTGCAACTATGTACACTTCTCGCTTAACTGCTGCAACATTTTCTTTACATTATTTCAGACAGCTTTCATTTTATAACAAATTAATTCTTTATTCATCATCTACAAATATTATTACAATTAAACTTTTCAGTATAACTGATGTCCATTATTTTCACTCCTTGTTTCACTTAAAATATCTTGTGAGGTCCCTTGCTTTCATTGTTGTGTCTTAGCTGATTAATATGAACCCATTTACCATAAGAATAGAATCCCCGTGTTTTTTCCTTTTAATCTCAGTTTGGTACGCTTACTGTGAAACTTTTCCTTTGATTAAAAGGGTTATTGCCAGCTTGGGAGGAACTTTTAACCCTGCTATAGTTAAAATATAATACTTTGGGCCAGATTTTCAAATGATCCTTAGATCCATGCAAGCTGCATCAAACAATCAGCTTGAGTCAAATCTAGGTATGGCAAATGCTTTGGGCCATATTTTGCAAGAAAAGTGTGCTTTGTGACAAAGTCCCTAAACTGGTGCAAGCGGTCCACTTCATCAACAAAAAGGTAAGGGACGAGAATGACACAAGCTGCGCCAAAATAAATAGTGCACATTGAGTCCAAAATGGTACAGTAAGTTGAGTCAAAAATGACTCAAGGAACAAAATTGACACAAACGAATAAAAATGGTGCAAGCCGAGTCAAAAAATGGCACAAAGGACAAGAATGATGCAGCTAAGTTAAAAAAAAAAAAAAAAAAAGAGATGAAATAGCCAAGAATAAGCCACCAAATTGTTTTAAACTAGTCCTGCAGGAGAATACTGGCTCTTAATGGTAGCATAGTCAGGTCTCACCTCCTGCTGTGGATCTCTTTATATGCTCTAGTATCCCTTAGACCAGCTCTGACTGGTCTAACTGCATATGCATGTTAAGCACAAGGACCGGACTGGCATTCTTTGAAAATCCCAAATAAGGGATGGTGCATCATTTCAGCGATGCAGGCATCCCTTCCGACATGCGCAGGCATTTTTGGTGCAAGCATGGGGCAAGCCACTCTGGTGCATGCAGACCTGTTTTTGATGCAAGCACTATTTGAAAATCGGAACTGGTGCAAGGTTTGACACACCCTGCTCCTTGCGTCAGTTGTTTTTGATGCAAGCACCCTGTGTCATTCTCTGGCCTTTGAAATCTAGCCCATTATCTGTAACTTGATACTGTTTGGTCAGTTTCTCAGCCATAATATTACATAGAAGCCTGAACACTTTCCTTTAGGTTCATATCAGCAGATGCAGAGGTTTGCAAGTGCTGCTTTAAATGGATTACATGTTCATCTGCTGTAGTAGCACATGCTGGATTTATATTTCCTGTTGTGTACAGGGAGATGCAAAGAGAAACACCATTTGTCTTCTCACAATTTCAAAGGAGATACACCTGTAGACTTACTAGGAGTGGCATGGATGGCGATTAACACCAGTGGTCATTTTCATCCCTTTTCCCTGAAGAACTGAGATATTTCTTTAGTATACACACAATTGTCTGATTAGCATGTTCCACCTGTCCAGATGATTTTGGATGGTGGGACACATGTAGTTCCTCTGAACCCCTAGTATTTTACATACATTTTATGTAACGTCACCCTGTGAGATGAGGACCTCTATCAGACTCTTCTCTCATTAGTTATCCCCAGTTGCTAAACACATGGTTTATTAGTAAAAAAAGCTGTGGTTTCAGCAGTATTATTTGATGCAGATAGACAGTCAACCCATTTTGCAAACACACAAGTAAAATACTGTCAAAATGTATTCATTACCCTTAAAGATCTTGCAAAAGGTCAATCCAGTCAGTTTGGATGTTAAACCAAGGTATGGTGATTCCTTTTGACTGTAGTGGTGCTCTATGTCTTGGAGAAGCTAGCTGAAATTTGCAACGTGTTATACACCATTGCACATACTTTGTAACATCAATATACATGTAAGGCAAGTAGGCTACCTCTTTTAATGTTCCATAATTTCTTCTGTCCTACCCCATTTGCTCCAGGTGGTTCTTCATGAGTGTACTGTAATATAATATTCCTATGGCCAAAAGGAGCCACCATTTGGGCCCTTCTGACTTTTTTACCAATTCCCATCAAGTGATAATTCTTTCATTGAATTTACCTTTGTGGTTATACATGGCTTTCAGGTCACGGTTACCTTGTAGTTCATTTTCAGGAATCATGTTTACAGTGGGATCCTTGATGAAAAAATAAACTTTCCTACTGTTTGATCTTGTTGCATTTTCACCAAATCAAAATCAGGTTTATCAGTATACAAGTGTAGGACCTTGTTTTCCTGTTGCATTTTTTGTGGTTAACCCTATTCTAATTAACTTGGATAGGAGGAAGAAAGTTCCATGCTTCTCCATTTAAAGCACCCTCCTAGTCAGAGCATCTGCTAGGTCATTTTACAGTTTTGTTTGGTCCCTGAATTTTTGACTGTCCTTTTACCTTTTCCCAACAACCAAATTACATTCCTGAACTAACTGATCTGTAACCAAGATAAGTTCTGCATGCATCAACTTGCTACCCTTGGGATTGATCTAACCATTCACCTTCCAGCCTGGTAAATGTGTAAGGAAGTTATGCTCTAACATAGTCAGAATCAATACAAATTATAATGCCTTGTAAGTTATGTTGTACTGATGTTTCTACGGTTATGAAGATGGTTGCTAACTCTGCATATTGATTAGACTTGTGACCCAGTTGTTGTTAGATAGGAGGACATGGTATATCATCAAGCCATACCACTCCTAAACCAAAATACTGTTTTTTATCTTCCTTGAATGCACAACCATCAACATATGCTCTAGGAAATTTCACACATATGTTCACCATAATGGGTGTCTGTTATGTTTGTATATCATTTCCAATTCTGAAATAGGTCAGGATCTTGTACTGGATGTTCATCTACAGTACAATCATGCTTCTCAGGCCTGCCAGCCCTTGAGTTACGCATCTTTTGTTCTTAGCATATTTAATCTCTAAAGGTAGGCCCCAGGTGCTAAAGTCCAGGCCACAATCTTCTGCTGGACACATTACCATACCTGAGTTTCTGGCTCCCAGAAAACTAACAGATTGTTGACAAGTCTCTACAACAACTTTCTTACCACAAATGTAGTTTTGGAACTATTGTAACTGCCCATACAGTAGACAATGATGTTTTTTGCACTCTGAAAACTTTTTATTGACATCACTAAAAGTTTTGCTAGCATAAGCAATGACATGGTTATCTGAATCATGTTTCAGACACAACACTGCACTGATGCTTCTGTCAGTGAATCCAGCTTCTAGATAAACATCCTTACCCATTTGTGGGTAAGCTAGACATGGTGCTTGACTCAGATCAACTTTAAATGCTTGCATGGCTTTCTCTTGTTCGCCCCCACATCCAGGGTTCTGTCTTTTCAGTAGCCTAGTAAGAGGATTAACAATTTCAGCATAGTCCGGATAAACTGTCTTGAGTAATTACAGATTCCAAGGAAGCTGTGCAACTCCTTTAAAGTTTTGGGTGGACCAATTTTCAGAACTGCCTCTATTTTGTGGCACTGAAGATGCAGTCCATCAGGCCCAAATTCATGTCCAAGATACCATATTTCTGAAACACTGTCCCTTTTTTAAAGACAATTTAGCACTATCATTTGCTAGCTGGTTTAACACATGGGTTACTTCTACTAGGTGTTCCTCAAAAGTGTTGCTTTTGATCAGTACATCATCCACATAAACCAGATTTCCTCTACTCTCAGCATCAGCCATGGCCTTGTGCAGAAAAGAATTGAAATCTGCAGAGAAATTTAAGTACCCAGAAGGACACCTGTTCTCGTGTATTGTCTTCTTCTAAAGGTAAATGTTTTAGATCTACTTTCAATGTCTAAATCCATTTGCTACATCGATGGTATTGAAATACCATGCACTCTCAACTCAGGCCAAACTTTGGTTCAGATATGTCATGGACCAATCAGATAAAAGTACCTGTTTGTTTAGATTTCTGTAGTCAATAGTAAACCTCCACTTTCCTATAGGTTTCAATGTAGGCCAAATGGGGAATAATAAACAGAATTCACTTGTCATATACTGTAATTCCTCGCTCCATCAAGGTATCCAGTATCTCTTGTATATGTTCATCAGATGCTAGTGGTATTCTGTACTTGTGTACATAAACTGGATCTTTACTAGGATCTATTGGCACCCTGGTAATATGAAGATCAGTTACCCAACAATCCTGAGCATCGTTTTCGAATGTGCCTTGGACTGAAGAAATATTTCATGAACCTTTTCTTTTCTGCTTCAGTCTCACAACTACATGCTTGTACAGCATGTTCAATTTATTCTTTAAAATCACAAAAGGTCAATTTTCACTTACTTCTGTCTCATCTTCTGTTATCTCAGAAACATTTTCAGTATCATTCACATGTGCTTCTTTAAATTGTTCTGTTTCCTCAACCATAGTGGACAGTACAAGATAATCATTTTCAGCTTTACATGTATGTATTTCTTTCCTATCTAAAGGACAACTTTCTTGCAAAGCAATTAAATGATTTGGTATAGCCTTAATCTCTTGATCTGTCTCATATTTCTGATCAATGTTCTCTGGTACCTCCCCAATAAACAGAGCAACTAATTCTAAATCATAGAAGGATTCATCTATCGCTGCCCCTAACTCACAGTGTCTATAGTGATAGGCTGTTGGGCAGTGTACCAAAATATGCATTACTCTGCTACTCATGTCCAAGCAAGGAGTGGAATGGATCCTTAAACCCATATTTCTAAACTGCTTGTCAAGCACAAACAGTGCAGTTCGGTCAGGCACCTCCTGACCTTTCTTTACATTAACTCTTAGAGAGAATCCTGTACATTACCTGGAACTGTTGTAGTGAATTTACTCACCACCCGGCACACTTAAGGGATAGTTTGTCCAGATCTCAAGGCCTGCATTGTCACTTTTATTGGGTAGGGTCCCACCCCCATTCATGGCCAAATAATATAATTTGCTAGGTGAACATACACCCCAGTCATACAAGGACATCTAACCCAAGGTACATGGAAGATTTCAGGCCTTGTACTACCTGCACATGGTGTTGTATTTCCTCTTGCCTTATTTGTTGGTTCAAGGCACAAATGCCTATACTTTTCAAGCTCCTTTAATGGTTTGGAACATTTTTCAACCTCTCCTGTTTCATTACATATGTTAAACTAGGCCACCACCTTTTTAACACATTGTAAAACAGTTCACTGATTAGGCAGTGCTCATAGTCTAAGCATAACACAGAATTGGCTGGAGCAAATTGTCTGCTTCGACAGGCACCTTCAATTCATCTTCCTCTTACTTTATATTACAGAGAAAGGACCCGTGGTTCAGTGGTGGTGTTTCTTTTCCACCATCCTCTAGGAGTTGGAGTACTCAGAATTCAATGTCCCTGTGTCAGATACAGGATGAGTTTCTGAGATAACAAGGTTCACGTCGTTTGTGAAAAAGTTATGCCTCTTGCATTTACTACATATTTTACCACATCATGCTTTGACAAACAAACCACATGGGCTCTGCAATGTAAGGGTGCTAGCTGCACATTGAGTAGACTTAATAAACCATGAGGCCTGTTTCTGCTGGCAGATTCATATGTTCATATGTACTTCTCCAAGAAGCCAGATTTTAAGAATTACCCACTGCAGATACATCAAGCATATCAGAACATACAAAATTCAGTTAAATTATTGCATCATCTTTTTAGATAGCATGATTCTGATTGTTTAGTAACTTTAAGACTCATTCCAAATGGAATTGGTCTGTTTCCTGTGACCCCAAGACTCCATGAAAGCAGTCAATTGTAGGCCTACATCTCTTCAGAAGGTCATTTCCAATTAAGAAATCATACCCCAGTTCTGTTAATGATGTACACTGGATGGGTGACTTCAATTTTACCAAGTCTTAATCTCAGCCACACTTTGTCTGAGTCTGTTGAACCCCCCACCCAATAATCCACAACATAACCAATCAGAGAGGGTTTTCAGCATGTTTGGGTCATCTACTGCACTTTATCAGTCAGCTTATCATAGAAGCTCCTAGACATCTGTGCTTGAGTCCATGAGAGCTTCATGACTCAGACTGTTTTCCATGTTTATGGCAAAGTGGGACCTACTCCCCTCCTGTTTTAGGGATTAAGTTGCCCAGGTAGAGTTTGTTTTCTTAACTCCTGGCAACATAGCAGGTTCACTGTGATACAATACAGTGTTTACAGCAGTGACTCTGATACCTCTAGGAAAGGTCACATTCTGAGATACCATTTTCATTTCCTTTTGGCACACACTCACTTGTAAATTCCATAGCAGTTTCATCCCATCAGTAGCAATTATAATTTCATTTACTTGGACAGCAACAGAGAGACAGGGGCACTAGTCAGTTGGATCCAGGACTGGTGCTAGACCAATTGCACCAGATGTTGCAGAGTGATTTTTGCAGAGAAGAATGAGCAGAAAGTAGCAGTGGAGAACTTATGAAGCCACTTTGGAACAGTGCTCTCAAGTCTCCCTTCTGTTTGTCCATTCCCTTTCTTTCTTTTGCAATTAAATATGCTTTATTAGAATTTGCAACAGTAACAACAACTGAGTACAGGAAAAACAAACAACATATTATAATAGCGATTAGCGATAAACTAGATTACCAATAGCAGATCAGGCGAGGAACCTAGAACTTAAAGGTATTGTGCAGCTATGCCTAATGTAACCCGGTTGGTGGCCTGAACCTGTATTGTTATCCACCAGTGATAAGCTGCCAAGCGGCGTAACTGCTTGTATCGGTTTCCACTAACTTCTCCCTGCCATGAACTTGGTCACTATGCAATAATTTGAAGCAGTGGGTGTAGCCTGTAGCTCTTCTGCTACCACACCAAAGTAGGGAGGAAGACACCTTGTTAAAGCCCCAAACGTATCGCATCACCAAGCAAAAAAAAAAAATAATTTTTAATTAAGGAGGCGAACCCTAGCCACTGGCTACCAACTCAGGTGCACCTAACCTGCACTGTACTGCTCATCTATTGCAACCTAAAAGGAACAAACTGCCCAGCACTGGTTTGTTCTCCTGTTGCCAGGCAAAGATGCAGTACTAGGTTTTACTACCTACTAGGCCAGGTACTTGAATTAGGGTGAACCCAGAACCTCCTCCCAAGGTCCAAGCAAGGAACCCAGAAAAGTGCAAGATGGGACCCAGGAACATGAACAGGGGCATCATCCTGGCATCTATATATATCTTGGCTCTACTAGGGATGGACTGGCTTGTTAAGTAGTATCTGCCACTCGTATGCCGGAGAGGGCCAGGAAAGCTACATGGTAAGACACTACAGCTGTCCTTCACCTAGGTGCAACATCTCACTTCTAGTGGCACATGAATTCTCTAGGAAGGGATCTTTATAGATCCCTTCTCCTTACTAGGAGCATAACCCTCTGCTCGAACTCTACCACCTCTAACCCTCACTCTGGGCACTTGTTAGCAGTGCTGCTGCTACTGGCGGGGACATCCAACTGAACCCAGGCCCAGGATGCCTAACATATCAATTTCCTGCCCCTAGACAAGGCCTGGCACGGAACCAAGGATCTGAGATTGACACACATGAACATTTGCAGTCTGAGGCCTAAGATCCATGAAGTCCAAGCATGGCTGGCACTATACAAAACCAGACATCCTAGCAGTCTCTGAGACTTGGTTAAAGCCCCATATCCTGAATCACGAGGTTGCTGCCTCTGGTTATGCCTTCTACAGGAGATAGACCCTTGAAAAGGGGTTAGGAGTACTTATGTATGTAAAGGACACACTTACATCCTCCTTGTTAGCAAGCCCCGGCAGGACCCATGACATAGAATCAATCTTCTTATGACTCACGCTAGGAGGTGCCAAGCACCTCACAGTAGGCTGGGTATATTGCCCCCTACCAATGCGCTCCACTCTCTGGAGATGCTCCTGAAGGACACAGCTGTAGATACTGCATCTGAGCTTATCTTATTGGGTGACTTCAATCTAAACTGGGCCCAAGAGGCAAAGTCAGCCTTAAGTGGCATATTACATGACTCCCACCTTGTCCAAGTCATCTCTCAACCAACCAGAATGAACCATAAACTGGGAAGGCAATCAGCAATTGACTGGGTCCTGGCTTCATCCCCAAGTAATGTAAAAATGGCTGTCACCATGACCGATGCCTTGAGTGACCTCAGCCTATATTTGCTATCTGGAAGAATAGTGCGAATAAAGTCCAGCCCAGAGTGATTACCACCAGGGACTACTCTAATTTCCATCCTGACCAATTCATTGGCTACTTAGATGGCATCGACTGGAGTCCAATAAGACACCTACCTGGAGGAGGCCATAAAATTTTTTCAGACAAATGAGGACCGTTGACCTTTTAGCTCCGATGAAAACCCACAGAGTAAATGGAAGCTGCTATAAGTGGATCTTGCCCTCTCTAAAAGCTTTGATGACCACCCATGACAAGGCCTGGAAAAGGTTCAGGAGATCGATGGTACCGCTAACTTTGCCAGCTGCAGGGCCCTTAGAAACCAATGTAAGCTTGCCATAAAGATAGCTAAAAAGACTACATCACCAATCTCCAAAAACTAACCTAGGCAATCCTAGGTTCTTCTGGTCGCATATTAATGAACTGCTCAAAGGGAACAAAAACTACCCCAGGCCCAATCATGGCTAATGGGCAATTAATTGAAGAAGGATCACTCATCGTAGAGGCCCTAAACAGCTACTTCATGAACCTGGATGTATATAAGACTGGACCCCTGACAACAGGAAGGAGCCTAATGCACAGCGGCCCCAGACCTAGACCACCTTTGTTCACTTGAGGCTGGTCAGGTAAAGGAGGTCTTGACCATCCTAAATCCCTGCACTCAAGAAGATCAGAGGGCCCTGAAGGCATCCAGACTAGAATCCTCAAGGATGGAGCCCAGCACTAGCTAAGCCCTTTTCTGGCTGTTAAACAGGTCTGTTATGGAGGAACTCTACCTGAGCTTTGGAAGCAGGCTCTAGTGATTCCCATACACAAGGGAGGGTCAACTGGGCCCATAGGGAACTACAGGCCTATCTCCTTGCTGTGTGCCATTGCAAAAGTACAGGAGAAGCTAGTTTACTCCCAACTCCGAGAATACTTGGAAACCCACCGGGTAATCTCTCCCATCCCAACACGGCTTTAGAGCCAAGCATGGGACAGATACCACGCTAACCAAATTCTCAGCGAAGTACTGAGCAATAGCGACTTAGGGGCCAGTACTGGCGTGGTCTTCATAGACCTCTCCAAAGCATTTGACTTGGTAAACCATAAGCTGCTACTCCAAAAAATGTGCTCACTTGGCCTTGACACTCATGCTCTGGGATGGTTAGAGAGCTATCTCTCAGAACATCCAGAGGGTCACGTGGAAGGAAAATATCTCCAACCTATTACCTCTCAAAGAAGAGGTACCACAAGGGTCAATACTCGCCCCTTCTTTTCACACTTTTGATAAATGAGCTGCACACAACTGCAGGAGCAGTAGCGTTATCCAGTATCGGATGATGCGGTCATTTACAGAGCCTCCCACAACATAACAGAGCTGGGTACAGCCCTCAAGAGGACATCCTTCAGATGGAGGACTGGCTCACTCTGAACAAAATGGTTTAAATACCAACAAAATGAAGGTGATGCTGTTTGGGCCCAGATCCCTGGGTCCTGAGAGGTCACTGCTTTACAACTTCAGTCCAGGGGGAAAAAAAAACAAATACCTTGGACTTACCTTGGACCAAGGTTTCACACTAAAAATCATGTGGACTAAATCACTAAAGCCATCCATGAGAAACTTGGAATCCTCAACAGACTAAAGGACCAGCTTATCCCTGAAGCTAGGGTAGCCACTGCAGCTAGTGTACTTCTCCCAAAGCTCACCTACACGGCCCTGGTACTCCAGGGTGTGGCCAGGACTGAGCTATGCAAGCTGCAGACCTTGTACAACAAGACAGTCCACTTTGCCTCACTGTCACACCCAAGGATTCACCACTGTGAGGCCCTAACTAGGCTCAGGTGGCCATCTCTGGAAGCTCACCTCATATATCGAACCCTCTGCATTACTTTTAAGCTAATGGGTCCTACACCTTCCCCTAGCCTTAATGGTCTCATTAGCATTAAACTTAGCCCACGGGATCTACGGACCTCAGGCCAAACCCTCCTTGTGGTCCCTAAGACAAGGACAAAAGCCTGGTCCATGTCCTGCACGTATGCTGCCCTTCCAACTGGAACAACCTCCCCTGGAGGTGCAGGAGGTGGACTCTATCTCCTGCTTCCGCACAAAGCTTAAGGCACACTTGCTCGATAGGAGCATATGCCTATGTTACAGGACCTGACCACTTAATGCCATCCCGGTAGGTCAACACACCTGTCTCAAGGACAGGGAGCACTTACATGTCTGCATGTCCCCTTCCTTTATGCTCATAAGGAAGGAACCATATGACCCTAGCAATTGCCTTGCCCTAACCTTGAGCACACTTAATCTAAACTTGTACCTGCTATGCAAAATGTTTCTCGATGTTTAACTACTATGTCCCAACTGCCTGTATGTCTTCAACAACTTACTGTTTATAAACTTATGAAGTCTTTATGGCATATAACATGATAATCATCTGAGTGTACTGATCTGTTACCTGTAATAATTGTTACCCCAGGTAGCCCTTGAAAAAGGGAACTCCGAGACCAAGCGGCCTACCGGTCATCAAAATTCAATAAATAAATAAATAAATAAATAATAACAAAACACAGAACAACATAAAGTAACAGCAAGGAAAGCTAATAAATAATAAGACAAAAAACCTGAAAAAATTCTCTGATCCTTCCCATCCCCACCCCATCTTGTGCTTCCACAAGACCTAGACTAGGTAGAGGTGACCCAGGAAAAGGCAGAAAAAGGATGTCAAAAACATAAATATTAGTACAAAAAGGGAAGAGTTCTATAAATCCAGAGCAGGCAAGAACTGGAGGAAGGGGAATAAAAGTGTTAAACTTTATGTACTACACAGAAGCACATTGGGGACCAGAGAGCCGCAGTTTCCAAACAAAAAGGATTAGACATGGCAATTAGGTGCTCTGCATGGAAATCATTTAAAACCCATGAAGTCACTCGGTATAAGAAGGGTCTAATCTCCTTCCAATGTCTCATGACAAGTAGTTTAGTGACTAATGCAATCAAGGCCATATACTAGTTTTCTCTGACTAATCGGATGGAATCATAATCCCCCAAAAGACAGATTTCTACCATGAAATAATTAGAATGTCCAAAAAGTTAAAACACTCTTTGTATTAGGACCCAGGACTGCATCCTGAAACAAGTGTGCAACATATGATACAAAGTACCCTCCTCTTTTTACAAAACTCACATGTTGGGGAAGATGATGTGCCCATCTTAAAAAAACTTGGAAGGAGGATAACATAAGTCATGTAAAATGTTAAATTGTAACAGTTTGAGATGATCTTGTTTAATAAGCCAGTAGACATCCAACCATATCTGTAGCCAATAAAATTTGGGTGGTCAGTACAAAGAGGATTTTCCAATACAATGCAATCTGCAAGGCTAAATTCAGGACTGCTGGTCAATGGCTTGGTAAATAGGAAATAGATTTACCCTTAAGTGAATGAGAAACTAATTTATGAAAAAGGGACCTACTAAGTTGACCATGGAGGCGCTTCTAGAAAAGACTTTAGACAGTACTGAAGATGGACATAACTAAAATACTGTTTAAAAAAAAAGGAACATTTAAATTGAAACTCCAAAAGGAGAGAGTTTGTACCTCTTGGTAATTTGAGTGACAGAGACCACCTTAAAGCCTTTCTACCCACCAGCTAGTAGTGGAGTACCTGAGATACAGAAGTTGGGATTGATAAAAGAGGTTGATTAAGGTTCTTCTGATGAGAATAACCCAGAAGTTTACAGAGCTGGGAATGGGCAATAAGGGACCATCCAAGAGGAGTAGATTTAAGTTCTTTAAGTAACTTAGATGGGAAATGTGCAATAATGAAGGAGCACATAAAGATATTTCCCAGTCAAGATGTACTCAATAGATAACCAACTTGGAGTAAGGTATAGTCAGCTGCAGAATTTCCCCATTTAAAGTATTCTGACCCATGTAAAGATAAATAATAACTATAAAAATCAGGTTGCTATAAAACTCCTAAGCGACATGACCTACAGTATTTATGGAATGCCGACATGGGGCTTATTGAGCCAGAGTCAATTATATACTTGAATGTCGATGTTAAACCAGTTTTGGGAAGGTAAATATTAAGCATGTTGAGGGATATAGTAAACATGGTAAAACCGTGATTTATGTAGTGTTGGCTCTGCCCACAGTGAAAGACATAAGTGACACCATCTATTCAGGTTGCATTCAAGTTATTTTAAGACTGGACTCAAGTTTAAAGATCTCAACAAGTGTAAATCATGGGATAACCTAATGTAAATACAACAAGGCCTTGGGTTCCCACTGAAGACCTAGATTTAAAATTATGTCTTTAGAACAAAAGAAGACTGAGGATAAACCCAGTTTTGTGCAAATTTAATTTATAATCTGAAAATTGACTAAATTGTGAGATTATATTGAGGATGCAAATGATGAGAACCACCAGCTGGAGATATAAAGCAATGTGTCTTTAGCAAATGTGGGCAATTTGAATTCTAGATTTTATACTTTAATTCCTTGGGCATCCACTAATAACTTAATTCTGTGCATTAAGGGTTCAATACAAAGATTAAATAGATATGAAGACAAGGAGGTTACCCAACCTACAGCGACATTTCACCAGTGTGGTCCCCACAGTGACTACAGTGCCATGCCACTGTAGGAACCCGCTGGAACCTGGTGCTATCTGTCAGGGGTCCTGCACCTTTCCCAATCAGCTCCAACTCAGAGTTGATAATCCTAAAGTGGGAGGTGCAGGGTGCAGACCCTCAAATGGGTGGTTCAGGGGTGAAACCCCCAAAAGAAAACACAGACAGCCAGTGGGAACTGGCAGCCGACTACAGAATGCGGCCGACCTGCCAGTTTCCTGATCTGACGTTCGAAAAATATTTTGTCAACACCTGTTGTGGATCTGGAGACAAGGGCATCCCTGACATGTTCCTCTAGCCAAATTAAACACCTCTGAAAGTTCATTACTGCACACTATCTGAGCCAAAGACTTAGAGTACTAAACCTGTATTCTTTGTATAAATTCATCAGGTAACCCATATCTCTTTAGGACTTTGAATAAGTATGGCCAGGCCACATAATCAAATGCTTTCTCCATGTCCAGGAAACCAGCATGGAATCGGTACTAGGTTCCCTGGATGCAGAAAAAAGATGGAACAGCTTCTGAAAGTGGTCACTGAAATTACAGCCCACAACAAAGCTAGCCTGTTCTGGGCCCAAGAGAGCAACCTGTACCCTTGACAAGCATATAGTCAAAATTTTGGCATAGATTTTAACATCTACATTTAGCAAGAATATGAAGCAGTAGTTTTCAGCCTTAGTAGGATCTTTTCCTGACTTTGAAAGGAATACAACACGTACTTCAAAAGAGGCACTTCCTGGAGAGGAGGTATTCCAAAAATTGAACAACCCAGCTAGTAAGGGAACAACTCATCTTTAAAAGTTTTGTAGAAAAGGAATGAAAAGCCATCAGGGCCTGGGGCTTTGTCTAGGAAAAGAGGATATAGCCATGGCTACTTCAGAATCTGTTATTGGGCCAATGGGCCCTGCTGGTCTTTAGAAAGACATGGGAGGTCAGCAGCATCCAGAAAGTCCTCTAATATTGCAGAGAAAGAAGACAGATCAGTGGCAGAGGCTGAATGTGTGTTGTGATAAAAATCTTGAAAGATGGTAGTCATTTTTTAGTATCACTAGTCAGGTTTTATTTTGAGGATTAACCAAGGTTTGAATCCAACGAGAAGCACTCTGTTGCGTAAGGCAGAATGCCAAACGCTTGTCTGCTTTGTTGCCTTGGCCGATATAAGTGGCTCTGAGATGTGCTGCTGGTTTACCAACCTTCCCAGCAAGTAAAGCAAATAGTCTGCTCTCAGCTGCACCAATTTCACCTGAATAGCTTTGGAGAAGCTGTCAAAAGTAATTCTCTAAGGCTTGAATTTTATATAACAAGGTGTTAATTTGGGATTGTAATTTCATTTTGAGAACTGTTGCCAGGTGAATAAGTTCACCCCACCATATAACCTTAACAGCATCCAAAATATTGTAAGTTTGAATAGAATCTTGGTTTTCCTGAACTGACTGGTTAAGAACCAGGAAAAGTTTGAAAAGGCAGTAGAAATTGTACTACTCACACTTGTACTTGTATGAGATAATTTCTGGGAGATAATCTTTTCCATCCCCTCATTCAAGATTTGCACTAATCTGTCTGTATTTTATATATTTTTATCACATGGCTGTTTGTGTATTGTCATAAATGTGTTTGTTGTATTGTATTTTATAATTTATGGACCTTTAGGTAGTGTACAGGACTGTCTCATAGACTGGACTGTTAAAGTACAAATGGTATGTCTTTTCCTATATAAAAATAAGTTTTACCAAACTAAGAAAAGTTAAAGATGGGAAACCATAGATGAATCTTTCAATAGTAAGTTATTGAGGACCAGTTATAGGGTCTAACTTTGAAATAAGGGCATCCATAAACAACACAATGGGGAATGATCTGATAGGACATGAGCTTGAATCTGGCAACCTTGTAAAAGGGGTAACAACTGCTGAGTAACCATAAAGTAGTCTATCCTGGAATGGACACTGTGTGGTACCAAAAAGAAGGTAAAGCCCATGGCACTGGGTCAAGGGTCCTCCAAGAGTCTACAAGTCCCAGATGATCCATAAACTCCTGAGAGCCCTCTTGGGCTGGAGGTAGGCCAGACTTAGTTTTATAAGTCATATCCATGTTATTAGCAAACACAAGGTTCCAATCACCAACTATAAGGATAGGCATATGACAGTAAGGGGCCAGGATTGATGCTAAAACTGGGAAGAAGGAAGGGGTATCTAGTTTGGAACTATAATCTCCCAAGACTATTTCCACTGGCCCAGTCTAGCATGTATGAACACATGCCTACCCTCATGGTCTTTTGTTTCATTAAGATAAGCAAAGGAACAGATTTAGCTACTAGGATGACCACACCTCTCCATCTTGAACTGTTCCCAGCACCAAATGCCTGTCCAATCCAGGTTTTACAATGATGTTTAATTTGGTTTTCTGGTAAATGGATTTCCTGAAAGAAAGAAGCGTGGTGGTTGAAAGTATTTAAATGTTAAAAATAGCACATTTTTAGCATTATCCTCCTCCTTTAATATTCCAGGATACAAAATTAAGAATGTTGGCCAGAAAATAAGAGAATAGAAAAATAACTAGTCCCACATGTCCCTGATCCCTAAATACTGCACAAGATACCTCCCCAATACCTCTCACCAAAACAAACCCCAAGAGAGAAAGATCAGAGTTCACTCACCCTGGGAAAAATATACCAAGGTCATAAGTAGAGGTGTGAAAAAAATTCTGCTGGTGAAATTTCCACAACAATTGAAATCATTTTCTCAACTTTCACAGAAATTCTGCCTTAAGGATGGAATAAATGTACTGGCTGTGGGTTAATGTATTTAACTGCTGCAAAGAAAGTATGCAGAACTGATTACTGTCAGTGGACACTTCTGAGGCTTTTTTCCTTTAATTTAATACATTAATCCCACCACCCACTGATCACAGGTCACATGTAAAAAAAAAAAACAACTCAGATCTCCTGGTGTCAACTCCAATCCCTGGTGTTTAGTGTTTCCATCCCCCTACCCACTGATTGCAGGTACCATATAAAATAAATCTGATCCTCATGTCTATTTGCCCTCCACCCACTGACCTCAGTTCCCATGTAAAGCAAAATCAGTCCCTGGTGTCCAGTGGTTCCCCCACCACCAATCATGGTTCCATAAAAAACAACAACTTTGCTCTTGAGTCCCTGATGTCTAATGGTCCCCTACCCATCAATCATGGCCCCTCAAAAGTCATTATTCTCTGGTGTATAGTGGACCCCTCCTATCAGGATCCCCTTAGTAAAAAGGCAGTCCATCCATTTTTTCCATCCATACCATATTATTCCTGGTGTCTAGTGAACCCCTCCCTATCCTCAATCCTCGTGAAAAAACATAATCCCAATTCCCTGTGTCTATTTATAATATAGGGAGCTGATCTGGATTTAAATAAATGAAAGCTGTATTGAAACAAAGACCTCCCTAATACAAATGGGCAGGTTAATAAAATAAATTTAGGACACAAGTGGACTAGCAACAATGAAACTGATGGTCCTCCTAAAGCAGATCAGAAAACTGAACTATCCTCTGATTTTAATACCAGAGGGCACAGAGAACTCAAGAATGCAAGGTCTGCAGTGTTTTGACCCTTGCTGTGCTATCGGCGTGAATACACATCCTAAAAACCTATACATTCTAAATCATCTGGCAGACTAAGGGTTAATAACCAACTATAGCCCCTTAGTGAAGTCTAAATAGAGGCTTGTATTGTCTCTATATACTTGGACAATATTATTTCCAGGAACTGAACTGGTGAAGTAAAGGAAACCGTGTTCGTATGATAACTGAACAGCTGATGGAGCAAGAGTCCTACGCGTTGTAGGCAGTTTTATAAACAACAAACTGAGAACATTTCAGAAATCGGGCAAATAAGGCAAATAAGGAATATTTAATGTACAAAAGCAAAAGTCCAGTACAGTCAGCTAGCCTTGCTGAAAAACAAACTAGTGCCTTGTTACTATTAACTTATCACCAAAAGGTGCTCCAGAAAGTTGTCCATATAGATCAAGCGCTCACATAAAATCACCGCAGTAAACAGAACAAAAACAGGAAGCACCTCTAGAGCAGCATGTCAAGTAACACTGCACTGTGTACTACGAGACTCAAGTATGAAAAACTATCTCATCACTGCAGGGTTTTATTTAACTCTAAAAGTTGATTAGCGTTTTGCTCATAAAAGTGCTAAAACTTTGTGAAAATGCATAGCTCTTGCCTCGCTGTGTTTAACAAACACAGCACTTCTAGAAAAATCTATATAAATACTTTCTGTACAGTTAGTATCATCCCAAGAAAAAAACTGCTAATCAATTATTTAAAACCCTGTCACTGTGTATATAAATATATTCACACTTTATTGAAATATAGCATATAGAAATAAACATGGTACAAACTAGTGCTAGTGAAGGTATATGGCAAGACCATTAACTTAGAATAAACAGAAACAACCAGCTTGTAAAATATGTCCAATGGACTTGAATACTGCGACCCATAGCTGGAAAAAGAACATAAGCAGCTTGATCTGTGTTACAGTTCCATATCAGACAGTCCACTTCTGCAAGGGTCTACAAGTGGAGCTATCAAGACACTGGCATAGGCCCCAAGATTGTCAACTGCTCCATAAAAAACAGTACCAACCAGACCACTTAAATAAAGGATACTACAGAGTGAAGACAGTTTAATTCTCAACCTTAAGAGCTCATCAAATCCAATTTAAATTTAGTTCAAGTTCCAGTTTATTATTACAGGAATTACTCCATTGAGCAAGTTCATTCACAAGGAGGTCCTGGAGATTTCAAATAATACAAAGGCGTACATGATCTTATACAAAACAGACATGGAAAGCATGAGTAAACAGCAATGGCAATGATAAGGTACGACTTGGACTGTTGCAAATAACTGATACATTACATACAAAAAGCTAAGTGCACTAATGTGCATGTCAGTGATACACATAGACTGAGACAAGTCTTCACTGGGGCAGAGGAAATGGAAAAAGAAAAAGTTAAAACATGGGGCTGTAGATGACATTGTAGAGGAGGGTGGAAGGTTCAGAGGGACAGGAATAATTGTGCACTGATATGGGGTACAAGGAGGGGTATAGGGAGGGTGGTGACAGGGGTAGGCGTGGGAGGGTAGGGAGACAGAGAGGTGGGGAAGGGTGGTAGGTTCAGCAGGACAGAAATATTGTGCACAGAGATGGGGTACAGAGAGGAGGTCTAGGGAGGATGGGGTAGGGAGACAGGGAGGTGGAGGAAGGGAAGAAGTGCTAGGAGGCAGGATGGATAAAGGGAGGGTTGGGGTAGGAATATAGAGGTAGGGAGGGGTAGGGAAATGGAGGCGGAGAAAGGGAAGAAGTGCTAGGAGAAAATGGGTAAAGGAGGTTGGGGTAGGAATACATGGATGGTTGGGGCAGATGGGTGAGAGAATAAGCTGGATGGTTGGTGGAGAGATAGGGATTGGGTGACAAGCAGAAGGGATGGTGAGGATTCATATGTTAGCTTAGCACGAAGAGCAATGACAGACCACTTCAAATGCGTTCTTGTCTAGGGACATAAAACAATTTAACATGACTATCCCAGTTAGCTTCATGTTTTCTTGCAGCTGGTTCCATATAATTGGGAGGACGAAACTAATGGCACCTCTGCCCTGACTAGTACACATCTTGGGAATGTCTAGCAGCACAAAGTCTGAAGTGCTGAGTGCATAAACATTGTGAGACTTGTGCACTAGGAACATATGTACTGAGGTAACTGAGGTAACTATTGACACAGGAAGAAGTCTAAGTAGGCTCACCACTTCTTCCCCAAAAATAGTAACAATTTAGGAAGTGCAGAAACCGCTTGTTCAGCAAACTCAGAATGTTGAGGGCCATCTGTTGCATAAAGATCCAGTCTCACCGGGTACAATATATGGTGCCTTTTTGAGCTGCCCACAATTTTGACTGTAAGGTTGATAAGTAGCCCTAGCCTGCCTCACGTTAAATGTCAGATCTTGCACCAGTATGAGCTTTGTACTAAACCACTGTAGGGATGCTAGGTTGTGCACTTCTTTCTGTGGTCTTGGTTCAAGTAATTAAGCAGTTTAAATATCAGTGGTTTGGAGGGCTCACGGAAGCTGGCTTGCTCTTAAAGCCTGTTGGGCCCTCTCGATCACATAACAAAGGTCATTAGGAGATGGGCCAACTACTTTTAAACAGAAAAATGGTATGAAGTCCACATTTGACCCTTCTTCACTTTCAGATAGACCCAGGAGAACAAGATTATTACTTCTACTCCATCCCTCTAACTCGTCTACTTTATCTTCTGATTTAGAGATTTCATTTCATTGTGATTATATTGGAGTCTAGACAATTCTGGCAATCCTCAATAGAGGAGATACAAGCTTCACTTCTGAAACTCTCCTCATGAGCTCCTGTAAATCTGGCTTGACGTCCTTGAGGTCAGCAATTATGGCAAAAACCTCCAACTTGTCATTGCCAGCTCCATATAAATATCACGAACATACGAAATTTGCCAGCAGATAAAGACCTAGAGGTCTATCAAGTCTGCTCGAATGTGCAGCTAGCACCCTTATTCTGCAACTGCCCCTCCTTCCACCCTTCCCCTTCATTAACCCTACCCTTGTTCTGTCCATCCTCATTTGAAGCAGTCCACGGTTCTACTACATACCACTTCAGCAGGTAACATTCTACCCAGCCACCACCCTCTCTGTAAAAAGTATCTCCTCATCTCCCTCCTGAACCTTCCTCGCTCCAGTCTCATATCATAGCCCCTGGTGTCCCTCCCTCCCTTACTTTGAACAGCCCCTCTGTACCTGTCTTGTTTATTCCTTTCATATATTTAAAGGTTTCAATCATGTCACCCCTGTCTCTCCTCTCCTTCAGTCAGTACATGTTCAACTCCTTCAACCTCCTCTCGTATGATAAGTCCCCAGCCCTTGATCATCTTTGTCACTCTGTGCTGCACCGCCTCCAGTTACTTAATGTCCCTCTTCAGATACGGAAGCCAGTACTGCACACAGTACTCCAGATGTGGTCTAACTAATGACCTATACAGTGGCAGAATCACCTGCTTCCTCCTCGAGGATATACCCTTAGCAATACAACCCAGCATTTTGTTGGCCTTGGCAGCTGTCTTCCTACATTGTGCGAGTTGTTTATTGACCCTGTAATGAGCACACCAGATCCTTCTCCTCCTCTGTCTGGGCTAGCTGCACTCCCCTAGCTGGTAACTTCTCCTTGGGTTCTTCATCCCAAAATGCAGCACCTTGCACTTTTTGGCATTAAAGCCAGTTGCCAGGAGTCTGACCAGGTTTTAAGCTTTGCCAGATCATCCCCTAGGTCATCCACCACCACGCCTACCTTGGTATCATCAGCAAATAGACTGATCTTGCTCTTGATGTCCCATGATATGTCTGCAATGAATATCCCAAACAACACTGGTCCCAACACGAGCCCTGTGGAACACGCTCATCACTGCCCTTGGGTGTGAGGCTCCCACCCACCACCACCCTCTGTTGCCTTCCTGCAGCCAGTCTCTACCCATCTCACCAGCTTTGCACCCGCCCCTGTGCCTACTCTTCCTTCCCAGCCTTCCATTTGGCACTGAGTCAAATGCCTTACTGAAGTCCAGATACAGGACATCCACTGCATGGCCCTGTCCAGTTCAGTTACCTAGTTACCCAGTCATACAACTCAACCAGGTTGGTTTGGCAGGATCTGCCACGTATAAAGCCATGCTGTCTGCTGTCATGCAGTCCTTTGGCCTCTAGGAGGCAACCAGCCTCTCCTTCAGGATAGTCTCCATTAGCTTACCCACGATGGATGTGAGGCTCACTGGTCTGTAGTTTCCCGGTTCATCCTTGGGGCCACCCTTGTGGAGGGCACCACATGAGCCATCCTCCAGTCCTGAGGTACACACTCTGAATGTAGTGAGACATTAAATAGGTCTGCCAAAGGTCCTGCAAGGACTTCTGCCAGCTCTTTCAGTACCCTGGGGTGGATGCCATCTGGGCCTAGCGCCTTGTCCAGCCTCAGTGCCTTCAAACCCTCTCAAACTCTCTCCATGATTTCCCATCTGTCACCACTTCCCACCCTGCTTCTCCATTTCTCCCACCTTGGGTGTCACCCCCTATTCTCTTTAGTAAATACTGAGCAGAAGTACTCATTTAGTGCTTCTGCCTTATCCACCCTGCTTCCACCCAACCCCCTCCTTCCTAATCCTTACTATGTGGTCCTTACAGCTCCTTTTCTCCTGATGTACTTAAAAGTCCTTCTCCCATTCTTAATGCCTTGTGCCAGCCTGAGTTCCGTAGATCCGTTGGCTCCCTTACTGCCCTTGTCACCTCCTTGATTCTGTCAAGTACTCCTCCCTGTCCTCCCCCTCCCTGTTTTCTTGTACTTCCTAAAGGCAGCTCTTTTCCTCCTTACCTTTTCCATGACCTCCTTGCTCAACCAGATCGGTTTCTTAGCACTAGCCTTCTTATTCTGGGCTTTGCAGCAGGTTTTGGTTGCCTCCACTATCCCTAGCTTATGAGCTCCCACCTCTGGTTAGTGCCCATACTGGGTTGAATTCTGGCAAGGTACCCTTTACCACTTCCCCCATCCTCCCAAAGTCGGCCCTCCTGAAGTCCAGCACTATTGTGCCAGATTCCACTCCTTCCTTGCCCATATCCAATGTGAGTCATACTGGTGGTGGTCACTCCCTGACAGTGGTTCCTCCACTGTAAAGTTCTCTTATAAAGTCCCCAATTGCCAGCACAAGGTCAAGGGTATTCCCTAACCTGGTTGGTTCAGTGACCATTTGCAGCAGAAGCTGTCCTGGAAGGCATCCAGCAGTACCTGCCCCTTCTGTTCCTGGTTGTTGGGATGCTCCAGTCCACTCCTGGCATGTTGAAGTCCCCACAATCACCACACTACCCTTCTCATGAGGTCCTCCTGATCTGTCCCACTAGTTCCCTGTCTAACTCCTCCATCTGAGATGGTGGCCTACCTACTCCCATTTTAAGAATCCTATTCTTGGAATCCTGGATTAGCATCCAAAGTGACTCCGTACTACCCTCCTCCCTTCCTCCTTACACACTTCAGTCCTTCTTCACATATAGTGCCACCCCTCCTTTCCCAATCACTCTGTCCCTACGAAATAACCTGTACCCTGGGTACAGACAGGTCCCAGTCATTGTATTGGGTGGCCCATGTTTCGTGATGGCTGCAATGTCCACCTCTCCCTCTGCCATGAGAACCTGTAACTCTGCATTTTTCCTCCCAAGGCTCCTAGCATTAAGGATAACCACCTTCCACCCTTTTCTCCCCTCATCCTGTCCTCCTTTCCTAGCATCACCAACAGTACTTGCTATTTGTCCTTTGTCACTGTTATGGGGTGTAGTAAGCTCATATGGTTTCACAACCTGTGGTCTCTGCATATCTCTTCCCCAACTGCCATCCCCACTCCTAGTTTAAATTCCCAACTTCCTCTATACTGCTCCATCCTCTGTTTCAACACTTTCTTTCCTTCCTCACTCAAGTGTAGTCTGTCCTTGGCATAGAGACTACTGTCCTCCCAGGTCCCTCCCCACCCCAACAGCCCATATCCTTTAGCACAACACCAGGTTCTTAGCTATCCATTAAATTCCTCTATTCTCAGCTTTCTTGTTGTACTTGCCTTTGGCACCAAGTATCTCTGAAAAAGTTACTGATCTTCCCACCCCTCACATAATTGTGCTAGTTCCTCAAACCTCCTCTGGACTGCATCTACTGTCTTGTCAGCCAGGTCGTTTGTCCCAAGATGTATAATTAAATGAGGTTTGTCCCTACCCTTCTAGCATATTTCAGAACAGACTGTCCCACCCTATCCGCTGTCATTTCTGGCATGGCCTCCACCCAAATGCGACTATGCCTCTCCCCTTGCTACCCACCTAACTCCTCTTAGTATTGAGTCACACCCAACACTAAGATTCCACCCTCTTACTCCTGCTTGCTTCCATTCATCTCCCTCTCTCATTTCCAGCTCCTCTTCTTCCTCCTACATTATTTCCCCATTCACCCCTGTTGCAATTCTCCCAGCAGACTTCCCCTGCTCCAGTTTGGTCCAGGCATTTATCAATTACTCCTCTAATTTCATCATTTCCCTTCTCTACCTTCTTCCTCTCTAGCAGAGCACAACTATTTTCTGAAGGCCCTTCACTATTGCCGCTTCCTCTCTCTTCATAGTAACCTGTTCTCTCCTTTCCATTCCATGACTTTGCCACTTCTTTGCCTCCCTCACAAGTCCCTATCTCCTCCTTCCATTTGTCTTTTGTCTCTGACCTGGTTTCCCCGGCAATTGTTCTTCCTGGCCTGGGTCCCTTTGTCTCTTATTCCCTTCTTCTGACCTTCTCCTCACCACTGTTGGCTTAAATCACCCTCCCTCATCTCCCTTCTTCCTCTTTCCAGTATTGGGCTAAACCCACCCCAATCTGCTTTGCCTTAGTTCCTCCTGCAGATCTTCAATCTTCTTTCTAAGTTTTTCTATGTGGTTGCACACTAAACATCCTCCCACACTCCAGGCAATTTTAGAAAGATTGGTGCACGCAGTTGTTGCAGCCTACCACTCTACCCATTGCTGTCTTGCTCGGGTGAGGGTTCAACTGGAGCAACTGAGGTTGAGGACTCTGTGAGAGCTGTAGTATGGCTGCTTAGGCTCTAGCACAAGGGCCTATACTTGAATCTTCAGCAGACAGAGAAGAAGGAACTGAAACTCCCAACAGCTAAAATTCCATATTAACTGCTTCCATCATTATCCCAGTAAGTATATTAACTGCAAAGGCATAGTATACAATAGTTGAACAGGTAGGGAGGGCAAAAACATTAATTTTAATTTTAATGCAGTCTAGATGGAGCTCCTGACTTCAGCTCCTGCCTTAGTGTCAGCATCACGTGACTCGATCTGCTCCTTTCTTACTTCATCCTGTATTTCTTTGTATGTTGGCTTGTAGCAGGTGCAAGCAACATGATATTTTCATACAAGTTTTAGAGGTGTGCCGTCGTTCTGCCAATGCCCACTCCATTTTGCAGGCAGGACCACACAGCACCAATAAATGACAGCACTTCAGATGCAGTGGCGTGCAGTTGAAAGAAATCACTGCAATTTGCAGATGGCCCACATCAGCAAGCAGCAGCTGTCATCAGTTGCCTCTCCATTCTCATGAAAGCTGATGGGGTGCCCAATCCCCTATTGGCATACCCCTCCTCAGTTCCTTTGCTGATGGGTAGCCCAATCCCGTCGGCATGATTCACCTCCTCCTCTGTTGTGTCCAATCCCCGGGCTCAAGCACCCCCACACTGTATAGCCAATGGGGTGCTCTGTCCTATCAGCTCACTCCATCCCCACAAACATCCAGGTGGCATGCTGGGAGTTCACCCCAGCGTGCCAAATGTCCATGTCTTTTGTTATAAACCCTGTAAAAAACAAGAAAACTGTCCCTGTGGCTTCTCTTGCCCCTTCCCTGACTTGCACCCACTCTCTGTGCCCCACCTCCACCACCCCATACTTACCTTTGGAGCTCAGTGCAGCAGTCTTGATGGACCAGGAACGTCTGCACTCTTCAAAGCCGACTAAGACTCTAGAAATGCCAGTAAGCTGTATAATGGCATAAGCGTTGGTTTTTTTCAACTTTGGTGCATATCTTGGCCATTTTGGGAATTTTGGCACCAACTTTTCAACATGGGGTTCTTGGGATCCCACCTCATGAATTCAGTCACTGTCATTTCGTTATTCGGTCCCGAAGGCGATTTGGGGTCACTGCATGGAATCACCTTTTCGGACTTATTAACAAAACAACAGTGTCACTGTTCATGTGATGGGCTCTCAAAAGACTATGTTGCAAATCTGGTGGAAAAATTCAAAAATGACTGTGTTACAAGCGGTGTTGCTAGGCCTACCACACCGTAACTTGCCAAATTTGTAATATTTTCACCCAGATTTTCACCATTGGCATTTTTCACACCTCATATGAACAGTACAGCTGTAATTTTCACATCCTGGCTGAAATGTGTTCATGCACTCACAGCGCAGAATAATGCCGTCACTGTGGGAGATCACTGTTCAGACAGATTAAGAAAATTACAGTGCCACTGTTCATGTGGAAAGTTCAAAATTACCCATGTTGAAAATCTGGTGGAAAAAATAAAAACAATTATTGCATTACAGGCGTCGTTGCGCAGCATTGCGCAGTTTCTACACACATTCGTAACTTTGCCAATTTTCACATTTGTACTCCAGATTTTCAGCATTGCCATTTTTCACACCATCATAGGCAATTTTAGCTGTCATTTTTCGTGTCCTGCCAGAAATGTGTTTTCACACCTTTGGCACCAAATGGCACAGTCGTTGTGCAAAACCACCTTTCGGATTGTGTAACAAAATGATAGTGCCACTGTTCATGACATGAGGTCACAAAAATCCCATTTTCCAAATCTGGGTGAAATAACAACCATAATGCCCTACTCCATACAGACTGACACCCAATGGGTGTTACTTGGGATCATCGCCCGTAATACACTCCACCCTGCAGCCACTGACAGGCATCGAGGTGTAATTTGCAGTTGTTGGGCCCAGCATTCACCCCAATCTCCTGTACCACACCCACTTCAGCATATTTCTTTATGAAATGGGATGAGGTAAAGGCTCGAAGACCCCAAAGCACACATAACACTTGTCAGTGTCTGCAGCACAGTGTGAGATAAAATGGCATGGCGTTATGCCCAGTGATCCAAAGGCACACCTCCAACACCTGTCAGTCTCTGCAGGGTGGGGTGGGGTTGGCGTCAGTTCAGTTCTTCACTGCCATTCCTATTATGCATCCTCTAACTCCTGCACCAACAATGCCAGTGCCAGCGAGCCAACATTTGGCATTGACAAATACTTGTCTTATTTGCTCTAGGGTTGGAGAAACAAGTCTGAGCCTGTTTTAGAGCCTATAACTGTTCTCATCACTGTCGTAATGCTGGCACCTCTCTTGAGTCCTCTACCATCTCTATAGTCATTACTGTATCCTCTATAACATCCTCTATCATCATTGTTATATCCTGTCCCATATTCTCTGCCACACCTCTACCAGGATCACATTCTGCCTAGCAGGCACCCTGGTTTTGGTATGGTTGAGGCTACGAGTGTTACTGAGTGCTTTGGCAGAGCTGGCTGAGACCAGGTTATGGAGTCACCACAGGGAAGGTTGTTGGTCAGGGTTGGTCAGCTGGACTACCACTACTAGGTCAGGTACCGACTTAGACTGTTCCACAGTTTTCACTGGTGGAGTTTTGTTGCCCTTTTTTTCTGCCTCCTAGAAGAGAAAAATAACACAAAGGGTAACATATAAACATAGACTTTGACAGCAGATAAGGACTGCTTGGCCCACCTAGTCTGCCCATTTCCCTGGATAAGCTGCAGATCCTAGTTAACCAATAGCCTATTTATTCCTACCCCACAAGAATTGCCTTATGTCTGTCCCATGCATTCTTGAATTTTCCCAGTTTTAGACCCACAACCTCCTCAGGAAGGTGATTCCATGCATCCACCACCCTCTCTGTGAAAAAACACTTTCTTACATTACCCCGGCCATCCCCCCCCTTGTTCTTGCCGTCTCTTTTACTGAAAGATGCTACCCTCTTGGACTTTGTTGATTCCACTGAGGTCTTAAAGTTTCTGTCATATCCCCATCTCCTCCTTTCCTCAAGGGTATACATATTAAGCTCCTCTAGTCTCTCCTCTTATGGCTTCTCTTGCAGACCCTGCACCATTTTAGTTGCTGTCCTGGGTAATAGAAAATAGTTAAGAACTCTGTTAAAAGCCTGAAGTTTAGGAACTAAAATTGATGACCTCCAACAAGCATTGTATGCAAAAGATGCATGTATTTGTTGTGACTGAAACATAATACAGAGACAATGATTGTGGTACTGAGATTTCAGGTTATGTCAAGTATGACAAAAATAGGAAACATTAAAGCAGTGGTGGGATAGCAATGTATTTACAATAGGGGTGAGTGGTAAATGAGTGAGATAAAACAGTGTATCATCCACTGCAGTGTGATATTTTTACCCTCTGCTCTACTGTGATGATATGAGACATTTACACACACAGGTGACAAAAGGTCACTGATAGCATCACCCTAGGCAGCTTTCCCTCAGCATGAAAGAAACACCTGTGCTGTTACCATAGACACAAATGCAGAACTACCTGAGAGGTCTCACTGCTGCTACAGCTAACTCAGTGAGCATTACAAACACACCTACCCCCAACTTCCAGCTCATTACTGTGATGTTCTCACTTGATGCAGCCAAAATTCCAAACAGCACAGCTTCACAGAACATTCTAAACTGCTGCCTGCAGCTAACTCAACTACCACTGAAACACACTGTCACTTGTTCCTCAGACTCAGATTCTCACCCAATTACTGTGACAATTTCAACTTCACTGCAGCCAGAATCCTAAAGAGCACAATTTCACAGAACACTCTGCCTGCAGCTAACTTAATTACTACTGAAAACAGTATCAGCTGTTCTGACACTCTGCCTCTCAGTTCATTACAGTTACATGCTCTTAGCTTCACTGCAGCCATACTGCTAAACAATACAGCTTCACAAAAGTATGTTTCTCATTTCTATCTGAAACTAACTCATTTAGCATTGCAAAACACACTCATGTGTATCTCATAGTTTATAACACTGCCAGCCCATTCAGAAAAGCTCACACAGAATGAGCAAACACATTAACAGGAACAGAACACAAGACAGCATAACAAACTTCTGAAACTCTTGGCCCTATTGTATATATCGAATACATGAAGGGCAGATCATTGTCTATGAAATATGTCACTCCTGCATCGTGAGCATTGATATCTCACGAGTGCCCTGAGTGCCATACAATGTTTGCAGTGTGTTACAGGTCCCCCACCCTTAGCTTGGAAGAAAACAGTAAACTAATAACTGCAACTGAGCAATCAGTAGTGGGCGTGAATGCATTCTTCTTGGAGACTTTAACTTTCCTTCAATAAACTGGAAAATGTTAGAAGGCACATTGACAGTTGAAAATAAATTTATAGATATAACTATCAAAAAAATCTGGAGCAAGTGGTTATGGGCAGCACTAGAGAAGATAACACACTAGATTTAATCTTTACCACATCACCTGAGAATACAGAAGATTTAAAAATCATGGAAGCCCCTGTCAGACAGTGGCGCTAACATGATAGTGTTTAATTTGAAAAATTATTGGGAAACAGTACAAGGTGTAACAGAGCTCAAATGCTACCATAAAGCAGATTTTGAAGCAATGAGAAACAATCTCAAGGAATGAGATTGGGAACAGGAGTTGAGAGACAAGGGACAGCAGCAGACCTGGGACATCATAAAAGAAAAGCGTGAATATTGTGTATTAAATCATGTACCAGTGATTAAAGAATACACGAGGAATGGAAGAACACCAGTCTGGTTAGGAAGGAATGTTAAGAAGAACATTAACAGGAAAAATAAACTGTAAGAATGTGATAAGGAAAACTAAAGAGAGGCACAAAGTTAAACTTGCTACTAACATTAGAGATAACAAAAATTCTACAGTTACACTGGATCACAGAGGAGAAATCGGCATAGGCTAGCTCTACATAAAATAGGGACAGGATCATCAGTGAAGAACCAGAACTAGCTAAATAATTTATCAATTATGTTTTAAATGCGTACCAACCTAAAAGTTAACAATTATCAATGCACCGATGCAACAACAACCCTCAGAGACACTAATTATGAAGTAGGAAGTTATAACAAAAACTTAAAAACTAAAACTCTGTAAATCAGCTGGTCCCAATGGTATACATCCCAAAATACTGATAGAACTTGTAGAAGATCTCGTAGGTCCAATTGCTAAATTATTCTCCATCTCAATCAGTGAGAGAAAGACACTGAATGAGTGGAAAAGCTACAATCACTCCCATTTTCAGAAAAGGCAACAGACAGGGCCCCAATATTTAGAACTGCACCTGGCAATGGCGCATGCAGTGGTGCCTTTCACAACTGAGTTGCACTGGTGTAACTGAGGATGTATTCAAAGGCGATGAGCCATGGTGCATCCCTCTGAATATATCTGGTAATGTGCACAATGCAAATATGATGTGCTGGCACCCCTCAACAGGGCGAATACCAGGAATGGGAACTCTCCCAGTGCAACAGAATTTGCTGTGCACAAATTCCTGCTATTCAGTCAGCAGTATGCAAATAGCCATAATATATGCAAGGTGCAAATGGGGTGATTTGCATGTCGTTATGGCTCCATTTGCATGTGTTGTGTGAGGCAGGCCAGCGAAATGCACATGACACCCTGCACAGCATGTGGTGCTGCCAGAGGATCCCCCACCTGTCCTGTAGCCACGATCCCCGTACTATACCCTTTGCACAATTCCCTGGTGGTCTCGTGATCTCCCACTCTTCCCTTAGCTCTGATCAGTGAGAAATAAATGTATTATAATTCCCCAGCCCACCTGTATCCTAGTCACATTAAATTTATGTCCAAACATTCCTGGGGTCTAGTGGTTCCCCCAGCCTGCCTGTATCCTAATCGCAGTATAATTCATGTCTGAACATTGCTGGTGATCTAGTGGTACTCCCCAATAGCCCGATTCCTGAGAAATAAGTGTAATATAAATCTATAAGGGTCTAGTGGTACCCCTACCTCCCTGGCCCTGATTGCTGAGAAATTAGTGTATTTTTAACCTGGTGATCTAGTGGTACCTGCCACTCCTCCCATAGCTCAATTGCTGAAAAAGGAAAATTCAGTAATTCCCTGGTAGTAGGTGGGCAGCAACAAGCCCACCACGTATTTGTGAATGAGTTGCACAGTATGCACTGCAAGCCATCGGTCCACAGTGTGGACCGATGAGCTTCTCTACTATAAACTGTCATTGTGGGGTGCAGCCGTAGGAGGAGGTATGTGGGTGGGTTGCTGCTGCCCACTGATGATGGGGTGCCACAGGGTGGGCAGGAATCCAGTGTGGGTGGGGGCCACAGGGTGGGCAGGAATCCAGTGGTGTGGGTGGGGCCACAGGGTGGGAGGAATCCAGTGTGGGTGGGGGGCCACAGGGTGGGCAGGGATCCAGTGTGGGTGGGGGTGCCACTGGACCATCAGGAATGTATTGCCAATGGTATTACAGGTGATTGCAGCTATGGGAGGGGTGGGGGTTCCACTAGACTACCAGGGAATTACTGAATTTTCCTTTTCAGCAGTAGGAGCTATGGGAGGGGTGGGGTGTATCAGTAGACCACCAGGAAATTATAATACACTTATCTCTCAGTGATTGGGCTATGAAGAGGAGGATGCCACTAGACCACCAGGAATGTTTGGACATGAATTTTAGTGCAATTGGGAATACAGGTGGACAGGGGAACCACTAGACCACCAGGAATGTTCAGAATAAATTTTAGTGTAATCGGGGATACGGGTGGGCTGGGGGACCACTAGATCACCAAGAATGCTTGGACATGAATTTTAGTGTAATCGGGGATATGGGTGGGCTGGGAGGACCACTAGATCACCAGGGATGTTATGTGTGCTTTTGCACAGTGTACTGGGGTGGGTGGCCACCATGGCTGGTGGCTGCTGTGTTGCACCTGCAATACAGCAGCTCATCTGTGGGTGGCCACCATTTGACTCTTTTTTCAGGCTCAGGTTTGCTCATTGGCATGCAGTGCATCTCAGAGTTGTGCCAGCATATGCGCCACATCTCGGGCTGAATATTAGAGTACTTCATATGCATGGGCATGCCCCTGGAGATGTGCCACATACATTATCTTTGCACCCGGTGCATGGGGAATTCGCTACACAATTCCCCTTTTGAATATTGCCCGTGCACATTTCTGGGGTTGCCCTGGCACATCTTCTTTGAATATCTAGCCCCGGATGTACAAAATCACTGCCCAATAAGTCTATCCACCATCCTTGGTAAATAATTGGAAGGCAAATTACAGGACCACATAGTAGACTACATTGTGAAACAAGGTCTAGGAGATATAACACAACATGACTTACACAGGGATGTTCATGCTTAACAACTCAACTTTACTTCTATGAATCTGTAAGTGTGGCATTAGACAAAGGTCTCCCAGTTAATATAATATTTCATGACTATTTTATTTATTTATTTAGTTAGTTTTGTTGGCCAGGTAAGTGCACTAGACAAATCCTGCCTATTTTCAGGCACGACCCATGGGAGGAGGATACAGATGAATATCAACTGACCTCGAACCAAATTAAGCTGTCGGTGGTATTGTTTTTAGTGAATGAGGGAAATTTGGCCAGGACACCAGGGAAATTCCCTACTCTTTGGCCAGTAGGGGACAGGCTGTCTTTCTGCAAAGATGGCCACCATTGGAGAACGGTTGGGGAGAAGGTTGTGGGAGTAGCAGGTGAGAAGGCCACTGCAAACCGAGTCTGATTCACAGCCTAAAGAATTTCTGGATATGGACAGAGAAGAGATCTTTCACGAGGCAATATCTACTACAGAGAACTTCTCTAATATTTTGGTTGACCCAGTGAAAACTGACAGAATGTCCTTTACAGCTACAAAGTGGAGGATTCTGAGTCAACGACTATTGTGCTGGAGTAACACAGCTGACAGCTGACACCTCTGTCAAGCAGAAAGTTCAGCTTGATGGTGAGAATGTGGAAGTGCAGTCAGAAAACCCTATCCAGGGTGCGGGTGAGTCTCTAAATCCGACTCATTGTCAGTCAATGAAGGAATTGTTTATAGAGAGGCTGGCAGTGAAATCTTGAGTGTGGAGACTGCCTAAAGCCCAAATAATTACTAAAGGCTCCAGTTTTTGAAACAGGTCTAAATACATCTACTCAGCAGAGTGGAACACTTGTAGCCAGTGGTAAACAGATACACAAGGTGTGTTTCAAACGAACATTTAACAAAGAGGCTGGTTTTGTATTTAAGCCAGGTGAGACAAGCAGTAGCGTGCAACCTTATCATTTCCCATTAAATATCAGACGGAAATAAATGAGCACAATGGACTAACAGAATTTAGTTTTGTAAACCACTAACCCCACAAAAATATTACAAACCTGGGAAGCGCTTCATTGGCAACAGGGCATAATATTACAAAACAGAGGACTGAGGTTCCAAAAATTGCAAATCCCAAAATGGACACCTCACAAGTCCATGATGACAAGTGGATGCCCCAAAGTGCACTTTTGGCAGCTGGCTGGGAGAAAACAACAAACGGATTTGGACTCTTGATTTAGCATGGGATACATCGCTGAACTTTTGTAATGGCTCCTAGACTGGAAACCGGGTGGGGCTCATAAGGATCCATCAGAAGATTTTAAAGAAAACCTTTGGATAGATTACTATCTTTGGGACTTGAGTTAAAATTAGTCATGTTGATGGTGGGCTGCCTGATTCTGTCGGAAAACAAATTGAAGGCCCACAAATCAAGGAGAAACCTTTGATGTCAACTTTATTTTCCCAGGCTAAAAGGAAGGCTGCTCCTCGACACAATGCTGTGCGCACTAGATATAAAGGTGGTCTGGCAGAACGAGCACACAGATATGATGTAGAAATTTCTTATAAAAAATTACATTTTTTCCCAGAGATGTTTTCGCTTTATAAACATCTCAGGAGAAGATCATTTTGATGTCAGTTTCGTTCTACTTATTTATTAGATTTGTTCTGGGAAAGATATGGACAGTTAAAATTCTGTCCAACATGGACTCCTTTTAGTAATTCCCTTAACAAAACTATTAATTAAAAATTCACAGTAATGTTTGGAATGAGGAGTCCATGTTGAGGATATTTCCTACTGGTTATCACAAAATGCAAGGTCCAAAGTGACCCAGAGCCCATTTTAGACTCAGAGCACTTCTGGATGGGAGGGTGGAAGTTTAGAGTTAAATTAAGTCCAACACAGGAATTGAACACATCCCTAATTCCTTTTCCTGGGAAGAGATGGGGGTCTGTTTTATAGTGGCCAACCGAGAGCATGCTATAAGTGTGGTTCCAAAACACATCTCTCAAGCACATGTGATAGACCTAGATGTGATAAATGTGGAGAAGTGGGACATGTGACCATGCAGTGTGCTAATCATATGGAGTGTGACTTGTGCAAGGAGCATAGGCATGCCTTTAGGGAATGCCCTTGGGCTGCTAAAAATAAGGCCTCATGTGGGAGCCCTGACCTGTTAATCCAACAGGCCCAAGGAGTGGTCGGCAAACATTGCAAAGCAGCTTGGATTGGACCCCCACCCATGAAAACTGCAGACCCCAAACCTAGGATTGTCGGAACTATTCCATCCTGCCCCCCAAGTCCAAATCATCTGATTATGAATAATACAATAGTACAAAGCACAGAACTGTTTGAGCCAGTTTGTTATGTTGACCCAGAAGACAAATCTGTTGGGCCTCAGCCCTACTTGCTCCTTACCAACAAGAAGGTCAAGTAGGAACTTAAAATTAATTCCAATACCCTCAATTAAGTCAATAGAAACAAAAACTCGTATGTGGCTCTTTTTACTACTTGGGGATTCTGAAATGGAGGTAGGGAACTCTGATTCCCAGAGATCTACACAGGATACTTTAGGGACTCCAGAGGAGTATAAAGAAAAGAAAGATAGGAAGGAAAAATGAGTTTAACCCTATTGCAGGATTTGTTTGATTAGAATTTATGGTGCAATTCTCTGGGGCTCTCTGAATACTCATAGTGTTCTGAACATTAACAAAAGACAAGCAGGTTTTCACCTTTACATGAAAAAATATCAATCTGTTTTTGCAAGAAACATGGATGTTTTCATGGGAACAAATTTCCTCATTTAAAAAGATTGGCCGTGGGTCCTTCATATTGGTCCTTTGGGAGAGACAATGCTAACGGTATAGGAATTCTTTTAATTCTTTTCACTTTGTCTTACATAAGTTAATTGATTTAGTACCTGATAGAGTATTAATCATAGATGGTAAATGGCATTCAAGTAATTATAGATTTATTAATATCTATATTCCCTAGACAAAAGCAGATAAAATTAAATGTATGAAAGAAATTCATCCTTATGTAGTTACCTCATTACATGTTTTATGGGAGGTGATTTTAATTGTAGTTTACTTTAAGGGTACTGCTTCAAAAGAACTATACTGTGATTTTAACTGCCTGAAAACAATTATCAAAGCAGCACATTTAACTACATGTAATCTCTTAAATAACAAGGGTGCAGGTTGCACCTTTTTTAAGGAAAATCTATAACTATCATAGATTACCTATTTTCATCTGAAAACCTTCCAGTTAAGTCCTTTTCTACAGTTCCAGTGAAGTATTCAGATCACTTACTAATTCAGGTGGAAGTGGGGCACTTCAAAGCAACCAATTCACAAAAATAGATGGAAATTAAATACCTCTATTTTGAAGACACTATAGTAAAGAATTCTATCAAATTACTCTTAAGAGCCAGATTATGGTAGTATTTTATACCCAGATTTAGGAATCTGGTGGGAAGAAACAAAAAACGACTGTATAAAGTGGTTTAAATTTTATGGGATCCGTCAAAGAAATTTGAAATTCTTTTCATATTTAAAATTAAAATCTCAATTACAGTATTTAATTACAATAGCCAATTCCTCCAGACAGGATTTTTCATCACAAATTGATAATATCAAAATTCAGATGAGGCTACTACAATACGATAGAGCTAGAACACTACAAGCCCTTATTAATAATCATAATAAGAAATCTGTCATAGGAGACCCCTATGAATTGTGTAAAACTATTAAGAAATTTTCTTCTTTGGGATTTTTAGAATACAAGAAGGGTAAAGTTTATGATGTGGAATCCATGTCTAGTATTATTGAATTACATTTTCAAGCTTTGCAACCTTTATCTTCCCCATCAGTGCAGGACATCAAAAATATTTAGCCCCCAATTTAGAAAAAACTGATATTACAAATAAAGAAGAATTTTTCCTACAAGAAATAGAGTCGGTAGTTACAGATTTAAAAGGTAATATTTCTCCTTGTTTAGATGGTCTGTCTAACCTCTTTCATAAAACTTTTTAACAGAAATAGCAGAATGTTTACATTTAGTGTTTACACATTTTTTTGCTGGGGTACTATTCCAGCATATTTTTCTGAAGGACTCCAGATTTATATTTTAAAACTGGAAATAGAGGGATATAAAGAATTGGAGACCAATTACAATGTTGAACTTGGATTATAAGATTTTTACTACCCTAATAAATAACAGACTAAGGCACTTAACAAAATCAGTAATTTTTCCAGTTCAATATTGTGGGTTACCAAATAGGCAAATACTGTCAGCACTGGAAACTGTAAGAGACCTAATTGAGAATTTGATGATTAATGGTAGAACTGGTTGCTTACTTTTATTAGATTTAGAAAGCATTCCATAGGGTAAATCATTTATTTTTATTTATAGCTTTAGAATTTTTCAGGATCCCTGGAAGGTGATTAGGCTTATAAAACCATTATATGATTCTTCAAAGATATATCCCGTGGTAAAATAACAAAAGGGTTTGTGATGAAAACTGGGGTATGTTGGGGTGCCCTTTGAGTCCATTACTGTACATTTCTCTTTAGACCTCCTTATTAGAGCATTAAGCATCTCTTCCAAATGGCATGGTTTCAAAGAGCCAATGACAGAAATGTATTTGACGTTCAGGCATATGCTGATGATGTATGTTTATTTTTTAGTAACACTGAACAAACTGGAGAATTTTAAAGAATTTCAATACTATTCTGCACTTTCTAATGCTAAATTAAATTATTCCAAATCAAGAGGTTGTTAATGGGAAGTGATTTACAAGCTCCTTTGCAGTATGATAGTATTGAGATATCGAAAGAACCATCTTCTATTTTATGGTTTTTTTGGGGTCCCAAAATCTCCCAGAGGACAATTGGGAAAGGGTATTTAAAAGATAGAAGGAAAATAATGAGATGGAAACAGCTTAGATTTTCAAAACAAAAAGAATTCTTATCATAAAAAATCATTTTGCCTTGCTTACAGTATGTAACCCTTATATTTCCACACACCACCCCAATTTGAAAGCAAACTTTACAGTATTTGTTTTAGATGCTGTGGGGTAGTAGACTGAATCCAGTAAAGAGATATTACACATACCTGGTCGAAAATAAGGGGTTTAGGAATGGTAGATCCAGTAGTGTTCTGTTTTACTTTGTTTTTTCCTACCTTAAAAAAAGCTGATAGTTCAGGAGTGCAATGAGGCCCTTTGGTTTAGAAACTCTGTAGGACACTATTTAATAGCTTGGTTGCATTGTACACCTAAACTAAATCTGCATATTCATATACCGCCTATTTGAGGCCTGCTGATAAAAATTATATAAGTGGCAGGTCACAAAAGTCAGATAGGTATGGCTACATAAAAGCCCATATAAATCCATTCTAGTCCAAATTTACCCAACTCTCCTAGTTTTAAGAATTGCCCTTTAGTACTGAATAATAAAGTCTTGGAACAATTGAATAATCCCAGGTTACCACCATATATGTGGGAGGTCCAATGGTTAATTATGTATGGTCGGTTGAATATTAGAGGAACAGCAACATATAAAGCTAAAGAGGAAAGAAATTGTCCATACACTCAGGCCTGGATATTCAAACTGTGCTCAAACTGGCGCAACAGTAGGAGCAAGCGCAAACCAGTTGCGCAAATGTCAACAGGTGCGATATTCAAACATGGAGCAGAGCAAATTAGCAAGCAACCAACGTCTGAATATCGCACATACTGGCCATAGCGCAACCAGGAAGGAGAAGCTGAGCTAAAATGTTGCACTATGGCGCAACCATGGAAGCTCAGCTGAGCATTCCAGAGCTGCCATAGCGCAAAGCACAGCCCCCCAGAGCAATGGAACTGCACATCCAGGAGGCAGGCTGGGCCCACCGCCAGCCATGCCACACATGGGCACAGGAACACACTGCAGAACCCACACCACACCGCACACCCCAAGCACAGCATCACTGGGGTGGGACGGATGATCCACGTGCCCATGGGGACAAGCCAACAAAGCATAGCAGAGCCCTGACACCCCAGCACAACCACTGGCAGGCAGAGAGTGCCACACAGGGGTTGACAACCACAGTGCACATCAGCCCCGTATGCACAGCACCCTGCACTGTGACCCCAAGACACCACCATGTGCAGTGACTGGCACTTCAGGAAACCATACAGTCCCCCAGCACTCATCAGCCCGTGCAACACAGAAGCCTACAAGCCAGACACACCCTGTGCACCCAGCAGTGGTGGCAGCAGGACGGAAGACCAACTGAAAGGCACTGCCATGCTGGAGATACCTCCCATGCACACATGCACACACACACACACACACACACACACCCAGGACCATACCAGCCCAGATGGCATGTACACCCCTGCAACTGAGCACCCATAGCCAGCTGCAAATCAGAGACCAACACAGTATTCATATCAAAATAGAAATGTATATTTAAAGGACTAATCACAAAACCAAGTGAAACTATGTACAAGTGGGGGGACAGGTAAAGGCAGGGGTGTTCAAGGGAGAATAACAACGGAGAGGAAGGCAGGGTGATAGGGATGGGAGAAGTGGGAAGGAATGTGGGCTATGGCCCAGCTGGCTGCTGGTCCTCCCCCTGCTGGCGCCCCTCCTGTGCCTCCTTCGCCGATCACCATGGCGCTGTATGGCCTGCAGGATCTCCTGGTTCTGATCTGCAACCTGGCTGAGGTGCCGAAGATACTGGACATCCTCCTGAGTACTCGAGGCCTAGTAAAATGGGAACACAGTCAATGGCTGAGACTGACCACAACCCTGAACACCACCCAACCTGCAAGCCATATAGCCCAATGTCCCTCACCTGTGATGGCATGCACCACCCACAGTGAACATGCACATGGCCATCACAAACAGGCGGCACAAGCTATGCGCACCACCGCCCATACACACTGCCCACGTCAATCACAGTACAAACTAGGCTGGCAAGTGATATGGCAACGTGGTGCGATGCCAGTACACAGCTATGTGCCCAGTGCATGCCTGGACCACCAGTGATGCATACACAGACGTGCTGTGATACTGCACTGTGATGCAGGTCACTGTGTCGTGCCTACATACATGGATACATAGACAGTGTCGGCAGATAAGGGCCTATGGGACACCCAGTCTGTCCATTTGACCTTGTACGCTCACTCTGTTGTCCTATAAGTCCATTCCCCTTACCCCTGACCTCCAGAATTCCTTTATGGCTAACCCATGCATTCATAAATCCCGTGACCAAGTCAACCCCACCACTTCCTCTGGCAGGGTGTTCCACTTGTCCACCACCCATTCTGTGAAGAAATACTTTCTCATGTTTCCTCTGAATCGTCCCCCTCCAACTTCATCCCATGCCCTCTAGTCCTGGAACATCCTTACGCTTAAAAATATTGTTTTCCTGCACTCTGTTCCCCTGTAAGATACTTGTATGTCCCCATCATATCCCCACCCTCCTCCCCTCCAGGAGTACATGTTCAGTTCCGTCAACCTGTCTGCATAGGACTTGTGATGCAATCCATGCACCATCCATGTCGCCCTCCTCTGAACCCTCTCCACCCAGTCCATGTCCATACGTAGGTATGGTCTCCGAACTGTACACTGTACTCCAGTGTGGGGACTCACTAGTGTTTTGTATAGTGGAATTATGACCTCCCCTTTGGTTGTGTCCCGCATGGCTGGTGGTCTTGCCCCCCAGCATGCAATAGCATCCATGAAGTAATGATACTCACACTCCTCCAGCAGCTGGGTCTGACGCTGCTGCTGCTGCTGCTGCTGTTGGGGCACAACACCCCCGCACGGGGCCCTGGCATGGCCCACGTCACCCTGGTCCTGTGTCCTCACAATCCGCCTGTGGGAGACATATGTTGAGACAAACATCAGTGTGACTCAAAAGCAGAGTGCCCCTGCCCCAGTGAGAGTGCCTGCCCACACAGTCATAACCATCCATCGCACAGCTGCACACACTGACACACCTATGCACAGCCACCCAAGCACACACACACCCCTACAGAGAATATAGGTGCATAGATGGTACACTCACCTGGCCTGGGCACCACGCCCCACCTGGCACATGAGGCAGCCAGCGTCGAGTTCCGGCTCCTCGGCGGAGGTCACTGTACGGTGCTGGCACTGCTCAGCAGACCGGCCGGCCAGTGACCTCCACCAGGTCAGTGGCCACTTGCCACACGTGGGTCCCTAGGCATGGTGAGGGGCCTCACCATACAGTGCCTCACAGTGGGCTCCACCAGGGCCACCAGGTTGGCCACTTCAAGCTGGCTCCAGGACACCGCCCTCCTCTAGCCATGGCACCAACTTTACAGCAGGCAATATGGCGCCCGCTCGTAACTCACGATGAGTTGTTGTTGCGCAATGAGACCACCACAGGCTCCAATCCGCGTGTTCGAACAGCGCCATCACTACATGGCGCTGTCACCAGACAGCACAATAGGGACGTACACATGGCATGCCAACAGCGCCAGGGTCAGAGGGCATACACAAGGTCACGGCAATGACGCCAAGGCTACGCACAGCACCATGGGGCGTATGGGCATCCTCTTGCGACTGCAAGCTGAGCACCAGTGCCACGGTGGACTATCGTGCAGTAGTGCCACAGCGCCATATAGTGCCCAGTGCTGTAGCACCACTGGCACAATGGTGGCCATGTCCTGAATAGCCTATCGCGCTCAGCAGGTCTGCAGCATGATGACGCGTGACGTAGCTGTCTGGGCATGCGCATGCAGTGATACGCAGCCACAAACATGCGCCATTGGCTCAGCGGGACCTTCCAGTAGTGCGCTGGCGCAAATACGCGATATTCAGCCGACATATGCAAATCATTCGATCAGCCATTCAAAGGCGCGGTGGCGCGATTAGCATGTCATTAAAGTAGCGCCACACCTCATTTGCATGTGTTGCGCTATAAAAAGCGACAGTGGGTTGTGCTGGCCAGATTGGTTACTGCAGGTGAGAGGTGAGTTACATGCTGTGTGATGCTCAGGACAATGCTCATGGGCAGGGGTGCCGGAGGATGATAAAGGCTGAGGGGCTGAGCATGAAAAGGGGCATAGAAAGGGACAAAGGGCACCCTTTCTATCAGTATCTGCCATGCAGAGAGGTAGCAGGGGGCTTCTGCCCCCGGGCCGCAGCTATGCTCATGGGGAAATGCTGTCGACTGCACAGTGACAGGTGTCCACTTCCACCCATACAGATCACCATGACTGACCAGAGCCAAGCTGAGGGTGTGGACGGCGGGCGAGGAGGAGGCCGAACTTCACCATGGCAGAGACAGAGGCCTCTTCCAGGCCTACCTGGAGGATGAGCCAGTATTGAGTGGATGGAGGGCACCCTCAGGAGCGTGCAGCTGCGTGGGAGGGTAGCTCGGGCCGTCAACCTGCAGGAAGCCACCAGCGCTCCGTGCAGGAATGCAGGAAAAGATGGGGACTGACCACAGGAGGCTGAAGGAGAAGGTAGCAGCCTTCAGGGAGGCACGTGCTGGCACTGGTGGGGGCCCACCAGTGGTGTTGCAGCTGACCCTACAGAGGAGACACTGGTCGCGCCATGCAGCCGAGAGTGCCATTGCGGGCGTATTCAGGCGGAGGATTCCAGACAGGTGGAAGCCCATCACTGCGGTATGACATGGTGATGTTGTTGGGGGCTGTTGTTCACATGCACTCACATGTACTCTCTTTCTGTTACAGATCTTGTTCGTCTGCAGGAGACGGTGGTGGTGGTGGGTCCAGACAGTGAGGCAGACCTGCTGGACGTGGAGGAGGGACCATCCACCTCCGCCACTAGCCTGCAGGCACTGCAGCAGCATGCAGGCTGGGCCAACAACTCCAGCGTCAGTGATATGGGTGCAGGGGTGCACAGCCTGTGTCACAGCAGTCTGGCATGCAGGTATGCCAGCATGCTGTGCCTATGGCAGTGCACGCACCTGCACCATTGATAGATAGCAGGCCTGCAATGGGCAGTGATAGGTGTGTGTCCCGTGGCGGACACATGGCAGGCCAGCACGTGCCCTGGCCTTCCTGGTTCACACCTGTGTACCAGCATGCTGGCAGTCCCAGGCTGTGCCTGTCAGCACCGGTGGGGCAGCACCGGTGGCTGTGCAGGTGTCTGGCACTGTTGTCAGCACGGAGGTGGAACAGGTGGACCTGGGGCTCAGCAGTTGGGCGGCGGCAGCAGTTGCACACCAGGTCTGGGGGTACAGTGTCAAGCAGTGGCACATGTCCACCGCCCTAGATCCGCCCATACCTGGTCCTGGTGAACAGCGCCCACCCTCAGGGGTGCTGTGCACCAGGACCGCCCACACCCTGGGGTCACGATGCCATTGGGGCACAGTACCCATTGGATGTGCACACCCGCCTGCTGCAGGACTCGGTACAGCTGCAGGGTGGGTTGCAAGGTCCGTGGAGGCACTGTCTGTGTCCGTGGAGTGGCATAGCAGGGAGTGGCTCGGGACCGAGCCGAGCTGGTCCTTATGCAGACGGATGTGACCGCTGCCATTGACAGGCTGACCCAGGCAGTGGTCTCTGTCGTGGACGATTGGCCACACTGTCAGGTGCCCTGTACCACACACCCCACACAGTGTGCTCTCCACTCCCGTGTTGGTGTCGTGCGACACCAGGCCTGTCGACGCGGGTTCTGCTGTGGGCATCCCGAGCACCCTGGTGCAAGTTTGTTTGGCAGGATGCAGACCCTGTGCGGGCAAGGTCGCGTTCATGCAGTGGGACCCCTGGTGGTGCACCAGCGCCACCCGATGTGGCCCTGCTCAGCCTGCCAGTGCTGCTGGGCCACAGCGGGGCTGCCCACGATCCGTGGTGGCCGTGGGACAGTGCCACCTGACTGAACTGTCTCCCAGTGCAGGCCCTGTCTGGTGCCGCCTGTGTGCAATGTGTGTCATGGTGGGCAGTGCACTGCTGGGTGCTCTGCTCACCAAGCTGACACACGGACCACTGCACACTCTCCCAACTGCTGTCCACAGGTGCGTGTGCATGATGATGCCTGCATTGCACTGTACACCAAGGTGCAAGGTGCCCAGGTCCTGACACACGTACATGGACAGTCCAGGTGGTGGGGGTGGTTGGTGGTGCTGTGTGTTGGCAATGTCATTTCCGCAGTGCTGTGCTGCTGCCCATGTATGCTGCCTGGTGTGTGTGTGTGTCCATATGAGTGCTCACCTCTCTGATGGTGTGTTGGTATGCCTGGAACCTTCAACTCCCCTGACCTTCATGCACGGTGTGTCTCCCTGTGTGCCTGTGGTTTGCGCATGGACAGTGTTGCCTGCACATGTCCCCTTGACTTAGTGTTGGGCATAGTGCTCTTCTGCAATGGTGTCCCGTGCAGCTGGGCCTGCCGGGTCAGTCGGGGTCCCTCCGTCCCTAGGGGGCTGCTCATCACCCACATCACCGCGCCACTGGTGTCCCCATCGCTGTCCCCTCTTGGACCTGTACGGCTATCCCATGGTCTTTGGCCATGTTGTGCAGATGCAACAGGCCAGGAATATCCCACAGGCCTTTTGGGGGCTGTACAGGGCTCCGCCCGGGAGGTGTCCAGGCATCAGAAGCGTGCCTTGAGCATCCCAAACACCCGCTCTATGATGTTACGTGTTGCGGCATGTGCCTCATTGAAACCTAGCTGCGCTGGGGTCGGGGATGCCGGTATGGTGTGAGCAGCAGGAACGGAGTGGGTATCCGCAGTCACCTGTGTGGAGATAGTGGAGATCAGTGTCATGTCAGGTCCATATTGCCCTATATCCTTGTGTGCCACACCATGGCACCTGTGTCATTCCACCCTTGCACAGAGTTTGCATTCCATACATGTGTACTTACCCACTAGATGACCCGTGGGGATGTTCCCACTCTTGAATCGATGGCACAGTGCAGACTGGTGCCATATGAAGGCATCATGTGCTCGCCAGGGTGTGTGGCACAGACATTGATAATGCGCCCAGTGGCATCACACACCACCTGGCAGTTGACACTGGAAAAGCCCTTTCAGTTCGATCGCCTGGCCGTCGGGGCCAGGTGGCGTCGCGAATAGGCCACATGGGTGCAGTCTATGGCCCCTAGCGCGCCAGGCTTATGTGCTACCCTGTGGAACTCCTGCATGTTTGTTGTACGCTCTGCCGTGGTGCTGGGGAAATGGATGTACTCCGCGGCATGAGGCAGCAGTCGCTCGAGGAATTGGGTGAGGATGCGTGACATGGCCGACTGTGTAATGCCTGTGGTGTCCCTGTCGGCCTCTGGAAGGTGCCCGTGGTGAGCAGGCACATGCAGGCTGTCACCTTGGTCTCCACGGACAGAGCATGACTCTGTCGTGAGGGTGCCACCATCACATCACTGCACAGCTCATGAAAGCCGTCTCAGTATTGCCCTGTTCAGGCGTGCGGGCCACAATCTCGATGTCTGTGTACAGCTCAAGCTGATGCGGCACGATACCGCCTGTCGGGGGCATACCGCCGACGGCCTCTCGCGCCACATCCCCTGCAGCATGGTGTCTCACCCTCATTACAGCTTCCATGTGAAGCTGACACTGTCCATCTCCTGGCTTCCCCCCCTGCTGCTGTTCCTGTGTTACCCCGCTGTCCCCACTGCTGCTTCCACTGCACGGGCACCCCCCACTGGCCTCTCTGTCCTCCTGGACCCACTGTCCCTCTCTGCCATTCCAGCTCCTGTCTCTCTCTCTCTGTCTCTCTGTCTCTCTGTCTCTCTCTCTCTCTCCCCCAGTTTGCGGCCTGCTGGGGTTCCTGCGCGCTTCCTTGAGCCTTTGTTTTGGCTCCGATCTGGTACTAGCGCAACTTCCGGCTGAGCCACTCTTGCGCATGCGCAGAATGTTCGATATCGATTGCGCACTTTATGCATGGACCGCCCCTTCGGTTGCGCATGCCTTCATTTCCATTGCGCTGTTGCTCAGCATGTGTTTTCGGTGGCGCAACTGGCCCTTCTGAATATCGAGAATGGCAGATTTTTTGAGTTATGACGCAACCCTGTTGCGCATGGCGCAACCCTTTGAATATCTGGGCCTGAGTGTATTAACCGGAGGAAACCATGGAACATTTTTGCTTTGGTATTCTTATTCAAATCGGTTATGGGCTCGTATGGCAAACAAGTGGACGTTGGATTGGATAGTTAACCTAATGTATGATATATTAGTAATAGGTAACTTTCCTCAAGTCTGAAAATACATGAAAAGGTACTTTGTGTTTTTTTTATAATGTTTACGGCAAGTTAGATGCCAATGGGTCATATATCAAAAGAAAACTACCTTTGATGGATTTTGTACATATGCTGGAACTGAAATACAAAAATATATATTAAAGATAAGCAACTTTATAATGAAAAAGTATTGATATGGTGTAAAGGGTTCTCTCATATAATTAAATATCAATAAAGGAACAATATGGTTCCTTTAGGATGTAGATTAAGTGTCTATGTTATGTGCAGTTTTTATTTCTCTACAGTTTGTCAATGTTGAATTAGATTTCTTGTGTTTTCAGTATAAGCTCTAAATGGCTGTATTATGACTTATTATAAATAAAATCACCCCTACTTTGGCCAGTAGGGGGACAGGCTAACAACAAGATGGCCACTCACAGCAGGACGTTGGAGGAGAAGAGCGTTGGTACAGTGGGGCGCTTGCCTTATCTCTCGCTGTGGATCTGCAAGAGGCAAAATGAGCAGATTTACTTGAATGTGAATCCAAGGATGAATTTCACGAGGCTCCTTTTCCATGGAGAAATGGAGCTTAATATTAGAAAAAGCTATGAGTAATATTTCTTTTCAAGTAGGCACTGAAGCCTTGCAAATAAGTGTTGAAGCTTCAAAGCTGATCACGGAGTCTACAGAGCTGCAACTTACGGAGGCGCCCTGTCATTACCTCAGGAATTTCTGTCGGCAGCTCAGCTGAGGAGAAGCTCTGTGGATGGCCGCGGGCTTATTGAGTCAACATTTTCCTCTACTGTTGTGGTTTCTACAGGTATCAGTGACAAAACTGAACTGCAGGCTAAACTGAATACTGGTACTTCCATACAAAAGGCTGATAGTGTTTTGTTCAGCTGAACAAGTGCCTAAAGCCAGAGTTTGTGGAGCAAGATGACAGCGCTTAATACTGGGATTTTAGCATCAACAAGAAAGCGTTTCTCTTTCATCTGCTGAGGTTTCTCCTCTAAACCTAATGCTCCACTAAGTAAAACCACAGGTTTTGTGTATAAACAACTGGCTAAGGTAGAGCTGGTAGTTTCCCTACCATAATTTACTAAACTGCAGCTGAGCCTCTGCCAGGAGTCACAGATTTTTTCAAGGATCGCTGCATAGCGCTGGGGGTAATAAGGGTGTCTCACAACTCCATTGTAAAACTGGCTCTATTTCTCAGTGGCTCCTCCTATCTTGTCTGAGGGTTCCTGGATGCCAGGAAAGGCCTTGGTAGGGGCAGGTTGGAAGCGAGCCCCTCAGGTATTTGGTTACCTGACCCTGATTGGGATTTGGACTTTAAGCTTTTGCAAAACCCCTACATGGAAACCAGGCTCCAATTCTAAGCTGATCATAAAAGCTGGGTTAAAGCATACTGAAGCAAGCCCACCCTCTCTGAGCCTTTAGAACTTCAAGTCCTGCAGGACACAGCTCACAGCAGGATTCTTTACCTATTTCTACACATACCAATCCTCCAAGTTTAGAGGCCTCTAAACCACCTCATCAAAAGCCTTTGATGTCCAAACTCTTTCTATTACTAAAGGGAAGCTGCTCCATGGAGGCAGCTGTGAGAATCCGGTACAAGGAGGGTTGGACTCTAGACCTGACATATACAATGTTAGGAAAACTTTGATTAAAGACTCTCTGCATTTTCCCCAAAGATGTTTATGCATTTATAAATATTTCAAGTAGATAATTTCGATATTAGTTTCAGAACATCATACGCTTTAGATCTCTTTTGGAAAGGTATGAGTGGGTCAAATTCTCTCTCATGGAACCCTTTTTGTAATTCCCCTTACTAAACCATTGATTAAATCTGTTACTGCGATGTCTCAGAATGAGGGGTCTATGTGGAAGATATCACGTTTTAGCTTTCCCAGAAATGTGAAGTGTTGAGTTCCCTGAACCCATTTTGGATTCAGTGCAATTCTGGACATGTGGTGGAAATACAAAGTTAAGCTGAGGCAATCTGACTCTGGAATTGAGCACATCCCAAACTTCTTTTTGTTGGGGAGGGATGGTGGGGTCTCTTTTATGGAGATCAGCCTCAGGCTTGTTATAAGTGTGGCTCTAGAACCCACTTGTCAAGTGTATCTGACTAACCCAGGTGTGACAATTGCAGGGGCGTGACCATGTCACCATGCAATGTGCAAATCACACTAGATGTGATCTGTGTGAGGAGTATGGTCATGTTTTCAGGGATTGCCCTTGGGCAGCCAAAATAAAGCAACCTGTGTTAGATCCAGAAAGCTCAAGACTCTGCAGATTCTGCCCCTCCCTCCCTGTGATAGAAGAGCAGATTTCTCAGGAAGTTTCCCCATCTGTACTTTCCTCCTCAGGACCTACAGAGAAGACTCAGTCTGCTGTCCCACAAGCTTTGCTAAAGGAGGGAAGGGTGAGGTTCCTTCTGTACCTCAGGAGTTGGTACCAGTTTGTTCTACCGACCCAGTCATTTCAGGCCCTGATGGTTCATTCATAGCCCTTTATCTCTGTTGCCTAGATGGAGATCTTCCAGAAATTTGCAATCAAAATCTCCTGCTCCTGTTCCAGTTGAATCAACTAACTCTATGCTGCTTTATTCACTCCCTGTGAGGAGACAGACATGGAAGCTGGGGACTCTGACTCTCAGAAATCCTCTTTTTCCACCATTTTACAGCTCTTAGATAATTACAAGGAGAAAAAAAGAAAAAGGGAAAAATAAAAGCTATTGATTCCTTATAAAGCTTTGAACTGCAGTTTACTTGGAGTTCCTTGAACATGCATAGTTACTGAACAATACTAAAGGCAGGCACTTTTCAGTATATACATGATTCCAAGACCACAGTTAGTTTTTACAAGAAACATGGATGTTTTCAATAGAGACTGTATACTTTTAAGAGACTGGCCCTGGGGTCCTTCATACTGGTCTTGGCACTGATAGTGCTGCAGATTGGCATTCTATTTCACTCCTTTAACTTTTCCTACATAAACTGGTAGACCTCATTCCTGGTAGAGTTTTGATTTTAGATGGTAAATGACACAACACCTGGTATAGATTTATAAATATTTATAATCCACAGACAAAGGCTGATAAAGTGAATTGTATGAGAACCATACAACCATATTTGATTACCTCCTTGACTATACTATGGGAGGTGACTTTAATTGCAGCTATTAGGCTTGGTACAGCAGGGAAAAAAACTATTGTGATTCTTATGCATAAGCCTCAATAATTAGGATGGCAGGCCTACTTAACTGTATCGCCTATCAGTCGAAGGGTCCCACTTTTTCATTTTCCAAAGGTAAATTACATTTTTAACTAATTACATGTTTGTCTCCCATCAGTACACATGCAGAGCTTCCAGATGAGACCCATAGAGTTTTCAGATCACCTATTTTTGCTGTGTTCTTTTGCACTGAAGGTTTGGGACTTGGTGGGAAAGGAAGGTGGGAACTTAATACCTCCTTCTTGGACTCCCTCAGATTACTTTAGGGGTAAAATTACTTTTGCAGGCTCATCTGTCAGTAGCCTTTTTATATACTGACCTAGGGGCCTGGTAGATCGATACTAAATCACTTCTTCAGAAATGATTCAAACATCAAGGAGTGATTGCTAAAGACTTTACGTTTATGATGTATTTGTCCTTAATTCAACAGCTACAGAGGCTTATTTCAATCTCTTATGTTTCAAAACTTGATTACTCAGACCAGATCAGTGCACTGAAAACTCCATGAAATCATTTCAATTTGACAGGGCTAAGACATTGCAAGCCATTTTATGAATGGCACCCAAAAACCCCATTGGTGACCCATTTGAGGCCAGCAAATCTTTAAAAGATTCTTCTACTATTGATTTTTTTATTGCTACTGATGGCTCCAAAGTGACAACCTTGGATCAACTCAGGGATGTTATTAGGCTGCATTATCAGACGTTGGAACCTAAATCACCAATTTTAGGGGAAGATCTTGAGAAGTTTTTAAACTCTGTTAATTTACCCTCTGCACCAGTAGAGGCTTTTAAATTATTAGGACCAGTTACTGCTGAGGAGATAACAATGGTAATCCAAACATGAAGCCTAACATTTCTCCAGGGCTGGACGGTAAACCAATCACCTATATAAAAGCTTTATAAATGAATTTAGCAAATGTTTAGAGCTTTTGTTTAGTTACTTTTGATACTGATACTGTATTTCCATCCTTCACTGAAGGGTTATTGATATACTTATTTAAATCTGGTGATAAGAACAACATTAAGAACTGGAGGCCCATCACCCTCTTAAATTCAGACTACAAGATATTTACTAATATTTTGAATAGGCTTAAACAATATGCTAAACTGGTTATACCCCATATCAATTTTGTGGAATAAAGAGAATTCAATCTGCCTTAATGATTATCACGGGATACTATAGAACATCTTTCACTTAGTGGTACATCTGGTTGTATGATTTCTGTGGACTTAGAGAAAGCTTTTGATAGGGTTCACCTTCCCTTTCTTTATTTAATTCTAGAGAGCTATGGAATCCCTCAGCAAATGGTTAAACTAATTACATCTCTCTATCAGCATAATACAGTTTACCCTTTTACAGAGGAATGTTGCTAAAAGTATTTGTTTAGTTACTGGAGTCTGACAAGGCTGTCCCTAAGCCCCTTTTATATATTTTCCCTAGATCCTCTTTTACAGTTTATAGTTCAGTCACAACGATGGATGGATACTGGGTCGTGCCTGTTTCTCCACTTCATGTGCAGGCTTATGCTGATGACTTAATTTTATATTTTGTTGATTATAATCAGGTTCACCATTTTGGGAGGTTTTTTTCACTTTTTCAGCAGCTTCTAATGCTCAGTTAAACTTTCAGAAGACCAGAGGTCTATTTATTAGAAGCATCAGGCCCAACAGAAATAATTCAAGACAGGATTTGTATTTCCGAATCCTTTAAAAATTTAGGTATCCTATTTGGTCCCCAAAATATGCCAACTGAGAATTGGGAGCTAGTTCTTAAGGGGATGGAAAACAAGGTTAATAGATGGAAGCTATGCAAATTTTTGGCTTAAAAGGATACAGATATTAAAACAATTCATTATTCCGTTTGCAATATCTTGTCATGATTTTCCATCCCTTCCCAGCTAGAGACAAAGATGTACAGTTTATTTTTCCAGATGCTGTAGGGGAACAGGTTGAATCCTGTCAAAGGCAGTATCACATTTGTATAAAAAAATCTGGTGGTTTGGGTTTGCTTGATCCAGTTGTATACATGCATTCTCTCTTTTTGTGAATACCCTTAAATCTGGGCTAGTACAAGTTTGCAGTATCTGTAAGGGATGGGTTGTAAAGGCTTTAGGTAATTATTTTAAAGTGTGGCTCAATTTGGCCCCTAGGCTGAATCTTCATATTCACATCCCTGTTTATTTTAAATCAGCAGTCCAGAAGTTGTTTCAATGGCAAATAACTAAGACCATGATATTAAATAATAACACACAATCCATGCACAGGCTAATTGTGGGGATGATTCACCCACAAGCTCCTTGTTTTAAAAATGTCCATCTACTTTGAACCCTAGGGTACTGGTCCAGCTTAATAATCCCAGACTGCCTGCATCACAGTAGGAAACACAATGGCTTCTAGTGTATGGGCACCTGAATGTCAGGGGCAATGCTAAATATAAAGCCAAGGAAGAAAGAAACAGTCCTTCTATTGAATGCACTAACATAGAAGAATCCATGGAACATTTTTTTCTTTACTGTTCTTAAACTAGGGGCCTGTGGCATTATTTAGCAGGAGGTGGAAATTGAAATGGCTTACAAATCTTTCATATGATATGCTAGTTTTAGGAGTTTATCCTCCTAGTTTAGCCTCATTATGATAGCACCCTATTATTATTCTTTAGCTGTGTATGGTATTATTTATGGCAAGCAAGGTGCCAATGGGTGATCTATCAAAAAAATGACTTATGAATGTTATTACGACTCTGGTAACTAATGAACTTTCAAAGATTTACCTACAAGAATCAAATGTGTTTACCTCACATACAGTCACAAAATGGTGGAAGGGTTTACTCACTTTATAAAATTTAAATAAGTTTTATACCTGTATAGCAAAGCGATAAGTGTTTCATGAATTCCTTGTTCTTTTGTAATTTTTATGTAATTTCATTTTTCTGTAATTTTTCTGTAATTTAATTTTGGAATCACCATGTTGTTTATTTTGTCTATTTCACAATAAAAACTCCCTACTCTTTTCGAGAAGTGCCATGGGATCTTTAATATCCACCTGAACTACCACCAATCCAGGCAGATGGGACCTCGGTTTAACATCTCAACTGAAGGCGGCACCTCAGAGTGCAGCACCCTCTCATGCTGCACTACAGTGTCAATACTGGATAACTTCCAAGTGCCAGATCACGAACTGAACCCACAGCCCTCTGATCTCCCAGTCTCAGAGGGGCTAGTGCTACCTACTGAGCCACTGACACTGTTATTCAAAAGCATTTGTCTCTGTATGTCACCAAACAATAATTACAATACTGCAGGATGCAAGTTACACCCCAACACTGTTTCATGGATTACAACTTGGTTGAATAACAGAAAGCAGAGATTTGGAATTATTGGTCACTATTTGGAATGGGGAGAGTGACTAGTGGGTCCCACAGGGTCTGTGCTGGGTCCAACACTTTAACATATTCATTTCATCTATACAGACTTCAGACAACTCATGGATATGTACAGTATGTGTGCAGATGACAGTAAGACTTGGGGCAATAGTAAACAATTGCACAGCAACTAATAATCTCCAAAATGATCTAGTATAATTAAAACTATGGGCAGATACACACAAATTGAGTTTTAATGTAACAAAGTGTAAGGTTATGCACCTTGGTAAGAATAACTCATGGAACCAGTATATACTTAAAACAATATTACAAGAAACAACCAATGAAAAGACCTGGGCATTAACATAACAAAGGATCTATCATTTGACACACATTCTAGAAATATGGTAAAAAATGTAACAGAATACAGGCAAACATTCTCAAAACATGAAAAGTAGGGATCCCAAAGTGCTTCTACCATTGTACTCATCCTTAGTAAGACCCCACTTGGAATACTGCTCTGCTGTCTGTGCCTCATAGAGTATAACAGGACAAACACTAATCAAAGGGTTCAAAGAAGAATAACCAAAAGATAAAATTCTAGAACACAAGACCTATACAGAAAGACTTAACAAACTAGGTCTGTACTCTCTTGAGTACAGAACGTTAAGAGGAGACGTGCAAGTATATAGGGCCTTCAATTATGCTCTTTATTGGGAGGACACAGGTCTGCATAGAAAACAATAACTAGAACAACAAGGTCACACAATCTTCAGCTTCTACAAGAGGCAGCCAATACTACTTGGAGAATGAAGTGGTTCACACAAAGAGTAGTTAATACATGGAATTCATTACCAGAAAAAGTGGTAGCATGTAGCTTGATGGAAGCATTTAAATGTGCTTTAGATATACAAATGGGCCATGCAAAATATAAGTAAAACCACTGAACAGTGATGAGTTTATTATAGGTCTTTGACCTTCAAACTTGTAACTCACCTATGAACCTACGGTATGTGTTTGGGACAAGATAGCTGACAACCTTCCATGGCCAAAGTCTCAAAGGTCATGACTTCAGACACTTGGACTTTATGACTGGGCACCCCTTTTCTGTGGGACGGCCTCATCACCTTTGTCAGAGTCCCAGATGTGTTACGCCTGTTTTCAATCCAATGTACATGCCTAGACCTCTTTTTAAACTCAAGTGCCAATTGTGTCCTTAAAGAAGAGGGTAACTCTTGATAGTGTGTATCTTGAAAGTCATCAGAATCACCGTCTGAATGATCTTCTGCCCCAAAATACACATCCTTCAGCTTACAATAACATTTCCTTGGACTTTGATTAATGCCACGCTGCATTTGATAGGCAGCATGCCTGGCTGCTCCTTTGGTGTGGAAATCACCAAATTCCTTTTTAGGAACCTGTACATCCTATCTGGTTTATTTCTACACTCTTTAGATATTCTCGACTAATTAGCTGAGGGTCATTGACAGGCCATCCAATTGCAAAACTCTGTTCTCCTTGTCAATTATGGACAATGAGTCAAAGCACTCTTAATTTATGAATGTGCTGTTCAATGCTCCCTTTGCAAACTTAGAATTGTACAAATCTCCTATAAAGTTCAAGGTTTGTGTGACAGTTTTGGCTTTAAACACCCTTTCTGCTTCTCAGACACCTTTCTGTTTCTTTTGACTTTATCAGGTGACTCAGTATAGGAAACAGAACAACTCTTGGGTTTAGTCTTATGAGTTTGTTTATGCTTCCCACATGATCCTCATGTGAGCAGGAATATTCCTTTTCAGAGGAGGAGTCATCATAATCTGATTCCTCAGATGCTCTTGGTCTTGCCTGATTTTTAATTTTTGTTTTGGTGTCCCCTTTGGGCCTTTATTTTCTGTTCTACTAGTGTACTAGTTCCTTAATCTTTATGTATTTTCTCATTTACTGCTGCTTCTCCCAACTCTAGCCCTTCCCAGCTCCAGACAGGGGTGTGTGTGTGTGGAGGGGGTAACTGTAAGGCATTTCTGTCTTTTACAGGTTCTGTACAGGAATAGTCACAAAAGGATTGCATCATTTGCCTGTACCTTCTGCCTGGGTGGCTAGAAAATGAAAGACTTAAGCCCCTTGATTCAAAGTGTTCCTGCTTTTCATAGCATTAAGCCATTCTTCCTTTTCACTTTCATATTGGTTCTTTACACATTCATACTTTTTATTTATTTTTCAAACAGATCTCTTATGGTTAGTGAAGTAGTTCTCTAATTCAACCTTTTATGTTTGTAGGTCTGTATAATATTGTTTCCATTGTTTAGTCCAAGACAATTCACATTGTAAAGTTGCATTGTCTAGTTTACTCTCTTATAACAGCATTTCTAATTCAGCCTTCTTCCTCTGCAGATCCAACACTGATTTTACACTGCTCAAATTCATGCAACTCTGTGCAAAGAGCATTAGCAGTCTTTAGGCTCACTGGGGTACTGTTTTTGTCAGGTAGTTCCCAACTTTGTTCTATGTGTCTCTTTAATAGTTGTAACTGTCTTATTAATTTTCTAAAGTCACAGATTTCAATTTCCTTTAATTTTAACTTTGCTCATTTCTTGAGCGAGATGGTCCTATCAACACTCAACTGTCTAATCATCAATACATATTGTCTGATAAGTTCTAACTCTTTACCTTTCCCTCTTTGTTCTCAATGAGAGGCAGAGAAAATACTGGAGAGTGCATCACTTCCTCGACTTAATAATCTTTAAACCTAGTCCTTGAGCTGACATAATTGAACAACAATTAACTTAGACAACAACAATTAAATAACAATAACCTTTACACCAATAACATTTCAAATAACTAAATATTTATTATGATGCTTCAAGTGTCTTTTCTTGCTTGTAGTAATACAGAGTCAAACAATTACCTCTTTCTGTTTCTCATTTTCATCTAGGGTAACATGTAGTGATGGGTGAAGTAGCCCCATTCGCTCTCTGAGTGATTTGTGGAGTGAAGGCAAATTCTGGAGTGCCCGCAATGTGAAGCGGAGTACTTCATGTTATAATGGGTAATGTGAAGTCCATTGAAATAATGACTTTGCATTACTTCTGCCTTCCACTTTGCCTCACTTCACCTTGTTTTTAAGCTCCAAAGGCAAATTTTGCAGTAATTAATGGGATTTCAGGTCACATGGGCTCTAGATTGTTCTGCACAGCCTCAGTTTGGGGTAGTGTGTGTAGGAAGCTTTAGGAGACAATCTGCTCTGAGAGCTTGCTGTGATTCAAACCTTCAAAAGCTGTTAAAAAGACTTTTTGAGTCATTTTTTCTGAAACTGTACTTCATCGATTTATAAGAAAACCTCCTGTGCTCATATCATCGTATGCGTGTATTGTTTGTGTATGGATTTTGAATGTTAATGTACAACATTCAGTCTGTGTGTACTGAGAGACAGAGTAAGTGTGCTTTGGGGAGGGGGGTATCTGTGATGTTGGTAGATTAACTTGGAGAAAAGAAGTGCTTTCTGCTTTGGTGATATTTTTCTTGTATAACTGTGTTAATGTAAACACAGTAATATTTTTAAAATTTCTTGTCATTTTTGCTGATTGTTGTGGTGCAGCATTATAATTTTAGTCAGTTTAAAATATGTGGTTATATTACTGAAGTTTTCAATTTGCTATGCATTACTTAGTGTGTGTGTGAGTATGTGTGTGATGTGTGTCATCAAATCAGACACCTGTTTTTGTGCCATATATAATTTCAGCAATGTGAAGCTGCTATCCACTGCAGCAGTGTGATTTTTGTACTTCTTTGTGGTAGCTTTACTGGTACTAGTACTAGTGACTGTAACCACAGCAGTACAGTATACTGCCCCAGGCCCACCCCCAACCGGCAAAGGTATTCTTTCCAGATTTGAATTTCTGATGGTGAGCACTGATTAGGTGTTGTGCCTTTGTGTCTGCATCTCTTTAGTGCACAGCGCAATCTTAATCTGTCTGTGCATTTGCATCTCTATAGGGCCCAGTTTCCATCTCTAACTTAAGTCACAGTTGTTTCTTTGGCTTCCCTTCAGAGTACTGGACAGGTGTGGTGCATAATTCAGCATGAACATTGTACTTGTTAATATGCGTTTTAAGTCAGGACCATCATCACGAGTCACTCATGATGCAAATCCGTTCTTCATCATCACGGTCACAAATGCAGTTACAAATCACGAATCTTGATCATTCACGCTATGAATCACAAAATTATTTTTTTTCTAGTTACTTGTATGTATTGTAAGCCTGTTTTGTAGTATGCCTCCAGGCTTCATCACCCACCACTGTACTCATTGATATGTGTTTTAAGTCTGGGAGTTTTAAGCTACAGCTCATTGGGGCCCAGGGAAGTACAGCCATAGGCATTCACATTTCTTCATCATCACAGTCACAAATGCAGTCACAAATCATGATTTATGATCATATCACGAATCACAGCATTATTTTTTTAATAGTTAGTTGGATGTATTGTAAACCTGTTTTGTAGTATCTCTCCATGCTTCACCACCCCACCATTGTACTAATTAATGTCTGTTTTAAGTCAGAAATTTGGACAGTGTCTGCAGTACATACATAGACTGGAAAGAAGACTGACTACACACATGCAGTTTAGCACAGTATACTTACTGTTCAGAATACAAAGTGTCACGCATCACGGAAGACAACAAAAAAAGGCATAGTTACATACAAAGGGTTAGGGATGGTGGAAGAATACATTTTATAACACAGCAAGGAAGGTGTGGTGGGCACATGGTGTGAGGGAAAAAAAAAAATAATGTAGGATCCCATAGTGATGCAGCAGCAGTTCCAGCATGGGCGTAATTTGCAACTGATGTCCCTCTATGTGATCTAGCCACTGCTCCACAGCACTCACCCAATGGTTGTTCTGGTCCTGCTTCTGGGCGTCACTCACAAATTTTGAATGGTCCAACGGGAATGAGCGCCCACGACCTCCACACATGCGCATGGTACAGCGCCACCACTACCACACTGTCCCAGAGCTGCGCCGCCCCAGACATTCCCTCACCCTGGTCCATCTCTCCTACTGAGCTCCCTCAGTCCGAGCAATCACTACTCACACTGTCACACAACACACACACACACACAATCACACAGACACAGACAAACAACTAAATACTTATAAAGGTAAGAAAATTAAAATTTACAGAAATAACATTAAGTAAAAGAGTACAGAAAATACAAAAATTTAGCTTTTAAAAAGCTGTTGGGTCTAAATCAAAGTTTAAAGTTCCTCCTCATTCTGATCTAAAAGTATCAGCATTCACAAACACACTACTCTCTCTCCGTCTGCACAGGAGAAAGCAAAAGTGTCTGCTTGTATGATTCACTTTCTTCCTGCCTAGCTAAAGAGCATGTGACTTACAGTACTGTAAGCCATGTGATGTGTGGGGGCTGCCAAATCTGAAACACCAAGTGGATCACTTAGAATCATAATGAAATCACGAAGTCCATTAAAAACAATGACTTCATCTTACTTTGCATTGCATTCGCCTTAACACAGTGGTAATGACAAAATGATGAGCATTTTGCGTGCCTCCACATAGTGGATTGGCAATGCGAAGTCTCCGCCAGCGTTCACTTTGCCAGTGGAATTTAAATTCACTGCATCTCTAGTAACACATTCATGGAAAAGTAAGAAAAACAGAAAAATATTTTGTATGCTGTTAAGTAATTTTGCAATTAAATAATCTCTGTTTTCTACACATTAGAAGTGTGAACTGTTAATTGTGATGCTTGGCCAGCTGGTTATGAATGCTGTATGATATTTGTAATATAAAAATATAGTATGTGAGTCTGTGCTCCATGGGTGCCCTCCCAGGTTTCAGTGAATGGCAGGATATATATTAAACCAGGAGATCTCTGTAATGTAATTAACTTCCTTGAGACATTGCATTTTATGGCCTTTTTATGACCTGTTGCTTCTTTGAAGTGGAAACTAAATGGGACTTTGAGTCTGCCAGAGGATGAAAATCATAAACGTTTATGGTATCTTAAGAGGAAGAACATTTAATATCAACTGATGTTAAAAAGCTATAAAACCCTTTTGAAATGCCTTGGGAGAAGGAACTGGGAAATCAAAGATTTATAATTTGGGAAATGAGTTTTGCTGATGTGACCTTATTTGAAATACCTCCCAACAGGACATCATGTTTCTATTTTTTTTATATTCTAAAAGGAGGAGCTAGATGACTCACAGAAGGGTATGAAGAGACACAGTTTAAACTGAATACTGTGTCTGAACTTAGTTGACATATTATTTTGGGACTCCCAAGATAAACTAAGGCACTTTTAGAGGTAATACATTAGATAGAACAAGTCTAAATGTACTTTGGTAGGAGTTTGTCTGTAGTTTTCCTTGTTTTCTTTATGTGATTGTATGCTCTTTGATATAATGTTCTGTGTTTATATTTTACATACTTTTATTCATTTTAGTAAACCTTTTATTTAAGAGACTGCCTGTGTGTTTTCCAAGTTCTTTCTGCATGAGATGTATACATGGTTAAGTTTGACAACTGTTCAAAAGTTTGATGTATGTACTAAACTGGGACAAGGTAAGACTATACCTAAGGTCTTTTATAGAGTTTTAAGGGTTCATTTTGGATACCTGGTTAGGTGTCCTTAGGCAAAAGATATGTTGCATCCCCAAAGAGAATATTATCTGAGCCTGTACATTTGGGTATGCTAGCATAAGGTTCACAGTTTGAATCCCCCGGAACTTGAGACTAAAGGTGATTCAGACCCACAAGCAGACAGGAGGGTTACCCTGTCTGTTACCTGTTCAGCAGTATTGTGCCTGAGGTTGGCACTGTGGGATCAGAGGGCCTGACCTGCTGAGTGCATTTGTGACATTATTCACTAAGCAATTATCCTGGACAAGCCCCCAAATGTCAGAACAATAGGCTGGAATACCAATGACTTTTTATGAGCACTCGGCTGAGCCTTCAGCCCCGTAATACCAATATGCTTTAAACAATGTAAGACTGGCTCAAACCTACATTACAGCCTACTGTATTAAAAGTTCTAGATAGCCATAAATAATATTTCTGTCACACCCTCATAGTATATGAAAATATATTTTATTTTCCCTAAACAATATAACTAATGACTAATAATTTGTATAGTTATACAACATTGTAACAACTGTGAAAAGCAGCATAAATATAAAACAACAAAGGTTTCAGAAAATAAAAGTAATGAAACAATACACTTGCATAAAGATGTCAAACAACATTGTCTTGTTAGCATTTCAAAACTTTTCTTGGTAGCTTATTCAAATACTTTTCCTTAGGCAAAAATATTTATATATCATTACTTAGAGTCAAGCTTTTCCTACATACCCAACATTAGTATTTAAGAAATCATTTTTACACGCAACCTCCCAGCAACGCCTAACTAGAATACAGTATTATAAAAATTATTTAAAATAATACTCAAGACATCTGGTTAGTTGTAGAGTCTGGATTTTCTTCCATAATTTCAGGATGCTGGTAAGAACTGTTCTTTTCTTGGATGGCAAAAGATCTTGTTAGTGGCTGTATCTTGTTGTTCCTGTTTTTACTCTTGCCCACTCAAACCGAGGACTTTGGAATCATATGTTGTGAACACAGCAATGCAAACTACTTTCCTTGCTCATGCACATCAATAAGCAGTCTCTGTCCACATTCTTGTTTTGAAATTTCAAAACATAATTAGTAAAATCACAGTTCTACAAGCATAGATCCTTTCAGCATCTCAGAAGGCATCTGACGACTCTGGTTCAGAGTGACATCACTGTCTGGTCAGATTATTATCGCACCAGTCCTGATTGGTCCATACAAAGGAGGTGGGATGACTAGTTTTTCTTCTGAGACTCCACCTCCTCTGCTTTGATTCAATTTTAGCCCAGAATTAATATTTCTTATAACTTTTGAATGCCATAAGATGGTGTCTTCAAACAGACATTTCCAATCTCAGTTCATTAAAAACAGTCTTTCAAGGTTTTCTCATGTCTGTGAGACAAATATTTTGAGACATAAGCTAATAATGAGTATAGCATAATTTCTCAGTAAAGTGTTTTGGAAACAAAGTTATTATATTGCTCTCCATGCCTCCAGCTTCAGAATAAGGTACAGTATGTTTCTTCCTGAAAACTATTAAGGAAAGTCCTCAAAGCAGGAATTCCATTGCAAAGGGTTGACCCTTTGTGGTCACTAGACCATGCAGAGTCTGCTCCAAAGCTGTTTTCCTCAAACTCTTTAGGATGTTTTTTTCAGTTAGGCACTATGTTACACGCACACAACTTATCTTGGTGGATTTGTCATGACACCCACTTTCATTTAAGACCAAACACAAGTATTTCAGCTTCTAGGTTTTAGGCACAAAATAGATCGTCAACTAACTTGCATTATCCATCAGTTGCAAGTTTCAAACTCAGACAGTTAATAGGTCAAGATGTTTTTTATCAACTGTTTCAGCTTCATGCTGACGGCATTTTGCACTCTCTAGGAAACAAACGACAGTTTTATTCCAGGAGTAGAAACCCACAGTGATCCAATTGAGTCTTTTTCTTCTTTATCCCTTAAAATAACCAGCAGGAATAGGCTTTACATTTTGTTTTCACAGTTTAGTATGTGGTTTGTAGGCAACATTATCAGAGTGCCATTCTCTTGCATCTGACTGGACACAAATAAGAAACTTAGAGCAAGGGGCCTGTGTCTTCCTGGGTCAAAGGTGAGATTTTAACATAGAAATATAGAAACATAGAATTTGACAGCAGATAAGGACCGCTTGGCCCACCCAGTCTGCTCATTTCCCTACCTGATGGATAAGCTGCAGGTCCTAGTAAATCAGCAGCCTACTTCTTCCTACCCCCACCCCTAGAATTGCCTTATGACTGTCCCATGCATGCTTGAATTCCACCACTGTTTTTGCCTCCACAACCTCCTCTGAAGGCCATTCCATACATCCACAACCTCTCTGTGAAAAATACTTCCTTAAATTACCTCTGGAGCCGCCCTTCTATCTTCAAATTGTGCCCCTTGTTCTTGCACACCTCTATTTTTGAAAGATGCTACCCTCTTGGACTTTGTTGATTCCCTTGAGGTACTTGAAAGTTTCAATCATGTCTCCCTCTCCTCCTTTCCTTGAGGCTATACATATTAAGCTCCTTAAGTCTCTCTTCATATGTCTTCTGGTGCAGACCCTGCACCATTTTAGTGCCCTCCTCTGGACAGCTTCCATCCTGTCTATTTCTTTGCGGAGATTGGGTCTCCAGAACTGCACCCAGTACTCCAGATGGGGTCTCACCAGCTGTCTGTACAGAGGATAATAACTTCCTGTTTTCTACTGGTGATTCCTCTTCCTATGCATCCCAGTATCCCCCAGCCCTCCTTGCTGCCCTCTCACATTGCTTTTCCACCTTTAGGTCATCTGATATGACTACCCCAGGTTCCTTTCCATTTTTGTTGTTGTTAGTATCTCACCCCATTGTGTACTCTTCCCTGGGTTTTGTTTCCCAGGTGCATTACCTTACTTCTTAGCATTGAATCTAAGCTGCCATACATTTGACCATTCCTCTAACCTTGCCAGTCCCTTCTCATCCTTTCCACTCCACCTTGTGCATCAACTCTGTTGCAGATCTTTGTGTCATCTGCAAAGAGACATACTTTTCTTCCAGTCCCTCTGCAATGTCGCTTATAAAGACATTGAAGAGGACCGGTCTAATACTGAACCCTGTGGTACCCCACTACTAACCCCCTTTTTCAGAGTGGACTCCATTTACTATTACCTCTGTGTCCTATTCTCCAGCCAATTCTTTACCCAGGCTGTCATCTTGGGACCCACCCCAGGCTGGCTAACTTGTATATTAATCTTCTGTGGGACTGTGTCAAATGCCTTGCTAAAGTCTAGGTAGGCCATGTCCACAGCCCTCCCTGATCAACTACTTTGGTCACCCAGTCAAAGAAATCTATCAGATTTGTCTGGCATGACCTTCCCGCTGTGAATCCATGCTGCCTTGGGTCCTGTGCCCTCTGGCCTCTAGATACTCAACAATTCTTTCCTTCAGAAGTGATTCCATCATTTTCCCTACCACTGAGGTTAAACTAACAGGTCTGTAGTTTCCTGCTTCTGCCTTGCTCCCACTTTTGTGAAGGGAATCACATCTGCCCTCCTCCAGTCCTCGGGTACCACCCCATCCTCCCATGATTTGTTAAAGAGGGTAGTCAGTGGTGTCACTAGTTCTACCCTTAGTTCTTTAGAATTCTGGGATGAATCCCATCAGGCCCCATTGCTTTGTCCACCTTCAGTTTTAAGAGTTCTTTCAGAACCCTTTCTTCTGTAAATGGGCTGGTATCAACTTCTGTATCCAGAGTGTTTCTACTGTTTGTTTTAGGTACTTCCCTTCTCTTTGTAAATACTGAGCAAAAATATTTGTTTAGTATCTCTGCCTTTCACAGTCACCTCTGCCCACCCTCCCCCTTTACTAAGCCTCACTATCCCTCCCTTGGTCTTACTGCCTCCTGATGTACCTATAAAAGGTTTTATCCCTTCAACTGAGTTGGCTATCTTTCCTCGGTTTGGGCCTTTTGCTGTTCTGATTGCCTTCCCAGCTTCCTTTGCTTTAACTAATACACGTTCTCTGTCCTGTTCCTTCTGTGATTCCTTGTACTTCCTGAATGCTTTTTTTCTCTTGAACCTTCACTGCCACTTCCTTTGAGAACCATAGTGGTTTCTTACCTTGTTTCATTTTGTTTATTTGCTTTACACAAAGGCTTGTTACCTCTGTGATGGCAGTTTTTATTCCCCATTGTTCTTCCACCCTCCTACCTGCCCATTTGCTAGTGCATTCCTTAGGCACTCACCCATTTTACAAAGTCAGCCCTCCTAAAATCCAGTACCTTTGTCTTTGTATGGCTTGACTCTATTGCTGTGTTTATTGTGAACCATACTGTTCGATGGTCGCTAGTTCCCAGATGGCTACTCACTTCTACATCTGTGATCCTCTCTTCATCTCCATTTGAGAACCAGGTCTAAGACTGTTCCCTCTCAGTGGGCTCCAATACTAGTTGTCTAAGGCATGCCCCTGTATGGCATCTAGAATAACCCCACTCTTAGAAGTGGCTGCTGCAACGGCACTCCAGTTAACATCTGGCATATTCAGATCACCCATCAGCAATATCTCCCTTTTCTGCCATGCTAAGTATACTTTCTATCATTTCCTTGTCCATTTCCTCCCCTGAGAAGGGGTCTGTATAACCCTGTGCGGATTGTGGTGCCATTGCTGTCTCCCAAATTTACCCACAGTGCTTCTTCTCCCTGTTTACCCTTTTGTTCTGTTGCTTTGATTCCTTCCCTTATGTAAAGAGCTACTCCTCCTCCCTTTTACCCTCCCTGTCCCTCCTGTAGATAGTGTATCCTGGTATGTTTACATCCCAGTCATGGTTTTGTGTGTACCATGTTTCTGTGACTGCCATGATATCCAGATGTTCCTCCTCCATCAAGGCCACTAATTCAGGAAGCTTGTTACTCAGACTACGGGCATTGGTACTCATTGCTCTCCATTTTTGATGGCTTTACTTTCTGTTGCAGCATCCCCACTGACCTTTCTACCTCGGTCTTTTTCCCATTTAGTACCCTGTTTTGTAGGAGAGGCTGGGATTTTTCTGCTGTTCATCAGTGCCTCCCCTTTGACTAGTTTAAAAGCTTGCCAATGAAGCATTTAAACCGATTGCTCAAAAGATTTGTTCCCTTCCTGGACAGATGCAGACCATCCTGCCAGTATAGGCTGGTGTCCCTCCAGGTGGAACCCCAATCCCCAATGAAGCCAAACCCTGTGCTCCACCATTTTTCAACCACTCATTAAACTGCATGGTGCAAAGTACCCTTGCCTCACTCATGCCATCTACAGGCAGCACCTCTAGAAAGGATACTGTGTGTGCTACTTGTCTTGAGGCCTCTCTCCAGTTCTACAAAGTCCTTCTGCACTGCTCTAAGCTCATGTTGAGCCAAGTCATTTGTCCCTAGGTGGACAATGACATCCAGCTCAGACTCCCATGCAGCTGTTCTCGTGATCCTGAGGATGCATTTCCTATCCCTACAAGCCATGGCACCAGGCAGGCACTTTACTTCAGTTTTCCCTGCTCCCCCAGTTCTATCCCCTATAATTGAGTCCCCCACCAGGAGCTGCTTCCTTTCCTTGTGGCATCCTCTGCCTCCTTCCTGTGGGCCTCCCTTGTGACAGGTGTCCTCAGTCTCCTTAATCTCCTCGTGGGTGCATCATGGGGGCTGTGCTCCCCAGAATAGTCATATGGATTGTGGAGTGGAACAACTGACTGGGTGTGCCTCTGTTCCACCCTCCTCACCCTCCCTGAGCCCACAGTGGTCCAACTGCTGTGCTTTCTTTGCAACCTCTGAGGTAGTGGTGGTGGCTCTGGTGCTCCTGGATGGGGGGTTCCTTCCTACCATCCAGTCTGGCCTGGGGAAGGTTTTCTTACTGCTGTCCAGTGAGGCCTGAAGACAGGCAACTTCCTCCTCAGGGCAGAGAGTTGTCTGCAAATAGGGCAGCATCTCAGCCCCAGAAAGACTCCCGGAAGACTGCTGCCCACAGCCATTACATTGCACTACTCCCATGACTATGTACTTTTTTTTTGTGTGTGTGTGTGCTTGTGTGAGTGATTGGTTTGTTATATAGAAATATATATATATTATACAGTGTGTATCCGTATATTTTCAGTGCTGTGTGCTAGAGAGGATATGACATTGATATGCACCTTGCACTCTTGAGGAAATGATGTCAGAACCCCAGGTATAAAGGAACTATTTCAGGAGGTGGGGTTTGACTAGGAAAATATTTACACTGCAAACCACCATTTTATTCTCAAATTTAAAAACCTCTAGGCAATGTTTAACCTCTCTTTAGAAGAAGTTTCTCCCAAGCAGTTTATGAAGGCAGATTTTTCAAAGTCCAACCAGGTGTTTTGTTTTACCCTACTTTAGTAGTATAATTAAACATTTATGATTATAAAATAACATTATTAAATATATATAACAATTTTGGGTGTGTCCCTACATTACAGCTCTACAATGCAATACCCTTCATCCGAGGCCTTCCACTGCCCTTTCAAAGTTTTCAAAAATAATGAAGTAGTCCAAGGATTCTTGCATGACATCATAGAGGAAACACAAGAGGACGATGAGACACTAGGGGAGCCAGAGACTTCATAGACTATTATTTAGAAGAAATTCATAAGGTAAGTATTGTTTATTGGTTTCTGGTAAGTATGTACAGAGGAGACCTTTTGCTGTTTATTATGTTTGTTGGTAGGAACATGCCACTTAGTCAAAACCCATAGTCAATGGATTCCTAAGACATAAGTGTTAATATTTGCAAGTATAACCCCATTTCCCTGGCATCTAAGGGGAGCCAACAATCAGAGTGACAAGCACAAAACCAAATGCACTTACTTGACCTCCACTGAATTGAGTGACCTCTGGGCATCCCATGGCACAGGTGGGATGGCATGGCTGCAGATTTAAACCAGTTAGGCAAGCAGTAACTTTTCCATAAAGCAATGTCCAACAGAACAGTAAAAGCTTAACAACTCCAAATGGGATCCTTTATTTTAAATGTTTCTCCAAGTAGGCTGATGTTACATTTTAACTGGCTAGGACAGACCACAGGGTGGTCATACATTCTAATCCCACAGGGGACAGTTCAATTACTCACAACAATACTGGCTCATCACCCTCAGGTGCTAGGTGTCACACCCCAGGGATGTACTTATCTTGGCTTTCTCTTTCTGCCTTCAGGACACACACAGCAGGATCTTTACTTTTCTTTTTTCCAGTCCCAGAATTTAAATGGCAGGGAGAGACTACAGTCCCCTGGGGGTCCAAGGTGCCACAGAAAAAATCCTTCCACTTTTCCCTCAAGACACTGACCCCATCAGTAGAGTCTATGTCCTCATTAGAGACAGCCTCATGGGGCTATAATGAAAGTGCAAGGAAGGCAGAGCATCCCTGGGGGTCTGAGTTGTCACTGGATCTCTATCCCACTCTCACTCAAGTGCTGACCCCATGACAGAGTCCACATCAGCAGGCAGAATTTCACTGACACTTTACAGGGTACATCTCACATACTAGCCACAGGACTAGTTATCAGTATCTCACTTCATGTGACACAGGCAGAGTCACACACAGACTTCTATAAACTGTCACATTTTACCATCAGTGGCAGACAGCATTAAATTGATAATTTTCTCAGAACATTTCACTGTGGAAATACCCACAGCCTTTTGGTGCCCAAAGGGGCATTAAGTAATGTCTTTTCTGACACTTAACTCACTGGCAAAAGAGCATGTGGCGGCCTTTGAAAGACAGTCACACTCTGACAGAAAATGTCTTCTCAGAAACCCAGAAAACTTCTCTAGGCTTTGAATCACAACAGTCTGTAACTGGCACAGCATTCTGAAAAGGCTAAATGTCACCTTGTTCCTTCAGAATGTTCTAAAGCTGGCAGTCCATCCCAAAGAGACTCAAAAGAACTCCAAAGCTGGTATTTCTCCTGTGGAGAGGGGCACCTCCTTTAGGAGTAACACTAAAAGGCCACCACCATGAACAACTGTTTCTTTTAACCCAATGCCAACTCTAAGAAAGATATTAATTCAGAGGGAGACTGCAGGGCAGCCGGTCTGTACTCTTCTCCACCCAAGCTCCAATTGACTGGAATTCCCAGCTTCTTCAAACTGAAAGCTCCAGCCTCCCCTTTAGAATGTTAAGGGAACAGCTGTCCTGCTCAAGCTAGTGGCACAGAGATTGGCACCAGGTAGAAGGCAGAAGTCTTCTTAAAGAAACACACACCTAAACAGTAACTCCCAAAGGTGGGTTATACAATAAAATATGCAGTACATCATACAAGTAAACAACAAACCAGTTACTCTCCCCAAACAAAGTCTTCACATTAAATATTGTGAATCAAGTTTAAGGCACCAATGTGACCATTTAAGGTTCAAACATTTGGTATGCCACACTGTCAGTGATATTTTGACAGTGCAGTCCCTATAGAGACAACAGCACCACATCACTGTAGGAACCGCTGGAACCTGGCATTGTCTGTCAGGTGTCCTGCACCCCCAAATCAGCTGTGACTTGGATTGAGAATCCTAGGTGGCTCCAAATCAGCTGTGACTTGGAGTTGAGAACTTAGGTGGAGGATGTGGGGGCCCAGCCCTCATGTGGGGGTTCGGGGAAAGCCCCTGAAGAAAACACTTGTTTTCCTATGAAACTGGCTATGACTATGACTGCAGAATGCCGCTGACCTGCCAGTTTCACTGTCTGGTCGCTCGACAAAAATTTGTCAATGACCAATCGTGATCCCAACCAGTCTCTACAGTAGTTCTACAAGGGACAATACTTGCCCCATTATTATTTAGCATGTATATAAATGACATGGCAATTGGTTCATCAGTGGAGTGGTAGGGCTACCATTCATGACACCAGTAACCCAAGTCCAAGAATGAGCTTGGGTCATCAGAAGCCAGCTGGAGAGGAGGCTTGAGCATCCCAGAGGATGCTCTCCACTAGGATGGAAGTGTTCCTCTTCTCCATCACAGTACTGCCTGCTGGGTGACCACAGGTGGCAGTGCATCTGGATGGCTGTTGGGAGGGAGGGAGGGATGTCGCTGATGTCGGGATGTCACCATATAAGATGTGAAGAATGGCCCTCTGACAACCTCACACATGATCTCCAGTGGGAGGCAGTGATAATGGAAAAGTTGGCCCTGCTGTTCACCAGTGAAGGAAACCTGGTACAGCTAGGACAGACCTGCCTGCCAGCATGCCTCCTGATGAAAAGAAGCTGCTCGGGCAAAGCCCCTCCACCCCATTCCTAGCAGGGGCTAACTACTGTAGCATGGAGGATGGTGGTGTGTAGGAAGGCAGCTCTGGTGGGGATGGTACTTCAGGGATCTAGAAGTAGAGTGAACAGTAGAGACCAGAAGGAATAAACAAAGAGTAAAGACAATAAGCGATCTGTTTGATTGAGTTAGAGAATCTCTACGTTGCCTAATGTTGATTACACTGTTTTGCTCTCCAGGGCTTTAGATCTACATCCTGTAAATTCTAGTCTACAAACAGATTTTTTATCTCTTCAGAATTTTCTGTTTGTGAGAATAAACTTGTTTGCAATATAAAAAAACAACAACTAAGAACATGCTTTTCAAGAGATCACAAAAGATGCTAGCGGACACCTACATTACCCTGGAGATAAGAATGATTGATTCTAAACTAATCAAATCTGCTGAGATATTTAAACATATGGGTATTGTGTTTGATTGCTCTTTACTGTTTACATATTGCCTGTATGTTGCAAACTGCTTATGCTAAACTATTTGGGTGGAGGGAGGAGGGAGGATGCTGGCAGGTAGTTCCCGGTCTGGCGCTACTCCTCCCAAGCTTGGGACCTTCACCCCTTTAATTGTCCTCCCTTGCTGGCAGTAGTTTATAGATGCTGCAGGGCTCTGGGAATAGCAGGAGGAGACAGAGGGGCTGGGCATCCCAGACCTCGGGGGATTGAGCGGGATGGTTGGATTGGGGTAGTCAGGACCAAGAGGCGCAGGGCAAAATGGGTTCCAAAATGTGGTCCTCACTTCTGGTCCCCATGCCAAAGAGCTCCAATGCTTTTGGCCGGTGGCCTGGTTAGCCCCCTAGAGCCCTATTCAACTGACCATTTGTTCTATTTATTAATTTTATTTATTTAAATATTTCACCAGGAAAGCATGCTGAGCAACACATCACTCATCTCCCAGTGCAACCTGGGGAGGAAGGTACAACAGGACTGAAACATTAAACATTCAAGTTACAAGAATACAGGGCCGGTGTTAGGACTTTGGGGCCCCAGCAAACTCCATCTCTGGGGCCCCTCGATGGGCCCCCGCGTCTCTCCGGGCCCCTTCCCGTTCCCCTCCACAAACCCCAGTAATCTTTGTACATCAATCCAACTACTGCATGATTTTTGGACACAATCTGACCTGGAGACACTAGAAGTATTACGTTTCTAACAGATAGTTAATAGAATAAATTGCAAAAAATGCTCCTCTCAACAGCTGCAATATTTGTTTTTACCTCTGCTGTTCTGCTCTCTACCTTTCCAGACTCCCATATCCCTGTACTTATGCTGCAGACCACGGACCTGTAGGAGACAGAAATGTTCAAGTTGAGTTGGGAGGTGCGATGTAACAGCCACGGACCTATGGAGCCCTGTGATTGGTTCCAGCACAGGACCTCCTCCCACATCAACACGTTCTGTGCAGCACAACAGAGGACCATGGGGAACATGAAACCTCCTGGGGAAAGAACTGAAGGCAGGATGGTGGCGTGGACCGCGTGGCGTAGTCTGGTGTTCCTTTGGGAAATCGGGGCCCGATTTTCTTGCCAAGTACTAATAATGCTGCTCAGCTATGGGATGCTGTGTTGATCCAGGCAGGGAGTGGGGTGGGACAGACAAAAAGTATGCTGGTGGTGCCCTGCGCCAGACCCGCTATATATGCCGCCTGTGGCCCGCTACATTAGCCTCATGTCACAGTTCACGGTGCCTAACACCGCTCTGCAAGAATAACATTAACATATTTATTTTTTTGTACATCAGTTTACAACCTTTGAGCCAGAGGCTTATTTCCAAAGCTACCTCGTCACATTGAGGACAAATACATAACAGACTCTTTGTTACAGCATATGAGTTACATAGTTTAGCAAGCACATGTAGTTACAAACATTTATACAGAGAAACCAGTTTAGTTACAATGGCACATTCTTGCACGAAGGAAAAGAGCAAAAACAGCAGGATGATATCAGTTCAATGGGCAGCAGGCAAGGTTGAGTGAAGTGAGGTGTGGTGCCACCAGCGACTTTGTCAGTACATAGTGAGCTATGCCTCATTTAGAGACAGGTGCAGCTATGGGTATTAAATAGTTGGCTCTGAAGTGTGGTTTTGAAGTTGGAGAGCATGGGGCATCAGAGATGGGGGCAGGGAGTGAGTTATACCAGGATGGAGCTCTATAGCAGAAGAACCTTTGTCCATGGGTGGTCCTGGATCTTATGACCAGTAGAGTGGCCTTGCAGGAGGTTCATGTACAGACCAAGGGTTGGGCTTGGTGGATGAAGGCTGGCAGCCTGGGAGGATAAGCCGAGAAGAGTTTTTTCGTTATGAGGTCAGGTTTGGTATTGTGGCCGTTCATCTAGATTAAGCAGCATTGCCTTGTTATAGAGCTGGCATGTATGAGTGAGCCTGGGGGCCTCAGTAATTTAGCCTGCATGCCTTATTTAGGATGAGGCAAATTTTATTGAGGGCGGTCGTGTCAGCAGCACCATATACTGGTAGACCATAGTCAACAAGGGACAGTATTGAGGATGTAACCACTAGTCGGAGGGCAACAGGGGAAGACAGTTTTATAGTGGTAGATGATACCTAGCTGCACATTAGTAGCTGAAGCAAGTGCATCAATGTAGGTGTGGTAGGTGAGGGCTGAGTCGAAAGAGACCCAAAGGTACTTGTAAGGCGGACTTGTTGAAGTGGTTGTTTGGAGTTGGGGAGGATATGGAGTGGGAAGTTGCTGGCTTTGTTTTGGGGTGGGCAAAGAGCATTGTTTTGTATTTTGAAGATTAATGACAAGTCTGTACTCTTTAAACCAGGTTTCGGCATCATTATAGGATAGTTGTAGGGTGTCCTGGAGGGAGATAGGGTTACGATGGGTGGCAAAATCATGGCATCATCTGCGTACAGCAGATTTTACCAGTGCATGCACTGGGCAGGGTGTTAAGGTAGAGTGAGAAGAGTAGGGTCCCAAGATGGAGCCCTGAGGAATCCCAGTGGATGGGACATGTTTTGGAAAGTATCCCATTGATTTTGACACATTGGGAGTGGGCAGATAGGTAGCTAGTGCACCATGAGAGGCCCAGTAGAAGCCAGTGTGGCAGGGCATCTAGCAGGAGGGTGAGATACAGTGTTGAAGGCCTTTGAGGGGTCAATGAACACTGCCCAGCTAGGGAGCCAGAGTCCAGAGAGGAGTGTAGGAAATTTGAAACTCAATTAGTGCAGTGCCAGTACTGTGTCCTGCATGGAAACCGTGCTGTTCTGGGCAGAGGATGCTGTGTTTGGTCAGGTATTCAGTGATTTGAGTGGCACCAGTTTTCTAGGGCTTTGAGAGGGGTGGGAGGATGGAGATAGGTCGGTAGTTATCGGCAGAGGACCTGTCACCTCCTGCGTATGGGTGTAACAATGGCAGTTTTCCATGTAGATCGAATTGCCCCAGGCAGAGGATTTTTGAGAAGGCTGGTGAGCGGGAAAGGACCTGATCCAGTACCAGTCCAGAGAATGCTGGGGTCCAGGGAGTCGCCGCGGCTATTGCTCTTTAATGCTTTGACCAGGTGAGGTCTGGCTTCCTGGGCAGTTACCCTATGTGGGTGAAACTAGGTGTGGAGGACTGGGACAGGTAGGGAGGGTGGGTCAAAGAAATTACTGTGGAGGACAGAGCCAAGGTCCGTAAGGATGTGTTAAGGTAGTTAGCTATGCAGGCAGGGTCAGTAAAGGTAGGGCCGTCGATGGTGATCTGGGATGGGGGAGGGCGCGCCTCCCATTTAATTGTTTAACATTGTCCCAGAATGTTCAGGCACACCCCAAGGAGGAGGTGAGTGTGGCTGGTAGTGGTCGGCCTTGGCTTTCTGGAAGGCCCAAGTGCACTTATTCCGCATAGCATTGTAGGCCTGTCTGTCAGCCATCCAGCCTGTTTCTGTGACAAGGTGCCATAGGTTATCCCTCAGCCTGAGCAATTGTAGGGCAGGAGTAACTGAGGGTGCATTATGTTTTTGTTCTGACTCGTGAGGGGTGCAAGAGGGTCTGAGCTTTGGTTTAAGGTTTGGGAAAAAGGCAAGAGCAGTATCTATGTCAGGAGTGTGGTTTGTGGGGGACCAGTTTATCTGGGCAAGAAATTGCTTGAGGTTTTCAGCCCACCGGTCTGAGGTGCCAGCGGAGTTGGACTGGGCTGTGAGTTGGGGCATGGGGTCACCCAGCAGAATAGGATAGGGGAATAGTCACTGAGTGAGTCAGGGAGGACCTGGATATCCTGGATTTTTGGGGCAGTTGGTGATGATTACATCTAGAAGGTGCTGGTACCTCTCTTTGGGTTTACTCTAGTGGGTTGGGAAATGAGTTGTGTCAGATCTATGGCCACGAAAGAGTCCCGGGTGGTGGAGGAGGAGGCACTGAGCCAGTTCACATTCAGGTCCCCACAAGGGCTTGTTCTGCCTTGACATATAGTTCTAAGACATGTGTTACATGCAGTAGTACAACAATATTGTGCTGTCAGGTAGAGAAGGAGTGGTCAATAATAAGTGCGGGTTAATAAGCAAATAAGTGCTTATATGAAAGTAAAAAAGGAGGGCAGGAAGGCTAGGGAGGGGGAAAAGTCATGTTCAAGTTACACTCAATTTTCAAGATCAACATTAACACACAGTTGCAAGGCAGGTGTTACAAACAATCTTAAAACAGAGTTGTGCATAATATGTAGAAAGCGGAATCAAAAATAAGTGCTGGATTAGTAAGTAACAAGTGTTTATATGTAAGAAAAGAGTGAAAGAAGAGGAGGGATGAGGGTGGAAGGACGTAGGGGAGGGGAGTAGATGAGGGATACAAGCCCTGGGAAGTGAAGACAGACCCATGGAGCATTTGGTGTCCCTTACATTCTGTGAGAGATCAAGGAGGCCAGTAAGGGGAGCAGCTTGGAGGAAGGAAGGAGAGCTAGAAATTACTTAGGTGATGGTGGGGGTTGGGTTTATCCAGGGCTTATAGGAGGGAATTAGGGAGGTGACATGGTAGGAACAGCTAGGTGCAAGGTAATTCTTGAGGCAGAGCTGATGGAGTAGGCAGAGGATGAGTGCCAAATTTGAGGGAGTAGATTCCAAATGTTTGGGAGGTGGTGAGAGTAAATGGATTGGCGATTAGGGTGAATTTGTGGAGGACTACCAGGTTCAGGAGTCAGTTGATCTAAGGAATGGGAGGATGTGGGGTTGTTATAAAGGAGGAGATTAGGTGAAAGGAGCTTACCTAACCAGTGCTTGGAGGTGAATTTACCACAGTGGGAGAGTTGCCTATTTATAAGAGGAGAGGATAGGACACGATAAAGATCGCAGTGGTGGAGTGCGAGGAGGCATCCAGGAAAGCAGCAGAAGGAATTGAAGAGGGTGTACAGTCTGGCCAGGGAGGACTTGGGGCAGCACCATAGACTATGTCACAATAGTAGAAAATTGCAGCGTCATCTTCTGAACAAGCTCATGCCTAGCTATAGGGGAATGCAAGTACGGTTCCTGAAAGGCACCAAGCTTGGGGTGCAGTTTTCTGGTGGCATCAAATATGTCAAATATATCAAATATATCAATATATCAAATATAGGAGGCAGTATAGCGCAGTGGTCTAAAGCTCTGAACTGCAAATTTGGTGACATCCAGCAGACCAGACCTGGGCTTGAATCCTACAGCTTCCACTTGCATACTGTGTGACCTGAGCAAGTCACTTAACTTCTTGTGCTCCCAGGTCGCTCCTGTAAAAAGCTTTCAGCTTAGTGTGCTATACCTGTTAAACAACTAAATAAAAATAAATAAATAATAAAAAAAAAAATGTCCAGAGAAGTTTAGGTGTCGGTCCAACCAAACACCTAAGTACCTGAAGGAGGATATGTCCTCAAGTAAAGTCCCATTAAGGGTGTGGAAAGTTGGTAGGGAGGAAGCCTAGAGAGTCTCTGCCTTGTGCCAAAAGTCATGGAGACAGTCTTCTTGGCATTGAGGAAAGCTGATGGTTAGCAAACCAGAGCTGAACTTGTCAAAGTCTCACTGTAAGCTGGTTGTAACCTCAGCAGGGCAGGAACTAGATGCATACAGGACTGTATAATTGGCATACATATGTATAGTGGTGGAGGGGGAGCAAACAGAGGAAGGTCATTTAAGAAGATGGAGAATAGGAAGGGCCCTAATACTGAGCCCTGGGTGCAATAGTGCTAATTGGAGGGAAGGTGAGTGGCATCCAAGATCTTAGCTGATTTGGTTCTGCCAATAAGGTAGGCTTGAACCAGTTTATGTGGAGAGAGATAGGCCAGCTGCTGGGAGTAAGTCAAGGAGAAGGGAGTGAGATGGATGTTGAAGGCCTTGGCAAGGTCAATGATAATGACAGAGGTAATTTGGCCATTGTCCATCTCGGTCAGGATGGAGTCTGTGAGCCACAGGAGAGAGGTGGGTGTTGAGTGTTTTTCCTGAAACCAGACTGGAAGCGGTGAAAAGGAGGTGTCAGATAGAAGAGAGGTGAGATGGGAGAGGACAATGTGTTCTTGAAGCTTGGCAAGGGTAGGGGAGAGAACTGGTGTGATAGTTGCCAGGGGATGAGGGTCACCACTGGGTGAAGGGAAGACCACTGCATGCTTCCATGAAGAGGAACAGAGGCAGTAGAGAATGAGAGATTTAGGATTAATGAGAGGGGTAGGCAATGACGGAGTGGAAAGGAGAGTAGTTTTGGGTTGAGGCCATCGGGGAGGCACCTTTAGAGGGATTGATGGTGAGGAGGGCACTTAGAGCATCGTTTGGGTTTACAGAAGTGAAAGAGAAGGGTGGGAGGGTGGTGGACAGGGCACACTAGTAGAAGGCAGAAGGGTGATGGGTAAGAAGGAGGGATTTCAGTAGCTCAGTGGTGCAGGAGGTATAGTAGAGTTAAATGCCACTGCTACAGCTGGTGGGTCAGGCGCACAGAGCACGGGTTGTGCAATGCCAGCTCTATTAGGAACAAGATGGCATTTATTGCTGATCTTGTTGGGACAACTGATCTGGCTTGCATCACTGAGACCTGGCATATGATAATCCTGGCCCCATTTTGGGGGCGGCATTCCGGCCAGGTTCTTGGTAATACATCACTCAAGATTTGACCGCAGGAGTGTAGACCTCTGTTTTAGATCAGAATTGGACCTCGTGGGAATGCCAGCTGAGGAACCCACATCATTTGAGTGTATCGTTGTTGCAGATGTGGGTGCAAGATCATTCTCATCTACCATCCACCCAGGGATGAAAATTGTTCCTGTAGAAAGTCACAGACTTTTTGTTGTTGACATGGTGTTTGAGTCACCCAAGCTGATGGTACTGGGTGACTTCAACGCTGGGTCAATGTGACAAACTTTACATCTTGGTCAGGACTTCCTCCAACATACATGTTCATTGGAACTCATACAGGTAGTTGCCTCTGCAACCCATGATTGTGGTCACTCACTCAACCTGGTCATCCTCCTGGGGATGGAGACCACCGATTTGGTGGTGGAACCAGTCAGATGGTCTGATCATCACACCATAAGGTTTAATTTCCAGGCTCCCTTCTATAGGCCTGCCCCTGTGGAGCTGGTCAGATACCACCCTTTGAGGATGTGACCCCTGATGGCCTGCTGACAGTATTGAGCCTATCGAGATTTCTGGGTGCAAGCAGGAATCCAGCGGATTTAGTCCAGGCCTATAACAAGGCCGTGATTGAAGCCCTGGACTCTGTCGCTCCTGTCTGTGTTCACCTCCTCTCTTCACCTCGGTCCCCCTGGTTTGATGGAACCTTAAAGGAGTTGAGACAAGTTGGATGAAAGTTAGAGTGATGCTGGTGAAATCCGCCCTGGATGCTGACCACTTTAGATTGATGGAACACTGACTTCTGGTTGTAATGGCTGCTAGGTAGTCATGCTTTGCATCGCTCTGCTAACCCCCACTAAAAACCATCTCAAATGCCTCTAAGTTCACTGAAATAGGGACAAAACTGTAGTAGTCAACATACACTACACAGTTCTACGAATCAGCATGTCAGTCACCTTGTCGTCTTGTATATGGAGGTGAAAATGAAACCTCAGCAGCCCAAACATACACTCCCACCATCCCCTGAAAAGGATAAGCCAGCTAAATGAAATAAAGCAAGTGGCTCCGGGGACTCTCCTGCTCCAGCCCCGCTAACAAGATGACTTTCTTTGAAGGTTTAGCACCCATAAAGGAATCCCTTCAAACAGTCGAGGAGACCCCAAGTCTTAAAAAATTCTATGGCATAACTCACACTCAGGACAGGCAATAATGAAGCCACATCTTTTCCCTCAATGATTGGAGGCCCAAATGGATCCAGATGTTACATCTCTACAGCAGTGACTCCGTAGGCGAGGACAAGCTTGAAAATCTCGAGGGCAGCTCAGAAGGAACAACTTGGTCATACTAGGTCTCCCGAAAGGTGAAGAAGGGTAAACTCCATTATCTTTTGTTCAAAGGCTGTGTGCCAAGATTGCTGTGCCTTCTCCTATGGCCCAATAATATATATCGAGAGTCAGCACATCGGTCGCTATGGCCCACACCTCTGACAGGATCTCCCACGATCCTTTGATTTTCTGCCTACTGAATTACCTAGACAAACAGATAATTCTTGACAAACTAAATGATACCAAGAAATCCAATGGGATAATAATAAAATTTGCATTGCACAAGACCTCCCACTATCAGTGGGCAGAAACACAAAGAAATGCACCCATTAGTGGGCAAGCATATAGCGGCAGGGATAAGATTCCATATGTGTTATCCAGCGACACTACAGATTAATAAAGAGGGGCAGTGGCTCTCGTATGAAACAATAAATTCAGCTACCACCAAGCTCAAGAACTGTACCCAGACCTCTTCAAGTGAATATGAGGAGTACACTTGGGATTCAATAGCCTAACCAGGACTCGTGAAAACATCTCTCTCAAATGTCCTAAATAGCAGTCAGAACTCTTCCGATCCAGACTCAGCCCCTGATATAACTTGATAATGATCAAACCACAAAAAGGCTGATATAACTCAACGAGGCCTTATCTTAAGTCTCATGTATAAAACAGCATGGACCAATGGATTGGACTGATGCTTGGTTCTTTTCCGAACTTCTTGAACTGCTAATTTGTTGATGGGGTTTGTTACAGATTTCATGAGGTTTGAGGTTTTACTGTTAGTAGTTCTCAGTTGGAAGATTACATGCCTCTATTCTAAGATAACGTTTAAGCTTTATATTGTTATATTTCTAAAGTTGGGGGAGGATGGCTAAAGGTTGTCTGTGGTTGACAAATGTTACAACCAACTAAGAGGAGTACAGTAGTTGGACTGGGGTATATTGTTGTTTTGTTGGGATGGGAATGCATTGTTTTGGGGGTTTATTACCTGCTCATTATTAGACCAAGTCTCAAGGGAGGTTTTGGATACAGGATCTTCTTGTTACATGGTAAGTTGGGACCCTGAACTAAGTTTAATTAAGCATGGCTTACTGGCATAACAGATTATCCATGGCTCTTCAAACTTGGTGGATACCCTGTTTTCAAGGTAAGGTTTCCCTCTGCCCCAGATTATAAGTATGACTCTAAATGGCTGTGAGATACGTGTCCTGGAATGCCAAAGGGCTCAGAACCGGATTAAACAGCACCAAATTCTAAGACATTTAGAATCCTTACACTGTAAAACAGCTTTCCTCCAGGAAATGCACCTGCTGGAGAGGAATGAAATCTCTTTAGTAGGAGGCAAATGGGTCAAGATATATGCTGCTGGTAACACAACAGCGCAAAAGTAGGTGCAATCCTTATTACCAGGAAACACAATTTCGACTACAACATTGCCAATCTGATACACAGGGATTTATATTTTAAAGGGCTTCTAAATCATACAGAGATGATTCTGGGGTCAGAATATATCCAATATTGACTCTCCTGATTTTTTTGTAGCACTCTCAACTGCCCTAAACTCTTTCCCAGGTCACCTACTATTATAACTGAAACTGGAATCTAGTCTACTCACTAGAACTGGACAAAACAACCCGTGATGGTCTAACTTTTCTCCTGCACAAGTAGCCCTAAGAGAGTTTATGGCAAACTACAGTCTTAGTGACCCGTGGAGACTATTACATAGAAACATAGAAACATAGAATGTGATGGCGGAATGAGACAGCTTGGCCCACCTAGTCTGCCCATTTTCCTACCTAACAGATAAGCTGCAGATCTAGTTAACCAACAGCTTACTTCTCCTACTCTCCCACTAGGACTACCTTATGTCTGCCCTATGCATTCTTGAATTCCCCACTGTTCTTGACTCCCACGACCCCCTCAGGAGGCTGTTCCATGCATCCACAACCTTCTCTGTGAAAAAATACTTCCTCCACATTGCTCTGAGCCATCCCCTCTATCTTCAAATTGTGCCCCCTTGTTCTTGCACTCTCTCTTTCTGAAAGTGCTACCCTCTTGGATTTTGTCGATTCCTTGAGGTACTTGAAGTTTCCATCATGTCCCCTCTCCTTCTTTCCTCAAGGGTATACATATTAAGCTCCTTTAGTCTTTCTTCGTATGTCTTCTGGTGCAGATCCTGCACCATTTTTGTTACCCTCCTCTGGACAGCCTCCACTTTGTCTATGTCTCTGCTGGAGATGGAGTCTCCAGATGGGGTCTCACCAACTGTCTGTACAGATTGATAACAACTTCCTGTTTTCTACTATTGATGCCTCTCCTATGCATCCCAGTATCCCCCCAGCTTTTCTTACTGCCTTCTCACATTGCTTGCCCACCTTTAGGTCATCTGATATAATTACTCCCAGGTCCCTTTCCATTTTTACTGTTGTCAGTATCTCACCCCATTGTGTACACTTCCCTGGGTTTTGTTTCCCAGGTGCATTACCTTGCGCTTCTTTGCATTGAATCTGAGCTGCCATACATCTGACCATTCCTCCAACTGTGCCAAGTCCTTCTCATCCTTTCCACTCCATCTTGTGTATCAACCCTGTTGCAGATCTTAGTTTCATCTGCAAAGAGACATACTTTTCCTTCCAGTTCTCTGCAATGTCACTTACAAAGACATTAAAGAGGATCAGTCATAGTACTGAACCCTGCAGTACCCATTAGTAACCCTCCTTTCTTCACTGTGGACTCCATTTACTACTACCCTTTGCGTCCTGTTGTCTAGCCAATTTTTATCAGACTACCACCTTGGGACCCACTCCAAGGCTGAGCTAACTTATGTATTAATCTTTTGTGTGGGACTGTATCAAAGCCTTGCTAAAATCTAGGTAGGCCATGTCCACAGCCACTCCTGGTCTACTACTTTGGTCACCCAGTTAAAGAAATCTATTAGATTCATCTGGCACGACCTTCCTATCATGAATCCATGCCACCTTTGGTCATGTGTCCCACTGGCCTCTAGGTACCCAACAATTCTTTCCTTCAAGTGATTCCATAATTTTCCCTACCACTGAGGTTAAACTAATGGGTCTGTAGTTTTCTGCCTCTGTCCTGCTCCCACTTTTGTGAAGAGGAATCACATCCGCCCTCCTCCAGTCCTCAGGTACCTCCCCATCCTCCCATGATTTGTTAAAGAGAGTAGTCAGTGGTGTCACTAGTTCTACCCTTAGTTCCTTTAGAATTCTTGGGTGAATCTCATCAGGCCCCATTGCTTTGCCCATCTTCAATTTTATTAGTTCTTTCAGAACCCTTTCTTCTGTAAATGAACTGGTATAGACCCCCATCTTCAGAGTGTTTCTCTTGTTTGGTTTAGGTACTCCCCTCCTCTTCCTTTGTGAATACGGGCAGAAATATTCGTTCAGTATCCCTGCTTTTCACTGTCACCCTCTACCACATTCCCTCCCTTTATTAAGACTCAGTATCCCTCCTTTGGTCTTTCTTTGCTCCCTAATGTACCTATAAAGGTCTTATCCCCTTCTTAACAGAGCTGGCTATCCTTTCCTTGGTTTGGGCCTTTGTTATTCTGACTGCCTTCCCAGTCTCTTTCTGCTTTAACTGATAACGTTCTCTGTCCTGCTCCTTCTGTGTTTCCTTATATTTCCTGAATGCTATCCTTTCTCCTTAACCTTCCCTGCCACCTCTTTTGAGAACCATAGCTTTTTTCCTTCATTGTGTTTCGTTGATTTGCTTTACACAAAGGCTTGTTGCCTCTGTGATGGCTGTTTTCATTACTCCCATTGTTTCTCCACCCCTCTTTCTTGCCTGTTTGCTAGTGCTTTTCTGAGGCACTATCTCATTTTCCCAAAGTCAGCCCTCCTAAAGTTCAGTACTCTTGCTTTTGTATGGCTTGATTGTATGGCTGTGTTTATCAAGAACCACACTGTTTGGTGGTTGCTTGTTCCCAGATGGCTACCCACTTCTAAATTTGAGATTCTTTCTCCATCCCATTTGAGAGTACCAGGTCTAAGATTTTAAACCTATTGAACCCAAATACCCAAGGGTATACATTTTACTCCCCAGTGCATAGTTCTGTGTCCCTCATTGACTACTTTTAGTAAATAACATAGTTCTAGAGGGCCTAATAGGTAGTGGTATGGCCCGAGAACTATATTTGACCATGAACCCATTTGGCTGGAAGAAACTCTCTCCTTCCATAAAGTTAAGTAGTATTCAGAAATTGAATCTCCAGCTACTCCAGAATGATCAGGCAGTGCATTCCCTCAAAGTAATTGAATACTTCCTCCTGCACAATCAGGACACTATAAACAATACCAACAAACTAAGATTGGCCCTAAAATGTGTGTCTGAGGTGAATGTATTCAGCTCTCTACTATCTGGAAATAAAGAGAGAGGCATTATCTTCTTCCTTACCTCCCAAATTAAAATCCTAGAAGATCGGCTACCATCTACTCCAAATGAAGACACCTTGTTACAGTTAGCTGAGTTAAGAAACCAATACTCAGAGTCCCTAAGAGAACATGCCCAATATGCCCTATGTAAGACTCAAACTAATTATATTGAAGAGGGAGGACAAGGCCGATCATCTACTAGCTCTTCAACAAAGGAAGCAAGAGGAATCTAAAATAGTAGTAGCACTTAACTCTCTTAAAGATAACTCTCTCCTCACTACCCCAAAGGAAATAGTCTAGAATTTGATGGATATTATAGGGCTTTATAGTCCCCTCCAGTACCTGCCCCTCAAGTGGTGGACATACAGGCATTTTAGGTAACCTTCCACTCCCTTCTGTCTTGCAGTTACAAGCGGATACCCTAGTAGGTGCAATAATCCAACAGGAGCTAACAGAGGCCATTCAGCTCACTTCCAGATAACAAAGCCCCAGACAGATGGCTTCCACCCTGTTTTTATAAAGCATTCAAGGATCAACTCTCTCCTTATTACTCCGTGTTTTAATTACCTGTGTGATTCTACCCTTTCTGACCCCTTCCCTTTTAGAAGCTGTCATAATTGTATTGCCCAAACCAAACAAACCCCACATTTAGTTTCTAACTATCATCCAGTTCCTAATGAACTATGATATTAAGCTCTTTGCCAAGATTTTGGCTACTAGATTAACAAAGGTCTGGAAGCCGCTACTCAGTCTAGAACAGGTGGGTTTTGTTGCTGGCTGCTCCTTTACTGATCATCTTAGGAAACTATTTCATGTCTTCTCTGTGTCCAGGATAGCACCATATCCAATTGCTCTGGTGTCCCTGTCTTCTCTGTGTCCAGGATAGCACCATATCCAATAGCTCTGGTGTCCCTGGATCGGAGAAGGCATTTGATAAATCAGTTGGACATTCTTATTTGAGGTAATGGGCAAATTTGGCTTTCCTCACACATTTATCTGCTGGATAAAATTCTATACACATGCCCTACAGCAAAGGTTTATTGCAATGGGCTCCTCTCAGATCTATTTCCCTTATACTCAGGAACACGCCAAGGGTGCCCTCTTTCACAACTGCTTTTAACCTATATCTTGAACCACATCTATATTCACTGCAGCATTCTCCTTTAGTGAAAGGCATCCAGGTAGAGGACTGGAATTTGTACTTGTCAGCATATGCCGATGACATTATGTTACATATTACAGATCCGGCAACCTCCCTTCAGGCTGTAATATAAATTGTGGAATCTTATGGGGCTTTTTCTAATTACAAATTGAACATAGAAAAATCAACAGTAATGCCACTAAACTTCCATACCTATTGATACAGATAACAGGCCTACAGCTGAGTTGGTCATCCCAGCTTGAATATCTAGGTCTCACAATAACCCTGAACTTGTCACAGGTCAAAAAGCTTAACCTGGATGCCTTGTTAGGAACCATAAAGCAAGATCTGGACAGATGGGCCCCTATATATCTCTCTTTACAAGGAAAGTCAATGTCATTAAAATGATATTTCTTCACAGGTATTTTACCCCTGAACATGTAATTTTATCTCCCTCAGTCCTGGTTTCAAAATTACACCAAATCATATCCAAATTTCTCTGGAAGGCAAAACTTCCAAGAAGATCCTTCATTAGATTAGGTGCAAGTAAACAAAATGGAGGCCTTAGGTTATCAATTTTTCCACCATTACCTAGCAAGTCACATGGTGAAATATCTGTGTTGGTATCCCCATTTCTCCCATAGTCGGTCATGAATATATACCGCTATGGTTACAAATTGAATGCCAAATAATTAAACAGAGTGGCATCTCCCCAGTTAGCTTATTACATATTACTCCTAAAGTAAGTTCGCTATTCTGAAGAATGAGTTGATCCACAGGTCTATGAAAGTGCATGCCCAACTATATAAAGCTCTCAAGTATGACAACAGCAGAGATACATCCCAACAGTTATACTTAAATCCAAACTTCATGTTAAGAGGGCAATATTTGAGGCCAAGAGAATCCCAGTAGAACTTAAGATTTCTGATTGATTAGAACAGGGTAAAATTAAATCCACTCCGGCACTTTGCTCTCCCTGCAACTTCCTGCCAACCAGATATTCAGAGGTTTCCAAATTAGACATCTTTTGATTAGCAAACTGGGGCCAGGTATCTGAAAACATTGATCAGACAGACCTCCTTAGCATGCTCCGTACCTGGCTTGGAATCCACACGCTGTTTCTCAGGTCACAGCAGCACTGTACCAAGCAATTTTCCCTGACATCCAAGGGGCATCCCCATATTGGGTGGCCCAATTTCCAAATAGAGAGCTCTGCTGGATAAAATCTGGCAAGCAGTATATTCTTATACATCTGATGACAAACCTCATCTCATGCAATTTTGTATACTACATAACATCTATTTTACCCCAGCTAAGCTTGCGGTATGGGCAAATCACAGGACCTAAAGTGCATGAGGTGTGGTAAAATGAAGGTACAGTACTATACTTCATGTTCTCTGGGATTGTCCTCAATTAGACCTCTGTGGCAGACAATCAAGGACAAGCTTGACCCCTACTAGGGCTGGAGCTACTTTTAACCCTGAAATTTGTATCCTGGGTGACTACTTCCAAGTTCCAGTCAAGAAAGAAGATATACTATGTCCCTATTTCCATATTCGGTCAAAAACTGGTGCTGGAAAGATTCTATTCTGATTTCCTACTCAGAATGGTTAAATGAGTTTTATTTAATCTGAGAATAGAGAGGATGATCACAAGTTTAAGACATAACTCCACCAGTTTTGATAGAAATGGGGCAAACTTTACACACTGGCCTCGATTACTAAAGGTCCCCAATGCCTGCACCCGGTTTGGGAGGCCGCTATCAGCTACTCACTAGCAGTTGCATGGAACTCACTCCAAAAATCCATGAAGCTAAATAGCCTCTTACCTTTAACATCCTTCAAAGATTATTCTCCACCCTATTTCCAGAACTCTGCAATTGCTTTTATAAGGCCTAATCCCTACCTACCTACCTCCACCCCTTTTCCATGTTCCATTATGTTAGTTCTACTTCTATTTTCCAGTCACCTGATATACTCTCATAAAGCCAATTAGGCCCTATAATTTATATATTATGCCTGCTATACCCATTGTCTCCTTTTTCTTACAGGTTAAATGGTTTTACTGTGCCTTGTATATATGTAAATTGTTGTATATTATCACTTTCTGTCATTGTACTACTGTTTATGTTATTCTTGTCTATGTAAAATACTTGTACTCTTATTTGTATGACCACTCAGGTCCATCTTGTAAATGAGCTACAGCTCAATGATGTTCGCCTGACTAAATAAAGATTTTGATTGATTGATTGATTGATTGACTAAGTAAAGAATAGGGATATCACTACTGACTGTCTACTGGTACCCTTTATTGCACCAGGAAGCTGAGAAAGCTTTTACCATCCAGATCTATAGAGGTGACCCTTTGTTATCCACCCTTAGACATCAATAGGTGCCCAGTGCCAAACATTTAATGATGATCCTGTCTCTAAGGATGGGGAGGAAGGAGGAGTTATAGGGGTGGGAATGTTGTAAAGGGAGGGTGTATAAGAGGTTTGGGGTAATAAAGGGGATAGTTATACTAATAGATGTAATTGAGCGATGTAACTCCAAGGCTACAGTGATATGTTTTATTGTCTGTGTATCATTCCAATTGCCATATAAGCCATATGTACATTCTTGACTTACATAAAGTATATTGAATTAAAAAAGATTGATGGAACACTGTCGGGTCTATTAATCAGCAATCAACAGTAAGAGGCTGAGTTCCTGTCCAGGGACTGTGGACAGGTTGTGCAGCCAACCTGTCTGCAGGTCAGAAGTGCATTTTCACAGCTTAAGTGTAAGGAGTTTGCTTGATTATTTGCTGATAAGGTGGCTGACATCAGGGTGGAGATCCAACCAGCTCACTCTATGGGGTAGATGGTGGTCAGTGCATAGCCACTGCACCTTGCCTTTCTTGGTCTTCTTTTGACCGGCCAGAGATCATTGATATCATGCTGATTGTCCAGAATATGCAGCCAACGTGCTGTAGTTTGGACCCTGGCTCAACACGCCTTATATTGGGGTGTATTGATTCTATTGGCCCTGTCCTGGCCAAGATTGTGTGGTGCTCATAGAAATGGGTGAATTCCTAGCTCCTGAAGGAAAGGTGGTGACATCACTCCTTAAGAAAGCTTCTTTGGACCCTACCTGCTTGGCTAACTACAGACTATCTCTAACCTTCCCTTTGTAGGGAAGGTGATTGAGAAAGTAGTTGCAATGCAGCTGGAGAACCATCTTACCATCCATGATATTTATGATCCTTTCCAGTCAAGTGTTCAGAAGAGGCATAGCACTGAGACTGCTCCAATTGAGTGTTCAGTGCTCTCTTGATGGCCAGAGATCAGAAGCACCATTCCATCCTGGTGCTTCATGATCTTTCATCAGCTTTCGGCACCATGGACCATGGGGTGTTGCTCGAGTGCCTGAGGGTCATCTGTCACCCGGCAGATTCAGTCCTCAGATAGTTTCAATCATTCCTCTCTGGCAGGTCTCAGAGGGTGGTGTCTGGGTTGTTTTCCCTGACTCAGTCTCCCTGCCCTGTGGGGAACCCTCAGGGCTTGTGCTCTCCCCAGTGTTGTTTGTGGTGTGTGTGCTGCCTCTAAGAGACATTGTAAGATAGTATGGGCTGAGGTGTCACTGTTATACAGATGATACCCATCTCTACCTGTCTTTGCGCCCGATCAGGATAGTGTAATCTCAGTCTTTAACAGCGGACTCACGAAATCCAGGACTGGATAAAATCCAGCTGGCTGAAATTGAATTGTGATAAGACCGAGGTGCTGGTCGTGAATCCAGGTCCGCAGATAGAGGGATCAGTGGCAGGGCGTCCTTCTGGGCTTTGGCTCAGGAGTAGTCAGCTGCCTTTTCTGAGTGTGTGTGAAACCTTGGGGTGATCTTTAATAATTGGCTGACACTGTGTTCATAGGTGTCTGCAGTTGTCAAATCTTCATTTTACCATCTTAGGAACATCGCTCAGGTCAAGCACCTTGTTCCATCTGGAGATCTTCCAACACTGATCCATGCCTTTGTGACCTCGCACCTGGACTACTGTAACTCCCTTTACCTAGGGCTTCCAGGGGTTGATATCCGCTGCTTGCAGCTGGTGCAGAATATTGTGGCATGGCTGTTGGCCGAGCCTCCTCGTCGGCGACATCACACCTGTGCTGTGGTGCACTGGCTTCCCATTCAGTGGCAGATCAGCTTCAAGGTCGGTCTTCTGATCTTCAAAGTCCTGCATGGACAGGGTCCAGGCTACTTGGCAAGAGCTCCTGAATCCTTATTGTCCCAGCTGCCCACCGCTCACTGATGAGGGGTTGTTAGATTCCCAGGGTATGGTTGAAAACCTCTGGTTCTCATGCATTTATGTTTATATCTCTGACCCTGTGAATTCTCTACCTCATCAGATTCAAGATGCCAGACCATGGAGAGTTTCAAGACAACTCTGAAGACCTATCAGTTCTGCCAGGCCTTTGGTGATTCTATATAATATCCTGCTCCCGTCTGCATTTATATTTCTGTCTGGAATTGGTTGGTTACTGTGTTATCTATTTTAACTGTTTTAAAGGTTTGTACAGGGCTTTGGTTTTAGATAGTGCACTTATAAATAAAGTTTATTATTATTATTATTATCAGCAGGAGGACCATCAGTAGGAGGGTTGAGGGAGGGAGGAGGAAAATGTCAGTGCTGCAGGCACCATTGGGGCTGAGCAGGACTGTGTGGCTGGAGTCCTCCAATATGGTGGCTGTAGTTTAAAAATGAAAAGGGCTGTCATCCCTTCCTTCTGCAGTGAAACACAGAGAGTGAGTGAAGGAGGATCAGGAAGCACCTGAGACCAGAGAAGTGTCCGTGTTTCACATTTCTTCTGTTTTTTGTTGGTTAAATGGGTTTGTGAGTTGCAGCTTGTTTTGTTTGAGGGAGTGTGAGTGGAGAACACAGGTTAAATGAGGATGCCATCAGTGGAAGGGTTGAGGAGGAGATGGGCGCCAGTGTTGCAGGCATCACTGGAGGTGAGCAGGACCATGTGGATGGAATCCACCATTAGGGTGACCAACGCCTGTATAAAATACCAGAGGTCCAAGCAACCCTGGGGCATGAGTGACACCGAAGAGTGAGTGCTGAAGCAGGAATCTGGCATCTGATGCAGTGGCTTCTGGGGCATCAGTAGTATATTCTGCAGGGAGGATCACAGGTCACAAGCCATGCTGATCACAGGAGGAAAGGTAAGGTGTAAAGGAGGGCAGGAAGAACACTTTAGGGGTTGGAAGTGGATTGTAGCTGATCCCTATCTTGGGCCAGCTTACATTTAGACTAAGTATAGAGTAACCAGGATGGGTAGGTGAAGTGAGTGAAGTGATAGAGTTTGAGAATTGCTGTAAACATCCTAACTAGGTTACATACAATATGGAGATGTATATTTGGGAGTTAGGAGAAGGGCCAGGAGGATGTGGGGAAATAGGATCATGTACAGGCATCCAGTTAGCAGGAGGAGGGTGGTGTGTTGTAATTATTGTGGGGCAGCATTCTTACTGGGGATGATGTGATGTGCAAGGGGCTGTCCAGTATGCAGGAGCCTGGAGTAGCTAAGGGCAGAAAAAGGACAACTTAGATGGGAAATGGGGAGGATGGAGAGGAGAGTCCAGAGAAGTGCAGCAAACAGTAAGGCAGATGGAGGTGCCCAGGGGCAGGGCATCAGGCAGAGGAAGGGAGCAGGGAGGATAGCCCAGTAACAGCAGTACCTCTTCCTCAGAGGCAAGGAAGCCAGGAAGGGGAATGAGAACTGGTAGAGGGAAGGGGCTGGACTGCAAGAATTGCAAAGGAATGGGAATTCTTGAAGGGGTACCTTTACTGAATAGATTTGACTCACTGTCTGGAAAAGGGAGGGAAACAAGAGTTGGGATTGGAGGTCGGCTAAGACAACAAAGTTGGGGATAGAAGGACAAGAGAGGAACATGGGATTCTGCAGGGTAGTCAAGGTGGGCATGGAAAAAGACACAGGCAAAGTGGAGCAAATCACTGTTGAGTTAAACTCACCAGGCTGTAGCTGCCTGGTGCTTAGATTTCCCCTGCAACTGGACTGTTTTCTTATCCTCTATTCTTTTCTCTCCTGGCTTCTCCAGACCCTATCCTCACTCTACCCTGTCTCTGACTAAATGACTCAGCCAAGGAGAAAGCGCGCTGATCCTAACCCAGACCCTTCTCACCTTTTCCCTACTTTAGATTCTGTCCTCCTTTACTAGTTTTCTGCATAGAAACATAGAAACATAGACTTTGATGGCAGATAAGGACTGCTTGGCCCACCTAGTCTGCCCATTTCCCTACCTACAGGATAAGCTGCAGATCCTATTTAACCAGCAGCCTATTTCTTCCTACCCCCACAAAAATTGCCTTATGTCTGTCCCATGCATTCTTGGATTCTCCCACAGTTTTAGTCCCACAACATCCTCAGGAAGGCTGTTCCATGTGTCCACCACCCTCTCTGTGAAAAAATACTTCCTCACATTGCCCCCTGAGCCGTGCCCTCTATCTTCAAATTGTGTCCCCTTGTTCTTGCACATCTCTTTTTCTGAAAGATGCTACCCTCTTGGACTTTGTTGATTCCACTGAGGTACTTAAGCATTTCTATCATGTCCCCCTTTCCTCATACATATTAAGCTCCTTTAGCCTCTCCTCACATGGCTTCTCTTGCAGTCCCTGCACTATTTAGTTGCCTCCTCTGAACTGCCTCCATCCTGTCTATGTCATTTGGAGATGGGGTCTCCAGAACTGGATGCAGTACTCCAGATGAGGTCTCACCAACTGTCTGTACAGGGGATAACAACTGCCTGTTTTCTGATGGTGATGCTTTTCTCTTTACATCCCAGTTTCCCCAGCTTTCCCTACCGCCTTCTCACATTGCTTACCAACCTTAAGTAATCTGATATGATTACCCCAGGTCCCTTTCTATTTTGTTGTTGTTACTACCCCATTGTGTAATCTTCCCCAGGGTTTTTGTTTCCCAGGTGCATTACTTTGCACTTCTTTGCATTGAATCCATGCTGCCATATTTCTGACCATTCTTTCAACCTTGTCAAGTCCCTTCTCATCCTTTCTATGCCTCCTTGTGTATCAAAGCAGTCCCCCACTCCTCCCCCAGCTACATTCCCCTCCCACACCTCATAGCTTAATCCCTCCATTTAAAACAAACTGGGGAATATGGGAGTGGGGAGGACAGTAGTGCAATGGGTGAATAATTGGCTGGGCAGCAGAACACAGAGGGTGGTGGTAAATGACTGTCACTCCACAGAGGGAAGAATGTCCAGTGGGGTACCATAAGGATCAGTGCTGGGACCGGTCCTATTCAACGTCTTCATTAGTGTCATTGTGCAGGACCTAGAAGGCAGAATTTCCCTGTTTGCTGATGACACGAAGCTCTGTAACAGAGTGGACATGCCAGAGGGTGCAGACAGAATGAGGAGGGACCTCGAAAGCTTGAAGAATGTTCAGGGGTTTTGCAGTTGAAATTCAATGCAAAGAAGTGCAAGAAAATGCATATGGGACACAAAAACCCAGGAACAACATATACAACATATCAGTTGGGGGTGAGGATAGAGTATGCACCAAGCAGAAAAGGGACTTTGGTGTTATTATCTCTGATGACCTCAAGGTAGGGAAACAATGTGACAAGGCAGCAGGTAAAGCAAATAGGATGCTGGGATGCACAGACAGGGACATCACCAGCAGTTAATGGGAGGTCATAATTCCATTATCCAAGACACTAGTGAGGCCCCACCAGAGTACAGTGTACAGTTCTGGAGACCTTACCTATGTAAGGACATAGACAGGGTAGAGAAGGTTCAGAGGAGGTCAACAAAGATGGTAGAGGGATTGCCTCACAAGTCCTGTAAGCATAGGCTGAAGGAGTTGAATATGTACTTCCTTGAGGAGAGGGAGGGAGAGAGGATATGATAGAGATATACAAATACCTTACAGGGAGGAACAGAGTGCAGGAATACACAACTTTCAGTGAAAAACATATACTAGCACTAGAGGGCATGGGTTGAAGTTGGAGGGAGGGTGATTTAGAGGAAATGGGAGAAAGATTTTTTCACAGAAAGGATGGTGGACAAGTGGAGCACCCTGCCAGAGGAAGTGGTGGGGCTAAACAATCACAGGATTTAAGAATGCATGGGATAGACATAATGGAAGTCTGGAGATCAGAGGTAAGGGCAACAGACTTCTAGAAAACATAAAGGAACTTACATGCTCAAATGAGCAGACTGGGAGAGCCATAGGCCCTTATCTGCTGACAGTGTCTATGTATCTATGTATTGTTCTGGGACCCCACTGACTGTCTGCCACCAGCCCCACCCCACTGCTCAATGCCCTCAAACCCTACTTAATGTCTTCGTCTCCCTTCCCTCCTCAGATTTATCCAACCAACCTGGGCTCTCCAGCAGAGCAGCCTCCGCTCTCACTGCCAGCTCCATGGGGAAGCTTGATTCAGCTTCCCCTTCTGGACCCTCCTACCCAAGTCCTTGGCTGGACTAACAGAGTGCTCCTGTAGCACAGTCACTGCCAGCCTCTTCTGCCACCACCTGTGAGCTCCCAAGGGAAGCCCTGACTAGGCTCTCCCCAAGAAGAACTCAAGCTTCAGTAGATCCTCACCAGCACTATGCACCAGCTCCCCACCCACCCTATCTGACACTTACTTATATACACTCCCAGGGGTCACATGCCTCTCCTGTAATTCACCAAGTGTCGACTTCCCAATCCAGGTGCCCAGTGAATGGTAACAGCAAGTACATAAAAACATATTCTGGAACAGCTCCTCAGACTACTGTTGCTACTCCTACTTCTGATGTCTGGCAGCGTGCATCCCAACCCTGGCACTCCACCCTACCTCAATGCTAGACCACATAAAACCACAGATCCTGTGTTTGTATCTTTAAATATCTTTAGCTTCCTCCCAAAAATGGACAGCTTCAAGGCCTGGGTCTCTCAACATAACCTAGATGTGTTATTTGTCGTGGAAACATGGCTAGCTCTGAAAATTCCAGACACCACTATTTCTCTGCCTGTCTGCGCCTTGTACAGACAGGATCATCACTCCAAAAGAGGTGGAGGTTGTGTCATCTATACCAAAGATACCTCCAGGGATATAATGCCACCACCATGTAGCTGTGACAACCTACAGGCCCTGGACATTAAACTACTGCTAGGGGTACACAATACAGTGCTCACCCTCCTGTTTACATTCCACCTAAACAGACCCCACTCAGTATTAGCAATCCTTTGGAATATATCAACACATTGGCGTAAACACTGAAACCGTACTGATGGGAGACTTCAATATCAATTGGCTCTCATATGCTTCTACCACTATCAAAGATAGCCTTGCCCCAATGCATTTTCTTCCAACTGGTGGACACTCTGGCGCGAACCAACTGTAAGACCGGCATTAGCATACTTCTGGACTGGGTACTCACAGAACTGCCCTTTCTCACATCTCTGAACTCACCATGCTCCCTGACTCCTTGAGTGACCACTCACCAGTCAAATGCCTCTGGAATAACAACTACTGCAAACCTCCAACCAGAATCATGACTGCTCCTAAAGGCCACCTCCCTCAGCTAAAGGCTTACCTAAAACTACTCCAACTGGTCTGATCTGTATGGAACCTGAAATGTGGACACTGCACTTGACCTCTTTATATCAAAATTCAATGCTGCCTGTGACAAAACACTCAGTCAAAACAAAAACCTCTTAATCCCTGGACTACCCCAAAATTTATACTAGTCTCAACTCTGGCTAAAGCATGAACGCAAGGCACAGCGGCAAACATCCAACATTCTAAAAGGCTCACAATGAGTGTATGAAAGCAGTCCAAGATGCAAAAGCAAATTCTACAAAGAAGCCTCGCTAACACCTGGAACAGCAGCAGATCCTTCTTGGCAAACTTAAACAACATCACTGGAAAGACCAAAACTGCCCCAGGTATGCTCAGTGTTGAAGGCGTCCCTACCATGGACTGACTGCTCATTGCCAACTTACTGAATCTTGCATTTTGGACCTCAGTAGTGTGCTCCGGGACTTCTTCAATACCCCACCCTAGGGACACTGTGAAGAAACCTGAACTACCTAACCAGCCATTCTTCCACTTCAAGCTGGTTTCCAAAGCAGATGCAAGAAAATACTTTGAAGAGGCTCTCAGTAACTCAAGACACTGTGGGGACTCCCTGGACCTCAAATTTGTTCATCTTACATTGGGTGATGTACTCGGTCCCCTTACACAGATAATTAATCCATCCCTTAGCCACTCCAAATTCCTACAGATCTGAAAGTCTGCCACAGTCACCCGGTACACAAATGGGAGCCTGACCCCTTCACAACAACTACAGACTGATCTCTATACTCCTCCTCTTCTCCAAGGCCTTGAGTGATTGTGGTCAACCAGATGGTGAAGCACTGCAATCAATATAAGCTCCTTGCCCAGAGCAACATGGGTTCCAAGTCAGCCACAGCATCGTCACAGCTCTACTTGAATTTACCGGATTCATACATAGCACTTTTGACAAAGGGCACATTACAGGGGTAGCCTTAATTGACCTATCAAAGGCATTTGATACAGTCCATCATGCCCTCCATGCCCTCCTCCTCGAGCAGATCTTGGACATAGGTCTGCCTTAGAAAACATAAACTAGTTTAGTAGTTACCTGAGCCTGTACTCCCAGCAAGTCAGGATTGGGGGCATTCTATCTGAAAGTCGACCTGTCAGATCGTGGGTACAGCAAGGATCCATACACAGACCATTACTTTTCAGCTGCCTTTCCTAAACAACCTCCCAACATCCTGCCAATGCTGCATGCTCTTATGCAGACAATGCGGTTATCTTTGCAAGCAACCCCAACCCCTTACTACTTGAATCTGACCTCCAAAGTGACTTTGCAACTGCCGACAAATGATTTAAAGAACAAAATTGGTCATGAACTATAAAAAGACCAGGACTATGCTCTACTTCACTGCCCATAACAAGCTAAAAGGCTACCCCTGGCAATTTGGAATGACATCGGTAACACCCTGAGCTAGTCCCCACTTCAAATACCTGGGCATCACAATGGACTCAGCCCTGTCTTACACAAAACATAAGATAGCATTGCTAAAGCTTTTAATACCATGAGCAGTAGTCTCTACAGAGACAGGTACAGTCTAACCTTTGAAACACTGAACCTGGCAATAAACAGCTTGCTCCTTAACCCTCATTGACTATGGTCTGGCTATTTACAGCTCTGTCACTCAGCGCTCCAACAACTCTCAATAGTGTTAAACAACACTAGGCCTTGTTCCCCAGGTGTCCAAGCTCTCCTCTGCCCAGAGTGGACTACTCGCATCACCAAGGGCTCTGAATCCCAGCTACTACATATCCCACATTTCTGCACCACATAAGGGCAAAGATCCTTTGCACACAGAGCTCCCAGCTGGTCAGTGGTCTCAACATTGACATTGCCTCAATGCCAAAGCTTGGTCCATTCAAATCCAGTCTCTGTCACATCCTGTCTGCATCTAGCTCCTGTGACTGTCCTTCCTAATTGCTCTCCACTCTCTCTTCACTGTTTCTACCTAACCCTTAACCTCTCCCCTCAACACCCTCTCCCATACACCACTCCTCTCCTCCCCTCTTCCACCCACCTTCCCTACCCCCACTGTAGCACTTTTAATTGATATTTGACATGTGCCTATGTGCAGCCCCATAATGTCTCTCACTCCATACGGTGCCAACCCTGTTACCAGACCTCCTTCTTTTATTTTTGCCACTGTATTAAATGTATAAAACTGTATGTAACTGCCTGTAACCCACTGTTATACTGTTATTCAATGTCCTGCTTGAATTGTACCCCAACTGACCTGGAACCTTCATAAAAGAGCCTTGGCTCAAAGGTACTTATATCCTAGATTCAAATACATTAAAAAAATGAAACAAAACCTGCAATGTGCTCTTTAATGCTCAAAGTTCACCCACACCTGTGAGCTTTATGCTCCAACTGTGTGATAGAATCCGTTATCAAACTTGCCTCATTGCAGAAAAGGTCAGTCTACATCTACTTCCTCCAGGGGTACAGAGTCTTCTGTTTCCACCTATAAATGCCAGAAACACCAGGAGCTTGACCACCCAAATCTTCCATGGCCCAGGTGTCACACAACTATGGCTCAGTGTTTCTTTACTCATCGGGCCTTTCTCTGGACAAATGGACTACCTCCTAACATCTCTGGTGCCACTACACTTGACTCTTTTAAATGCAGGCTGCATCTGCACCTCACCGATAGCAGTACCTGTATATGCCCCCCACTAAGTCCCCACAGACAGCAATACACTACCTCTAGCACTTCTAATTCCCATCTTGCTAGGATAGTCATACTGCAGCACTTCACCAGCCACCCCCACCCCTGGGTCACTTCATTAACTATGCCATTACCTAACCCCAGCTCCCACCTGCCAGCCTTTCCCTGCCACTCCTCCCTCACCCTATCTCCCTCCTCTGTTTCTGTCTTTCCCACGATGCAGGCATACTTTGTAAAATGCCTCAGCACCTTGGAGCCCAGATATTCAGACTGCACGGGCAGTGGTGCAAGCCTGGATACAGAGTACAACTGGGCTGTGCCAGGAGCCAGGACCAGGTGATATTCAATGGTGATGTGCCATGGTGCAGCACTGTTGAATATGTAGATCAAGCGCACATACTGCACATGGTGCAGTGGCACTGTGCAGCACAAGCCACAGATAAGGAGCATGGGGATGCACCAGCGCAAGTGCAGTTGTGCTAGGCTCAGCACCTGTGATATTCAGCAGGGGGCATGCAAATGAGGCCATAAGCTATGCAAAGGTGCAAATAGAGCCATTTACATATCATTATGACCCCATTTGCATGCCTTGCACAGGGCAGCCTGGTGACTTGCTCCTGGGCGCCCTGCACAGCGTGACATGTGCAGTGGGGAGTTCTAGGGCATCCCTCACCATGTACAGTCCATCAATGAATACCAAACAAGCCCTGGTAGTCTAGTGGCCCCCCTTCCCGAGTCCCAAATCTATGAATATTGAAATGAAAGACCATCCCGGTGGTCAAGTGGTTCCCCCTCCCTCGAGGTCCCAGTAATGTATAATGTCATCCCTGGTGGTCTGAAGAACCCCCTGCCCCTAGCTGCAGTGCGGTAATCCTCCATAAGGAAAGCTCTGGTGATCAGTGGCACCCCTCCCACTCATCAAAACCCCTGCCCCACCCTGCTCCCCTCCCCATCGTGGGCGGGTGGCTGCAACCAACCCACATACCAGCCAGCCACCCGCTGAATGACAGGTACAATATGGGCTGTAAGCCCATTGGTCCCCAGTGTGAAGTCATTCACATAGTGGGACTGTCTAGTACAGTATGCCCTGCAAGCCTATTGGTCACACTGGGACCAATGGGCCTAGCCATACTGTACCTGTCATTCAGTGGGCATCCAAGCAGTATGCGGGTGGGTTGCAGCCACCTGCTGATGGTGGGGAGAGGGGAGGAGGGAGGTGGACAAGGGATTCAGTGTGGGAGGGTGGGAGGGTGGAGTGCTCACTGGATCACCAGAGCTTCCTTATGGAAGATTATCGCAGTTGAGGTTAGGGGCAGGAGTTCCACTAGACCGCCAGGGACGGCCATTTTACATTACTCGGGGACTAGGGTGGAACTACTTGACCACCAGGGATGGTGTTTCATTACAATATTCAGGGATTCATGGACTAGGGGTGGGGGACCACTAGACTACCAGGGCTTGTTTGTTATACATTGAAGTGATCGTAGCTACGGGCAGGGGGTTCACGTGACCACCAGCGTTGCTTGTGCTTGCCAACCATGTTCTGGGGTGGCAGGTGGCCACCACAGCTGGGCTGCTGTGGTGCATCCTGCGCATCATGTAACCAACCTGTGGATGGCCAGGAGTTGTTCCATCTTTCTGGGGCTCAACTCTGAGCCCCCATGCTGACATAATGCAGGGTTGTGCCAGCATATGCACCCGCATTCTTGCAGGCTGAATATCAGGATGTGCCGCATATGCATGGGCGTGCCTCCATTTGCTTCACATACATTAGCATTGCACCCAGTGCAGCCGAGATTTGTGCTGCACAGGCAGCCTTCTCAATATCCGCCAGGGCACAATGCAGGGTTGTGCCAGCGCAACACTGTTGCACCAGGCGTAGCCCCTTGAATATCATAGATACATACATAGATACATAGACAGTGTTGGCAGATAAGGGCCTATGGCCCACCAAGTCTGCCTATTTGAGCTTGTAAGTTCAGTTTATGTTTTCCAAGAAGTCTGTTGCCCTTACCCTTATCCTGGCCTAGTGAATTGTTGGTCTGTGCCATCTATGTATTTTTGTATATTGTACTCTGTATGTATATCTGCAATTTGTCCCCATTATTGTGACTTGTTGCACTAATGTATTGAAGTGGAACCTCTCAATGAGCATTCGCTCCACAGGTGTCATCAAGATTCCAATAAATAAATAAATAAGGGTTGTCCACTCCTCACGTTTCCTGGAATCAAAGCACAGGAACAGGTCCTTCACCTATTTATAAGTAACAGGGTGGAAGGAGAATTTGGCTACAGGGGCAGGGCCCTTGCTAGGGTGTCTAACAATGGTAGGATCTGGAGCCTGCTGTCAAAGTTTACTTGCAGCAGAAGTGTCAAAGGCTAGGCCAGCCATCACAAAGTGATTATTTAATAAGTCAGTATGCACTGCCCATCTGAGGTGTTAGTATTGCCAGAGGTGATTTTGGCAGGAAGGCATTAACTGAGCGATGTCCTTGACTTCCTTAGAGTTTACCAGAAATCAGCAGAATTATTTGCAGCAGATGCTAATTTAGATATTAAAGAGTCTGCTTTGGCAGCCCTTGTGATTTTGGTACAATGATTCCTCGATTTCCTAAAAGGCAGCACAGTTTGCTGGGTCCTTTGTTTTTCTGCTCGTTTTCAAAGGGTATCTCTGGTTTGAAAGGCAGCCTTTCACTCAGCAGAAAACCAAGGCAGGATTTCATTCTAGTGTGGAATTTGGACAGAGGAGCATGCTTGTCTATGACATCAAAGACTAGTTTTAGAAAGATCTCATAGGCTGTGTTCACAAAGGGTGTGAGGTAGAAAGCTTGCCAACGAATGTTACTAAGGTCTGCTAAATAATTATAGATACTGAAGTCATCTACTTGGTTTGTTTATCCACTCCTCACTATGTTGTCCCCCCATTAGCACCCTCCTACTTGCCACCTCCTCTCACTTCTCCTCCTCCTCGCAGGAGATGTGAAAGCTAATCCTGGACCCTCAAACATGCATATTAACCATGCTAATGCTATCTGGACAGGACACTGCAGCCTCAGGGCTGCACACCTAAATGTTTGCAGCCTCCCAGCTAAGTTCTCTGAACTTGAAGCCTGAGTGTCCTTCTACAAGCCACATGTCCTGGGTCTATCTGAAACATGGCTTAATCCATACCACAGTGATGCCTCCTACCAACTCCCTGGCTACTCACTGCTGCGTCTTGACAGGCCTAGCAGAAGAGGGTGGTGGCATTGCTCTATACGTGCAGGACCCTATTAGTGCCACCACTATTGCTTACTCCTCCCTCCTCGGTCAGTTAATGGCTTTTGCTGAAATTGCCCTAGGTGCATTGAAAAATTGTACATAGGCTGTTCTACAATCCTCCCTCAGGAGGTATACAGGAACTATCTAATTTCCTGTATGGCTTTGCATCTGCCCCTCCTCCAGGGACACCATCATACTTGGGAGTTCAACCTCCACTGGACAGAATCCCAGTACCAGAATATGCACACCTGCTAAGGATGCATCACCTTGAACAAGTCATCTCCTCCCTACCAGATTCAACTCCTGCTCTCCCAACCACTCCACCCTTGACTGGATTGCCACAAATTGTGCAAATCTTGTCTTCCGAGCAAGCTATGGCTGACTCTATCAGTGACCATGCCCTACATATATCGCTTAACCACCAAATCAAAACATCTTCCCCACAAATTGTTACCTTTAGGAATTCAAATCCCAGGATTGATTTAGTGCTAAGGATGCCTGGGCCATGAACTGGTCCTCACTCTTCCAACTCAAAGATGTCTCCATGATGGTGATGTTTTTTACAGAAGCCCTTCACAACCTTCAGGACAAATGCATCCCTATCACCACCAGGAGAGTTAAAGGTGATAACACCCATTGGCTATCAAATGAACTCGTCCAAATGAAAGTAAGGGACAAACCTGGCAAGCCTCAAGGCATCCCCTTCCCCTAATTATGGAATGCATACAGGCGACTTCATAACTCCTGCAAGCAGGCTGTGAAGTCACTCAGCGTAAATATTATACCAACCTGCAAGATGAGTTGCTTGGCAACCCCACCATTTCTGGGCCTCTAATAAACACCCTCCTCAACTCAAAATCCAATAAACAAATAACAGAAACTGCTCCCTCCAGTCCCATTACTGACCCAGGCAAGATTGCTGATACCTTCAACAGAATGTTCACTGATCTTACTGCCTACACCAGCAAACTCCTTTCACAGCCTCCATCTGCCCAGAAAAACAGTCATGCTGTCCACAGGCATCAAGCCCTGTCTTTTATTTCAAAGACATTGACCATAGTGTCACTGGCAAACTCCTAAAGATGCTACCCACCGGGCAGCCCAGGTAGTGACAGTCTGTATCCCACCTTTCTGAAATTCCTCTCCTTTCCCTTGTAAAGCCACTGACCCCGCATTTAACCTTGCCCTCTCATCACCTGCTATGCCTGACTCATGGAGCATGCGCACATGGTGCCTATTTTCAAATTCAGTGATCCCACTGCCCGGAAACTACCATCCTATTTCCCTCCTCCCACATGTAAGCAAACTATGAGAAAAAATCATTCTCCACCAGCTGATCATCTAGATAAGTACAACCTCCTGGGCCCCCCTCAACATGGCTTTCATAAACACCTCAGCACCTCTTCAGCCTTGGCCCTTTTCTCCAAACATATCCTTAGAAACATAGACATGGGTATGGCCACAGGTGTAGTGTTTGGGGACCTATCAAAGGCATTTGACCTTGCTGACCACCACCTTCTCCAATCCACCCTGATAAACCTAGGCTGTTCCCTGGATGCCACTGCTTGGATTAGCAGCTATATCTCTAACAGATGCCAGTCTGTTCTGATAAGCAAAGATAGCTCTGCTGCATTGCCCGTCCATACTGGTGTCCCCAGGGCTCCATACTGGGGCCTCTATTATTCTAACTGTTCATAAATAATCTTCCCACAGAAAGCATAAACTGTAATGCAGTCTCTCGTTGATGACCTCATCTACCATAGTGCCAAGTCCCTCGAATCTATATCTTCTACACTCACTACAGACTATGGATCAACTTGACATCGGTTCCTCTCCGATAAACTTCTTGTAAATGAAAAAAACAAAAGGCCATGCTCATTGGCTTAAAGCTGTATCTTGCAAAGGGCACCAAGTCAAAAACCTTGTTACACATAGTCACCCCTGGAGGCCCTCCTCTTGATACTGTATCCTCCTTCAAATACCTAGGGTGACTCTTGATCCCTTTCTTACATACAATGACCACATTTCTAACACTATGAAAGGAGTCCACCAGAAGCTGGGGGCAGCCTACTGTGTTAACTACCTCTGACCCCAGAGGCTTGTCTTGCGACTGCCCAGAGAAATCTACTGCCCCTACTTGACTATTGCTCCCCAGTGTTCTCCTCCATGTCTTTCTCACTTTTTCTTGTCTAAATATCACATACAACTCTATCAGTCATGTTGCCCTTCAGGCTCCTTCCTCCACTCATCACTGCTCTCTATATCAGTCCTTAGGCTGGCTCTATTTGCAGGGCTGTTTGAATATGCTCTGGGCTGTCTAGTTGACACCTCTCTCAGGAACTCACATAAGTCCCTGTACTCCTCACTTCTCACTGACTCACTGGTAACTCAATGTCTCAGGGTCTCTTCCATTCCCCGGTAGTCCTCCGTGTATCTTCTGTGATGGGATCAAGACTTTCTCTGTCTCTGCCCCTACCTCTGGAACAGACTAACAGCTGCTATCCATATGTTACCCCCCTACCTCTGGAACAGACCAACAGCTGCTATCCATATGTTACCCCCTACCTCTGGAACAGACCAACAGCTGCTATCCATATGTTACCCTCTCATCAGTTCTTCAAATCAAAGTTAAGAGATTGGCTTATGTCTCAGGTCACCTGTGACTGCTCCTTGAAACACCCTCATAAAAATCTGCCTTAAGGGCTCTTTTGACTCCATTGTGAAAAGGTTGATTGCTATAGTATAATCCTTATGCACTGTATTGTACACCTTGGACTGGCTAAATAATGTCTTGATTTGCTGTAAGTGTATGTCCTAGTTCTCTGCAAGCAGAGAAGCATGGCTGTATTGTCATTAACTTGTTTTATGTCTTTAACCTCTGTCTTAAGATGTGATGTTTATGTATCACTATTTCTGATACCACTGTACTCACTGTATTATATGTACCTATTATATTATAACTTGTACCTATTGTCTGTGTCACTGTATGGCCTGGGTCGCAACTGAAAATGGTCCTTGGATCAGTTTGCTCACCCAGTTACCAAAACCATAAATAAATAAATAAAAGTTTTGTCTATTTATTTTTACTGCAATGTCAATGGAGAGAGCTCAGGAACATAAATGGTGGTGCTATCATAATCAAGTCAGTGAAAACAAAGCGGCATGAGCACACCGACCGAACAAAGCGCATCAGACACAGACTTATATGTGCCAAAATACATTGATTTAATATCAGTCTGATGAAGCCCAGCAGTGTGCTGGTGAGACGTAAGTCTGTTCCTGCAGTTAGCTCTGGCTAAGCTGTTCCAGCCATTTGTTTTATGACACTATTAAATCAATGTATTGTGACACATACAAGTCTGTGTCTTGTGTGCTTTTTTGGTTGGTGGGTGCTTATGCTCCCTCGTTTCCTCTATTCATTTTAGCATACAAGTGGATAAGAATGGTAGTCTAGGTGAGGATCGTACAGGCTACTCGCTGTGATTGCTAATGTAATTAAAGAACACACCAGTATGAATAAAAGGTGAGGTTTGTTGACTATGATGAGGTCAAGTAATTTGCTATTTCAGGTGTTTTGAGTTTGGGCAGGTGACTTCTGTTATGAGCTGGTGAGCAGGCTCGTTGCACAGATCTAAGATCAAAACCTTGATTTTAGGAGGGTAGGCTTCAGAAACATGGGTGAGTTAGTAATAAGGCACCTGGAGGGCATCAGGGCAGATATGGGGTGGACCAAAGGTGGTTCATCATTAAGAAGGGCATAATGGTTGCCACAGAAGAGTGCATTAGGATCGGGGAAGTATTCAAGGGCCAAAGAACCCAGCTGGTTTAGTACTGTAACATACCACTACAATGTATTTATATTTCTTTACTCTTCATAATCTCTTGGTAAGTTTTACAATCAAGTGTCTCAATTTATGTAATTTTTTCTACTCAATAAAAAGTTTGGAAAAAAAAGATGACACAGGAAATGACAGACTGGCCAGTCTAACCTCAAAGTGTGCAAACTCATGGAGACCATTCTAAATGAAAGTTTGGTAGAACATCTAGAGAAGCATGGTCTCCAGGGTGCAAGGCAGCACAGATTTATGGGAGGAGGTTATGTTAAATGAATCTGATTGACTTCTTTTACTGGGTCACTAAAACAGTAGATGGGGGCCAAGCAGTAGACATCCTTTACCTGGACATCAGCAAGGCCTTTAACTCTGTAACCCAGAAGAGGTTGATAAAGAAATTGGCATGTCTCAGGGTTGGAGGAAAATGACAAGATGTGTGGAAAACTGGCTGAAAACATAACCAGAGGGTGGTAGTGGGGCAGAGTTATCTAGGACCAGAAAAGTTACCAGTGGGGCCGAGCAGGGCCCAGTGCTAGGACTGATATTGTTCTAAGTCTTCATCAGTGACATTGGGGATATCATTAAGTGCAAAATGTGCCCATTCATGGATGACACCAAGCTCTGTGGGAGTGTGGACACAGCTGAAGGGATACAGGACCTGAAGGAGGATCTGGAAAAACTTGAGAAGTGGTCTGCGATTTGGCAGCTTGGCTTCAATGCAAAGAAATACAAAGTTATGCACATTGGAGCCTAGAGTCCCATCACAGAATATGGCCTAGGAGGGGATCTGGGAGTGATGCTCACTAGCAACCTGAAACACTCCATGCGTGCGGGAAGCAGTAGCAGGGCAAATAAAATGTGCTGCACAGCCAGGAGGATCAGCAGGAGGCGATAGTAGGTTATACTTCCTTGTACAGGGCAGTGATAAGGTGAGATCTGGAGTAGAGAGTACAGTAGTGCTACCCAGACCTTACTAGAACATTAACTTGATGGAGAAGGTCCAGAGCAGGCACAGCACCTGATCATGGGCTAACGGAGGTAAAGCATATGAGGAGGGTTGGGGTTAGGGCCCTGGGGGCCCTGGAATGTACTGTCTGCAGGAGAGAGAGAGACAGAGACAGAGGACATGACTGAGATCTTCAGTTACTGAAAAGGGATACATGGGGTGGATAAGGAGGGCCTCTTTAAGCTGACAGGGATTGGGCCTCCATCACCACAGAAAATGTGTCTTTGTTTGGGAGTGGGAGCATGATGCAGAGACTGGGCACCCCCACAGAGAAATTAAAAATAGGGGACTCTATGCCGATGGGGATTGGGCTCCCTGTCGGCAAAATGAACTGAGGCAAATTAACTGGGAGGCGGGCATGCCCGACAGGGTTGGGTGCCCCGATGTTGGCTTTCATGCAGGACTGAGAGGTGGGCGGCAACAACTGCCACCATGTTTATTGAAATATTACACCAGGCAAGGCATGCCCTGCAGTGACGGGTTGCTCTCTCATCATAGAGGTGAAATTATTTCAACTTGGTGGCATGCTATGATGCTGTCATAGACAGCATGCTATTTCATTAGTGCCACAGAATCCAGCCTGGCAATGCAGTGGCATACATTGGCAACAACACGACTGCACTCCAAAACCTGTGACTCAAGCTACCAAAATATGTTGTTTGTGCTTACATGCAAGACAACAT